>CM034079.1:19599970-20828367 GCA_019845555.1 Aristolochia fimbriata
TAGTAGTGCCATGAACATTTGAGACGGGAAACTAGCGGTTTGTTTACACTACACTTGCTACAATTGGAAAAGGAAATAAAGTGAGAATTCTAAGAACCTGAAATTTTAACTAGGATGCTAGGCATACAATCCAGAGTCGAACAACAACATTTTGAAAATGATATTTGAGTACAAGACAGAAGTACGAGATAACTAAATCACATTTCAGAGTTAATAAAGAGGTAATAGATTCACAATATATTTTCTACTTTTCACGCAATACAAGATGAAAACAAAACAAGAAACAGAAGAACCTGAAAACTGCAGCTGGAAGCTAGAGCAGCCAATGTGGAAGCAAAATACAAGTTCTGTTGAGATGAAGTATATGGTATTATGACAAAATTACATTCATTTCAGACATATTACTAAAGTAAAAGGTTGACAATGCAACAGGGACTTCAGAAAAAAGCTTTAATACATGTCCAATGCTATTTCATAAAAACCATACATGAGCAGCATGATAGAGGAAAAAAAATAAAATTACAAGTACTGAAATCATCATTGCAGCACACACCTGGCTTCATGTCTAAAGCATCTCCTGGTCTATTAACAAGTTTTCCAAAGTATCAGGCCTCTTTGATCAATGGTTAAGACTAGAATCTGCAGAAACAATCAGCAGAGCCACTACAATCACTAAGAAACAGAATACCCAACCTACCAAAATAAAATATAAAACGATTATAGGAAACATCATTGGTTACAACTGCAAAGATTTTGGTGTGTGTGTGTGTGTGAGAGAGAGAGAGAGAAAGAGAGAGAAAAAGAGAGAGCAAATGAGAGAGAGAGAGAGAGAGAAATGAGATGAGAGAAGAGAGAGCAAATAGAGAGAGAGAGAGAGAAAATGAGAGAGAGAGAGAAATAGATATAGAGAGAGAGAGAGATAGAGCAAATAGAGAGAGATAGAGAGCAAATGATAGAGAGAGAGAGAGCAAAATATAGATAGAAAGAGATAAATGAGAAATATATACGGCTATATTATATCGAAAAAACGATAAAAACGAGAGAACGAGGAAAGCTCAAAAACGATATCAAAAAAAATAAATATCATCAAAACGATATATATCAAAACGATATTGTCAAAAAATGAGGAATATTCAAACGAAATATAAAACAATTAACGAAAACGATATATCAAAACGATATATAAACGATATTAAAAACGAATATTTCAAAAACGATTATATATTCAAAACTCATTATTATAAAACCAAATAAAGATAATATTGTCAAAACGATAAAAACGATTATTGAAAAACCATATTATCATTAAACGATCAAAGAAAAACGATCGATATAAAAAAACCATATATCAAAAAACTCATATATAACTCAAACCCATATATATATCATCAAAACTCATATATATAAATAAAATGCACAAAATATATATATTAAAACCATATTATTATCGCAAACCATAGAGGGATATATATAAGAAAACCATAGATATTATAGGGAGAAACCTCAGGGAGAAACTCATCATATAAAAACCATATATTAGAAAACCATATATCATATTAGAAAAGTTCTTTCTAACTACCTAAACAAGGGTCACAAAATCCATACTAGCATTTGTATGAGCTTCATCAACCGGCACAAAGTGGCAACCAAACTCTAAAAGTTGAAACCCGTGGGGAAGGAAATCATCAAGACACTCTTAAAGTAAGGGACAACGAGTTGTCATAAGAGACAAGCATTTCATTATAACAAGATCAATGCTCAAAAAGCCAGGAAATCAGTGTCACATACTAGCAAAAAATCCCATTTATCTAAGTATATCACAATAATTTCACAGTAAAATTTTATCGTGAGACAACTTTTCATTGCAATACTGACATCTTCACCAGGAAAACATTGTCCGTTACAGAAACAAATTTCAGAAGAAATTCAACATAGTCCATATACGCGTTTACCCCCTCTTATGTCTTCAAGGAAAAATCACGAGAAGAATAAATATGAAATCACCGAGAGGGCCCCAGGTTCACATTACGCTGCAGAATACGACCATTGGGCAGACCCCCACTTCCAATAAGGTCTCTCAGACCCTGAGTTCCGCCTTTACTGTCCTCGTCTTCGTCTTCATCGTCGTTTTCCTCATATTTACCAACCTTCTCCTGAACCACAGAGGCGGACTTCTTCTGCACCCTCTCGAAGTAGTTCCCGTAGATATACTCCGGAGTATAACCATTTTCTTCATCAAATAACATTATGTGCCCGTGCCACTCCCATACCCTATATCCGGACGCCGCTTCTTCGTGGCAACCAACACATACATGATGTTCCCCGATCGCAACAGCTTGACCCGAATTTGCCTTGAGGGTATCCGTCTTCCCCGAGTTAATTATGCGACGGATTTCCCTTTCAAGCTTAGACTCCTCCTTCGCGAAACTGGATTTCTCCGTGTTGTCGTCGCTTGAGAGGGACTGCTCCTCATCCAGGAGGTCCTCTAGGGTTTGTGAAAGGAAGGAGTTTGTGTCCAGATACGGAGGACGTAGCTGCAATCTTCCTAGACTCTGGAGGAGGAGGTTATCGAAATTGTTGTTGAAGGAGCTCATACTTTCTGGGTTTGTCGATTCTTCCTTCTTCGCTTCTTTCAAGCTCGCAGTGTCGCAGAGATGAGGTGAGATAGGCGAGCGACGCGAACTCTGAAAGGGGTTTGGGAGGGTTTTGGCCTTTTGGTGGGAGCGTGAGATATTTTCTAGCCCCGGATTTGCTCCGAAACGGGGTGGTTTCGGAGCAAATCCAACCACCTATGGGAAACCGTCCACGCACCGAACGGGCGTGCGGACGGTCTCCCATGTATTTCCCCCCGGGTCAGCCACCTTTTATCTCGACCCGGACCGACCCGGAATGAAAAGCCTCATTCCATTCCCCTCCCGACCCGGAATTTTAATTCATCCCTCCATTCCCCCTTCCCCGCCCTTCGACTTCATTCCCCCTCCCCAGCCCTCGACTTTTCTCTCTTCCTCTTGTGCCTGTCGAAAGCCAGAGGTGTCTCTGCAAAAACCAAACGATCTCCGTCGAACACCAGGTCAGGCCTTCCCGTCGAAAACCAGAGACTTCCTGTCGACGGCGAGAGGACTTCTCGTCATCCGACCAGAGGACTTCCTATTTTCTCTGTCTCTGAGGTTTGGTTCTATTGGAGGAGGCTCTCTCATGCTTCGATCACTATGAGGTACACAAATATGCCGATGAACATTCTTTTTTTACTATGCTTGTGGATTTCATGGCCGCAAAATAGGGTTTTTTATTTTTTTTTGTGGATTTCGTGGCCTTGCTCTTGTATATGAGGCAAAATTTGACAAGTATATTTGCTATTCATTTCATGAAGTTGCAGAACATTGTGTAAATGATGCTTAGATGTATCTGCTTAAGGTTTAGGTCAGAGCCATTTGGAATAAAACATTTGTTATTAAAAATTATCCTCCTGGAAAACTATTCTGATCTATATTTCATCTGCGTTTAGTTTCACCAATTTGCCTGTTGTTGAGTTTTTGTTCTTATTTTTCTTTTATCTTCTACTACTGTTACCATTATGATATATTAGTTCAAAATGGAAGGTGAGGATTTATATAGTTTGAATGGAGATATGATTTTTTTTTTTTTTGTGCACCATTTCTCAATTTGTTTTTCTTTTTTCTTTTGTCAGACTTTGTTGATGATTGCTGCCATATGAGTATATCACCACCATTTAAGTTTTTTCTAGTCTTTTCTGTAAGACTTGTGGGACAAGCAAGCTATTTACAAGCCACCCAAGTTATTTTGTAGGGGTCAGCCAATCACTGTCCTGTATTATGCCTTAGGGAATTTTAAATATTACTCTTGATAGCGGTGCATCTAAATGGCGTATGTCAAAATCATTCTTATTTGAGTTATTTGCAGTTTGTATAGATGTAATTGTTTCTGCCATTGCTGCAGATTCTGTGTTTCTCCCATTAAAAATTTGGTGCAAGCAAAATCTTATTTGGATTGGAAAGGCATCTATCTTCTGGGTTCTTGTTACTACAATTGTGAAGATTTTCTGTTTGTTCTCTTTTGTGTATTTCCCTAGATTTGAAAATGACTTGAAAGATGACAAAGTACTGCCAAGAACTTGCTTTATTTAATTTGATTTCCTAACATTTGGTTATTAAATAACTTGGTCACCTTTTTGATGCAGCATCACTATTATATTCTTTGCTAAAGAAGGTGCAGATTACAACTTAACTTCAACCAAGGAGGACTCGGAAATTGCTGTGTTTACTTTTTGTACTTTATTTTTATTAATTTGATAGAAACTCTATTACTTTTCTTAATTTGAAACATCATTTCTTATTTTAGGTCTTAAAGCAAAGGTTGAGTTTTCAAAAACCTGCCCGCCCACCCTGTTGTCATCCCTACTTGTCAACCTGTCCTGCTCAAGTTTTCTCTGGTCAGAGTTAAAGCACTTCAAATATAGAATTTAATCTTTTGAGGGGCCAAGAGGTCCTAAGCTTTTGTCTGAATAGCTGAATCTAGCTGCCCTCTGGAAAGGAGATACCCCATCTCAACCTGGTGTCCACTCACATTTAGGTCTCACAGCACACTGTTTCTTAATGTCATTGTTTGCACATTGTAGAGGATGGCTTCCTTGGGATTTTACTAAGTTGGATTTTTACCTGAAAATGATTTGTTGTATCATTGATCGAGCACTATCTATTTAAATCTTTGCCACTTCTTCTTTGGTCGTCTTATTTCCTAGTACTATCTATTTAAATATTTTAATTCTTTGTTTTACAGTCGGAATCAGAAATTTTGTGATGTTGAATTTTTTTTTCTCTCCATCGTTCCTTCGATTGTATTCTCTAAATTGTTCTTTTTGGTATGTGATTTTGAATTGCTTTTAGTGGCAATTCGGTTTATTTTAGTTTCAATTAATTATTTAAATTAAATAAGCGTTGTTTCTGTTTATATGAGTGAAATATAAAGAGGGAAGTGGATCTAAGTTGTGTGGGCCTTTTTTTCTTTTGTAACTCTTGAAAGGAAATGAAGCACTGGCTTATGCCGGTTGGTATACTTTCATAATGTTTATTAGGCTTCTGATGAGGCAGTATTGTTACTTGCATCACCTTATTTTTTATTTATGTTATAATTTTTGTTAGTTTTTTGGATCTTTTATGTATTTGTATGGAAGGATTTGCCTTCTTCTTAGAATAGAAAAATTTGTGGCTTCCAGGCTCGTAAATTTGTGGCTTTTAAAGAAAGAAGTAAGCAGGTTGTTTGTGCAAGGCACATTAGGCAGGTTGTTAGGGCACTTTTTTAATTTATAACTCATGATCTAATTTTTTTGTCACAGCTAACAAATGGAGAGCGGATTAACAACTCGGTGTAGCCCTGTTTTTTCCTTGGAGACAATACAAAAGGCAAAACTGAAGAAAAAACATATAAAGGCAATAAAAAAGACCCCCTTTGGGCACGTTTTGGAAGTCAAAGGTGGGCATATCGATGCTACTCTTGTCTCATCCCTAGCCAATAAGTTTTGCAAGGTCCGCAATTTTTTTTTGATAGGGAAGAGATATATGGAGTTTAGTGCAGTTGAGGTCTCTAACATGATGGATCTCCCATTCAAGGGCTCACACTTGGTGGTAGAGAGGTGCAAGAAAATCCTAGATTTTATGGTCAACCATTTTCACGGAAAGGTCCCCAATCGAAAAGACATAGCAAGGAAACTGCGCAGATTGGTCCGTAAAGATGGTGACGTGGATACAATCACCAAGTTAGTAATTTTGATGTTGTTCATGTGTATTCCCTTCACCCAGGCAAACTACGGCATCCCGCTCACCTTGTATAGGTACATAGACGACCTGAATGGGCTGAAGGAGTATGCATGGGGGGAGGCATTGCACAGACACTTTATTTTGCAGTTGTCACGAAAGAAAACCAAGAATAATGGCTACTTTATAGGTTGTGCTTTGGCGGTGACGGTGAGTAATTATATTTCCTCTGGTCGTTGTTTGTGTGATTATAATATGGTTAGTACATTACTAATTGTATTTTTTGCTATTGTAGGTTTGGTATTATGAAACCATGTCCCGTCTAGGTACTTTTACCTTTAGCATTGATAAGCTAGTTGATCCCACTGCGGCTCCATGTGTACTTAAGTGGGGCAGCAACAAAGTGCATCGTAGTGGGGCATATGAAGAAGTTCACCAGCAAACCCGAGATTTGCAGGTTAGTATTCTTATTTCGTTTGATTTATTTATTTCACAAAACTAAGGAGGCCGTGTACTAACCGTAGCTCATCCCCTTTCGTAGGAGTGGGAACAAGGAGAAGGGGTGGCTGCCCACCCACCATAGGCAGAATCTATTATATCTCAATTGCAAGACGAAGTCATGCAGTTGAAATTGAAGAATGCAACCTTGGAGAGTGAAATAGACGGGGTCAAGTGTATAGTGGGTAAGATGGCGCCTACTTTGGAAGACATGCAACTAAAGATGGTTGTCATGCAAGCGAGACTGGACGGAGCACCAGAGGAGGCCCCAGCTGTAGAGGAGGCCCCAGCTACAGAGGACGCCCTAGCAGCAGAGGACGCCCCAGCACCAGAGGACGCCCCAGCCGCAAGTGGAGGCTCCGACCGCAGTGGAAGCTCCAGCCGCAATGGAGTCTGCAGCGCAGTCGAGGCCCCACTAGTAGAGCAACCGTCTCCCCGTCACTACAAGAGGAAGGTGAAGCCTAGTTAGGCCATGACTGCTCCTTATGTTCTGACGCACACCTCCAAGAGAACAAAGAAGACGAATTGCTAAACATCTATATTGTGTAAATTAGTTTTTTGAATGGATAGGTCTGTTGTATTTATTATTTTTGAACTGCTAACTAGGTGCCTGGCACTTGTATTTTGTCACCAGACAATTGTGTTTGTTGTTTGCTGAAATTTAATCAAATAGTATTTTAATTTAAAGGTGTGATTGGTATGTAGAGCGACTACATGGTATTATCACCGCAAAAATTGGCACTTGTTAAAGCAAAAGAGCATTCTTCAAATCTGTCCGATATTTTCTTTTTGCACCTGGTATTTACGAATTAGCGCAGGGTCACACATGTCCTTCCGACACCAACGGTTGACTTGCCAACTCTTATAAGATGGTATTTTCAACTCTCTGGAGGTGTTAGGTATTTTAACGTAATTGGTGCTCAGAAATAGTACATGGTGTTTCTAAAGAAACATTGGTATTCCAAAATTTAGGTTAGTATTCTATGAACCAGTCCGGTATTTTCAAGTTATACTTGGTATTTTCATAGCGGCCAATGAATCACACATGTCGTCCTTCAGACACCGACCGTTTTCCTGTCAACTCGTTTAAAATGGTATTTTCAGCTCTCTAGAGGTGTTAGGTGTTTTCACGTAATTGGTGTTTAGAAGTATTACATGGTGTTTCCAAAGGAACATTGGTATTTCTAAATGCTTGTTAGTATTCTATGAACCAGTCCGATATTTTCAGGTCATACTTTGTATTTTCACTTCCGCCCATGTATCATATGTCGTCCTTCCGACACCGACCGTTTTCTTGCCAACTCGT
The DNA here is from genome assembly GCA_019845555.1 of Aristolochia fimbriata. NCBI lineage: Eukaryota > Viridiplantae > Streptophyta > Magnoliopsida > Piperales > Aristolochiaceae > Aristolochia > Aristolochia fimbriata. The sequence goes on from CM034079.1 coordinate 19,607,546, forward strand.
TTAAGATGGTATTGTCAGCTCTCTGGAGGTGTTAGGTGTTTTCACGTAATTGGTGTTTAGAAGTATTACATTGTGTTTTCAAAGGAACATTGGTATTTCTAAATGATTGTTAGTATTCTATGAACCCGTACGGTATTTTCAGGTCATACTTGGTATTTTTACTTCCGCCCATTTGTCGTCCTTCAGACACCGACCGTTTTCTTGCCAACTCGTTTAAGATGGTATTGTCAGCTCTCTGGAGGTGTTAGGTATTTTCACGTAATTGGTGTTTAGAAGTATTACGTGGTGTTTTCAAAGGAAAATTGATATTTCTAAATGCTTGTTAGTATTTTATTAACCTGTCCGGTATTTTTAGGTCATACTTGGTATTTTCACTTCCGCCCATGAGTCACACATGTCGTCGTTCAGACACCGATCGTTTTCTTGCCAACTTGTTTAAGATGGTATTTTCAGCTCTCTGGAGGTGTTAGGTGTTTTCACTTAATTGGTGTTTAGAAGTATTACATAATGTTTCCAAAAGAACATTGGTATTTCTAAATGCTTGTTAGTATTCTATGAACCGGTATTGTTAGGTCATACTTGGTATTTTCACTTCCGCCCATGAGTCATATGTCGTCCTTCCGACTCTGACTATTTTCTGTCCAGTATATTCCTGTAAGATGGTATTTACAGAATTGTGCATGGGTCACTGGAGGTCTTAGATGTCACAAATAAACAAGTGTTAGGAACGAAATTTTGACCGGATCTCGTAATGCTAACATAAAAATGAAACTTCACATCCCAACATGAATTTAGAATTTAGATGGACAATGGTTACAACGCTTTTAAATACATAAAAAATTATCTTTTTTGTGGAATTTCCAGAGCACGTCTTCGTCTTCATCTAAAGTACCGACCACGTCCAACACGTTCAAACACTACAACCAACAAATTGACAGATAGAAGAGGTAAACAATAATCGAAAAAAAGGGTAAGGAATAAGCAATTAACACATGCTACACTGGAGATAAATTACCTTGATTACCATCACACTTCATTATGACTTTCAAAAAGCTCATTGTCGGGTGTAGGAGTATCCAACAAGGCTATCACTATATTGAGTAAATTTGGGCAATTGTTCACTTGATTGCTCTTGAGACATTCTTGAGATCTCTCAAGGAGAGAGCGTAAACAGGTGTAGACATTAGATTACTTGCAGATGGATACAATAGTGTAGTATCCAATTTGTAACATATTATAAGAGTTTGATTCGCACTTGTTCGGGTTCGGTAATTGAGTAGGGATAGGAAACACCTTCAAATCTGATATAGGGTGAGTGTTCACCGTCTTGATGTCCGCCACTTGCAACCTGCATAGGACACATTAGTATCTCAAAAGTAAAAATTATCAGTCATATATTTGGACAACTTATCCGTACATGCAATAGTTGAAGCATTGATTGTTGGGGAGGAAACCTATACGACATATGAGTAGCATCCTGCAATAAAGTAATTAAAACAAACTATGTTATGACCATCATTACACTATAAAAATGAATAATATTAAAGTATACAGGTACTCTTACCTCCAACGAATGTGATGAATGGATCGTGGTGGGCATGACAGGAGCATCTAACAGGACCCTCTGAGTTCTAGGCTTATCAACCATTTCCTTACTAAGTATTGTCGTTCTTTTCTGTCCTTTTTTAGCACGTGCCTTCTCGAGAGGCGACTTTATTCTTGATAGACTACTACCACCACATTGCTTTTTCCCTCTTCTTGCAAACCCTGCGACATCCAAAATGGGCGGGATGTCCACATGGTTCCTCATTTTCACAGTGCTATCACTCATGACCTCAGACCCACCCACACCATTGTTAGTCTCCAGAGGTCCACCCAAGAGGGCGTTCTTACATGCATCGTCGACCTTGGTCCGTGTGAGCTGTAAAATCTCTCTCGCAACCAAATACGCTGTCTCATGCTCTGCAGCCTGTGATGAAACCTGTACGAAACCATGACACAACTCCATATATCTTTGTGTAGTTGCCGCGCGAGGGTCTTCTTCTATGACAATCCCCTGCTTGTCCATAATAAACCCTAATTTTGCATCCTTTGACCACCTCTTTAATAGGTACCTGGGGTCCAATGATAGGCTTCACGGTCAACAACCTAATGACATGCGAACATTGGATCCCACTGAAGTTAAACTTACAACAGCTACACCACACATGGAAGTCTTCAGTGTTTAGGAAAACTGTCTGATGACAGTGAGTGTCGTGATCAATGGCCTTGAACTCACTTCTTCCCCCTTCATCGGTAGTATGACAGATCTCAATGGAGTGTGACTTCTTCTGTTCTTCTTGAAACAGAGCAAAGATCTCCAACTTGTAATACGATGCTGCCTACTTTAGTATAGGACATGGAACAATCAAACTCGGTCTACTGTTTGTTGACTTAAAGTCTGCCTGTAACTCCTCGTGACGATGGTCCTCCAATAATCTCTCAAATTGCTCAAAAAACCGCATTGGATCAAGTCTGGAATGCAGATATTTTCTCAACACGGAGTTAAAGCTTTCACTCCACTGTGTGCTCCTCATGCCTGCACAAAAGGAATGTGCCCTGTACGCCATAGCCCACTTCTCTCTTTCCTTGAATAGTGCTTCAAACTAACTATTACCTATGAGACCGTAGTCATCGAGCATATTCTCCCAACCTATCAGAAACTCGTCCTCTGGTACTACTTCGTAGACGCATTTGTTAAAATCACACTTAAACTGATTACACCGCTGAAACACATTGGAGAGGTGCTTGGTGGCATTTTGGAATATGTGCCAGGTGCAGAGCCGATGATGGGTCTTTGGAAGAACTATGCTGATTGCCTTTGCCATTGCTACACACTGATCAGTAAGTATAGCCTGAGGCTTCTTTCCTGACATCGCCTCGAGGAAGGTTTCAAAAAGCCAAACAAAAGATTCAGAAGTCTCGTCATAGAGCAATGCGACACCAAACACTATTGTTTGGTTGTGATGATTAACTCCAACAAATGGTGCAAATGGCCTTCCATAGTCATTAGTTCTATATGTGGTGTCGAAACTCACAACATCACCAAATAAGCTATAATCAATAATACTCATAGCATCCACCCAAAAAAAGTTTGTGACTTGTCCCTCAGCATCCAATTGAAAGTCAAAGTAGCACGCTGGATTCTGAGATTGCTTCTTTCTGAAATATTTTAGGATTGTTGCAGCCACATTGATGTCCAGATTCTCTTGGCATTTGTATCTCAGGTAGTTCTTATGGTCCATGTGAAGATAACCCAAGTTCTCGCGTCCTCTTGCCTGCCGACTTTGCAGTTCGTACACTTGCTTGGGTGCAATACCTGCCAAGCTTGCTAATTCAATTTGTGCAGCGACAACTTCAGTAACTTTCCTATGAAACTTCAAAAAGTGACTTTTTGTAGGACTTATTACTGGGTGACTGTGTTTTCCACTGAATTGCGTAACTTTGTACATCCCATTTGGTTTAAGACTAACTTTCAAGAAGGTATTACAACCTTCTTTTGTCTCTGCACGGGTTTTGACGTTCTCTCGCCGTTTGTCATATTTTTTGGTCCCCTCTTTTGAACAGACGAAACTTTGAAAGACTACTTTGGCGAGTTTTCTTACCAAAGTATCTTTTTGGACACTGAAGCCTCTCATTCTTGCATATTTGTTATAGAATTCGTATGCTTCATCCAGGGACTGAAACTCTTGTCCAACTCTTGGCACTTGGTTTTCAATGTCTTGTTTCGGATTTTGTGGATCGATCTCGTCAGTAGCCACTTCCTACAAGTCAAAGTAGTGAAAGTAATATTTAGTTTTTACTATGCTCAAACATGGCATGAGTAGAATCAATTTTGTTATAGAAGGTGTGTTGATTTCATCATGCACCTGTGTAGAGTATAATGCATTTCTTCAAAATGACATCTGAATATAATTTCTAATTAATCATCTTCTGAGTTATGACTGCTCATGAGTTCCCATTCACAATTAGGAATAAATCATGGCGGTGCATGTGGGCCGGGAAAAAGTTGCAAAGTGACTAATTAAAAGCAAATGGAGAGCCAGAGTGTGAGACCCTGTATTTTGTCGATTACATCGGTATTTCGGAAAAAAAAAACAATCTATAGCGATTCAGCCATTCAAAGTGTAATCTTCTCAATCGTAGGAGGAAACAAGTCTGACTCTGGCCGTGAAAACCCAAAGAGCAAAACAAAGAAACTCAACCAAAATAAAAAAGGAAGAAGAATGAAGGAAGTTACCATTAGGGTCTGAACATTCTCACCCCGCAGAAGTCCTCGAAGCCTGGCCTAGTGTTCTACGGAGATCGTCTGGTTTTCGCAAAGACACCTCTGGCTTTCGACGGGCGCAGGAGGAAGAGAGAAAAGTTGAGGGCTGGGGAGGGGGAATGAAGTCGAAGGGCGGGGAAGGGGGAATATAGCGCTGAATTAAAATTTTGGGTCGAGAGGGGGAATGGAACGAGGCTTTTCATTCTGGGTTGGTCCGGCTCGGGATAAAAGGTGGCCGACCCGGGGGAAAATACATGGGAGACCGTCCGCACGCCCGTTCCGTGCGTGGACGGTCTTCCATAAGTGGTTGGATTTGTTCCGAAACCACCCCGTTTCGGAGCAAATCCGGGGCGATATTTTCTCTCTCGGTCGGTGTCGCAGAGTAGGACAAGGTGAATAAAGACTTGATTAAGATTTGACCGTCGGATTGGACATTATAATTTTGAATACACTAGCTAACATAATCCACAGGTAATATAATTTTTAATTAGATATAATAAGTATTAATTTGAAATATTATTTTATAAATCTAAGGTAATTTTTTATTTTTTTATAAATTTTAATTAGATAGAATAAGTATTAATTTGAAATTGACATCCATATTGATTTAATATCTCAATTCTAAAATTTATATACTGATTTAATTTATTAAATACCAGAACCGGCCATCTAATAGGGGCCAAGCCGGTCCAACAACCACTAAATCTGTAAATAAAATTCACAAACAATAATGACATACCTTACAAAATTAGAAGTACCAGAATTAATGAAGAACAACCGATGGATTAGAGAAGATGTGGAGATTAAGTGAGTTGGAACACATGAACCTCCAATCACTTTTCAAAAAAAAAAAAAATCAAAAAAAAAAAAAATCTGAAAACCTATGTGGCATCCGCACATTCAATTGCAGCACAAAAAATATTCCAACAAACAACTTCCCCATTGTATGCACCAAAATGTGCATGGCCCAAATTCAACATGTCCAGGAGCCCACCAATCCAGCAAACAAGGTTCGTGGATAGGCCTCGACGATTCACAAGGTCATTCGACACAGCCCATCGCCGAATCTATCCGTCTCACTGCATCATCAACACAGTCATCGTCCAGTCAGCAATGACTCAGCAAGTCATTGTCCAGTCAGCAACAACTCAGCGAGTCATCATCCAGACAACTACAACTCAATGAGTCATTGCCACATCAGCATGAGTCAGCATACAATCATCCACTCCAAACGTAAAGATAAAAACCTAGAAAAGAGGTCGCGATCCTCATTCAAGGGATCTCAACATAGGAGCTCCTGGTCCTCCTCACATCTCAACTACAGCAGCTGAAAGAGGATCGTGATCCCCTTTCCCAGGCAAAAACCCTCAACGACAACACAGACTAGCTACAAAAAGCCAGAGGTTCCCTGTCCCAGGGGTTGGAAAATTTGAAGATCGACAGCCTTCTTGCCGTGAAGAAAATACACTCGCGGAAGCATTCAAAACCAGAGAAGTTCAGCAACTTGTGGTTCGTCGCTCTACAGTTCGACCAGAAACACTTCTACACCATCGCCGGCAACGTCACAAGTTGAAACACACAGAACACAAATACTTTCGTCCGACCGACCAAAGCCACACCAGATCGTGAACACCCATTTCTGTAACTCGAAGTTTCAACGACGTCCTTGCCAGAAGCTTCAACTTCAACAAAAATTGTAACGGAGATCGAATCAGAGGAAGCATAGGAGAGTGAACTCGGTTTTTTCCTAACTCACACACATTATAAACACAAATTTATTCTAAAGTAATTGAAATATTCTCTCGGTTGCGCCTCTTTGCGAACCGACGAATTTTCGGTGAAACACCCATTTCCAAAGAAAAAAAAACGTCTCTTAATCCACCTCACCTACCTGGAGGTCATCCCTCACCTCCACGTAGAGAAACCACTCTCCCAACAAAATCGCGAACTTAGACAAAACCTGGTTGAGCAAGCCAAGTTGACCTAGCAGAGATGGCTGGATTGACCCGACCGAGACAAATGGGTTGACCTGGCCCAGCCAACCGAGCTGACCGAGCTAAGACGCTCAGATTGACCTGGGCGAGACGCCCGGGTTGACTCATCCGAGATGCTTGAGCTGACCCGGCCAAAGCGGCCAGGCTAACTCAGGTTATTGGAGGTTGTCCTTGACCTCCAATCAGGCGCAGAGAAACCCTGATTTCTTTGCACAGTTCTTCGGGCTGACTCAGGCTACTGAAGGTCATCCCTGACCTCCAGCCTTGCTCATGCGCAGAGAAACCCTAACTTCTCTACGCAGGTCTCCAGTGGTCCATGTGGCCAGCCATTGGCCTGGGTGGTGTTGCTAGTTTTCAGCAACACTTCCCGAAACCATGCCAGAAATGAACAACAACTAGACACTTAGAAAACCTAAAATTTTAAAAGCGAACAACAATTTTGAGAATGAAAAAGAAAAATAAAAATCATAGACTCAGTTTTTTTGACAGAGAAACCTATTATAACTTAGAATCTAGACGACCTGACGACATGAGAAAATATTTTAAAAAGATAAAAGAAAAAAAAAAAAACAAAAGATGGAGAAACTTACGGCAAATCAGAGATAGAACTGAACAATTGCTTCTAAGTTGAATTCATTGGAGAGGTGTCGTCTGCCTAAAACTAATGAACATTTAGGACCAGAAACAAAGAAAAAAAAAAGAAAGAAAAAAATACATACAAAGTGTACAAAAAATATACATCCTAAAAAAGCAAGAGGACAGAAGAGCATACATACACAAAAGATAAACAATCCTAAAAGAGTAAGAGGATATAAAAAAAAAAAGGTGTGTGCGTTGTGTTCGTTCATCTTCACATTCGAAACTTGATCGTTTTCTCCAAAATGAACAAGTCTCGAAGGGGGCAATCTGTATGCACCAAAATGTGCAGGGCCCAAATTCAACACGTCCAGGAGCCCACCAATCCAGCAAACAAGGTTCGTGGACAGGCCTCGACGATTCACAAGGTCATTCGACACAGCCCATCGCCGGATCTATCCGTCTCGCCGCATCATCAACACAGTCATCGTCCAGTCAGCAATGACTCAGCGAGTCATTGTCCAGTCAGCAACAACTCAGCGAGTCATCATCCAGACAACTACAACTCAATGAGTCATCGCCACATCAGCATGAGTCAGCATACAATCATCCACTCCAAACGTAAAGATAAAAACCTAGAAAAGAGGTCGCGATCCTCATTCAAGGGATCTCAACAGAGGAGCTCCTGGTCCTCCTCACATCTCAACTACAGCAGCTGAAAGAGGATCGTGATCCCCTTTCCCAGGCAAAAACCCTCAACGACAACACAGACTAGCTACAAAAAGCCAGAGGTTCCCTGTCCCAGGGGTTGGAAAATTTGAAGATCAACAGCCTTCTTGCCGAGAAGAAAATACACTCGCGGAAGCATTCAAAACCAGAGAAGTTCAGCAACTTGCGGTTCATCGCTCTACAGTTTGACCAAAAACACTTCTACACCGTCGCCGGCAACGTGACAAGTCGAAACACACGGAACACAAATACTTCCGTCCGACCGACCAATGCCACACCAGATTGTGTACACCCGTTTCTGTAACTTGAAGTTTCAACGACGTCCTTGCCAGAAGCTTCAACTTCAACAAAAATTGTAACGAAGATCAAATCAAAGGAAGCATAGGAGAGTGAACTCGCTTTTTTCCTGACTCACACACATTGTAAACACAAATTTATTCTAAAGTAATTGAAATATTCTCTCAGTCGCGCCTCTTCCCGAACCGGCTGATTTTCGGTGAAACAGATTTGGCATACCCGGTGGGACATCTCCTACCTCTCATCTCCTTCTCCGTCCAATCAAACAAAAAAAAAATTCAACCTCAGCCATGGCCAGCAACGGCAACAACAACAACAACAACAATGGGGGCAAGCAAACTGCCTCCTCGAGCTCTGCCTAGCCGCGTCCTGTCGCGATCGCAAGTTCAACTACTGGAGCTCGCGGACCTGCTGCCGTACCATCGGCCAACATCCGCGTTCCTACCTCACCACCACCGGCCACTTGCCCAATGACGAGAGCTATGGCCAGGAATTTGTCTGCTGGACAAGCTCCTTTCATGTGTGACGCGCGCCATCCAAGCACCTTATTCATGCCACAGGCTACAGCGGCCTCCAACAAACCAGCCACGGTCGCCGCCAAACTACTACCAGCGATGGCCAAACCAACATACCTGGCCGTCGCTGCATCTCCTCCTCCTCGCAGCCTGACTGTCAGTCCGACGCAGTCACCACCGCCGCGAGGAACCTCTATTGTCCCTGCCTTGGTACAACGGTACGAACAGAGTGGTGGTGTTCCTTCATCCTCCGCGGCAAGGACACATTCATTGTCGACCTCCTCCGTGCAGAGAACATCGGCCAAAGATAACTCGCCGGTTATGCTGGTCTCACACGACCTCCTTGCCACACTTAACGCAGTTGCTGGTCCACCACCTATCCGCTCACCTCGCCGACAGACATCGGCGACCTCCCCTGTCACAACATCACCCATCTCATCCTTCCGACTCTCACCAGTGGCTGTCGCCACAAGCCAGTCATCACCCAAAGTTACTCCCCGCAACAAACTTGCGACCGGTTCTTCTGACTGGTCACCCACAACGACTACCTCTCCAATGAAGCCGCCGACAACGGCTTCATATCTCCAGGTTGCGTGGAGAACAATTACTCCGACACAAACCGTCAAAATGGCTGCAATGGCAACTTCGGCCACGACGAAGAACAACTCGCCGAAATGCAGGCTGCACTGAAGGAGCAAAGCGAACAACTGCGCATAAAAGATGCGCAACTTGCAGCTCGTGATGCTCAACTCGCAGCTCGCGATGATCAAATCGCGAAGATACTGGAAAGGCTCGAAATGGGTGCAGCCACCAATAACACCGGTGGTGTGTCTCAAGAAGTCGACCGAAATCGGCTGACAACCAGCGCTTCAGCCGATCTACCGCGAGAAAACCTCTCCTCCGACGACAAGCTGCCGCCCGTCGCTCCAGTGGCCATCCGCAGAGGCCGACCCGAAGTGGATCCGTCTACTCTTACCCTCGACGCCATTACCGAGCTCATCAACCGTGTTGTACGAAACTGCTTGGGCGACAACAAATCTGTCGCCTACCGGAGACCCTACACGCAGAGGATCCAAAACATCCCCATGCCAGTCGGGTATCACCCTCCAAAATTCCTGCAATTCAATGGCGATGGGCACCCAAAGCAGCAAGTCGCTCACTTCATAGAGACTTGCAACAACGCCGACACCGACGGTGACCTGTTGGTGAAACAATTCGGCCGGTCACTGAAAGGAAATGCATTCGACTGGTACATTGAGCTACCCCAGGAGTCTATTGACAGCTGGGAACAATTGGAGCGTGAGTTCCTCAGCCTATTCTACAACACTCGGCGCACTGTAACACTGGTGGAGATCGCCAACCTCAAGCAAAAGAAAGGAGAGAAGGTGGTCGATTACATCAACCGGTGGAGGAACTTAAGCTTAAACTGCAAAGAAAGCTCGAATCTCTCCCTCGAGGCCGGAATAGAAATGTGCTCACGAGGAATGGATTGGGAGCTCCTGCGATACATTCGCAGCCGGAGGCCGAACGATTTCGAAGAGCTCGCAACAGAAGCTCACAACATGGAGATCCTCATAGAAGAACGAGGAGAAGAAGGATCCTCTGCTGTCGACCCTCGCAAAAAGGGGAAGGCACCTGCCACGACATCACCGAAGGAGACGAAAGAGAAAACAAAATTCTCTTTCGTGACGAACGCTTTCGAACCTATCAAGGTTGGAAGCAAAGTTAAAGCGACCTATATCCCGCGACAACTAACCGGGAGGACCTACAAGAAGCTGTCACTGGAGGAACGACAGGCGAAGACATATCCCTTTGCCGATGCAGACGTTCCTATCATGCTCGACCAACTCCTCAACAACCAATTATTGACACTGCCAGAAATCAAAAGACCTGGCGACCAGTCCAAGTGCAAGGATCCGAACTTCTGCAAATATCATCGACTAGTTGGGCACTCGACGGAGAAATGCTTCATCTTAAAAGATTGCATCATGGAGTTTGTGGCTCAAGGCCGCATCAAAATTGAAAGGGCTGAAAACACAGTTGATAAGTGTCCAAAAGACACTTATATAGGCATGAATTATTGATCATAAATTCCTAATTTGAGTTGATTATGAGCTTAAAAGTGACAAATATAACTCAAATACATGTTTTGTGTCTCAGGTACTTAGTAAAAGAAGAAAATCTGGATTTGGTGCAAAAATGGAAGAAAAATGAGCAAAACAGGCCAAAAAGAAGAACGGCGCGACCGCGCCAAACAAATCCTCGAAAATTCAAATTAATGTGCAAAAATGTCCAACGACCTAACGGTCATGAAAGACAAGGATAGGAGAATGAGAATTGGCGTGACCGCACCATAGGAAGCGCCACCGCGCCACCGGAGGGCGCTACCGCGCCACCGGAGGGCGCTACCGCGCCACCGGAGGGCGCTACCGCGCCAGAGGAAGCTAACAGCAGAAAGAAAAGTTGCCATTCGGGGACCAAGCAAAATGCCCAAGGACTGGCGCGACCGCGCCAACTCGCTGAACATTACGGCGCGACCGCACTAAGCGGTCACAGGACTTCGACGGTTTCGAGTTCTGTGGCGCGTCCGCGCCATAATTCGGCGCGACCGCGCCGATGACTCAGCTGCTCAGAATACGAAAATCTCGGGATCCTGCAGTCAAATCCAATCCAAACTTGGGAGAAGGAGTCACAGACGTCTAAGGAAGGTGACCACGAAGAGTTTAAGGTAAATTACTTCTGTCCAGGTGCATTGAATGATCCAAAAAGAAGAAGTTGTTTCAAAATAGGAATCTGTTGTCTATTGAGAGAGATAAAATCCGAATTTTGTGAAGGATAGAGAAGGAGTTTCACAATTCCAATTGAATCCAAATTTGGAACGAAGCTTCCTGGTACTATAGAGGATCTTGTCACGAAAATTTAGGTCAATCCAAGCCGGGATTCTCGAGTTACATATCTCCAAAGTGGTGGACCCGTATAGAAGTTGGCAGCAGAATATCAGGCAACTTCCTTCCCTCATATCTCGAGTTTTCCAACTCAGAATTGATTCAAACTTCGTGAGCATGGAAAGGACTTCAAAAGGAAGGTCTTGGCGTAATTTTATCCAATTCTGAGGTCGGGAAAGGGTACTTCATACCCCTGGACAGAGAACAATTTACATGGCATGGGCAGCAGAACAAGTATATAAGGAGGTCCGAGGCAAAGAGCAAGAGGGGAGTTTTTGTAGTGTAAATCCAGTTTTTGAGTTCCAATTCCATTTCTTAGTTTGTTTTTATTGTTTTGTAGCTAGGTTAGAGAGAATAGAAAAGGTCAGAGGGAGTCTTACACGACCTCTTGGCACTTTAGAGAGAGAAGGTGAAGATTCCAATCAAGGTGTAAGAGAAGCCAAAGGCAGTCCTTCAAGGGGGTTTCTGTACTTAGTTTATTTTATGTCTATGGCTGTAATTGAATCCTTATTACTGTGTATTTATTCTAATATCATGGAGTAGTCTCTCTATGTTGGGGAAGTCATGAACTCCTAGTTGGTATTATGTTTGAATTCTGAATTTTTATAGCAATAAAGTACTCTGCCTTTGTTTTAGAATCTGAATTCATTGCATGTTGCTAATCTAGATTTATATCTGAAGTTTAATGAGGTACGGATGAGAAGTCAAATTTCAGTAAAGATTTGGGTTAGTTGTATGATTCTTGGTTTTCTAAAACAACTCGCTTTTAAACTAGATTGTTCCGGTTTCGAAGGAGACTAGTGAGAGGCGATGTGACTTCTTAAACTCTTGTTCTGAATAAGAGAGAGTAAATCTTTAAGCTTTTATATTTATGCACTTAGGATTTGAATGTTCCGGTTGAGAAGGAGTTCAAAGACTAAGTGAAAGTTATTTCCTGTATATGGGTAACCGGGTTTTCAAAAGCTAAGTCAAGGTAAAGGTGCTTGAGCTATAAAATCAGAATTTTACATGTTAAACAGCTAGGAGTGATTGAAATTCTTCCCCAACATCTCATCTCTATTAGTTTTTCCAGTAGTTAAATTCTATTTTCTTTTCAGTTTTCAAAACCAAAATCCAAATTTTCTTCACCTCAATCAATAGAAAGATCTTTGCTTAAACTGAGTTCTCATCAAGGTCTCTGTGGGATCGATATCTGGACTCTCAAAGTCTATATTACTTGCTGACCTAGTGCACTTGCTAGACACCCAACAACAGTCTCCTCACATGCCATCTCTGTACGAGCCGAGCCAAATCGGCAGACTCGGCCAAACAAGAAGCAGGTCACAAAAAAGGAGTACCGTCCAAAATTCGATCCCTCCAACCGATCGCACAATCACAAACGACCACCGGCTAAGGTCGCACCAAAATCGGCACCCCGAGAAGCAGCTGCAGCCGACGCAGAGGGGTGGATCCTGGTCACCCGGAGAAAGAAGCTTGTTCGAGAACTAGAACCGGCACCGACGAATACCAGAACGAAGGCGAAGCGGCCAAATAAAAAAGCCGCGAAGTGCCAAAAGAAGACTCCCAGGACCGATGTCCAGAGGGCAAGCAAAAAGAAAAGCAGACCCGTCACATTGGCGGAGTTCTTCCCGAAGGAGTTCCTCTCGCCGCCTGCAATGGTGGCGACCTGCTCAACAGCTCCTCCCGAGCAAACAACAACAAAAGAGAAGGGCAAAAGACCAGTCGTCGAATGCGACGACCTTGAGACGTCGCCTAAACAAATCTCACATCTCAACGAGCTAGAAGATGATCTCGACTTGGACATCAGGTCAAGACAAGCCTTAATCCGGATCCTTGCCAAACCAGAGGAACTCAAAGCCGATCTCGAAACGCTGCTGATGAGAAAGCACGATCTGCCAAAGGTCGGGTTAACTCCTCCTTTTCGAAAAGAAGAGGAAGATGCTTACACCAAAGCTCATCTCGCGAAGTCAGAAGAAGCACTTGTTGTCTCATGCCCGCCGTGCATTACATTCCGAGAAGAAGATGCACAATTGGGGACGAAGAATCACAACAGACCATTATTCATCTCCGGTTATATCAGAGATCACAAAATCAACCGCATCCTCGTCGACTGCGGATTTGCAGTCAACATTCTGCCCATTCGCACGATGAAGAATATTGGTCTCTCTGCTGGCGACCTCTCTCCAAGCTCTCTTCTCATTCAAGGTTTCAACCAGGAGGGCTAGAGAACACTCGGCATGACGAACCTCAAGCTGCACATCGGGGACATGGTAGCCGACACTCCTCTTCAAGTCATCGACTCCAGAACGTCTTACAACCTACTCCTGGGTCGACCGTGGCTTCATTCAAACGGAGTCGTGCCATCCACACTTCACCAATGCTTCAAGTATTGGGAAAACGGTGAGCAGAAGACGGTGTATACCGATGAAAGCCCATTCACTGAAGGAGAGGCATCGTTCACAGATGCTAAATTCTACCTGACGACCAGACCGACAGTTAAATTGTCACCTTGGTCGAACCAAGCAGCGAACGCCAAAAGCACTCCAACGCAGGCTGTATCGTCCAAACAACCGACGTAGGATGCAACACTCAAACAGTCGTCGCAGCCCACGAAACCACAGACTCCGACGCAAGTTGCATCTCCTAAACAGACCACGACGCAGGTCGTATCTCCAAAGCAGCCGGCGCACAACAGCCAGTCGGCACACGGCCGTAAATCGGCCACGGTCACGTCTACACCAAATCAGCGCAACATACCCATCTTGCGATACATTCCACAATCGCAAAGGAAGAAAGGAGAAAGCTTCCATGGTCGCCGCAACAAAATCCAGCCGACCCCTTTGCCGAAAAAAGTCACGCTTCCTCCGCCAAAATTGGAGGAACGGTATCGCGGAAGCGCTTGTCGAGCCAACAACGCTTGCCGCCTACACGCAAATGAAGGCTTCGACCAACGCCTATCGGTTGATGGCCGAGGCAGGGGCAACCTTACAAAAGACGAGATTCATGCAAAACCTCCTGTGACCCTACCCGTCTTCACTCCAGAGCAGGAGAAATTGAAGAACGAAGGGCATCGCATCAGTCAAGGTCGTTTAGGCCTTGGTTATGAAAAGCCTATGCCGATCAAAATTTACACTAGCCAAGCAAAATTGGTCAAAATAGTCCGAAAGTCATCGGCAGATGAGCACCAAGTCTCAGTTGGCCAAATCCCAACCGAGAAACAAAATACTTCAAAGCCGATGATTATTTACACCAAAGCCGCCATCAATCGAAGATGGCCAAAGAACGACGGCGGTCCAGTCGTCATCTACACGTTGAACGCAGCCATTGCACGAGCTCGTGCCTACGACTCAGCCACAGTGAATCACATTTCCATCATCGACGAGGAACAAGAAGATGAGGAATTCGTCTTGAAGGAGGCTCCGACTGAATTCGAAGAAGGAGGCCAGTCGATCGTCGACGAATTAAAGAAAGTAGACTTAGGCACGGTAGAGGACCCAAGACCGAAATTCCTCAGTGCTTCATTGACGGCCGAAGAAGAGGTCGAATACATGGCGTTGCTTTGCGAATATCATGACATCTTCGCCTGGAACTACTCAGAGATGCCCGGCCTTGACCCGCGAGTGGCAGTTCACAAATTGGCAGTTCATCCCTCTGTTCGACCAGTCAAGCAATCACAGTGACGGTTCCGACCAGTATTGGTGCCAGAAATCGAAAGGAGGTCGACAAATTGATCGCGGCAAACTTCATCAGAGAAGTGAAGTACCCGTCTTGGATCGCAAACATCGTGCCTGTAAAGAAGAAGACCGGCCAAATCCGGGTCTGCGTCGACTTTCGCGACCTGAACAAGGTGTGCACGAAGGACGACTTCCCTCTGCCGATAACCGAGCTTATGGTCGACGCGACAATAGGTCACAAAGCTTTATCTTTCATGGATGGTTCCTCCGGTTACAATCAAATCCGGATGGACCCAAAGGATGAAGAGCTTACGACATTCCGCACACCAAAGGGCATCTTCTGTTACAAAGTGATGCCATTCGGACTTAAGAATGCTGGTGTGACCTATCAGAGAGCAATGCAGAATATTTTTGATGACTTCCTACACAAGCACGTCGAATGTTATGTCGACGACCTAGTGGTGAAAACGAAACAAAGGGCGGAACATCTTCTCGATCTCAGAGCATTGTTCGAACGGCTGTGACAGTTTCAGCTCAAAATGAATCCGTTAAAATGTGCATTCGGCGTCACTTCAGGCAAGTTCCTGGGATTCATCGTCCATCTAAGAGGGATCGAAATCGACCAGTCAAAAATCGACGCCATCCAAAAGATGCCGGAGCCCAAAAATGTCTCCGAGCTCAAAAGCTTCCAAGGTCATCTGGCATACATTCGGCGTTTCATCTCGAACCTTGCTGGAAGGTGCTAGCATTTCAGTCGTCTGCTTAAGAAGGATACACCGTTCGAGTGGGACGACTCCTGCAGGTACGCCTTTAACAACATAAAGGCGTATCTCACCAAGCCGCCAGTGCTCGTTGCTCCAATCGTCAACAGACCGTTGCTGCTATACATCGCAGCACAAGAAAAATTGGTGGGAGCTCTTTTGGCTCAATGCGGCGAGAACCACAAAGAACGTTCTCTGTACTATCTAAGCCGAACACTGGTGGGCGCCGAACTCAACTATACACCAATCTAGAAGACCTGCCTGGCTCTCATCTTCGCAGTTCAAAAGCTTCGGCACTATCTCCTGGCACATTCGACGAATATCATCTCGAGAGCTGACCCGCTGAAATACATCATGTCGCGACCAATCCTCTCTGGTCGATTGGCTAAGCAGGCACTGCTTCTATCAGAGTTCGAAATCAACTTTGTTCTGCAACGAGCAATCAAAGGCCAAGCATTGGCCAATTTCTTGGCCGACCACCCGGTGCCGGCCGAATGGGAGTTAACAGAAGAATTCCCGGACGAGGAAATATTCCTGGTCGAAGTGCTTCCCCTTGGGAGATGTACTTTGATGGCGCCGCGCGAAGAAATGGAGCAGGCGCCGGAGTCCTTTTTGTCTCACCGAAGAAGGATTTGCTGCCATATTCGTTCGTGCTCACCCAAAATTGCTCGAACAATGAAGCAGAGTATCAGGCCATCCTTGTCGGACTCGGCATAGCGGTCGAGATGCAGCTGCCGTAGTTAAACATCTACGACGACTCGGCCCTGGTCATAAAGCAACTCACAGGAGAATTCGAAGTAAAGAAGCTCGAACTCATGCCTTTCTGGAGACATGCCGGAGAACTTCTGGCCCAACTTCCGGAAGCCTCACTCCACTACGTTCCTCGATCCGAAAATCGACGCATTGGCTGGAATTGCTGCCAGCTTAGCACAATTTGACGAACGGCCAAGCCAAGTCCCCATTTGCGAACGATGGGTCATCCCTCCACCAGTCGAAGAAGAAATAGAAGAAGAGCAAACAGAAGAGATAGAAGAATCTCTTCCCATCTCGGCCACCCAAAATCAAACCGAGGATTGGCGCGAACCTATCATCAACTTCCTTCGTCACAGCACACTCCCAGTCGACCTGCGAGAGCGAGTCCAAATTCGCCGGACAGCTCCTAGGTACGCGTTTCATCAACGGCGTACTCTACCGGGTCGTATGAAGGTCTGCTCCTTCGCTGTCTTTCAAAAGAAGAGGGGCTGCAAGTGCAAAAAGAAACACACGGTGAGATCTGCGGCGCACATCAAGCTGGCCCGAAGCTCCACCTGCAAGTCAAACGACTCGGCTATTACTGGCCAACTATGCTCAGGGACGCCATCGAAATGGCTCGAACCTGCAAATCGTGCCAACTCCATGCCGATTACATACACCAACCACCGGTGCCGCTTCACCCAACGGTCGCTTCCTGGCCATTCGAAGCTTGGGGTATGGACATCATAGGCCCTATCTCTCCGAAGTCTGATTCTGAACGACAATACATCTTGGCTGCCACCGATTACTTCTCCAAATGGGCCGAAGCGGCAGCCTACCGAGAGGTCAAAGCCACCACCGTCGCCGACTTCATCCGAACTCAAATCATATACAGATATGGGGTTACTCGGTATATCATGACGGACAACGGTACGCCCTTCAAAAATAGAGTTATAGACCACTTCTGCGAAAAATTTTGCATACAATAGCGGACGTCATCAGCTTACAACCTGGCAGCCAATGGACTCGCAGAGGCTTTCAACAAGACACTGCAAAATTCTGAAGAAAACGGTCGGCGCCCACAAAAGGAGTTGGGATGAAAAGCTTCCCGAAGCTTTATGGGCATACAGAACGACGGCTCGGACACCGACCCAGTCAACCCCATTCTCGCTGGTCTACGGCACTGAAGCAGTGCTTCCCCTCGAAGTACAGCTTGCTTCCCTGCGAATTGTAATGAGAGAAGGATTGACGACGGAGGAATGCGCTCAGCTGCGATTGGCATAACTCGAATCACTCGACGAACAACGACTCGAGGCACATCAACGGCTCGAGTGCTACCAATCCAGAATGACCCGAGCCTTCAACAAAAAGGTATGACTCAGGTCATTCCAAAAGGGCGATCTCGTACTCGCAGTAAGATGGCCGATGCTCTTCACCAGAAAAACCGAGGGCAAATTTGCGCCAAAATGGGAAGGACCATACGTGGTGCTGGAGGCCTATACCAATGGCGTCTACAAGATCGTCACTGCAAACGGGTCGGAGCTGCCAATAATGAACGGTAAATTTCTCAAACGATTTTACCCATGAGAAGGGCAGCGGAAAAAAAAAGAGAAAAAAAAAGTAGGTCGAATAAAGGAAAGAGTATTTCTCATCACAACCAAATGGGAATATTCTAAGCCTCAAAAAAAAAAAAAAAAAAAAGAAACGAGGCAACAAATAAAAAAAAAATGCAAAGAAAAAGAGAGCGAGATGATATCAGAGTTACGGAAGCTCGAAATCAGCTAGTCGCCCCTTCAGTCGGATCACTTCACCTTGGGCGTCAAACAACTCTTGTTCTTCTTGTTCAGTGAAGGTAGGCCGAGCTCGAACCTCAGCCAAACGCCGACGAATAGTGGCAGCCTCTTCATCTTTTGCATCAAGCTATCACTTGCCAGTCGCAATTTGTGCCTCCAAAGTGTCAAGGCGAGCTGAAACCAGAACGAGCTGCTCGTGAAGTCGCTTCTGTTCCTCTTCGGCAGCCTTCCGGGCCATCTGATCTTGGTCGACACCAGTAGATATTTGGTCACGACTGTTGGCCACACGTTGTTCAGCGTGAGTAAGCTCAGCCTCTGCGACTCGATGTTCTTCTAAACTGAGCTTCCCCTCCAGCGAACAACGCAAATGCTGAAGTCGAGCTGCCCCAGATGCAAATTCTTCAACCCACTGCTCCAAAGTAGAGGTGTCAATACCCACCTCCATCAACTTCTCAAGGAAAATGTGGGTATTCTCGACCAATTCGGGTGAATTCGGATCACTGGACGACTCCACAAATCATGCATAATCTTGGGCGTAGGTGTAGATATGGATTGACCACCAAAAATGGATTCGCCATGAGGTAACAACATCGACTTTTCTTGCCTGTTTGAATCTCTAGCCCGCAGGCAGTGTCGCGCAACACTGTGAGACAGAACAGAGACATCCGAGAGGGTCAGACCAAGAAGGGAGACTGAAGCCGATGAGGTAGACATCTGCGACAAAATAGGAAAAGTCAGGTACGCAATCCACCTCTCCCTCAATTAAAAAAAAAATGCATCCCCTGCGACCAAAAGCAAAGTCGCAGATAAAAAAAAAAAACGGGGGAACCTGCAACAAAATTAAAAAAAAGATCGAAGTCGCAAGGAAAAAAAAAAAAAGGGGCGACAAAAAGAACCAGTCACTGATCAAAAAGAAAAGAACGGAGAAACAAAAAAAAAGAGAGTAGGCAAAACTCAAAGAGTCTACCGATTCTCTTCTGCTCGAGAAGCCAATCTCGTGCCCAGTATCGGAGCCGGACGCGACCAAAAGATTTCGGCATTCGGCGACCGATCCGAGTGCAATCAAAACAAAATCGCTGCACCCGGCAACCAAGACGGGCGGAGTACATCTCCAAACTTGCGGCCAGGCACAAAACCAGCAGCACCCTTCGAAGTTCTGCGACCAGCCAAACAGCCGGCCGCGATTAAAACCAGTGCTCGGCGACCGAGCCGAGCACAGTTCAAACTTTCACGACCCAACAAACAAACCAGACGTGAGCAAAAAAAAAAAACACACTCTAGTGACCGACGACCAAATCGGACACAACCAAACGAAGGACTCAACATCTGGCGACAGAGCTAGACGCCGCACAGTCGAACCCAACACCGGACGACCGAGTTGGACGGGAAACGAATGTTACGAAATAACAAACAAGTGTTCGGCGATCGAGCCGAGCACTACTTAAAACTCCGCGACCAGCCACTCAGCTGGCCGCGACCAAAGCAAGTGCCCGGCAACCGAGCCGAGCATAATTCAGAATTGCGCGACCGAAAACAAAGAGGGACGCGACCAAACAACTCCCGACGACCAACCCGAACGCAGCCAAATGGTGCCAGGTATGTAACTCTGCTCTGAAACAAAAAAAAAGTAGCGACAAAAAGAAGCAGCCCCTAAACAAGAAAAAGGCCGACTGCGACCAGACTGCCACTTGCACCCGACGACCAAGTCAGGTACACTAGCGCAAACATTCTGCCTCCTGGCGACCAAGCCGGGATCAGCCGAAATTCAGCACCTGGCGACAGAGCTCGGCGCGACCCAAATCAACTTCAGCACCTGGCGATAGAGCTAGGCTCCACACAAAATTACAATGTTTGGCAAAAAAGCTGTCAGTTTGTCACACAGGCAAGCTGACAAACACTTAGAGCGTGAGAAAGAGAGAAAAGAAGAGTAAATAAAAAAGAAAAAAAAGAGAGAAAATCATGAAAAAAAAGAGAAAGAGAGAGACCTAGGGAGGAGTCAAAAATGAGAGGAGAGAAAAAGAAGAAGGAAGAAGAAGGAAGAGAAGAAAAAAAAAAGAGAGTGGGAAACCCGGCTGACTCGAATTCAATCCGAGGCTGCCAGGATAAAAATTTCTTTACAGTACCGAATTGGATTAGCAGAGAATTCTGACTCAAGCCGGGGGCTCAGAGAAAATAGCAGACAGCCAACGTACAGCCTCCCAAAGTTGCAGTTCATAGACTGTCTCCCAAAATACAGTCAGAGACAGTATCCCAAAGCACAGGCTGACAGAATACGCCAAATCAAAGACAATGTCTCAACTTGTGGACTGACAGGAGGTGCTGGATCGCAGACAGTCAAGAAGAAAAAGAGGATTCTTTAGAGCAGGTTCACGGGAGAAATTAAAGGAAGTCGATTAATTCCTCTGTTCTGGAAATTAATTGGCGGAAGTTAACAGAGAAGAGAATTAGGGCGGGGCCCACACCCCTTAATTGAGGAGGCACAACCTGGGGAAAACCCTAGGTCAGCGCCAAACCAATTAAGGTGGGACCCACACTCCTTTTTTGAGAAGGCACGACCTGGGGAAAAACCCTAGGTCAGCGCTAGACCAATTAGGGCGGGGCCTGCAATGCCTCCCCTCTTCTCCTGTGCTGAAGCAACTCTGCCAAAGTAGGAGGTCGCTGATGATTCAGTGCCACATAGAGTGGGGCCCACGGCGCTGCCTCCTTCTTCCCCTGCTCTGAAGCAGTTCTGTCGAAGCAGGAGCTCGCTGATGAGTCAACACCATGTAGGGCGGGGCCCACGACACTGCGTCCCCTTTTCTCTTTCGCAGATTCCATCCTGCTGAAGCCGAAGTTCGCCGAATGAGTCAGTGCCACATAGGGCGCGGCCCACGGCACTGCCTTCCCTCTTCTTCTCACAATGAAGCAACTCTGCCCGGCAGAGGTGTTGATGAGTCAAGTGCCATGCCACGCAGGGGGGGCCTTTGACCGCCTCCTCCATCTTCCCCCGCAGAAAATCAATTCTGCTTGGCCTTGAGCGGCTGATGAGTCAGCACCACGTAGGGCAGGGCCCACTGCACTGTCCTCCATCCCCTTCTGCTGAAGCAGTTCTGCCGAAGCAGGAGCTTGCTGATGAGTCAGCACTACGATGGGCGGGGCCCACGGCGCTGCCTCCCCTCTCCCCCTGCGCTGCCTCCTTTCCTCCTATGCAGAATCAATTTTGCCGAATCAGAAGGTCGCCGATGAGTCAGCACCATGCAGTGTGGAGTTCACTACGTATCCTCTCTCTTCTCCTGCGCTGAAGCAAGTCTACTGAAACAAAATTCCTCCGAAGAACCCATTCTCGCAGAGGTGGGACCCACGATACATCCTCCCCTCCTCTCTTGCACAGAACAAAGTCTGACGACAAGCATTGAAATTTGTCAAAGAGCCCCGAAACGCCGACTCCAGATTCCAAAACAGCTTCTAACCACTGCATTGCAGCAGACTCAATTCAGGTGCCTTTTCTTCCCCGTGATCTTCGGTAATGCGATATAAAAAAAAAATCATCAAAAAAAAAAAAAAAAGCGAATAGCTCTAAAAAAGCTAGAGAGCCAAAAAAAAGATAGAAAAAAAAAATACATACAAAGTGTAATGAAAAATATACACCGGTCCAAAAAAAAGCAGAGGACAGAAGAGCATACGTACACAAAAGATAAACAATCCTAAAAGAGTAAGAGGATCAAAAAAAAAAAAGGTGTGTGCGTTGTGTTTGTTCATCTTCACATTCAAAATTTGATCGTTTTCTCCAAAACGAACAAGTCTCGAAGGGGGCAATCTGTATGCACCAAAATGTGCATGGCCCAAATTCAACACGTCCAGGAGCCCACCAATCCAGCAAACAAGGTTCGTGGACAGGCCTCGACGATTCACAAGGTCATTCGACACAGCCCATCACCGGATCTATCCGTCTCGCCACATCATCAACACAGTCATCATCCAGTCAGCAACGACTCAGCGAGATATCATCCAGTCAACTACAATTCAATGAGTCAGCATACAGTCATCGACTTCAAACGTAAAGATAAAAACCTAGAAAAGAGGTCGTGATCCTCATTCAAGGGATCTCAACAGAGGAGCTCCTGGTCCTCCTCACATCTCAACTATAGCAGCAGAAAGAGGATCGTGATCCCCTTTCCCAGGCAAAAACCCTCAACAACAACACAGACTGGCTACAAAAAGCCAAAGGTTCCCTGTCCCAGGGGATGGAAAATTTGAAGATCGACAACCTTCTTGTCGAGAAGAAAATACACTCGCGGAAGCATTCAAAACCAGAGAAGTTCAGCAACTTGCGGTTCGTCGCTCTACGGTTCGACCAGAAACACTTCTACACCGTCGCCAGCAACATCACAAGTCGAAACACACGGAACACAAATACTTTCGTCCTACCGACCAAAGCCACACCAGATCGTGTACACCCATTTCTGTAATTCGAAGTTTCAACGACGTCCTTGCCAGAAGCTTCAACTTCAACAAAAATTGTAACGGAGATCGAATTAGAGGAATCATAGGAGAGTGAACTCGCTTTTTTCCTGACTCACACACATTGTAAACACAAATTTATTCTAAAGTAATTGAAATATTCTCTCGGCTGCGCCTCTTTACGAACCAGAGGATTTTCGGTGAAACACCCATTTCCAAAGAAAAAAAAAATAGTCTCTTTATCCATCTCACCTACCTAGAGGTCATCCCTCACCTCCACGTAGAGAAACCACTCTCCCAACAAAATCGCGAACTTAGACAAAACCTGGTTGAGCAAGCCAAGTTGACCTAGCAGAGATGGCTGGATTGACCCGACCGAGACAAATGGGTTGACCTGGCCCAGCTAGCCGAGCTGACCGAGCTAAGACATTCAGATTGACCCGGGCGAGACGCCCAGGTTGACTCGTCTGAGATGCTTGAGCTTACCGGCCAAAGCGGCCAGGCTAACTCAGGTTATTGGAGGTTGTCCCTGACCTCCAATCTGGCGCAGAGAAACCCTGATTTCTTTGCACAGGTCTTCGGGCTGACTCAGGCTACTGAAGGTCATCCCTAACCTCCAGCCTTGCTCTCGCGCAGAGAAACCCTAACTTCTCTACGCAGGTCTCCAGTGGTCCATGTGGGCAGCCGTTGGCCTGGGTGGTGTTGCCAGTTTTCGGCAACACTTCCCGAAACCATGCCGGAACTGGACAACAACTAGACACTTAAAAAACTTGAAATTTTAAAAGCAAACAACAATTTTGAGAATGAAAAAGAAAAATAAAAATCATAGTCTCGGTTTTTTCGACAGAGAAACCTATTATAACTTAGAATCTAGACGACCTAACGACATGAGAAAATATTTTAAAAAGATAAAAGAAAAAAATAAAAATCAATAGATGGAGAACTTACGGCAAATCAGAGATAGAACTGAACAATTGCTTCTAAGTTGAATTCATTGGAGAGGTGTCGTCTGCCTAAAACTAATGAATATTTAGGACCAGAAACAACAAAAAAAAAACAAAAATTAAAACGCTGACAGAGGGATGTTTCTAAAACGGGAAATTTATGACCACAAAAAAGAAGAGAACCAATAACAGAGGGTTAAAAGATACATAAACTCATAAAAGAAACTTGATGCGGTCATCGAAAAGATAAAGGGAAGTTTAAGCGGAGAAAACAAATATAAACACGCGGTGGAACCTCTAGTAAAAATAAAAAGATGCTCATACAGCTACAACTATCAACGGATAACATTACCTTGAAGCGATGAATATTGAATAAAAGTTATAATATATTTGATGAAAAATATTAACTTAACATAACTTCATGAGAAGCCTGTCTAAAGACGGGCCTAGTGGGTTAATATTAAAAATTAATTTTTTATAAAAATTGTGTATAATAATAGTTTTGAACCCTTTTACTTAAACCAAACTTGTTTAAAAATGTAATTTGAATTCACTTATTTTTAATTAAATTAAAAAAGAAGGTAGCCAACCGACCTTGATTTTTTCATTTAACTTTTATTTTATCTTTAAAAAAATTTACTTAGATAATGTTTTTAAGAATTATTTACTGTAATCTAATTTAATATTATTGTACTCAAATTAAAAATAATGGCAACCTTCTTGCTTTTTTATTTTACTTTATTTTATCCTTTAAAATATTATTATTTTACCAAATTCTTTAAACTATTATAACTATTTAATTATAAATATTAGTTGAAAAACTTTTTAACTTAAACCAATTTAGGAAATTTAATTGAAATTATGCGAATTGATTTATTTACTATTTTTACTCTGATAGATAATTTTTTAAGAATTATTTAATGTAATCTAATTTAATATTATTG
This sequence comes from Aristolochia fimbriata, assembly GCA_019845555.1. Lineage (NCBI taxonomy): Eukaryota > Viridiplantae > Streptophyta > Magnoliopsida > Piperales > Aristolochiaceae > Aristolochia > Aristolochia fimbriata. The sequence goes on from CM034079.1 coordinate 19,632,196, forward strand.
TACTCAAATTAAAAATAATGGCAATCGTCTTGCTTTTTTAATTTACTTTATTTTGTCATTTAAAATATTTTTATTAAACCAAATTATTTAAACTATTGTATACTCCAAAATGTGAACGGCTCAAATGCGACGAGCCCAAATGCCCACCGATCCAGAAGTCAATTTGTCGTGGGTAGGCTTCGTCGATTTTAGAAGTCATCCGTCACAGCCCATCGCCAGACCCATTCATCTGGCCTCGTCATCGATACAGTTGACGCCGCAGTCAGCAGTAAATCGCCGCGCCAGCAACAGTCAGCAGCCAAGTTACAAATCAGCTTCTCCAACAGTTAAATGACCAAGCCTGGCCGCCAACCGAAGAAACTGAGAAAAGACACTCACGATCTTCATTCTTGGGATCCAAAGGAGGAGCTCCCGGTCTTCCTCCCATCTCAGCAGCAACAGCAAAAAGGGGATCGTGATTCCCCTTCCGAGGAAAGAACTCCAACAACTGTATAGACCCGGCTGCAAATGGACAGAAAAGTTCTGTCGCAGAGGTTGGAAAACCTTGGTTCAAAAAACTTTAGTCGAAGTGCTCATTCACGCATAGGAGGTTCGAAAACTTGAGTTCAAAATTCCTTTGTGAAGAAGAAAGCTTGTGTCGAGCAACACTCTTGTGCACAGAGACCCATCGTAATGCACCAGTTTGACCGGAGCAGTTTTACACATTCGCCGACAACGTAAACAAGTCGATACACGTGGAACACAAATACTTCCGTCCGACCAACTAAAGTCGTCACAGTTCGTTCACACCCGTTCTAGAACTCGAATTTAATCGTCAACTTGCTAGAAGCCAAAACTTCATCAAATTACATGGAGATTGAATCAGAGGAAGAATAGGAGATTGTACTCGCATTCCTTGATATTTAAATATAAATTGTAAGACAAATTTTTTGTCGCAAATCAAATTACTCTCTTAGTCGCGCCTCTTCATGGACTGGCGGATTTTCGGTGAAACAGATTTGCAATTCCCGGTGGGACTTCTCCTACCTCTCATCTCCTTCAGCCTTGCCAAGAACAATGGCAAGGGGCAAGTCGCTGATCGTGATAGTTTCTCACAATCTCCTGCTAGCATTGACCGCCGCAGCCAACAGGTCGCCCGTGTCTTCCCCACTCCGACAGACACCGACAGCCAGCTCGCTAGAATGGTCTCCAATTAAGTCATCTCCACTTCGTTTTGAGACAACAACTTCTCCCGCGGCTCCAACCGACAAAGTAGCTGCAATGGCCACCTCGGCCAAAACAATTAAGGAGCAGCTTGCAGAAATGCAGGCTGAGTTAAAAGAACAAAGCGAGCAATTGCGCATCAAAGACGCGCAACTCGCAGCACACGACCTTCAAATTGCTAGGATAGTAGAGCGATTGGAGAAGGGCATGCCTAACACCAACTCCGGCGGTGTCTCTCAAGATGTCGTCCAGAATCAAGTGACCACAAGCGCCACGGCCGAACCTCATAAGGAGGAACCAGCTACCGATGAGCAGTGGCCAATGACTCCCATGACCATTCAGAAGTCACAAAATGAAAAGAAGTCAAACTCCTTTACCCTCAATGCGGTGACTGAACTCATCAACCGTGCCTTACGAAACGGCTCTGGTGAAAGCTAGTCGGTGGCCTATCGAAAGCCATACATGCAGAGGATATAGAACATCCCCATGCCGTTCGGCTATCATCCACCGAAGTTCCAGCAATTCAATGGTGACGGCCACCAAAAGCAGCACGTCACTCATTTCATCGAGACCTGCAACATCGCCGGCACAGATGGCGACTTGTTGGTCAAGTGATAAGTGTCTAAATGACACTATTTTTAAGCCTTAATTGGAATTAGAAATTACATTTTGGAGTAAATAATCATAATAATATCATTAAATATGTCTCAGATTCATGTTTTATATCTCAGGAGTCCAACACAATAAGAATCATTGAAATCGGAGCAAAAATAAGGAAAATATGAGGATTTTAGAGCATAAAGGTACAAGGTTGCAGGGACCGGCGCATCCGCACCAGTTGGAGGACAAAATCAGGCGCCACCGTGCCACCAGAATGTCGCGACCGCGCCAAGATGGCACCACAAGGCCTATGGAGTTTCCAAACATGACTAGAACTCTTTCCATTCGAAGTACTAAGAAGTTCTGCCTGAGTGGCACGACCACGCCAGTTTTAAACACATTTTTGGCCCGACCGCGCCAGTTTTAGACACATTTTTGGCGCAACCGCACCAGTGACTCTGCAATGCGAAATCGCAAAAATCTTGGGATTCTGACAAGTAATCAAGCTCAAACGTGGCAGGTAGAGTCCTAATCGTATAAGTAAAGTATCCATGAAGTCTCTAGAGGAAATTGAGGAAAATCCTAAGAGGTTTGAATCCTCAAAGAGGTAAAGTTCTATTCCTGATTTGGAGACTGCTATAAAATGAAATTACAGTTCGAGATAGAAGAGGCCATATCTGGAGAGTACAACTTCCAACTGAATCCAAATTTGGACCACAGACTCCTGAGAGGATTTATAATCATGTCACAAAAAATCAGGTCAATCCAAGTCGTGATTATATATTTCTATATTTTCAAAGTGGTGGACCCAGTGCTGAAATTGGCAGCCGAATCAACCCAACTTCTAAGCATCATATTTCAAGTTGTATAACTCAGATTAAACTAAAATTTCGTACACAAGGCAAGAACTATAGAAGGAAGGTTCGTGTGTAATTTCATCCAATTATGAGGTCGGGAAGTCACAATTGACACCCCTGGACAAAGACCAAATTACAGGACCTGGGCAGTAGAACAACTATAAATAGGGGTCCGAGGAAGAGAGTTTTTAGTTTAGCATCCAGTTCTTAGTGGAATTTCCTGCTTTTTAGTTTAGTTTAGAGAGAGGAGAAGGTCCAGAGGGAGTCTTACACGACCTCTGGGTGCTTGAGGAAGAAAGGTGGAGAATTCAGCCAAGGAGCAAGGGTTACCAAGAGCAGCCTTCCAAAGGGAGTTTCTGTACTTAGTTATTTTTCTTCTTTCATGGCAGTTATAAAAACCTTGATTTGTGTTTATATTTCCTGTATGGAGTAGTCATCTATAGTTGGGAGTCCATGACTCCCTAGGCATGTAATCAGATTGATACATTATATTTTATTTGGTTTCAATTTGGTGCATGAATGAGTATTCCAAAGTTGTATAATTCTTGATTTATACTTGTTGTCTTGCTATGTACTGGTTATAAGGTGACGCTAGACTTAAGGTAAGATATGTTGATAGGGTTTTACAAGTCTTTCTGAGTTCATACACTAGGGAGATCAACTAATCCTTGGGTTAATCCTCGACCTTAAAGTAATACCTTGTTGGATTAGATTGATTTGTCTATGACACAATGAGCTTCATGTTTATGCTATCAAGTAGAGTCGATCATGCTAGCTAGGTTTACTCTAGGAGATAGAAACAGGTGATGCCGTTGCGGATTGTAGCCATGGTTTTATAAGCTCGTCAGAAATTGATTTCCAAAACTCAACTTCTATTCAATCTCAGAAGTGTCTAGGGAGGGAATTAGATTCCCAATGCTTTTTTCCATACTGATTTGATCAAAAGTCCTCTCTTGATCTCTATAGGATTAGGTAGATTAGTTTATTTTCTATTTTTGTGACTCCTTTCCAATTGATTTCTCAAACTTTGGTTTTTAAACTAGAAAAACAATTATCTATTAGCTTGGTCCTTGTGGGACGATATTCGGACTTAACCTAAGTCTATGTTACATTGATTAGTCCTCTTGTTAGTGATTAGCTGGGATTGCATCATCAAGCAATTTGGCCGATCCTTGAAAGGCAATGCATTCGATTGGTATATCAAATTGCCGCAAGAATCAGTCGACGGGAACAACTCGAGCGGGAGTTCCTCAGTCGGTTATACTGTACCCAGAGCACTATGACTTTAGTCGAGATGGACAAACTCAAAAAAAAGGAAGGCGAAAAAGTGATCGACTACATTAACCGGTGGAGGGACCTGAGCCTCAATTGTAAAGAGAGATCTAATTTATCCCTCGAAACAAAAATCGAGATGTGTTCTCGAGGGATGCGGTGGGAGCTACTGTTCTACATCTAGAACAAGAAGCCAAAAGATTTTCAGGAGCTTCCAACAGACGCTCACAACCTGGAAAGTCTCATCGAAGAACGAGGGGAAGATGCCATACCAATAGCCGACCCGTGCAAAAAAGGGAAGGCTACCACCCAATATACGAAGGAGAAAATAAAAGGCTCCTTCACAACATATGCTTTCGAACCGATCAAAGTTGGAAGCAAAACAAAGATAAATTTTGCTCCACGGCCACCCACCGGGGGGATCTACTGGAAACCGTCACTGGAGGAGAGGAAAGTAAAGACCTACCCCTTCGCTGACGCCGACGTTCCCACCATGCTCAAGTAGCTGCTCAAGAACGACTTGATCAATTTGCCGGACATCAAAAGACCCGACGACCTTGCGAGATCAAAGGACCGAAACTTCTGCAAATATCATCGTCTGCTCGGTCACTCGACCGAGCAATGTTTTGTTTTAAAGGATCGAATCATGAATCTCGCGGCGCAAGGCCGTATTGCGATTGACAGAGTAGAAGGAGCGGTGTCGACAAACATCATTTCCATCAGGGCCGAGTCCAGTAGGCGAACTACACTCAATAAGCCTTGGGTTATGAGGAGAGAATATCATCCCAAGTCTGGCCCGCCGAAAAAACAACACAACAAACGACCACTGGCTAAGGTCGCACCAAAATCGACACCACGCGAAGCAGCTGCAGCCGACACAGAGGGGTGGATTCTGGTCACCCGGCGAAAGAAGCCTATTCGAGAAATCAAACCGGCGCCGGCGAACACCAAAACAAAGGCGAAGCGGCCAAACAGAAAGGCCGCGAAGCTCCAAAAGAAAGCTCCCAGGACCAACGTTCAAGGAGCAAACAAAAAGAAGAGAAGACCCGTCACACTGGCGGAGTTCTTCCCAAAGGAGTTCTTCGCGCCGCCAGCAATGGTGGCTACTTGCTCGACAGCCCCTCCTGAGCAGACAGCGGCAAAAGACAAAGGCAAACGGCTGGTCGTCGAATGGGACGACCTCGAGACGTCGTTAAAATATATCTCATCACTTAACGAGATTGACGACGACCTCGACTTGGCCATCCGGTCAAGACATGCTCTAATTCGAGTCCTCGACAAACCAGAGGAGCTCCAAGCCGAAGTCGAGATGCTGCTCAAGAGGAAGCACAACTTGCCAAAAGTCGGCCTAACACCACCTTACCGAAAGGAGGAAGAAGATGCACACTCCTCTCCGCAGCTAGCAAAGTCAGAGGAAGCGCTTGCCGTCTCATGTCCGTCTTGCACCACATTTCGAGAAGAGGGTGAGCAGCTAGGGACGAAGAACCACAACCGGCCACTATTCGTCTCTGGCTACATCAGAGACCACAGGGTCAACCACATTCTCGTCGATTGTGGATCCGCAGTCAACATTCTGCCGATTCACACAATGAAGAATGTGGGCCTCTATGCCGGCGACCTCTCTCCGATCTCCCTCCTTATCCAAGGCTTCAATCAAGAAGGCCAGAGGACGCTCGACATGATCTCGCTCAAATTGCACATCAGCGACATGGTGGCCGAAACTCCATTCAAAGTCATCGACTCAAGAACATCTTATAATCTGCTCTTGGGTCGACCGTGGCTTCACGCGAACAGGGTTGTGCCATCGACACTTCACCAGTGCTTCAAGTACTAGAAGGACATCAAGCAATAGATGGTGTACGCCGATGAAAGTCCGTTCACCGAGGCTGAAGCATCATTTGCAGACACTAAATTCTATCTGACGACTTGACCGACAGTCAAATTGTCCCCTTGGCCGAACTAGGCGTCAAATGCCAAGAATGCTCTGCCTCCTAAATAGCTCCGATGCAAGCCGCGTCTACCAAACAGTCGACATAAGCCGTGTCTCCAAAACAGACTCCGACGCAAGTCGTGTCTCCCAAACAGTCGATGCCCAATAAATAGTCGGCGCCCAACAAATAGCTAGCACATAACAACCAGCCGACACACGGTCACAAACCGGCCGCAACAACTCCAGTCCGACACAACATAATGTACCTATCTAACGTACATCCCGCAGTTGCAAATGAAGAAGGGAGAAGCTCCCTTGGTCGTCTGCCACAAAATCCAGCCGACCCCTTTGGCAAAAAAGGTCATCCTCCCACTGCCAAAGCTTGAAGACCAAAACATTGTTAAGCAATTCCCGAACCTCGAGCAGTTGCCATCTACTCGCTCAAACAAAGGCTTCCACCCGAACGTGTACCGACTGATGGCCAGAGCCAGGGGCAATTTCACAAAAGACCAGCTCCACGAGAAGCCACCCTCGCTTTGTCGGTCCTCACTCCAAAACAAGAAAAGCTGAGAAAGTTGGTCGTCGAATTACGCAAGGTCGCCTAGGCCTCGGCTACCAGAAAGAGAAGCCAATTCGCATTTATGGAGCTCAGATGAAGCCAGTTAAAATAACCAAAAAGACATCGACAGATGTACACCAAGTTTCAGTCGGCCAAACTCCGGTGATTATTTACACCTTGAGAGTATCCATCGCACGAGCTCGCGCATATGACTCGGTCACGGTAAACCATATTTCTGTCACCGACGACAACCAAGAGGACGACGAGTTCATCTTGAACGAAGCTCCGGCTACGTTCGAGGAAGGCCGCCAGTCGACTATCGACGAGTTAAAGAAAGTCGACCTGGGCACAAAAGATGATCTGAGGCCGACATTTCTTAGTGCTTCACAGTCGGCAGAAGAGGAGGTTGAATACATGTCGTTACTTCGCGAATATCACGACATATTTGCCTAGAATTACATAGAAATGCCAGGCCTCGACCCACGAGTCGCAGTGCATAAGCTAGTGGTTCATCCCTCTGGTTGGCCAGTCAAACAGTTGCAACGACAGTTTTGGCCAAAACTCGTGCCAGAAATTGAAAAGGAGGTCGACAAATTGATCACTGCCAATTTTATAAGAGAGGTGAAGTACCCTTCCTGGATCGCGAATATCGTACTAGTCAAGAAGAAGAACGTCCAAATCCGGGTCTGCGTTGACTTTCGTGACCTGAACAAAGCTTGCCCAAAAGATGACTTCCCTTTACCGATAACAAAACTCATGGTCGATGCGACGACGGGTCATGAAGCTCTATCTTTCATGGACGGATCATCTGGTTATAACCAAATTCGGATGGACCCGAAGGATGAGGAGCTCACTGCTTTTCGCACTCCCAAAGGCATTTTTTGCTACAAGATGATGTCGTTCAGACTCAAGAACGCCAGCGCGACGTGGCAGAGGGCAATGCAGAACATCTTCAATGATTTCTTGCATAAGCGCCTCGAGTGCTATGTCGACGACCTGGTGGTAAATACGAAGGAGTGGTCAGATCACCTTCTCAACCTCAGGGCAGTATTCGAGCGACTTCGGCGATTTCAGCTCAAAATGAACCCGCTGAAATGTGCATTCGGTGTCACTTCAGGCAAGTTTCTGGGATTCGTTGTGCACCACCGAGGATTTGAGATTGTCCAATAAAAAATCGATGCAATTCAAAAGATGCCGGAGCCCAGAAACATCTCCAAACTCAAGAGCTTTCAAGGTCACTTAGCGTATACTCGGCGCTTCATCTCGAATTTAGCCGGAAGATGCCAACCGTTGAGTCGCCTACTGAAAAAGGATACGCCGTTCGAGTGGAACGAGTCCTGCCGGAATGCCTTTAACAACATAAAGGCGTACCTTACCAAGCCACCGGTGTTAGTCGCTCCGATAGTTGACAGGCCGCTGCTGCTTTACATCGCGGCACAACAGAAATCCGTTGGAGCTCTCTTGGCTCAATGTGATGAGGACAACAAAGAACGTTCTCTCTATTATCTGAGCTAAACACTGGTGGGCGCCGAAATCAATTACACCCGGATTGAGAAGACCTGTCTGGCACTCGTCTTTGCAATGCAAAAGCTCCGGCACTATCTCTTGGCGCATTCGACGAACTTGATATCGCGAGTTGACCCGCTCAAATACATTATGTCGCGACCGATACTCTCTGGTCGACTGGCTAAGTGGGCATTGCTTCTCTCTGAATTCGAAATCAATTTCGTGCCGCAACGCACGATCAAAGGCCAAGTCCTGGAAAATTTCTTGGCCGACCATCCAGTGCCGGCCAAATGGGAATTGCCAGAAGAACTCCCAGACGAAGAAATCTTCTTGGTCGAGGTGCTCCCTCCTTGGGCGATGTACTTCGGCGGCCTTGCACGAAGAAATGGAGCCGACACGGGTGTTCTATTCATTTCACCGAGAAAAGACCTGCTCCCGTATTCGTTCGTTCTCACACAAAATTTTTCAAACAACAAGGCGGAGTATCAAGCCATCCTTCTCGGACTCCGCATGGCGGTCGAGATGAAGCTGCCGCAACTAAACATCTACGACGACTTGGCATTTGTTATCAAACAACTTACCGGGGAGTTTGAAGTAAAGAAACTCGAGCTCGTGCCGTTCTGGAGACATGCCGGTGAACTTTTGGCCCAAATTCCGGAAGCTTCACTCCACTACGTCCCTCGATCCGAAAATGGGCCAGCTGACACATTGGCTGGAATTACTGCCAGTCTAGCACAATTCAACGAACGACCGAACCAAGTCCCCATTTGCGAAAGATGGGTAATCCCTCCACCAATCGAAGAAGAAGCAAAAGAAGAACAAACAGACGAGATGGAAGAGTCATTCCTTATCTCGGCCAGCGAAAACGAAGTTGGAGATTTGATGCGATTCTAGCTAATCACTAGCAAGAGGACTAATCAAAGTAATATAGACTTTTATGCAAGTCTGAATATCGTCCCACAAGGACCAAGCCAGTAGTTAATTGCTTTGTGAATAAAATTCTAAAGTTTGAGGAATCTGATTTTGAAACAGATTTTTAAAACTAAACCAGCACTGAAAACAGTTAGGGAAAAGCCTTTGAGGAAATTTAATGATGAAAGAAGACGTTGTGAATCCAATTCCCTCCCTAGACACTTTCTGAGATTGAATATGAAAAGAGTTTTGGAAATCAATTTTTGACAAGCTTATAAAACCATGGCTACAATCCGCATCGGCATCACCTTTTTTTATCTCCTAGAGCAAACTAACCGATATAATCTACTCTATTTGATAACATAAATATGAAGCTCATATGTCATAGGCAGATCAACTAATCCAACAAGGTATTACTTTAAGGTCGAGGATTAACCCAAGGATTAGTGATCTACCTAGTGCATAAACTCAAAAAGACTGTAAACTCCTATCAGCATGTCTCACCTTAAGCCCAGCGTCACCATATAACCAGTACATAGCTAGACAATAAGTATGAATCAAGAAATTACAGCAATGAAAACTCATTCATGCACCAAACTGAAAACCAATTAAATTATAAGTATCAATCTCATTACATGCCTAGGGAGTCATGGACTCCCAACTAAAAATGACTACTCCATGCTAGAATTGAAAGCACACAAAAAGGTTTGTACAACAGCCATGAATTAAGAAAGAATAAGTAAAGAAAACTCCCTTGGGAAGAATTCCCTTAACCCCTCTTGCTCCTTGGCTGAATGCTCCACCTCTCTTCCTCAAAGTGACCAGAGTTCGTGTGAACTCCCTCTGGACCTTCTCTCTCTCTCTCCCTACTAAACTAAAAAGCAAAACTGAATACAAAATTGAATGTAAAATACAGAAACTCGAACTGAAACTGGATGCCTTGAGCTCTGCCTCGGACCCCTATTTATACTTGAAACTCTGTCCAGACCTTGTAATTTCAGCTTCTGTCCAGGGGTGTGAATCATGACTTCCCGACCTCAGAATTGGATGAAATTACATCAGGACCTTCCTTCTGTAGTCCTTTCCATGATCACGAAGTTTGAATCCCTTCTGAGTTGGGAAACTCGAGATATGAGGGGAGGACGTTGCCTGATTTCTGCTGCCAACTTCTGCACGGGTCCACCACTTTAGAGATGTGTAACTCGAGAATCCTGGCTTGGATTGGCCTAAATCTTCGTGAACAGATCCTATGTAGTACCAGGAAACTTCGTTCCAAGTTTGGCTTCAATTGGAATTGTGAAACTCCCTCCATGATCTTCACAAAATTCGGATTTATCTCCTTCCTTTAGCAGCAGATTCCTGTTTTGGGTTAACTTCTTCTTTTGGACCATTCAATGCACCTGGACTTAAGTACATTGCCTTAAACTCTTTGTGGGCACCTTCCTTAGACGTCTGAGACTCCTTCTCCCAAGTTTGGATTCGATTTGATTGCTGGTTCCCGAGATTTTCGTATTTTCTGCTGCAGCGTCGTCGGTGCGGTCGCGCCGAATAATGGCGCGGTCGTGCCACTGGAGCCAAAATCCGTCTAAGTCAGGAGACCACGCGGCCCCGTTGCGCTGAATTATTCTGTGAAAATGGCGCGGTCGCTCCAGTACTTGGACATTTCCTTGGTCCCTTGATGACAACTTCTCTTTCTGCTTTTAGCTCATTTACCGCGCCCTCCTGTGGTGTGGTCACGCCAATTCACATTCCCCAAACGTTGACTTTCATGACCGTTGGGTTGTTGGACATTTTTCCATATTAAATTGAATTTTCACGGATTTATCTGGCGCGGTCGCGCCGTTCTTCTTTTTGGCCTCTTTTGCTCATATTTCTTCTGTTTTTGCTCCAAATCCCATTTTCTTCTTCCACTTGGTACCTGAGGCATAAAACATAAAATTGAGTCTTATTTGTTGATTTAAAGCTCAGAATTAACTCAAAATTAAGTTTTTTAATTAAATTATATGCCCAATGATAGTGTCTTTTAGACACTTATTACAACCCCAAACTTAGATCTTTGCTCGTCCTCGAGCAAACTCTGAAAGAAATAACCAGATACACATACAAAGCTTTAGAAAAGATCAGTGGCATTCCCTTGCATGGGTGATTCACTTCTTTCCTAGTGATGATTCTCCTTGCTTAAGTCAAAACAGAATTCAAATTTTTCTTTAAATTTTTCAAAGATCATTATCCTCATGCAAGTGAGAAGTCTCAGTAAATACCATATGCCAACCGTCAGTCTACTCTCCACTAACCTGAAGAAATCCATAATCCTGATCAATAGGTCTTTTCTAAGTTGTAATGGGGCTTGGGTAATGCGTATGATGAAAGTTGTAAGCATTGGGTTCATCCTCCTCCTCATAACCATGTTCCATTATTACTGAGCATGAATTTTTATGATTTTTCTCCAAATTTTTCCACCCCAAACTTTTTTTCTTGCATTGATCCCTTTTTTCTTTTCTTTCCTCTTCCACATATATTCTCTTCCTTGGGTTTGTTCAGAGTCTAGCTTACCTTGCCGGTTGACTCAGAGTCCCTAAGCTTGCTGAGGCCCAAGACCCGGTGCACGCACGAGGTGGCCTTTCTCCTGACTTAGCCTTCATCTTGTTTCTCTCTCTTTTTTTTTTCAGAACAACTCAATATCTTTCTTTCATCCCTCCTTATATCTTCAGATTTTCGTCCATGTTCATCTTTTAATAGAACATTTCAATAAGTTGGAGAGATATAGGTCAGTACGAAACAAGTTGGTTTTTCACAAAGGCTGGTTCATGTAATGTAGGATTTTTTAAACAAAACAGGGATCTTGTTGGCTCAAGGTGTTTGACAAAAAGTGATGCATCTTGTGCATTCAAGTGGGTGGCTTGAATCAGGTTCAAACGATTGAAAACAAATGCCTAAATCACTTCAGGGTATTTGGAAATTTTTCTTTGTTTCGCCTCAAGCTTTCCTCAAGTTGGTTCTAGTGGTTTACATCCACTTGCTCACTTATACTTTTTCAAAAACTGTTTTAAAGAAACTTCTCCTCCTGTTAAGACTAAGCAGATTGAAATAAGATATTTTCCCAGAAAGTGAATCATGCTTTTCTCCTATCTCAGGGTTTCCACTGATATTTCCCAACTCATGGTCTGTTTCAGGTGGAAATTTTTTGAAATCAGAGATTTTTTTTTGAAAGTAGAAAGATAGAATATCCCACCCCAAACTTAAAAACATGCTTTGTCCCCAAAGCATAAAACAAAAGAATAAGAGGCAGGGTGGATACTTCCCTGATCAGTCTGGGTGTGCCTGAAGGGAATGGGGCTTCTCCTTCATAGCACAACAGTGGAATTTTTCCTTTTCTGGGTTCTGGGTCGGCAATCACTCAATGAAGCAGTGGCGCGGTCGCGCCAAGTTGGAACTTCATATTTCAGCATCCTGAATGTGTTTTTGCAAATTTCCACTTTAAACAAGAATTGATCAGTTATATATAGATGCTGAATCAGTAAACACAAATTTTCATTGGGGAAATCGTGCCTTGGAAAACATAATGAGAGTGCAAAATATCATGTCATCAATATGAATGGAGATTGAGTACATATTAATGGACATTGCATGCATAAATCACTCTACAACATCTCATGCACAGGCACCAAAGCATATTTTCCCAGAGGAAAGCCGCAATCAGACAGTAGGCACAAAATAGCAATCCAGTTTGGCACGGTCGCTCCAGAATTTGGCGCGGTAGCGCCAGTTTCAAACTGATTTTTGGTTTTTTTATTTTTTGGATTTTTTATTTTATTTTTGTTTTCTGTTTTATGGAAAATAAACAACTTCTTCTAGCCTAAGTCTATCCTAATCATGCAAAATTCAATCAACTACTCATGCAAATCCTAAGAATGCAAAAATTCCAAGCAACATGCAAAATACAATCCTATTCTAAAAACAAGCAAAGGAGTTCTGGTTTATAGTCCCAGCTCGACTTTCTGACTCTGTTTCAGGCAGATAGGATTGTGAAGGATCTTTCCTGATTGAAATAAGGGGAGATGTATCTTTTAAGCCTTTGGCCATTGACAATGAAGGTGGATAGGTCTTTTGGATTTCTGATTTCCACCGCCCCTGATTTTAACACTCTTTCCACAACAAAAGGACCAGTCCATTTGGATCTCAGTTTACCAGGGAACAACCTAAGTCTGCTGTTAAACAAAAGGACAAGTTGACTAGGTTGAAATTTCTTGGGTAGGATATGCTCATCATGCCATTTTTTAGTTTTTTCTTTGTACATCTTGGCATTCTCATAGGACCAGTACCTGAGCTCATCTAATGAATTTAATTGCAGCAATCTGTTCTCTCCAGCAGCCTTGATATCAAAATTTAAAAACTTGGTTGCCCAATATGCCTTATACTCTAACTCCAAAGGAAGATGACATGCTTTTCCATAAACCAACCTATAGGGGGTCATACCAATGGGGGTTTTGAAAGTAGTCCTATAGGCCCACAATGCGTCATCTAACTTGGTTTTCTAATCTCTCCTTGAAGTGTTGACAATTTTTTCCAGAATTCTCTTAAGCTCTCTATTGGACACCTCTACTTGGCGACTGGTTTGAGCATGGTATGGGGTGGCTACTTTGTGGGTGACACCATATTTTTTCAATAGACTTTTGAAAGAAGAGTGGCAAAAATGCTTTCCCCCATCACTGATGATAGCACTAGGGGTGCCAAAACGACAGAAAATATTCTTTTTCAAAAATTCAATGACAATCTTGGCATCATTAGTTCTGGTTGCTATGGCCTCTACCCATCTGGTTACATAATCCACTGCCACCAAAATGTACATATATCCAAAAGAAGGTGGAAAAGGACCCATGAAATCAATGCCCCAAACATCAAAACATTCACATTCCAGAATATTATTTAAAGGCATTTCATTCCTTCTAGAGATATTACCTGTCCTTTGGCACCTGTCACATGATTGTACATACCTCTTTGCATCTTTGAAAAGTGTTGGCCAAAAGAATCTAGATTGCAATACCTTGGCTGCTGTTCGGTTTGCACTGTGATGGCCACCAACCTCCTTGTCATGGCAGTGGCTGAGAATGAGTGTGGCTTCTTCCTCTTTCACACACCTTCTGATGACTTGATCTAGGCAGATTTTGTAGAGTAAAGGATCCTCCCAGTAGTAGTGCTTTGAATCTGCCATCAGCTTCTTCCTTTGCTGGTAAGTGAAATGCTTTGGTACCCATTTGCTGCAAACAAAATTGGCAATATCAGCATACCAAGGTACTTTTGAAGTACTTACCTGGCAAATCCTCTCATCTGGAAAGAGTTCTAAAATTTCCACATTTTCAGCACCCTTCTTGTCCTTGATTTCAATATCAAATTCTTGCAGAAGAAGGATCCATCTGATCAGCCTAGGTTTGGAATCCTTCTTTGCAAACAAATATCTAAGAGCTGCATGGTCAGTCCAAACAATAACTTTTGAACCAATGAGATATGATCTGAATTTTTCAAAAGCAAAAACCATAGCCATGAGCTCTTTCTCAATAGTGGTGTAATTTAATTGAGGACCAGTGAGTGTGTGGCTAGCATAGGATATGATGTGAAAAACTTTTTCTTTTCTTTGGCCAAGAGCTGCCCCTAAGGCAAAATCACTTGCATCACACATGAGTTCAAAAGGTAGGCTCCAATCAGGTGACATAATAATGGGGGCAGAAATCAATTTTTGTTTCAAAAGATCAAAAGCATGCAAGCATTCAGCATTGAAATCAAATTTCACATCTTTGGAAAGCAAATTTGACAAAGGTTTTGCAATTTTGGAAAAATATTTTATAAACCTTCTGTAAAAACCAGCATGGCCTAGAAAACTCCTGATACCCTTAACTGAAGTGGGTGGGGGTAGCTTTTCAATCACCTCAATTTTTGCCTTATCTACCTCTATCCCCTTTTCTGAAATTTTATGGCCAAGAACAATCCCATCTCTTACCATAAAGTGACATTTTTCCCAATTTAGGACTAACTTCTTTTCTTCACACCTTTTGAGCACAAGCTCTAAGTGCTGCAAACATGTTTCAAATGTTAGTCCATAAACAGTAAAATCATCCATAAAAATTTCCATCATCTTTCCTATGATATCATGGAATAAAGCCATCATGCATCTTTGAAAAGTGGTTGGTGCATTGCACAAGCCAAAGGGCATTCTCCTATATGCAAAGGTGTCATAAGGGCAAGTGAAGGTGGTCTTTTCCTGATCTTCAGGTGCTATAGGTATCTGAAAATATCCTGAATATCCATCCAGAAAGCAATAAAATTTATTTCCGGCAAGCCTTTCAAGCATTTGATCAATGAATGGTAAAGGAAAATGATCCTTCCTAGTGGCTGCATTCAATTTCCTATAGTCTATGCACACCCTCCAACCTATTACTATCCTAGTGGGGATCAGTTCATTGTTTTCATTATGAATGACAGTGGTACCCCCCTTTTTAGGAACAACTTGAACTGTACTTACCCATGCACTATCAGAAATAAGATAGATAATACTTGCGTCTAAGAGTTTAATCACCTCCTTTTTCACTACCTCTTGCAATGTGGGGTTCAGCCTTCTTTGTGGTTGGATGCTGGGCTTGTAATTGTCCTCCATCAGAATTCGGTGTGTACAAATTGTGGGGTTGATTCCTTCAATGTCTGATAATGACTAGCCTATTGCCTTCTTGTGTTTGGACAACACCTCAATGAGCATTTTCTCCTCCAAACCTGTCAAACACGAAGAGATAATTACTTGTTTATCATTTTTTTCAAGAAACACATATTTCAAATTACTAGGAAGAGGTTTGAGTTAAGGTTTGGGGGCTTCTGGGGCTCTTTCCTTTATTTCAGCTGCTAACTCCTCCTTGCTTTCAGCCTCCAGTTCACCAAATTCTTCTTTGATAATGGGATTTTCATTCTCTGAATGGATCAGGCCTTCTTCTTCTTCTGCTTCAGTCCTCTCTTCTTCTTCAATTTCTGCTATACAAGAATCAATCACATCAATACTCAAACAGAAATCATCATGTGGAATGGCTGGTTGTTTCATGGCTTCTTTTATATTGAAATTGATTGTGTCATTATTAAGCCTTAAAGTCAGATTTCCCTGTTTGCAATCAATTATAGCACCAGCAGTAGCCAAGAATGGTCGGCCAAGAATTATAGGCAGGTTCATGTCTACTTCCATGTCCAAAACTACAAAATCGCAGGGATAAATGAAATCTTGAATTTTGACCAACACATCCTCCATTACTCCTTCGGGTATCTTGGTTGATCTGTCTACAAACTGAAGAGTGATTCCAGTCTCTTAAGGTTCTCCAAGTTTTAAATACCTGCAAAGGGACAATGACATTAAATTAACACTTGCCCCTAAATCACGTAAAGTATTGACAAATTTATTTGACCCAATTTCACAAGGTATTAAAAAACTCCCTGGATCTTTAAGTTGTCTTGGAAGCTCATTCTTCCAGATTGCACTACAGTTTTCATTCAACACAACTGTACCTTTCTCCTCTATCTTCCTCTTCCCGGATAGGACTTCTTTCAGAAATTTGCCATAGATAGGTATTTGCTTTAATGCTTCAAGAAGTGGAATGTTAATCTGCAATTTCTGAAAGGTATCTAGAAAAATAGCAAAGCTACTTTCCAGAATATCATATTTAGCTCTACTTGGATAAGGAAGATGTCTAATATCGATATCAGTAATTGGGAGTGCATCCTTACCATTTTTCTTTCTTGGAGAAGCTGGTCAACTTACCTTTTCTTTTTCTTTCTCTTCTTCTCCTTTCTGAGCTCCCTCTGCCTCCATGGTTGGCTGTTCTTTTGTTTGGTGCTCCTCTAGAGTCTTCCCACTCCTGAGTGTTATGGCCTTGACTTGCTCCTTCGGATTGATTTCTGAGTTGCTAGGTAAAGCTCCTCTCGGCCTCTCATACACATCTCTATTAAGTTGATTCACTTGAGTGGTCAGGAGTGTTACTGATAATTGACTGGGCTTCGGTTTGCAGTGTCTTCATTGACTGAAGTTCAACATATATTGCTCGGATCAGTTTGCTATCTTCCTCCCGTTGTGGATCCTCCTTTTGTTGGGCATTGGGTTGTGGTGGTTTGAATCCAGGAGGGTGCTGCCTTGCTTGATTGGTGTTATTCCAGGAGAAGTTTGGATGGTTCTTTCAGCCAGGGTTGTATGTGTTGCTGTATGGATCCATCCTGCGAGAATTTTCAACAAAGTTAGTTTGGTCAGGAATGGAATTAAAAGCATATACATTACCTTGGCATTCAAAATCAGCAGGTCCTCCTCCACATATTCCGCATACTGAGGCTACTACAGGGTTTGATTGTTGCTAGAAATTCGTAAATTGTTGTTGCAGTGCTTCTAATTGTGCTTGTGTGGCTGTTGAGGAGTCCAGTTTGTAAATTCTAGCAGGCTTTTTGCTTGATCTCTCCATCGGGTATGAATACATGTTGGCTGTCATCTCCTCTATCAGTTCATGAACCTCTTCTGGAGTCTTTTTGTTGATTGATCCTCCTGCTGCAGCATCTATCATACTTCTGGTGTTGATGTTCAGCCCATTGTAGAAGGTTTCAATCTGGCTCCAGAGTTCTATCTTGTGATTTGGGCATCTTTTGAGCAGTCCATTGAATCTCTCCAATGCCTCTGAAAGATGCTCTTCTGGTTCCTGCAAGAATTGAAGGATTTCATTCCTTAATTTGATGGTCTTTGCTGGTGGAAAATACTTACCCAAGAATTTTTTCTGTAGATCCTCACAAGTGGCTATAGAACCAGCTGGTAATGTGTTTAGCCATGTCTTAGCTCTTCCTCCCAAAGTGAACTTAAAAGCCTCAGTCTGGCTGCATCATCTGACACATCATTGTATTTAAAAGTAGCACATAAATCCAAGAATCTCTCAAGGTGGTCATTAGGATCTTCATTAGCCAACCCACTAAACTGATAATGAGTTTGCAACATAAGAAGAAGCTGAGGTTTAAAATCAAAATTACTAGCTTGAATAGATGGAGTGATGATACTTGTCTTGTTTGTATTTGGGCTTTGATTGACAAAATCCTCCATGGTTCTCCTTGGCCTTAGTGCTTGTTCATCAAGAGTGCCTTCTATATGCTCCATGTCTTCTTGAAACTTGGGATTGCTTTGGTTCTGTTTTTCCTTCAGGTTTTGCCTTAAAGTCCTTTCAGGTTCTGAATCAATCTCTTGGGCTGGTGTCCCTCGAGATCTGGTCATAAACCTCCTGCAAAATAAAAATAAAAAACTCAAAATCTCTAAATTTTTAAACTTTGTGCAATTACTACTAGAAACTTTGGTCCCCGACAACGGCGCCAAAAACTTGATGCGATTCTAGCTAATCACTAGCAAGAGGACTAATCAAATTAATATAGACTTTTATGCAAGTCCGAATATCGTCCCACAAGGACCAAGCCAGCAGTTAATTGCTTTGTGAATAAAAATCTAAAGTTTGAGGAATCTGAGTTTGAAACAGAGTTTTAAAACTAAACCAGCACTGAAAACAGTTAGGGAAAAGCCTTTGAGGAAATTTAATTATGAAAGAAGACGTTGGGAATCCAATTCCCTCCCTAGACACTTTCGGAGATTGAATATGAAAAGAGTTTTGGAAATCAGTTTCTGACAAGCTTATAAAACCATGGCTACAATCCGCATCGGCATCACCTTTTTTTATCTCCTAGAACAAACTAACCAGCATAATCTATTCTATTTGACAACATAAACATGAAGCTCATATGTCATAGGCAGATCAACTAATCCAACAGGGTATTACTTTAAGGTCGAGGATTAACCCAAGGATTAGTGATCTACCTAGTGCATAAACTCAAAAAGACTGTAAACTCCTATCAGCATGTCTCACCTTAAGCCCAGCGTCACCTTATAACCAGTACATAGCTAGACTGCAAGTATGAATCAAGAAATTACTTCAATGAAAACTCATCATGCACCAAACTGAAAACCAATTAAATTATAAGTATCAATCTCATTACATGCCTAGGGAGTCATGGACTCCCAACTAAAAACGACTACTCCATGCTAGAATTGAAAGAACACAAAAAGGTTTGTACAACAGCCATGAATTAAGAAAGAATAAGTAATGAAAACTCCCTTGGGAAGAATTCCCTTAACCCCTCTTGCTCCTTGGCTGAGTGCTCCACCTCTCTTCCTCAAAGTGACCAGAGTTCGTGTGAACTCCCTTTGGACCTTCTCCTCTCTCTCTCTACTAAACTAAAAAGCAAAAATGAATACAAAATTGAATGTAAAATACAGAAACTCGAATTGAAACCGGATGCCTTGAGCTCTGCCTCGGACCCCTATTTATACTTGAAACTCTGTCCAGACCTTGTAATTTCAGCTTCTCTCTAGGGGTGTGAATCATGACTTCCCGACCTCAGAATTAGATGAAATTACATCAGAACCTTCCTTCTATAGTCCTTTCCTTGCTCACGAAGTTTGAATCCCTTCTGAGTTGGGAAACTCGAGATATGAGGGGAGGAAGTTGCCTGATTTTTGCTGCCAACTTCTGCACGGGTCCACCACTTTAGAGATGTGTAACCCGAGAATCCTGGCTTGGATTGGCCTGAATCTTCTTGAACAGATCCTCTGTAGTACCAGGAAACTTTGTTCCAAGTTTGGCTTCAACAGGAATTGTGAAACTCCCTCCATGATCTTCACAAAATTCGGATTTATCTCCTTCCTTTAGCAGCAGATTCCTGTTTTGAGTTAACTTCTTCTTTTGTACCATTCAATGCACCTGGACTTAAGTACATTGCCTTAAACTCTTCGTGGGCACCTTCCTTAGACGTGTGAGACTCCTTCTCCCAAGTTTGGATTCGATTTGATTGTTGGTTCCCGAGATTTTCGTTTTTTCAGCAGCAGCGTCGTCGGCGCGATCGCGCCGAATAATGGCGCAGTCGCGCCACTGGAGCCGAAATCCGTCTAAGTCGGGAGGCCACGCGGACGTGCCAGTACTTGGACATTTCCTTGGTCCCTTGATGGCAACTTCTCTTTCTGCTTTTAGCTCACTTTGGCGCGTCCGTTCTGGCTTTGTATGAGGCCGCGCCGGTTGTTTAGCGCGGTAGCGCCCTCCTGTGGCGTGGTCGTGCCAATTCACATTCCCCAAACATTGGCTTTCATGACCGTTGGGTTGTTGGACATTTTTCTATATTAAATTGAATTTTCACGGATTTTTTTGGCGCGGTCGAGCCAAAATTGGCGCGGTCGCGCCGTTCTTCTTTTTGGCCTCTTTTGCTCATATTTCTTCTGTTTTTGCTCCAAATCCCGTTTTTCTTCTTCCACTTGGTACCTGGGGCATAAAACATAAAACTGTGTCATATTTGTTGATTTAAAGCTCAGAATTAACTCAGAATTAAGTTTTTCAATCAAATTATTTGCCCAATGATAGTGTCTTTTAGACACTTATCAAGATTGGCGAGAGCCTATCTCAAATTTCTTCGATACGGCTCACTCTCGGCTGACCTGCAAGAGTGAGTTCATATTCGCCGAGCAGCTCCGAGGTACTTTTTCGTCAATGACGTACTTTATCGGAGGTTGTACAAAGGTCTGCTTCTCCATTGTCTTTCTAAAGAAGAGGGACTGCAAGTCCTAAAAGAAACGCACAGTGGAATTTCTGGCGCGCACCAGGCTGGCCCAAAGCTCCACCTACAAGTCAAACGACTGGGCTACTATTGGCCGTCGATGCTCAGGGATGCCACCGAAATGGCTCGAACCTGCAGACCGTGCCAACTCTATGCCGATTACATACACCAGCCACCGGAGCCGCTTCACCCGACGATAGAGTCATGGCTATTTGAAGCTTGGGGGATGGACATCATTGGTCGAATCACTCCTAAATCCGACTCTGACCGGCAATACATCCTGGCTGCCACCGACTACTTCTCGAAGTTGGCCGAAGCTGCTTCCTACCGAGAAGTCAAGGCTACCACCGTCGCCGACTTCATTGAACCCAAATTATCTACTGATATGGGGTTCCTTGATACATAGTGACGGACAATGGCACACCGTTCAGAAATAGAGTCATGGACCGCTTCTGCGAAAAATTTTGTATACAACAGCGGACATCGTCGGCTTACAACCCGGCGGCCAACGGACTTGCAAAAGCACTCAACAAAACGCTCTACAAAATCCTTAAGAAGATGATCGGCGCCAACGAAAAGAGTTGGGACAAAAAGCTTGGAGAAGCCTTGTGGGCATACATAACATCGTTTCGAACGCCGACCTAGTCGACTCCATATTCGCTGGTCTATGGCACCGAAGTAGTGCTCCCACTCGAGGTACAACTCCCTTCTCTTCGCATTGCTATAAGAGAAGGACTAACAACGGAGGAGTGCGCTCAGTTGCGACTCGCTGAACTTGAGTCTCTTGACGAACAAAGACTCGAGTGCTATCAATCTCGAATAAACCGGGCCTTCATAAAAAAAATACGGCTCAGGTCATTCCAGAAAGGCGACTTGGTGCTAGCAGTCAGACGGCCAATGCTCATTACGAGCAAAACCGGGGGCAAATTCGCGCCAAAATGGGAAGGACCGTACGTGGTGCAGGAAGCCTACACCAATGGCGCCTACAAGGTAGTTACGTCAAACGGTTCGGAGCTGTTGATAAAAAACTGTAAATTCCTCAAACGCTTCTATCCATGAGGGGGCAGCAAATAAAAACGGAGGAATAAAGAAGTTGAATAAAGGGAATCAATGTTTCTCATTGCAAAAAAAAAAATGGGAAAGATGTGAGCCTCGCAACAACAAAAAAAAGAGAGGCTACAAACAAAAAGTACAAAGAAAATATCAAAGTTGTGGAAGCTCGAAGTCGGCCACTGGTAGCTGTATCCGAACGACTTCGGAACGAACCTCGGACAGTTGCCGCGGCTCGACCTCGCTGAGAGTTGGGCGTGAACGAACAGAAGCAAGCTTGTCCTGAAGAGTAGAAGCCTCCTCCTCGCTGGCGTCAATTCCCCTTCGGATGGTTGCAAGCTCGACATTTATGGATTCGAGTTGAGCCAATACAAATGCCAGGCGCTCGCAAAGAGTCTTCTGTTAAGCCTCCACAGCTTTGCGCTCCACCTGATGCCTATCCAAATCCACTGTCAAGTCGTCGCGCCGATGGCTCACTCGCTGGACAAACGGAGCGAGTTCAGCTTCTGCAGCGAACCGTTCGGCCAAACTAAGCTTCCCTGCCAAGGAGTTGTGCAATTCCTAAAAGCGATCCACCTCCGAGGCAAAGTCCTCCACCCACTGCTCCAGAACAGAAGTGTCAATACCGACTCCTCTCAAGTGATCGAGAATGACGTGGGTGTCTGCTACAAGCTTTGGCGAACATGGGCCGTCGGCCGACAATAAATCCGACACGACGAATTTTGCCCACAGCCCCAAAGCACCCTGCTGCAATAAGAGCCTCGATCTCGCCGAGGGTCGAAAGGCTGATGCCTAGAAAACAGAAAGGGAGATAAACAAAAAGCGAAAGAACCAAAAAAAAAAAAACAAAGGAATGAGAGGATTTCTACTTACCAACGAGGGTCGCGAAGTCGAAGAATCCTCGCTAATGGGTCGTCGAGCCGAACCCGAAGCTCCTTCCTTGGCAGCAAGAGATGCCTCTCCGCTACTTGGAGGAAATGTCACAAAGGCATTCCCACTCGAAGTCGCAATGACAAGTGGGGATGGACCAGAGAGAGGGTGCTGAAACTCACCTGCGACGGTAACCCCGGCATCAAATTCAAGCTCCTCAACTACGACCGGCCCATCCGAAGGCTGAAAGGGCGCCACACCCTCGCCGACAGTCGTTGTCAAGCACTCGGCTCCGAAAACCACTAACTTACCAGTAACAACAGCAGGCGATGCTTCTTCTTTGACCCATTCCAACTGTCGGGTAATCTCTAAATCGGCGACGTCGAACAAATCCTCCTGCTGAAAGACGGGCTGGTCCATAGACAGAGCTACGACGACGGCAAGCCTATTAGAAGGTATGTCGCCTGACTCTGGGATCAATTGCGCTCCAACTTGGTTTGCCAGCGCATGAGACAATACCGGCCCTGTAGTAGCCTCTCCGGTAGGCAAAACAACTGACCCATCAAGAGGCGCCGACTCCTTAACCATTTCCCCCGACCCCGACAGAGGAGTCTTCGAAGGTTGAACGATAGCAAGAGGAGCTAAATTTGTCAGCGGCTTACCTAGACCGGTTCGGAGTCGCTTCTTGAAGGGAGGAGGAATGAAAATGAAAGGTTCTGGCTGCGGAGCCGTGGGATTCCTTTACGAAGCAATCCTCTTCGGCGAAGTCAGCGATGGAGCCAATCCCTTCCCCTTGCCTACAGGAGCATCAGCTACAGGTAAAGAAAGTACTACTGGCCGCGGATCCCCCTATGCCGAAGAAGCATCTCGGATCACGATGCCCTTCTCTAGTGCGACTTGCGACAGAGCCGACGACTTCTCCTTCGCGACCTTCGGCTGAGGCGCCCGCTTCTTCCCACCTTTGCTCTATTTTTCCTTAACAGGAGGCTTCAAACTTGGCCGCAAACTCTTTCGGCTGCAACCCTCCGTGTTAGCATCTCCCTGCGTAGGCGGCAAGGTTGTTTTCGGCGCAGAAGTTTCGGTAAATTTCCTCCACACTCGCTGAAAAGAAAGAGAGAAAAAGAAATCAGAAGGTGCAAAAGGAAACGAAACAAGAAAAACAAAGAGGGGGAAACAAGAGTAGCTACCTCGAAGAGGGGAACAACTGCCTCAAGCCAGGACTCTCAAAAAAGGGACGTGACACCCAGGTCAGAGTCTGGACTCACGAAGGCAGGCACTTCCACGCTTCCAAGAGGACAGGCAGTCCCTGCTCGCCCTAACTCCACGAGTGTGTTAACCATAGCAGCATTCCGTTGGTCGGAGAACAGCACACCCGAAAATTCTTGGCAGAATCCAAACTGACGAGCGAACCGGTGAGGACATAAGGCTCCACCACAAGAAGCTCGCGCTGCCGCAAGACCAGAGAGATCACCCGCAGGCAACGAAAGTACTCCACTTCAATCCGAGAAGCAAATTGACCAGTCTTGTCAAGGATTGGACCAGGAGGAAGAGCCTCTGAAGGGTACCAACATCGCACTCCACCGCTCCAAAACAAAGAACGGGCCTCCTGCTGAGTACAAACGTGAACAAGCTCCGGATTGTGGTAAAGCATCATGAGAGGTCTGTCGCCGCCGCTAGAGTCAACCTTGTAGACGCCAAACTGCTGGGCAAGCTATGTATAAACAAATGGCCAAGAAATCCTCCCCGGTGAGGAAGTGTTCAGCCCTCGATAAAGGTTCGCCAAGGCTGCACCGGCTAAACTACACCGAGTACCACCGGCCTTGAAACAGGCCATCTTGAAAACACTTAATCTCAGCATGTTGCCTAGTAAAGGCAGGACAAAACGACAAAGCCACAATGATAGGAAGGCAGCCAGATACACCTCATCTGCGAGGGGGTCAAGTACTCCAAGCTCGGAGAGGGGTTGATCCTGCACAGTCGATCGGTCGCGACTCTGAGAACCCATCTGAAGGTCGCACACCCCCTTCGGATTGGAACCAAAAGTATGCCCACTCTGACATAGAAACTCCAGAGACTCCATCTAAGTTTGAAGCCCTCGGACGACAGAAGAGTCGATAATAGGCAAGGAAGAGGTATCAAATACTCTCGGGTAGTGGCACAGAGTGACTCTGAGTAAAATCATCAATCGTCGGAGTCGCCTCGTCGTAAATGCTCCCAGAGATGGGCAGCCCGCCAAGTCAATGCATATCCCACAAGGAAATCGATAGCTCTCCCTCACGAGTGAAAATGGTGTTGGTTGAAGAACACCAGACCTCCAGGAAAGAGTGGACAACATTACTGCAGCATCGATACGAAAACATAGAAGCTCAAAAGGCATGAGTGAGGTCTGTTGCGGCCAATTGCTCAGTACAAGTGTGGAGAACGACGTCTGCCCACTCGAAGTAGAAAGGCACAGGGTAGGGTCCGGGGCTCACAACCGGGTGACTATTCAAAGAGTCGAACCGGTCACTATTGATGGAGAGTTTCGGCGTCGAAAAACGAAGCAGCTGGTCATGCATTGGACTCAGCAGGATGTTGCCTACAGCTTGGTGCGGAGACTATAAAGCCTCATCGACCCCCAGGAGATAACAAATCTAGTCGTCCTCGTCGACAACAGAGCGACTACATAGGTCGTGGACGGCCTTGACTGTGGGCGCGGTTACGTCACAACCGCCGTAGGCCGACGGTCCCCCGAGAACTAACAGCAGTGGCTTCTGTTCCTCCTTAGAATCACGAATTCGCAGGCAGTAACGAAGGACACCCTTCACGAGAATCCTCATGGTCGAGATAGTCAGGCCGAGGAAGGAGAAAGAGGTCGGCGTGGTAGACATCTGCGACATGATAGGAAAAGTCAGGTACGCAATTCTCTCTCAATTAAAAAAAAAATTGCATCTCCTGCGACCAGAGAAGGAGAAGTCGAGGTCTCAACAAAAAAAAAAGCAAGTAAAAAAAAAAGAGGGGGGCGACAAAAAAGACCAGTCGCCGATGAAGAAAAAAATGAACAGAGAAAAAAAAAAGAGAGAGGGTACATTGATTGTCTTCGACGGACCAACCAGTAAACTAGACTGAGTTCTCCACGAGATGACAAGCAAAACATTGTTGTTGGGTGTCTAGTAAGTGCACTAGGTCAGCAAGTAATATAGACTCAAGAGTCCAGATACCCACAGAGACCTTGACGAGAACTCAGTTTAAGTAAAGGTTTTTCTATTGATTGAGGTGAAGAAATTTTTGGGTTTTGAAAACTAAAAAACAAAACAGAATTAACTACTAGAAAACTTATGGAGATGAGATGTTGGGGAAAAATGTCAATCCCTCCTAGTTGTCAACATGCAAAGTTCTGATTTTATAGCTCAAGTACTCTTACCTTGACTTAGCTTTTGAAAACCTGGTTACCCATTTACAGGAAATAACTTTCACCTTTTCTTTGAACTCCATCACAATCCGAAAACAGTCAAATCCTAGGTGCATAAATATAAAAGCTTAAAGATTAACTCTCTTATTCAGAACAAGAGTTTAAAAAGTCACATTGCTTTCCACTAGTCTCCATCACAATCCGGAACGATCTAGTTAGAAAAACAAGTTGTTTTAGAAAACAATGAATCAAATAACTAACCCAAATCTCTTCTGAAATTCAAATTCTCTATTCGAACCTCATTAAACTTCAAATATCAATTTAGATCAGAAATAAGCAATGAACTCAGATTCTAAAACAAAAGCAAAGTACTTTATTGCTATAACTTCAAAACTTAAACAATTCAACAACTAGGAGTTCATGACTTCCCCAAAAGAGAGAGACTACTCCATGATAATAGAAAAAGCACACACAGAGGATTCAATTACAGCCATGATAATAAGAAGAAAATAAGTATAGAAAACCCCCTTGAAGGACTGCCCTTAGCTTCAACTCGTGCCTTGGCTGAAATCTCTTCCTTCTCTCTCTTTCTCTCAACTCCAAACTAACTACAAACAATAAGAAACTAAACTAAAACTATTCTAAGAGCTAAAAACTGGATTTACACTACAAAACTGGATCTAAAAATTGATCTAAAACTGGCTGCCTTGCTCTCTGCCTCGGACCTCTATTTATAGCTGGGTTTCTGTCCAGAACTTGTAATTTGCTCTATGTCCAGGGGTATGAAGTATGCCTTTCCATCCTCAGAATTGAATAAAATTACATGAGAACCTTCCTTCAATGGTCCTTGCCTTGTGTAAGAAATTTGAGTCCATTCTGAGTTGGGAAACTCGAGATATGATGTTGAGAAGTTGGATTGCTTGTGCTGCCAATTCCAGCTCGGGGTCCACCACTTTAGAAATATAAAACTCTGAAAACCCGACGTGGATTGACCTGAATTTCCGTGATATGATCCTCAATCTTCTTAGGAAGCTTCAGTCCAAATTTGGGCTTAATTTGGAATAGGGAACTCCACTTTGCTTCTCTTAAAACTCGGATTTTCTCTTCTTTTCTGGCAGCAGTTTCTTTCTTTGTGTGGAACTTCTTTTCTTGATCATTCAATGCACATAGACTCGAGCCAATTTCCTTAAAATCTTCGTGGATACCTCCCTTAGACAATTAGGAATTCTTCTCCCAAGTTTGGGCTTGATTGGTAGTCAGAATCCCGAGATTTCCGTAATTCACGTTGTTGAGTCAGCGGCACGGTCGCGCCACATTTTCTTTTGATTTTGGCGCAGTCGTGCCACTAGAGTAGATTTTTTTCCAAGTCTGGAAATGGCCTTCGAAATCGTGCCGCGCAAGGAGAGCTCTTTACGCGGCAGCGCCACTCCTTAGTCTTTTCTCTGGTCCCAGAATGACAACTCCTCTTCTATATTTGGCATCTCTTTGGCGCATCCATGTGGTCACAGAGTGAGGTAGCGCCCGTTTCTTGGCGCGGTAACGCCATCAGAAGGCGCGGTCACGCCACTCCACATTCCCGAATTGTCTTCTTTGAAGCTTTACTAGCCGTTGGGAATTTCCTTCATTTATTTGAATTTTTTATCATTTTCATGGCGCGGTCGCGCCGTTCCCTTTTTTTTGCTCTTTTTGTTCTTTTCTGCTTCAATTTCTCTCTGAATCCAGATTTTCTTCTTCTACCAGGTACCTGAGACACAAAACATGAATTTGAGTCATATATGTCACTTTCATACTAATAACTATCTCAAAATGGGCATTTATGATCTTTAATTCATCCATAAAACAGTGTCTTTTAGACACTTATAACAACCCCAATCTTAAACCTTTGCTCGTCGTCAAGCAAAACTCTGAAATAAATACTAGAAAGATCTGTAAAGACTAAGAAAAATTCAGTGATCCTCCCTTTTAAAGTTTTCAAGATAGATGATTCATTCTTTTCTAATGATGGTTCTTCTTACTTAGTCAAAACAGATTTCAAATTTTCTTCAAATTTTTCAAAGATGTACATTCTCATACAACTAAAAAGTCTAAATTCAACTCCATAGGCCAACCCTCAGTCCACTCTCCACTAACCTGAATGAATTCACAATTCTGATCAATAGGTCTTTATAGGTTGTAATGAGGCAGGGGTAATGGGTATGATAAAAAATTTTTGTTATTTCTTTTCGGTTTAATTCTCCTCCTCATATCCATATTCCATTTTTCTGAGCATGAATCGGATTTGTGACTTTTCCTCCAAGCTCTTCCACCCCAAACTTATTCTTTTGCATTAATCCCTCATTTTATTCTTTTCCTTTTTTTTTTTTTTTTTTTTTTTCCCTTGTATATTTTTCTTTGGGTTTTGTCCAGAGTCTAGCTTACCTCATCGGTTGACTCAGAGTCCCTAAGCTTGCTGAGGCCCGAGACCCAGTGCACACACGAGGTGGCCTTTCCCTTAACTAACCCACAACCTTTTCTCTCTTTTTCTTTGGCTTTGTCTGGAGTCCAACTTACCTTGCCGGTTGACTCAGAGACTCTAAGCTTGTTGAGGCCTTTCTCCTACTCAGCCCAGAATTTTCTTTTTTTTCTCTCTCTTGCTCCTTCTTCCCCTTTACAAAGAAATATATCTATACCCTTCATCCATCCCTCCTTATAACTTCAAAATCCTGATCCATGCTCATTCAAACAAAAACTTCAATAATTTGGAGAATCATGGGTAAGTAAGAAACAAGTTTATTGATCACTAAGGCTGGCTCATGTAGCATGGGACATTAAAACATAACAGGGATCTTTTTGGCTCAAAAAGTTTGACAAAAGGTGATGCAACTTGTGCATTGAAATGGGTGGCTTAAAATGCTCAAACGATTTTTTAAACAGGTGCCTAAATCACCTCAAAATTTTGAAAACCTTTTTCTGTTTCGCCTCATGTTTTCCTCAGGTTGATTCTAGTGATCAACTTGCTCACTTGTACTTTGTTTTCAAAAACTATTTTTGAAGAAAAATTCTCATCCAATTAAGACTAAGCATCTGAACTACAATATATTTCCAGAGAATGAATCATGTTATCCATCTTATCAAGGTTTTTCATTGGTATTTTTCAAAATCTCTATTGGATTTTTCTGGTGAAAGTTTTTGAAAAAAAAAAAAAGTTTTTGAATCCATTGAGCATGCGTGAAGAAATCATGAAGAGTATCCCACCCCAAACTTAAAAACATGCTTTGTCCCCAAAGCAGCAATAAACATAGGAATGAAAAGGAATATTCCCCTGATAATCTCGGTTGTTGTTGAGGTTGGATGGCACTCCTTTGGTGTTCTCGAATTCTGCTTTCATGGGTTAGTACCAAACACTTGCATGATTTTAAGCAATTAAAAATAAAAAATGACTTGCAGTGTCTCTCAGGTATAAAATTATTCTTCAGAAGAATACCTGTAGTGGAATTTGTGCTTCCTTACCTCTGTAATGGCCATACCTCATCAAGACAGTGGCGCGGCCGCGCCAGAATATGGCGCGGATGCACCGTGTAATTCCTTGAGTTCTCCTGATCATAAATAAATTTTGCATTCTTTCCGGCTTGGACAAGTTAGTATCAGTGACAGGCAGGTGTAAAGTCATTTTTCACACTTATTCATTGGAAGAATTATGAAATCATGCTTTGAGACAAATCATTGAGAGTAAAAATCATAATTTCATTAATATGAATGGAGATTGAGTACATATTAATGAAATTTCAGTAAAGAACACTCTCATACATAAGCACACACAAAAGCAAGGTCACACACAAATTTTAGAAAGAACAAGTCTAAAAGAACTAGCAAAACCTAAAAGTTTCTACTCTTCTTCTTCTTTCTCATCTTCTTCTTCCTCCGAATCCTCTCCTTCTTCTTCAGAGGTATTTCAAGTAGGCAGTTGGTCTTCTGGAATGCCTTCATGCTGGGCACAAAGCTTCCACATCTTCTTGTTAAAGGTAGTCAACTTTCCCATCTTTTTCTCTAACCCACTCATCCTCTCATGGAGGGCAGCCATGTCCATCTCCTTGGATTTGCTAGCACTTGCTACTGATCTTCTTGGTGGGTGTTCCCTCATGATTTGCTTAACTGAGTTGGCTGAGATGCTTCGGGGAACTTTCTCCAATGGTTCTGTGGGGCTTAGTGCAATCCCATTGGCCAAACAAATGGTAGTGATGAGAGTGGGGAAGGGGAGTCTTCCTCTCTTGTGGTGTGTCATAGCCATGATTTGGCTATGAATTATATTCCCCACATTGATGGGAATATCCTCAAATAGAGCTTGTAAGAAGTAAGCTCTCTCCGGTGTGATTTCAGTGAGGTGGGAAGTGGGTGTCAATTTGGTAAACAGGAACATTGCCCAAACCTTTGCATCTACATGCATGTCCTGCCTCTGAAAGTGACGAAGTGTGCCCTTTCTTGATTCCCACTTAGCTCCCTTGGGGCACAATCGCTCTGCTATCTCTATGGCACTGACCTCTTCTCTTAAAGTATCAAGTGGAAGGGTGGGGGCATCAGGGGTATGCAAGTAGTTGTTGATGTCATGGGGAAACAACTGGATCCAATTCCCCCTCACAAAGCAATGCCAATTTCTGTGGTCTGGCAAGTTGGCATAAAATTCTTGGACCAGTGGAATGCTTGCTGCTATGGGGGTTTCTACCCATTTGGTCCATTCTCTCCCTTCAATCATGGCATCATATTTTTATTTGATCAACTCATCCATTATAAACCCTCTTTCCATGTGGAGGTTGCACTTGGACAGAATTTCATTAAACCTTTTGTGTCCATCGGCTATGGCAAATCTCTCCTTGTCCCACATTTTAGGCACTTTGGCTTTTGACCTCTGGTGGGTTTTTTGGGTTGCCATTTCTGTGTAAAAATTGCTTTTTGGCCTTTTTGAGGGGCTTGATTCTCTCTGGCCTGAGATCGGCTGGAGCTGCAAACTCTAAGTGTGTATTTTGAGAAACTGAAATGACTTTTCCAAGATTAAGCCCAGGTATTTCTATTGGCGGCCCAAAAAATGGCAAGAAAAACACTATTTTTCTGCCCAGAATTTTTCAGAAATCGAAAATGAACCACTAACTTTTAGCACCTTGTTCTCCCTTGTTACTCAATGAAAATACCCCAAACTTGGACCAAAATAAACTAGGAAGTAGCCTCTATCCCTTCGTACCTTTTTTTTTGGGAGGTTGATTCCAGATTTATCCAAAAATGACTCGAAAGGAGCCGATAATGGCGCTCTGGAGAGTTTGAAGATGGGACTTTAGGGTTCTCTCACTTTTTGGGTGTGAAAATCCCTCGAAATGGAGTTTTGAACCTTTTAAACCTCGCCTCGCATGAGTCGAACAGGCGCTTTGACCCCAATGGTCACGCCGGTTCAGAACTTAAATTTTTGGGTTTCGCGAACTGTCGCGGTCGCGCCGATAATGGCGCGGTAGCGCCACTTTCTAGTTTAGTTTTTTTATTAATTTTTTAAATTTTTTAAATTTTTTTGTTTTGGAAAGCTGTAAATTTTTAATCTAGCACACTTCCTATCCTACATCTATTCAAATAGTAAATATAAATCAAAATCTTCTACGAATTTAAACACAACAAAAAAAATTAAAAAAAAACAGTATTCAACTCAACTCACACACAAAGTCCTACTCCTATTCCTACACTAATTACTCGTCCATGTGATTTGATCCACCAGGATCGAATGGAAACTGGAACCATCCATGCTTGAGGGTGTTTTTTACTTTGGAATGTGTTGCATGGTGATTATATCTTTTGAGCTGGTCACTCTTTCTCTTTTCTGGTTGGCTTTGAACATGTTTTTCTCATTAATTTTTAGCCAACTTTTCTTTGTATTACCCAGACCCAATAAAATTTTAAGTTTTTCTTTTATGGGTGGTTTATTGGGCTGGATAATGAAGAAATCTATATCTAATGAGAGGAAGGAATGTTCTTCGATCTTTTTGTCCTCTATCCTAACTTTTTTATGCTATTCATGGGATTTTTCTTCTTTTTCTACCCCATCCCCTTCTTTCTCTTTTACATCTTCTTTTTCCTCCACGATATTTTCATCTTCTCCCTCTTGAAGTTTTTGAAATTCATAACTCTCAGCTCTCTCCATTGTATTTTCCTCTATGTGTTCTGCAGTAACACATAAATTAAAACAAGAAGTGCTAGCTGTATACATCCATTCAGAATTGCTAGGTAAAGTACCTTGGTTCCTACCTGATATGACATTGGCCAGTTGTCTCACTTGTATTTCCAAATTTTGGATTGATGCTTCTTGAGTTTGAAGCCTGGCTTCAGTCCGAGCTTCTCCTTTCTCTTGATTTACTAGAAACTTTGAAGTCATATCCTCAAGGCTGGCTTTTTGTTCCGGTTCTTGTGCTGCTCTTTGGAAACCAGGTGGTGATCTTGTTTGAGCATTGGGTTGTTGAGTGCTGGGTTGCTGGTTGTTGTTGTTTGACCATGAAAAATTTGGGTGACTCCTCCAACCAGGTTTGTAAGTATTGTTGTATGGATCATTAGACCTGCGAAAATTTGAAACATAATTAGCCTGGTCTAAAGAATTTACAGCTTGCACATTACCTGCTTGGCATTCATGGTTGGGATGTCCTCCGCCACATATGTCACAAATCTGAGCAACCAAATAGGGTGTGTGCAATTTTGACAATTGTTTGGTTAGTGACTCGACTTGAGCCTTCAATGCTAATACATGATCAACATTATGTATGCCAGCGACTCTCCCTCTTGCACTTCTCTCCAACCTAGACAAGTCTTCATGAGGCTGAAGGGGAGATGAATGATGATAATAATCATGACACATAAGAGGATTCTCATACTTAAACATTGATGGTTGCCCATGTAGCCAATTGACCTGCAACTCATTCTCAACACAAGGATTTACATTTTTCTTAGAGAGATAATTATCATGCTCTGCTTTATAGAAACCATTAGGTTCATTTCAACAAAAGAACATGATATATCAGAATCATACCTCCATGGATCATAATTAGAAGATGTATATTGTTGGAGAAATTCCGAATATGAGTTAGGATATGGACTTATCTCATTCTGCACATAATTCCACCTCTCATTTGAGTGCTCTTTCCAGTTCCAAATCGGGTTCATCTAGTGGCTCCCTACAAATTATATTTCCCTTTTTTTTGAAAATTTTCTTTTTCAGTTTCAAAACTATATTGGCACTTGGTGAAGGTTTATCTAACTCAATACTTGGATTGAGTCTATCAGACTGGTGGTCAATCATATTCACTAAGTCAAGAACTGTCCACTTTGTTGTAGACAAAGAAGGATAATCTTGAATGTACTTAAGAGACTTAGGCAAAAAACTGATAAAAGATGACACTTTTGTCTCCTCACTCATTGGTCTACCATGATACTACAATTCATCAGCCATAGCAAGCATGTCATGAACATGCTTTCTTATATCTGCATTTTCCTCACATTTAGCATAGGTGAATTTCTTCCACAAATTATCAAGGTGAGTAGACGACTTCTTGCCAAATTTAGCCTCTAGATCACCCAAGATCTCTTTTGTTGTGGGGACATGAAAATATGTTGTCATAAGGTTTGGACTAAGAGACCCAAGAATATGTGACCTAAAAATTTCATTTGCATCTTCCCACTTTTTGTATTTTCTGAGGTCATTCTTAAACTATTTTGGATTATTGGGATAATTCACTCGAGAAGGTCTTTGAGGAGGAGTATCCACTTTGATAATCTTATCAAATCGATAACCACGTACATTATGTCAACCCTTTGTGACCAAATCACATAATTCGTCCCATCAAGTAGATCCCTCTTTAGGGACTCGACAAAATTATGTCCACTTTCGGGCACTCCTGTTACCCGTAAAATACTTAAATTGTTGGGAGAACATACACATTCATCATTCACATAATCATTTCATTCATCCAGTACTCCCACTTACCCTTTGGGGATTCATGAGAGATACTAGGCAAAACCATATAATAACAATAATATCACACACAAATAAGTAAATTAATTCACACTTACCCTTTGGGGATTCATGCGAATTAATTGATACTGTAAACTAATTTAGTCATACAATATATTTCAAGCAAAAAAATACAAATTAATTTAATATATATAAAATACATTACCCTTTGGGTATACAATTAAATTAATTTTTCATGCATATGTACAAAATATAAGGCTTGCATTATACTAAAATTAATGTAAATCAAACTAATATAACATAATTTTAAATAAAACTATAAATTCTGGTTGAAATGACAATTTTGGATCATTTAAAACCCATCTCACATAAATCAGATACCCATGCACCAAAATAGTGGGTTCTGCACATATAAGCCAATCAAATTGGACCAACAAGAAACATGCCCATAAAACCAATCTGCAAATACAGTCCAGAGATGAGTAGGCTTAATTAAGCCCGCACTCAACAAGCCTACACGGATGTAAACCCGCACAAAATAGGCCTGCATGCTACAATTGATCTCCCACTAGAATAAGGCCTGCAGCCTCCGTGGGCTAGAGTATCAAGCCCACGCCTATGCCTTCTGCACGTCTAATAAGCCAAATCTCTATGCAGCCCATAATCAACCAAATTTCATACAAAAAAAAATCCAAAAAATATAGAAAAATAGAAATTATTTTCATAATACTTGCAGAGGCTCAATTCACTTGTATTTGTTAGACTTTATGTATAATAAATCAAAATACATATTATGAAAATAACTATATACCTCAATTACACCGGGAAACCATTGCATACATCGTTGAATTGAATTGAAATAGGGAACATAATATGTGTACCTTTCATCTTGAAGTATTTGAGAATGGAAGAATACGATACGGGGATCACCTACTGAAATTCCACGAACATATGAACACCTTTAGCACAAGATCTCTTTGGAATAATTTTCTACAAGTGATAAACTTTCTCCCTTTCAGCCAGACTGGGTGTGCTTAGCATGCCTCACTTGTAAGACCATGGAGGTATTTATAGGTTCTCAAAGGGTATCTCAATAATGACTATCATAAAGGGATACATCCCCTAAAAGAGAGATACATCCTCTTATTCCAAGGGGTGCTTCTCTAAGTCAATAAACCCTTTAGCCTTACCTCTATAGGGGGATGTGTTGGCCATTGTTCCATATACTAAACATTCATTAACAAGTATCTAGAAATAGACCCCACACCCATAAAGTCATGGTGTTTTATTTCATAAAATCTTTATTTGAAACCATATAAAATCTAATAGGTCAATCGAAGCTCACCGCTGCAACGGTGTCATTGTTCGGTCGATCGAAGCTCTCATTTCTCCTCCCGTTTGGTCTATCGAAGGTGAGTTAATATCTCATTCTCTTCGCTTTCCTAATTTTTATTCTTCTCCTTCTTCTTCTTCTGCTTCTTCTTCTTCTTCTCCTCCTCCTCCTCCTCCTCCTCCTCCTCCTCCTCCTCCTCCTCCTCCTCCTCCTCCTCCTCCTCCTCCTCCTCCTCCTCCTCCTCCTCCTCCTCCTCCTCCTCCTTCTTCTTCTTCTTCTTCTACTACTACTACTACTAATTTCAGTCATTTGTAGGCTTCCCGTCGATTCTCTCTGCTCCAAGAAAAAATCAAGTTTCTAAGAAAAAATCATTATGTAAATATTTATCTTAGATAGATTCTAAACTTGTATGTCTCATCTATATTTATTCATTCATATATAAATTTCAAACAAATTTCTCCATGGACTGATTTTTAGTTTCTCCAATAGTGCTGGAAAAAACGATAATGATTCTTACCTGTTCAGATCAGTCGTTCAATCCAATTTTACTAGCTTTCAACATTTCTTAAGTTTACATTTTTCTAATAAGGATCATTTGTCTTGACCTCCTCCTCCTCCTCCTCCTCCTCCTCCTCCTCCTCCTCCTTCTTCTTCTTCTTCTACTACTACTACTAATTTCAGTCAATTGTAGGCTTCCCGTCGATTCTCTCTGCTCCAAGTAAAAATCAAGTTTCTAAGAAAAAATCATTATGTAAATATTTATCTTAGATAGATTCTAAACTTGTATGTCTCATCTATATTTATTCATTCATATATAAATTTCAAACAAATTTCTCCATGGACTGATTTTTAGTTTCTCCAATAGTGCTGGAAAAAACGATAATGATTCTTACCTGTTCAGATCAGTCGTTCAGTCCAATTTTACTAGCTTTCAACATTTCTTAAGTTTACATTTTTCTAATAAGGGTCATTTGTCTTGACCTCTGAGATTGAAAGATCGCTTTTCTCAGGTGGAAACATTGAATGATGAAATAACTTGATAAAAGTATTTCTTCTGTCAAAGTTTAGTTTCACAGTTTATGGGGGTAGGACGTTTGCATTTAGCAACTGATTGTTTCCGTTGACCTTGTCGGGAATCTAATTTCCAGTTACTACCAGCAATATCTCCTTTTGTGACTTTGAAACTCTGGAGTGCTCGTCTAAGTCAAAACATATCCTCTAATATCTTCAATAACAAGTTGTTGTCATGCTTCTCATCACTGCTGCCTGCAGTCATCCTTGAAATCATTTGTTGATAGTGTTAAATTTTTAGAGTTAAGCAAGGAAGCTTTATGTTGTTCATGATCCTCTGATTTTCCGTTGCACGAGTGCAAAAAGATTATGAAGCCAAACGTCATTGAACATTAGTCAGAACTAACTATATTTGGTTATTTCTCTTCCTATATCCTCCATTCTTCTCTTATATCTCCATCCTTCTCTTATATATTTGGTCCTAATTTGTTACGATCAAGCGCTTTAATAATCTAACAAGGATCAAGCGCTTTTCTAATCTAGCCTTTTCGTGACAATTATTATTGTTGTTGTAGAAGCCGTTTGGAACATGAAAAGTACTGAACTTCTTGTCCTTTTTAACTGGAGATAAAATGGTGGGGAGGAAAAGAGCTCTGAGGTCTGTTTGATTTCAATTCCAGCAGCTTGACAAAAGCCTATGAACTCACACACTTGGGTTGCCTTGGGATGTTTAAATCAAAGGTAGGGTTTTTCGTTAGGGGTTTTGGCTTAAGATGCTTTACATATGAGTGTGCTAGTTATATCTTGTGGGCAACATTTATTAAAGCCCAAGCCAAGATTTTGTTCTCTCAGAATTCTCCTCTGTTCTCCTGTGTCCTACTTCTGAACCTTCTTCATGTGGACTTTAGTTGTGGTATTTCATTTTTCAACCAAAATCTCCTGAACAGTGACAAGGCTTATGATCCTTTCATTTGTTGCCTCACTTATTCCCTTTTATTTCCCTGATTTGAATATAGTTATAGCTATTCTGAAGTAACCATAAAGCTTTGTTGTTATGTTTTAGGAAGAGTAACGACAGAAAGTGTGATATACAGCTTTGGAACTCTTTTGCTTGACCTTCTTAGTGGAAAGCATATTCCTCCAAGCCATGTAAGTACTTGACTTACTGATTGCTTTTTGATTGTTCTTGTCCTTTATAGTTTGTAATTGGTCTGATATGTAGGATTTACACTTGTGCCATACAGCTAGCTAAAAACTAAAGCATGAGTTTGGAATTTGATTTTCCTCTGTCTTGTGTCTTTCCATCTCTTACAGTATTTAATTGCTTACTTACAGGCCATGGACTTGATACGGTATAGGAATTTTCTGACGTTGACAGATTCATGCTTGGAAGGACAGTTTTCTAATGACGAGGGGATTGAATTAGTTCGGTTAGCTTCTCGGTGTTTACAGTATGAGCCCCGAGAAAGGCCTAATGCAAAATCTCTAGTAACGGATTTGACTTCCCTTCAGAAGGAAACAGAGGTAGGTTCTTTCTACAAATAAAAAGGGTACAAGTTCCTTAGCTTCGTAGCTCCCTCTGCCTCTATGTTTCTTTCCTCTTGCTCTGCAATGTTGAAATTATAAAAAACGTATAGGAATCAGCAGAAAAATATATTTTACTTTTTCCTATTTATGGAATCAGCTGAGGAGTTACAGATCATTTTCTATTTAATTTCTTATTCAGGTAGTAAATCTGGGTTGAACTAGTGCCAAGCTTGGTCACTCAAAGAATTGGAGCACATTAAGAGTTTTATCCAGCCAAAAACTAGTTGTTGATATTTGTGATCTGGAGGCTGTTTCATGCACATTGTCAAATTTCCGTTGATATGTTGTGGTCATGTTTTTCATTTAGAGTGCTCCTCATAAGAAAACTTCAGCAAGAGCTTGATTAGAAAAGGCTTTTGTACTGTACCCACCAGTCGTCAAATGAGATTTGCTTGATTGAATATTTTGTTTGTTAAATGATCTTATCTTCTCTCTTTGTTTCTTTGTTGCAATGATCAAAGAACAGTGACTGAATTTCAACAGATTATTGTCTCAATACTGTCTTCAGTCTTCCCTTCTATCTGTTGCTAAGCATCTGCATTACCTTATCATGATGTGGGTGTTTTTCTATCTTTTCGATGTTAAAAAATTAGAATGGCCTTGCTTCTCTTTAGCTATTTCGTTTGGTAAGCATTGGGCTTCTTATCTCAAGCTAGCAGCTTCTTTTGGTTAAAATCTCAATTTGAAAAGCCTTAAGAAATGATAAGGTGGATAGCATAATATTTTTGTGCTCTAAGCAGCTGGACCTTGGACATCTGCAAATTAAGCCTGTGTATTTATGCTTGTATTGCATTTAAATTTCAGGTTATAACCAACCATGTCTTACATTTTTATCTGAATTCTTGCAGTGATGATCATTTAATCTTTTTGATTGATGAAAAAGCTTTCTTGTGTAGTCTATGTACATCTTTATTTACAAATGCAGTATTGACCCTTTTGCAAACAGTAAATTCTACAGAAGCTTTTCTATTTGCTTGCTTTTAGAAACTACCTAGGGCTAGCGTGGTTAATTTGGTTCTTAGTTGTCATTCTGCTCGCTTTCTTGCAAGGTTAGCATGTTAATTTTTTCTATGTTAAGCATCTGTTTACCTTTACACCCTGTGGTGAAGGCTTCTGGTTATGCTCACTCATCTGTAACAGGTTTGTCCATTTCTTAATTATTTTAATATACTCACTCAATGTGCACTTTTGTTTAGGAAAGCAAATTCAACTGTTACACTATACTAGTCCATATACTTACTGGGACCTGGATTAAGATATAGGCTTATATAATTCTTCATGCTCCAGATGTCAAATTGCACGTCCACCAAGAATGTTATGGAGCCAGAAGTGTGCGCAATTTCACTTCTTGGGTTTGCAGAGCATGTGAAGTACCTGATGTCAAACGGGAGTGTTGCCTTTGCCCTGTTAAAGGCATGTTTAAAGATTTCTCAGTTGATTTTCACTTTTATAAGAGACATTGTGTTGTCTTCAAAACTGCTTCTATTTATTCTTTCTTTGAATGATACACTAGTGCATTAATATAGCCAGCATTGCATTTTGTTCTGTTGTTGTGGTGGTCATAAATTGTGAAGCTTTAATAAAGCATGTTACTGCTGTTGCTTGAAGCAGCTAAAAGAATTT
This sequence comes from Aristolochia fimbriata, assembly GCA_019845555.1. Lineage (NCBI taxonomy): Eukaryota > Viridiplantae > Streptophyta > Magnoliopsida > Piperales > Aristolochiaceae > Aristolochia > Aristolochia fimbriata. The sequence goes on from CM034079.1 coordinate 19,671,518, forward strand.
ATTAGCTGAAGGGAGATGTAATTAAAACAAATCTCATGTGCTTCTTGTTTCCTGAATTCTCAGGGGGTGCTCTGAAGCCAACCGATATTGATTCATTATGGGTGCACGTCACATGTGCTTGGTTTCAACCAGAAGTTTCTTTCTCGAGTGATGAAAAGATGGAGCCTGCAGTTGGTATCCTGAGAATTCCTTCAGAATCATTTGGGAAGGTTGAAATCTTATTCTTGAGTAACTTCTATGATTAAAAAGGTTGAGCTATGTTCTCAGAAACATTAACTAATTTAATTTTCTTTCCTTGAATGTTTAGGTTTGTGTGATATGCAACCAGGTGCATGGTGCCTGCACGCAATGTTATAGGTGCTCCACAAGCTATCATGTTGAAGTCTTTTTGCTATTCATGGTCATAATGAAGACACGTTTTTCAAAAGTTCCTTTGCAGAAATTTCTTATAGAATGCTTCATATTATCGAAGGCTTTTTTTACTTCATATATGCAAAAGAAATTTTTTGATGAATCATAGATAGTTGGGGGAGGGGCGATCTCAAAAACCTGCATCTACTTCATGGCTATCATCGTTGTCAAGAATAGATTCTGATTGTTTTCCATTCTATTTAACTGTTGCAGGAAAAATTCTATATGATTATTTTATATTGATTATTTTATATTCTTTAGCACATAAAAGTGTTAGCTCCAAAATAAGAAAATTGTTCTAAAACTTTGTTATCGTAGTTCAAACAACATTATGAGGATAACTGAGGTCAAAATTTCATCTGAGTAATATCCTTTCAACTACCAATTATTTTACCAATTACATGTGTGTGCTTGTTCTTTCAGTTGTATTGCCTACAGAAAAATGGGAAGCAAATAACGAAGATGATTTCATACTGCTCTTTCCACAGGTATACACTTAGCTGGCTACACCATCACCACCACCACCTCCCCATCTCTCTCCCTCCTGTATAATTGTATAGTAATCCTGGTTTATGTTGTATACTTTTTTCTCTGCAGAGCTCCAAATCCAGATACGGTTCTAGTTATTCAGACACCCCTTGGGGTTTTCTCAGCAAAAAGCATGCTCCAGAAGGAGAAGCGGACGGGTTCAAGATTAATTTCTTCCAAGGGAGCAGTGGATGCAGAGGCTTCAAACTTGCAAACGCATCCGGAAAGAATAGAGGTTGCAGAGGCTTCAAACTTGCAAACGCATCCGGAAAGAATAGAGGTTGCGGAGGCTTCAAACTTGCAAACTCATTTGGAAGAGCCTGAATCTGAGACTGAATCTTCATCGGCTGCCCGCTGTCGGGTGTTTAAGAGGGAGATAAACAAGGTAAACTTGCATATGCAAAACTTATGGATGTCATATATTTCTTGGTTTGTAGCCAACATCGCTATGTTTGTTCTATTTTTCTTTTCTTTGCTATTTGGGATTAGCATTATATGTAAGAGAGATCAAACTCTAGTTTTACGAGGACTAACCTCCAAGATTGGATATATATATATATATATATATATATATATATATGAGACAGATCAAACTCTAGTTTTACGAGGACTAACTTCCAAGATTGGATATAAGAGAGATCAAACTCTAGTTTTACGAGGACTAACTTCCAAGATTGGATATATATATATAAGAGAGATCAAACTCTAGATTTACGAGGACTAACTTCAGAGACAATTGGAAATTCAGTATATGCTGAAATGAAACAGAGAGATCTAATTATCAGTTAATTAAACTGCATCAAGCAAAAAAGAGAAGAAGAAGAAGAAGAAGAAGAAGGAGAAATTAAAGAAAGTTAAAACAGAAAAAGAAAGCAATCCCATCTGGTTCTCTGTTGGGAAAGTTGAGTTTCAGTTTCTAGCAAGGTATATAGCTGAACTACTGCCATCTGGTAAGCACATGAAAGAAGGAAAGAGTACCCATCTACAAGAAAACTAAAAGTCTGAACTGTTGGATGGAGTTTCGTTAGCTGAAATTTCTGAAAAGCCTTCAAAGCATCCTCAATCTTTTTTGCCTTACAAAAAAAAAGAATTCAAGAGTTAAACTCATAAATCAACGGAGGCAGAGGATCAATCTCTTTTGCTCCAATACTCAGAAAGTATGCCAAACTTGATTTCTTTATCCCGCCATATTCAGGAATGGCATTTTTATCCTGTTCAAGACATGCTGATATTGCTTCCTCATCCGAGAAATTTTTAAGCCAGCCAATCTTCCTCATTAGCCTTAGAAGTACCTTTGCTTCTTTGAACTTGTGTTCCTGGCTGTAAGTTCTAACAAGTAGTTTATACACATCCAATTCCAGAGAAACTCCAGCAGATTCAAGGTCATCCAAAATGTCATGGGCTGCCTCTAGCCAACCCAACTGAACAAGAGCGTCAACAACATCAGAACTTAATCTGGACTTTTCTGGAAAACAAATCTCCTTCTCAATTCCAATTAAAAGCTTTGATATTTTAGTCACCTTTTCAACTCTAATAAACTCACTTATTACTCACTACCAACTTCCCATCAACATACATAACATACATATCTAAGCTCTTCATGTTAACTGAAATATGACGTTCCAGAATGTCAGGCACAATTTGCAGTTTCAGTCCTGATCTTCCATTGGGGGAACCAATATAGACAAAAAGAGGCATCTGAAGTCTATCATTTCTCATATCACTTTTGCAAGAACCTTTTACAGGTTGCCCGCGTTTATAAAGATCCAAGATCAGTGTTGCTGCTGCATCTATATCATTATATTTGAAGTGCAAACTGAACAAGCTATTGTAAAATTTCTGATAGAGATAATTTAAGGAATCCGGTGCTGCATCAACATATTGTTTAAGTTGCTTTAGGTCGTTTCTGAGTCCATTCTTCTCATAAATGAGAGACATTATAACAATAGTCCCTGCATCAGCTTTAATGCTTGTTTGTGGCATCAAATCTTCTATCACTTGTTGAGCTTTTATGGTAGCTACAAATTGGTGGGGGTCCTTTCAGCATGGGATTGGAGGGGTAGGCCCTCTTTAACCAAAGTGTCCTCTAGAGATTTAAAGATATAAGAGCTCACAACCAATCATGCTTCTCTAAAAGTAAATGAATCGGGGAGGGAAGGGGGATGCAGAGGGCTGGTGGCACCAGTAAATGATCTTGTTGGAGTCTGTTATGTTGTGCCTTGAATCTATATGGGCTGGTAGGCCCATAATTGAACCCGTCTTACTTGGGTTGGGCGTTTTGGGAATTTTCTCATGTATTAAGGACCTAGGGATTGATCTTTGAAACCCTAGCCGTCTCCTAGCCGTCTCTGAGCTATCTTTGAGCTCTACAGTTTGTACCCCTTTTGGCTGGTATAGTGAAATCTCCCCTGTCTCTTCTTGCCCGTGGATTAGGCTACCCTAGCCGAACCACGTAATTCTTTGCGTCTCATTTTATTTGTTATTGATTCACACCGGTTTACTTTTCTTGCGATTCCGCATTTTTCGTAACAAATTGGTATCAGAGCAAGGTTGCAAAGTTGCAGATTTGGAAAAGTTTTATTTTTGGTGCGGAGATGACGATCACAAAGTTCAATATCGACAAGTTTGATGGCAATATGAGTTTCGGGTTATGACGAGTTCGAATGCTTGCAGTTCTGACCCAGAACGACCTAAAACCTGCATTGAAAGGGAAGGAGAAGAAGCCGGCAGATATGAGTGAGGCAGATTGGGAGCAATTGGATGAGAAGGCTCTAACTGCAATCCAGTTATGTGTGACAGATACAGTTTTGAAGGAGGTTTTGACAGAGACGACTGCTGCTGGTCTCTGGTTAAGATTGGAGACATTGTATATGACAAAATCCCTCACAAACTGTTTGACATTGAAGGAACGCCTCTATACTCTTCGTATGGCAGAAGGTACGTCAATTAAGGAACACCTCAGTGACTTTAATTCTATTATAGTTGATTTATCACATATGGATGTGAAATTAGAAGATGAGGACCAGGCCCCGCTACTATTATGTTCATTACCCCATCCTACAAGCATTTTTGGAGATTGTTTTGTATGGCGGAGAGACAATTTCTATTGAGGATGTGAAAACGTCTCATTGGGTAAAGATATGATTGATAATCAACTTGTTGGGACATCCAGCACAAATAGTAGCCAGGGAGATGCTCTATTTACTAGAGGGAGGTCGAAAGAAAAAGAGTCTGGAGGTGGAAAGCAGAAATCGAGGTCAAAATCAAAACATAAGAATTTGACCTGCAATTATTGCAAGAAGGTGGGGCATATTAAAGCCGATTGTTACAAATTGAAGCATAAACACCAGAAGGGAGATGGACAAAACCAAAATCCTGGAGAGTCCAGCATTGCAGAGGTTGATGGTAATGTTCTCTCAGTTGTTGGTGAAGAAAGAACAAAAGGCTGTGATGAATGGATTCTTGATTCGGGTTGTTCCTATCATATGTGTTCCTATAGGGAATGGTTTACCACTTATGATGTTGTTGATAGTGGAGTTGTTATGATGGCAAATGATTCGGTTTACAAAGCTGTTGGGAAAGGAACTGTTCGTCTGAAGATGCATGACGGTGTTGTGAGAACACTAACAGATGTCCGATATGTCCCAAATTTGAAGGCACCCTTGACTCAATTGGGTGTAGGTACTCCGCTGAAGGTGGAGTTATGAAGATTAGTAGAGGTGCCCTTACAGTTATGAAAGGGAAGAAGATTGGAACTCTTTATGTGCTTGATGGTTCTGCAGGCACTGGTTCTACAGCTGTGGCTTCTTCTTCCTTGACAAAAAGTGACACCACAAAATTATGGCATATGAGATTGGGCCATATGAGCGAAAGGGGGTTGAATCTATTGAGTAAGAGAGGTCTTTTATGCGGACAGAGTATAGGAAAGATGGATTTCTGTGAACATTGTGTTTTCGGCAAACAGAAGAGGGTTGCATTCAGCACAGGCATTCATAGGACAAAAGGTACTCTAGACTATGTTCACTCAGACCTTTGGGGGCCAGGACAAGTCATTTCTAAAGGTGGTGCCAGGTATTTACTCACTTTCATTGATGATTTTTCAAGAAAAGTTTGGGTTTATTTTTTGAAATCAAAGAGTGATGTTTTCACTAATTTCAAGCAATGGAAGTGTATGATTGAGAAACAGACTGGGAGACAGATAAAGAGGTTGAGAACCGATAATGGCCTTGAGTTTTGCAGTGGGGAATTTAACAAATTCTATAAGGACGAAGGAATTGTGAGACATCACATAGTTCGTCACACACCACAGCAGAATGGCGTTGCAGAAAGAATGAATTGAACTCTTTTGGAAAGAGCTCGATGCATGTTGTCAAATGCAGGTTTGGGCAAGGATTTTTGGGCCGAAGCCACTAGTATGGCTTGTTATTTGGTGAATCGATTGCCCTCTACAGCAATTGAGTGCAAAACTCCAGAAGAGGTATGGTCTGGTACTCCTGCTGATTATTCTGATTTGAAAGTTTTTGGTTGCACTGCTTATATGCATGTGAATGAAGGAAAATTAGAACCTAGAGCAAAGAAATGTATATTTCTTGGGTATGCTACTGGTGTTAAAGGATACAGATTGTGGTGTTCTGATCCAAAGTCACAGAGGTTCTTTATTAGCAGAGATGTTACTTTTGATGAGTCTGCTTTACTTAATGTGAAGAAAGAATCTATTATTTCTCTTGGTACAAGAGAAGAACCAGAGTCTTCTAAGAAGATAATTTGTGAGGTAGGAGTCTCTTCAAAAGTTTCTAAAGGGCAGGTTTGCTCTCAAGAAGTGGCTCAAGATACTACTGAAGAAGAAGATGGAGGTAGTGGAGACCGAAAATTATAGCATTGCCAGAGACAGACCGAGAAGAGAAATTCATAAGCCAAAAAGATATAGTGATGCTGATTTGGTGGCTTATGCTCTTTCTGTAGCAGAGACAATAGATGAGTCAGACCCTTCTACCTACAAAGAAGCCATTCAGAGTGACAATTCAGAAAGGTGGTTAGTAGCAATGAATGAAGAGATGGAATCTCTACACAAGAATCAGACTTGGAAGCTGGTCAAACCACCAAAGGGAAAGAAAATTGTGGGCTGTAAATGGGTGTTTAAAAGGAAAGAAGGCATTCCAGGAGTTGAAGATGCACGCTATAAGTCACGCTTAGTAGCTAAAGGCTACAGTCAGGTACCTGGTGTTGATTTTAATGATGTGTTTTCTCCTGTTGTGAAACATTCATCTATTCGCGTCTTGTTAGCTTTTGTAGCTATGCATGATCTAGAGTTAGAGCAACTTGATGTGAAAACAGCTTTTTTGCATGGTGAATTAGAAGAACAAATCTTTATGCATCAGCCTAAAGGATTTGTTGTTGAGGGTAAAGAAGACCATGTTTGTTTGCTTACTAAATCTCTTTATGGTCTAAAACAGTCTCCTAGACAATGGTACAAGAGATTTGATTCGCTTATGAGAAAAATTGGATATTTTCGATGCAAGTATGATAATTGTGTCTATTTTAGAAAACTTGATGATGGTTCTTTCGTATATTTGTTGCTATATGTTGATGATATGTTGATAGCAGCAAAGGAGATGAAACAAATTAATCAATTAAAGACACAGTTGAAAGGTGAATTTGAGGTGAAAGATTTAGGGGTTGCAAAACGTATTTTGGGCATGGAGATCGAGAGAGACCAAAAATGTGGGAGGTTGTATCTTTCACAGAAGAAATACATTGGAAGGTCTTAGAAAGATTTAGCATGAAAAATGCTAAACCAGTTAGCACTCCATTAGCAACCCATTTTCGACTCTCTTCAGGGTTATCACCTCAGAATGAAAGGGAGAAAGGTTATATGTTGCATGTTCCTTATACCAGTGCAGTTGGTTGTCTTATGTATGCTATGGTATGCACTCGTCCTGATATTTCTCATGCTGTTAGTGTGGTTAGCAGGTTTATGTCTAATCCGGGAAGAGAACATTGGCAAGCAGTTAAGTGGATTCTTCGATATCTCAGAGGTACTTCCAATACTTGTCTAGAATTCAAGAAAAATAATTTTAGACTTGTTGGGTATGTTGATTCTGATTATGCGGGAGATTTAGATCGTAGAAGATCACTTACAGGCTATGTATTTACTCTTGCGGATTGTGCTATTAGCTGAAAAGCTACATTACAACATGTAGTTGCCTTATCTACCACAGAAGCAGAATATATGGCAGTAACAGAAGCAGAATATATGGCAGTAACAGAAGCAGTTAAGGAAGCTATTTGGCTTCAAGGTCTATATAGAGAGTTAAGCACTAATGATGAGGTTACTGTTGTATTTTGTGATAGTCAGAGTGCTATTCATTTGACGAAGGACCAGATGCATCATGAGCGCACTAAACATATTGATGTTAAATTTCATTATATCAGAGACACTATTGCACAAGGTACTATTATGGTAAAGAAAATTGGGACAGAAGATAATCCAGCTGATATGTTGACTAAATCTTTGCCAGTGAAAAAGTTCGAGCATTGCTTGAACTTAGTCAGTGTCTTTGATGGTTGAGGTGTGCCCAAGAGGGCATTTGGCAGTGGAGAAGGAAGATAATTATTCTATGTTCAAATTATGGAGGAAATTCAAGTCAAGGTGGAGATTGTTATGTTGTGCCTTGAATCTATATGGGCTGGTAGGCCCATAATTGAACCCGTCTAACTTGGGTTGGGCATTTTGGGAATTTTCTCATGTATTAAGGACCTAGGGATTGATCTTTGAAACCCTAGCCGTCTCCTAGCCGTCTCTGAGCTATCTTTGAGCTCTACAGTTTGTACCCCTTTTGGCTGGCATAGTGAAATCTCCCCTGTCTCTTCTTGCCCGTGGATTAGGCTACCCAAGCGGAACCACGTAATTCTTTGTGTCTCATTTTATTTGTTATTGATTCGCACCGGTTTAATTTTCTTGCGATTCCGCATTTTTCGTAACAGAGTCACCGTCAATCGACCTCTTGGTGAAGGACTACCATGGATGTTTATCTGAGATATGTTTGAAACTGAAAATGTGCTTTGATTGATTGATGTGAAGATTTTCTTTTCTTTTTTTATTTTATTGCAGGTTCTGTGAGATTTGTGGAGAGGCTGCAACGAATATAACTGGCTTGGGAGATCAAAGGTTCATGGAGGATTGGAATGAGAGAAGGATTTTGGGCCGAGAAACCAATAGCAGATCCAATGAGAGGGGCAGGTGCTGGCGTGGACAGCCATTTTGTAATTTTTTAATGGCCTGTTTGGTCATAGCTTTCATACTTCCATGGTTCTTCCGTATAAACATGTTTTGAAGGGCTTAAACAGTAGTACCATATCTCTATTTGTGCAGAATATTTGGAGTATAGTTGTATATACTTTTAGTTTTTTTATAAAAAAATTTTTTGTTATTGGATGGAGTTTTGTTATTTATTATTTTTTCATCAAATTTTAATAAGGGAATTGCATATCTTGTAATAAAAATCTTAAATATATAAAAAAAAATTAAATACAAATGGTGACTGGTTACAGCAGTCCCCATTGATATTATAATGGTGACTGGCATGAAGCAACCAGTCACCATAGGTTACATAAAGCTCACTGGTGCAAAGGTACCAGTCACTATAATACGTCTTTGTGGTGACTGGCAAAAATCAGTCCCCATATGTAACTTATTTGTGACTGACCACCAGTCTCCCACAATGAGTTCTATTAGGGATTGTTCATCAGTGACCATAGATGCAAAACACAATGGGGACTGATATAATTAGTCACCATAGAATCTATGGTGACTAAAGAATGGGTGACATTTATATAGGGACGGTTTGTCAGTCACCCATGTTTTGGTGACTGACCTTTCTGTATTTGAGGATGGGCTTAGCGAATCCCCTAAAGCCAAGTATGTACTAGTATTTAAAAATGGAGAGAATTACAAATCATGGTTTTAGTGATTTTTAAATATCGAACTATGGTGTATCGGCGAAACACTTCAGTCCACGAAATGACACGACTAATAGATTAATTCGATAAGAGTATAGAGAAAATTACAATTTGGTGTTGCGAATTAGGAAATTGTAGGGATGCGATCTCCTGGCTTTTCTCTAATTCAACCTTTGTGTGTAGTTGGCAAAGTTACTACTTCTTGAGAGTTGATGATGAACTTCGAGTTTTCGAAGTGATGCAATCCCAGCTAATCACTAGGAAAATGACTAATCAATGTAATATAGACTTAGGTTAAGTCCGAATATCATCCCACAAGGACCAAACGAGTAGCTAATCACTTTCTGAATAAAAATTTAAAGGTTGAGTATCCTGAATTGAAACACTCAGAAATTTTAACTAAACAACTACTTGAACCAAGTTGAGAGAGAGCTTTTGAGGAAATTCAGTAAGGAGAAAAGATGTTGGGAATCCAATTTCCTCCCTAGGCAATTCTGTGATTGAATAGAAACTGAGTTTTGGAATTCAATTTCTGACGAGCTTAAGAAACCATGGTTACTTCCGCATTGGCATCACCTTCTATCTCCTAGAGTAAATCAGCCGGCATGATCAACTCTACTTGATAGCATAAATATAAAGCTCAGCAACCCTACCTATAGTCGGGAATCAGGTCGTATGTCATAAGTAAATCAATCCAATTGAAAAAGGGTATTACTTTAAGGTCAAGGATTAACCCTAAGATCAGTTGACCTACCTAGTGTATGAACTCAAAAAGATCATGTACATTCTATCAAACATATCTTACCTTTAGTCTAACTTCACCTTATAACAAGTACATCGCAAGACAGCAAGTATGAATCAAGAAATTAACAGCTTAAGAATGCTCATTCATACACCAAATTGAAAACCAATTAAAGCATAATGTATCAATCTCATTACATGTCTAGGGAGTCCTGGACTCCAAACTAAAAACAACTACTCCATGCTAAAAGTGTAAGCACAAATCAAGGTTTCAATAACAGCCATAAAGAAAAATACAACTAATTACAGAAACTCCCTTGGAAGACTGCTCCTAGTCACCCTTGCTCCTTGGCTGAAATCTCCACCTTTCTTCATCAAAGCACCAGGAGGTCATGCACTACTTCCTCTGGACTTTCTATCCTCTAAAAAATAAAGAACACAACAGGAAATTGAACTAAAATTCCATGCCTTACACTCCTCCTCGGACCCCTATTTATAGTTGAAGTTCTGTCCAGGCCTTGTAATTTGGTCTCTGTCCAGAGGTCTAAAATATACCTTTGCGACCTTAGAATTGGATTAAATTACACGAGAACCTTCCTTCTATAGTCATTGCCTTGTGTAGGAAATTTGAGTTCAATCTAAGTTAGGCAACTTGAGATATGATGCTGAGAAGTTAGGTTGCTCTGCTGCCAATTTTTGTACTGGGTCCACCACATTGAAATTATAAGACTTGAGAATCACGACTTGGATTGACCTGATTTTTCGTGGAATGATCCTAAATTCTCTCAGGAATCTTCAGTCTAAATTTGGGTTCAATTGGAAATCGGGAACTCCAGATTTGATCTCTACACACTCGGATTTTTTCTTCTCTTCTTTTAGCAACTTCCTTATTCGTATTGAACTTTACTTCTTGGACATTCAAAACACCTAGTACTCGACCCAATTCCTCTAAAGTCTTAGTGGATACCTTCCTTAGGCACTTAGGACTTCTTTTCTTAAGTTTGGGCTTGATTGGTTGTCAGGATCCCGAGATTTTTTTGACTTTGCGTTGCTGAGTCATTGGCGTGGCCGCACCGATGATGCGCCTGATAATGGCGCGGTCGCTCCACTGGAGTAGAATCCTTTCTAAGTCTGGAAATGACAATAGAATTCGCGCTGTGTTAGGAGACTTCTTGGTGTGGTAGCGCCAAATTTTGTTGTCGTAGTGGCGCGGCAGCGCCACTCCATAGGCTTTTTCGTTGCTCCCCAGAATGGCAACTCCTCTTTCTGTAATTAGCAGCTCTTTGGCGCGTCCATGCTGTCTCTGAGTGAGGGAGTGCCACTTCCTTGGCGCGGTAGCGCCCTATGAAGGCGCAGTCTCACCACTTCACATTCCCCAACTGCTGTCTTTCATGTTCGTTAAGCCGTTGGGCACTTTTATCATTTATTTTGAATATTTTCCCATTTTCCTTGCAGAGTGGCACCGATTATGGCGCGGGCGCGCCATCCATCTTTTTGGCTCCTTTTGCTCATTTTTCCTTCATTTTTGCTCCAAATCCAGATTTTCTTCTTCCACTGGGTACCGAGGGACAAAACATGAAATTGAGTCATATTTGTTACTTTTATACTCAGAATTAGATATTCCAATCAATTTTCATGCCCAAAGATAGTGTCTTTCAGATACTTATCATGAAGCGAGTGTGCACGAACGATTATGGCTTTGATCGGCCAAACAGAAATATTATTGTTCCGTGTATTTCAGCATATAGACGTTGCCCGTAAATGTGTAGAGCTGCTCCGGTTGAACTATATGAACTTCGATGAACGGCAAGTTGCCGAAACTTCTGGCTCGAGAGGGCTTCTGTATGCAAGAATGCTTCTAAACAAAAGATCTTCTCTTTTTGGTATAGTGCTTCTGGCTATTTGTAGCCAGTTGAGTTGAGAAGTTGGAGGTCGATCATGTTCTCTGCTTCTGGTGAGTCGGATGGAGGACTCCTACTTCCCTCTTTTCCTTTTGTCGATCTTCAAAATGAGGGAATGGATGGTGCGGCTTGCCTTTTTCAGGCTCTTTTTGTTGAGCGATTAGACTTGGTCAATTTGAGTTTTAGGTGGCTTAAGATATGGCTGACAACTAGGAGGCGATGATGTAGTAGTGGAGTGATAACTTTGCAATGACAAGGTTGATGTCGTGGCAAAACACCGGGTTCGGTGATGGGCTATCGAATGCTGACTTCAAAAACTGATGGACAGGCTCACAACAAGCCTGTGACGAGTGAATGATGGGCTAGTGGGCGACTAGGCTCACCATAGAAGGGTTAATCACATTTTGGTGTCTACAATTGCCCCCTTCGAGAATTTCATCTTCGAAGAACGAGTAAGTCGCGAATATGTATTCACACACACGCACACACGTACGAACACACACTTTTTCTTTTCTTCTCTTTTTTTGGACCCTCTTGCAGTTTTAGGACCATTTATCTTTTTGTGTACGTATTTTCTATCCTCATGTTTTTTTAGGACAATGTATATTTTCTGTACACGTATATTCATCTTCTTTTTTTTTCATTTTCTTTCTTTTTATCATCATTTTTTTCCCTCTTGCTTTTTTAGGGCTGTTTGATTTTTTTATTTTTTTGTAAATATTCATACATATACGATGTACATACGTGTATATGGAAGAAGTATGTACCTGCTGAGAGGTCGTGTTGCTTGAGCTCGAGCAACGACATGCCGGATGGTGGTATGGTGAGTTATAGTGCGACGAATTTGCAATGATCTGCCAAGCAAGGTCGCAACATGTTTGGAGTGTCGCGGCCAGAGACTGCTTCGGTCGGTCGGGCTTCTTTTTCATAAAAATGTGTAGCTTCGATGACCTGTGCATTCATGGGTCCCTTCTACGTTGCGCCGGAACAAGGACACGAACCGCCACTAGTAGAAAAGTTATATATGGCAAGGGTTTGACATTAAGCCCTTGCCATATATACCATATTAGTGAGGGTTAAAGAAATAACCCTCATTAATATTATATAATATTAATTCTTATAAATATTTAGCGTTATAAAGAAATAACCCTCACCATATGTCTCGGCTCTTAACACACGCCATAACCTCCTCTCATCGGACCCAACAGGTGTTCTATCTCCTCTCCCAAATCGTGTTCTCCGGGACATGATCTTCGCAGGCAGGTGGGACGGAGAGGGAGAAAGTTTTGCTCCCGAGTTTAAGCAACAAGACAAAGAGTGGAAGCTTCGAGCAAGAGCAATCGAGAGAACTTATCAGCGTGAACATTTTCAAATCCTTGTACGACTTCACGGGATCCAATTCCATAATCAGCGGTAAACATCCTTGACTGCTCTTCTCATATTCTCTCTTATGAGGTTTTAATTTTCTTTCCAACAGTGGTCAGGAGTCCGGCGTCAAATTTTAGGTGGCGGAAACAGCCGGCGAAGGGAGATTTTACGATATCTCAAAATGGATTTTAAATTTGATTCTATTTGATTTTTTTAAATCCGGAAAGATCTGAATCTCCACTTATTTTGAAGTCTAATTTCTCTTCTGTTTACAACTTGCTTCTTAAAATTTGCCATACAATAAACGAAGCGAAGATTTGAGTCGATTGTTTTGCCGATCTTGCCACCTTCAATTCCAACAGCAAAAAGTGCACAACTCCTTCAATTAATTTTTGTGATCTAGATTTTGAACAACAAGGATTCGAAGAAGTATATGCCGATCTAGCATGACGAGCAGAGGTGCTTCAAAGTTCAACCACGGTTCGTTCCATCTCCAGAGCGTTGCTTAATATCTCGAAAAGCTCTTCGCGAACCATTTTGGAGGTCTTTATTTTCCTTCATAAACTCTTTCTCCTTGCCACAAGTCAATTCAGTGTTTGCTTTAGTCGACTGAAGTAACCAGGTATGCGAAATGTTCTGCTCTTGTTTTCTGAATTTCCACAAAATTTTTGTTGTTTGGTTAATTAGGAACCTTTCGTACTAACCAGTTTGTCTTATGAAGTTTTGCAAGCCTTGGACTTTAAGAAAAGAAAGAAAAGACTATTTTATTAAATCTGCGGTTCAAGTTCATCCTAAAATATCACACCCAGTTGATAGATTACTAATCAGAACAGGGATAGTAGATGATTTTACAACTTTTCTGTTTGTTTTGGGGAACTTTCTTTCATATATACCATCTTGGAGTTGATATCTCCAATTTTGTGGAGTTAGAATTCGTACTGCAATGAGAGAATTTTATCTTTAGGTTAAAACTCTGCTTTTCAATGTTCAACATCTAAACATAATTTATTTGCCATATTTCTTCAAGAGCACCTTGTGCAGACTTGCTGCGGTTCTGTATCTGTTGTTGTGTTTGGAGAACCGACAAGCCAGCCCTCATTACTTACCCTGATTTGGCTTTGAATCGTAAGTTAATGACTTGTTGGCTTAGTTTACATAATAGTTAACCTGAAAGTTTTGTTTGGAAGTATAGTAACTTCTATTATCTATGCTTAATACTCTTCTTGTATTATAATTCTCAAATAATGTGAAGTGCCCAGAGCTTTTACATCCCATAAAAAGCATTGTACGCATGTTTATAACAACATTTACCAGTGATATTTTATGGTATTTTTTCCACTGTCTATTCTCAGTTGATCATTGGCACCTTACACTGACAAGGGAATTGTAAATTGGTTCCCATTTTTTAGGACACTTTTCCAACTTCCAAAAATGTGAACTTCAATCTCAAGATTATATTATCTTATATTATTTGGGTATGTTGTCATGCCTGATATGTGAAACTCTTCAGGTTTTTGTCGCATTGTGAAGTGCCTAATGTCCTACCAATTACAATTGCATGCCACAACACTGAGAGATGTTGGAGTACTGATCCGGTTAAGAGGACATCAATGCCTTATGCTGATTATCCCAATTTAGTTGTAGTGTATGTGATTTGTTATTGAAAAATATTTTGTTTTATCATTTGGGTAGCTCTTTGTATCGGTCAAATTATCTTGATCAAATGAGACGAGTTTTTCCTGTAGTTATCCCCATTTCCTGAAGTAATAGCTTTTAGTAAAGACAGGAATAAGCAAGGGATTGCATGTCATCACCCGAAGCTACTGGTCCTGCAGAGAGATGAAAATATCCGTGTAATTGTCACTTCAGAAAATCTAGTCTCAAAACAGGTGATTGCTGAATTGATTGTGTTCTTCACTTCATTCACTTTGCTGAGTGATTTTGATTATTGATCTTTGAGCTGTATATTTCCGTTTCCATTTTTTGTTGCTCATTGATGTTTACTTGATTTTACTGACCTTACAATGGAACAATGTGACCAATACGGTTTGGTAGCAAGATTTTCCAAGCAGCTTCATACCTGATTATGCATCTCTTTTTACCTGTTCTTCATTCATGGACCCAAGTGAAGGTTCAAAGCCATCTGATTTTGCTTCTCAGCTAGCTAGATTTATGGCATCTCTTCTAGTTGATGTGCCAAGTCAGGCACATTGGGTTACTGAATTAGCAAAGTATGATTTCAGTGGGGCCTCCGTTCATCTAGTTGCTTCAATTCCTGGAGTACATACCCCAACCAATGTCCCAGATATTATCCACGCTTTATCTGTAAGTACTACTAAAACTTTGTTAAAATTGATTTCTGCAGAGTCTTTTTTAATCAACCAGGTCATTATGCTTAATTCTTTTCTATCAATAAAGCGTCAAACGTGGTGACAGTAATTCTTTCTTTTTCTGCATAAGCAGGTTAAGCAGATTTCCCGTTCAATTTCAGATTGCAAAAATTTCCTAGGTTGTGTTCAAACATCTGTGGTTGGCCAGAGCCACCGTTTCCATGGTCCTGCTGATGCAAATGGTGCACAGTTGAAGAATCTTGCCGCTTTCCTTGGAAAATGCCATGTGAAATTCCCAGTAAACTCTAGACGTGTATTCAGAAGTGGACTTACAGAAATTCCTGTAAACTTAAAACGTGAGCGCAGGAGTGTACTTACACCCGAAGATTGGTGTAATGACACTTAACGTTATAC
Organism: Aristolochia fimbriata; assembly: GCA_019845555.1. Lineage (NCBI taxonomy): Eukaryota > Viridiplantae > Streptophyta > Magnoliopsida > Piperales > Aristolochiaceae > Aristolochia > Aristolochia fimbriata. The sequence goes on from CM034079.1 coordinate 19,687,170, forward strand.
GCATAAACAAAAGACATAACAACAATTTGTTATCGCAGTTCAGAACCAATCGTTCCTAATCTGCGGGGCATTCGGCCCAGGGTATCAAAATCCACTAGAAAGAGTATTACAGTAATTCAACAACACAACTTACAGTAATAAGTTCTCCTCCCCTCAAGGACTCGAACAACAGCCTCTTCCTAGTCTAGCTTCCTGTCAACTCACTTCCACAGAAGCTCTTCGATACCCACACATTAAGTCTCCCCCTTAGTGTGATCCCTATCACCAGGGAATCTCTTCACGCAGGCTTCTCAGGATAAGAACACCATTACAATGGTTAGTCGCTTCTTGATAAGCTCGTCGACCTCTTAATCAGCTTCAACAAAAACATACAACCTTCAGGATGTGAACATATGAATCTTCGAACTTCCTCAGCTCTGATTTGCTGCCTTTTTGTATATTTTTTCTAGAGGACAACCTGCTGCCTTTCCTTATTGCGAGAATAGTAAATTTTTTCTTCGCTTATTGAATAAAGAATCATTTGTTCTTCCTTCTTTTCTTCTTTTTTTCTTTTTTCTCGATGGCCCTTTCAGCATAAAAGCGTTTACCATTTATGGTTGTTAACTACGAACCGCCTGCCGTCACCAGCTTATATGCACCATTTGTGTAAACTTCTTGGACTACATTGGGGCCTTCCTTTTCTGGTGAGAACTTGCCCCTGGTTTTGGTCGAGAAGAGCATCGGTCATTGAACGGCGAGCACCAAATCGCCCTTTTGAAATGACCTCAACCAAACTTTTTGGTTGAAGGTTCGGGTCATTCACGACTAGTAGCACTCGAGCCTTTGTTGGGCCTCGAATCTTTGTTCATTGAGCGACTCTAGTTCTGCGAGTCGCAGATGGGTGCACTCTTCCCCCGTAAGGCCTTCTCTTATGGCGATGCAGAGTGAGGGGAGTTGAACTTCGAGCGGTAGGCCTGCTTCATCACCCTACACCAGCGAATATGGAGTCGACAGGGTCGGCGTTCTGAACGTAGTTATATACGCCCAGAGAGCTTTGTCGAGCTTTTCATCCCAATTGCCCTTGTGACTGCCGACCATCTTCTTCAAGATTTTACAAAATGTCTTGATGAAAGCTTCTACGAGGCCATTGGCGGTCGGGTTGTAAGCCGAGGATGTTCTCTGTTGTATACAAAATTTTTCGCAGAACCGGTCCATGACTTAATTTCGAAAGGGTGTGTCATTGTCCATCATGATGTACCGATGAACTCCATACTGGTAAACAATTTGTGTTCGGATGAAGTCGGCAATATTGGTGGCTTTGACCTCTCGATATGTTGTGGCTTTGGCCCACTTGGAAAAGTAGTCGGTGGCAGCCAAGATGTATTGCCGGTTGGAGTCGGACTTGGCCGTGAATGGACTAATTATGTCTATGCCCCATGCTTCGAACGACCAAGAAGTGATTGTTGGGTGAAGTGGCTTCGGTGGCTGGTGGATATAATTGGCATGGAGTTGGCATGCCCTGCACGCTCGTGCTAACTCAATGGCATCTCGGAGCATAGACGGCCAGAGTGCCCAAGTCGTCTCACTTGCAAATGCAGCATCAACCCTGCCTGGTGTGCGCCACAGATACTCCATGAGTTTCCTTCAATACTTGTCGCCCTTCTTCATAAACAAGCACCCAAGTAGCAATCCTTTGTACGACCTTCTGTACAGTACACCGTTTACAAAGATGTATCTTGGCGTTGTCCAACGAATGTGAACTTGTTCCCTTAAATCTGCCGAGAACGTGTCATGCCAGAGGAAATATGAGATCGACTCATGCCAATCTCTTACTTCATTTTCGCAAATCGGGATGGGGTGTGACTCCTCCTTTTCTTCCACCTCTTTTTCTTCCACTTCTTCCTCTACCGGTCGAGGGACCATCCATCTTTCAAAGATGGGTACTTGGCCCGGTCGATTGTCGAATTGAGCCAGACTGGTGGCGATTCCAGCCAGGGCGTCAGCTAGCCCATTTCCAGTGCGGGGGATGTAGTGGAGCAACACTGAATTTTCGTTAGAAAGTCGTCAGCGTGTCTCTAGAATGGCACGAGTCCCCCATGAGTTGTTTGATCACAAGTGTGGAATCACTGTAGACTTTGAGCTGGATTATCTTCATTTCGACCGCCATGCCGAGGCCGAGGAGGAGTGCTTGGAACGCTGCCACGTTGTTTGAGAAATCTTGGGCGAGCACGAATGAATACGGCAGGAGGTTGTCCTTCGGCGAGCACGAAAAGAACTCGTACGTCTCTCAGTTTCTTCTAGCGGCACCATCAAAGTACAACTTCCATGGTGGTAGCACTTCGACGAGAAAGACGTCCATGTCTAGGAGTTCTTCTGTAGACTCCCATTCTGCCGACACCGGGTGGTCGGCGAAGAAATTCCGAAATGCACAACCTTTGATGGCCCTTTGCGGCACAGAGTTTATTTTGAACTCAGAGAGGAGGAGTGCCCATTTAGCCAATCGACCGGAGAGTATTGGCCGCAACATGATGTACTTGAGTGAGTCGGCGCAAAAAATCAAATTTGTCAAGTGCGGTAGGAGATAGAGTCAGAGCTTCTACACTACAAAGATGAGCCAGGCAGATCTTTTCGATAGGGATGTAGCTGATTTCAGTGCCTACCAAAGTTCAGCTCAAGTAATACAGCAACCGTTCTTTGGTTTTTTCGCCGCATTGAACAATCAAGCCCCCCACCATGTTCTCCTGTGCGGCGATGTAGAGAAACAATGGCTTACCAACGATTGGGGCGACGAGCACCGAAGGTTTTGTGAGGTATGCTTCTATGTTGTTAAAGGCGTTTTGACATGCGTCATCCCACTCAAAAGGTATGTCCTTCTTCATCAGCCAACTAAATGGTTGACATCGCATGGCTAGGATCGAGATGAAGCGTTGAATGTAGGCCAGGTGGCCATGGAAACTTTTGAGCTCCGAGATTTTCTTTGCTCCATCATCTTTTGAATTGTATCGATCGTAGTTTGATCAATTTTGATCCCACAATGGTGTATGGCAAACCCGAAGAATTTTCCATAGGAGACGCCGAATGCGTATTTTAGCAGGTTCATCTTGAGCTGAAACTGCCAGAGCCGCTCGAATACTACTCTGAGGCCGAGGAGATGGTCGGATCACTCCTTTGATTTGACCACCAGGTCGTCGACGTAGCACTCAGTGTGCTTGTGAAGGAAGTAGTCTAAGATGTACTGCATGGCCCTCTAATACGTTGTACTAGCGTTCTTTAAAACGAAAGGCATGACTTTGTAGCAGAAGATGCCTTTAGGTGTTTGGAATGCAGTGAGCTCTTCGTCCTTCGGGTCCATGCGGATTTGATTATGACTGGACCATCCATCCATAAAGGAGAATGCTTCATGCCCTATTGTCGCGTCCACCATCAGCTCTATACTTGGCAATGGGAAGTCATCTTTGGGGCAGGCCTTGTTCAGGTCGTAAAAATTGTCGCAAACCCGAATTTGGCCATTCTTCTTTTTTATCAGCACGATATTGGCGATCCAGGAAGGGTTTATAACTTCCTGGATGAAATGGGCTGCAATCAGCTTGTCGACTTCTTTCTCAATCTCCGGGACTAGTTTTGGCCGAAAACGCCTCTGTGTTTGCATAACCCGCCGAACAAGGGGTGGACTGCGAGTTTGTGTACGACAATTTTGGTATCGAGAACTGGATTCTCTCTATAATTCCATGAAAAGATGTCATAATATTCTTGGAGTAGAGAGATGTATTCAGCATCCTCTTCTTTGGCTAGTGCAGTGACAATTGTCTGAAAGACACTTTTTAGGCACAAAAAATTATTAGAAATTCCAATAATGAGTCAATTCCTAGCATAAAAATATTATATATGACTTAAATTCATGTTTTATGTCTCAGGCACCAGGTGGAAGAAGAAAAACTGAATTCGGAGAAAAAATGAAGGAAATATGACCAAAACAAACCAAAAAGGTGCTTGGAACGACTGCGTCAAAAAAATGGACAAAAATTCAAATAAAGCGATAAAATACCCAACAGGTCAACAACCATGAAAGTGGACAGTTGGGGAATGTGAAATGGCGTGACCGCACCCTCAGGTGGCGCGACCGCACCCTCAGGTGGCGCGACCGCACCCTCAGGTGGCGCTACCGCACCAAAATTCTAGCACTGCCTCACATAGAGACGGCGTTACAACATCGAGTTGCCTATTACAAAAGTCAGAGTTGCCACTTTGGGACTTCGGCGAAATTTGGCGCTACCGTGCCACAAGGCAAAAACTGGCACTACCGTGCCACAACAAGGCCAAACTTGGCGTGACCGCGCCGTGAAGTTTCCAAATTCAGCTAGGATATGGTTGCTATTTCCGAACTTGGAAAGAATTCTGCTCAACTGGTGCTACCACGCCAAAATCAGACACATCTTTGGCGAAACCGCGTCAGTGACTCAACAACACAAAATCACAAAAATCTCGAGATTCTAACAACCAATCAAGTTCAAACTTGGGAGATAGTGTCCTAAGAAGATAAGGAATGTGTTCATGAAGACTATAGAAGAAATTGATGAGGATCATAAGAAATTTCTAGTTCCAAGAGGTGAAGTCCAATGCTAATTAGAAGATAGCTAAAGAAGGAAATTACAGTCCAAGTTTGAAGAGGTCATATCTGGAGATTCCGACTTCCAATTGAATCCGAATTTGGACCATAGACTTCTGAGAGGATTGAAAAGCATATCACAAAAAATCAGGTCAAATTCAAATCATTCTTCTAGAGCTTTAAATTTCCAACAGTGATAAACCAATGCTGAAATTGGCAGCAGAACGAACCTGACTTCTCAGTATCATATCTCAAGTTTCCTAATTCAGATTAAACTCAAATTTTGTATACAAGTCAAGGACCATAGAAGGAAGGTTCGTGTGTAATTTCATAAAATTATGAGGTCGGGGAGGCATATATTTAACCCCTAGATAGAAAACAAATTACAAGGCATGGACAAAAATTCAACTATAAATAGGGGTACAAGGAGGTGTTGTGGGATGGATCTTTAGCCTAAGTTTCTGTTGTTTACTTAGTTCTGAGAGGAGAGAAAGTCCAGAGGAAATATTGCACTACCTCTTGATACTTTGGAGGAGAAAGGTGGAGATTTTAGCTAAGGAGCAAGTTGTAACTAGGAGTAGTCTTCTAAGTGAGTTTCTGTGTTTAGTTTTAATTTGGATTTCATGGCTGTAAGTGAATCCTTGATTTGTGTTTTTACTTTCAGCATGGAGTAGTCGTCTTCGTTGGGAGTCCATGACTCCCTAGGCATGTAATGTGATTGATAAATTTTACTCTTACTTTGGTTTTCAATTTGGTGTATGAATGAGTATCAATAAGCTGTTAATTCCTTGATTCATGTTTGATGTCTTACGATGTAAGATATGTTTGATAGGATGTACAAGTTTGCTTTGAGTTCATACACTAGGTAAGTCAAACTTATCTTAGGGTTAATCCTTGACCTTAAAGTAAAACCCTTCGATTCAATTGATTTATCTATGGCATAAGACCTGATTCCTAACCATAGGTAGGGTCGCTGAGCTTATGTTTATGCTATCGAGTAGAGTTGATCATGCCGGCTGGTTTACTCTAGGAGATAGAAGATGATGCCAATGTGGAAGTAACCATGGGTTTCATAAGCTTGTAAAAAATTAATTTCCAAAACTTTATCTCCATTCAATCTCATAAGTGCCTAGGGAGGGGATTAGATTCCTAACACCCTCTTTCCTTAATGAATTTTCTCAAAAGCTCTCTTTCAACTAGTTTTAAGTAACTGCTTAGTTTAATTTTTTGTTTTACAAAACTTTTAAAATCTGGATACTAAAAATTTTATTTTTTAACTAGAAAGTAATTAACTACTGGCTTGGTCCTTGTGGGACGATATTTAGACTTAACCTAATTCTATATTACATTGATTAAACCTCTTGCTAATGATTAGTTGGGATCGCATCATGCAACACTGAGGAAGGTCGGACTCGGGTCATCATCGAAGCCCAGGTTGACCTTCTTTAATTCGTCCACCGTTTATTGTCCTCTTTCTTCGAACGCGGCTGGTGCATCCTTTAGAATGAACTCTTCGTCTCCTTGTTCGTCGTCGCCGGTAATTGAGATTTGGTGCGCGTGCGAGAGTTGGAACTTGTGGCTTTTGTATATATGACCACCGGAGCTCTACTTTTCTTTTGTGAGCTTTAGTCGACAAACACTTGATGAACATCAGCTGACCGAGCAGTGATTCGAATGGGCTTCTCCGTCTAGTAGCCGAGGCCGTGCTGACTTGATGGAATGAAGCGACCTTCCTTCATCAGCTTCTCTTCTGCCAGAGTGAGAATTGGGACAGTGACGAGCGACATATCGTTCAACTGCTCTTTTGTGAAATTGCCCCCTGCTTTGGCTAGCAACTAGTAGGCATTTGGATCGAAGTCCTCGGTCGTTCGAGTTGTTGGAAGCCGTTCAAAGCTCATGCAGTTTTTGACGACACTCCGGTCTTCGATCTTTGGCAAAGGTAGGTAGAGTGACTCCTTCTTTCAGCGGAGTCGATTCGACATTGCAGAAACAATGAGATGGGTTTCCCTTTGTTTCTCTTTGACTGTGGAACATACCTTAGCACAGGTATGATGTTCCTTGGCGGCACTGGTGCTGTCGATGCGGTCGCTTGGTTGCTGTGCGCCAATAGTTTGGACTGTGCGGCTTTCAGCAACACATTGTATTTTGGAGCTTGTTTAGGAGGAAGTGCGATTTTAGCATTTGGGACCTGGCCCGGCCAATACGACACTTTGATCGTAGGGCATGTTGTTAGGTAGAATTTTGCATCAGCGAACTAGGCTTCGGCTTCGGTGAATGGACTTGCATCGGCATACACTGTCTTCTGATCGTTGTCTTTCTATCACTTAAAGCACTGGTGGAGTGTATATGGTACAACACTATTCGCATGGAGCCATGGCCGACCCAGGAGCAAGTTAGACATCATTCTAGAGAAACAAAACAAAAATAAAATAATAATTTTTACCTACCGTTAACCTTTTACCGGTATACTTGTTTAATAATTGGAAAACTGAAATGTTATTTTTGAACCCGTTTATTTAGATTATATAAAGTAATATACATATTTTTTATTGCATTTACACTTTGCCCTTATATAATTTTAGTATTATTTTTAACTTTTTAATATTTAATAGGGCTTTTTACCTTAATAAAATATAAAAAATAAAATATACCCTAAATGAAAGTGAGACAAAAATAATTCCTAAAATGAAACATTCAACCTTAATCATGGTAAAAAACAAAAGTGACATGCCACATCATGGTAAAAAGCCAAAGTGATATGGGCCTACTTCTCCTCCACATTGGGCCCACTTCCCTCCTGAGTGGACCCACTTCCCCTCCATAGTGAGCCCACTTTGGTAAAGAGACAACATGACATGCCATAAGGTTTGTTGTGGGCCCCCACTTCCATTCCAAAGTGGGCCCACTCAGTGTGACATGCCAGGGCCACTTCCCTCTTCCCCAGCAGGCCCACATCCCCTCTAACTCCCTCCCTCCCCCCCTCCCCTCAAACTCCTCCCTCACCTCCTCCCCCATTCCTGTCACCCCCTCCCTCCTTCCTCTTTTGCAGCAGGCCCCACATCCCTTTAGCTCCCTCCAGCAGGCCCACCTCCCCCCCCTCCCCATCCCCTCCCCCCCCCCATTTTATCCCTCACTTCCTCCCCCCCCTCCTCCCCCTTCCTTCCCTTCCTCTTAGAACATCCCCTTCCTTCTCCCCTTCCCATCCTTCCATTCCCCCTCCCTCTACTCCCCCGGATCTCCTTTCTGCTGTAATTTCCGCCCCCCCGCCTCCTCCCCTCCCCTTTTTGCATCTTTGGAAGTGTTTTTTTTCCTTCCTATCTAACCTCCGTAAAAGTTTGGCCTTTGCAGGTTCCTTTTTTATCTGTCCCTGCTTGCTTTTTCAAAAGTCGCTGCTTAAATGCTCTGAAATAACAGCAAAATTATGGACAGAAATTAATGACAATAGAATTAAGGACAACAATTAAGAACAGCAATTAATGACAGTAGAATTAAGAAAGTAAGGAAAGAAGGCAATTTATTATTTTTTCCCCTTTAGGATTAATACAGCAATTCTTGATCTCGGTTCCTTCTCCTCCGCAGTGTACAATGATTCCCTGGTCAAAACAATACACTTTATAGGTTATTTCAAAGTTATTGACAAGCTAGCTAGAGAAAAATATATCTTAAAATTAATTAGCTAGTCTCAATGAGCAAGGAAAGAAAAAGACTTCTAACCCATCTATCTCTCTTCCTTTCTCCAACGTTTTTATCTTGTTTAATTTTTTATAACCAAAAGGCTGGCTACCTATATATTTTCAGCCTCTTATTCTTCTCCAACAGCCCCTTACTCTGAGCCTCTCACTTTTTTGGGACTGATTAATGAATAAATTTTTCTGTTTTGCTGCAGTAGTAATGTGTTGGCCTCATGCTAACATATAATATTATTTATTCAAGTTGGGTTTGGATCCTTCACCTGGAATTGAACAATTCCCTGGGTTTGTTTGCTAACTCTCATTTATTGCCCTTTCTCTCCTCTTCACCAAAAGCAAAAGTTTTGAGCCATCTCTAGTTGTTGTAGAAAGTAAAAATTTCTTCTAAAGACATCAATCATAGAACCCATGATATGATGGCACCCACCGGAAATTCAAGTTCACCAAGTCCATCATATGGTGTATTTATTTTACAAGTATTCTCACGTGGTGATCATAATTACTATTTGCTTGAGCTTTATTAGGTAATCTGGTAAGTGGGAGAATAATCCAGAATTGATTAGATGTTTTGACCTTAATCTTTAGTTCAATTTAAATTTTTATGCAATTTTTTAGTTCATGTGTTATCTAAGAGCTATAATAGATAATGATGATTTATGAATATATATTTTTATTTTTATAGATGTCAATTATTCAACCAAATAAAGAAAAAATTGTTGGTAGTAGTCAAGGAGTACGGGTGAGAGGGTCTTACATGGAATGGACCGGAAGAGAAAATCAAGTGATGCTTAACTTATTAGTAGAGTTAGTGGAAAGGGGCAATAAACTTACACATGAAAATTTTTCCAAACCATTGATTGAAAGTGATGTACTGCCCAAATTCAATGATATTTGTTGTAGTAACAAAAGTTTTGAGCATTATAAAGCCAGATGGAAGACAAGGAAGAAAATGTAGTCTACGATAGCTGGTATGTTGAATAGTGGTAGTGGAAATGGATGGAATGCAAATACGAAGAGAGTAAAACCAGATGATGAAGTTTGGGATGGCTACATCAAGGTAAAAAATTATAATATTTCTACTATCTAATATTAATAATATATGATAATCTAACACTTAATTATTCATCTTATTATTGTAGAGTCACCCTGATGCAACAAAATATAGGGAACAAGGTTGTGACTATTTTGAGCAGCTTCAAATTGTTGTTGGAAATTCAATTGCTACAAGATCATTTGCTCAAGGGGTATCAATTCATGGTGCTATAACCCAGTTGGAATATAAGATGTAGATATCGAAGGAGTCAATGATGAGATTAATAATGATGATTCAAATTTAAATGATAGCTCAACTACAGCAACAACAACAACAAGTAATGGAAATAACCTAAGATCTACAACTGCATCTCCTAGATTCAACTGAAGAGCAAGGCCACAAGCAAAAAACAATGAAGATGTTGCTAACTCTCTTTTAGAGATTGTTGTTGAATTGAAGACTATGAATGTGAGAAAGAATAGTCAACAATGGTTAGTGGCTCTCAATGAAATCCATGATTTAGACCCAATATTGAAGTTTATGGCACCAGAATTTTTGAATCTACATGAGAATAAAGTTGCATTTATTGCAATGAATCAAGAAGAGCGTAGAACTTGGTTAGCTTGGAAGGCTCGTAGGACCTAGAGGAGTGACTTTTTTTAAGGAAATATGTAATAAGTATTTTCTAAAAAATAAATACATTTTTTTCTTTAGTAATTTTTGCTTTGTAATAAATATTTTTTTATTTTTACCTTTTTTATATTACTTTCTCATAAGGTATATTTTTTATAATTGTAGTTTTGATGTCTGATTCAGAGTCTTTTGAAGTACAAAGCTTAGATACATCGTTAGATGATGAAAAGATGATGATAACGGCGACCACTGGTGCTAGCATTGTTGCATATAATATTATTATTAATAGTAAGCCTCCACGTCAAAATATTAGTATAGAAGGTCCACTTCACATGAGAAGAGCTCTCTTAGAAGATCATCCAGAAGATTTTTGGTCAAGATATAGGATGACTCCAATAGCTTTCATGAAATTATGCAAGATATTCCGACCAAAATCATTATTGAAATATACAAGAGTTGTCCCTATAGAAGAACAGTTGGGGATATTTTTATTAACAATTGGCCAAAATCAAAGATATTGTGTGACGGAAGAGCGATTTCGTCGATCAGCTTGGACTACCAGTTCACATTTCAACAAAGTTTTAGATGTTATTGTGATGTTAAACGATAAATATATGTCATCTATCTCCACTACTACACCCTTGAATATTCAATCTAGTTATCAGAATTATCTTTATTTTAAGGTAAGTTACCTAGTCTTTAAATTTTAAATATTATTTTTACTTTTTTTAGATTCTAAATTATGCATATTATTCACGATTGCATTGGAGCTATAGATGGACCATATATTTCAGCTGTAGTATATGGTGACGATTCAATCCGGTTTAGAAATCGTCATGGTAAATTATCACAAAACATTTTAGCTGCGTGCACTTTTAACTTTATTTATATACTTGCTGGTTGGGAAGGGTCTGCAAATGATGCTAGAGTATTAAAGGATGCATTAAACAAGCCTAATGGACTTAAAGTACCACATGGTAAAATTTTAGTTTTTTCTTTTTCTTAAGTAGATATATAGCAGTTTAATCATTAATACATGTTTTTTATAGGAAAAAATTATTTAGCAGATGTTGGTTATCCCAATAGACCTGGATTTTTGGCTCCATATCGTGGAACACGATATCATTTGCAAGAATATGGCAACAATCTTTCTCAAAATCCGAAAGAGTTGTTTAATCTCCGACATGAATCATTGAGGAATGTAATTGAGAGGATATTTAGAATTTTAAAATCTCGATTTGTCATATTACAAACACCACCACCATTTCCCTATCCTGTACAGGTGAAGATAGTGTTAGCTTGTTGTATTTTGCATAATTATCTTCGTAAAGAATGTCCCAGTGATGAATTTACTCATGAAGAACAAAGCCAGCAACCATTTGATTTTTATGAAGATGAATTTGATGGTGATGTAGAATCTGGAACTGCCCAATCTCAAGCGGAACAGCGCCTTAGAGCTAACTAATTTTGTGATGAGATGGCTGATCAAATGTGGGAAGACTCTTGTAATAATATTTAAATTTTTTTCATGGATTAAAACCATGTATTGATATTTATTTTTTTTTATTTTTTTTTTTTAATTTTTGTTATTATAATATATATATATATATATATATATATATATATATATATATATATATATTAAAATATTATTATATATATTTTATAATGAATAATAAAATTATTATTATTATTATTATTATTATTATTATTATGCAAAATCAAATTATAAAGTTTTCCAATATATCAAAGTCTCACAAATTCTCGATACTTTAAACTAACAGAATAATTGAAATTCTCATCGTCATCCACTAATAATAGAAAGTTATCTCCGAGAGTCTCCTTTCAGGGTCTTTATTTTCCAAAACTTTAAATTCTCCCTAAAACTTTGATTTCTCTATGCACTAAACAACCTTAAAAGCTCTTTCAAGATTTGTCCTATCTTGACCCGATATATAAGTGTTAGCAACGTCGAAATCATTCTCACCATCTGTACTAAAACATTCTCTCTCTCCATCATCTTGTCTCAAATGTGACAGAACTCTTTCCTCATTTTGTTTAATCTTTTGCTTCCTCTTCTTTTGATTTCGTAAATGTTCCTTCATAGACACCTTCACTTGTTTTGGGCATTGTGTACAATATTAGTTATTACTAAAACCCCCAGCTATGTGTTGTTTCAGTCTAATCACACCTCCATTGTTCATTGTATGCCCACCCTTTTACATTTGATTTTCATTCAATTATTATCAATCATAGAACCATGATCCCAACCAATGTCATGATCTCTTTCTCTGGGTGGCATCTAATATGTACATGTCAAATTAATAACATTAATTTTTAATTTAAAATATTTATGTGAAAATAGGTACTAAAATTAAGAAAAATACAATAGAAAAGGTATGTTCATGTTCGACCAGTAAGAAAAAGAAATTCACAAAGAAAAAGGAATGCAAAAAAATTGTACATAAAGTCGATTTAGCGTTAACCAGTTACACAACTGGAAAAGGAACTTGATGAATCCTGCGAGGCTGAAGATTTTGAGAGAGTAGAGCTAAGAAGATTTACAATTCATTGAGAGAGATACATTATCATGAAGAAATCATATCTAGAATGCATATATTGTAGTTATGCTAGGCACAAGAAGCGAATACGAACATTATTGATTTGGATTACAAGTTTCACATAGGCTTATTAAGTTGACACAAGAAAGAAAATTAAAGAAAAACTTCTATATTACTTATTCGATAGCTAGCAACTTCCACAAAGTATGATGACGTATACCAGAAACAATGCCCATAAAGTTCTCATTGCCCATCTACTAAATCAACAAAATAATTAGGGAATCTTCAATTTAAAACATACTTTCTTGTTAATTTGTAAAGCTTACAATAGATTAGTACATATGTAATACTCAAAGCACTAAATCAAGATATGGCCATATCATAATTTACCCCTTTCTTTTTTTTTTTTTTTGTACAATGGGATCAGTGTTTCTCAAAATATACCATAAAGAAGAAGTTTTAAGATTTTTTAAAAGTCTTTTAGTTTTATCACACCTATAACCTCACACCAATTGGCTAGCAGGAAAGCAGACAATTACAAAAAGTACACCAAAGTATACCTGTAATATATATTAGTATGCTTAAACCTGCCAACTACTGGTAAATACCAGCTTTATGTACAAAGTATACCAATAAATACAAAAAAGCAAGGTCAAACAATTACATCATGTCTAATATTGCAATCCCAAAAATGATTGTACACTAAAAGAATGACAGAAAAGTAAACCAAATAACTGTCTACAACACACAAGACGCATAGTGCAAAATACATTGAAACGGACAATGTGATAAGGAACTTATAATGATAAGCATAGTAGAGTTCTTGTTTTGAGTTATGACATGACAAGATCGTGGATGTTTTATAAGATTATGTGATGAATGATTCCAAATTACTGACATAAAGTCTAGCTCTTATGACATCAGTTTAAATTTGTTAGCATCTAACACTATCTTGTAAAACTCTATTAGGAAATTCTATACTTGTAGCAGCAGATTTGGTAAAACTCTCTCAAACAATTCTAGACTTAAGCTCCAGACTACATAGAAATTTTTGCATTTCTCTGCACTAATTACTTAAGTATCACATTGTGTGTATTGACATGTTTGTTTAGAGTGGGTTCAGCATCAATTTCTGAATTTATATCATCAAGATGAAACAGAATGAATATGACCGTTTACTGATAAACACATTCTCCATTTTATACTTTTTATTTCTATGGATGAAATAAGTGGTAGACATGAAGAAGCAGATAGAAAAACTTGTATTAAGCAAATTAAGTAATACTATCAGTTTATCTCTCATCTCTAAATCCTACTTGCTCCTCATGTTATTAATTAAAAATAAAGAAAGAAAAGGAAAAAAAAAAAAAAAAAAAAAAAAAAGTCTGGCAGCTTGTGTTCATCAAAAGATACAGGAGAAGTGTAGGATTAGGAATAGACAAGAAACCACCAAATAAAAAATAAAAAAAAGAAAAAATAAAATAAAATAAGTAAACCAGAAACACACCCCACCCTTATCTTGTATGAACTTTGGAGGGAACAATGTGTCATTTTTTCATAATTATTTGCAATGGACATATATAACAGAATTCATTCTCACAAATTTCTTTAATAAAAAATAAATATAATTCTATAACTTATCATCCATCCTCAAGCAACGGAACCCATTTTTTATGGTTCAAACAAGATCGGGGGTCTGGAATTGCCAAGACAACTTAAGAAAAACACATCAAGAAAAAAAAACCCATGTATCAGCCGATACGCATCGATTTAAAAAACCATGCTCCCCCAACACCACGCCCCCCTCTGCCCCCACGTGCGCCTCCCCTTCCCCCTCCACAGAGGAGAAGGGGAGAGGGGGTTGGAGGGAAGGAGAGAGGGGGGACAAAGGGGGGTTGAAGGTCCCGCTTCTGGTATGATGTTACAAGAGTGAGGTGTTCTCGCTAAGTATGATGTTACAAAGGTGAGGTGTTCTAACACCGAGGTAATCCTGAAACTGGGTATCAAAAATAGCAAACCAACATAATATGGGTGGGTCGGACATGGTGGGAGGGTCGGACTAGGTGGGAGGGTCGGACGAGGTGGGACGGCCGGACGAGGTGGGACGGCCGGACGAGGTGGGACGGCCGGACGAGGTGGGACGGTCGGACGAGGTGGGACGGCCAAACGAGGTGGGACGGCCAAACGAGGTGGGACGACCAAACGAGGTGGGAGGGGTGGACCCAGGTGGGAGGGGCACCGACGGGGGGGAGGGTGGACAAGCAAGAAGATGGGGGGGAACAGGGTAAAAACAGGGGCCCGACGAAATCCAAACCTGACAAGGGTCCCGACAGGGGGGGGGGGCCCTACAGGTGGGGGGGGCCGGACAGGTGGGGGGGCAAAATCGAAAGGTGGGGGGCCTACAGGGTGGGGGGGGACAAGGGGGGGTAGGGATGGCAACGGGTACGGGTTAGCGGGGAAACCGCCCCGACCCGACCCACTTAAAGCGGGTTTGGGTTTATGTTTTTACCCCGTGGGTCAGGTTCGGGTTTTGGAAGCAGAACCCGTCACGGGTTCGGGGCGGGGACGGGTTTCGCCCCAAAAACCCGACCCGACCCGCTTAATTCTTATGTAAAAAAAAAAGTTTTAGAGGGTATTTAAATAATACAAAGTAAAACCCTACTTTCTTACATTCTCCCCTTATGTTTGACAATATGTTTAGGTATTGTTTCACCGAAAATCCGCCGGTCCGCGAAGAGGCGCGACAGAGAGAAGTTTTCAACTACTTTAGAATAATTTTGAGTTTACAAGGTGTGAGAGTCAGGAAAAAAGCGAGTTCACTCTCCTAATAACCCTCTGATTCGATCTCCGTGTGAATTTGTCGAAGTTTCAACTTTTGGCGAGAACGTTGAAGTTGAGTTCTGGGAACGAGTGTGCACGATCTGGTGTGGCTTTGGTCGGTCGGACGGAAGTATTTGTGTTCCGTGTGTTTCGACTTGTGACGTTGCCGGCGATCGTGTAGAGCTGCTCCGGTTGAACTGTTGAACGACGAACTGCAGTGGCTGAACTTCTCTGGTTCGAGAGCTTCCGCGAGTGTATTTTCTTCTCGGCAAGAAGGCTGTCGAACTCGATTTTTTCCAACCTCTGTGCGTGAGAGCTTCTCCTCCGGGAAGGAATTTGTGTCCTTCGGTTTGGGAGAGGGAAAAAGTTCTTCACTTGCCGAGAGGTCTTTTGAGGTTAATTTCTCCAACCGTAGGGATGAAAGTTTTTCCAACCAACCTCTGGAACAGGGAATGTCTGGCCTTTTGTAGCCAGTCTTTGTAGTTGTTGAGGGATTTTTGCTGGGAAAGGGGATCACGATCCCCTTTCTGCTCGTAAAGTTGAGGGAAGAGGGGAGGAGGGAGACCAGGAGCTCCCTGTTGAGATCCCCTGAATGAGGATCGTGGCTTCTTTTATAGGTTTTCATCTTCCTGTTTGAAATGGCTGACTGTATGCTGACTCATGTTGACATGGCGATGACTCATCGAGTCGTTGCTGACTAGACGATGACTCACTGAGTCTATGATGCGGCGAGATGACTCACCGTGTTGACGACGCGACGAAACGGGATCCTGGCGGTGGGCTGCGTTGAGTTACTTCGAGAATTGTCGCGGCCTGTCCACGAACTTTGTTTACTGGGTCGTTGGACTCCTGGATCTGTCGAACGTGGGCCATGCACATTTTGGTGCATACAGATTGCCCCCTTCGAGACTTGTTCGTTCGGGAGGAACGAACAAGTTTTGAACGTGAAGATGAACGAACACAACACACACACCCCCTTTTTTTTTTTTTTTTTTTTTTTTTTTTTGATCCTCTTACTCTTTTAGGATCGTTTATCCATTAGTAATGCGATATTTCTATCTATCCTCTTGGTTTTTTAGGACAATGTATATTCTCTGTACACCTTGTATGTATATTTTTTTTCATTCTTTTCTTTTCTTTTTTTTTTTGGCTTTCTTGCTGTTTTAGAGTTGTTTGCTTTTTTCGATTTTCTTTTTTTTTTTTTGTATACACGTACATGTGGAGTATGTACGGTATAGAGAAATGATGAACACCTGAACAGAGATGTCGCAGTAACAACGACGACTTGGAGTTGAGCTGCTGGCTACGGTCTGCTTTGAGTGTTGCCGAAAGTTGTTTCAAAACCTCGGATGGCTAGTGAAATTCTGCTTCAACAGAATTGGTTCTACACTGGAGGTGGGGAGACTGCGTGGTGCTGACTCATCTTGGACGACCTCCGGCTTCGGCAGAACTGCTCCCGCGCAGGGGAGGAAGGGAGGACGGCTTCGGCAGAATTGTTCCGGCCTCGGCAGAATTGCTCCTGCGGTAGAGGAGTTGCTCCGATTTTGGCGAAGGGGGGCCGGTGGACGTGGGCCCCCGCCGACTCACCAAGGCTTGACTTCGTTGTCCGCAAATGCTCCTGCGGCGACGGAGTTGTTCCGCTTTTTTTCCGGCAGAAATGGAGGTAACGCGGCCCCGCGGAGTTGCTCCGGCTTCACAGAATTTTTCCAGTTGTTCGGCAGCTGAGGGAGGGAGGCAGCCGGGTCTCCGGCTTGTGTGGCCCGACTCAACGGCAAGCTCTCTGGGCAAAATGGTTGCTCCATTCGGCAGAACTGCTCCCCCCCGCTGGGAGGAAGGGAGGCAGCGCCAGGGCCCTGCCTTGTGTGGCGCTCAAGACTCAGATGACCCAAAGATTTGAGAGCCCTATAGAACTGGTCGGGGAAGATCCAATTTCCTATGACACCTTCCCATGCAGGAATTGGAGGAAGGGAGGCAGCTTTTTTTTTTTTTTTATCGCCTGTTTGGTCTGGGCTCAAATTTCCCTCCTGCACATGACTAGATGACCCAAAGATTTGTGGGATTCTATAGAGAAGGAGAGAGGAATGAAGATCGGAGGAGAGAGAGAACCGACACCTTCTCGTTGCTTTAGGGAGGGCGAAGTTGAGCAATTTTTTTTTTTTTTTTTAAGGGAAGAGGGCTTAAGCTTCGCGAAGCCGAGAGCGGAGAAATAGGTCCCTCTGCACATAGAAGGGGGAACAGGGGAGGAACAGGGGATGGGGACGGCACCCGAGAGAAGGAGAGAGGAATTGAAGGAAGGGAGAGGGAGGAGTTCTGAGGCGGGCGGGGGAGGAGAGAAAAAGGGAAGAAGGGCTAAGAAAGAACTGAAAGAGGATAAATGGAAAGGAAGAAGGAGAGAAGAAGGCCGAGAAGGAGAGAGAGGAGGGCTTATAACGGGAGAGAAGAACCGACGGAACCGGGAGATGAGAGGGTGGAGGGGAATGGGAAATGAAAGGAGGAGAAAGGGAGAAGAAAAAAACCGAAAACCGGAGGCCAGGAGGCCAAATGAAAAGAGAGAGAAGGAATCTGAGAAAATGGAGAGAGGATGACTCAAAGGGAAATGGAAAAGGGAGAGAGAACAAGAGGGAATCAGAAAAGGAAAGCTTTTAGAAAGGAGGAAAGGAAGGAGAAAGGAAGCAATGGAGGGAGGAGTCGGGTGGAAGGGAGATTGATCGGCTGAAGGGGAAAAAACAAAGGAGATTGAGGCTAAAAGGGAAGAGAAGTAAAAAGGAAATTAGGGGACAGAGAGGGAGAAGCAAAGCGGAAAAAGGGGGGGGGCTGAGGCGGAAGGGAGAGAAGGGGAGAGGAATTGAGAAGGAGAGAGAGGAGGGGAGGCTGGGAGCAGGAAGAAAAGAGAAAGAGAGGCGAAGCGGGAGGAAGAGAGGAAGGGAGGAGTGGGGCGGAAGGGAAAAGAAGGAGGGGGGATCGGGGTTTTGCCGTGGGCCCCACCCCAATAAGTTTCACGCTGACCTAGGGTTTTCCAGGTCGTGACTCTTTAATCAAGCGATTGTGGGTCCCGCCCTAACTGGATTGGCGCTGACCTAGGGTTTTCCAAGTCGTACCTTCTCAATTAAGGGATGTGGGCCCCGCCCTAATTCTCTTCTTTGATAACTTTGTCAATTAAATCCCCTATCAGAGGAACTCATTGACTTTTCTTAGCTTCTCCTGTGAATCTATTCTAAAAATTCTCCTTTTCTTCTTGACTGTCTGCGACGACTGCTTTTTTTGTCAGTCCACGATTCGAGACTCTGTAGTTTGGCATTTTTTTTACGTGGTCACGTACTCATGCGCCATTGTATTACGGGAGGCGGTCTTGGACTGACTGTTTTGGTCTGCGACTTTGGGCGGCTGTACGTGGTCGTTTGCTATCTTCTCTGATCCCTCTGGCTTGTGTCAGAGCTTTCTGCGAATTCGATTCAAAGGTACTGTAAAACAATTATTTTTTTTTTCTCCCTGCAGGCTCGGATTGAATTCGAGTCAGCCAAGTTTCCCCACTCTCTTTTTTTTCTTCTCTTCTTCCTTTTCCTTCCTATTTTTCTCTCCTCTCATTTTTGACTCCTCCCTCAGTCTCTCATTTTCTCTCTTTTTTTTTTTCGAGTTGTTCTCTCTTCTTTTTTTTTTTGAATTTTTCTTTCTCTCTCTTTCTCGCTCTAAGTGTTTGTCAATTTGTCCATTTGTGACAAATTGACGGTTTTGTGCCGAGACGTTGTGAGTTTGTGTGTGGTGCCTGGCTCGTCGTCCGGTGCTACAATTCATTCGTCGCTGTAGGGCTCTGTCGCCTGGTGCTGAAATTTCTGTGGATTGATCCAGCTTGGTCGCCAGGAGACCGTCTGTCTGCGCTAGCACACCTGTTTTGATGCCGAGTGCAATTAGCGGTCTGGTCGCAAAGATAGGCCAGAGTTGATTGCTAATGCAAGGTTGCAGCCCGGCAAAGTCGTTAGGTTGGGTGCGAGTTGTTGTTGAGGTCGCGGCCGGCAAGGGGTTGCCAGTCGCGACCAGTGTTGAGGTCGCGGCCGGCAAAGGTCGCCAGTCTGCGAATTGTGTTGAGGTCGCAACCGGGCAAGGGTTGCCAGGTCGCGACCAGTGTTGAGGTCGCCAGCCGGCAAAGGTCGCCAGTCGCGGAATGTGTTGAGGTCGCGAGCCGGCAAGGGTCGCCGGGTGCGAGTTGTATTGACCTTTTCTTTTTTTTTTCTTACGACTGCTTCTTTTTGTCGTAGCTCCTTTTCTCTTTTTTTTTTAGCGACGGCTTCTTTTTGTCGCAGACTTTTTTTGTTTAGCGACTGCTTCTTTTTGTCGCTGCTTTTTCTTTTGTCCAGAAACGAGTTACGTACCTGGTATGTTGGCTGCGTCCGGCTCGGTCGCCGGGTGTTGCAGTTTTCGTTTTAAACTTGGCCGGCTCGATCGCCGGGAGGTTGGTCTTCTTGTTTTGGCCACCGAGTGCCGAGGCTTTGGTTCGGCTGAGTTCGGTTCAATCGCCAGGAGGCTGACTTCTGTTTTAGCCACCGAGTGCCGAAGCTTTGGTTCGGTTGAGCTCGGTTGGGTCGCTAGGAGGCTCAATTCCTGCGTTGGTGCACCCGGCTCGATCGCCGGGTGTGAGCTGCTGAGTGGTCAGCTCTGGTTTGGTCGTCGACCACTTCTTTTCTTTTGCGACTGCTTTTTTTTTTATCGCTGCATTTTTTTTTGTTCTTTTGCGACTGCTCCTTTTTGTCGCAGCTTTTGTTCGGCGACGGCTTCTTTTTGTCGCGGCCTTTTTCTTTCTCTTTTTTTTTTTTTTGAGAAGATGAAGATAGATGGCGTACCTTGTTCTGTTGGTTGCGTCCGGTTCGGTCGCCGGCCGCAGGCGTGTGAAGTGCAGCACCCGACTCGGTCGTCGGGTAGTGTTTTTTTTGCACTCTTCTTCACCCCTGTTTTGGTGTTGGGCACCTGTTTTGATCACGGCCAACTATTTGACTTGGTCGCAATGAGTTGAGTTGCGCCTGGCCTGGTCGCCGGGCATTTTTGTTTCGCAATGTCCCTTTCCTGTCCAACTCGGTCGTCCGGCACTAGGATCGGGTATGCGGCATCTAACTCTGTCGTTAGATGCTGAATTTTCTGTTTTGGTGTGCCTGACTTGATCGTCAAGCACAGGAGAACTCTGTTCTGTTCGTCTCCGGTTTGGTGGCCGCGAGACTTTGGGACTGTTCTCGGTTTGGGCCGTCGAGAATGGTGTTGTTGTTTTGGTAGCACCCGACTCGGTCGTCGGATGCTGCTCTTTTTTTTTTTGACTGCGGCCAGCCTTGTAGTTGGCTGCGAATTTGAAGATGTGCTCCACCCGATTTTGTCGCTGGGTGAGATAACTCCATTTTGATCGTACTCGGCTCGGTCGCCGAGCACGAGACTTGTTTGTCGCACTGTCGAAAAGGATTGGTATACCTCTTCGGTTTGCCCCCTCTCTTTTTTTTTGTTTCTCCGTTTTTTTTTTGACTGACGACTTATTCTTTTTGTCGTCCCTCTGTTTTTCTTTTCTTGCGACTTCGATTTTTTTTTTTCGTAGGTTCCCCTTCTTTTGTTTTTTTTTATGACTCTGCTCTTTTTTTTTTTTTTTGGTCGCAGGGGATACTTTTTTTTTTGTTTTTGAAAGAGTGATTGACGTACCTGTTTGTTTTGCCGCAGATGTCTACTGTCTCAGCTTCAGTTACCCTCCTCGGTCTGACCTTCTCGGATGTCTCTGTGCTGTCCGAGGGTGTTGCACGACGCTGCCTGCGGGTTAGAGATTCAAACGGACAGGAGAAGTCGATGTTATTACCTCACGGCGAATCGGTATTTGGAAGTCAGTCCGTGTCTGCGCCCACGCTCATGAATGTGCATGACTTGTGGAGTCGTCCAGTGATCCAAGTTCACCCGAATTGGTCGAGGATACCCACGTTTTCCTTGAGAAGTTGATGGAGGTGGGTATTGACACCTCTACTTTGGAGCATTGGGTTGAGGAGTCGCATCCGGGGCGGCTCGACTGCTGCGCCTGCGCTGTTCGTTGGAGGGGAAGCTCAGTCTAGAAGAGCGCCAAGTTGAAGAGGCTGATCTTACCCAAGCTGAGCGACATGTGACCAGCAGTCGTGACCAACTGTCCGCTAATGTCGGCCAGAATCGGGCGGCTCGGAAGGCTGCCGAAGAGGAGAAGAGGCGACTTCACGAACAGCCCGTTGTGGTTTCAGCTCACCTTGACACTTTGGATGCACAACTTACAACCGATCAGAGACAACTCGTTGCGAAGGATGAAGAGGCTGCCACTATTCGTCGACGTTTGGCTGAGGTTTGTGCTCGGCCTACCTTCACCGAACAGGAAGGACAGGAGCTGGCTGACGCCCAGCCTGAAGTGATCCGTTTGAAGGGACAACTTGCCGGCTTCGAGCTTCCGCGACTTTGATGCTTCCGCGACTTTGATGCCATCTCACTCTTTCTTTTGTTTTGCATTTTTTTTGTTTGCCTCATTTTTTTTTTTTTGAGGCTTCTTCTCTTTCTTCTTTTTTTATTGTGGCTCCGCCATTTGTTTCGGAGCTTGAAAGAAGACCTTTTTTTTTTGTGCCTCGCCTTTGTGTTGCAAGACCTGCACTGTTCCCATTACGAATTTTTTTTTGCAATGAGAAGTCCGTGCTCATCATTTTTTTTTTTCAAGTTCTCTTCTTCCTCTCTTTTTTTTCTTTGCTGCCTTCTTCATGGGTAAAATCGTTTGAGAAATTTACCGTTCGTTATTGGCAGCTCCGACCCGTTTGCGGTGACGAGTTTATAGGCGCCATTGGTATAGGCCTCCTGCACCACGTAAGGTCCTTCCCACTTTGGGGCAAATTTGCCCCCGGTTTTGCTGGTGAAAAGCATCGGCCGTCTTACTGCGAGCACGAGATCGCCTTTCTGGGATGACCTGAGTCGTACCTTTTTGTTGAAGGCTCTGGTCATGCGGGACTGATAGCATTCAAGACGTTGTTGTGCCTCGAGTCGTTATTCATCGAGAGACTCAAGTTCTGCGAGCCTCAATTGGGCACATTCCTCCGTCGTCAGTCCTTCTCTTACTGCTATGCGTAAGGAAGGGAGTTGTACTTCGAGAGGGAGCACCGCCTCGGAGCCATAAACCAGCGAGTATGGAGTCGACTGGGTAGGCGTTCTGGCCGTCGTTCTGTATGCCCATAAAGCTTCGGGAAGCTTTTCATCCCAGCTCCTTTTGTGGGTGTCGACCGTTTTCTTCAGAATTTTGCAAAGTGTCTTATTGAAAGCCTCTGCAAGTCCATTGGCTGTCGGGTTGTAAGCCGATGACATCCGCTGTTGTATGCGAAATTTTTCGCAAAAGCGGTCCATGACTTTATTCCTGAAGGGTGTGCCGTTGTCCGTCACGATATACCGTGGAACTCCATATCTGTATATGATTTGAGTTCGGATAAAGTCGGCGACGGTGGTGGCTTTGACCTCTCGGTAGGCTGCAGCTTCGGCCCATTTGGAGAAATAGTAGGTGGCAGCCAAGATGTATTGCCGGTCGATGTCAGATTTGGGAGTGATAGGGCCGATGATATCCATACCCCAGGCTTCGAATGGCCAGGAAGCGACCGTTGGGTGAAGCGGCACCGGTGGTTGATGTATGTAATCGGCATGGAGTTGGCACGGTTTGCAGGTTCGAGCCATTTCGATGGCGTCCCTGAGCATAGTTGGCCAATAGTAGCCGAGTCGTTTGACTTGTAGGTGTAGCTTTGGGCCAGCTTGATGTGCACCGCAGATCCCACCATGTGTTTCTTTCAACACTTGCAACCCCTCTTCTTTAGAAAGACAGCATAGGAGCAGACCTTCATACGACCTTCGGTATAGTACATCGTTGATGAAAATGTACCGAGGAGCTGTCCGCCGGATTTGGACTCGCTCTCGCAGGTCGACTGGGAGTGTGTTGTGACGAAGGAAGTTGATGATAGGCTTGCGCCAGTCCTCGGTCTGATTTTGGCTAGCCGAGATAGGGAGAGATTCTTCTGTCTCCTCTGTTTGCTCTTCTTCTTTTTCTTCCTCGAGTGGTGGAGGGATGACCCATCGTTCACAAATGGGAACTTGGTTTGGCCGTTCGTCGAAGCGTGCTAAGCTGGCGGCAATGCCGGCTAATGCGTCGGTTGGCCCATTCTCGGAGCGAGGGACATAGAGGAGTGAAACTTCCGGGATTTGGGCCAGAAGTTCACCGGCATATCTCCAGAGAGGTTCGAGCTCGAGTTTCTTGACTTCGAACTCTCCTGACAATTGCTTGATGACCAAAGCCGAG
The DNA here is from genome assembly GCA_019845555.1 of Aristolochia fimbriata. NCBI lineage: Eukaryota > Viridiplantae > Streptophyta > Magnoliopsida > Piperales > Aristolochiaceae > Aristolochia > Aristolochia fimbriata. The sequence goes on from CM034079.1 coordinate 19,710,790, forward strand.
TTTCGTAGATATTTAATTGCGGCAGTTGCATCTCGACCGCTATACCGAGTCCTAGGAGAATGGCTTGATACTCTGCTTCATTGTTCGAGCAAATCTGGGATAGCACGAACGAATACGGCAGTAGATCCTTCTTTGGAGACACGAAAAGGACTCCGGCGCCAGCTCCATTTCTTCGTGCGGCGCCGTCAAAATACATCTCCCAAGGGGGAAGTACTTCGACCAGGAATATTTCTTCGTCTGGGAATTCCTCAGTTAACTCCCATTCGGCCGGCACCGGGTGGTCGGCCAAGAAATTAGCAAGAGCTTGACCTTTGATAGCTCGTTATGAAACGAAGTTGATCTCAAATTGAGAGAAGCAGCGCCCATTTTGCCAATCGACCAGAGAGAATTGGTCGTGACATAATGTACTTCAACGGATCAGCTCGCGAAATGAGGTTTGTCGAATGCGCCAGGAGGTAGTGCCGAAGCTTTTGAATTGCGACTATGAAAGCCAGACAGGTCTTCTCAATCGGTGTATAGTTGAGCTCGTCGCCCACCAATGTTCGGCTAAGGTAGTAGAGAGAACGTTCTTTGTTGTCCTCATCACATTGAGCCAAAAGAGCTCCCACCGACTTCTCCTGTGCTGCGATGTATAGCAGTAATGGTTTGTCGACGATCGAAGCTACAAGCACTGGTGGCTTGGTGAGATACGCCTTTATGTTGTTAAAGGCGTTCCGGCATGCATCGTCCCACTCGAACGGTGTACCCTTCTTTAGCAGCTGGCTGAAAGGCTGGCACCTCCCGGCAAGGTTCGAAATGAAGCGGCGGATGTACGCCTGGTGACCTTGGAAGCTTTTAAGCTCAGAGACGTTTCTGGGCTCCGCATTTTTGAATGGCATCGATTTTGACTGGTCTATTTCAATTCCTCTGTGGGCGGACGAGGAATCCCAAAAATTTGCCCGAGGTGACGCCGAAAAGCACACTTCAACGGATTCATTTTGAGCTGAAACCGCCGCAGCCTCTAACACCGCCCCGGTCGAGAAGATGGTCGGCTCTCTGCTTTGTTTTCACCACCAAGTCGCCGACGTAGCATTCGACTTCGCTTATGGAGGAAGTCGTCGAAGATGTTTTGCATCGCTCTTTGATATGTCGCGCCCGGCATTTTTTGAGTCCGAACGGCATAACTTTATAGCAGAAGATGCCTTTGGGGGTGCGGAAAGCGGTGAGTTCTTCATCTTTTGGGTCCATCCTAATTTGGTTGTAGCCGAGGACCCGTCCATGAAAGATAGAGCCTCGTGACCTGTCGTCGCGATCGACCATGAGCTCGGTAATTGGCGTAGGGAAGTCATCCTTCGGCACGCTTTGTTCAGGTCGCGAAAAGTCGACGCGAAACCCGAATTTGGCCAGTCTTCTTTTTTGACTGGGGCGATGTTTGCAATCCAGGGCGGGTACTTCACCTCCCCGATGAAATTTGCTGCGATCAACTTGTCGACCTCCTTTTCAATTTCTGGCACCAGTTCTGGCCGGAATCGTCGTTCGCGATTGCTTCACCGGGTCGAAACAGAGGGATGAACCGCCAACTTGTGGACTGCCACTTTGGTCGAGGCCAGGCATCTCGCGTAGTTCCAGGCAAAGATGTTGCGATATTCGCGAGCAGCGCCATGTATTCGACCTCTTCATCGGCCGCCGCTGAAGAAGCGAGGAATGTCGACACTGGGGTCCTCTGTTGTGCCCAAGTCGACTTTCTTTAATTAATCGATGGTTGACTGGCCTCCTTCTTCGAATTCAGCCGAGCCTCCTTCAAAACAAATTCCTCATCATCTTGTTCGCCGCCGGTGACGGATATGTGATTCACCATTACCGAAGTCAGACGCCTTGAGCTTCGTCGCGAGGGCTGCTTTCAAAGTATAGATGATGACTGGCCCGCCGCCTTTCTTTGGTTGACGCCGATTGATGGCAGCTTTTGTGTAAATGATCACCGGCTTTGAAGTATTCTGTTCCTCTGTTGGGATTTGGCCAATCGACACTTGGTGCACGCCTGCCGATGATTTTCTGGTTATCTTTACCGCTTCGTTTGGGCTGTATAGATCTTGATTGGTTTTGGCCTTTCATAGCCAAGGCCCAGGCGACCTTGACTGATCGCGATGCCCTTCGTTCTTTAGCTTCTCCTGCTCTGGAGTGAAGACGGGTAAAGTCCGCGGGGAGGCTTGGCGTGAATCTCGTCTTTTGTAAGATTGCCCCCTGCTCTGGCCATCAACCGGTAGGCATTTGGGTCGAAGCCTTCATTTGAGCGTGTGGACGGCAACTGTTGTTGGTTCGGCAACCGCTTCACGATACTTCTTTCCTCTAATTTTGGTAGAGGAAGCGTGACTTTTTCTGGCAACGGGGTCGGCTGGATTTGTTGTAGGCGACCAGGCGAGCCTCTCCTTTCTTCCTTTGCGACTGTGGAATGTATTGCAAGATGGGCATGTTGCGCCGATTTGGTGTAGGCACGACTGTGGCCGATTTATGACTGTGTGCTGGCTGCTGTGGAGATACGACTTGCGTCGTGGTCTGTTTGGGAGATGCAACTTGCGTCGAAGTCTGTGGTTTGGCTCACTGCGACGACTGTTTGAGTGTTGTATCCTGCATCTGTTGTTTGGACGATGTGGCCTGCGTCGGAGTGCTCTTGGTGTTTGCTGCCTGGTTCGACTCTGGTGACAATTTAACTGTCGGCCTAGTCGTCAGGTAGAATTTAGCATCTGCGAACGACGCCTCTGCTTCCGTGAATGGGCTTTCGTCGGCATACACCATTTTCTGCTCGCCGTTTTCCCAATACTTGAAGCATTGGTGCAGTGTAGATGGCACGACTCCGTTTGAATGGAGCCATGGTCGACCCAGGAGCAGGTTTTATGAGGTCCTCGAGTCGATGACTTGAAGAGGCGTGTCGGCCACCATGTCGCCAATGTGCAGCTTTAGGTTCGTCATGCCGAGCGTTCTTTGGCCCTCCTGGTTGAAACCTTGAATGAGGAGAGAACTCGGAGAGAGGTCGCCGGCAGAGAGACCAATGTTCTTCATCGTGCGAATAGGCAGAATGTTGACTGCGGATCCACAGTCGATGAGGATACGGTTGATTTTGTGGTCTCTGATGTAGCCGGAGACGAACAACGGTCTGTTATGATTCTTCGACCCCAATTGTGCGTCTTCCTCTCTGAATGTAATGCAGGGCGGGCATGTGACGACCAATGCTTCCTCCGACTTTGCGAGATGCACTTTGGTGTAGGCATCTTCCTCTTCTTTTCGAAAAGGAGGGGTTAACCTGACTTTCGGCAGGTCGTTCTTTCTCATCAGCAGCGTCTCGAGCTCAACATTGAGTTCCTCTGGTTTGTCGAGGACTCGGATTAAGGCTTGTCTGGACCTGATGTCCAAATCGAGATCATCTTCTATTTTGTTGAGATGTGAGATTTGTTTGAGCGACGTCTCGAGGTCGTCGCATTCGACGACTCGTCTTTTGCCCTTTTCTTTTGTTGCCGTTTGCTCGGGAGGAGCTGTTGAGCAGGTCGCCACCATTGCATGCGGCGAGAGGAACTCCTTCGGGAAGAACTCCGCCAATGTGACGGGTCTTCTTTTCTTTTTGTTTGCCCCCTGGACGTCAGTCCTAGGGGCTTTTCTTTGGCGTTTTAGGGCTCTTTTGTTTGGCCGCTTTGCCTTTGTTTTGGTGGTCGCCGGTGCCAGTTCGATTTCTCGAATAGGCTTCTTTCTCCGGGTGACCAAGATCCACCCCTCTGCGTCGGCTGCAGCTTGTTCACGGGGTGCCGGTTTTGGTGCGACCTTAGCCGGTGGTCGTCTGTTGTTATGAGGTCGGCTGGAGGGACCAGGCTTTGGTCGGTACTCCTTCTTCGTGGCTTGCTTCTTGTTTGGCCGAGTTAGCTGGTTCGGCTCGGATCGGATGGAGATGGCATATGAGGAAGCTGTGTTTTGAGCTCCTTCGATTTCAATACGGCCTTGCGCCGCCAGCTCCATGATGCGGTCCTTCAAGACGGAGCATTTCTCCGTCGAGTGCCCAATCAATCGATGGTATTTGCAAAAATTGGGATCTTTGCTTTTGGATTGGTCGCCAGGTCTTTTGATTTCTGGTAGCCTCAGTAGTTGGTTGTCCAGCAGCTGATCGAGCATGATGGGAACGTCGGCGTCGGCAAAGGGATATGTCTTTGCCTGTCTTTCTTCCAAGTCGCTTCTTGAAACCTCCCCGCAATTGTCGTGGGAGGTAAGTCTGCTTGACCTTACTGCCGACCTTGATTGGCTCGACATTATTTGTCGCGAAAGAGGATTTTGATTTCTCTTTCGTTTCTTTGGATGCAGTCGCGGCAGGTGCCTTCCCCTTTTTGCGAGGGTCGGCGGAAGAGGACCCTTCTTCTCCTCGTTCTTCTATCAAGTTTTCCATATTGTGAGCTTCTGTTGCGAGCTCTTGGAAATCTTTCGGCCTTCGGCTCTGTATGTAGCAGAGGAGGTTCCATCGCATTCCCTGTGAGCACATTTCTATTTCGGCTTCGAGAGATAGATTCGAGCTTTCTTTGCAATTGAGGCTCAGGTTCCTCCATCGGTTGATGTAGTCGACCACTTTTTTGCCCTTCTTCTGTTTGAGATTGGCGATCTCGACTAGTGTTACAGTACGCCGAGTACTGTAGAATCGACTAAGGAATTCGCTCTCCAGTTGCTCCCAACTGTCAATAGATTCTTGAGGCAGCTCGATGTACCAATCGAAGGCATTTCCTTTCAGCGATCGGCTGAACTGCTTGACCAACAAGTCGCCGTCTGTGCCGGCGTTGTTGCAGGTTTCGATGAAATGTGCGACATGCTGCTTTGGGTGGCCGTCGCCGTTAAATTGTTGAAACTTGGGAGGGTGATAGCCAATTGGCATTGGGATGTTCTGGATCCTCTGTGTGTACGGTCTCTTGTAGGTGACTGATTTGTGGTCGCCGGCACTATTTCGTACTGCGCGGTTGATGAGCTCTGTAATGGAGTCAAGGGTAAGAGCTAACGGATCGACTTCAGGTCGACCTCTGTGGATGGCCACTGGAGCGACGGGCGGCAGCTCGTCGTCGGAGGAAGAGTCTTCTTGCGGCAGTTCGGCTGAGGCCCTGGTAGTCGGCCGATTTCGGTCGACTTCTTGAGAGACGCCATTGGTGTTATTGGTGGTTGTGCCCATTTCGAGCCGTTCAAACAACTTCGCAATTTGATCATTGCGAGCTGCTAGTTGAGCATCATGGGCTGCAAGCTGCGCATCTTTTATGCGCAGCTGTTCGCTTTGCCCTTTATTGCAGCCTGCATCTCGGCAAGCTGTTCTTCAATAGTTTTGGCCGAAGTCGTCATCGCGGCCATCTTGACAGTTTGCGTCGGAGTAGTTGTTCTCGACGCAGCTTGAAGATATGAAGCCTTCGTCGGTGACTTCATTGGAGAGGTGGTTGTTGTGGGGGACCTGTTAGAAGGACCAGTCGCAGGTTGATTGCGGAAAGTGGCTCTGGGCGACGACTGGCTTGCAGTGACTGCTGTCGGTGAGAATCGGAAGGATGAGATAGGTGATGGTGCGGTAGGGGAGGTCGTCGTTGTTTGTCGGCGAGGTGAACGGATTGGTGGTGGACCAGCTGCTGCATTGAGTGCGGCCAGAAGGTCGTGTGAGACCAACATAACCGGCGAGTTGTGTGTCGCCGATGTTCTCTCATCGGAGGAAGCCGCAACGAGTGTGTTCTGGGTCGCAGGGAGAGAGGAGATGCCCCCGCTTTGCTCGTATTGCTGTACCAAGGTGGGAACAATAGAGCTTCTCCGATTCGACGCTGATAATCGCGCCGGGCTGGCGGTCGGGCTGAGAGAAGGTGAAGCGACGGCAGCCAGATATGTTGGCTTGGCCATCGCCGATATCAGTTTGGTGGGGGATGCGGCAGGTTTAGTTGAGGGCGCGGTAGCCGGAGGAACGAACACGGCCATTGGGCGACGGGTGTCGCGCATGAAAGGAGCTTGTCCAGTAGACAAACTTCTGGCCAGAGCCCTTGTAAATGGGCGTGTGGCATGTGGAGGAGACATTGGAGCGCGGAGGTTGGCCGGAGATGCGGCTGCTGGTCCGCTGAAACTCGTGGTCGAAGCTTTGCACCGGCGCGGGCGCTGGTTGAGCAGAACTCGAGGAGGCAGTCTGTTTGCCTCCGTTGTTGTTGTTGTTGTTGTTGCCGTTGTTGGCATTGCTGGCCATGGCTGAGGTTGGGGATTTTTTTTTTGTTGGACGGAGAAGGAGATGAGAGGTAGGAAATGTCCCACCGGGAGTGCCAACTCTGTTTCACCGAAAATCCGCCGGTCCGCGAAGAGGCGCGACCGAGAGAAGTTTTCAATTACTTTAGAATAATTTTGAGTTTACAAGGTGTGTGAGTCAGGAAAAAGCGAGTTCACTCTCCTAATAACCCTCTGATTCGATCTCCGTGTGAATTTGTCGAAGTTTCGACTTTTGGCGAGAACGTCGAAGTTGAGTTCTGGGAACGAGTGTGCACGATCTGGTGTGGCTTTGGTCGGTCGGACGGAAGTATTTGTGTTCTCTGTGTTTCGACTTGTGGCGTTGCCGAGATCGTGTAGAGCTGCTCCGGTTGAACTGCTGAACAACGAACTGCAAAGTGGCTGAACTTCTCTGGTTCGAGAGCTTCCGAGTGTATTTTTTTTCTTCGGCAAGAAGGTCAGTCGAACTCGATTTTTTCCAACCTCTCGTGGCGTGAGAGCTTCTCCTCCCGAAGGAATTTGTGTCCTTCGGTTTGGGAGAGGGAAAAAGTTCTTCACTTGCCGAGAGGTCTTTTGAGGTTAATTTCTCCAACCGTAGGGATGAAAGTTTTTCCAACCAACCTCTGAACAGGAACGCCCGCCCTTTTGTAGCCAGTCTTTGTAGTTGTTGAGGGATTTTTGCCGGGAAAGGGGATCACGATCCCCTTCTCGCCGTGGAAGTTGAGGGAAGAGGGGAGGAGGGAGACCAGAGCTCCCCGCTGAGATCCCCCGAATGAGGATTGTGGCTTCTTTTATAGGTTTTCATCTTCCCGCTTGAAATGGCTAACCGTATGCTCGACTCATGTTGATGTAGCGATGACTCATCATCGTCGTTGCTGTCGACTAGACGATGACTCACCGAAGTCTATGATGCGGCGAGATGACTCACCGTGTTGACGACGCTGATGAAACGGGATCCCGCGGTGGGCTACGCTGAGTTACTTCGAGAATTGTCGCCCCCGTCCACCTACTTTGTTTTGTTTACCGGGTCGTTGGACTCCTGGATCTGTCGAACGTGGGCCATGCACATTTTGGTGCATCGGTATTTATATGTTTATATTATTTATTTTAGAATTTTTTATTTTTTTAAAAATTTTAATATTAAACATAGCGGGCGGGCGGGTTTTCGGGTTCGGGCGGAGTTTTTTACCCACGGGCGGGGGACGGTTTAGAAATCAAACCCGCGGGGGCGGGTTTTTATGGGGGACGGGTTTCCGGTTTTTTATGGGGGATGGGGATGGGTTTCAAAACCCCGCCCGCCCATTGCCATCCCTAGTGGGGGGGGGACAGGGGGGGGGGGGAACAGGGGGGGGGCCTGACAGGGGGGGAGCCTGGGGCGGTGTTGGGGGCAGACGTGTGGGGACCCATTGCAGAAGAGTGGGGACCCATTGCGGAAGTGTGGAACCTATAGCTAGGCCCAGCCTTTGACGTGGTGTGTCACGATTAATTTTTGTTTATCTTTCATTTATGATATATTTTATTTTTCATATTTTATTAAGGTAAAAAGCGTTATTTAATATTGTAGTGAGAAAATATCTAAAACATCCTCTTTATCTTTTTTTGATCTAATATACTCATTGATTTATTTTCATTTCAAAAATCCCAATTAGAAAGTAAAATATATTATTTTTAGCCTAAAAAATATGGTATTTTTTAACTTATAAAAAAATAAATAAATAATTTTAGGTGTTGTATTATACTTATAGTTTGTTGTGATGGTACGTTGTCATGTGTTTTTAAAAAAAAATTTAACATTTATATCATTTTTTATGTGTTTAATGTTTATTCTGCCGAAAATTCAAAAATAATCGGAAACGGAATAATTCAAAAATATTCGAAAACAGAATAATTCAAAAATTAATCGGATGAAACTAAAAACGGTATAAGATACGATAATAAAAAATAGATTGTTCTGTTTCGTTGGTGTTCCGTTTATAAAAAAATTCTCGGATATAAAATAAATAAATATTCCATAAGCCATCCATGTTTAGACAAAGGGTATAATTTCCTACATAAAAAAGAAAAAAACTGAGATATATCAGGTTTTTAGTGTTCTCTAGAAAACCTCTTTTATTTGATAAAACAATTAACAAAAAAAGGAAAAAAGGAAAGTTCAGAAAAATTAATTATTAGGTCAAAGATACGCTCAAAACCTCCACACTGAAGATGTAGATCTTGTACGTCCCTGTGCTCCTCCTCACGCGCTTCTTTTTCCGCGACGCGGATCACTGACGTGGATGTCTATGAAGCCGTTCACCGAGTTGTCCACTTAACATGACTGAATGGACATGATGGTCGATCACCCAGGAAGTCGGATCAAGTTTCGTGTGTAAATCCCTGGGAGGCTCAACATCGAAACAAACTTAAGCTGCGCATCAATGGCGGAAGCAAATCTTTCTCATCGTCATGACGGCCACGCCATGGCCGCCTCATCAGTGCTTGGTATAGCTTACTCTGCCTCATTCTCTTTGGATCCAAAAACCAGCAGCAAGCCGATCATCGACCTCAACGGGTTCACTTTTATGTTCGCGGCAATAAATTTGGTGGTTTTTCTTTCTCAAAATGAAGGCCTAATGGTGCGCCACATTTGGTTTCAGATAGGTAGAACTTGTATGGTATATTCCATTCTATGCACAATAGCTTCTTTCATGTTGCGCACTGGAATTGACCCACCGAAACTAAAACTAACCGATTACCATTAGGAAAATATATACTCTCCAGTGGATTGTCACAGCACTAGGCAATAGGCATCGTTGTCTTATTAAGTTATTAAGTTGTGCCTTCTATAATAGTTAACTTTTTATGTGGTCCATGCAACTCACAACGTAAAGGGGATTTCATGAGATTTTTTTTTTTTAAATAATTAAAAAAATAAAAATTTACACTTATGACATTGTTTTAAAATTATTCTCAAAAAATAACACATTCCACGTTTGACCAAGGTTGAAATAACACATGCCAGCGACTATTTTCTTTTTTAAACAAAAAGACGTACGCGGCATTGAAATGCCGCCATCCAAAAAAAAAAAAAAAAAAAAAATGAAAAAGCACGAGGCGGCTTTTCGATGCCGCCTCTCTCCGCACTTATAAACTTTTGGGCAAAGGGACTTCGATTTTGGAAAAGAGGCAAAGGCGGTATTTTTATGCCGCCACAACTTCGATATCATTTCTAGTGAATGCCGCCTACACTTAAGTTAGCCGGCATCGCGATGCTGCCACTTTGGCTATTTTACCCCATTTCTTCTTCTTTCTTTCTACCCAAAATCCAAAACGCAATGCTGTTTCACCGAAAATCCGCCGGTCCGCGAAGAGGCGCGACCGAGAGAATATGTCGATTAATAACAGAGAATTTTTGTGTTACAATTTGTGTGTTTCGTATCAAGGGATGCGAGTACAGTTTCCTATGCTTCCTCTGATTCGATCTCTGTATGTTGTTGGTGAAGTCGAAGCTTCTGGCGGACGAAACGAAACGTCGAACTCAAGTCGCAAGAGCGAGTGTGCACGATCTGTTGTGGCTTTTGTCGGTCGGACGGAGGTATTTGTGCTCCGATGTATCGACTTGTGACGCCGCCGCCGTGACGTGTGAGCTGCTCCGGTTGAACTGTAGAGCGACGAACGGCGAATTGCTTGGCTTCGATGGTTTGACGTAACCTCTGTGGAGCGAAAGCTCTCCTCCTCAGAAGGGATTTTAGTCCTTCGGTTTGAGAGAGGGAGAGAGTTCTTCACTGTCGGGATATCCTTCGAATCAATTTTTCTTCACCCCGGGCGGGAACTTCTGGCTATTTGTAGCCGGTCCGTGAGAGATGTTGCCCGGGGAAGGGGATCGTGATCCTCTTTCCGCTGGTGACGTTGAGGAAGAAGAGGGAAGGAGGGAGACCAGGATCGTGGCCCCTTTTCTCTCCTTCCGCTTAAAGACCGAGACTGGTTGTGGATTGCTGAGGTGGGCGGTGAGCTGATAAAGCATGCCGACTTCGGCGGTTCTGGCCGACGAAGACGCCGACTGTGTCGATGACGTGACGATGCGACTGGACTTCGCGATGGGCTGCAACGATGATCCTTGAGGATGAATAGAGCCTACCCACGATCATTGTTTGATGGATTGGTGGGTTGATGGACTCATCGAATTTGGGCCGTGCACATTTTGGTGCATACAGATTGCCCCCTTCGAGACTTGTTCGTTCGGGAGGAACGAACAAGTTTCGAAACTGAAGAACGCAACACACGACGCATACACATCTCTTTTTTTTTTTTTTTTTTTGTTGATCCTCTTACTCTTTTAGGATCGTTTATCTTTTGTGTACTGCTCTTCTGTCCTCTTACTTTTTTAGGACATTGTATATTTTCTGTACACTTTGTATATATATATTTTTTTTTTTTTCCATTCTTTTCTTTTCTTCATTTTTTTTGGCTCTTTGCTGTTTTAGAGCTGTTAGTTTTTTTTTTTTTTTTTTTTTTTTTTTTTTTGTTTACTCGAACATACTGAGCATGTTTGGTATGGAGAGACGATGAATACCTGAATTGAAGCCATCCTATCTCGAGAGTTGTTTGAATGTAGCCAAGATACTTTGAGGCCTCATCGAAGGTAGTTATAATGATTTTGGTGAATTCTGTAGCTCCGCACTCTTTGATCAAGTTGTAATCGATTTTGGCGGATGTTTGAGAAAGGGATCGACCGATTGGCTGACTTTTTCTCGGCAATTGTATCCAATCTTGGCGACTTCGCTCGAACCTCGCTCTCTCGATGCTTCATTCATGGATCAGGTCCAACAGAACTTGATGAGCTGCGATTCAATTAGTCCGGCTCTTCCAGCCTGGTGAATAGCTTTGGAATGGAAATCAAGATTGCTTTCCGATATTCTCCAATTGGCTTTAGGCAACTCCGTTCGTCGTCCTGGAGAAAGAGATAGAGGGGGGCGAGGCGCTCTGCTATGGTTGGAGTCGCGAAATCCTCTTCTTCTTCCCCATTCATGTTGGTTTTCGGCAGAGCTCGAACAGATTGGAACGACAAATCCATCGTGAGTGAGATTTTGTTTGGGAATTCGTCGTCGAATCCCTTATGAAAAGGATCGTCAACTGGGTTGCTGCTGCTGTTGCCGGAGGAGAAAGAGAGAGACAGAAGAATCGAGGCCGAAGGAGAAGGGAAGGGAGAGGGAGCTCGAGACGGAAGGGAAAAGAGAGAGAAGGGGTCAAAGTCGGACTGGAAAAAAGGAAGAGATAGGAGAAAGGGAGAGAGGAGCAAAGCGGATGAGAAAAGAAAGAGAAAGAAGAATCGAGGAGGAAGGGAAAGGGGACGAGAGAGAAGGGAGATCGGGATGGCTTCCGCGGTTCGGTCTTGAAAGGGCTTCGGCGATTTCGTTTCGTTGATGCAGATTGATATCTTCTCTTCAGAATAATCTTCGAGTCCTCTCCTCAAACTGGTGGAAGTCGGCGGGTTTAATAAGGCATGAGATGGTGGACCCCACTTCTCTATTTGACCCCCCTTTTTATGGATTTCTAAACCGAATTCTAATTTGAATGAAACTCCACCTCGGGACCTCTTGATAAGTCCGACATGCTCTTGGGAAGGCTAATCGGCTTCCCTTCGACCTCCCTTAAACCTAATTGCACCTCTCTCGTTTCTCTTCTTCTCTCTCTGCTGCTTTCGACTTGCTATTAAGAAGACCGCAACTTGGGCGGATCATGGCTTTGAGGGGACATTGCTAATTAGCATGCTTCTGGTTTGTCTGCGATCCTGATTTCTGCACTTCACTGCGACCCGAGAGACTGTCTCTGAAGTTAGGAGATTGTTTGTGAACCAAGATTGAGAGGCTGCGTGTGATTGGATTTTGGGAGCCTAAGGCAGTCTGCGGCCTGGCAGGCTATCTTTATCCATGACTCGGCAATTTGAGAATTTCGACCTCTGCAACCTCCCGGCTTGCGTCAGAAGTCCTCCGCGAACCAAGATTGAAAGGTACCGTGAGATTTTGCTTCTCCCAGCGGCCTCGGATCGAATTCGAGTCAGCCGGGGTCGATCCCACTCTCTTTTTTTTTCTTCATCTCTCCCTCCCTCTTTCTTCTTCTTTTTCTCTCCTCTCATTTTCAACTCCTCCCTCAGTCTCTCTCTCTCTTTTTTTTTTTTTTTTTTTTTTTTTTTGAATTTCCTCTCTGTCTCCGTTTCTTTTCTCTCGCTCTAAGTTAATGCGTCATTTTGTCAATGCGACAAAACCGACAATTCTTTTGCGTGTCGCGTGCTGGAATTGAATCCGAAGTCGCATTCGACTCAATTGCGAATGCTGGATTCTGCTTTGGCCGCACCCGATTCGGTCGTCGGGTGCTGAAGTTGTGCTTCGGCTGCTGCGTTCCGGCTCGGTCACCAGGGTGCTGCGATTACCTCTGGCATGATCGTCGGGTGCGAGTAATTTACTTCGAATGAGCCCGACCGAGTTGTCGAGATGTTGTCTTTTCATATCGTCACATCTGGCTCGGTCGCCGGAGGTTGTTGTCGCATCCGGCTCGGTCGCCGGGTGCTGAAATTTTGATTTGGTTGAGCCCGGCTTGGTCGCCGAGGGCAGAATTCCTCTGGCGCACTCGGCTTGGTCGCAGGGTGCAGAATTCCTGCGCTGGCGCACTCGGCTTGGTCGCAGGGTGCGCGGTGCCGGTGTGCGAATGAGTGTTGTTCTCTCTTTTTTTTCTTCTTGACTTGTTTTTTTTTTTTATCGCGAACTTTTATGGTGGACGCTTCTTTTTGTCCGCACAGCTTTTGTTCGGCGACGGCTTCTTTTTGTCGCAGCCTCTTCTTTCTCTTTTTTTTTTCGGGGCAGAGTTACTTACCTGACTCCTTCTGACTGCGTCCGGGTTGATTGCCGATTGCAGGAATTTGTTGCACGGCACACGGCTCGGTCGCCGGGTGTTGCTTTAGTCGCGCCCGTCTCTGTTTTCGATCGCGAAGTGGTAAAGGGTGCTCGGCTCGATTGCCGGACACTCGCTTTGGTCGCGGCCAACTGCTTTAATTGGTCGCAGAGCTTCGAAGGGTGCTCGGCTCGGTCGCCGGGCACTTGTTGTGATTGCGGTCAACTATGTGGCTGGTCACGGGGCTTCGAAGGATGCTCGGCTCGGTCGCCGGGCATCTGTTTTGATCGCAACATCCTTTTCCTGTCCGACTCAATCGCCAGGCACTAGGACCAGGTGTGCGGCATCTAACTCTGTTGTCAGATGTCGAATTCTCCGCTTTGGTGTGCTTAACTTGGTCGTCGAGCACTAGAGAACTCTGTTCCATTCGCCTCCGGTTTGTTGGCCCCGAGGCTGCTTGCTTCAGTCGCGCTAAGCTCTGTTGCTGTGCGCAGAATTTGGGACTGTTCTCTGTTTGGGTTGCCGAGAACAATTGTTGTTTTGGCCGCGCTAAGCTCTGTTGCTGTGCGCTGCTTTTGACCTGAGTCGGTTTTGTGGTCGGAGATGTGCTCCGGCCAGAATGGTCGCCAAGTGAAGTAGCTTCATTTGATCACGCTCGGCTTGGTCGCCGGGTGCGAGATTTGTTTCTTGACCGGTCGAAGAGGATTGGTGTGCCTCTTTAGTTTGCCCACTCTCTTTTTTTTTTGTTTCTCCGTTCCCCTTTTTTTTCTTGGCGACCGGTTCTTTTTTTTCGCCCCTCTTTTGCTTTATGACTTCGATTTTTTTTTTTTCAAGTTTTCTTTCTCTTCTTTTTTTTTTGTGCGACTTTGCTCTTGGTCGCAAGAGACTCTATATATATATATTTTTTTTTTTGGAGGGAAGGATGCGTACCTGATTTGATTTGGCTGATGACCTCTATGTTCTGCTGTAGATGTCTACTCCTTCGGATTCGGTCTCCTTCCTCGGTTTGACCCTCACGAGCTGTAAGGGATCTCTGAGAGGTACTCTCCGCCATTGTGTGCAGATTCGTGATACTGAAGGAAAACATCGAGCGTTGTCATTACCTCTCGGAGGACCGTCGACTTATGGTGGTTGCGATATAGTAGTGCCCCCAGTCAAGTCTGTCCACGAGCTATGGAGTTGCCCTATTGTCGATGAAGATGATCAAGTCTGTTACCTCCCTGGGGTCAATGAAGCTTCGTCATCTCCGCACCAGGCGGTAGGCCACATCTTGCTGAGCCCGCTGCACGACCATCAGGTCCGTTTCTCTGAACCGAAGCTTTCTATCGACCATGATGGATTTGATGTTTGGGATGGTCGGCAGAGCGTGTATGAGTCCTACACTTCTGCCTTTCTACTTCGAGTGGGCAGGCGTTGTCCTCCATACTTGTCCTGAACTGCTGGCCCAAGCTGGCTTGACTCATGCGGTTCGAGCCTCCATGTTTGCTTACCGGTGTTGCTGCAACGTCATGCACTCGTTCACGGAGGTCTGGTGTTCTTCGACCAACACAATTTTCACACGGGAGGGAGAGCTGTCAATTTCGCTATGGGATTTGCATAAGCTCGGAGGGTTACCTCTTTCAGGGGATATTTATGACGAAGCGACCCCATCGGTGGCAGATTTTACCCAGAGTCGTTCCATGCCACTGCCGGAGAGCCTCCAATACCTCCTCCTTGCGTATTACCGGTTGTATTGCCGTGCGACGGTCATAGGCCCCGATGGATTCACTGGTATTCGTATGTCTGAGTGGGTATCCTTCTGGTTTCGAGCCAAAAAGGGTGCGCAGCATATAACAGATACCTGGGCCGACCGCGAGAAGACGCCGGGCTGCAGGAACCGCGACCGTTCGGTGCTTCAAGATCAGCCTCTTTCGGAGCTTGGGGTCCCTGCTAAGCTTGCAGATGAAGTATATCTGGCTGCCTTTCTATCAGCGTGGCTTTGCCGTTCTGTCTTTCCCTTGCCCACCGGTACTGTGAGGGTCAGTGTTTTCAAGGTGGCTTGTTATATGGCCTGCGGTCAAAAATTCAATTTGGCTAGCGCAGCCCTGGCAAATATCTATCGGGGCCTTAACTCCTTTTCTCCGGGGAGGGTACCTTGGCCGTATGTTTTCGCCTGGCTCGCCCAACGCTTTGGCGTTCACGAAGTTGATTCCAGTGACGGCGACAGACCGCTTATGATGTTGTACCGCAATCTAGCACACGTCCACTTTTATACACAGGAGAAAGCTCGTTCTCTGTTTTGGCGTGGTGGGGTGCGATGTTGGTATCCTTCTGCGGCCCTTCCTCCTGGTCCGATTATCGACAAGCCGGGTCATTTCGCGTCTCGGATCGAAGTGGAATATTTCCGTTGTCTGCAGGCGACTTCTCTTGTCTTGCGTCAGCGTGAATCATTCATTGTTGAGCCTTACAGCCCTCATCGTTTTGCTCGCCAGTTTGGGTTTTGCCAAGATCTGCCGGGAGCTTTGTTTGCTGACCAGCGGGGGACTGAGACGGTTAACGCACTGCTGGGGATGTGGCGAGCCGCGACTTCTTGTCCTCTTGGCCAAGTAGAAGTACCTGCTTTTGTGAGTTCTAGCTCCGACCCAGGTGTGACAGCTCTCTTTCGGGAGTCATGGCTTGAGACTGTTGTTCCCTACTTCGAGGTACCATTCTCTCTCTATTTCCTTTCGTATTCTCCTTTTTCTTGACTTTTAATATCTTGGCTTCTTCTCTCCTCTTCTTTTGTTTAGAGGGGATGGAAAAAGCTCCATGGTGTTCCTGTGCCAAAGAAATCTTTGCAGCCTGCGCAAGGAGATGATGGTGCAGGAGGTGGTGTTAGAAGGAGCACGCGAAAAGAGTACAAAACCTCCGCCGCCCGCCCGAAGGCGAAGGCATCCACTGCTGCGAAGAAGAGAGTGCCTCGGCCAAAGGTTGCGAAGGATAAATTGGCGACTTCGACGCCAGCAGCCCCGACGACAGGAGTCGTGATCAAGGAAACCCCTTCGACAGAGGATGAGGCCAGACCGGTCGTGCTTTCTCTGCCGGCCAGCAATGCTACTTTAGATAAGGGGAAAGGAGTGGTTGAATCGCCGGCATCCCCAAAAAAAATCACTTCGAAGAAAAGGTCAAAGACCTCAGAGCCTGCGCCCACTGTTTATGCCCCTCCTCCCTTCGAGAAACGATTTCGCACCGGCACGAGTAAACCGAGGATCCCTGCGCCTCTCACTTCAGAGATCCCCTTGTTAGGATCCGCCGGAGAACAGATTAAGGATCCAGAGACGGTTGGCCAGTCTTTGCATTTGACAACTGGAGTGACCACTGCGGAGCCGGAGACGACGCCTGTACAAGTGATTGAAGTCGAAGGACAAACAACCCAAAATCCAGGCGACGTACCTTCCGAGAAGCTTGCGATTGTTTTGGCGCCCTCTTTGGATCGACCCGACCTGCAGCAAGACGATTTGTTTGATCTTACCGACTTAGAGGGTGCTCGGCAACTGGAATGGGTCGACGAGGCGCCTCTTGCTGCTGTTGTTGGAGAGTTCGCCATCGGCGAGGTCGAATGCCCGGTAATCGCTTCAAGTGGTGGTGAAGCGCAGATGAGTCGGTCGAGGGTGAACTCCAACACTTTTCTTCTGCTGAATTGAGTCCTCCAGGTGCCATACTTTCGAAGGAAGAGCCCCTGGCGTCGCTCCCTCTTGTTAGCGAAAACTCATCGACTTCGCATCCTGTGTCCGTGAGTGTCTTTCTCTTCCTTTTCTTTTTCTTCTCTTTCTCATCTCCTGACTTCGTCTTTCAACTCCGTCTCTCCTCTTTTTTTTTTTTAGTTGTCGACCCTTCCTCTCTTGGCGATGTCGAGGTTGCTGATGCAGCGGTCTGCTCTGGCCCTGTGGAGTGGATTCGTCGAATCAGTTTTGGTACCGGCTGATGACCCTTGTTCGCCTGACTCATAGCTGACACTCGTGTCTTTTGGATCACTTGAGGAGAGCCGGTATTGATACTTCAGATTTGGAGCAATGGGTGGAAAGTTTTGCTTCGGAGGCAGCTCGTTGTCAGCGATTCGCGGTTCTTTGGCTGAAAAGCTCAGCTTAACGATCGGTTCGCCACCGGCTGAACTTCGCACGATCTGTCCAACAGGTCAACCGTCGTCGCGATGATTTAACCGCAGATCTGGATCGATGTCAGGTTGAACGTGAGGCTGTGGAGGTTGAGCAGATAGCCCCATTGACCGCCTGGCGTCTCTCGGCGCAGCAGCTTGACACCATAGATACCGAGCTTATGAGTATTCGTGCGGGTCTTGATGGTGCCGAGGAGGAAGCTGCTGCGTTGGAGAGTCAGCTTGCTTCTCTTCGCACACGGCCTATCCTTGACGAGGCCGAGACACAGGCGTTGGCTGAAGTTGAAGCCGGAGTGGGGCGACTACGGCAGAGGGTAGCTGACTTCAAGTTCCCACCAGTCTGATGCGCTCCTCTCTTTTTTTTGTTTTGAGAATTCTTTTGGCTTCTTTTTTTTTTTTTTTTTTGTAGCCGGCTTTTTTTGTTGCGAAGCTTGCACTGTTCCCATTACACAATTTTTTTTTTTTTTTTGCAATGAGAAGTCTGAACTCGTTTTCTTCTTCCTCTCTTTTTCTTTGCTGCCTTCTTCATGGAAAAAACCGTTTGAGGAATTTACCGTTTGTTATCGGCAGCTCCGACCCGTTTGCAGTGACGAGCTTGTATGCGCCATTCGTATAGGCTTCTTGCACGACGTAGGGTCCTTCCCATTTGGGCGCGAATTTGCCCCCGGTTTTGCTCGTGAAGAGCATAGGCCTTCGCACTGCAAGCACGAGGTCGCCTTTCTGGAATGACCTGAGCCGTACCTTTTTGTTGAAGGCTCTGGTCATGCGAGATTGGTAACACTCGAGTCGTTGTTGTGCTTCGAGTCGCTGTTCATCGAGTGACTCAAGCTCTGCCAATCGCAGCTGAGCGCATTCCTCCGTCGTCAGCCCTTCTCTCATTGCAATTCGTAGAGACGGGAGTTGTACTTCGAGAGGGAGTACCGCTTCGGTGCCATAGACCAACGAATATGGAGTTGACTGTGTTGGCGTTGAACGACGTTCTGTATGCCCATAGGGCTTCACCCAGTTTTTCGTCCCAACTTCTTTTGTTGGCGCCAATGGTTTTCTTTAAGATTTTACAGAGCGTCTTGTTGAAAGCTTCTGCTAGTCCGTTGGCTGCGGATTGTAAGCCGTTGAGGTCCGTTGTTGTATCGCGAAATTTTTTACGCAAAAACGTCCATGACTTTGTTTTTGAATGGCGCACCGTTGTCCGTCATTATATACCGGGAACTCCATATCGATAGATGATTTGTGTTCGAATGAAGTCGACGACGGTCGCAGCCTTTACTTCTCGGTAAGCAGCAGCTTCGCCCACTTTGAGAAGTAGTCGGTGGCAGCTAGGATGTACTGCCGGGTCGGAGTCGGACTTAGGAGAGATGGGACCAATGATGTCCATCCCCAAGCCTCGAATGGCCATGATGCGACAGGTCGGGTGAAGTGGTTCCGGCGCTTGGTGTATGTAATCGGCATGGAGCTGGCACTGTTTGCAGGTTCGAGCCATTTCGATGGCGTCCCTGAGCATCGACGGCCAGTAATAGCCTAGTCGTTTGGTTTGCAAGTGGAGTTTTGGGCCGGCTTGGTGTGCCCCACAGATCCCACTGTGTGTCTCTTTGAGGACTTGTAACCCCTCTTCCTTTGATAGGCAACGAAGAAGCAGACCTTCATACGACCTCCGGTAAAGTATATCGTGGATGAAAACATACTTTGGGGCTGCTCGCCGAATCTGGACTCGTTCTCGCAGGTCGACGGGAAGTGTGCCGTGGCGAAGGAAGTTCGCGATAGGCTCGCGCCAGTCTCGAACTTCGTTTTGACTGGCTGAGATAGGGAAGGATTCCTCTATCTTTTCTGTTTGCTCTTCCTCTGTTCCGTCCTCTGTCGGGGGAGGAATTACCCAACGTTCGCAAATGGGGATTTCGCTTGGCAGCTGATCGAATTGTGCCAGACTGGCTGCGATGCCGGCTAATGCGTCGGCTGGCCCATTCTCGGAGCGAGGGACGAAATGGAGTGATGCTTCCGGGATTTGGGCCAGAAGTTCTCCAGCTTGTCTCCAAAATGGCTCGAGTTCAGGTTTCTTTACCTCGAATTCGCCTGTGAGTTGCTTAATGACGAGAGTCGAGTCGCCATAGATGTGTAGCTGCGGTATTTGCATTTCGACAGCCATGCCGAGCCCAAGAAGGATGGCTTGATACTCTGCTTCGTTGTTCGAGCAAGCTTGAGTAAGCACGAACGAGTATGGGAGTAGGTCCTTCTTCGGCGAAACGAACAGGACTCCGGCGCCGGCTCCGCTTCTTCGTGCTGCACCGTCGAAGTACATCTCCCAAGGAGGGAGCACCTCGACCAGGAAGATCTCCTCATCTGGGAATTCCTCTGTTAATTCCCATTCAGCAGGTACCGGGTGGTCGGCCAGGAAGTTGGCCAGTGCTTGCCCTTTGATTGCTCGTTGCGGCACAAAATTGATCTCGAATTGAGAGGAGCAGTGCCCATTTTGCCAGTCGACCAGAGAGGATTGGTCGCGACATAATGTACTTCAGCGGGTCGGCTCTCGAGATGAGTTTCGTCGAATGTGCCAGAAGATAGTGACGGAGCTTTTGAACAGCGAAGGCAAGCGCCAGACATGTCTTCTCGATGGGTGTATAATTCAGTTCAGCACCCACCAACGTTCGACTCAAGTAATAGAGGGAGCGTTCCTTGTTGTCGTCGCCGCATTGAGCCAACAGAGCGCCAACAGATCCTTCTTGTGCTGCGATATAGAGCAACAATGGGCGGCCGACGGTCGGTGCGACAAGCACAGGTGGTTTGGTAAGGTATGCCTTTATATTGTTAAAGGCATTCTGGCATGACGCATCCCATTCGAATGGCGTTTCTTTCTTGAGCAGTCGACTGAAGGGCTGGCATCTCCCGGCAAGATTGGATATGAAACGCCTGATATAAGCCAAGTGGCCTTGAAAACTCTTGAGCTCGGAGACGTTTCTCGGCGCTGGCATTTTCTGGATGGCGTCGATCTTTGACTGGTCTATTTCGATCCCTCTGTGATGCACAATGAAACCCAAGAATTTACCCGAAGTGACGCCGAAAGCACACTTTAACGGATTCATTTTGAGTTGAGACCGTCTCAGCCGCTCGAACACTACTACTCTAAGGTCGAAGATGGTCCGACCTCTGTTTTGTCTTCACCACCAGGTCGTCAACATAGCATTCGACGCGTTTTGTGCAAGAAGTCGCCAAATATATTCTGCATTGCTCTCTCGATACGCCGCACCAGCATTTTTGAGTCCGAATGGCATCACTTTGTAACAGAAGATGCCTTTCGGTTGTAAACGCAGCGAGTTCTTCATCTTTCGGGTCCATCCGATTTGATTGTAGCCGGAAGAGCCGTCCATGAAGGATAGAGCTTCATGACCCGTCGTCAGCGTCGACCATTAGCTCCGTTATTGGCAAAGGGAAGTCGTCCTTTGGACACGCTTTGTTCAGGTCACGAAAGTCGACGCAGACCCGATTTGGCCAGTCTTCTTCTTGACTGGGACGATGTTGGCAATCCAGGTCGGGTACTTCACTTCTCTGATGAAATTTGCCGCTATCAATTTGTCGACCTCCTTTTTCGATCTCCGGCACCAATTCTGGTCGGAACCGTCGCTGCGATTGCTTGACTGGTCGAACAGGGAATGGACTGCCAATTTATGAACTGCGACTTCGTGGGTGAGGCCTGGCATCATCTCGTGTAACTCCACGCAAATATATCTCGGTATTCGGCGGGCGATCGCGATGTATTCAGCTTCTTCTTGGCCGTCGGTGAAGCACCGAGGAATGTTGGTCTCGGGTCTTCGCCGTCCCAAATCAATTTTCTTTAATTGCCGACGGTTGCTTGGCCTCCTTCTTCGAATTCGGCCGAGCTTCCTTCAAAACGAAATCCTCTTCTTCTTGATCGTCGCCAGAGATGGAGATATGGTTTACCATGACCGAATCATATGCTCGAGCTCGTGCGATGGCTGCTCTCAGGGTATAAATAACCACTGGTTTTGGCGTATCTTTCTTTTCTGTCAGAGTTTGACCGACTGATACTTGATTTACATCTGCCGAACCCTTCCTGGTTATTTTGATGGGTTTCGTTTGGCGGTGTAGATTTTTGATTGGCTTCGTTTTTTCAGTAGCGAGACCTGCGCGACCTTGGTCGATTCGTTGGCCTTTGTTCCTCAATTTCTCCTGCTCGGGTGAGAACCGGTAGAGTGACAGGTGGTTTTGCATGAATTTGATCCTTTGTAAGGTTGCCCCCCTCTGGCCATCAGTCGATAAGCGTTGGGGTCGAAGCCTTCGTTTGAGCGTGTAGCCGTAACTCGCTGTTGGTTTGGGAACTGCTTCCGCGGCGCCGTTCCTCTAGTTTTGGCAGAGGAACTGTGACTTTTCCGCGCAGCGGGGTCGGCTGACTTTTGTGACAGGCAACCAGAGGAGCCGCCTTTCTTCCTTTGTGATTGCGGGATGTACCGTAAAATGGGTATGCTGCGTTGTTTGGTGTAGGATTGATCATGCGACCGATTTGTGGCCTCGTGCGGTTGGGTTATCCACGCTGGTGGCTGCTTTGGAGACACGACTTGAGTCGCGGTTCTGTTTGATGGACGTAATTTGCACCGGAGTTTGCTTTGAAGCTGTGTTTTGTGATGGCTGTTTAGGCGCCTCGGCTTGCATTGGTGGCTCGGCGATGTAGCCTGCGTCCGGAGTGTCCTCGATGTTTGCTGCCTGGTTCCACTTGCCGGTTTGGTTGTCGATAATATTTGGCATCTGCGAACGATGCTTCGCCTCTCGTGGAACGGACTTTTCGCCGGCATACACCGTCTTTTGTTCGCCGTTCTCCCAAGATTTAAAGCATTGATGGAGTGTGGATGGTACAACTCCATTAGAGTGAAGCCATGGTCGACCCAAAGAGCAGGTTGTATGAGGGTCCTCGAGTCGATAACTTGAAAAGGAGTTTCGCCACCATGTCGCCTATGTGTAGCTTGACACTAATCATTCCGGCGTTCTCTGTCCCTCCTGATTGAAACCTTGGATGAGAAGAGAGCTTGGAGAGAGGTCACCAGCAGAGATACCAACGTCCTTCATAGTGCGAATCGGCAGAATGTTAATCAAGGGATCCACAGTCAATGAGCATACGATTGACTTTCTGGTCTCTGATGTAACCGGAGACGAACAACGGTCTATTGTGATTTTTTGTCCCCAATTGTATATCCTCCTCTCGAAATGTAATGCACGGAGGGCATGTTACCGCGAGTGCTTGTTCTGCTTTGGCGAGTTGTGGTGGAGATAATGCATCTTCCTCCTCCTTTCTGTAAGGCGGAGTCAGCCCGACCTTTGGCAAGTCGTGCTTCCTCATGAGCAGCATCTCGAGCTCGGCTTCGAGTTCCTCAGGTTTGTCCAGAATTCGAATCAAGGCTTTTCTCGACCGAATTTCCAAGTCGAGGTCGTCTTCTATCTTGTTCAGCGGCGAAATCTGTTTTAGCGACATTTCGAGGTCATCGCATTCGACGACCGGTCGTTTGCCTTTGTCTTTACGCGCTGCCTGCTCGGGAGGAGCTGTCGAACAGGTTGCCACCATTGCTGGAGACGCGAGGAACTCCTTCGGGAAGAACTCCGCCAGTGTGACGGGTCTTCTTTTCTTTTTGCTTGCCCCCTGGACGTCAGTCCTGGGAGCTTTTCTTTGGCGTTTTGCGGCTCTTTTGTTTGGCCGCTTTGCTTTTGTTTTGATGGTCGCCGGTGCCAGTTCGATTTCTCGAATAGGCTTCTTTCTCCGGGTGACCAAGATCCACCCCTCTGCGTCGGCTGCAGCTTGTTCACGGGGTGCCGGTTTTGGTACGACCTTAGCCGGTGGTCGTCTGTTGTTGTGAGGTCGGCTGGAGGAACCGGGCTTTGGTCGGTACTCCTTCTTCGTGGCCTTCTTCTTGTTTGGCTGAGTTAGCTGGTTCGACTCGGATCGGATGGAGATGGTATATGAGGAAGCTGTGTTTTGAGCTCCTTCGATTTCAATACGGCCTTGCGCCGCTAGCTCCATGATACGGTCCTTCAAGACGAAGCATTTCTCCGTCGAGTGCCCAACCAGTCGATGGTATTTGCAAAAATTGGGATCTTTGCTTTTGGATTGGTCGCCAGGTCTTTTGATTTCTGGCAGCCTCAGTAGTTGATTGTCTAGCAGCTGTTCGAGCATGATGGGGACGTCGGCGTCGGCAAAGGGATATGTCTTTGCCTGTCGTTCTTCCAGCGTCAGCTTCTTGAAACCTCCCGTCAATTGTCGTGGGAGGTAAGTCTGCTTGACCTTACTGCCGACCTTGATTGGCTCGACAGTATTTGTCGCGAAAGAGGATTTTGATTTCTCTTTCGTTTCTTAGGATGCAGTCGCAGCAGGTGCCTTCCCCTTTTTGCGAGGGTCGGCGGCAGAGGATCCTTCTTCTCCTCGTTCTTCTATTAAGTTTTCCATATTGTGAGCTTACATTTGCGAGCTCCTGAAATCTTTCGCCTTCGCTCAGTATGTAGCGAGGGAGGTTCCATCGCATTCCCCCGTGAACACATCTCTATTTCGGCTTCGAGAAAAGATTTGAGCTTTCTTTGCAATTTAAGCTCAGGTTCCTCCACCGGTTGATGTAGTCGACCACTTTTTCGCCCTTTTTTTCTGTTTAAGATTGGCGATCTCGACCCGATGTTACGGTCCGAAAGTAATCGTAGAATCGGCTGAGGAATTCTCGCCCAATTGCTCCCAGCTGTCAATAGACTCTTGAGGGAGCTCGATGTACCAATCGAAAGCGTTCCCTTTCAGCGACCGGCGGGTTGTTTCACCAACAGGTCACCGTCGGTGCCGGCATTATTGCACGCCTCTATGAAGTGGGCGGCGTGTTGCTTTGGGTGGCCGTCGCCGTTAAATTGTTGAAACTTGGGAGGGTGATAGCCGATCGGCATCGGGATGTTCTGAATCCTCTGTGTGTACGGTCTCTTGTAGGCGACTGATTTGTGGTCGCCCGCGCTGTTTCGTACGCCGCACGGTTGATGAGCTCTGTAATGGCATCTAGTGTGAGAGCTGACGGATCCAGTTCTGGTCGGCCTCTGTGGATGGCCACTGGAGCGACGGGCGGCAGCTCGTCGTCAGAAGAAGGATCTTCTTGCGGTAGCTCGGCTGAGGCGCTTGTAGTCGGCCGATTTCGGTCGATTTCTTGAGAGACGCCACCGATGTTATTGGTGGTTGTGCCCATCTCAAGCCGTTCAAACATCTTCGCAAGTTGATCATTGCGAGCTGCGAGTTGGGCATCGCGAGCAGCCAGTTGCGCATCTTTTATACGCAGTTGTTCGCTTTGCTCTTTCAGTGCAGCCTGCATTTCGGCAAGCTGTTCTTCAATTGTCTTAGCCGAAGTTGTCATTGCCGCCACCTTGGCGGTTTGCGTCGGAGTGTTTGTCCCTGACGCAACTTGAAGATATGAAGCCGTCGTTGGTGGCTTCATCGGGGAGATGGTCGCTGTGAGGGACCGGTCAGGAAGGCCGGTCGCATGTTGATTGTGGACAGTGGCTCTGGGAGGTGACTGGCTTGCGGTAGCAGCCGCTGGTGAAAATCGGTGAGGTGAGATGGGCGATGTGGCGGTAGGAGAGATCGCTGATGTCTGTCGGCGAGGTGAGCGGAGGGGTGGTGGACCAGCTGCTGCATTGAGTGCGGCCAAAAGGTCATGGGAGACCATGATGACTGGTGAATTATCTGTGGATGATGTTCTTTGAACAGTGGAAGTCGGCACAGAGTGCGTCCTTGCCGTGGAGAGGGAAGAGATGCCCCCGCTTTGTTCATATCGCTGCACCAAAGTGGGAACGATGGAACTTCTTCGTGACGGCGGTGACTGCGTCGGGCTGTTAATCGGGCTGTGAGGAGGTGAAGCGGCGACAGCCAGATATGTTGGCTTGGCCATCGCCGGCATCAGTTTGGCCGCAGTTGGTTTGATTGAGGCCGCGGTAGCCTGAGGCACGAACACGGAAGTTGGGCGACGTGCGTCGCGCATAAATGGAGCTTGTCCGGTGGACAAGCTTCTGGCCAGAGCCCTTGTAAGTGGGCGTGTGGCAGGTGGAGGGGATGTCGGAGCGCGGACGTTGGCCGGAGATGCAACGGCGGATCCTCGAGCTCCGGTGGTCGAGCTTGCAGTCACAGTCGGACGTGGCTGAGCGAAGCTCGAGGAGGCAGTTTGCTTGCCTCTGTTGTTGTTGTTGTTGTTGCCGTTATTGGCGTTGCTGGCCATGGCTGAGGTAGGAGAGCTTTTTTTTTTTTGGACGGAGAAGGAGATGAGAGGTAGGAAAGGTCCCACCGGGCGTGCCAAATCTGTTTCACTGAAAATCCGCCGGTCCGCGAAGAGGCGCGACCGAGAGAATATGTCGATTAATAACAGAGAATTTTTGTGTTACAATTTGTGTGTTTCGTATCAAGGGATGCGAGTACAGTTTCCTATGCTTCCTCTGATTCGATCTCCGTATGTTGTTGGTGAAGTCGAAGCTTCTGCGGACGAACGAACGTCGAACTCAAGTCGCAAGAGCGAGTGTGCACGATCTGTTGTGGCTTTTGTCGGTCGGACGGAGGTATTTGTGCTCCGTGTATCGACTTGTGACGCTGCCGGCGAACGTGTGAGCTGCTCCGGTTGAACTGTAGAGCGACGAACGACGAATTGCTTGGCTTCGATGGTTTGACAGAACCCTCTGTGGCGAGCTTCTCCTCCTCGAAAGGGATTTAAGTCCTTCGGTTTGAGAGAGGGAGAGAGTTCTTCACTCGTCGGGATATCCTTCGGAATCAATTTTTCTTCACCCCTGGGGCGGGGAACTTCTGGCTATTTGTAGCCGGTCTGTGAGAGATGTTGCCTGGGGAAGGGGATCGTGATCCTCTTTCCGCTGGTGACGTTGAGGAAGAAGAGGGAAGGAGGGAGACCAGGATCGTGGCCCCTCTTTCTCTCCTTCAGTTAAAGACCGAGACTGGTTGTGGATTGCTGAGGTGGGCGGTGAGCTGATAAAGCATGCTGACTCGACAGTTTCTGCTGACGAAGACGCCGACTGTGTCGATGACGTGACGATGCGACTGGACTTCGCGATGGGCTGCAACGATGATCCTTGAGGATGAATAGAGCCTACCCACGATCGTTGTTTGATGGATCGGTGGGTTGATGGACTCATCGAATTTGGGCCGTGCACATTTTGGTGCATACAAATGCGCTTCCAAAATCTCTTCCCTCTCTTCTTTTCCTCTATATTTTTTCCGAATTGAAATTGCAAATCATCAATTTAAGTCTGTGCGACGGCGAATCGAGGCTTTCTCCCTTCAATCTTCGTTGTTTGATGCATGTTTGGAGATTTTGTGGTTGAAATCGCTTCTCTTTCAGTCTATCACGCATGATTAGGTTCTAAATTTCATGTTTGTTCGTTGATGTAGGGTTTAATTTCATTCATTGCATGGATTTGGGGTTTTTTATGTGAATTTAAGGTTTTTATGCTAATTTAGGGTTTTTTATGCTAATTTCAATTTTATGATCATTTAGGGTTTTTATGCTAAATTAGATTTTGTGCTAATTTAGGGTTTTTATGGTAATTTATGGTTTTTATGCTAATTTAGGGTTTTTAATGCTAATTTAGGGTTTTTCACGCTAATGTAGGCTTTTTTATGCTAATTTTAATCATATGCTAATGTAGGCCTTTTTTGCTAATTTAATGTATATGAGCATGCATAAAATCTTATAAGGATGATTTTGACCACAAAATTGAGGGTCAAAACACTATTTTCTAGAGGGGTTGTATTTTTATATGAATTTGTCGTCTTGCCCTTGTAGAAAAAATTAGGACTTGGGTCAAAATTGGGAGAAATTTTATACTGTTGTCTAAAAAATCTCCTATATCATCTATTAATCTGAAAAATCTGCAGTATCATCTCTTAAAGTTTGTTAGTCTCTTCTTTTGAAAAAGTGTAAACACTATCAATGTTTTCACATGAAACCATATGATTAAGTAAGGGATTTGTGAAGCTTGGAACTGAAATAACATAGATTGTTGTCTATAAGAGAATGTTGTAGGACTTAAGGGATTCGTGAATCTTGGAATAAGTAGCTTACGCGAAGAAGTGGTTTTGCATGAAGAATTTTGATTCCAAGTTGTGTTTTATTGGTTGAGTTGTGATTACCAAGTACTAAGATTATTGGAAATCCTAAATGTTTTTTGCTTAATTTCAGTTGAAGATGACAGTCGTAACTTCATGTTGTTATTTTGGTGGTAAATTTATTTTTTAGGACGGTAATGTGGTCGGCTATAGCGGGGGGATGCCTAGACTTATATTTCTACTGCCGACGTGTTCATTTAACGCGTTGTGCACTATGATATATAATGTTCTTGGATAGAACCCACACATGGACCGCATTTCAATATGGATGAGCTTTACGTGCAATGGTCAGTTAATGTACACTTCCGTACTCGATGATATGTCACATGAGAGTGGATTAGTCATGGTGAAGCATGGTTTCCAATCAATGCTAGTGTTGTTTGTGAAGCGGGACACCTACCCCTATGAGATGGATAATAGAAAGAGTTTAGAGAATTTGGGTGGAACCGGCGAGGGAGCTGTTATGGTATACGGGGGGGCGAGCTTCGATCGAAGGGGATGAGAGAGTTGAAGGACCTATTGTGGAATTCATCCCTGAAGAAAGGTGGAAATCATCACATTAGTCTAGTTTGAAATTTTACTAAATTTCATATATCACAGTAGTTGTTTATGAAATTACAATTGAATTCAGAAAATCAAGTGAGGACCCAAATGATATTTCAAGTGGTGAGGATGCTTGGTCGGATCCAGTTACAGAAGAAGTTGAGGAAGAAGAAGATGTTGAATTCCCCCTTTCTACCATGGGAGTCCCACCTTTAGAGGAAAATGATGAGCCTTACCCCGATTCGTGGATCGGAGTGAAGGACATAGATGAGATATATACAAACACAATGGTCCCAGGCGTAGATGAAGACAATGTACCTCCACCTGTCGATGTTGGAGTCGATCAGAGGTTTATAAGTAAGGACGCATTACATATGTACTTGAAGGACTACTGCATCAGAAGACATGTCCAGTTCAAAGTACAGAAATCAAAACCGACAGTTTATTATGTTCGTTACACGGGTGATTAGTGTCCATGTCACGTATACGCGTCATTCAATACGAAGTTGAACATGTGGAAAATTAGACGATGCAATGATGAACATATGTGTTTGAACGCCGAGCTGCGCATGGACAACCGGTTGTCCACCTCTAGAGTGATATGTAACCTCATTATGCCCAATGTGAGGACAAATTTTACATTGTCTCAGTATAAGATCATTCAGCTGGTTAAGGACAGATATCATACTCAGGTGAATTATGGTAGGGCATGGAGGGCAAGGAACAAAGTACTAGTTGATGTATTTGGTGGCTGGGAGGAGTCGTACAACCTATTACCTCAGTTTTTTAAAGTAATCAAATATACAAACTGAGGTACTAAGTACAAGATGATAATCACGGATCATAATGTGACAGCTAAAGATTTTGTGCGGTTTGATAGGGTATTTTGGATGTTTGGACCGGCTATCAGTGGATTCCAGTTTTGTAGACCCTTTATCAATGTAGATGGGACTCATTTGTACGAGAAGTATAAGGGTTGTCCATTGATAGCTACGTCTTTTTATGGAGATAACCGATTGTTTCCCTGGCCTTTGCAATTGTAGAGAAAGTGAATATTGATATGCGGACTTGGTTTATATCCTGTTTGGCGCGTCGGGTGGTTAGAGAGAGGTATCCGATGTGCATTATCTCCGACTGTCACATTGGTATCATTAGAGCGGTGGCGGACGTCTTTCCACGCCCCCATAAACACAGGTTTTGTATACGACATATCATTGTCAATCTAAAGAAACGGTACAGTGTGAAGGACTTATATAAGATGGTATGAAGGTGTGTGAGTGCACAAACAGTAGATCATTACGAGGTAGCAATACAAAACCTTGAAGAAGCATGTCCTGAAGTCAGAGCGGAGTTGACTGAATGAATGAGCCCTAACCAATGGGCCCTTGCATACGATGAGAATTTGTCATTTGGGAAGCTCACGACAAATTCTTCTGAGAGCATAAATTCTTTATTGAAGCGGGCACGGAGCTTACCTATTCAGGCCTTAGCATTGGCGATATTCTATCAGATTAATGCATGGTTTGCACACAGGCAAGACAGGGCTACACAGATTACCACCCATCTTTGTCCTTCGATAAACGCACATTTACGGACTGCAGTGGTCGATGCCAGACATTTGCATGTTGTTCCCTATGGTGGTGGGATATTTCAGGCGGGCGAGCACAAGGTTAACATCCTAGTTAAGGAGTGTACCTATCAGTTATTCCAGATTTATCAGATTCCGTGCATCCATGCCCTTGCAGTGTGTGGGGTTATACATTACGACTTTCATCAGCTGACATCCGAGTATTGTCATGGATCTACAAACCTACGCATGTATGAACGAGCATTTGATGTGCCACGACGGAGAAGTACTTGGGTGCAAGAAGGCCCAGTGATAATCCTACCAGCAGAGGAGAGGAAGGTTGGTAGACCAATGTCCACGCGTATTCTGAATTCTATGGATTGGAGAGATGATAGTGGATAATATTTGTGTAGTTGTAAGCAATCCGGTCATAACAAATGGTCTTGTAAAACCCCATCTACTGACAGTGCAGAGAGTTCTCATGTGGGGTCTATTCATCGGTAATGTATACTTTTAGTTTTTATATAATGTATAATGACATGTTTTCACTTAGTTAATTTAACTTCAGTTGTTAATGTATATTTTGTTGTTTCTATAGGTCGTGATGGCAGACACCCCACTCTTGTACGTTCAGGACTCCCATAGGAGCGAGACCATCTTGCATAGATAGGTTAGTGCGGGCTTGTTCTAGTTGTGATTACGTTTTTTTTATAAACATACACTAAGAAGACTATTACTCATTTTTAGGACCCAGGGTGCCTGGAATGTACTGAGCATTTCCAAACTCTACGACATTGGCCGATGGACGAACGAATGTTGCCATATATCGAGGCCGCAGGGTTTTGTGCATTGTATAGAGTTCAATGGTTAAAACTGGACAAACCACTGATTACTTCACTGGTAGAAAGATGGAGGAGCGAGACGAACACCTTCCACCTGACAAACGGTGAGATGACGATCATGCTAGAGGATGTGGTTGTCCTCTTGGGACTACGTGTCGATGGATTTGCAATGACCGAGTCGACTCGGGGGGATTGGATGGAGTTGTCCAGAGTCCTTCTGGGGGGTTTCTTGCAGCATCTACTTGCTATTTGCGTAGAAGGTAAACGAATTTGGTTGTCCAGGACACCGTTGATATGCTTCGAGATTAGTGAGATGCATGTTCCGAACCGTGTGATGTTACAGTTCGGATTGGAGCAAGTGATCATTTTAAAACCCAAATTCAATTACCGTCTATTGTAGATCTAACTTTAATTATATAACATTGAGCAGGTGACTCCACCGGAGGATGTCGAGCATGTTACTCGCATCTCCCAGAAAGGCCGAGCTGGGGGAGGATTGGGCGGCATACCACCGTGATTACATCGCTCGGTGGGAGGCGCGAGCAGAATCTGTTGTTACGGGCAGCCGGGCACACACCCCCAGACATGCTCTCGGTGAGTATATGACGTGGTATTTGTCAGTCACTCGGTGATTCGTATCACCTCCACCGACTGAGCGAGCTATGGTATACCACCCTAGAGGTTATACCGAGGAGACATTGGTACGTACTTAACTTTGTGAAATAATCATTTTTTTATAAATATTTTTTAACTTACGTTCTTCTTTCGTAGTTGGGTTGTATGTGGAACGTGGTTGAGCACGTGCACCGTAGAGAGGCCATGGACCCATCAACGGCAGATCCATACCTGATGGAGATTGGACACAACTGCCAGTCGGTCCTGCACAGTCTTCCACTCTTGGAAGGAACGATCGTTAGAGGAGAGATGTCACATGCTGGTGAGCCTTCTCACATGGTCGAGCCACCCAGAGATAGAGCACAACGGGTGCGTTGTGCAAGGCGTCGGCCTACATCAAAGGCGACAACCCGTGTCGAGAATCCTGACGAGGTTCCACCCCTACCAGAGCCTACGGTGCCAGATGTTCCACCTGAGCAGACACCCGAGTCGGAGCCCGAGCAGCCCCCTGAGCCTGAGCCCAGTCACCACCCTCCCATCTGGAGGATTTATACTAGAAGACAGAAAAAGGCAATTGGTGCACCTGAGCCTAGTTTTGCCTTATGATTGTATTTGTACGTTATGTTTGTCGCTTGTCATTCGTCTTTATGTATTCATTGATGAACACTACTTTGTATATTATATGTTGTACATCTATTTTATATAATTTTTTATTTATTTTTCATTACTGATGTGTGTGATAAAAACTTAGATTTATTTAGAATAAATCATGTTTGGTATATGTTGTTAGCAGGTTAAATTACAGGTTGAAAAACAGGTTAAAGAGAAAACAAAAAAAAATTTGGAAAAAAATTGCATTAAAGGCGGCATTAAAATACCGCCTTCACAAACAATTTGAAGGCGGTTTTTTTATGCCGCCTTCATAACTGAAGAAAAGCGGCATAAAAATGCCGCCTCCGTTGTTTACTGTCTCTATGCCCAAAAGGTTCTAAGTGCGGAGAGAGGCGGCATCGAAAAGCCGCCTCGTGCTTTTCAGCTATGGCAATTTTTCGAAGTTACCTCTTCTATTTTTTTAAGGCAGTTTCGAAAAACTGCCTCTCATTTTTTTTTTGGGATAGCGGCATTTCGAAGCCGCCTCTTCTATTTTGTTTTTAAAAAAAAAATTAGGCGACACCTAGCGCGTTGGCGCCTGCGTGTCGCCTATGTGGCATTTGACCAAGGTGGTCAACCTTAGTCAAACGTTGAATGTGTCATTTTTTAGAATAATTTTGAAACAGTGTCATACAAGTAAATTTTTATTTTTTTAATTATTTAAAAAAAAGTTGTGTCATGGAGATCCTCTTTTTTTTAGGAGATCCTCAATTTTAAAAATTACTTGGTAAATGTTTCCTTGTTGGTTTAGAGATATATACCCATCACATCACAATATATCACGATATACTAAACACGTATGCATTTACGAAAATTTTAACAGCTTCTAGTGATTTGCGTGGATGGACTTCAACGTAAAGCCATGTTTAGATTAGCTTTCAATTGGTATAAAAGCTACATGGTGATTAAATCAAATTTACGTTTGAGTAAATTCATGATTATTTTTAATCTAGAGTTAATACAGTCGCCGGTAGTTTTTCGGTGACATATTGAGTCGTGGATGGTCGGCGAATGGTCGCCAACACCCACAATAGTTAGCTGCAGTGGCCTGTGGTCACTGTAATAGCCTAAGTGGCCGGAATTTGACAAGACAAAAAAATTTTGGTATGAAGGCTTGTACCTATGTGTTTTCCGTAAATTTTTCTGGAACTATGTTTACAATAATGAAAAACTCAATTGTTGTCGTCAATGGTACCTTAGAAAATGGGTTGTTTAAGTTAAATTTGTAAAATTCCCATTTTTTGGATTTGATGACCATCCATGAAAATGTTGGAACAAAGAGATGTACTATATATGGACGACTTTAACGTTTTTTATGCATGTGTGGATTGCATCAAAGGAAAGCGGACCAAGACAAGATTAAAGGGTGGGGTGCAAGAAGGAGTTCGAACTTCTTGGAAATTATTCACGTACACTGATATTTGTTGCCCTAATTCGTCTTCAACTAGTCAGAAATATTCCATATCTTTCATAGATGATTATTCCTATTTCATGTATCTCTACTTGCTTCAGAATAAATATGAAGTGCTAGATGCTTTTAAGGTTTTTAGGTAGAGATCGAAACAATGTGGTACACAAATTAACATTGTCTATTACGGCAGGAAGTGAACAAGCACCTGGTCAATTTACTAAATTTATCTAAAGACACAAAATAGTTGCCCAATATACCATGCCTTGGCACGCCAAATCAAAATGGTGTTGTTAAAAGAAGAAATTAAACACTATATATATGCTGGCTAGTTCAAAACTTACATCCTTTTTGTGACCTGAAACTAAACAGTTGTGTACATTTTAATCTAGTTCCAACCCCAAGGCAAACCCCAAAAGGCCATTTGAATTACGAAAAGGTTGGAAGCCACTGAAAAATCAAAGGGGTAGCTTCTATTGTCCTTCTAATTCGACCAGGTTTATTGAATCCAAAAATGCTAAATTTCACGACCAATTACTTTTTTGGTCGGCTACCTTGTTGAATTTGTGGTAAAAATACTAAAGATTAAGGAACCAATTAGATCATAAAACCAAAGGCAAACATCCTTCTGACGAGGTCCAGGACGTGGTAGATCTTTCTCTTCCAGTTTCCAACGTTTACAGTAAATTTAGATGTCTGAGATATATAATGGATAAAACAGTTCTTCAAACATTAATGTTTGGACACCCACCTAAATTACGGCCAGTCAAGGAAGAAACTCCAATTTCTCAATGATTCAGGAAACTTACAGGATGCAAGAAATTAAACAGTCTTATGACGTTCCATTCATCCGTGTTTCCTCAACAAAAATCGTTTCGTTTCGAAGAAACTCTTCAAGTTGGAACACCCCCGGATCGATGATCATTAAACCAAGAGCAGCCAATATATATATTTAACCGGAAATTCACGTTACGATCTCTTGTTCTTTTAAGTACTATATCTCATACCGAAGGCACAGGATGCCTGAAATAAGAATACCAGTAAACGATAAAATTCCACGTCAAAATTTTAAAAATCTAAATAACCAGTTCCGATTCAGGCAGGAGTCTCTGCTATAAGAAGAAAGAAAAGAAGAAGAAGAAGAAGAAGAAGAAGAAAAAAAAAATCTAGTTGATCAGTGATTCCGCCTGCGTCGTCGATCGAATTCTTTATGTTTCTTCCGGTCAGCGTCAACGGAGTCAAATTCGTGGGTCGAGAATTTGGAGCCATCCCTGAGACGGACGTACTGGAACTTGAACAAAGAGGCCTCCATGGCGGCTGCGTCTTCTTCACCGGCGCAGCAGAAATACTTGTTGTCCGTGAACCACGGTGTGAGGAAGTCCCGGTGGCCGCCGGTGAACAGGCTCGCCAGTCGCTCTTCGATGAGCTCAAGCGGATTTCGCACAACTTCGCCTCCGAAGGTCATGGTCACGTACGGGATTCCAGAACGAAGAAGAGAGGAAGATTTCTGGTGGGTAAGAGCAATTAGAGAAGGAGAGAGAGACGGGGACGAGGTACACTTGCAGGGTCTCGTAGCGGGCGAGGCTGGTCTGAGAGGAAAGCGAGAGATTTTTGGCAGAGGTTTAGTTCGGAAGGTCGATTTATTTATCATATTTTTTTAACTTCTGGTTCCGTGTATGGGTAGGAACGATATACTTGGAAATAGTTCTTCTTCTCTGCTCTGCTCTGGGCCACTTTCACGTAAGAGACTACTTCATGGGGGTTGGGTTTCCTAAGCCGATCGAGTTGACCTATGTATGACTCGGTTGAGTTGAGCAGCAACTCAACGACTCGTCTTCCTGCGGTCAGACTTGCCGCTTCTATTCCAAGTAAAAGTCTCCAACTTTCCAAACCCAGTTTAATATACAAAATGTGTGATTGATCTGTGAACAGGTTGCAAATTTTGGAGTTTTGAGCTAAAATTGGTGACAGAGAGAGTCAAGCGAGAAGGAGACCATGAATGGGAAAATCGCTTTTTGTTTCTCATGGCTCCGGATTCAAAATCAATGTGATTCCTTCTGTTCCTCCTTCTGTTCCTCCTTCTGTTCCTCCTTCTGTTCCTCCTTCTGTGGAACAGAACAGTTGTTGGGCCAAGTCTCAGGAACATGATTTGCAAATCGAGGCCTAAGGTGGGGAACACAAAACTCAAAAGCCATGTTATGATGTAATATGTCTGGTTGCTTGACCCAGTTAATGAATGCATAACCAAACGCTGTGAATAAAGCGGAAAAAAACACACGTAATCAACGATGACAACAAAACTCTGTACATCTAAACACCCTGAAACTCGCATAATGTTCCGGGCAATTTTAGCAGATTGATGAGATTCTGGGAGTTTTTGAATTGTCGATGAGTACAGAAGCACAACGCTCGTTTCTTTAAAGCCACAAGTATCAATTTCTTTGCAGACCAAAGTGTGGGGAAGTTATGTTTTCTCGATTGGAAAGCGCAACAGGAACATATTTCATTCGGACAAATAATATAAATACAATTACAGTATCTGTACCAACTCCCCAGATTGTAGCGATAGCCATAGCTTTGAACTGCTAGCCCTCCTCCCCAAATTCCTTTGTAAATCTTTCCTGAACTTCGAGGTCTGATTTACTGACTGTTGGCCTCTGCCTTGCTAGAACCTTATCAAAGTCAGCTCTTGATATTGGCGGTGGAAGTATCTGTTCATACAGTAAGATAACCGCTGCTGTTAGCCAGTAGAAGAGAGAAATAGAGAGATTCACAAACAGACAGACAGAGACAGTGACTGTGAGATAACCATTGAAGCAAGCCCTTTAGTAGCAAGGTCTTGCATGGTGGTCTGAACGGATCCCGGATGTTTGGGTCCACATGGGACCCACATGTCATTGGAGGTCTTGACAAAGAACATGGCATCTTGGGTTTTCCGAACTGGTTCAAATAGAACGTCCTTAACCTGTGAGACAAAATAAAATTCAAACAGTCAGTCTCACTAAATAAACCACCTGCCAAACGTGGTTGGTGCAGATTATACCGAGGGTTTAAAAAAATCAGTCTATTGAGAGAAACTGCAACATACACAAACAGAGATATCTGAACCCGAAAAGCCTTCAGTTCTACGAGCTAAATGCTCAAAATCGCTTTCAGTCAAGTTGTGAGGGGTATCACCCAAATGAACCTGCACCAAA
The DNA here is from genome assembly GCA_019845555.1 of Aristolochia fimbriata. Classification (NCBI taxonomy): domain Eukaryota; kingdom Viridiplantae; phylum Streptophyta; class Magnoliopsida; order Piperales; family Aristolochiaceae; genus Aristolochia; species Aristolochia fimbriata. The sequence continues at coordinate 19,746,948 of CM034079.1, forward strand.
AACAAGAAATTTGACCCATCATTGTGAAAGGTCTGAAAACCTATGATGCAAACTGAATTTTATGCTCAAGGAAGAATATTACCTTAAACATGTGTTGTCTTGCTTTCAAATCAGGGAGTGGAATGTAGATTCGCTTATCAAATCTTCGACGGATAGCCTACATATCATCATATTTTCAGCTCATGAAACTCTGGCTTGCCATATTAAAAAAACTTGGAGTTAAAAATATCAACCTGGTCGAGAGCATAGGGTGTATTTGTTGCAGCAAGAACAAGGACTTTCTGGTCACCTTTCCCCACACCCTGAGAGAAAGTGGAACGATCACATCAAATAAAGCAGTCATACAATAATGATGCTTTTCTTTCATTATTGATATAACTACAAGATCAATTATTGCAAGATGCTTATCATACAACAATGATGCTTTTCAGTGAAGTTGTGAAACTAAGATGGCTGTGAAGAAGAGAAAATTCAGGAAGGAGAGAGAGAACTAGAGAGCAAAAGTGCATAAGAAGTCACTATTACAGTTAGAGGTCGTCTCTGACCTCTAACCTGTTTTATTCACTTAGAGTTTGAAAAATAAAAATGAAAAACATACCCTTTAGATAAGCCCACTGCCAAGTAACCAAAAACAGCTCAAATAATATTAAAAATACATTTTAATGTCCTAAAAACATGAACAAGATATTGTCGTATAAGTGACACCAACCTACACAACAGAACATTCCACTGGGAAGCAAACAATACATAGTGGCAGAGATAACAAGAATTTGGAACTTCAACTTCTCTGATATAGAAAATAAATATTCCATAAGCCATCCATGCTGAGGCAAAGGGTATAATCATCCTATAGTTTTGAGGAAGAGAAGAAAATTTCCTACATAAAAGGAAAAGGCTGAGATATATAGGGTTTGTTCTATTCTCTAGAAAACCTCTTTTATTTGATAAAAAATTAACAAAAAAAAAAGAAAAGGAAAAAAGAAAATTTCAGAAAAAATATTAGATAAAAGATAAGCTAAGAATAGTGAAAAGAATCTATAAATATACTCTCAAAACCACCACACTGCATGTACACTTCATATCAACAACATGCACGATTCATACCAAATTTGTGTAGAAAACACAATTAAATATGGTTTACCTCTGCATATATTTCAGAGAACTACAAAATATTATCACAAGAAGCCTAATGTCTGGTGATAGTTTTTGCACATGAAAGAGCAAATCCAACAGTAATGCTCATCAAAGATTTAAACCAAAGCGATGAAATTCAGACAGACCACTTCATTATAGCAGAAGGACAAACTCAGACAGTAACAACTCTTTTTTTAAATGATAGTAATGTCAATGAACCAGTTTAAAATTTTTGCACCATGAAATTTGCATATTGAATGTATACCCATGAAATTTGTGTAGACAGATTCTTGATTTGTCTTTGTCTCCTTCATCATTTGTTTATGAGTGGATATGTATTCCCAGATTTGCCAACTCTGTGGTAGACACTTTGGCTAGACAGGGAGTTGTCCATACCTCTGTTAAGGTGAAAACAAATCCACCTTTTGTATGATACTTTCCTCATATTTATGAATAAAACAAGCAACTTTCCTCAAAAAAAAAAAAAATTGCACATGGAATCAATCAGAAATTACTACCATCAAAGTGCTGCCCAAAAATGCGAATTCAAGTAATTGGGATTAAAAAATGAAGCCATGCATGTTGCAAGGTGAACCTCTTTTTAGGCACGTTTTCAGAACCATTTAAACAACACCACTCTATTACTGTAAGGCATCCGTGATAAATGCTTAAAGTTCAGTAAAGATGAGTGATGAGATATATACATATTAATTGAGAAGGCTATCAAGACGGTTTCTCCAATTAGATTAAAATCTTCTTAAATACTATCAAGCAGCACAACCCTAGTGACAGCATGCCCAAGCCAATATTCTCCAAGGAATAGAGAAAACTTTGGACATATACTGAAGCTAATTATCAAATAAGAATTAACCAGAACAAACTAATGAAATACAGAATAGCATGGCTTCTCATTCTTAAAAAGACAATCTTTCTTAACCATAATGAGCCAGAGCAGTTGCCATCATACCTGCATTTGTACAAGGAGCTCTGTTTTGATCCGTCGAGAAGCTTCACTCTCATTGCCTTCTCCTCGCTGCCCACATAAAGAATCTATTTCATCAATAAAAATGATGGAAGGGGCACTTTCACGGGCCATTTGGAAAAGGTTTGAAACAAGCTTCTCACTTTCACCCATCCACTTTGATACCAAGTCTGATGAAGAAACACTATACATAGAAGTATTGAACAATTATTACTTCATGTAAACTGAAACAGGGCATATGAATTGAAGAATATGAGATACTGCTTAAATAATATGGTGTCATGCGCTGAGAACACACCATCAAGAAAAAAGTGCTCAAGAAACACACCACTATTAGGCAACATCAAATCAAAATATAAATTTAGTATAGAATAAGTCACTCCACAACGACACAATCTCCAATATGACAAGATTTGCAAATCTCCTACAGAGAAAATTACCCTTCTCACTCAATTTCCTCAACAAAAAGAAAAATACCCTTCTTACCATTTCATGCATTTTTTCCTATTAAATGCTATTAAAGAAAGATTAGGGAATAGTAATACTACTGCAGACACATTAAGTAAATAGACAGATGGAAAATCAGTATAAGAGAGAAAGCATCAACAGTTCTTGTACTTGATAATTTTTTTTTGAGGAAATTCTACTTGATAATTTCAAATATACATCTTCCCTTTGATTAAAAGGCTACCTGAAAAAAGTGGAATCTGCTTCTGTTGCAACAGCCTTAGCTAAGTATGACTTTCCAGTACCAGGAGGACCATACAAAAGGAAGGCTCTCCATGGCTTTCGGTTGCCTACAAAATGCAAGAAGGAACTCGTATTAACTCAACCAAAAAATATTTAAAAAAGGTGTTCATAAGGTCTTTTCACCATAATTAGACAAGCAATGATTAAGTATCATGTGATTACTTATATCAGGTTTAATGATTATTGTAGCATAGAATAACATATAAATAATAAAATTTAAAATGGAAATAGCTATCAAGGAAACACATGCTAGAGTATAATGAAACAAACCAGTAAAGAACTGTGGAAATTTGACAGGTAAAATAACAGCTTCTTGCAATGCTTGCTTGGCACTCTCAAGCCCTGCAACATCATTCCACTTGACATTTGGTTTTTCCCTTATAATGGCAGAGTTGAGTCCAGCCCTAAGCTTAGCTTGTTCAGGATCCTCCCCATCTCCATCCCCATCTTTAGATTTGCTCTTTGGCCGAGTGGCCACTGCTGCATCCCCATTAGAAGTAGGTCCAGGGCCACCTTCATCAAGAACAGCTCGGATCTCCTCAGCTCGACGTAGATACTCAGTAAATTTTTGGGTTATCGCATCTCTGATTTTGGGGTTCTTCTCATATTTCAAGTGGGTTTTGAAATACTCCAGAGCGTTCATATAAAGACCAAAGGCCTTCTGATAGTTTCCCGCATTATCTTCCTGAACTGCCTGTCTCACAAACTCTATAGCCTGCTCCTTGAAGTTACTGTACATTTTTCAGTTCCAACGAGTTGCATTCAATAAACAATCCTCTAAATTTTCAAAAAATCTTCCAACCTCCCTGCACCAAAGAAATACAAGAAGCTCGAATTAGGATTCAGATAAGAATTTTTCAATTTTTCGAATTATCCATTCATCTCCCAGCGGTCAAAAGCATGAAGACCTTTCATACATATTTCCTTCTGTTCCCTTCTCAAATCAATACATCGAATGATACTTAAATCTGACGACTACCAACAAATAATCCGAGATGAAAAAAGATCGAGCAAAACTGCGTCTCTCCAGGCCTCAGAGGTGAAAAAAATAAAAAAAAAGGCCGTCAATACCAAATAAACCAGGGTTCGCTCCACTTTAATCAACAAAACTCATCCAAGATGAAACACGTATAGAAGCAAAAATTGACCATAAGAACCCAAATTCTTCACTTATTCAGCATACCTATTAAATCAAGAGAGAACTCTTCCAATTTCTCTAAGCCTGCAACAAACGGATCTACTCTCCAACTACTTAACAATCTAAAACAAGCAGGATGGGGGAAACGACTAATTAGACAGCACAAACCTGGAATCGAAAACCTTTTCCTGCGCTCTCGCTCGATCGGACCCTGAAGCGAGGAAAAAGAAACTTTCCAAATTGCCAAAGACCTATCGGGTCTCGAGTTCCGTCGATTTAGTATTGTTGAAGAAAGAAAGAATCCACCGCAGCCGCGTTGGGCCCACCAAGTAGATCGACTGCTAGGATGACTCTATTCGCCGATCTGTCTGAATATCAATTACAACAAGTGAAATCGGAATCGAGAGAAATCCAACCGTCGATCTGAGTTGGGTGTTAATGATGCCCGTCCACATGGATAACAGAGCATCCAGACCGTTGATTGCGTTCACAGGGCCCACTTCCGTAAGGCTATTTTCGGTCTTTGCTTCCAACGGCTTTGAGGGGTGGTTTTGTAAATAAGTCATAAATGGATGTTCTTTCCGAGTGTTATTTTAAAGGTCCCATCTTCTGATTTTTTTTCCCTCCTGCAGAAGGACTCTTCACTACCTTGATTTCGTCTGTCTTAGGGATTTTTCAGTACTTCGCCCTGAACGCTCTTGCTTTCTAAATCGAAGGGTTCGCTGGTGGATCGGAAGAACAAGGGCATCTCTTCAGTTGTTTTCGTTAAATTCTATCACCGATACGGCAAGTTTAAAGTTTCGATCAAACATGGAATTTTCACTCTGATTGTGTTTCTCCATTTTGTCTCCCTGTTTATTTTCTGCGGCTTCGATTTTGTTTTTAAGAATTTGCCTGTGTGATGACTGATGAGCAGTGTGGCGGATGAAGTATGTTAACAGAAAAAAGGTCCGTTGCAAAAAATGGTCTTGGGGGTCAAGAATAAGTGAGAGCGTATCAGGACATGAAACTTCACTTTTTTACCTGGGTTTCTTGTGCTTAGCTAAAATGGTCTTCATCGTCTTCTTTTGGGTTTCTTCTGCTTAGCTAAAATGTTCTTCATTGTCTGTCCTTTTTCAGTTTCTTCTGCTAAGCTAAAATGGCCTCCTTTGTCTCAATAGCTATAGTGACTCTAGGATCCAAAAATTAAACTATGATTTCTGGGCCTGTGTCCCACACTGCCAAAATCCGATTGCATGTATATTATCACCCTTTTCTTAACATGTACATGTTTGGACTTTTATATTTTTGTCCATTTTTTTGTAGTTTTCGAGTCCTATGCTAATGAAGATCCATCAAAAACTGTTATGGCAATGTGTTTTCTTCTTTCCTGTTTTGCAGAACTCCTCAGTTGTTGCTGTTGCGGTAAGTAAACTATGGATCAGGAATCACCCAGTGAAAGCAAAAGGGAAGCATTAGGTTACAAGCATGAACTAATCCCTCTTCCAACAGAGGAACCTAGTCTCAAACAGCTAGAAAATGAAATTGACGGTCAGCAAAAAATAGAAGATAATCAATTTGGTTCACCAACACCTCCACCTGTTGTTCAACCACCGAGAATAAAGCAAAAGGGAGCTGTCCTGCCATTTAGAACTGTGAAACAAATTCCTGAATTTTTCCAGAATGTTGATCTAGCTACTGATTCAAAAGCACAGAGTCCTATGAAAATAAATGAGGTGGCTGAAGTAAATGAGCTGCCTGATAAGTGAGTCTCAATAATATAAGCTATGAATGTCTGCTAGTTTTTGCATGCAAACCAGCACTAATGATAAGCATCTCTTCTCCAATGCCAGCTACAAGATATTAGCTGAGTTCTTTGATCGATTGGACACTTCTTTAAGGTTGCTTCGCTTACGACAAAAGTTGGCTACTTTCAGAAGCATCAGCATTCAAGTGGAGATACTTACAAAAAGGCAATGAAGTGTTCTCGGCTAATTTGTTCTGTGCTGTTTTGTGGTCTTTGCTTATAAGCTAAAACATAACTTGTTCTAGCAGGAAATTCTTATACAGCCATCTTGCCCAGATAAAGTACATATATCCTGAAGCCATTAAGATTGAGAAGGTCCTCAAGCATGATGAAACCACACTGTTTATGAAGCCAGATTTGAAGGTCACTCTATTGCCTGATGCTGTGAATGCTCAGCCAGGTGAATCTATGGCTTTGTGTCGGGCTTTCCGCTCAAGGCTCATAGATTTCCTTGAGTCACATCAAGAGGTAACTGAAAATTACCAGCTGGATGACATGCAATTGCAATGGACTTTTTAATAGTAATTGATTTCTTATTCTGCATGTTAGAACTAGTTCTGCACGGATTTCTTATTTATGTGCAATTTATTACAAGAGCAGGATGCTGACATCCCAGAGGCATTACTACCAGAGCCGTTTAACCAAAGCAATGCTAGTGTGGAGGCAGAAATATTGCCCTCGGAAACTTACAAAGAAGTACCTCAACCATTTAGTGAATCAGAATCTATATTAAATCCTTCTCTTTTATCTCCATCTTTCCAGAAAATTTTTTCAGAAAAGCATATGGTCCCCAAAACTGACAAAGCAATAAGCCCTCCCAGTGATGTATCTTCAATCAAATTTACCACTGAAAATCTTTCCATGGAAAGGATCTGTTCACCCACCCGATCTTCTGATTACAGTGTTTGTAGCACTACTCCTTCAAAACATGTCTTAACACCTTTGGCTGAAACACCAATGCAAAAGACTCCCAAAAGGCTAGTTCCTTCACCATATGACAGTTGTCATGTTTCAAATGATACTTCTAGTCATTCAGCAACCAAGAGGTCCCTTAAGTTTTCACTATCTGAAGCTGAGAGAGATCTTAGTCCAACAGTTGCTGAGACTACTGACAAACAGGTAGATACAATCATCTCAAGTTTTTTGAACCCTTTTTTTTTTCTTTTTTGCAGAATATAACTGTTTTGGATTTCTTTAGGTGGGGAAGGATAGGGAAGAGGTTAATGAGGTGTATAGTTTAGATCCAGATGACAAAGACGAGTGGCAGCTGAAGTCTACATGCTTAACAGACCTCTTTAATACTGTTTATGTGATATTTCAGAACATAAACTACTCTTCTGTCACAAAACAAGAGCTTGTGCACAAGATACTCTGGCAGAATTGTGATATTATAGAGACAAGTAATCGTCAAAAGGCAGTTTTAAATTCATGTTTTCGATTTTCCTTTACATCAGCTACATGGTTACAGTTTCTGTTTATACACGATTACAGGAGTAGTGGAAGAACAGCTGGAGTTGTTAGAGGAGTTTATTCCAGAGTGGCTCTGTAAAAAGATTGCATTTGGTGGACATATTCTCTACAGGTGAATATCTATTCTGGGGATTTACCAACATAAACAGGCATAACATGTGTTCATTCGATGAATTTTGACTAAAAATATAGTGGAACCTATATTTGACAACCCATGAAGTGACCACAAGACAGGTGTTGATTAATTAGCTTCCTTAGGGATAGCGTCCAATACATATATGTCTATGAGTCGATGTTTTTGCTCATGTTGGAATTCATTGACGTCTAATTGTTGCATTTGTTTTTCAGTCTCAAAAGAACATTGGATCCCGATTTTATACGGGCAAAGCTTGGACAAGCTGTTTCTGTTTGAGAGACGCATTGAATTTTTCCTGCTCGTTCCACACAAAAGTCTGTAAGAAATACTTGTGGGTTGCACCTGGACTGTGATGAAAGGATTTTTGCTGGAAGTAGCATGGCCAGAACGTTCACATCCTAAATGCTTCCGAAGCTCCAAATTCTGCTATACCGACCAAGTGTCAATCTCCTTCGTTTTCTTCCAACTCCTAATGTAATTCCAAAGTAATGAGTTCAAATTGAGCAGGATGTACTTTTTCATTAGACGGTTTTGTCTTCAAAGATCAATTACGTCCGATTTTAATTAATGCAAGGAAGTCGCAAAATCATATTATCTCACTTATATTTTTATAATGAACATTAATGAACATTCAGACGGTACCGGGTTTTGGAGCTGTGTAGTCACTGACTATTTAGAAGCCACTTTGTGAGGAAATCACGTTTGGAACTATTGGAAGAAACAGCAGAGAGGGGTTCGAGATGGATTGGCCTAATTTTCTCGCAAGAAATTGAAGTTAGATTTTGTGGCCCATGGACCGTGTGATGACGAAGGTGACGCGTTAGTATTAGTAGCAAGGTGGGAGACGAAATGGCCATTCGGGTGAGAAGAGAATAAAGAATGGCCAACAAGTGAGGGACATGTGGCTCGCATAACAAAATGCGCAACCCAATCTGCTTGTTAGTTCAGCTTTCAATCCCGTCAATATTCGCCAATATGGAGTGCCGAACCGAAGGGCTCCACCATGCAACCATGTTCGCCTTTTTTTCTTTCTTCCATGTGAAATTTCGTGTTTCGGTTTTTTCCTTCACGAAAGCGAGATTAAAGACTCAGAAACATATTTTGATTTTTTTTTTTTTTTTTTTTTGGGATATAATTCTTCACTGTAAGTGCAGGAGAAAAAGGCATCGGTTGTTCATATATATTCTGGACTGATTCAGAATTTTGGGTTCGGGAAAGGAAAAGAAGCTAGAGGAAAATAAACACGGTGAGATTCACTTTCACGACGAACAACAACCCAATTACTATTTTGCGTCACAATCAAGCTCGGTGAGATAATCTGAGAAAAGCAGGAGAGTTACGTTCCAGGAAGAAAAATGGTACCGGTACCACATTTTTCTTCAGGAATTGCGGATTTGGAGCCTTCCCCACTATATATATATATATTCTTATTCTGCATCAGATAATTGGAGATATACGTACGATAATCCAATACACTCGGAAAGGTACCTGGAGATGAACGGAGAAAGCGTAGAAAGAACCGAAAGCAGTAACTTCAGCTTAGAATTACTCATTGAGCTCGTAAACAAGCGATCGATAACAGAAAATTAATAGACCAACAAAATATATAAAATCTGGTTACCATCACGATGTCTCTACACAAACATGATTTGCGATACGCCACAAAACGTGTCTCCAAATCATACGATCGAATACATTGCCAAAGATTCTAAGTTGCCCTTAGTGGTGAGTTTAACGAAGGAAACCACCATGAAGGACGTCGTCTTCTTCCTCCTCCTCCCCCTCGCTGCCGTCGGAAATCGGACCCATTGAGCTGCTGGAAGTCTGGCTGAAACAGAAAATGATAGTGAAGGGAACTTCCATGGGCGACGGAGGTTGGGTTTAAAACAAAAGGGTTTGAAGATCGTGAGGCTTATGTAGGGTTGATGCCCGGGTATCTTCTCAGCATATGCTTATAGCCACGTCTTTCTTTTGCTTTTACTTTTAATACTTTAGGGGTTTTGGTCTGGGTGCTTTTTCTTTATTTTCACTGTGTAGTCGAGCATTTACGCTGTGATTCTACCTAAGTTTTGAAGCTCCCAGTCCCAGCGGAAAGGAATATCCATCCATATCTGAAGTCTTGGGTACTTTCCTTTTCTTTTGTTACGAGCATGCAAATTGGAGGTCACCGACACACAGAGAGGGTTTATTACTACTTGGAATTTTATGGATTCATTCTGGAATGTGTTCCTGGCAGTAAATTAAGGGCCCTGCGCATTCGATAGCTCTTGTTGTCCAGTTAGCAAGTGATGAATGTCACCAATCGATGAACTTGTTGAGGGTTTTCATCAAATGCATGCGGCATTATTTCCCTCGTTTGATGAGTCAATGTCGCGTCCTGAAATTGGCTTTTTCATTTGTGTAAGGCCGTCGTTGGAAGTCGAAAGATTGCTCAGAAACTAGTTAGTTTACAAGGTTGCGGGCTACGTTAATTAAGATGATTTGTCAATGCAGCCACTCTTCAGGAAGTCGTTTCTGAAATGAAAATAGGACACAGTGGATGGGACTCTTTTACGTCAACGTCTAGACTCTGGAGGAGAGCGGTAACATGCATGTGATACGAGGCTCATTTACGAAGCAAAACTGCTGACAGCAGACGCAATTTGCTAGAACATGGAATTTGGCTCCGTGTGAACAGAACAACACGGAGAACTATGCGGGCAGGGGAACCTGTAACTGAACTCCAGCACGGAAGAACAAAAATCGATCAAGGGTCAATTACATACCATCAATAATTTCCCTCGTAACAGCATAAACGGCAAAACAATCAAATACACATAACGTCACAAAATTCATTTTCATTCCAACAGGTCAAACCCATGTCCATAAGCCACTCTACATGAAAACAACAAAACTGCATGAGCTCTATGACGCGGATACTCTTTTTTCTTGCATATATTTTTTCAGTAATTATTCTTTTTTTTTTTTATGAAGTTCCTTATGTTCTGTACTATAGTAAGGTATGCCCGCGTAGAACCCATAAGAGCTTCATACAGATCGAAGGCAAATCAGGAAGCCCCTTTTTCTGCTCAAACGAAAGATGCTTTTACCACGATCTACCTCCTGAGGCTCTCCACTATGTAAGTTGCATACAGATCCCTGCAGATGAAGCGGAAGCAAAATGGAATAAGTAAATATGTGACGTATGTGAAAAAGGCATCGGATCAAGTAATCAACAAATGGAGAGGTAAGAGCTTTAATATAAAAAACATGCAGAGTTGTAATTCCACGTGCATATGTTCCTAAATCAATCTTGTAGTCCACATGGAGTTCAATAAAAAATGCACCGAACTCAGACACCTACATGGAGTGCTGGATAGCTTCATATGCAGTAGTTGCGGGAAGAAAATCATTAACAGCAACTTCTTTGTTTTCATTTTTCTTGTCTGAAGTTCATCATCAAGGAAGTGGCAAACTTAAGTTCATTAATACCAAAGATTCATGATACTGACATGACTATCACAAATAAACAAATAAGTTTGGTCTGGCTGTATTCAAGAGGACATGAAATCAATGTCAACAAGCAAATGACACAGGCAATTAGTAGGAGGCAATCATTAGGCGAAAATTTAGGTATGCAAGGATACAGTCTTCAAAGAAGCGGCGAATTTCAGCAAGGCGGTGAGGTGGGAGCTCTTTAATATCTGTATAATGGCGATATTCCGGGTCATCAGCACACACGGCAATTATTTTGTCATCCTTCTCGCCCTGTTTGCTTGCAAGATAAGTAACATCTCTAGCCAAAAAATGAAAAGCATCTCCATTCTGCTGCTAATGTTATCACTAATAAGATATATCACAATTGATCGATTGAGAGAGAGAGAGAGAGAGAGAGAGTAAAATAAATATTTATTGGCCAGTTCTAAGCCAAAACATTCTCACATTCACAACCAGCATAAAACTCCATAAGTCTCTAAACATGATCCAAAGCTGATATCATAGCCGAGGAGCCCCATGGGAATTCTAAAGGTTATATAACAAAAGATAATAATTCTCTAATGCAGTACCTGATCAATCATGGGCATGAGACCAATAGCCTTGGCACGCAGAAAACATCCAGGGAGTACAGGTTCCTGCTCGTGTTGACAATGTCAGAGAAAACCAGTGAGCAAAAAAAGTGAAGATAGTAGAAACAGATGATACCGAACCAGATGAAAGTTTGAAATCAAAATAAACTTAGATGACAGTGATAAGGCTTCCATAAAGCTTTTATATTGTCAGTGTCTCAAAAGAATATTCAATTTCCAGGAAATCAACCAACAAGGATTTAGAAAACATAAGCAGTACATCTATCATGTTTTCCTTGAAATATACCTGCATTAGGACTAAAACATCCATAGGGTCACTGTCCTCACACAGTGTTCTCGGGATGAAACCATAGTTGTGGGGATACACCACAGATGAGTACAATACACGATCAACCTGCTCACAGAATTATAACATCCTTAGATAAACACATCTTATGCAAGATAAAGAAGAAAAGAAGTTTCTTCAGTACCTTGATCAGGCCAGATTTTTTATCAAGCTCATATTTCACCTTGCTCCCTTTTCCTATTTCCACCACCTGCACAATTTTCAAACAGTTTCCTTCTTCCTTAATCTGTAACTAGCCCAGTCATTCATCTTCTCATATATGGTTAAGGAAAAGCAGGATATATTGTTTTCATCTCTAGGACTGCCAAAAGATTCAGTAATCAAATAGAAAGATAAAGTTATGTAAAGCAAGGTAAAGGTTGTTTTAACTTTGTAACAACTAATAGTTTGGAGATATGTTAACACTTGTACATCTAGAGAGCTCGAGATCTACAATTGATTTGTTAATACAAACAGCATGATTTGCTGATGATGCATCAAAATAAAATACAAGTTTAGAAGGTATGTATATGCAGAAACAATCAAACTTAGTTTCGAAAAGCTGATGATAATAATGAACCAAACAAAAAGCCGTCCTCTGGTAATCACAGGAAAGTGATGTTTTGCTAACATGGAACAATTTTACTCCTGCTCATAATTCTAGGGTATCTAGGTATCTTATAACACAGTTTTGCGAACAAGAAAGTAATATGTTATGGAATTTTAACCTACCATCAGTTAAGCAAGCACGAAAGTAACTTGTCATAATTAATATATCCCATCTATAAAATGAAGCATAAAGTTACAAAGCCTTACACAGTTGAAGATTTTTGGAGCTCCAGGTCCTGCAACCAAATTTGAAAATTTTTAAGTGAAAAAGTTCAATATTATCAATAACAAATCCCACATGTACAGTTGTGAAACCTAACCTTCTAGAGAGAATAAATAGATAAAACTAGAAAGTAAAAGAAGTAGAGATCAGAATCTTAAGCCAACAAAAAGCAGGGGAGAAAAAGCTGCGACAAAATACTTTACCTATTTCCAGATCATGCCAAGGGTGTGCAGCAACAGCCCTACGAGTTAAGGATGATAGTATCCTTTCATTTAGGCAGGGTTTTGATGGCAGCTGCTTGGAAGCATCTGCTTGAGTTTCAGATGGTGGAGTCATGCCTTCAACCTGCAAACAATATAGCAACAAACTTTTAAGCTGCTGTTCTTCTTTCTTACGAACTTTACCAGTAAATGTGGAGCTTGTGACATCATCGCACAAGACACAACAGTATACAAAACATTTGAAGAATATCAGCAGAACAAATTGATGCAAGTCTAAGGGAGTAATGTAGCATACAACTTTCTTTTTTCTGTTCATAGTAAACGTCTTGGCAAAATATGATTATTTAAAAAGTGAGGGACGGCCGCACAGATGACGATTTGATTTATTTTCAGAAAGAAATATTACAAAGAGACTTCTGTACATCAAGTATAGTAGCACGTGGTTCAGCGTTCTTACAATTCCAGAATGCAAATCAATAATCTCCATCCAATATTAAAATATTCGAGACACAAAATATTGTATGAGCACTTATATCATTAGTGTGAGACTATTGATCCATTTTGAAGATTAATATATGAAGATGGTAGGGAAGTCCCAGATTAGCTTGTTAAAAGTCGAGAACCTGTATCAGAGTACAATTACTTCTTCCTAGTGTTACGCGCTCTTAAATTTGACATTGTAAAGCTTCTGAAATAACAATTTGTTAAATTGAAACAAAAAATTGCTAAATAGCTACTTCAGGTTAATGTCAGACACTAGAAGAACCGATCTCATCTTATACATTCTCTGCTTCACAAGGAAATGCAAAAACCAGAAGCACGCAAGCATGCCAGCCAGGTGAAATCAGAAAGCAAGAGAAATAAATGTTTCTTATGTCGTCTTAGTACAGTATTAACACCACTGAAAAAAAAATCAAAATCTATGCACAACAATTTTACCTGCAACAACAGAACCAGAATCGAGAGCAGAGATGCACAACAAACACCAAATCCGAACGCGATGAGGACGGAAGGGAGAGAGACGAGAGACGGAGGCTCGATGCGATCCAAGAGCAAAACGAAACCCTTAAAAAGGCAAAAGATCTGAAGAGAGAGGAAGCGTGGACAAGGAGTTGGGTTCCCGCTTTTTCACTCTTTGCTGTTTTAAAGACTATTTTCCAACACTGCCTGTCTGCGAAGCAGCAAAATGGCGTTAAGGCATCTCCGCGAAATGGAAAGGAATAATGCGTGATTCCGGCTTTGTCTGAACGAGAGTACTCCGTTGGGTCTACCTTTGTCTTCCCGAGTCTTAGCCGTCGCTGTACGGCGGTCAGAGAATCCAATCGATCTAACGGTTGAGTTTCTACGGTCGAGATAAACGGTGGAGATGACTTCAAGTGTCGGAGAAGTGATTGGTGCTTGTTCGCGAAGATTGGAGAGTTAGCGTTGGGTGGAAGACTAGGCCCACCGAGTGTACGTTCGTTCCTTCCCATGTGACGAATCACGATTGATCACATGACGCGGGATTGGACTCGTAGATTAAAATATTAAATACGAATAAGCGCGTAGATAGGATGGGGAAAAAGTGGACCGAGTAACTAGTTACTCCGCGTCTAAGAAATTTCGATTCCGGTACGTAGAAGTTACGAACGCTGCCAGTCAACGCAAAACTTGGTCCGATGCCAACCAATGGGTTGGACCATTGAGAAAACTAGCTAACATAACCCGGACGGGTCACGTAATTTTTTATTAGATTAATAAGTATTAATTTAAAATATTATTTTATTGGTTTAAGGCAATTTTTTATTTTTATATAAATTTTAATTCGTGACATTTATACTGATTTAATATTTTAGGGTCAGCAACTATACAATTCTTAAACATAAACAAAACATTAAGCATAAGTAAACATAGCAGAAAATAAAATAAAAAACAACAGCAGAAAATAATACGAATCAGGATCCAAAAAATAAATAGAAATTGACATTATAACACAACCACTAAATATGTAAATAAAATTAAAAAAAAAAACTAAAATGCCTTATAAAATTAGAAGCACCATAATCAACTAAGAATAACAACCGATAGATTAGAGAAAATGTGGATGCTAATTGAAGCGAGTTGGAACACATAAACCTCCAATCAATTTTCAAAAAAAAAAATAATCATCGAAGTATTGAACAAACAACTTCTCCATTTTCAAAGGAAGTTAATTAACAATTTAATTTTAAATTTCTTAACTTAAAAAGGTTTTTAATAATTATTTAATCCATTTTGATCTTATTTTGATTTTTTAATCCAATTTAATGTTATTTTGAAGTTAACTAACAATTCAATGTAAAATTATTTGTAATGACATTATTTAATTAAAATTTTTATTTGATTGTTATGTTGGTTTTTATTAATTATTTAACTAACAATCATTTTAAAAATAACTAACAATTCAATGTAAAATTATTTGTAATGACACTATTTAATTAAATTTTTTATTTGTTTGTTGTGTTGGTTTTTATTAATTATTTAATCCTATTATTTTGAACTTAGCTAACAATTTAATGTAAAATTTCTTGTCTTCAAAATATTTTTAAAAAGTATTTAATTCACTTTAATGTTAATTTAATTATTTAATCCAATTTAAAGTTATTTTAAAATTAACTAACAATTTAGTATCAAATTATTTGTAAGTACACTATTTAAATAAATTTTTTTGTTATTTTAAAATTTACAAACAATCATTTTAAAATTAGCTAACAATTCAATGTAAAATTAAACAAATTTGACCAAATCGGTTGTTGTTTAACTAACCGGATCAAATTGGTCGTTGTTTGGGTAAGCAGACCAAAACGGTTGTTGTTTGGCTAGCCGAAAAAAACCAGTTCTTGTTTGGCTCATCGGACCAAATCGACTGTTGTTGGCCTAATTGGACCAAATCGGTTGTTGTTTGACTAACCGGACCAAACTAACCGTTGTTTGACTAACCTGACTAAACCGACCGTTGTTTGGCTAACCGTACCAAATTGACCATTGTTTGGCTAACAAAAAAAAAACCAGTTCTTGTTTGGCTCACCGGACCAAACCGACTGTTGTTGGGCTAACTAGACCAAATCGGCTATTGTTAGACTAACTGGACCAAATCGGCTGTTGTTTGACTAATTGGACCAAACCGACCGCTGTTTGACTAACCGAAAAAAAAGGGTTCTTGTTTAGCTCACCGAACCAAATCGACTGTTGTTGGACTAACTGGACCAAATCAGATGTCGTTTGGCTAACTGGACCAAACCGACCGTTGTTTGACTAACCGGACCAAATCGACCGTTGTTTGGCTAACTAAACCAAACCGACCATGGTTTGCCTAACAGGACCAAATCGGTTGTTGTTTGACTAACCGGATCAAACTACCTGTGTTCTGACTAACCGAACCAAATCGGGAGTCGTTTGACTCACCGGACCAAACCGGCTGTTGTTTGGCTAACCGAAAAAAAACGGTTCTTATTTGGCTCACCGGACCAAACCGACTGTTGTTGGGCTAGCTGGACCAAATCGATTGTTGTTTGACTAACTGGACCAAACCGACCGCTGTTTGACTAACCAAAAAAAAATGGTTCTTATTTGGCTCACCGAACCAAATCGACTGTTGTTGGGCTAACTGGACCAAATCGGGTGTTGTTTAGCTAACTAGACCAAATCGACCGTTGTTTGACTAACTGGACCAAATCGGTTTTGTTTGGCTAACTAGACCAAACCGACTGTTGTTTGGCTAACCGGAGCCAACCGGCTATTACTTGGCTAACCGGACCAAACCGACTGTTATTTGGCTAATCGAACTAAATTGGCTGTTGTTTGGCTAACCAGACCAAACGGATGTGGTTTGGCTAACTGAACCAAACCGGTTGTTGTTTGGTTAACCGAACCAAACCGATTGTTGTTTGGCTAACCGAACCAAACCGACTGTTGTTTGGCTAACTGAACCAAACCGACTGTTGTTTGGCTAACTGAACCAAACCGACTGTTGTTTGGCTAACCGAACCAAACCAACTGTGGTTTGGCTAACAGGAGCAAACCGGCTATTGTTTAGCTAATCGAACCAAACCGGTTATTGTTTAGCTAACCGGACTAATCCGATTATTACTTGGTGAACCGAACTAATCCGGTTATTTTTTTGGTTGTTGTTTGGTGAACCGGACCAAACCAACTGCGTTTTGACTAACCGAACCAAATCGAGAGTCGCGTGACTCACCGGACCAAACCGGCTATTATTTAGTTCACCGGACCAAACCGGCTGTTGTTTGGCTAACCGAAAAAAAAATGGTTCTTGTTTGGCTCACGGACCAAACCGACTGTTGTTGGGCTAACTGGACCAAATCGGTTGTTGTTTGACTAACTGGACCAAACCGACCACTGTTTGACTAACCGGGAAAAAACGATTCTTGTTTGGCTCACTGAACCAAATCGACTGTTGTTGGGCTAACTAGACCAAATCGATTGTTGTTTGGCTAACTGGACCAAACCGACCGTTGTTTGACTAACAGAACCAAACCGACCGTTGTTTGGCTAACTAAACCAAACTGACCGTGGTTTGCCTAACCGGACCAAATCAGTTGTTGTTAGGTTAACTGGACCAAATCGACTGTTGTTTGACTAACCGGATCAAACCGACTGTTGTTTGGCTACTCGGACCAAATCGGTTGTTGTTTGACTAACCGGATCAAACCGATTATTATTTGGTTACTCGGACCAAACTACCTTTTTTCTGACTAACCGAACCAAATCGGGAGTCGTTTGACTCACCAGACCAAACCAGCTATTATTTAGTTCACTGGACCAAACCGACTGTTGTTTGGCTAACCGAAAAAAAAGGGTTCTTGTTTGGCTCACCGGACCAAACTGACTGTTGTTGGGCTAACTGGACCAAATCGGCCGTTGTTTGACTAACTGGACCAAACCAACCACTGTTTGCCTAACCGAAAAAAAACGGTTCTTGTTTGGCTCACCGTACCAAATCGACTATTGTTAGGCTAACTGGACCAAAGTGTTCATCCATAGATGAAGAAGCATGAAGAAAGGTAAGACAGTGGAAACAATTATTCTAAGATGTCACATTGGCAGTCAGGTCACAGAAGAAAGCAGTCTATTTCTTTTACTACATGCAACTAATCTGCGATCACAAAAAAACATTAGAGAGGAGGAAACGAACCCTAGCAGGTAAGGGCATCATAAGTTTCGATTTCTTTGAGAATGACTTCACCTATTCGTATTGGGTCACACCCAATCCCCTCTCCCTCAGTCTTTCCCTTCTCAATTTCTCTTCCATTGATAGGTCACAATACGTAGTTAATTACAGCCAACTTCAGTCTGCTCAACACAGCCGAGTTGACTCAGCCAAGAAAGCCGAGTTGTCGGACCAAATTGACTTTCTTATCTTTAATTTTTTTTAATAACTATTTATTCCAATTTAATATATTTTTTAAGGTAACTTACTATTGCAAAAAAATTTTTTTATCATGACACTATTTGTGAATTGGCCAACTAAAAAACATGTTAGTTATTTTCATGAAACTTTTTATTTGTTTGTTATTTTGCCTTCAAAAGTTTTTTTATAACTATTTAATCCAATTATGTTAAAGTTAACTTTCATATGATCTAATTTTACTTATTGTTGTTATTTGACTTTTTCATTTAATTTAAAAATTATTAATGTTAGTGTATATTGTTTGAAATCTGATATGTTTTACAATCTTATTAATTTACATTAAAACTACCTAAATCGTGTTGGTCTTTGTTAATGCAATTTCATATTACATTTATTTCATGTTAATTAAACCTAATGTATTTTGTTCGAGTTGGGTCGGGCCGAGTTACCTGAAAACCCAATCCGAGGCCCTTTGCTGTTCACAGCCGATCCGGAGTCAGGAACCGGGTGTCACCACAGTCACCAGAGACACTCGATGAGAGTAAGAGGAGGAAAGCTTTTATTTATTTAATTTAGGCAGCCGAGTGGACTCGGGCAAGGCAGCCGAGTGGACTCGGGCAAGGCAGCCAAGTGGACTCGGGCAAGGCAGCCGAGTGGACTCGGGCATGGCAGCCGAGTGGACTCGGGCAAGGCAGCCGAGTGGACTCGGGCAAGGCAGCCGAGTGGACTCGGGCAAGGCAGCCGAGTGGACTCGGGCAAGGCTGCCGAGTGGACTCGGCCAAAACTGGCGAGTTAACCCGACCGAGACGGCCGAAGTGACCCGGTCAAAATGACCGAGTCGATCACATGAGCGGACTCGGTCGAGACGACCGAGTTCACTCACCGGGGCAAGGGTCATCCCTGACCTTTGCACCCACGACGCACAGAGAAACTCCGGTTTCTCTGTGCGCAACCTCCGTGGATGAGGCGGTAAACCACCACCATGGTTAACGTTGCCGGTGTCCGACGACCATTTCCGGCACTGGACTATACAGTCAAACCGCCGAACGGCGACTTGACAGCAGTGGAAGCTCAACGCAGTGAAACCTTGTTTCTCTGCGGCGGCCTGCAAGTTAATAAAAAAAACTCCAAGTTGCGTGAGATCAAAAGAATTTTTTTGTCTAAAACAATTAGGTAAAAAAAACACGATATGATGAAGGAAGAAAGTGAGGAGTTTAGAATCGTGGCTATCTCACCTTACTTCTTCTTTTGCCAACCAGTTGAGCACGTTGGGATTCTTGCTGTCAGCCGGATGCAGAAAGCTGAGAAAGTTTCAATAGGCAGACGTCATTGATAACATTGAAGGATCAGGGAAACAGACCAAAAGAAACTGAGCTTGACGCCGAAACAGAAACTGATCAAAACAACAAAAAGGGGAGAAAAAAAATAGAGAAAAACTGAACTGAAAAAACGGAATTGTGCAATGAATCCTTTCATTGAATTGTAGGCATAAGAGCAGGAATTTGGTGGGTGTGTTCGTTGCCTCTCTGTTGGTTTTGGGAATTTGGTGTTCTGGTAATTGGGATGGTCTGGTCCATGCGATGGTGGCCCTTAATTTCGACTATTTACCAAGGCGGTTCAATCTTGTATTTTACAGGTGAATGAATCGTGGAAGATGAAGATTCGATAGCAAGGGGCACAAATTTGCTACGCCCTGGGCGACGCCCGGGCTTCCTCCGCGCGACACGCAATCGCGCATGGCCCACACCTCAGGGCCTGCCTCTCGCCTCCTCCCCCACCCCCCAACCTTTGCCTGGCGGCCCCCCTCCTCCGACCGGCGCCCCCCCTCCTCCGATCGGCGGCCCCCTTTCTTCCGCCCGGTGCCCCCGTTGCCCGGCGCCGTTTCACTCACCCGGCCTCTCACCCGGTGCCGGAGGGGGAAGGGGCGGAGGGGGAGGGTGGCGGAGGTCGGGGAAGACGAGGGGGGAGGGTGGCGGAGATCTGGGAAGATGAGGGGGGAGGGTGGGACGGGGGTTGTGTGGGGAAGACGAGGGGGATGATGGGGGAATTCCCATTTCCCCGATGAGGTGTGGGCCCCATGCGCGACTGCGTGTCGCTCGGGGGGAGCCTGGGCGTCAGTCAGGGCAACGCCCTGGGCGTAGCAAATTTGAGCCCGATAGCAAGGACGGTTAATGAATCGTGGAAGACTAAGAGGCGGAAGGCGTTCGATTTGTTTATGTTTTATGAAATAAGTAACAAAATAAGTAACAGAGAGGAAGAGTTAGAATGACAAAAGTTACGATGAGAAGCAGTCGAGAGGCTTTGTACAGCCACCGACTACTTCTCCCATTTATTAGATAGTTTATAGATGGGTTCTTTTGAACAGACGGTCTAGTCCGATTAGAAGCCATAGTGGCTAGGCTCATCGACGACTATGTGAGGCCCATTGGCTCCTTCTAGACGATTTGGTTAACCCAAAAATTACTTTTAGCCCTTAAAATGAGGATTTAGGTATGACGCGTCCACGTATCATCGACTGATACATAACATCATGCTAGATACACTGCGGGGTACCAAAACATACATCTAATTTTTAATTAGATATAATAACTTAATAAACATTAATATAAAATATTATTTTATAAGTTTTAGTTATTTTTAATTTTTTTATTTTTGTAAAACTACAAACCAACTTGAACTTAATTTATATAATAATTTTTTTTTGGTTTATGTAGATGTCAAAATTGTGGCTAATCCATATACGATGTGGTAATGGTTAGATTTACGTTATTTTACAGTGTTGTTTTGTTAGTTTTATGCGTAAATTTAAGTTGAATAAATGTGTTTTTAAGCTAATTATGCTTAATTTCAGGTTGGAAGAAGAAATGAATGAAAAAGATTAAAAATTGCAATTTCGGCAAAAAAGTGAAGGATTCTCGCCCTGACGAAGAAGGGTCTTTGCCACAGCGAATTCGGTTAACTGCCTCGGCGAGTTCACGACGAGCTCATGGCAAATGTTAACTGAGATGCCAAGATTGAGGGGCACCGCGACAAAGTCAAGAGAAAGTCTTCTATTAAATCTCGTCCCGACGAAGTCACATCGAACCTCGGAGCGACTTTTACATGGATGGAAAGTCGAAGACTCGTTGCGGCGAAATACTGAACAAGTTTTGGCGAGATCCTGAAATTCGTCTCGACGAGCACCATTTTGCAAAGGAAATTCGTGGCGACGATGTCAAAACATGCCTCGCAATGAAATTTAAGTCCGACTTTTATTTTTCAAATTCCTTCTTCCATTCCGATTTTAAGGACTTCGGATTCCACCAATAGCTTGGAAACACGTACCAAGGACGAAAATAAGAGACTTCTGGAAAAATTGAAGGAGAGAGACCCGAGGGAGGAGATTTGAGAAATTGGGAAAGTGAAGAGAGAACCTTTGGGAAGAGAGTAGAAACGTTAGATCTAGCTCAAACCAAGGGGGATTTGGTGTCTCTGATAATCCAGAACGAAGGGGAAGCCAGGAGAATTGTGGCCAAGGCTGTGAGAAGGGTCAAAGAAGTTTTAAGTCATCCAATCCGAAGGAGAAGAGAGTTTGATTAGTGTTTCATTCTGTTTATTTCTCTTTTCTTCTTTGTATTATGACTTGTTTCTTGAACTCAATGATTTGAAGTATGATTTATTCTTGTACGATGTAGTTACCTTTGTTGGGGGAGTCACGAACTCTTAGTTTAAGCCATGTATGAACTATGATTTTATTTGAGCAATTGAGCATTTGTTTTTGCATTAGAAATCATACTTAATGCTTGCTTTTATTCTAAAATCCAATCGAACCCTAGCGAGGAACGGATTGTGAAGTGAAGTTAGGACTACATTGTATTCTAGTTTAGGAGTTTGGTTCGTATTTGTATGCTAGAATTCTATTGAGCCTAGTGAGGAACGAATTGCGGAGTGAAGTTAGGAGTTTGTAGTATTCTGGTTTACAGGTTTGATTCCTTGTTTCTAATTCAACCTTCTAATAACTTGATCATTCCTGATTGTTATGGAGATTAGTGAATAGGATGTGATTACCTACGATACTCACTCTGAAATGGAGGGAGTTTATCAACCAGCCTTTACATTTATGTACTAGGACTCGAGGGTTCCGGATTGCAAAGGAATTTGAGCCTAGTGAAAGCTATTTCCTGTTTATGGGTAGCCGGACTCATAAAAGCTAACCAAGACAATGTGCTTGAGCCAAATAAGAGTCAGATTTCTACATGGTGTAGACTAAGAGGGATTAATAGCATGTCCCCAATGTTTAGTCCTAAAGAAGAATCCCAATTAGTTTCTCTATCTTATCCTAAGTTAAATTTACTGCATTGTTTAGTTTAGTTAGTTTTTATAACACAACATCTTTATTCTATTAACTGCTATTTCATTAGATAGATTCCACTCTGATTTGCATTTCTAAACTTGGTCCCTGTGGATATGATATCTGGACTCATCGAGTCTATATTACTTGTCGACCTAGTGCACTTGCTAGCTATTAGTGAGGCTCACGTGGAAGCACTCAACAAGTTTTTGGCACCGTTGCTGGGGACCATAGCTTTAGGAAGTCAGTTTAAGTGGATTTTAATTTAGTGATTGAGTTAATTTTGGTTTTTATCTTTTCAGGTTGATCCAGAGTTGTGCATGAAAATAAGATTCAGTGGTGAGTCGTTGGCTGAACCCAATTTAGAACCGGAAAGAGCACTCCTTGAGAGGAGGAGACATGAAGAATGAGGAAATTCCCTATCCTAACTCATTTTGGGAAATTCCCCAACCTTGTATATCTTCTAACTAAGATCCATGGAGGTATGATCCAGATTAATCATGTTCCTTTGTCTATGATGATTCCTAAAGAAGAGTGCATGATGATTATTTCTCTAGGAAATATGTAAATCTTTGTTTTATGAATGATTTGTTGGTCAAATGGCCACACGGTCAATCGTCCATGTTCAGGTATAAACACCCTCCTATGTTTCATGATCTTTTTTATCATCTCCCCCTCAACCTCAAGAAGACTTGTCTAGGTTGGCCGCTCTGGTGGATGACTATTCTGCCATAGTAGATACAATGTTTCTGAGCCATGGTTGCATATTTTTCATCCATCCGTTAAAGCTGAATCAGATAATCTAGTAGATCAGCTAAAGCATGAGTTGATTCATGAAAGAAACACTGAAACATGCTTTCTTGAGTTATCTGATGATGGTGAACCTGAATGGATGCATACATCCAACTCTTCTTGTCTTGACTCATGTGTTATTGCAGAATATGTAGAGGATGATACAACGGAGAGAGCTGAGAGTTTTGTGATTTCCAGAAACTTCAAGAGGGAGTTGATGAAATGGTCATGGAGGAGAAAGAAGAAAATGCAAAAGAGAAAGAAGGGGATGAGGTTGAAGAAGAAGAAACATCTCTAGAACAGCCCCATAAACAACATGTAGAGGCTATGAAAGAGGACACAAAGGTTGAAGAACATTCCTTCCTATCCATAAATGTAGATTTTTTAATTATCCAGCCCTATAAACTGGACTTAAAATTTTATCGGGTCTGGGTAGCGTAAAGAAAAGTTGGCTAAAAATGAAGGAGAAAAATAAATTCAAAGCCAACCAAAAAAGGGAAAGAGTGACCAGCTCTTTGCCCAAAGGTTATAATTACCATGCACCACACTCCAAAGCTAAAAATATCTTTAGGCATAGATGGTCCCAGTTTCCATTTGATCCTGGTGGATCAGATCACTTGGATTAGTAGTTTAGGATTAGGAGTTTACATTTGATATGTTAGAGTAGTTAGGAATAAGAATTTTGAATTTGTAGGTAATTTAGGAGAATTTTAAGTTTTGGTTGAATTAGTTTAACTTGGAGGTTGACTTTTTGATTTTGTTTTCGAAAATGTAGTGTGCGCATGGAAGCATGTTTTTGAATGAATTTAAAACATGTGTGCAAAAGTCAAATTAAAAAATTTCAACCTGAACAAAATACAAAATAAATTTTTTGCTAAATCCGTTTGGCATCAATCGATGTTGTTGTTAAACCCGTTTTGCAACAGCCGAAGTTGTTAGTAAACAAATTTTGCAACAATCGAAGTTGTTGGTAAACCCGTTTTGCAACAACCAAAGTTGTTGCTAAACCAATTTTGCAACAACTGAAGTTGTTGCTAAACTCGTTTTGCAACTACCGGAGTTGTTGCTGAACCCATTTTGCAACAACCGAGGTTGTTGCTGAACCCGTTTTCCAACAACCGAGGTTGTTGCTGAACCCGTTTTCCAACAACCGAAGTTGTTGCTCAACCCGTTTTCCAGCAACCAAAGTTGTTGCTAAACTATTTTTGCATTAATCAATGTTGTTGCTAAACTGGTTTTGCAACAACCGTTGTTTTTGCTCAGCCCATTTTGCGACAACTCATATTGTTGCTCAACCCGTTTTCCAACAACCGAATTTGCTCAACCCGTTTTGCAACAATTGAAGTTGTTCCAAAACCTGTTTTGCAACAACTAAAGTTGTTGGTTGACCCATTTTGCCAAAACCGAAGTTGTTGTTAAGCCCGTTTTGATACAACCAAAGTTGTTGCTAAACCCGTTTTCCAACAATCGAAGTTGTTGCCAAACCCATTTTGCAACAACCGAAGTGGTTGCCAAACTCCTTTTTCAACAACCGAAGTTCTTTCTTAAGCCATTTTGCAACAACCGTAATTGTTGCTGAAACCATTTTGCAACAATCGTAATTGTTGCTCAACCCATTTTTCAACAACCGATATTGTTGTTAAACCAGTTTTGGAACAACCGATGTTGTTGTTCAACCCGTTTTGCAACTATCAAAGTTGTTGCTGAACTCGTTTTCAACAACAGAAGTTATTGCTAAACCCATTTTATAACAATAGAAGTTATTACTAAACCCATTTTACAACAACCAAAGTTATTTATAAACTCATTTTGCAATAACCAAAATTGTTGCTAAACCCGTTTTGCAACGACATAAATTATTGCTAAACCCGTTTTGCAACAATCGAACTTGTTGCTAAACAACCATTGTTGTTGCTCAACCCGTTTTGCGACAACCGATGTTGTTGCTCAACCCATTTTGCAACAACCGATGTTGCTCAACCCGTTTTGCAACAACCGAAGGTGTTACAAAGCCTGTTTTGCAACAACCGAAGGTGTTGCAAAACCTTTTTTGCAACAACTGAAGTTGTTGCTTGACACATTTTGTCAAAACCTAAGTTGTTGTTAATCCCATTTTGATCCAACCAAAGTGGATGCTAAACCCGTTTAGCAGCAAGCGTGTTGTTGCTTAACCCATTTGGTAACAACATTTGTAGTTGCTGAACCCGTTTTCCAACAACCAAAGTTGTTGCTAAACCTATTTTACAACAACCGAAGTTGTTGCTTAAGCCGTTTTGGCACAACTGTAATTGTTCCTAAACCCGTTTTGTAACAACTGATATTATTGCTAAACTGGTTTTGGAACAATCGATGTTGTTGCTCAACCCGTTTTGTGACTATCGAAGTTGTTGCTGAACCTGTTTTGCAACAACAGAAGTTGTTGCTAAACCCATTTTCCAACAACCAAAGTAGTGCCAAACCCGTTTTTCAACAACCGAAGTTCTTTCTTAAGCCATTTTGCAACAACCGTAATTGTTGCCAAAACCATATTGCAATAATTGTAATTGTTACTCAACCCATTTTTCAACAACCGATATTGTTGCTAAACCGGTTTTGCAACAACCAATGTTGTTGCTCAACCTGTTTTACGACTATCAAAGTTGTTGCTGAACCTGTTTTGCAACAACAGAAGTTGTTGCTAAACCCATTTTGCAACGACAAAAATTATTGCTAAACCCATTTTGCAACAATCAAAGTTGTTGCTAAACCCATTTTGTAATAATCGAGGTTGTTGCTCAACCCGTTTTCCAACAAACAAAGTAGTTGCTCAGCCCGTTTCCTAACAACCAATGTTTTCACTAAACTAGTTTTGCATCAACCAATATTGTTGCTATATTGGTTTTGCAACAACTTTTGTTGTTGCTCAACCCATTTTGCAACAACTGATGTTGTTGCTCAACCTATTTTGTAACAACCGATGTTGTTGCTCAACCTGTTTTGCAACAACCGATGTTGTTGCTCAACCTGTTTTGCAACAACCGATGTTGTTGCTCAACCTGTTTTGCAACAACCGATGTTGTTGGTCAACTCGTTTTGCAACAACTAAAGTTGTTGCAGAACCCGTTTTGCAACATCTGAAGTTGTTGCTTGACACGTTTTGACAAAACTGAAGTTGTTGTTCAACCCGTTTTCATACAACCAAAGTTGTTGCTAAACACGTTTTGCAGCAAGCGATGTTGTTGCTCAACCCGTTTGGCAACAACAGAAGTTGTTGCTAAACCCGTTTTCCAACAATCGAAGTTTTTGCTAAACCCGTTTTGCAATAACCGAAGTTGTTGGTTAAGCCATTTTGCTACAACCGTAATTGTTACAAAACCCATTTTGTTACTACGCATATTGTTGCTAAATCAGTTTTGGAACAACCAATGTTGTTGCTCAACCCGTTTTACGACTATCAAAGGTGTTGCTAAACCCGTTTTGTAACAACAAAAGTTGTTGCTAAACCCGTTTTGCAACAGCCAAAGTTGTTGATCAACCAATTTTGCAACAACCGAAGTTGTTGGTAAACCCGTTTTGCAATGACAGAAATTAATGAAAAACCTCTTTTGTAATGACAGAAGTTATTGTTAAACTTGTTTTGCAACTACCGAAGTTATTGCTGTACTAGTTTTGTAACAACCGAAGTTGATTCCAAACCCAATTTGCAACAACTAAAGTTGTTGCTCAAGCTTATTTGTAACAACTGAATTTGTTGCTAAACCCATGAAGTTGGTTGTAGACCCGTTTTGCAACGACAAAATTTTTTGTTGTGTAACAACCAATGTTGTTACTAAACCGGTTTTTCAACTACCAATGTTGTTGCTCAACCCATTTTGCAACAACCGAAGTTGTTACTGAACCCGCTTTACAACAACCGAAGTTATCTCTAAACCCATTCTGCAGCAACCAAAGTTCTTTCTTAAGCCATTTGGCAACATTCGTAGTTGTTGCTAAACCCATTTTGCAACAACCGATGTTGTTGCTCAACTCATTTTGGAACAACCGATGTTGTTGCTGATCCCGTTTTGCAACTACTAAAGTTGTTGCTGAACCCGTTTTGCAACAGCCAAAGTTGTTGCTAAACTTGTCTTGCAACAACCGGAGTTATTGATGAACCTATTTTGCAACAATCGAAGTTATTGATGAACCTATTTTGCAACAACCAAAATAGTTTCTAAACCTATTTTGCAACCCCCTAACTGATGCTAAACCCATTTTGCAACAACCAAAGTTGTTGCTAAACTAGTTTTGCAACAACCGATCATATTGCTAAACTAGGTTTGCAACAACCGATCTTGTTACTAAAACCGTTTTGCCACAACCGAAGTTGTTGCTGAACCCATTCTGCAACAACCTTGAAGTTGTTGTTAAGTCCATCTTGCAACAACCAAAGATGTTGATGAACCCGTTTTTCTACAACCGAAGTTGTTGCTAAACCCGTTTTGCAACAACAGTCGTTGTTACTAAACCCGTTTTGCAACAACAGTCGTTGTTACAAAACCCATTTTACAACAACCGTTGTTGTTTGTAAACCCCATTGGCAACTATAGAAGTTATTAGAAGACCCATTTTGCAACAACTAAAGGTTTTGGTAATCCCGATTTGCAAAAACAGAAGTTGTTGGCAAACCTATTAATGCCAAGACATCACGAGTTGACTATAGTTGACTATTCTTTGGACAAAATAAAGCATTGGAGACTTAGGGCGTGAAGTATTTGCAATATATACACGAGGAGATTGGTTGGGGACCAAGACGTGAGGTGTATATAATATACACATGTGCATGATAAGAGATTGATTAAGGTTGACACGTGAAGAGATTGCACAATCTGTTTAGATAAGATGACAAACATATAGAAAAGATCTGGAGTGATCTATTTGCAGAAGGTGAAAGAAGAAAAGGTTAAGAAGCGGGTCACACAAGGAACGGAGATTGAGAAGAATATGGAAGTCGGATTAAATTAAGGAAGACTAAATATATGGAGAAGAGGATCACGAGGGAAAGGAAGGTTAACTAAATCACGGACTGTCAATTAAGTCATGATTAGAGGAGATGCCATAAGTGGATACATACGAGTACATATGGGCATGAAGGCCTGAATATTCAACACGACTTCTGAGAGATCTATTCCGAGTATTCACGAGAAGTTCGTGTATTCTGAGCATATTTGTTCTTCATCAATAAGCTTTCTGAGAAGCGGTCGAAGAGATGAAGACGGAGTTCCACCCGCAGTTGGAACACCATTGCTGAAGTCTGTGCTGGAGACAGACTGAGCCTTCCACGCTGGAGAGCTCGAACTGAGGGGGAGCCTCAGTGGGATAGTAACGTGACCACTTACACTGAGTGGGTCAGGTGTAGAAGGTAATCCACGATTCTGTTGAGAATGTGAACTAAAACTGTATTGTCTTTGTGAAAGACTTGTAACCAGTTATCACTAGTGGACTGTTACTATCCCGGGCAAGAATGCCCCGCATATTAGGAACAATTGTTCCGAACTGCAATAACAACTTGCTTGTGTTTGGTTTAGTTTTTATTTCTCGAGGTGTTTAACGCAGAGTTCCACGCGGAGTCTTAACACTCGTTAACTTACACTAATCGATATCATCAGAACGCTTTTCAATTGGTATTAGAGCAGGCACCAGACATATTACGTGGTGAGATTCAGAAGTTATGGTGAAATGGCAGACACAATCAAGGATGGAGGTTCTTCAACTCGTCCACCCCTCTTAGAAGGAACAAATTATCCATATTGGAAGGCCAGAATGACAGCTTATATCAAAAGCATAGATGAAGATGCTTGGCTCACTGTACTCGAAGGATGGTCCCGTCCCACTATTGAAGCCATTGTAAGGAAGGTTTTGAGGTCTTTAAATACAAAATTCTCTGTTAAAGCCATTGTTATTGCTGAAGCTAACAATATTGATAAAATGACTTTGAACGAAGTGATTGGTTCATTGTGTACCTTTGAGACAGAGATGGAAGCTAAGGAGAATACATCTCCAAAAAATGACCAGAATATTGCGTTCACTGACGAAACCAGAAAACAAGGTCAGTTTTCAATTGAATTACTGGAAGAAAGAACTGCTAACTTGAGTAAAGGCTTCAATAAGTTATACAGGAAATTCTCTAAACGAGGAAACTCTTCCAAGTATGGTGAAAAGAAAGCTGAAAAGTTCACTGCAGAACAAAAAAGAGTTCAGTGTCATAGGTGTGATGGTTATGGTCATATCCAGGCCGAGTGTCCCACAATACAAAAGAAAAAGAAGGCTCATAATGTGACCTGGAGTGATTCAGATAGCAACTCGTCAGATTCTGAAGAAAATTATACAGTGTTCCTTGCTGGAATTCAAGAAGGTGTTCCACCACCTGAGATACCCGAAGATGACTTCACTCTTCTGAAAGGTATGAAAGACAAACTGAATCATCTCTCCAATATAAATCGAGAGCTAATTGTTAAACTTAATGAGTCAGAAGCTTCTCAAAAGTTTCTTCAGATAGATGTGATGAAAAGAGAAGAATCTCTAAAACTGTAAGACAAGCAGATTGAAGAATTGCAGAAGGAGTTACTCTCGACTCAACAAATCTTGAAGACGTTGGAGAAAGGAAAGGGTAAGTTGGATGGGATTTTAAGCAGTGGTAAGACTACTAATGACAAAAGTGGACTTGGCTATACCGGAAGCACCTCCAAACGGCAAATAGCGGTTGTTAAAGAAGGACTGCAAGTGAAAAGAACTCATGAAGGGTTCAAAAAGAATGGATGCTATTACTGCCAGGATCTGGGACATATACAGCCACAGTGTTACAAATTGTTCAGAGATCTGAAGTACAACAACAAAGGGTCTCAGAGGAATCATTTGAAACATAAGTTCATTTAGGTTCGAAAGAAGGTATTATGTAATCATGTTTTGAAAGCAGTTACTAACTCTGTGGTATTTTGATAGTGGATGTTCGAGACATATGATTGGCAAATTAGATCTGCTGAGTCACATAAGCTACACTGAATCTGGGCAGGTTATTTTTGGTGATGGAGGTAAAGGTACAATCACTGGAAAAGGCACTCTAAATGTTGATGGACTGCCAAGATTACAAAATGTATTACTTGTCCAGGGACTGAAAGCAAATCTGATTAGTATTAGCCAATTGTGTGATGAGAATCTACAAGTTCACTTTACTAGTGACAAGTGTTTAGTGGCTGATCACGAAAGAAATTTGGTGATGGAAGGAGTTCGAACAGGTGATAACTGTTATAAATTAATTGAGAAATTATCCTGTTATACTGCTTTTTCAGACAGTGCAGATATCTGGCATTGGAAACTGGGCCATGTGCATTTCAGGCACATTCAGCAGCTGATCAAACATGCAGCGGTGAAGGGACTTCCTGAGATAAAAAAAATCCGCGATAAGCATTGTGGTGACTGTCAATAAGGCAAGCAGCACAAGACAAAGTACAAAAGCACCACTCAAATCAACACAACCAGACCTCTGGAACTTCTCCATGTTGATTTAATGGGACCAGTCCGTACTCCAAGTCACAAAGGGAAGAGGTATATCTTTGTTTGTGTAGATGATTTCTCACGTTTTTGTTGGGTGGATTTCCTTAGGAAAAAATCAGATACTTTTGAGTCTTTTCAACAACTTTGTACAAAAGTAATGGTGGAAAACGGAGCTGGAATTCAGAAGATAATAAGGCTCAGAAGTGATCATGGGAAAGAGTTCAAAAAAAAAGACTTTGCTGACTTCTGTGACAAGGAAGGCATTCATCATGAGTTTTTGGCTCCAAAAACACCACAACAGAATGGAGTGGTAGAAAGGAAAAATAGAACCTTGCAAGAGATGGCTCAAGTCATACAGCTTTCGAAAGGACTTCCTAACAAACTCTGGGTTGAAGTCGTGAACACTGCTTGTTATATCACAAACAGAGTCTTCTTTCGTCCTTTCACTCACAAGACTCCATATGAGTTGTACAAAAGGAAAAGACCTACGGTGAGTCATTTCCATAACTTTGGAAGTAAGTGTTACATTCTGTGTGACAGAGAAGCTCTTGGTAAGTTTGCTGCTCGAAGTGATGAGGGTATCTTTTTGGGATATTCCACAAACAGTAGAGATTATCGAGTGTACAATAAAAGAACTCGAAGTTATCATGGAATCAGTTAATGTAACAGTGTTTGATGATGACAAATCCACACAGAGAACAGATGAGGATTTAGTCACACCATCGTCACAGACACAGAATGACAACATACCAGAAGTCATAAGTGTTTCAGAAGGAGTTCCAGAACCGCACAATGATGATACCATTGAGCCACATGTGGACACACCAATACCGGACCAATCTGGTGTTACCAAAAGACCTTCTTCCAAAATCCAGAAAAATCATCCAACAGATGCCATTATCGGAGACCTCCATGAAGGTGTGAAAACTAGAGGGCTTGATGTTACTTATCGTGATATGGTTCATTTTGTGTGTTATACTTCCTCACAGGAACCAAAGAAGGTTGAAGAAGCTCTCAATGATGAATATTGGGTTCTGGCAATGCAGGAAGAACTCCACCAATTTGAACGCAACAAGGTTTGGAGGTTAGTACCACGTCCTGTTCATAACAATATTATTGGTACTAAATGGATCTTCAAAAATAAAACAGATGCAGCTGGAACGATTATCAGAAACAAAGCCAGACTGGTCGCCCAGGGGTATACTCAAGTAGAAGGTGTAGATTTTGAAGAAACCTTCGCACCAGTAGCTCGATTAGAAGCTATAAGATTGATGATCTCAGTAGCGTGCAAATTAAAGATAAAACTCTATCAGATGGACATCAAAAGTGCTTTTCTGAATGGATACATTTCAGAAGAAGTATTTGTGGAGCAACCTAAGGGGTTTATAGATCCTCACAACCCTGACCATGTCTACAAACTTTCCAAGGCACTGTACGGATTAAAGCAAGCACCACGTGCTTGGTATGATCGCTTGACCTCTTTTCTCATTGGTCAAGGGTATCGTCGAGGTAATGTGGATCAAACCCTGTTTATCAAAAGAATTGAAGGAGATATGTTGATGACACAGATTTATGTAGATGATATGATTTTTGGTGCAACCAAAAGAACATTTCTAAATGAATTTGTTCAGGCTATGAAACAGGAGTTTGAGATGAGCATGGTTGGAGAATTGTCATTTTTTCTTGGGTTTCAAATCAAACAGCAGGATCATGGTATTTTCCTGAGTCAAGAGAAATATGCTACAGAGATGGTCCAAAAATTTGGCATGGAACACACTAAGCCCAAAGCCACTCCAATGGGTACCAATGAAAAACTACATAGAGATTCAGAAGGAGTTGGTGCAGATCAACATCTATACAGAAGTATGATTGGCAGCCTCTTATACCTTATAGCAAGTCGTCCTGATCTGTGCTTCAGTGTTGGGGTGTGTGCACAATATCAGGTAAATCCGAAAGAGTCACACCTCCAAGCAGTAAAGAGAATATTGAGGTATGTACATGGGACTACAAAACTTGGTATATTCTACTCAAATTCTTCAACTGTAGCACTTGCAGGGTATAGTGACGCTGATTGGGCTGGGAATTCTGATGATCGGAAAAGTACCTCTGCTAGTTGTTTCTATCTGGGAACAAATCTTGTGGCCTGGTACAGTAAAAAGCAGAACTCAATATCCCTATCTACTGCTGAAGCTGAATACATTGCAGGTGGAAGCTGCTGTACTCAATTACTATAGATGAAGCAAATGTTGGCAGACTATGGTTTTGAGCAAGATATTTTGACAGTGTTTTGTGATAACACGAGTCCCATATACATCGCTAAAAACCCAGTACAACATTCGCGCACAAAGCATATTGATATTCGGTACCACTTTATCAGAGAGCTGGTGACAGAAAAAATAATCAGTCTGGAGTACATATCTACAACAAATAAATTGGCAGATATTTTTACCAAAAATCTTGATCGGAGAAGGTTTGAGTTCCTCCAAGGAGCTCTTGGGATGTGTCAGATGTAATTCTCAAAGACATGTGGATTAAGAAAAAAAAAAAAAACAAAAAAAAAAAAAAAGAAAGAAAAATGGGGGAAAATTTATATGTCACAGTTTGTTTCATTTTTGCTAGGTGTTCAAGAGGGAGTTCCTACATGCGAGAGTTCACCATGATGAGACCTCTATGGCTGAACAACCTATGGTAGTTGGGTTGGTTCGTTTTTGACTTCCCTTGTCAAAATAGGGGGAGTAAGTATTTTGATGGCCTTTTTGATTAAGTGTTGCTCTTGTGGTTCTGTTACATATTTCCTCAGTAGAAGTGATGTCTCCAAAAGAGTATTCCAAACAGAAATGCGAAAGTCCATGCTTCAAGGGTATTTTGTCAAAGAAAGTCAAAGGGGGAGATTGTTAATGCCAAGACATCACGAGTTGACTATAGTTGACTATTCTTTGGACAAAATAAAGCATTGGAGACTAAGGCGTGAAGTATTTACAATATATACACGAGGAGATTGGTTGGGGACCAAGACGTGAGGTGTATATAATATACACATGTGCATGATAAGAGATTGATTAAGGTTGACACGTGAAGAGATTGCACAATCTGTTTAGATAAGATGACAGACATATAGAAAAGATCTGGAGTGATCTATTTGCAGAAGGTGAAAGAAGAAAAGGTTAAGAAGCGGGTCACACAAGGAAGGGAGATTGAGAAGAATATGGAAGTCGGATTAAATTAAGGAAGACTAAATATATGGAGAAGAGGATCACGAGGGAAAGGAAGGTTGACTAAATCATGGACTGTCAATTAAGTCATGATTAGAGGAGATGCCATAAGTTGATACATACGAGTACATATGGGCATGAAGGCCTGAATATTCAACACGACTTCTGAGAGATCTATTCCAAGTATTCACGAGAAGTTCGTGTATTCTGAGCGTATTTGTTCTTCATCAATAAGCTTTCTGAGAAGCGGTCGAAGAGATGAAGACGGAGTTCCACCCGCAGTTGGAACACCATTGCTGAAGTCTGTGAAGGAGACAGACTGAGCCTTCCACGCAGGAGAGCTCGAATTGAGAGGGAGCCTCAGTGGGATGGTAATGTGACCACTTACACTGAGTGGGTCAGGTGTAGAAGGTAATCCACGATTCTGTTGAGAAGGTGAACTAAAACTGTATTGTCTTTGTGGAAGACTTGTAACCAGTTATCACTAGTGGATTGTTACTATCCTGGGCAAGAATGCCCCGCAGATTAGGAACAGTTGTTCCGAACTGCGATAACAACTTGCTTGTGTTTGCTTTAGTTTTTATTTCTCGAGGTGTTTAACGCAGATTTTGCCACAACCGAAGTTGTTGCTGAACCCATTCTGCAACAACCTTGAAGTTGTTGCTAAGTCCATCTTGCAACAACCAAAGATGTTGATGAACTCGTTTTGCTGCAACCGAAGTTGTTGCTAAACCCGTTTTGCAACAACAGTAGTTGTTACAAAACCCATTTTACAACAACCGTCGTTGTTTGTAAACCCCATTGGCAACTATAGAAGTTATTAGAAAACCCATTTTGCAACAACTAAAGTTGTTGCTAATCCCGATTTGCAAAAACAGAAGTTGTTGGCAAACCCATTTTTCAATGACAGAAAATGTTGCTAAACCCGTTTTGCTGCAACAGAAGTTGTTGCTAAACCCCTTTTGCAATAGCCGAAGTAGTTTCTAAGCCCATTTTGCAACAACCGAAGTTGTTGCAATGCCCGTTTTGCAAAAACTGATGTTGTTGCTAAACCCATTTTGCAACAACCGAATTTGTAGCTAAACCAGTTTTGCATCTACCGTAATGGTTGCTAAACCCGTTTTCCAACAACTGAAGGTGTAGCTAAACCTATTTTGTAACAACCGAAGTTACTGCTAAACCCGTTTTGCATCAACCGATAATCTTGCTAAACCCATTTTTCAACAACCGAAGTTGTTGCTAAACCCGTTTTTCAACAACCAAAGTTGTTGCAAAACTAAATCTATTCCGTTTTGCAACAACCGAAGTTATTGCTAAATCCGTTTTGCAACAACCGAAGTTGTCGCTGAACTACTTTTGTAACAACCAATCCTGTTGTTAAATCGGTTTTGCAACAACCGATGTTGTTTTTCAACCAATTTTGCAACAACCAAATTTGTTGCAGAACCCATTTTGCTACAATTGATGTTGTTGCTTAACACGTTCTGCAATAACCGAAATTGTTGTTGAACCCATTTTTCTACAACCGAAGTTGTTGCCAAACCCATTGTGTAGCAACCGATGTTTGTTGCTTAACCCATTTGGGTAAAATAGAAGTTGTTGCTAAACACGTTTTCCAACGACCGAAGTTGTTGCTAAACCGGTTTTGCAACAGCCAATATTGTTGCTCAACCCGTTTTGCAACAACCAATGTTGTTGCTCAACCCGTTTTGCAACAATCGACATTTTTGCTGAAGCCATTTTACAACAGCCGATGTTATTACCAAACAGGTTTTGCAACAACCGATGTTGTTGCTCAACCCATTTTGTAACAAGCCAATTTTTTTTGAACCCCTTTTGCAACAGCCAAAATTGTTGGTAAACCCATTTTGCAATTGCTGAACCCGTTTTGTAATTGTTGAACCCGTTTTGCAACTACCAAAATTTTTGCTAAACCCGTTTTGCAACAACAAAAGCTTTTGCTGAGCCCATTTTGTAACAACAGAAGTTGTTGCTGAAACTATTTTGCAACAACTGATGTCTATTTTAAATCCATTTTGCTACAACAGTAGTTTTTGCTAAACCCGTCTTTCAATAACCGGAGTTCTTGCTAAACCCGTTTTGCAATGACAGAAATTGTTGATAAAGCCATTTTGCAACAACCGAAGTTTGTTGTAATCCCATTTTGCAATGACCAAAAGTTTTTCTTAAAATATTTTTCAACAACCGATGTTGTTGTTAAACTGGTTTTGCAACAACTGTTGTTCTTGCTTAACCCGTTTTGTAACAATAGAAGTGGTTGCTAAACTCGTTTTGCAATAACTGAAGTTGTTGCTAAACCTGTTTTGTAATAACCGACGTTCTTGCTTAAGCCGTTTTGCAACAACCATATTTGTTGCTCAACCCGCTTTACGTCAAGCGATATTGTCGCTAAACTGGTTTTGTAACAATTGAAGTTCTTGCTGAACCCGTATTGAAACAACCAAAGTTGTTGCTAAACCCGTTGTGGAACAATCGACATTTTTGCTAAAGACGTTTTGCAACAACTGTAGTTGTTACTAAACACGTTTTGTAACAACCAAATTTGCTGCTAAACCCGTTTTGCATAAACTGTAGTTGTTGCTAAACCCATTATGCAACAACCAAAGTTGTTGGTAAACCAATTTTACAACAACTGCAATTGTTGCTAAACCCGTTTTGTAAACAACCGAAGTTGTTGCTGAACCAGTTTTCCAACAACCGATGTCTTTTTTAAACTCGTTTATCAACAACGGTAGTTTTTCCTAAACCCGTTTTGCAATAACCAAAGTTGGTGCTAAACCCGTTTTGTAACGTCAAAAATAGTTGCTAAACCCTTTTTGCAACAACCGAAGTTTGTTTTAAACCCATTTGGCAACGACCAAAAGTTTTTCTTTAAACGTTTTGCACAATCGATGTTGTTGCTAAACCGGTTTTGAAACAACCATTGTTGTTGCTTAACCCGTTTTACCTCAACAGAAGTTGTCGCTGAACTCGTTTTGCAATAATCGGAGTTTTGCTAAACCTGTTTTGTAACAACTGACGTTCTTGCTTAAGCCGTTTTGCAACAACCATATTTGTTGCTCAACCCATTTTACGTAAACCGATGTTGTTGCTAAACCGGTTTTGCAACAATCGAAGTTCTTGCTGAACCCATTTTGAAACAGCCGGAGTTGTTGTTGAACCCATTTTGGAACAAGCGATATTTTTGCTAAAGCCATTTTGTAACAACGGTAGCTGTTTGCAACAATCGAATTTGTTGCTAAACCTGTTTTGCATCAGGCGTAGTTGTTGCTAAACCCGTTTTGCAACAACTGAAATTCTTGGTAAACCAATTTTGCAACAGCTGCAATTGTTGGTAAACCCATTTTGCAACAGTCGCAGTTGTTGCTAAACCCATTTTGCAACAACCGAAGTTGTTGCTGAACCTATTTTGCAACAACCTATGACTTTTTTTAACCTGTTTTGCTACAACGGTATTTTTTGCCAAACCCGTTTTGCAATAACCGAAGTTGTTACTAAACCCGTTTTACAATAACCGAAGTTGTTACTAAACCCATTTTGCAACGACAGAAGTTGTGAACTAAATCCATTTTGCAATAACCGAAGTAGTTACTAAATCCGTTTTCCAACGACAGAAGTTGTTGATAAACCCGTTTTGCAACAACCAAAGTTTGTTGTAAACCAATTTTGCAACGACCGAAAGTTTTTCCTAAAACATTTTGGACAACCAATGTTGATGCTAAACCAGTTTTGCAACAACCATTGTTATTGCTTAACCCGTTTTGCAACAACAGAAGTTGTTGCTTAACTCATTTTGGAATCACTGAAGTTATTCCTAAACCTGTTTTGTAACAACCGACGTTCTTGCTTATGCCGTTTTGCAACAACTGTATTTGTTGGTCAACCCATTTTACATCAACTGATGTTGTTGCTAAACCGATTTTGCAACAATCGAAGTTCTTCCTGATCCCACTTTGGAAGAACAGACGTTTTTGCTTAAGCCATTTTGCAACAACGGCAGTTGTTGCTAAACACGTTTAGCAACAACAGATTTTTTTTGCTAAATCCATTTGGCATCAACTGGTGTTGTTGTTAAACCCATTTTACAACAACCGAAGTTGTTGGCAAATTTTTTTTGCATCAACCAAAGTTCTTGCTAAACCCGTTTTGCAACAACCGAAGTTGTTGCTAAACTCGTTTCACAACCGAAGTTGTTGCTAAACTCGTTTTGCAACAACCGAAGTTGTTTGTAAACCTATTTTACAACAACCGAGGTTGTTGCTGAACCCGTTTTCCAACAACCGAGGTTGTTGCTGAACCTGTTTTCCAACAACCAAAGTTGTTGCTCTACCCGCTTTCCAACAACCAAATATTTTTCTAAACTATTTTTGCATCAATCAATGTTGTTGCTAAAATGGTTTTGCAACAACCGTTGTTTTTGCTCAACCCGTTTTGCGACAACCAGTGTTTTAAAAACCAAACCGACCGGGCCGGTTCGACCCGATTCAACCGGAACCGAGACTTAAAACGGTTGGTTTAAAGTGAAAACTGCAAGAGAGTAAAAAACTGGACGACCCGGCCGGTTTGATTGGTTCAACCACTAAACCGTTGAACCGACCGAACCAGTTCAACCGGTTTAGTTACTGTTGGTCGGTCCACCTTCTAGGTTTAAAGCTAAATCGCAAGGGCAATCGGGAACGACTCTTTTCGGGAAGGGAACGACTCTTCAAAGCATGTAAGTTTCTGGTTTTGTTTGCTCTTACTCGAATTTTTTTCCTGACTTAACTTTCAAAGATTTCACACTCTGTTCCTTTCTCTTTTTTTATTTTTGTACACAGACGACGATGATGATTCCGAGCACCTCCTCCGCCGATATTTACTGTTTCTTCAGCAGCAACGAGGGGGAAGAAAGGGATCAGGTCGAAGTTGCAGGGGCGACGGAGACGTTGTTCTCCCGAAAAAGCTTCTCCTCCGATTCTCACCGTCTCACCGTCTTCGTCGTCGCCAGGCCTTGAGACGACAAAGAAGAAAAAACAGAGTACCCGTAAGCAGAAAGGAAAACCCCTCAAAAAATTGCTCCGACGACGCGGAGCTGCCCCATATCTCGGCCGGAAGAGTGCTACCGATCCAAGGGGGTTTTGTTGCGGTGGTGAAGAGGTCGAACGACCCTCACGCCGGATTTCAGGAGCTCAATGGTGGAGATGATAATGGAGAAGCAGATCTTCGGGGCCCGGAGCTGGAGCGACTTTCTCTACTTGTTTTTAACTCTCAACTCCCCTTCGCACCACCACGCCATTCTAGACGTGTTTCAGGAAATCTGTCAAGCTCTCTTCACTACTTGGTCTTGAATATTATTTAAACCTCGTTAATTTAGTTTATTACTCTTTTCGTTCTCAGAAGTTAATTAGCAAAAAAAAAAAAAAAAAAAAAAAAAAAAAACTTTACTTATTTTGTATTCCTATACTTAATATATTCCTAGAACTTATTATGATATTTTTTTATTTAAAAATAATTTATGTCCGGTTTAACCAGCGGTTGAACCCGATTGAACCGGTTAAACCAAAATCGGACCTCCCACCGGTTCGATGACCGGTTCGGTTTTCAAAACATTGGCGACAACTGATGTTGTTGCTCAACCCGTTTTCCAACAACCGATGTTGCTCAACCCGTTTTGCAACAATCAAAGTTGTTGCAGAACCTATTTTACAATAACTAAAGTGTTGCTTGACCCATTTTGCCTGAACCGAAGTTGTTGTTAAGCCCGTTGTGATACAACCAAAGTTGTTGCTAAACTCGTTTAGCAACAAGCAATGTTGTTGTTTAACTCATTTGGCAACAACAGAATTTGTTGCTAAACCCGTTTTCCAACAACCGAAGTTGTTGCCAAACCCGTTTTTCAACAACCGAAGTTCTTTCTTAAGCCATTTTGCAACAACTGTAATTGTTGCTAAAACCATATTGCAACAATCGTAATTATTGCTCATCCCATTTTTCAACAACCGATATTGTTGCTAAACCGGTTTTGGAACAACCGATGTTGTTGCTCAACCTGTTTTGCAACTATCAAAGTTGTTGCTAAACTCGTTTTTAACAACAGAAGTTATTGCTAAACCCGTTTTGCAACAACCAAAGTTATTCATAAACTCATTTTGCAACAACCGAAGTTGATGCTAAACCCGTTTTGCAACGACATAAATTATTGCTAAACCCGTTTTGCAACAAACGAACTTGTTGCTACACAACCGTTGTTGTTGCTCAACTGTTTTACGACAACCGATGTTGTTTCTCAACCCATTTTGCAACAACCGATGTTGCTCAACCCGTTTTAAAACAACCGAAGCTGTTGTAGAACCTATTTCGCAACAACTGAAGTTGTTGCTTGACGCATTTTGCCAAAACCGAGGTTGTTGTTAAACCCATTTTGATCCTACAAAAGTTGTTGCTAATCCAGTTTAGCAGCAAGAGTGTTGTTGCTTAACCCGTTTGGCATAAACAAAAGTTGTTGCTGAACTCGTTTTCCATCAACCGAAGTTGTTGCTAAACCTGTTTTACAACTACCGAAGTTGTTGCTTAAGCCGTTTTGGAACAACCGTAATTGTTGCTAAACCTGTTTTGTAACAACCGATATTGTTGCTAAACTGGTTTTGGAACAACCGATGTTGTTGCTCAACCCGTTTTACGACTATCGAAGTTGTTGCTGAACCTGTTTTGCAACAACAGAAGTTGTTGCTAAACCCATTTTGTAACAACCAAAGTTGTTGATAAAGCCATTTTGCAACAACCAAAGTTGTTGCTAAACCAGTTTTGCAACGACAGAAATTATTGCTAAACCCATTTTGCAACGATCAAAGTTGTTGCTAAACCCATTTTGCAATAACTGAGGTTGTTGCTCAACCCATTTTCCAAGAAACAAAGTAGTTGCTCAACCTGTTTTCCAACATCCAAAATTTTCGCTAAACTAGTTTTGCATCAACCAATATTGTTGCTAAATTGGTTTTGCAACAACTGTTGTTTTTGCTCAACCCATTTTGCAACAACCGATGTTGTTGCTCAACCTGTTTTGTAACAGCCGATGTTGTTGCTCAACCTGTTTTGTAACAACCGATGTTGTTGCTCAACCTGTTTTGCAACAACTAAAGTTGTTGCTTGACACGTTTTGCCAAAAACTGAAGTTGTTGTTAAACCTGTTTTCATTCAACCAAAGTTGTTGCTAAACATGTTTCGCAGCAAGCGATGTTGTTGCTTAACCCGTTTGGCAACAACAGAAGTTGTTGCTAAACGCGTTTTCCAACAATTAAAGTTGTTGCTAAACCTGTTTTGCAACAACTGAAGTTGTTGCTTAAGCCATTTTGCTACAACCGTAATTGTTACTAAACCCGTTTTGTTACTACGCATATTGTTGCTAAATCAATTTTGGAACAACCGATGTTGTTGCTCAATCCGTTTTGCGACTATCGAAGGTGTCACTGAACCCGTTTTGCAACAACAGAAGTTGTTGCTAAACCTGTTTTGCAACAACCAAAGTTGTTGATCAACCCATTTTGCAACAACCGAAGTTGTTGCAAAACCCGTTTTGCAATGACAAAAATTATTGCTAAACCCGTTTTGTAACAACATAAGTTGTTGCTAAACTCGTTTTGCAACAACCGAAGTTGTTTCTAAACTCGTTTTGTAACTACCAAAGTTGTTGTTTTACTAGTTTTGCAACAACCGAAGTTGATTCTAAACCCAATTTGCAACAACAAAAGTTGTTGTTGAAGCTTATTTGTAACAACCGAATTTGTTGTTAAACCTATGAAGTTGGTTGTAGACCTATTTTGCAACGACTAAAAATTTTGCTAAACATGTTGTGTAACAACTAATGTTGTTACTAAACCAGTTTTTCAACTACCGATGTTGTTGCCCAAGCCATTTTGCAACAACCGAAGTTGTTGCTGAACCCGTTTTACAACAACCGAAGTTGTCTCTAAACCCATTCTGCAGCAACCAAAGTTCTTGCTTAAGCCATTTGGCAACATTCGTAGTTGGTTCTAAACCCATTTTGCAACAACCGATGTTGTTGCTAAACCGGTTTTCTAACAACAGATGTTGTTGCTCAACTCGTTTTGGAACAAACGATGTTGTTGCTGAACCCGTTTTGCAACTACTAAAGTTGTTGCTGAACCCGTCTTGCAGCAGCCAAAGTTGTTGCTAAACCTGTCTTTCAACAACCGAAGTTATTGATGAACCCATTTTGCAACAACCGAAATAAAACAAACCTGTTTTTGACAACCGTCGTTGTTTCTAAACCCGTTTGGTAACAGCATAAGTTATTGGTAAACCCGTTTTGTAACAATCGTTGTTGTTAAACCAGATTTGCAACCACCGAAGTTGTTGCTAAATCCGTTTTGCATCGACAGAAATTGTTGCCAAACTTATTTTGCAACAATCGAAGTTGTAGCTAAACCAGTTTTGCAACTGGCGAAGTTGTTTCTAAACCCATTTTACAGCAACCAAAGTTGTTGCTAAGCCCATTTTGTAAAAACCAATGTTGTTGATAAACCCATTTTGCAACAACCGTATTTTTTGCTAAACCTATTTTGTAA
Organism: Aristolochia fimbriata; assembly: GCA_019845555.1. Taxonomy (NCBI): domain Eukaryota; kingdom Viridiplantae; phylum Streptophyta; class Magnoliopsida; order Piperales; family Aristolochiaceae; genus Aristolochia; species Aristolochia fimbriata. The sequence continues at coordinate 19,789,609 of CM034079.1, forward strand.
CAATCAAAGTTGGTTGTAAACCCGTTTTACAACAACCGTATTTTTTGCTAAACCTATTTTGTAACAATCAAAGTTGGTTGTAAACCCATTTTGCAACGACCCAAAGATTCGCTAAACATGTTTTGCAACAATCGAAGTTGTTGCTAAACCCGTTTTGCAACAACCAAAATTGTTTGGATACCAATTTTGCAACAATAGAAGTTGTTGGTAAAACCTTTTTGCAACTAACGATGTTACTAATAAACCTGTTTTGTAACAACTGATGTTGTTGCTAAACCCGTTTTGCAACAACCTATGTTGTTGCTAAACCCGTTTTGCAACAACCAATGTTGTTGCAAAACCCGTTTTCCAACAACCGAAGTTGTTGTTAAATCCGTTTTGCAACAAACAAAGTTGTTGCTAAACCCATTTTGCAAAAGATAAGGGTGAATTTTATATTATATTATAGGTATGATTTGATAGTTTTTGTATTCTATAAAAGGCTTCTATGGTTAATCACTAGTTTGGAAGAAGAAATGAGCAAAAACGATGAAAATTTCAAACTTGGGACGAAAATGAAGAAAATTCGCTTCGACAAGATTAAGTGTCGCCTCAATGAAATTAGAGGTTAAAACAGTTAACCGAACGAATGAGGTAAAAAAGAAAATCTAAGTAGAAGAAATTCATCCCGACGTGCTCAAGAGAAATCTCAAGGGGAATCTGAAGAGAAGAGACAAGTGTAACACGTCCCGACAAAAAATAGAGCATGTCGCGACGAGAGGATTTTCAGTGTTACAGATATCCCGAAACTCACCCCAATGAGCCAATTTACAAAGGAAATTCGTTGCGACGAGAATTCGTCCCGAATAATTCTCAAGGCGAGATGATACATGAAAGTCCAAATATTCGCCAATTCTCTTCCAAACTGATTTGTAAGGAATAGGAATCTTTCTATGGTTTAGGGAACACGTACTAAGGGTCGAAAAGTGTTTCTGAGGAGAATTGAGAAAGACATGACTGGGGGAAGAAGAATCCTAATAAAGGAAGGACACAAGTATGGAAAGTTTGAATTAAGGAGTCTCACTCACTTCTTCATATCTGGCATGTTTCCGAGTTGGGAAAAGATTCTCTGACCATCGGGAACGAAAGAAAACTGAAAAGAGAGTCGAAAAACATCTCCAAATAAGAAATCAAGGACATTTTGGTAAGGGAAGGATTCTTAATGCAAAAGGGGTTGATGCGCTATAAATAGGGGAGATCAGACACATTGATGGGAGGGCTTTGGAGAGCAGCGCCATATCCTAGAAGAGAAGAAAGTCGTCTAAGGCTGAGAGGGAGATTCAAGGAGCTGAAGTCGACTGATTTCAAAGAGAGAGGACTGCTGATCTGGCTAGTCACCATTTTCTCTATCCTTTCTCTTTATTTATGGTTTCATCCTTAATACTAGTGTCTTTTGTTGTAATTAAATTAAGCATGGAGTAATTTTTTGTGTTGGGGAAGTCATGAACTCTTGGTTTTAGTATGTTAAAGTTATGAATTTTGTAGCAAAATAGTACTTTGTTTTTGTTTTAGAATCTGAGTTCATTGCTTACATCTATTCCAGATTGCTTTTGAGTTTAGTGAGGATTGATAGAGAAGTTATAATTCCTTAGACATTTGGTGTATTAGTTTGATCCTTCGTTTTCTAAAACAACTCACTTTTTACTAGATCATACTGAATTGTGATGGAGACCGGTAAAGTCGATGTGACATTTTATAATCCTAATTTTGAAACAGAGAGGGTTAACCTGTAAGCTTTTATATTTATGCACTTAGGATTCGAACGTTCTGGATTGTGATGGAGTTCGATTAATAGGTGAGAGTTATTCCTGTATATGGGTAACCAAATTTTCAAAAGCTAAGTCAAGATAAAAGTACTTGAGCTATAAAATCAGAACTTTAGTTAATAAAGCTAGGAGGGATTAACATTTTTCCCCAACGTTTCATCTTCATAAGGATTCGGTTAAGTTTTCTCTTGCATTAGTTAAATTCTATTTTCTCTTTTAGTTTTCTCAAAATAACATCTTTTCTATCTCAATCATCAGAAAGTTTTTCGCTTGAACTAAATTCTCGGAAAGGTCACTGTGGGATCGATATCTGGACTCCTTAGATTATATTACTTGCTGACCTAGTACACTTGCTAGATACTCAACAAGTTTTTGGCGCCATTGCAAAGGACCATTGATTTGTAAGTTTAAGTAAATTTTAATTTTTTGATTGATTTTAATTTCTTTTTTATTCTTTGCTTCCAATTTATTTCGGATCAATGCATGAAAACAAGGTCTAGTGGAGACCCATTAGTGGAACCAGATCCAGAACCAGAAAGATCACTTCTTGCTCGTAGGAGAAGAGATAATTCAGCAATGGAAGCACAAAACGATGAAGAAGGGGTTGAGAGGACGATGGAACACTATGTCACACCAAACCCAAACGCGCAGAGATCAACAATTGTCAGGCCTGAGATCCCAAATAGATTTGAAATTAAGCTTCAAATCTTGTCTATGATTCAGCATAGCTATCAATTTGGAGGTTTGGCTAATGAAGATCCCATGAACACATTGAAAATTTTTAGAATTATGTGATACCTTTTAGTTTGAAAATGTTACTAATGACACTGTTTGGTTAAGATTGTTTCCATTTACTCTAAGAGAGAGCAAAAAGATTTGATTCGGACATGGGATGACCTGCAAAAGAAATTCCTTTGTAAGTCTTTTCCACCAGCTAAAACTATCAAGTTACGTAATGAGAACAATCTTACTCAGAAAAAGATACAAGGAATTACTTAGGAAGTGCCTGAATCATGAAATTCCATGATGGATGCAGATGAAAATCTTCTACAATGGAGTTACAGTCTCTACATGAAGCTTGATTGATACCCGGTGGTTCTCTGAACAAAAAGACTCCAAATAAAGTTTATGACTTAATTGAGGAGATGACATCTAATATGTACCTGTACCAAGTGGAAAGAAGTGCAAGAGGAAGAGTTGTTGGAGTACATAATGTTGACCCAATGTTGGCATTGCAGGCACAAGTCTAGTCATTGACCAAATAATTGACAAAATTGCAAAATCCTTTTATGGTTTCTCATATTTGTGACATGTGTGGAGGGGGGCACCCAGACCATGAGTGCCAAGCAGGTAATGTTCAAGCTGTAAGTTCTTTGGATGAAGCTAATTATGTCTCAAATTTTTGCAGGGCAAATGATGCTCATAGCAACACCCACAATTCTGATGGAAGGAATCATCCAAAATTTTCATGGTCCAACAACAATCAGCAACCTAATAATCAGATTTCAATTGCACTAACAAGACCACCACCTGGATTTCAATTACCAACCCAAGACAAAGAGTAAAAGTCTAGCATTGAGGACATCTTTTCAAAATTTCTTACAAATCAAGAAAAAAGAGATGCTAGGATGGAGGCCAAGTTTTAGACTCAAGAAGCATCCCTAAAAAACCAAGAGGCCTCAATTGGAAATCTGGAAATTCAGATGGGATAGTTGGCTAGTGCTATATCAGGTAGGAACCAAGGTACTCTACCTAGCAATTCTGAAACTAATCCCAAAGAACAGATAAAAGCTATTACCTAAAGAAGCAGGAAAGTTTTGGAAGAGCAAAAGCAACCTAAAGCAAGAAAATTGGGGAAAAAGAGGTGGAAAGAGAGGTAAGTGTTCAGCCGAAACAAAAAGAAAAGGTAAGTCATCTCTTTCTCCCTCTAATACTGATATCAATATAAACATTTTACCCTACCCAGAGAGAGCTAAGAAGGATAAGTTTGAAGAAAAATTCTCAAAATTTATTAATATCTTCAAATAAATAAAAATTAATATTCCTTTTGTAGAAGCTTTAATGTTGATGCCAGAATATGCCAAAGTTTTTTAAAAAGGACTTCGAGACAAAAGAAAGATTGAAGAGAAAGGTACAGTGATGCTAAGTAAAAATTGTAGTGCAATATTGAAAAATCAGTTGCCTACTAAGCTGAAGGATCTAGGAAGTTTCACTATACCCTGTGAATTTAAAATTTTTTCATTTGCCAAGGTATTATGTGATTTAGGTGCAAGCATAAATTTAATGTCATTGTCTATTTGCAGGAAGCTGAATTTGGCAAGCTTAAAGAGACAAATATTATGCTTCAAGTTGCTAATAGATCAACTAAAAAACCCAACGAATTAATTGAGGATGATCTGGTCAGAATTGGGAAATTCATATACCCATGTGATTTTGTGGTATTGGACATGGAGGTGGATTTGAAATTACCACTGATTCTAGGAAGACCGTTCTTAGCCACCACAGCTGCGTTAATTGATGTCAAACAAGGAAAATTGACCATTAGACTAAATGATGAAAAGATAGTGTTTGACAGTAAACAAGCTATTAAGAGACCATCCAACCCTTGTATGATACATGTTATTTCATTGATGTGTTTGATGAATGTCCAAAAAATATTCAAAAGGAAATCATGATGAAGGATATCTTGGAAAGATGTTTGGTTCAATCTTGCACTAAAGAAGATGAAGACCTTCTCATGCAACAAGAAGTCCAACAATTAGAGGCTGAAAATCACGAAGAAGAGGAAAAGGGAGCTGAAATTAAAGAAGCATCTAAACTTGAACTCAAACCCTTGCCAAGCTTTTTAAAATATGTTTATCTTGAAAATGATTCTAAGCTAATAATTATCTCTTCTTGTTTGAATGGTAGGGAAGGACAACTTTTGATTGAAGTGCTGAACAAACACAAAAGGGCAATTGGTTGGACATTTTCGGATATCAAAGGAACAAGCTCAGCCACGTGCATGCACAAAATTCTGATGGAAGACTCTTTCAAACCAATAATTTAGCCCCAAAGAAGCCTAAATCCAACTTTGCAAGGTGGTCAAGAAGGAAGTGGTAAAGTTGTTAAATGTAAGTATTATTTATCCTATTTTTTTATAGCAAATGGGTTAGTCCAGTCCGAGTAGTACCTTAAAAGGGTGGTATGACAATAATAAAAAATAGAAATAATGAACTGATACCTACTAGGACTGTGACTGACTGGAGGGCTTGCATTGATTATATGAAATTAAATTCCACAACTAGAAAAGATCATTTCTCATTACCTTTTATTGACCAAATACTTGATAGACTAGCAGATAATAAATTTTATTGCTTTCTTTATGGTTATTTTGGGTATTTTCAAATTCCTATCGCCCCAGAAGACCAAGAAAAGACTACTTTTACCTGCCCCTGTGGAACTTTTGCATATAGGAGGATGCCTTTCAGATTGTGTAACACACCAGCTACTTTTCAGCAGTGTATGATTGCAATTTTTCATGACTTCAATAAAAATTTTATGAAAATTTTCATGGATGCTTTTGCTCTTTATGGACTGACCGTTGAAGCTTGATTAAAAATTTTGGAGTTAGTTCTAACAATATGTGAAGATAGCAATTTAGTGTTGAATTGGGAGAAGTGCCACTTCATGGCAAGTGAGGGCACTGTGTCAGGCCACAAAATCTCAGAAAAGGGAATTGAAGTTGATCTAGCAAAGGTGGAGATAATAGAGAAATTACCACCACCTACTAATGTTAAGGGCATAAGGAATTTTCTCTGTCATGCAGGCTTCTATAGAAGATTTATAAAAGATTTTTCGAAGACTGCAAAACCTTTATCAAATCTTCTCATGAAAGATGTAAGATTTAGTTTTGATGATTAATGCTTGCAGGCCTTCAATCTCCTAAAAACAAATTTAATTTTTGCACCAGTTGTAGGTGCCCCGGATTGGACCATACCATTTGAACTTATGTGTGATGTCAGTGATTATGTTCTTGGTGTTGTGCTAGGCCAAAGGAAAAATAAAATCTTTCACACCATTTATTATGATAACTACACACTCAATGGACCACAATTCAATTACACTACCAAAGAGAAAGAATTATTGGTCGTAGTCTATGCTTTAGAAAAGTTCAGAGCATACGTAATTGGTTCAAAAGTTGTTGTTTATATTGACCATGCAACCCTTATACATCTATTTTCTAACACGGATCCCAAGCCTAGACTGATCAGGTGCATCCTTCTCCTTCAAGAATTTTACATCGAGATCAAACATAAGAAATGAGTTGAGAATGTGGTAGGAGACCACCTTCCAGGCTTGAGATTGAGGAAGTGGAGAAAAAGGGGATTTTTGAATTATTCCCGGATGAGATTATATGCCAGGTAAGAAAAACATCTTCTCAAGCACCTTGGTTTCCTGACATTTCAAATTTTCTTGCAAAAGGGTAGATCCCATGGGAACTAAATTGGCAGAAAAGAAATAAGTTCCTTGCTGATGTTAAGCACTATTTATGGGTAGATCCTTACATCTACAAAATGTGTCCCTGAAACAGAATTTGAATCAATTTTGAAGCACTGCCATGATGGAGAATTCGGGGGACATTTTATCTCAACTCGAACAGCAATAAAAGTGATTCAATCAGGTTTTTAATGGCCCACACTTTATTGAGACTCAAAAAGGTATGTCTCCACCTGTGATAGGTGTCAAAGAAATGGTAATGTATCTAGAAAAGATTAAAAGCCTCTTACAAACATATTGGTATGTGAATTGTTTGATGTTTGGGGTACTGATTTTATGGGTCCAATTCCATCTTCATATGATTTTGAATATATCTTGGTAGCTATTTAATATGTCTCTAAATGGGTAGAAGCTATAGCCACTAGGAGTAATGATGCTATGGTGGTTTTAGAATTCTTAAGGAAAAATATTTTCACTGGATTTTGGGCAGCTAGAGGAATAATCAGTGATGGAGGGAAATACTTTTCCAACACCCAATTTGCCGCTTTGTTAAAAATGTTTGGGGTGAGGCATATAGTGGCTGCTCCATACCATGATCAAACAAGTGGTCAGGTAGAAGTGTCAAACTGGGAGCTAAGAAGAAACTTTAAGAATATTGTTATTCTATTAAGAAAGGACTGGGCCATGAAGTTAGATGATGCTCTCTGGGCATATAGGGCAGCTTATAAGACCCCCATAGGCACCACACTGTTTAGACTGGTATATGGGAAAGCATGTCATCTACCTGTGGAGTTAGAACATAAAGTATATTAGGCTACTAAACTCTTAAATTTTGATATGCAGAAGGCAGGAAAGAAGCACTTGTTGGATTTGAATGAGTTGGAGTTGAGATACTGGGCCTATGATAACGCAAGCATCTACAAGCTTAAAACAAAGAGGTGACATGATAAACATATCAAGATGAAAAACTTTGAGGTAGGCAAGAAAGTTCTCCTTTACAATTCGAGATTAAAACTCTTCCCTGGAAAGCTGAAATCTAGATAGCATTGCCCCATGAAATAGTTGGGGTATATGATTTTCGAGATTAAAAAAATTTTCATATCTTTTTATTCCATATGTCAAATCATTCATAAATTGGTCAGCATGCTCATTCATTAGGAATAACAGTGAATACAAGTTTTCAATGGATATGGGAATATGTGCATAAAGTTACAAACTGAGAAAGTTCAGAATTTAATCATTAAGTCACTGCAGCCAATATTTGTCTTGATGAAAATGTTTTTCTTCAGACGAATAAGTTGCAATGACAACTCCGTAATTGCAAGAAAATTCTGGGAGTAAATTGAATGCACTCTTGCCATGAAGTTTACACCATATTATGTGTATAGTATTAACTTTCTCTTGGCAGCAAAACAAAAAAAAAAGGTTCAGCGGAAATCAGAAAAATTGTGATGCAAGAAGGTAAGAATGTTTGTTGAACTCACCATGACAAAAATGAAAGCGAGTCTTAAGAGGAAGGTAACAAAGTCATTTCCCTGCGACGAAATTGTTTTTCACTGGGACGAAATTCAATAAAAGCTTTCTTAGTCCTATTTTCATAATTTAATTTTTGCATCACTTGAAATTCTCTGAGCTCATTTCTTATACACATCTCATTAGATCTACACTAATTCATGATGTTTTTACTGAATATTTATATAGCATGCCATTAATACGAAAAAATACAACAAAAATTGAAAACAAATCAGAAAAATTCTGAAATTGCAGGTTGAAAACTTAGATTGGAGCTGGGATATGCACCAACATATTCAGGAAAGTACCCCCAACCAATTTTTATTTGTTTGCATTGGGGACTATGAAATTTTTAAGTTTGGTGTGGTGGTGGTTTAATTTTTATTTTTCAATCTCTCATTTATATTTTGTTTAAGCTTGTTTGTTTGTTTGTTTTATATGTTTCTGTTTGTTTAGAATGTCTTCGGATAGATATTCAGAATGATTGAAATCTGACTTGGGGAACAAAGCATGCATTGGTTGAATTATCGGATTTGAATTGGTTGAAAATTGGTCCAAATTTTTAACATTCAAACCTGTTTTGAAGCGAAATATGTTTAGAAAAATAGTGGTCGTATCAGATTAGTTCAAGATCATGTTTCGTACTCTTGCTACTAGAACCAAGTTGAAGGAAACGCGAGGTGAACCTGGAAAGGTTAGGTGAGTTTTGAAAGGATTTAGGCACTCTGTTTGGAATCTTTTGAGCCTTTGCAACCTATCTATTTGTTTGCGCAAGATGCATCCCCTGTAGAAACACTTTTGAGCCTACACTTTACCCAATTTCTTTGAATTAGTAGACAAACTCAGCTTTTTGACGTATGACTTGTTTCTAATTGACCCATCTTCGAATAATCTACTTGATCCTTACAATATTTGAGCTTGGCTCTACCAAGAAAGAATTGGATTGAGCCCTGATTCGAGCATAGAAGAAGAAGGTTGAAGAGAAGCAAGGAAGAGCACAAGTGGAAGGTCAAGTGACTTGTTGATGGAGACTGAACCAAGAGATAAGAATTCTGATCTTGGCACTAGAAAGGAGGAGGAGAGAGTATCACAACATAAAAAACCGAAAGCTTGTTTTTCGAAAGAAAAAATAATATATATATATATATATATATAAAATAAGAGAAAACCAAAAATCAAGTTCTATGATATCCCGTTCACTAGTCTCTATCAAAATCCAGAATGATCTAGCTACTAGAGGGTTGAATTAGAAACAGAGAATCGAACCTGTAGACCAGAGCACTAGGAACTCCTAACTTCACTTCACAAACCATTCCTTGCTAGGCTCAATAGAATTCTAGCATATAAATACGGACCAAACTCCTAAACCAGAATGCAATCTAGTCCTAACTTCACTTCACAATCCATTCCTCACTAGGCTTCAATTGGATTTCAGAATAAAAGTAGGCATTAAGTATGGTTTCTAATGCTAAAACAAATGCTCAATTGCTCAAATAAAATAAGAGTTTATACATGGCTTAAACTCAACTAAGAGTTCATGACTCTCCCAACAAAGAAAACTACTCCATGCTGAAGTAAATTACAACAAAAGATATTGAAATAAAGGATGAAGCCATAAACAAAGAGAAAAGATAGAGGAAATGGTGATCAGTTGAGTCAGCATTCCTCTCTCCATGAAATCAATTGTCTTCAGCTCCTTCAATCTCCTCCTCAGCCTTGGACGACTTTCTTCTCTTCTAGGATGTGACTCAGCTCCCCCAAAGAGGAGCTCTCTGCTCTCCCAAAAAATACTTCTTTGAAATAAGTCTGAGCTCCCTTATTTATAGTGTATCAACTCCCTTTTGCATTAGGAGTCCTCTTACCAAAATTTCTTTGATTTCCTTTTTGGAGATGTCTTTTGACTCTCTCTTCGGTTTTCTTTCATTCCCTATGGCCAGAGAGTCTTCTCCCAACTCAGAACCATGCCACATATAAAGAAGAGAGTGAGACTCCTTTTTAATTCAAACTTTCCATACTTGTCTCCTTCCATTAGTAGGATTCTTTTTCCTTAAGTCATGTCTTTCTCAAATCTCCTCAGAAACACTTTCTAAGCCCTTGGTACATGTCCGCTAAACCATAGGAAAGATTCTTATTTCATACAAATCAGTTTGCAAGAGAATTGGCAAAAATCCGACTTTCCTGTAGCGGCGCGCCTTGAGAATTAGTCGGGACGAACTCTCGTCGCTACAAATTTCCTTTGTAAATTAGCTCATCGGGGCGAGTTTCGGGCTGATCCATAACTCAAAAAACCCTCTCATCATGACATGCTCTGTTTTTCGTCGGGACCAATGTTAAACTTGTTTCTTTTGTTCGGATTCACCTTGAGATTCGTTGAGACTTTTTCAGGGCAAATTTCTTCTACTTAGATTTCCTTTTTTTCCTCTTTCGTTCGGTTAACCATTTTAACCTCCAATCATGTCAGGGCAAGACTTAATCTTGTTTGAGCGAATTTTCTTCATTTTTCCCAAATTTTGTAATTTTTATCCTTTTTGCTCATTTCATCTTCCAAAATTGTAATTAACCATACAAGCTAAAAAACTCATTAAATAAGCCTCTTATAGAATACAAAACTATCAAATCAAACCTATAATATAACATAAAATTCACCCCTATCAATGGTTGTTAAGCCATTGAGCATTTTTATCTCTTTATTTGAATTTTTGCCCTTTTTCTCGGCGCGACAGTGGCAAATATGGCGTGGGCGATCCAAACGCCCTTTTGGCTTGTTTTGGCCATATTTTCTTTATTTTTTATTTAATTTGAGAAATTCTTTTTGAATTGGCTGCCTGAGAGACAAAACATGAATTTGAGTCAGATTTCATAATATTCTAATAAGAACTGACTCATAAATAGAATTTTTAATCATTTTCAAGGAGTAATAACAGTGTCATTTAGACACTTATCACAACGCCAAACTTAGATTTTTGTTTGTCCTTGAGCGAAACTAAGATAAAGATAAACCAGAGTCATGGTCAATCCTCCAAGCTTTAAGAAAAACCAGTGGTTTACTCTTTCTAAGTTTAAATTCATGATAATTGATTCATACCTTTCCTATTCATGGTTTTCCTGCTTAACAAAAAAATAATTGAACTATCTTCATTTTTATAAAACTCGTTCCCATCCAAGTGAATAGTCTTAATTGAAAACCATAAGCCAACCCTTAGTCTACTCCCCACTAACCTGAAGGAATTCAGAATTCTGATCAATAGGGCTTTTACGTTGTAATGGGGTATGGGTATTTGGGTAAAGAGAAAATCAAAGATAAAACATTGACGGTAAATTATCCTCCTCATCCATATTCTACTTTCTTGTGCATAGATCACCTCTGATAATGTGCAACAACCCCAAACTTGTACTTTTGCCTCTATCTCATCCCCATTTCATGATTTCATCTTCCCATGAGCAATCTATTTTTCTTTACTTCTTTGTTTCCTCTCTTTTCTTGGCTTTGTCTAAAGTCTAACTTACCTTTCTTGTTGTCTCAAAATCCATAATCTTGCTGAAGCCTGAGATCCAGTGCACACACAAGGTAGCCTTTCTCCTAACTCAGGCAAAAATTATAATTATTTTTTTCTAACATTGCTTCAACTCTCTAGCTTTTCATTTCAGAGATTGTGGTAACTCTGATCTTCATCTTTCTTCTCCTTATTTCTTCATTAATTCAGATTTGTGATCCATGCTCATTCAAATAGAACATTTCAACAATTCAGAGAAATATAGGTTAGTAAGAAGCAAGTTTTTAATCACAAATGCTGGTTCATTGTGGGATTTGAAATAAAGCAAGGGTCTTGTAGGCTGAAAGTGTTTAACTAAAGGTAATGCATCTTGTGCATTAAAGTGGGTGGCTCAAAAAGGCCCAAACGGTTTCAAACAAGTGCCTTTCAAAATTTTGAAAATCTTTCTCTGTTTCGCCTCGAGCTTCAATCAAGTTGGTTCTAGTAGTTAAAAGAAACACGCTCATGTTCATTTTGTTTTCCAAAACCTTTCTTTAAAGATACTTATTTTCATGTAGGAAGACTAAGATGACAAGAGACTTAAAAGAAAAACAAGCAAAACAAAAGTAGAGCTTAGGTTCTCTACTCTTCTTCTTCTTCTTCTTCTTCTTCAGTTCCTTCTTCTTCTTCCTCAGAAGTGTCTCCAATAGGTAGCTGGTGCATTCATGTTGAGCCTACAATTTCCACATTTTCTTATTGTAAGTGGCTAACTTGGTCATCTTATCCATCAGTCCACTCATTCTTTCTTCGAGGGCAGCCAAGTCTTGCTCCTTAATTAGATCTGCTAGCACCAGCCACTGATTTGTTAGGTGGGTGCTCTCTTATTATCGGCTTGATAGAGTTGGCTGAAATACCTCTAGGGACTTTCTCTAAGGGTTAATATAGGCCTAGCTAATCCCATTCGCCAAACAAATACTGGTGATGAGGGATGGGAAGGGGAATTTACGACTAGTATGGTGTCTCATAGCCAAGATCTGAGTATGAATAATGTTCCCCACATTCATGGAGATACCCTCGAAGAGAGCTCGTAAGAATCAAGCTCTTTCAGCTGTGATCTCAATCAGGTGTGATGCGGGGGTTTGCTTGGTGAACAAAAACGTTGTATCTCCCAATCCCCCCAATGAAAATACTTCAAACCTCATACGTGTAATTCCCGAGCCCGAATTCCAGATTCCAGATTGCTTAAAAATTGGCTCGAAAGTTGTTTAGTTTGTTGCGTTTGCCTACAAAAACTGCTTGAGCTGTGACTTTTTGGCGATTTTCCTATGAGGTTTCTGGCAATGTGGAGCTGCAGAAATGGAGGATTCCACTGTGTTTGGATTACTTAGAGAGTTCTCCGCTGGTTGAATCACTGCGAAAGAATATTTGGACTTACCTTGTATGGTAAGCGCATCTTTTGGTGGAAACACAGATTTGATGACAGATCCGCTGCTTAGCTGCCATTCCTGTTCTAGAGTACTTAGATATTTAGAGAAATTATCAGTAAGTTTATCCAAAACCCAAGGAATAAAGTAAAGTACATATTCCTTACCTACTAGATCGGCATAATACCAGTCCTTAATCTGGAGAAGGTCTTGGTTGTTGAAGGTAGAAAAGTACCAATCTCTAAACCATTTGTTTTCATGTTTATCGAACTCATTTGCGAGAATGACTCGGAGTGGTTTCCCTGATACTAATTCTTCGGCTTTAATCATTAAATGCCTGATGAGTAGACGACTTGTGGTATACAGGTTGTATATTTCCAAGACTTTCTGTACATATTTCATTCATCTCTAGTTGAGATGAAGTGTCAGTCATAGGGATTGATCCCGTTGACCTTCTTCCTGAGGTTATCAAATGTATTTTTATCCTCAGGTTGGGTGCAAAAGTAATTTCTACGTTACCTTCTGCATCCTGTGTAATCTGTTCCACATCCCTATTGTCTAAAGGTTGCGGAGCAGTTGCTTCTGACATCTGCCAAGTAGTCAAAAACGAAATCTCTTCCCATTTCAGAGTGTGGGGGATGGCTGTCTTTGTAGACAATACGTTGGACTCTATAAGGGTTGTTTTACCTTTTTCGGATACTATCTTGATGTTGGAAGTCAAGGTGTTTAATCCCCGATAGTAAATATGGTAAATGACTGCAATAGTCTCAGATCTCGGTAGGAAGTTGTAATTGTGAGTTTGTAAGTTCAGACTCAGGGCTTTCAGAAGGTATGGATCTGGAAGAGATAAAGCCAAGTCTGGATATATGTTCAAGTAAACTGGGCCGTTTGTCAGGCTTGTCTCCAAGACTCCCATAAGGGATCTGGCCCAATCGAGACATCACGAGTCCCTAAGTGCAACTAAGATGGATGTGTCTAAGCCTTTAAGGGTAAGAGGCTTGAGTGCTATCTGAACACATCCTATATGGATAAATTTGTATTTGTCCTTAAAGGGTTGGACATCGTGGTCGGAAAGAAGCTCTAGGGCTTGTTCCGTGTCCTTTATTATAATAGTTTGTTCTAAGGTTTTGACCAGGTGAGACCAGGCCAGAGTAAAGGACTCGATGTCGTAGATTTGTCGGGATGGTACCTTGCGTATGAACCATCTGTTTAGATTGTGAACATCGACGGTGTATTCGTCGAGAGAAGCATTTTTACTGCTTGTAGAAGCATAAGAAGAAAAGATGCTGCTATTGGTAGCAGAGGGAGTGAAGAGCCTCAACATCTCTTTTCTTCAAGAGCCGGCGAGAGAGATCCATTATAAGCATGTAGTTAGTGCTAGTCTTATACTGTATATAAGATATTCTATATATATATGTAACATGTGATTTACCAAGAGATTAAAGAAGCTTAACCAATATGAGAACCCAGGCTGTGTTACCGGCTTACTGCCCGTGTAGCAGACTGTCTTTTGACAGAGCGTAGTTGCGGTCAGCTAAACAACTATTATGCCTTCAGCCTCATCCTGCCTCTCCATGGGCCTTACGGACATTCAAGCAGCATAATAGTCGATATCTACTGAATAGATACACGATCCTCATATTACCTAAGCTTAATTTTCTCTTAGAAAACTACTTACTACATATATAAAAAGAGTATGGAATATACAGTATTATTATTAGCGTAACAACATGATCACCATGGATCCTCTCTGCAGGTGGTTAGCCTGCCATGGCTCTGATACCAAGTAGGGGGAGGATCGTATATACAAATGCTGAGAAAGAAGAACAATATTCCAAACAATATGTAAACAACAAACTTTGTTTATAAAGTAAGCATAATAAGCAAAAGACTTACAGCGGAAAACGAAATATACACCAAAGCTTGAAAATAAGAAAATAAGCTTCAGAAGAGTCTGATCGATGCTCAAATGAAGGAGGGTTGGCTTCCTTTTATAGTAGATGGAAGATTCAGAACCGAATTCTAATTATACAATCAAGTTTGTCCTAGCAAACTTTAAGTCCGAAAACCATGGGCTGTAAACCAGATGGTTTTCAAGTATGTGGGCACCAAAAGCAGTTTTCCTATAGTGTTGCCAGCTGTTGCTATAGTGTTGCTACAGTGGATCGTAGCTGTTGCTATAGTGTTGCTACAGTGGATCACGTGCCATCTGTATGCTAGTGTCCCTTTTCATTCTTTAGCATTTTGCAGATGTCTTTTCATGCGTCTCCAGCGACACCACATGTACTCTGGATAGTAGCGTACATTATTCCCTGTTAGTGGAAGGGGGTCCAAGTCTTCTGGGACCAGATCATGTTGTTCTAACCAGTCTGCGTAACCGGGGTTGATTTGTCTGACTTCTTGTTTCATTCTTCGGCTTTTGAAGAGGTAGTATCGATCTTCAAACTTCTTCTGGAAGATTTTACATGGATCGACTGAAATAGGAGAAGGTGTTGATGATGATGAGGTGGCATTTGGGGCATGAGTTGATGCCGTTGTTGAAGGTGGTAGCCTTCGACCTAAAGCTTGTTCCCATCGATTGTTGTTCATTATACTGCGTCTGGATCCTGCGAGTCTTGGTTAGAGTCGCTAAGATGAGCAGTTCCTTCCTGGTCGCTTGTACCTGGGGAAGTAGTAAATCAAACCTGGTGAGTTGGAAACACTGCTTCTAAGTTTCTTTGTAGGATTAGCATGCAATGTGCTAGAACATCTTCTTCTAGAGCTTATGGATGTCTTCAGAGAGCTTGCTTTGATTTCTTCTGGGTCATTGGTAGGCGGTTCTAAAAAGGAACTTCATCTAGGTGGAGTAGTCAGTCGCCACTCAGAGAGGTCGGCCTCTATAGCCTGCATTGTTGTTTCGTACAGCTGGGTGATTGGATAATTCCTCCATCTTTTTATTTCGTATCGTCTCCATAGTGCGGTGACATTACCGGTTGTGTTGTTGACTTCCCATTTGACTTGCCAGATCCATGGGATTTCATATCGGATGAAGAATGTGGCTTCGATCTGTTTTGTATACGGGTCGGTGGATTGTGCCTATGTAAAGGTCGGGTGTATGTTGCACCATTATGAGAAGAGGTCCATTAGTGTTGGTGACTTCTCCTTTTCTTCTTCGAAGATCCTCATCTCCCCTCCATCGAAGTCCACCAATGGGAGAACCATGTTGGCAGTGGTTGAGTGAGAATGGTGGCTCGGATTTGAAAGTAGAAGGTGTGGCTTCTACCGGTGTTCTCATAGAGAAAGGCATTGTAGAAGGTGTCGACATAGCCCCAATATCTATAGGACAGCATTCCCTGTGTACTGCTTTGGATAGCAAAAGGGGTGTTAGGGCTGGTAGGACAGTCAAACGGTGAAAGAACCTTTTCAATAGTAAGTTGGGTTCGGGCAATTTCAGTTGATTTCTTCTGTTGCTTGACTCTGACATCCATTAGCAGAAGGATGTGTCAGTAGTAGTCGAGCGTCTTTCCAACTCGTTGTGGGAACAAATGAGAGCCTCCTAATGTCTGATGAGCGAGGAGCCACAGAGGTTGATGAAGATTTAGTCCTTCTGGTACAAAGCAGACTAGATCTTTGGCGGTTTTGTTATACCATGGTAGTGGTATATGCACTGCATCTTTGTAAGGAGAAGAAACGGTAGAGGTAGTAGCCTCTTGGCTCTTCTGAGCAAGTAATGCTTCTAGCTCTTCTTTAGTACAAAAGGTTGCCAGTTTGGCAAGGGGAGACGTAGTAGCGCCATGAGCCCCTATAGTGTTTGTTTTGTAATTTCTGGAGCTATTCGCTCGACGATTGGTATTTCTCCAGGTGGTGCCAGGAGTGTTTGGCCTTGAAGGCGAGGAACTTTTGCCTTTTGTATAGGCTACTCCCTTCCCTGGTGAGGGAATCATGAACCTGTCAAAAATTCCCGAGTAACGAAATCAAGGAGTTAGTATCTCCTACAATATATTCAATATTGAAGTCGTAAATAGATAGCTTTGCTTGCCAGCGTTCAAAAATCTGTTTTAACACAAGGTTTTGTACATCCTTTTGGCTGATAGGCTTGCAAGCCTGGCAGTCTATTCGTAATAAAAACTGTTGATTTAGTAAATCATCTTGAAATTTAGAAATGCACTTTGTAATAGCTAACATTTCTTTTTTCTCTGTGGAGTAATGTTGTTGAGTATTATTCCAGAATCCTGAGTAATAGCGTACTAACACTTCTTTATTTTGTAATTCTTTCTGCTTCAGGATTCCCCTGAAACCTTTGCCAGAGGCGTCGGTTTCCACTATCTTGTATAGATGTGGATCAGCTAAAGCCAAGCAGGGCAAGCTCATTACTTTTGCTTTAACTATTTGGACTGCTTTTGTATGCTCGGGAGTCCATGGTGTTGGTTTCTTTTTCAACCGAACATATAGTAACATAGTGTCAGTAGCAAGATCTTTGTGATAATCTGCTACGTAATTCAAGGCTCCAAGGAACCTCTGTAAATTTTGAAGCAAATTTGATAGACCTCTGAAAGGGTGTGTGTGTGTGTTGAGCAATTGTGTGACCCAGAAACTTGACTTTAGCTTCAAATAGTTTTATTTTGGGTTCTGAAAGTATTAACCCATTTTTCAAAATCAAAGTTTTGAAGATACGAAGATGTTTAAAGTGTTGATCAATGTTTTGAGAAAAGACCAAGACATCATCGATATAAGAAATGATAAAATCATGATAAGGTGAAAATATGTCATTCATGATATGCTGAAATTCAGAAGGGGCATTCTTTAGACCGAATGCTATGACATTCCATTTGTAGTGTCCAAAGGGTAAAACAAATGCAGTCTTGTACCTATCTTCTAGGTTTATCTAGATTTTCCAGTATCCAGATTTGAGATCAAATTTAGAAAAGAATTCTACTTCAACTAGTCGGTTAAGCAGGTCTCTTTTGTTTGGAATAGAGTACCTAATCCATTGTAGCACTTTGTTTAAAGGCTTGTAATTTATTACTAGCCTTGGTTTTCCTCGTTCCTTTTCTGCAGCGTTGTTAACATAAAACGCGATGCAGCTCCAAGGTGAGTAGGAAGGTTTAATGAGATTCTTGTCTAGAAGCTCATTTATCTCCTTTTGACATAAAACAAGGTACTCAGAGTTCATCTTGCAAGGTCTAGCTTTAGTGGATTATCTGGCTCTTTGAATTCTGGTTCATATGGCAAAAAGACAATATGCTGCTTTCGATTCCAGAAAGCGTTAGGGATGTCACTGCATACTTCCCTATGTAATTCGTTTTCAAAGGATTGTTTCTTTCCTAGAAAGGAAGGTGTTCTTAAGGCTGACTGGAGTTGCTTTGTAGTTAACTCCGTCTTTAAAGAACATAGGTGATTAGATCTTGAATTTGAAGCATTTACATTGCATACATGACTAGGAGGTTACCTCCACATACATCACAAACAAAATTCATAGGTTTTCTTTGTAGCTGCAAGTTAGCAAGTTGTCTTTGGATTGAATCAAGTTGAGTTTGAATCTTGGGCATATGATCATGATGGGTGGGAGAATTACATGAGTGATCAAAGAACTACATGGTTGTCTAAAAGAATCACATGGCATATGAAAATTTCTAGAGTGCTGAAAAGAATTTCATGCTTGATTTGGGTAGGAAAAATGTTTATGCTCCCTAAGGTGTCTCCTTCCACATGTAGACTTATACAAATGAAAATCCATGCACACAACACATCAGTCCACCAAAAAGTGAAAAAAAATAAAAAGAAAACAAAATTTACACTCAAAGCTTTAGTTTTAAACACAAGTAATTACTATTAAAACATTGGTCTCCGGCAACTGCGCCGAAAACTTGATATGATCCCAACTAAATACTAGCAAGAGGACTAATCAATGTAATATAGACTTAGGTTAAGTCCGAATATCGTCCCACAAGGACCAAGCTAATAGATAATTGCTTTTTTCTAGTTTAAAAATAAAAGTTTGAGAAATCAATTGGAAATGAGTTGTAAAAACAGAAAATAAACTAATCTACCTAATCCTATAGAGATCAAGAGAGGGCTTTTGATAAAATTAGTATGGAAAGAACATTGGGAATTCAATTCTTTCCTTGCTACTTCTGAGATTGAATAAAATTAATGATTTAGAAAAAAATTTGACGATCTTATTAAATCCATGGCTACTTTCGCATTGGCATCGCCTTCTATCTCCTAGAAACAACCAGTCGAAATGATCAACTCTAATTGATAGCATAAATATAAATCTCAGTGACCCTACCTATGGTCGAGAATCAGGTCTTATGATGTACATAAGTCAATCAAATCAAAGGGTATTACTTTAAGGTCGAGGATTAACCCTAAGACAAGCTCAACTTACCTTGTGCACCAACTCAAAAAGAACTTGTTCATCCTATCAAACATATCTCACCTTAAGCCAAACTTCACATTATAAGCAGTACATCGTAAGACAACAAGCATGAATCAAGCAATTAACAGCTTATTGCTACTCATTCATACATGAATTTAAAATCTAATAAAGTATCAATCTCATTACATAGCTAAGGACTCATGAAATCCCAACATAAACGACTACTCCATGCAAGAAATTAAAGCACAAAACAATGTCTTGAATAAAACCATGAATAAGAAAAGAAAAGGTAAACTAAATACAAACTCCCCTTCAGAAGAATCTACTTGTTGAAGATGGCTTCCAATTGCTGCTTCTCCTCCTTGCCTCAAAAGCTTCAATAGGACGTCTCCTCTTGCCTCTCAATACTCTCTCTAATAAAAAAACAGGAAAAGGTAGGGTAAAAATCGAAGCTAAAACTAGATACTAGCCCTCAAAATTAGATTATGAAATTAGATGATCAAGTATTTCCCACGGACCCCTATTAATAGGTGTTCTGCTGTCCAGCCTTATAATTTGGTCTCTTTCCAGGGGTCGAAATCATGCCTTCCCGACCTCTGAATTACATAAAATTTCACACGAACCTTCCTTCTATAGTCCTTGAGTTCTGTATGAATTAGAATTCAATTGGAGTTCGGAAATTCAAGGTAAGAGGCTGGGGAGTCGGGTTGGTACTACTGCCAATTTCTGCATAGGGTACACCACTTCTAAAATTTAAAACTCCAAAAGGACGACTTGAATTGACCTGATTTTTTGTGATATGATTCTCAATCATCTCAGATATGATTCTCAATCCTCTTAGGAGTCTGTGATCCAAATTAGGATTCAATTGGGAGTCGTAATCTCCAGATATAACATCTGCAAACTCGGACTGTAATTTCCTTCTCCAGCAGTCTCTTGATCAGCATTGGACTTCACCTCTTGGATCATTCAAACCTCTTAGGATTCCAATCAATTTCCTCAAGAGTCTTCGTAGGCACCTTCCTTATGTAATTAGGACACTATCTCCCAATTTTGAACTTTATTGGTTGTAGGAATCCCGTGATTTTTGCGATTTTTTTTTGGTAAATCACTGGCGCAGTCACGCCATTAATGTTTCTAATATTGGCGTGGTCGCACCACTCGGGCAGAATTTCTTCCAAGTACTCAAATGGAAACAGTCCAAGTCATGTTAGGAAACTCCATAGGCTTAGTGGTGCCATCTTGGTGCTGTAGCGCCATTCGGATAGCTCGGTAGTGCTGGATTTTGTCCTCCAATTGGTGTGGTCATGCCGGTTCTTCCAACCTTGCACCTTTTTTCACTAAAATCTTCATATTTTCTTCATTTTTATCTCCAATTTCAGTAATTCTTGATGCATTGGACTCATGGTAGAGAAAACATGAATTTGAGACATATTTCATGAAAATATGATGAATATTGACTCCAAAATATAATTTCCAAGTCAAATTGAGGCCTAAAAATAGTGTAATTTAGACACTTATCAGGCGACTTTTGCTTCACTGGAGTCTTCGTCTCTGTGGGGGTTGACTGAATGGGTGTCACTTTCTTTCACTTCTCTTTGGGAGCCAAGACCTTGGTCGCCAACAAGCAAAGGACAACCGGCCAAGAATCTTCTTCTGCCGGAGAAGGTTCCTTCAACACTATGCCTTTGTCCTCGATCGTGCTCTATGGAGCCAATAACATGTTTGCCGCTACCTTCGGCCGCGGCACAAGTTTAACTTTAGCCTTGTTCTTCTTGGCCTTGGTGGCCGCTGGTTGCTCGCGACGTAGTCGAAGATTCACTCGACCGCGACCTACTGTATCATTGTCACTCAGTGCCCACAATAACTTGGATTGAGTAACCAGAGCGACCACCATCAGCTTAACTCTGCGAGTAAGACACTACCACTCGTGTTAAAAAAAAATCAATCGGAGATAAGAAAGTAGAAAGTGAAGGTGAAGAAGTGAAGGCTCACGTACCTCAAAGAGGGGAACCACGTGTTCAAGCCATGACACTCTGAAACTCAGTGTGACATCGGGGTCGACGTCGACGTCGACGTCCAGGCAGGCTGGCACCTCCACACGACCAAAAGGTCTCGTGACACTAGTATGCCATATTTCCAGAAGTGCAAAAAGAGAAGTTGCGCCGTGTTGGTAAGAGGCAAGCTCACCGGGTAAATCTTGGCAAACGCCAAACTGCTAAGCAAACCTATGCGGGTTGTGAGACTACTGCAAGAAGCGATTCCTCCTTGGTGACGGCAGCCACAACTTCCCCAGTGGCCTCAACAACATCGGCGGCCACCACTTCCTTGACGGCCTCAACCCCTTCAGGGGTTTGAAGTAAAATATTGTTAGCGACCCCCGCACGACCAACCTCTGCTCATCTATCCTACTGCGATTCACCGCAAACTTCATCAACTGACTGACGTGTCATTGCTCGGACTTGAGCACGACGACTACCTATCAGGTACCCATCTCTTCTGTTTGCTCGTACGTACACCGAATACATACACATATAAGCAATAAACTAAAAATAAATAAAAATTTAAAATAAAAATTAAAAATAGGGAAAATCTATCTGCCCTTATAAAAGCAAGAGGGCTAAAAAAAAAGAAAAAATTAAATAGCCCTAAAACAGCAAGAGGACAAAAAAAAAAAAGAATGAAACTGAAATAAAAAAAATAAGAGACGAATATGTAACTGTACAGAAAATATACATTGTCCAAAAAAAGCAAGAGGATAGAAAATACGTACACAAAAGATAAATGACCTTAAAAGAGCAAGACGGTCAACAAAAAAAAAAAAAAAAAAAAAAAGTGTGTGCATATGTAAGTGTGTGTTTAGGCATGTTTGATATTTTCTCATTCTCCCAACATGTAAATCTCAAAGGGGACAATCCGTAGATGCCAAAATATGGTTTATCCATATACAGTGAACCCAGTCACCCAGTAGCCCACCAATCGACCGTCATGGGCTCATCACAAGCCTACCCATGGATTATAAGAATCACCACCCATGGCCCGCCACTGAGGCCCATCACCTAGCCACTTCACTTGCACCGATGTCATCATAGTCAGCACCAAATCACCTCCTTCAAGCCATTGATAGCAACTACGTCACTTGATCCAGACAGCAGTAGGAGAATCAGAAATAGCAAGCTAGCAAGTCCTCTGCCGATCTTGATTCGGTGGAGCGACAAAAGAGACATAGCGCCAAATTTCCACTCTCACTCCACCAGAGAAGCCAAATATAGCAAAAGGACTCTGTTGACTCCCCCATCTTGAGGATTAAAAGAGAGAAAGGAGGAAGCGTCCCATTCTTCCTCCCTCATCTCACTATGCCACCAAAAGAGGATTAGTTTCCCCTTTTCTAGGATCAACCTCCAACAACAACACCTGGCCAACTACAAATAGCTTGGAGCACTTTCTCAAAAGGGTCAAAAACCACTACTCCAAAAAAAATTCAAACAGAGAAGCTCGAGCCAGAAGTTCAAGCAACCTCCCGTTCGTCGAACACCATCCAAACTACTAAAGCAGCTCTGCACAATCGTCGAAAACACCAATATGCTATAATACACGGGACACAAATACTCATATCCAGCCACCCAAACACACCATCTGTTCGTGTACACTCTTTAAATTTTTCAACTCATCGCCATTCGCAGGAAGCAGTAACTTCAC
Organism: Aristolochia fimbriata; assembly: GCA_019845555.1. Classification (NCBI taxonomy): domain Eukaryota; kingdom Viridiplantae; phylum Streptophyta; class Magnoliopsida; order Piperales; family Aristolochiaceae; genus Aristolochia; species Aristolochia fimbriata. Next base: position 19,812,362 of record CM034079.1, read on the forward strand.
CACCACACGGAGATCGAATCAGAGGAAGTATAGGAGATATCATCCCTACAATTTTCCAATTCTAAAAACACAACTTGTAAATATCTATGTATTTTTGTCGATTTAATTAATCGGTTGCACCATTTCACGATCAATCTGTATGCCAAATCTGTATTGGCAAAAATCCTGTGCTTCAAATCAACGTCCATTATGTCGCTCGCCGGTGGGCAGTGTAGCGGCAAATTCGGGCTCCCTAGAGTTGCTATCTTTTTTTTTTTGAGTTCAATTCTATGGCTGAACTGTCGAGAGAACTAGTGTACTCCCGACGATTGCCATTTCTCTTTTTTTTGTTTATCTGTTCATTTTTCATTTGCGACAGCTCTTTTTAGTCGCATGATCTTTTTTTTATGCAATTTCTTGTCTTGCTTTTTTTTGTGTGAACGACCTCTTTCTTCTGTCTCTAGCAGATGGAGACATGTTTCCTCACTGTCGATCCCTCCCCCCCTTTTTTTTTATTTGAGAAAGAAGTAATGTATACTTAATTTTGGTGGCTAACCAGTCTGTTATTTCGTCGCATATGGCTTCATCGCCCTCCTTCTCTTTCCTCGGTTTGACTACCTCAGATAATTCTATCATAATAGAAGGTGTTGCGCGGCCCTCTGTGCGGATTTGACGCACAAGTGAAATTGATGTTGTTACCTCACGACGAGTCAATCTTTGGCGGTTGCTCAGTATTTGTGCCCACGCCCAAGAGTCTGCACGACTTGTGGTCGAGGACGACCAACTTTGTTGTCTTCCGGGGGAGGGCGAAGCATCATCTTCTCCACACTGAACCGAGGGTGACATTTTGTTAAATTCCCTGCATAAATTGGTTGTATACACAACACCTGAGCTACCAATTCATAGCACTCTGTTCGGCACTTGGGACAACCTAGGGCCAGTTCCTCTTCACGTGTACGTGCCCTTTTATTTCGAGTGGGATAATACTATCCTCTATACTTGTGAGGAGGCTTTGGCCAGGATCGGCGTCTTGTTCACGATTCAAGCTTCCGCCTCCACTTTTCAGTGCTCCTCCCACGTGATCCACTCTTTCTTAGAGTTGTTGTTCCCGTCGACAAACACAATTTTCACATGAGGAGGAGAGTTGTCGATTTCATTATGGGACTTGCACCATCTTTGCGGTCTGCCATCTCGGGGACGATCTACGATGAGGTGGTTTCGACGGTGAATGATTTTACTGTCGTCCAGGCTTTGCCATTGCCAGAGAGTGTGCAATATAAACTGTTGGCATTTTATGGACTCTACTGTTGATTCTAGCCATAGGACAAGAAGAGTCTTGCCATATCCTTTTCGGACTGGTGCACTTTCTGTTTTCGCACCGAGGAGGGATCCATCCTTCTCTTGACCATTGGGTTGATCATAACAAGATGTCAGGATCCCATGGTCGAGATCGTTCCACTAGTAAAGCCTGGGTTCTTGTCTAACTCGGTGTACCCGAGGCCCCTGACGATGAGGTGTATCTGGCGACATTTTTGGCGTTATGGCTTTGCCGCTGCGTGATGCCTATGACGGGTAGTGCTCTCCGACTGGACGTGTTCAAGATCATATATTTTATGGCGAGCTGTACTCGAGTGGGCTTAGAAAAGGCTGCTTTGGCAAATTTCTATCAGGGACTCGGCACTTTCTCACCAGGCCGAGTAGCTTGGTTGTTCGTATATGTTTGGCTAGTGCAGCGTTTCGGTACTCATGGTGCAGATCCCAGAGAAGGCATCCATCCCTTCATGATGATTTATCGGAATCCGAGGCTCGCTCGGCTTTTTACTCCAACGGAAGCTTGTGCTTTGTACAGGAGAGATGGCATCAAGAAGTGTATCCTATGCAGGCCCTTCCCCCTTTTTGACTTTCTATGTATCCAATCAACCTTTTTGACTTTCTGGCAGCACGACATTCTGGCAGTAGATTTATATCCTGCATAGGTTTGCTCAATAGTTTGGCTTTTTCCAATATTTACCCGGCGTGCTTGCCTCTGACCTGAGCAGCATAACTTCTCTTCCTGCACTTCTAGAAATATGGCGGACGAGCGTCATGTGGCCTTTTGGTTGTACGGAGGTCCCAGCCTGCCTAGGTGTCGACGTCACACTGGGTGTCAGAGAGTCACAGCTTGAACACGTGGTCCCCCTCTTTGAGGCATTTCAGCCATCACTTCTTTACCTTCACTTTCTTCTTTCTTATCTCTAATTGATTTTTTTTTTAGCACGAGTGGCAGTGTCTCACTCGCACAGTTACGCTGACGGCGGTCTCTCCGGTTACTCAATCTGAGTTATTGCAGGCGTAGAGTAACGACTTTACAGCAGGTCGCAGTCGAGTGAATCTCCGACGACGTCGCGAAGAACCAGTGCCCACCAAGCCAAGAAGAACAAGGCTAAAGTTAAACCTACGTTGCGGCCAAAGGTAGCGGTAAACATGTTATTGGCTCCAAAGGGCACGACCAAGGAGAAAGGCATAGTACTGAAGGAACCTTCTCTGGCAAAAGAAAATTCTTGACCAATTGTCAGTTGCTTGTCAATGGACAATCTCTCGGCTCCCAAAGAGAAGGGAAAGAAAGCGACACCCATTTAGTCGACCCCCTCACAGATGATGACTCCTACGAAGCAGAAGTCACCGGTTCAACCTTCTATGTACATTCCTACACCTTTTTAGAAACGTATCCGGAGTGGTCCCATCAGGCCGTCCGAGAATCTGCCCTTAGTTCCCCTCTCTATGGTCCTTCAGTCGGAGCAACCCGAACCCTCGATGGCTCCGGCTCTTCCTCTTCTCTTGCCGGGTTTGTCTCAATAAGCCACTAGAGGGCCATCGACTATCAACCAGCTGGAGGATCGGCTAGATTCAACTTTAGAGGAGCCTTTGGATCTCTCCGAATTGGAGGTCCCCAGTCAATTGGCGCTGGCAGAAGAGAGCCATGATTTGTTGGAGGATCTTGCCGGCATGAGGTTCGATGAGGAACTCCCCATGTCATCTAACGTTGATCATACCTATGAAGCCATTGAGGATCATTCGACAGTGGTCGCCGACAATATATTACTTCAAACCACCGAAGGGGTTGAGGCCGTCGAGGAAGTGATGGCCGCCGATGGAGTTGAGGCCGCTGGGGAAGTTGTTGTCGCCGTCACCAGGGACGAAAAGCTTCACACAATCGAGGGACTATCGGCCGACAACAAGTCGCCCCTGTGTGCAGATGAAGCGACAAAGATGATCACCGATGGAGGTCAATGTAATGCCTCTGGTCCATCTCATTCCTTTGTTGCGACTCTGGTCGATGGAGTTCAGTGCTCGATCGCTTATGCCCCTTAGAGCGTCGAGAGCCAACTGCTGCCGTAGAGGGGATGTTTTCAGCAGTTCACTAGCCTGGCAGTGAGCACTCGACTTCCTCGAAACCTTTATCAGTGAGTACCAACTTCCTTTCTATCTTTTTCTTTATATGGACCTTCCGTCCTTAGTAGGGGTCCTCATTCCAGCCTTCAGCGAGGACGAAGCAGAGGCTTCAGAGGGTGGCTTTGGGGTTGTGGGCGGACTTTGTCATGACTGACTTTTGTCAGCCAACGATCCATGTTTGCCCAAGTTGGTCGAGGACACTCATATTTACCTTGACAAGTTGATGGAGGTGGGTATTAACACCTCTATGCTGGAGCAGTGGGTTGAAGATTTTGTGTCTGGCATGGATTGATTTCAGTAACTTGTTGTTCGTTGGAGGGGAAGCTTAGTCTGTAGGAACGCTGAGTTACAAAGGCCGAACTCACTCAAGCCGGCCAACGCGTAGCCAACCGTCACGATTGGATAGCTGCTGGTTTCGACCAGAATTTTGCTGCTCGAAAGACCGTCGAAGAGGATCAGAGGCGACTTCATGAGCAGCTTGCTCAGGTTTCAGCTTGCCTTGACATCTTGGATGTTCAGATTGCGAATGGCAACAGGCAGCTCGATGCGGAAGACGAGGAGGCAGTAGTCATTCGTCAATGCTTGGCAGAGGTCCGTGCTCGGCCTACCTTCAGTGAACAAGAGGGATGAGAGTTGTCTCACGCCCAAGCCGGAGTTGTCCGACTGAAGGGGAGGGTTGCCAATTTTGAGCATCTTAACACTGATTTTGCTTCCATTCATTATTTTTTCTTCTTTTGTTCTTTCTTTTAGAAGATGACTTGTTGCCTCTCTTTATGGCTAGAATTGTATGGTTTCTCACTTACTGAATGGAGAACATGATTTTGTCCTTCTCTTTCAGTCTATTCTTTTTTTTTTTGGCACTCTCAAGCGTAGAAGCCTTTGACGAATTTACCATTTTTAATTGGTAAGTCTGCATCGTATGCTGTTATGATCTTATATGTGCCATTGGTGTAAGCCTCTTGAACTGCAATAGGGCCTTCCCATTTCGGCGCGAACTTGCCCCGAGTTTTGCTCATGAAGAGCACGGGTCGTCGCACTACTAGCACCAAACCACCTTCCTGAAATGATCGTGCCCGAACCTTTTTGTTAAAGGCTCGAGTCATTCGCAACTGGTAGCACGTGAGTCTTTGTTGACCCTCGAGCCTTTTCACGTTGAGCGATTCCAGTTCTGCAAGTCAGAGCTGAGTGCACTCCTCTATTATCAGTCCTTCTCTTATAGCAATGCAGAGTGAGGGAAGCTGAAGTTCGATCGGTAGGACTGCTTTGGCGCCATACACCAGCGAATACGGAGTCGACTGGGTCGATGTTCTGAATGTGGTTCTGTACGCCCAGAGGGCTTTGCTGAGTTTTGGATCCCAGTTATGCTTGTGGTCACCGGCTGTTTTCTTTAAAATCTTGCAAAGTGTCTTGTTGAAGGCTTCTACAAGACCGTTGGCCGCCAAATTGCTTCATTTTCATTGATTGAGATGGGGAGCAACTCCTCCTTTTCTTCCATCTCTTCTTCTTTTGTTTCTTCCATATCTTCTTGTTTTGTTTCTTCCTCGACCAGTGTAGTGGCCACCCATCTTTCGCAGACTGGCACTTGGCTTGACTGTTGTTGAGTAGCGCCAGACTGGCTGCACTTCCAGCCAAAGCGTCGGCTGGTCCGTTCCCGGCACGCGGTATGTAGTGGAGCGAAGCCTCTGGAATTTTTGCTAGGAGGTCTCAAGCGTGCTTCCAGAATGGTAGGAGCTCAATTTTCTTGACCTCAAACTCTCCCGTGAGTTGTTTAATGATGAGAACGGAATCACTATAAACTTCAAACTGCGGTATTTTCATTTCGACTGCCACATCAAAGCCGAGAAGGAATGCTTGGTATTCTGACATATTGTCCGAGCAATTTTGAGTGAGCATGAATGTGTATGGCAAGATATCGTCTTTTGGTGAGACAAAGATAACTCCTACGTCGGCTCCGCTTCTTTGGGTGGCACCGTCGAAATACATTTTCCAAGGCAGAAGTATTTTGACAAGGACAATTTCTTCTTCAGGAAATTCCTCTGTCAACTACCATTCTGCTGGTACTGGGTGATCGGCGAGGAAGTTTGCCAAGGCCAGGTCTTTGATGGCCCTCTGCGGTACGAAGTTTATTTCGAACTCAGAGAGGAGAAGCACCCATTTGGCCAATCGACCGGAGAGTAGTGGCCACGACATGAAGTACTTGACCGGGTCGGCAAGAGAAATCAAATTCGTCGAGTGCGGCAGGTAATAGTTCTGGAGCTTTCGAACTGTGACGATAAGCGTCAGGTATATCTTTTCGATATGTGTGTTGTTGATTTCAGCGCCTACTGAAGTTTGGCTCAAGTAATACAACGTTGTTCTTTGTTGTTTTCACCGTATTGAGCAACCAAGGACCCCACCGAGTTTTCCTGGGCGGCGATGTAAAGCAGCAATGGCTTACCGACGATTGGGGCGATGAGCACCAATGGTTTTGTGAGGTATGCTTTTATGCTGTTAAAGGCATTTTGACATGTGTCATCCCACTCAAAAGACATGTCCTTCTTCATCTGCCGACTAAATGGTTGACATCGCTTGGCTAGGTTCAAGATGAAGCGCCGAATATAGGCCAGATGGCCTTAGAAACTTTTGAGCTCTGAGATATTTCTTGGCTCGACTTCTTTTGAATCACAACAATCTTAGTTTGATCAATTTTGATCCCCCGGTGATGTACGACGAACCCAAAGAATTTTTTGGATGCCACACGGATTGCTCATTTCAACAGATTCATCTTGAGCTAAAATCACTGGAGCCGCTCGAATACTGCTCTGAGGTCGAGGAGATTGTCGGATCGCTCCTTTGATTTGACCACCAGGTCGTCGACATAGCACTCGACGCGCTTTTGAAGGAAGTCGTAAAAAATGTGCTACATGGCTCTCTGGTACGTTGGGTCGGCTTTCTTGAGACCAAAAGGCATGACCTTGTAGCAAAACATGACTTTGGGGGTGTGGAACGCCATAAGCTCTTTGTCCATCGGGTGCATACAGATCTTATTATATCCGAACAACCCGTCTATGAAGGAAAGTACCTCGTGACCAGTTGTTGCGTCCACCAAGAGCTCGGTGATCGGTAGTGGGAAGTCATCTTTTGGGCAAGTTTTGTTAAGGTGGCAAAAAATTGACGCAGACCCGAATTTGGCCATTTTTCTTCTTGACCGGCACGATGTTGGCAATCCAGGATGGATATTTTACTTCTTGGACAAAGTTGGCGGCGATCAGCTTGTCAACTTCTCGATCTCAGGTACGAGATCTGGCCGAAAGCGTCTCTACGTCTACTTGACTGGCCGGACAGAGGGGTGGACTGGGAGTTTATGCATGTAAACTTTTGGGTCGATGTCTGACATTTCTGTGTAATTTCAGGCGAATATATCGCGGTATTCCTAGAGCAATGACATGTATTCAGCCTCTTCTCCCTCGACTAATGATGGAGCGTCCTTAAGATGAACTTTTCGTCACCCTGTTTGCTGTCATAGTCGTAAACCATGATGTGATTTACCGAGACGACTTTGTCTCGTGCGGATGTGATTTACCGAGACGACTTCGTCGGCATGCGCAATCCCGGTCGATGGCAGGTTTTTTATATATAGTCACCGGAGCTCTGCATTTCAAAGGCGATCCTTGGCCGATTGTGAGTTGGTAGACATCAGCCGCCAATTGTCTAGTAATTCAAATCAGCTTCTTTACATTGGTGATTCGGATCGACTTTTCTGGTTGGTAATCGAGGCCCTGCCAATTTTGGGGGATGGCATGACCCTCCCTCCTTCGTTTTTCTTGTGTCGGAGTAAGGGTCAGAATGGCTATTGACAGTCTGGCTGTAGCTGCGCTTTGGTGAGATTGCCCCCAGCTTTGGCCAGCAAGCGATAGGCATTTCGGTTGAAGCCTTCTGTCATTCGGGTCATTGGCCGTCGTTCGGGGCTCGGGCACTTTTTTATGACACTCTGGTCCTCGAGCTTTGGTAGAGGCAGAGTGACTCCTTCATTTAGTGGAGTGGGATCAATATTGCGACAAACGACTAGAAGGGCTTCCCCTTCTTTTCTATTTGACTGTCGAACATACCGTAGTACCGATACATTTCTCTTCGAGGGGATCAGCGCCATCGATGTGGTCGTCCTATTGTTGTACCCCGGTTGTTTGGGTGGTGCAGCTTTTTGCACCATGTTGTGCTTTAGCGCTGGTTTAGGAGGAAGACAGACTTTGATGTTCGGGGCTTGGCCGAGCGAAGTGGACGCTTTGACCGTCGGTTGTGTCGTCAGGTAGAATTTTGTGTCGATGAAAGAAGCTTCCACGTTGGTGAATGGGATTTCATCGACGTACACCATCTTTTGCTCGCCATCTTTCTAGTACTTGAAGCACTGGTGAAGTGTAGATGGCACAACCCCCTTGGCGTGAAGCCACGATCGACCAATTTATGAAGGAAAAGTGTGGCGTGACTGCGCCAAATTCTTGCGCGCCTGCACCACTTGTTTGATAAATTTATGAGGCTCTGCAACTCAGAATCATTCCATTCCAATTCTGACATGTTTTTCTTTTTGATTTGTAGGCATGGGTAAAATTTCATAAATTTATGAATTCGTTTGCAATGATTTTGTGCTATGAATGGTTCTAGCCACTTTTGATCAAGCATGAAGGCAGCTCAAGTTCAAATTTCTCAAGGTGCCTCAACAAATCTGGAAGTTCAAGCAGCCAGCATTTTCAGGGAAGTTTCTTACCCTCTATCTCATTTGATTGAATTGAGCATAATGCAAAATTTTAATTTTGGGGTGGAAACTTGGATTTTGAATTCTAATTGGTTTTCTTTGAGTCTATACCAAAAGAATGTTTCTAAATCTGAAAAGGTTTTTGAAAATTTTGTGGGAACTCTGATTGGTTGATTGGTTTGATTGGTTGATTGGTTGATTGGTTTGATTGGTTGAATGCATTTAGTGTGTTTATTTTGTACAATAGAACCTACTTGAAGGAAGATCGAGGTGAAACAAAGACAGGTTTTTCAAAATTCTGAAATGATTTATGCACTTGTTTTAAATCGTTTGAGCCTTTTTGAGCCACCCACTTTAATGCACAAGATGCATCACCTTTTGTCAAATATTTTGAGCCGACATGATCCCTATTTTATTTTTAATTCCCAAATTACATAAACCAGCCTTTGTGAAGAATAAACTTGTTTCTTTTACTGACCTTTATTTCTCTAAATTATTGAAGTGTTCTGTTTGAATGAGCATGGACCAAAATTTGAAATTATTGAGAAATAAGGAGGGATGGATGAAGGGTATAGAATTTTCTTTGAGAAAGAGAGGAAAGAAGGAGCAAGATGAAGATAAAGAAAAGAATGACAAAGTTGCTAGAATATCAAAAAGGAAAAGCAGCAAAAAAAAAAAAAAAAATTGAATTAGGAGAAAGGCCACCTTGTGTGTGCACCGGGTCTCGGGCCTCAGCAAGCTTAGGGACTCTAAGTCAACCGACAAGGTATGCTAGACTACACAAAAAGCCAGAAAAAAAAGCAAAAAAGCAAAAAATAATAAATAATAAATAAAAAAATAAAGAGTGTTTTTCCTTAAGAGATGTAGTGATTGGGATTAAGGAGAAGGTGCAAGAATCATACTCTTTATTTTATTTGATTGCTTTGAGGACAAAGATAATTTTTAAGTTTGGGGTGGTGTACTATAATCAGAGATGGTTCATGCTAAGGAAGATGGGACATGGATATGAGGAGGAGGACTGACCGGTAAAAATTTTATCCTTTATTTTCTCCTTACCCATTTCCCATGCCCAATTACAACCTATAAAAGACCTTTTGATCATAATTTTGAAATTCCTTCAAGTTAGTGGAGATTAGACTGATGGTTGGCTTATGTTTTTAAATTTAAACTGCTCACATGCAAGGGAAAGGGGTAGGTTTGGTAGAAGACAACTTGATCATGCCTTGACTAAGCACGATAACCAAGAAAATGAGAGGTCTGAATGAGTAATCTTTGATTGATGCATAGAAAAGGGTAAATCCACTGATTTTTATTAAACTTTGACGATTGGTCATAACTCTGGGTCTTTTTTATTAAGTTTTGCTCGAGGACGAGCAAAGGTTTAAGTTTGGGGTTGTGATAAGTGTCTGAAAAGACACTATTTTTAGGGCTCAATTTAACTTGTAAATTATATTTTGGAATCAATATTTATCACAATATCATGAAATATGTCTAAAATTTATTTTTTCTCTCTCAAGAGTCCAACGCAATAAGAATTATTGAAATCGGAGCTAAAATGAAGAAAATTTGAAGATTTTAGTGCAAAAAGGTACAAGGTTGCAGGAACCAGTGCGACCGAACCAATTGGAAGACAAAATCCGGCGCTACCGTGCCATTCGAATGGCGTTTCTACACCAAGATGGCGTCACTGAGTCTATGGAATTTCCTAACATGACCGAGGCTATTTCCATTCGAGTACTTAGAAAAAATTCTGCCCGAGTGGCGCGACCGCGCAAATATCAGATACATTAACGGCGCGACCGCGCCAGTGACACAACAAGGCAAAACCGCACAAATCTCGGGATTCTGACAAGTAATCAATTTCAAACGTGGGAGGTATAATCCTCAGTCCATAAGGAAGGTGTCCACGAAGTCTCTAGAGGAAATTGATGGGAATCCTAAGAGGTTTGAATGCTCAAAGAAGTGAAGTCCAATGCTGATTAGGAGATTGCTAAAGAAGGAAACTACAGTCCGAGTTTGAAGAGGTCATATCTGGAGTTTCCAACTCCCAATTGATTCCAAATTTGGAACAAGTCTCCTGAGAGGATTTAGAATCATATCATGAAAAATCAGATCAATCCAAGTCGTCCTTTTGGAGTTTTAAATTTTCAAAGTGGTGGACCCAGTGCTGAAATTGGCAGCAGAACTAAACCAACTTCTCTTCACCATATCTCAAGTTTCCCAATTCATATTTACTTCAAAGTTTGTACACAAATCAATGACTATGTAAGGAAGGTCCCTGTGAAATTTCATGTAATTTAGAGGTCAGGATGGGATGATTTCAACCCCTGGACAGAGACCAAATTACAAGGCATGGACAGCAAAACACCTATAAATAGGGGTCCGAGGATGGGGGATAGGCATTCAGTTCTTAGTTTATTTTTCTCATTGTTTTAGTTAGTTTGGAGAAGAGAGGAAGTCCAAAGGGAGTATTGCACGACCTCTTGGACTTTGAAGAGAAAAGGTAGAGATTTCAGTCGAGGCACAAGCTGAAGCTAAGGGACAGTCCTTCAAGGGGGTTTCTGTACTTAGTCTATTTTGATTTTCATGGCTGTAATTGAATCCTTTATGTGTGTTTATATTGTTAGCATGGAGTAGTCTCTCTGTTGGGGAAGTTACGAACTCCTAGTTTTACTATGTTAAAGTTTTAAAATTTATAGCAAAATAGTACTTTGCCTTTGTTTTAGAATTTAAGTTCATTTCTTACTTCTAGTCTGAATTGCTTTCTGAGTATAATGAGGTTCGAATGGAGAAGTTATAATTCAGTAGTGGTTTGGACTATTAGTTTGATTCTTCGTTTTCTAAAACAACTCATTTTTCTAACTAGATAGTTCCGGCTAGTGATGGAGACTAGTGGAAGCGATACAACTTTTTATAACTCTTGTTCTGAATAAGAGAGAGCTAATCTTTAAGCTTTTATATTTATGCACTTAGGATTTGAATGTTCCGGATTGTGAAGGAGTTAAAAGAATAGGTGAAAGCCATTTCCTATATATGGGTAACCAAGTTTGCAAAAGCTAATTCAAGGTAAAGGTACTTGAGCTATAAAATCAGAACTTTGCATACTAATAACTAGGAGGGATTTACACTTTTCCAAAACATCTCATCTCCATAAGGTTTAGTTGTCTGATCTATTATTTTAATTCTGTTTTCTTTTCCAGTTTCTCAAAATAAAAAATTGTTTACCTCAATCAGGAGAAGATTCTTTGTTTAAACTAAATTCTCATCAAGGTCTTTATGGGATCGATATCTGGACTCTTGAGTCTATATTACATGCTGACCTAGTGCACTTGCTAGAGACCCAACAGCTGGCGGCGTCAAGAAGTCTTTTGGGAAGAACTTCGCCAACATGACGGGTCTCTGACTTCTTTTGTTCAGTCCTTGGACACCCTCTTTCTGAGCTTTATTTCGGCGTTTTGGGACTTTCTTTCTCGATCGCTTCGCCTTTCATTTGACACCGCCGATGGTTCGATTTCTCGAATGGGCTTTTTCCATCATGTGACTAGGATCCACCCCTCCACATCTGCTACAACGGCTTCTCGGGGCGCCGTCTTTGGTGTGAACTTAGCCAGAGGTTGGTCGTGAATTTTGTTGGTGGAGCATGACTTGGGACGATATTTCTTCTTCACGACCCGAGTCTTATTGAGCCTAGTCATTTGGTAAGACTCGGCTATGATAGAGATGATTTTTTTTATGCGACGCCTTCTGCCTTGTCTATTGCAATGCAACCTTGCGCCGCCAGGTCCATAATTTGATCCTTCTGGACAAAACGTTTCTCAGTTGGGTGACCGAGTAGATGGTGGTACTTGCAGAAGTTGGGATCCTTCGACTTTGACAAGTCGTTGGGCCTTTAGATTTTTGGCAACTTCAACAAGTCATTCTCGAAGCAGTTGCTCGAGCATGATCGGGACATCAGAGTCATCGAATGGGTAGGTCTTTGCTTTCCTCTTCTTCAACGTCGGCCTCTGAAAGATGCCCCCAGTGAATGGCCGCGGATGGGATTCGAATTGACTTTGCCTCAGACTTTGATCAGCTCAAAAGCATTAGTTGCGAAAGAGTTTTTCTTTTCTTTTGACTCTTTCGCGACAGTTTTTGCCTTCTTGTAAGAGTCGAGGATGGGAGCCATGTTGTGAGCCTTCGTCGCGAGATCTTGGAAGTCGGTTGGTTTCTGATGCGATCCCAGCTAATCAGTAGCAAGAGGACTAATCAATGTAAATAGACTTATGCAAGTCCGAATATCGTCCCACAAGGACCAAGCCAGCAGTTAGTTGTTTTCTAAATAAAAATCTAAAGTTTGAGAATCCTGATTTGAAAGATAGAAAATTAAACAAAACAAGTACTTGAAAGCTATTGAGAAAAAGCTTTTGAGGAATTTCAATGAGGAGAGAAGACGTTGGGAATCCAATTCCCTCCCTAGACACTTCTGAGATTGAATAGAAATTATGTTTTGGAAATCAATTTCTGACGAGCTTATAAAATCATGGCTACAATCCGCATCGGCATCACCTTTTTCTATTTCCTAGAGTAAACTAGCTGGCATAATCGACTCTACTTGATAGCATAAACATGAAGCTCTTATGTCATAGACAAATCAATCTAATCCAACAGGGTATTACTTTAAGGTCGAGGATTAACCCAAGGATTAGTTGATCTACCTAGTGTATGAACTCAAAAAGACTTGTAAAACCCTATCAACATATCTTACCTTAAGTCTAGCGTAACCTTATAACCAGTACATAGCAAGACAGCAAGTATGAATCAAGAATTAAACAACTTTGGAAAACTCATTCATGCACCAAATTTAAACCAATTAAAATATAATGTATCAATCTCATTACATGCCTAGGGAGTCATGGATCCCCAACTAAAAACGACTACTCCATACTGGAAATAAAAACACACATCAAGGTTTTGATAACACCCATGAAAGAAGAAAAATAACTAAGTACAAAAACTCCCTTTGGAAGGCTGCTTTTGGTCACTCTTGCTCCTTGGCTGAATTCTCCACCTTTCTTCCTCAAAGTGACCAGAGGTCGTGTAAGACTCCCTCTGGACCTTCTCATCTCTCTAAACTAAACTACAAATCAGGAAATTGAACTGAAACTTGAATGCTAGAACTAAAACTGAATCTAAAACTAAAACTGAATGATTTGCACTCTGCTTCGAACCCCTACTTATACTTGTTCTGCTGCCCAGGCCTTGTAATTTCTTCTCTGTCTAGGGATATGAATTATGCCTTTCCGACCTCAGAATTGTCTGAAATTATACACGAACCTTCCTTACATGGTCCTTGCCTTGCTCACGAAATTTGAGTCCAATCTGAGTTGGGAAACTCGAGATATATTGTGAAGAAGTTGGATTACTTCTGCTACCAATTTCTACACTGGGTCCACCACTTTGAAAGTATAAAACTTCAGAAACCCGACTTGGATTGGCCTGAATTTTCGTGATATGATCCTCAATATCCTCAAGAATATTCAGTCTAAATTTGGATTCAATTGTGATCCGGGAAATCCAGATATGCTCTCCTTCAAACTCGGATTTATCTTCTCTTCTTGGCAGCAGTTTCCTTCTTTGTATTGATCTTCACTTCTTGGTCATTCAAAACACTTAGAGCTCGAGTAAATTTCCTTAGAATCTTCATGGATACCTTCCTTAGACACATAGGACTTCTTTTCCCAATTTTGGGCTTGATTGGTTGTCAGGATCCCAAGATTTTTGCAGAAGAGCGTTGCTGAGTCATCAGCGCGATCGCGCCAATATTTTGCCTGATTCTGGCGCGGTAGCGCCACTGGAGCAGAGTTCTTTCTATGTCTGGAAACGGCCAACAAACCCGAGCCGAGTTAGGAGACTTCTTGGCTCGGTAGCGCCATATTTTGCTGTAGTAGTGGCGCAGCAGCGCCACTCCTTAGACTTTTCTTTGGTCCCCAGAACGACAACTTCTCTTTCCATCTTCAGCAGCTCTTTAGCGCGTCCATGCTGTCTCTATGAGAGGTAGCACCAGCTTCTTGGCGCGGTCATGCCACTTCACATTCCCCAACCATTGGCTTTCATGTCCGTTGATTCGTTGGCCATTTTTCTCCAATATTTTGAATTTTTGAATATTTTCCTGGCGCGGCGGCGCCGATTCTGACGCGGACGCACCATCCTTCTTTTTGGCTTCTTTTGCTCATTTTTCCTTCGATTTTGCTCCAAATCCAGTTTTTCTTCTTCCACTGAGTACCTGAGGCACAAAACATGAAATTGAGTCATATGTGTTGCTTTTATATTCAGAATTGACTCGGAATTAGATTTTTCACTTAATTTTCATGCCTAGAGATAGTGTCTTATAGATACTTATCATTTTCTTCCCATCAAGAAGTAGAGAAGGCCCGAGGACATGCTGCGGACGCACATGTCGATCTCTACTTCCAGGGGGAAGTTCGAACTTTATTTACAATTGAGGCTGAAAATTCCTCCATCGGTTGATGTAGTCAATTACTTTTTTACCTTTCTTCTATCAAAGATTGGTGATTTTGATTCTTATAGTAGCTCGATGTACCAGTCGAAGGCGTTTCCCTTTAGTGAACGACCAAACTACTTGACTAGCAAGTCATCATCGGTATCGGCATTGTTGCAGGTTTCTATAAAGTGAGCGACGTGTTGGTTCGGAAGGCAGGCGCCATTGAACTACTGAAATTTTGGTGGATGGTACACGAACGGCATTGGGAGATTTTGTATCCGTTGTGTGTAGGGTCTCCAGTAGAAGACTCATTTTCTCTCGTCTGAGCTATTTTGTATGGCGTGGTTGATCAACTCAATCACCGCATCGAGTGTGAGGGAGGCCAGCTCCTCCTCGCGGCGTGACCTTCGAATAATCACCAGGGCTGCCAACCGTTCGTTGAAAGCAAGCTCCTCAAGGCAGGGCTCAGCCGAAGCGCTAGTTGTCGCCATGTTTCGGTTGACTTCTTGTGAGAGGTCGCTGGTGTTGGTCGTGAGGGCCTCCAATCGTTCCATTATTTGCGCAATCAGGAGGTCACAAGCCAAACTTTGAGCATCCTTGGCACAGATCCTCTCGTCTTGTTCTTTTAAAGCGGCTTGCATTTCAACAAGCTATTCTTCGACTGTTTTAGCCAAAGCTGCCATAGAGGCGACTTTGATGGTGGGAGTTGGAGAAGATGCTCCCGTCGCAAACCGAAGTAGCGACATTTTAACTAGCGACCATGTTGGAGAGAAGGACGCCAGTGTAGTTTGGTCCAGCGAGCCCGCAGTGGGCTATCGGGTTGGAGTGCCGACCGCCAAGATATGTTGACGAGGTGATGCCTTCATTGGTGACCAACTTGATGGAGTAGCCGCTGGCATGTTCTGGCAAGAGTTGGTTGGCGATCGAACCAGAGGAGAAGCTGTTAGCCTCGGTCAGCGTGGTGATTGGGCTGCGGTAGTGAGCGCCGCTAAGAGTTCGTGAGAGATAGTCACTACTGGCGATTGACCCCCAGCAGTTGTTCCGGGAGGTCGAAACAATCAGGTTCCTCCTCACGGATCAGGAGGGTTTGAACCTCCGTGTCATTCATAATGTTGGATCATGGCCAGCATCAGAGAGATCCTACGCGATGGTGGCGACTGGGTCGGGCTGGCCACCCGGTGAGGCAGGCCACCGGGCTGTGCGCCGGTGGTGTGATGCGATGGCCAGGTAAGTTGGCTTATTTTCTGTCGGGATTAACCTGACCGGTACTGCTGCAACTGGCTTGGCAGAGGTCGTGGTAGCCTTTGGTTGGAACACCGCGCTCCGGCGTCGTGCGTCCCGCATAAAGAGAGCATGTCCGCAGGACATGCTCCTGGCCAATGGCCTTTTCATTGGGCGAGTGGCTGGCGATGGAGAAGTTGGGGCACGAATGCCGGTTGGAGAGCCAGCAGATGGCTCATGAGCTGAGATTGCGGTGGTCAAGCTCGCATTGGCAACTGGTCGCAGGTAGGAGAAGCATGCTGTGGAGAAGGAGATGAGAGGTAGGAGATGGCCCACCGGGTATGCCAAATTTGTATCAGCGAAAAATCCTCCGGTCTGTAAAACAACACAACCGATTGATTAAATCGACAAAAATACAGAGAGTTTTACATGTTGGGTTTGGGGAATCGGAAAATTGTGGGGATGTGATGCTTCCTCTTTTTCGATCTCCATGTGCTAGTGAAGTTACTACTTCCTACGAACAACGATGAGTCGAGAACTTCGAAGAGTCACGAACAGGTGTCGAGTTTGGTTGGCTAGACAAGAGTATTTGTGTCCCGTGTATTACAGCGTATTGGCATTTTCGATGGTTGTGCAGAGCCGCTTCAGTTGTCTGGACAGTCTTCGACGAACAGGAGGTTGCTTGAACTTCTGGCTCGAGCTTGTGTGTTAGGATTTTTCTGTAGTGATTTTTTTCGACCCTTCTGACAAAGTGCTCCCGGCTATTTGTAGTTGGTCGGGTGTTGTTGTTAGAGGTCGATCACAAAAACGAGGAAATCGATCATCTTTTGATGGCATAATGAGAAGAGTGAGGAAGATTGGGACGCTTCCTCCTTTCTCTTTGTCGATCCTCAAGATGGGGGAGTCAACAGTCCTTTTACTGTACGTGACTTCTCTGGTGGAGTGAGAGTGGAGAATTTGGCGCTGTCTTTCTTATGTTGCTCCACCGAATCAGGATCGGCAGAGAGCTTGATAGATTTCTATTTCTGGTTCTCTTGCTGGTGTCTGGATCGAGTGACACAGTTGCTGATGATGGCTTGAAGGTGGTGAGTTGTGCTGACTATGTTGACACCAGTGTTGGTGATTTGGCTAGATGATGGACCTTAGTGGCGAGCCATGAGTGGTGATTCTGATAATCCATGCGCAGGCTTGCAATGAGCCCATGACGGTCGATTGGTGGGCTAGTGGGTGACTGAGTTTACCGTATATGGATCTGCCACATTTTGGCGTCTACAGATTGCCCCCTTCGAGATTTACATGTTAGGAGAATGAGTAAATCTCGAACATGCATTCACACACACGCACACACCCACACTTTTTTTTTTCTTTTTTTTTTTGGACACTATTGCTGTTTTATGGTCATTTATCTTTTGTGTACGTATTTTTTGTCCTCTTGCTTTTTTATGATAGAGTATATTTTCTTAACACTTACGTATTCGTCTCTTTTTTTTTCTTTCATTTTCTTTCTTTTCTTTGGCCCTCTTACTGTTTTAGGGTTGTTTGATTTTCTCATTTTTTTGCCTTCAAGATATTTTAGGGCAGTTTGATTTTCTCTTGTTTTATTGCATATTTGCATACGTATACAATGTAAGTACGGGTATACATAAGAGTTGGGTACCTGATAGGTAGTGTTCGTGCTCGAGTCCGAGCAACAACACATCGATCGGTTGATGAAGTTTGTGGCGAGTCGCGGTAGGACAGATGACCAGAGATCGGTCAAGCTGCGATAGCAGCCTTTTTAGGCGTTGTGGCTAGGGACTGCTTCGGTCGACCCAAATTTCTGTCCTTCCTTTTAAATTTGGTAGCTTCGACGACTTTGACGAATTTCTGCATCACGCTGGAGCAAGGGTGCGGACCCGAGCAAGAAACGATAGAGCTAAATGGTAGCTTGATGGACCTCGCTCTTGTCGCCTGGTAGGTATTGTGATATGATGGAGAATTCTCCTCCGGTGTGACTTCCAATCGTTCTGGATTTCTTCGGCGATTCAAGTTTCGACCAATCTCGACGAACTTTAGTGCTTTCGGAGCTCCTCTATGTTGCTTCGAACGATTGGCACGAACTGAAATGAAGCGCAGTGGCCCCATCCCGGCTCGGTCGTTTCCTCGACAAGATGAACTGTTTCGGTTTGGTTGATTGGCTTCAGCAATCCTGGTCATCTCACTGGACAAAGAGAGCACAAACCAGAATGAATCGCAGGGGCTCCATTCTGGTTCGGCCAGTTTCTTGGAGAGACGACATGCCTCCAGCGAACTTCGAACTGGAGAGAGGGAGATAGACAGAGTAGAGCCGAAGGAAGAACCGTACCTATTTCAGTTTGGCAGACCCCCATGATCAGTAGAACAACTTCTGCGACATGGTCGTCGCGCCAAAGAAGAGGCTCGTACACGAGTAAGGCTCAATATGCCGCACCCTGGCTAGGCCGGACTCGGATCTACTGCGAACAGCAGCACTACAAACCGGTACGAACAGCCAATCAATGTTGTGCGTACCATTTCAAAGCGCTGCTAGATAAGCAGCACTACATTTCAAAGCGCCGCTACGATGGTACGCATAACAGTATTGATTGGCTGTTCGTACCAGTTCGCAGCGCTGCTGTTCGCAGCAGATCCGAGTCCCAGCTCCTCGGCGAGACGAATTGTTTCTCCGCACCAAGGCACGCGTTTCATCGAAACTCGATGACCTTCTGCGCTTGTGGAACTACTGCTCTGTGCTGCGTCAAAGACTTGGCACGAACTGAAATGAAGTGCAGTGGCCCCATCCCGGCTCGGTCGATTCCTCGGCGAGACGAGTTGTCTTCGGTGAACTGCTTCGAATTGGAGCGAGAGAGTTATGATCAAAATATACTCTGGTTCAATTCGGCCAACCTCTTCAACAGATAAGATAGCATTTGGCGACTCTGGCCATCGTGTCGGAGAGGAGGCGCGCACAAATCAAGACACGATGGCCCCCATTTAGGCTTTGTCGACCTTCTTCGTCGAGCACGCGGCGAGCTCCTCTGCTTCGGCGTGCTCGACGAACTAAAAGAAACCTTGGCAACTCTCTGGAGTCACAACGCCCTTTCGTATTGCAATTGTTTATCCCAGTGCACTTTCGGAGAGGTGTTTTTATAGAGAGGATGTCAGGGGGGAGTACTGTGAGCCCTACTCTGCTTCTTTTGGGTCATGCAATCTCCGACGCCGCGACCGAGAGTAGGAGAGCTAGAAAGAGGGACGTGGTGGGGTGGGTCTGCCCTTAATTGGTGCTTCATTCCTTGTTGGTGGTAAGATTTCCTATGCAGAGTCCAATTTGGGTGGAACTCTGCATGGAAATTGATAGTCTCTATTTGAATTAGGAATGTCAATCGACTCCTAAAATTAGGGAGCCTTTTGACTTCCTTTAAAGGGATGGTCACCCCTCTTTTTCTTCTCTTTTGGTTATTGGCAAATCTCAACCTCAATTATAAAGAAAGTTTGAACTTATCCCTGGAAGCAGAGATCGACATGTGCATCCGTAGCATGTCCTGGGGTCTCCTCTACTTCTTGAAGGGGAAGAAAGATAATACGATATGATGACAATGCAGCAGTTGTCATTGATCAGGAAGGAAATCCAAAAGGAACTCGAGTTTTTGGAGCGATCGCCCGGGAACTGAGATAGTTGAATCAAATTATGGGTCTCATGATATATCTTAGTATAGAAAATGTGAACAAGGACTTTTATTTGTTTATAAACCCGTATCATTGATAATAAAATAGGAAGTGAACAATTATGGCACGGAAAAGTTTGATTCTTCAGTCCTAGATACAATTAATATGTTATTGAATTAATATTACTATCATGTATCAGAATGGAATGTAAGACAACGTGCATCTAAATATGTCTGTCCTAGTCTACCAGGTATAAGCGTGATATATAGAAAATAGAAATGAGAAGGTTTGGCACCTCGATGTCAACTCTTCGCCACCTAGGGCTGTAGTATGTTCCAAGGGTTGGGCTGTTGCCCTAAAAAAAGTAATCTTTCTCCAGTCAGCTCACGACGGAGGCTCACGACATGGGGGTCGTCATGGAGCATGTCGGCAATAGCACGGCTCCCATCCCCGACCCTTACAAGAAGGGGAAAACCATCGTGAAAGAGTCAAAAGAAAAAAAAAGCTCTTTCGCAACTAACGTCCTCAAGTCAAACAAAATCGGAGGCAAAGTCAATACAAATCCTGCCCCGCGGCCATCGACCGGGGCCATCTATTAGAGGCCAACGCTGAAGGAGAGGCAAGGCAAAGACCTACCCCTTCGACGATGCTGACGTTCCGATCATGCTCAAGCAACAACTCAACAATGACTTGCTCAAGCTGCTGGAAATCAAAAGGCCCGGTAACTTGTCAAAGTCGAAGGATCCCAACTTCTGCATGTACCAACGTCTACTCTGTCACCAGACCGAGAAATGTTTCATCCTGAAGGATCGAATCACAGACCTGGTGGCGCAAGGCCGCTTTGTAATAGATGGGGCAGAAGGCGTCACATCGGCAAACGTCGTCTCTGTCAAAGTCGAGTCTAATTGACCGACTAGGCTCAATAAGCCTTGGGTCGTGAAGAAAGAGTATCATCCCAAGTCATGCTCCACCAACAAAAGTCACGACAAACCACCGGCTAAGTTCACACCAAACTAGCACCCCAAGAAGCTGCTACTGCAGACAGAGAAGGGTGGATCCTAGCACCCGACAGAAAAATCCCATTTGAGAATTCGAACCCCCAGTTGCTATCAAATCAAAGACGAAGCGACCGAGAAAGAAAGTCGCAGAACACCAAAAAAAATCTCCGAGGGCAGGCATCCAAGGTGCGAACAAAAGAAAGTGGAGACCAGTCAGGTTGGCAGAGTTCTTCCCGAAGGACTTCTTCACGCCGCCAGCCATGGTGGAGACCTGCTCAGCTGCTCCTGCTAAGCAGACTAACCGCGAAGAGAAAGGCAAGTCATGGGCTGCCAAATGTGACGACCTCAAAACATCCTTAAAGCGTATCTCACCTCTGAATGAGATCGAAGACGACCTCGACTTGGACATCCGATCAAGACAGACTCTCCTCCAGATTCTTGACGAGCTGAAAAATCTCCAAGCCAAGATCAAGCAATTAGAGATGAGGAAGAACAACCTGTCGAAGGTCGGACTGACCCGTCATTCAGAAAAGAAGAAGAAGCTTCCTCTTCTTATCAAATCTCACAGCCCGAAGAAACACTCACCGTCTCTTGTCCACCGTGCATCACTTTCCGAGAAGAAGATGCACAATTGGGGGCAAGGAATCATAACCGGCTGTTGTTCATATCCAGCTACATCAAAGACAACTTGGTTCACCAGATTCTCATTGATTGCGGATCCGTGGTTAACATCCTGCCAATCCGTATGATGAAGAATGTTGGCATATCTGTCGCTGACCTGTCCGCAACTTCCTTATCCAAGGATTTAATCGGGAAGGACAGCGGACGTTCGGCATGATCCACTTAGAGCTTCACATCAGAGATTTGATAGCCGACACACCCTTTCAAGTGATTTATTCTAGGACTTCATATAATTTGCTCCTGGATGGACCATGGCTTCACGCCAATGGGGTTACGCCATCTACACTTCACCAGTGCTTCAAGTACTGAAAGGATGGCGAGCAGAAGACAGTGTACGCTGACAAAAGCCCAATCACCTACTATAATCAGATCCGTATGGGCCCGAAGGATGAAGATGAATCCACTGAAATGCGCATTTGGCGTCATGTCCGGCAAATTCCTCGGGTTCGGCAAATTCCTTGGGTTCGGAAAATTCCTCGGGTTTGGCAAATTCCTCAGGTTCGGTAAATTCCTCAGGTTTGACAAGATCGATGCGATTCAAAAGATGTCGGAGCCGAGAAACATCTCGGAGCTCAAAAGTTTCAAAGGCCACCTAGCCTATATTTGGCGCATCCTCTCGAACCTCTCTGGGCAATGGCATCAACGATTTAGCCGGCAGATGAAGAAGGACATGCCTATTGAGTGGGATGATGCATGTCGTAACACCTTTAACAACATAGAGGCATAACTCACAAAACTATCGGTGCTCGTTGCCCCTATAGTCGGTAAGTCATTGCTGCTTTACATCGTCGCCTAGGAGAACTCGATGGCGGCCTTGCTTGCTCAATGCTACAAAAACAACAAAGAACGGCCGCTGTATTACTTGAGACGAACTTTGGCAGGCGCTGAAATCGACTACACGCCTATCGAAAAGATCTGTCTGGTGCTCATCCTCGCAGTTCAAAAGCTCCGACACTATATCTTTGGGACAAATTTGATTTCTAGTCGATTGGCCAAATGGGCACTCCTCCTCTCCGAGTTCAAAATAAACTGCGTATCGTAGAGGGCCATCAAAGGCCAAGCCTTGGCAAACTTCCTCTCCGAGCACCCAGTTCCAGCATAATGGGATCCGACAGAAGAATTTCCCGATGAAGAAATTTTGCTTGTCGAAATACTTTCGCCTTGAAAAATCTACTTCGACATTACCGCAGGAAAAAGCAGAGCCGGCGCAGGAGTTCTCTTCATTTCACCGAAAGACGATATCCTGCCATACTCGTTCGTGCTCACTCAAAATTGCTCAAACAATATGGTACAATACCGAGCACTCCTTCTCGGTGATAAGTGTCTAAAAGGCACTATCTTTAGGCATGAAAATGAAATAAAAATCTAATTCCGAGTCAATTTTGAGTATACAAGCAACAAATATGACTCAATTTCATGTTATGTGCCTCAGGTACCCAATGGAAGAAGAAAAACTGGATTTGGAGCAAAAACGGAGGAAAAATGAGCAAAAGAAGCCAAAAAGATGGATGGTGCGTCCGCGCTAGAATCTGCACCACTGCGCCGGGAAAATATTCAAAAATTTAAAATAATGGAGAAAATGCCGAACGACTCAACGGACATGAAAGCCAATGGTTGGGGAATGTGAAGTGGCATGACCGCGTCTTCAGAGGGCGCTACCGCACCAAGGATCGGGCGCTACCTCACACAGAGACAGAATGGACGCACCAAAGAGCTGCTGAAGATGGAAAGAGAAGTTGTCGTTCTGGGGACCAATGAAAAGTCTAAGAAGTGGCGCTGTCGCACCACGACTATAGAAAAATATGGCGCTAACGCGCCAAGAAGTCTCCTAACTTGGCATGGGTTCGATGGTCATTTCCAGACTTAGAAAGAACTCTGCTCCAGTGGTGCGACCACGCCATAATCAGGCACATTATTGGCGCAACCATGCCGATGACTCAGCATCGCAAAGTCGCAAAAATCTCGGGATCCTGACGACCAATCATGCCCAAAATTGGGAAAATAAGTCCTAAGTGTCTAAGGAAGGTATCCACGAAGATTCCAAGGAAATTTACTCGAGTTCTAGGTGTTTTGAATGACCAAGAAGTGAAGATCAATACAAAGAAGGAAACTGCTGCCAAAAGAGAAGATAAATCCGAATTTTATGAAGAGCACATCTGGAGTTACTGATTCCCAATTGAACCCAAATTTGGACTGAATATTCCTGATGATATTGAAGATCATATCACGAAAATTCAGGCCAATCCTAGTCGGGTTTCTCAAGTTTTATATCTTCAAATTGGTGGACCCAGTGCAGAAATTGGCAGCAGAAGCAATCAAACTTCTCCACATCATATCTCGAGTTTCCCAACTCAGATTGGACTCAAATTTCGTGACAAAGGGAAGGACCATGGAATCAAGGTTCGTATTTAATTTCACCCAATTCTGAGGTTGGTAGGCATACTTCATACCCCTGGACAGAGACAAAATTACAAGGCCTAGGCAGCAGAACAACTATAAATAGGGGTCCGAGGAAGAGAGTTAGGCATTCAACTTTCAGTTCAATTTCCTGCTTTGTAGTTTAGTTTAGAGAGAGGAGAAAGTCCAGAGGGAGTCTTACACGACTTCTGGGTACTTTGAGGAAGAAAGGTGGAGAATTCAGCCAAGGAGCAAGGGTGACCAAGAGCAGCCTTCCAAAGGGAGTTTCTGTACTTAGTTATTTTTCTTCTTTCGTGGCTGTTATCAAAACCTTGATTTGTGTTTATATTTCTAGTATGGAGTAATCGTCTGTAGTTGGGAGTTCATGACTCCCTAGGCATGTAATGAGATTGATACATTATATTTTATTTGGTTTCAATTTGGTGCATGAATGAGTATTTTTAAGTTGTTTATTCTTGATTCATACTTGTTGTCCTACGATGTACTGGCTATAAGGTGAAGCTAGACTTAAGGTAAGATATGTTGATAGGATATATAATATCTTTTTAAGTTCATGCACTAGGTAGATCAACTGATCTTAGGGTTAATCCTCGACCTTAAAGTAATACCTTGTTAGATTAGTTTGATCTACCTGTGACACAAGACCTGATTCCCGACCATAGTTATGGTCAATGAGCTTTATGTTTATGCTATCAAGTAGAGTTGATTATGCCGTCTAGTTTACTCTAGGAGATAGAAAAAGGTGATGCCGATGCGGATTGTAGCCATGGTTTTATAAGCTCGTCATAAATTGATTTCCAAAACATAATTTTTATTCAATCTCAGAAGTGTCTAGGGAGGGAATTGGATTCCCAACGTCTTCTCTGCTCATTGAAATTCCTCAAAAGCTTTTTCTCAACTGTTTTCAAGTAATTATTTATTTTAATTTTCTATTTTGATAAAGTATTTTATCCCCGATACTCAAACTTTGAATTATAACTCAGAAAGCAATTAACTACTGGCTTGGTCCTTTTGGGACGATATTTGGACTTACATAAGACTATATTACATTGATTAGTCCTCTTGCTAGTGATTAGCTAGGATCGCATCAAGTTTTTGGCGCCGTTGCCGGGGACCAAAGTTTCTAGTAGTAATTGCTTAGAGTTTAAAAGTTAGAGATTTGAGTTTTTGTTTTTTTTTATATTTTGCAAGAGGTTCATGACCAGATCTCGAGTGGAACCATCCCAAGAGATTGATCCTGAACCAGAAAGGACTTTAAGGCAAACGCTGAAGGAAAATCAGAACTCTTCCAAGGATCAAGAAGACATGGAGAACGTAGAAAGCACTCATGAAGAACAAGCACCAAGCCCAACGAGAACCATGGAGGATTATGTCACACAAACCCCAAATACACACATGACAAGTATTATCACTTCCACTATTCAAGCTAATAATTTTAATATTAAGCCTGAGATTATTGCTATGCTTCAAAATCATTATCAGTTTAGTGGGTTAGCTAATGAAGATCCTAATGACCATCTTGAAAGATTTTTGGACTTGTGTGCTACCTTCAAATATAATGGTGTGTCAGATGATGCAATTAGATTGAGGCTTTTTCAGTTCCCCTTGGCTGGACGAGCTAAGACATGGCTAAACACTCTACCAGCCAGATCTATTGCCACTTGGGAAGATTTGCAGAAAATATTTCTAGGCAAGTATTTTCCACCAGCAAAGACCATTAAAGTAAAGAATGAAATTTCTCAATTCTTGCAGGGACCAGAAGAACATCTTTTAGAAGCATGGGAGAGGTTTAATGGACTACTCAAAAGATGCCCAAATCACAAGATAGAGCTCTGGAGCCAGATTGAGATTTTCTACAACGGGCTGAACATAAACACAAGAAGCATGATAGATGTTGCATCTGGTGGATCGATTAGTAAAAAGACTCTTGAAAAAGTGCATGAGCTAATAGAGGAGATGACAGCCAATATGTATCAATATCCGCTGGAGCGATCAAGCAAGAAGGCTGCTGGAATTTTCAAACTGGACTCTCCAACCACCGTGCAAGCACAAATAGAAGCACTTCAGCAACAATTTGCAAATTTTCAGCAACAATCAAACCTTGTGGTAGCTTCGATCTGCAAAATATGTGGAGGAGGACATGCTGACAATGAATGCTAAGGTAATGTATATGCTCTGAATTCCAAACCTGAACAAACTAATTTTGTTGGAAATTCTCGCAGGATGGACCCATACAGCAATACATACAACCCTGGCTGGAGAAATCATCCAACTTTCTTATGGAATAACACAAATCAGACAAGGCAACAACCTCCTGGATTCAAACCATTACAAGCCAATGCGCAACAAAAGGAGGAGTCACTAATCACTAGGGCTGAATTGGAGGAAGACAGGAAGATGACTCGAGCAATGTATGCAGAGTTCCAATCACTAAGGCAATCGTTCACACTTCTGACCACTCAAGTGAATCAACTTAATAAAGATGCATATGAAAGACCGAGAGGAGCTTTACCTAGCAACTTGGAAGTGAATCCAAAAGAACAAGTCAAGATCATAACACTTAGAAGTGGAAAGACTCTCGAGGAGCTCCATCCAAAAGAACAACCAGCCATAGAAGAAGAGCAAAATCAGAAAGGAGAAGAAGAGCAAGAACGGGAAAAGGTAAGTTCACCAGCTTCTCCAAGAAAGAAAAAAGTAAGGATGCACTTCCTATTACTGATATTGATGTAAGAAATCTACCTTACCCAAGTAGAGCTAAAAGGACATTCTAGACAGAAGCTTTGCTAGGTTTCTAGAAATCTTTATGAAATTGCAGATTAACATTCCACTGATTGAAGCATTGAGGCAAATGCCCCTATATGGCAAGTTTCTTAAAGAGGTCATATCTGGAAGAAGGAAGATGGAGGAGCAAGGTACTATCTTACTTAAAGAAAATTGCAGTGCAATCTTGAGGAATGACCTGCCAACAAAATTAAAAGATCCAGGGAGTTTTACAATACCTTGTGAAATTGGTTCAAATAAATTTGCGAATGCATTATGCGATTTAGGGGCAAGTGTTAACTTAATGTCATTGTCCCTTTGCAGGTATTTAAAACTTGGAGAACCTCAAGAGACCGAAATCACTCTTCAATTTGCGGATAGATCAACCAAGATACCAGAAGGAATAATGGAGGATGTGTTGGTGAAAATTCAAAATTTTATATATCCTTGCGATTTTGTGGTTTTAGACATAGAAGTAGACAAGAACCTACCTATAATTTTTGGCAGACCATTCTTGGCTACCGCTGGTGCTATAATTGATTGCAAGCAAGGGAATCTAACTTTAAGGCTTAACAATGATACAATAAGTTTTAATATAAAAGAAGCCATGAAACAACCAGGCCATCCCACATGATGATTTCTATTTGAGAATTGATGTGATCGATTCTTGTATAGTAGAAATTAAAGAAGAAAATAAGATTGAAGAAGCAAAAGAAGGAGACCTAATCCATTCAAAGGAGAAGGAAGATGAAGATCCCATTAGGACAAGGGAAGTTAAAGAAGTGGAGGCTGAAAACGAGGAGTTGGAGGAAGAAACAAAGGAACAAGGGGCTCAAGGAGCTTCTAAACTTGAACTCAAACCCCTCCCAAATAATTTGAAATATGTTTTCCTTAAAGAGAATGATAAACCAGTGATTATTTCTTCATGTTTGACAGGTTTGGAGGAGAAAATACTCATTGAGGTGTTGTCCAAACACAAGAAGGCAATAGGCTGGTCATTATCAGACATTGAGGGAATCAGCCCCATAATTTGCACACACCGAATCTTGATGGAAGACAATTACAAGCCCAGCATTCAACCACAAAGAAGGTTGAATCCTACATTACAAGAGGTAGTGAAAAAAGAGGTGATCAAACTCTTGGACACAAGTATTATCTATACTATTTCTGATAGTGCATGGGTAAGTCAAGTTCAAGTTGTTCCCAAAAAGGGGTGCCACTGTCATTCATAATGAAAATAATGAACTGGTCCCCACTAGGACGGTCACGGGTTGGAGAGTATGCATAGACTATAGAAAATTGAATACAACCACTAGGAAAGATCATTTTCCTTTGCCATTCATTGATTAAATGCTTGAAAGGCTGGATGGAAATAAGTTCTACTATTTCCTAGATGGTTATTCAGGATATTTTCAGATCCCTATAGCACCCGAGGACCAGGAAAAAACCACCTTCACCTGCCCATATGGAACCTTTGCATATAGGAGAATGCCCTTTGGCTTGTGCAATGCACCAGCCACTTTTCTAAGATGCATGATGGCTTTATTCAATGATATGATAGGAAGGATGATGGAGATCTTTATGGATGATTTTACACTATATGGACTAACTTTTGAAACTTGTTTGCAGCACTTAGAGCTTGTGCTCAAAAGATGTGAAGAAAAAAAATTAGTCCTAAATTGGAAAAAGTGTCACTTCATGGTAAAAGAAGGGATTGTTCTTGGCCACAAAATATCAAAAAAGGGGATAGAGGTAGACAAGGCAAAAATAGAAGTGATTGAAAAGCTACCTCCACCCACTTCAGTCAAGGCTATTAAGAGTTTTCTAGGCCACGCAGGTTTTTATAGAAGGTTTATAAAGGATTTTTTAAAAATTGCAAAACCTTTGTCAAACTTGCTTTCATAATATGTGAAATTTAATTTCAATAATGAATGCTTACATGCCTTTAATCTCTTGAAACAAAAATTAATCTGTCCCCATCATTGTGTCACCTGATTGGAACCTACCTTTTGAACTCATGTGTGATGCAAGTGATTTTGTTTTAGGGGCAGACCTTGGTCTAAGAAAAGAAAAAGTTTTCCACACTATTTCTTATGCTAGTCACACAGTCACTAGTCCTGAATTGAATTATACCACCGCTGAGAAAGAACTCATGGCTGTGGTTTTTGCATTTGAAAAATTCAGATCATATCTCATTGGTTCAAAGGTTATTATTTGGACCGACCATGCAGCCCTTAGATATTTGTTTGCAAAGAAGGATTTCAAACCAAGACTGATCAGATGGATCCTTCTTCTCCAAGAATTTGATATTGAAATCAAGGACAAGAAAGGAGTTGAGAATGTTGTAGCAGATTACCTCTCAAGGCTAGAGGCAGAAAATCAAGAAGGGGAAGTTTCGGAACTCTTTCTAGATGAACTGATTTTCCAGGTAAATATCTCAAAAGTACCATGGTTTGCTGATATTGCTAATTTTATTTACAGAAAATGGGTACCAAAGCACTTCACATACCAGCAAAGGAAGAAACTGATGGCAGATTCAAAGCACTACTATTGGGAAGATCCATTCCTCTACAAAATATGTCCAGATCAAGTCATTAGAAGGTGTGTGAAAGAGGAAGAAGCTCCACTCATTGTCAGCCATTGTCATGACAAGGAGGTTAGTGGCCATCACAGTGCAAACCGGACAGCAGCAATGGTAGTACAATCTGGATTTTTCTGGCCAACAATTTTTCGAGATACAAAGAGGTATGTCCAATCATGTGATTGGTGTCAAAGGACAGGTAATATCTCAAGAAGGAATGAAATGCCTTTAAATAATATTCTTGAATGTGAATATTTTGATGTTTGGGGCATTGATTTCATGGGACCTTTCCCACCTTCTTTTGGGTATGAATATATTTTGGTGGCTGTAGATTATGTAACAAGATGGGTAGAGGCCATAGCAACCAGAACTAATGATGCCAAGGTTGTCATTGAATTTTTGAAAAAGAATATTTTTTGTCGTTTTGGCACTCCTAGAGCTATCATCAGTGATGGGGGAAAACATTTTTGCAACACTCCTTTTAAAAATTTGTTAAAAAAATATGGAGTCACCCACAAAGTAGTCACCCCATACCATGCCCAAACAAGTGGCCAAATAGAAGTGTCTAATAGAGAGCTCAAAATAATTCTGGAAAAAACTGTTAACACCTTAAGAAAAGATTGGAAAACCAATCTAGATGATGCATTGTGGGCCTATAGGACAGCTTTCAAAACCCCAATAGGCATGACTCCCTATAGGCTGGTTTATGGAAAAGCATGTCATCTTCCATTGGAATTAGAATATAAAGCATATTGGGCAACCAAATTCTTGGATTTTGATATCAAGGCTGCTGGAGAAAACAGATTGCTGCAACTAAATGAATTAGATGAGTTTAGGTACTGGTCCTATGAGAATGCCAAGATATATAAAGAAAAAACCAAAAAATGGCATGATGAGCACATCGTACCCAAGGAATTCAAACCTGGTCAACTTGTCCTTATGTTTAACAGCAGACTTAGGTTGTTCCCTGGTAAGCTTAGATCAAAATGGACTGGTCCTTTTTCAGTGGAAAGAGTGTTAAAATCAGGGGAAATGGAAATCAAAAATCCAAAAGATCAATCCACCTTTATTGTGAATGGACTAAGGTTGAAAAGATACATCTCTCCTGATTTCCATCACGAAAGAAGCTTCACAATCTTATCTGACTAGAAACGAGTCAATAAGTCGAGCTAGGACTATAAACCAGAACTCACTTGCTTATTTTAGAATAGGATTGCATTGTAAATTCATGAATTTTGCATTTTTTTTGGTGAACTATTAGGACTTGCATGATTAGTTGATTGATTTTGCATGATTAGGATAGCATTAGGCTAGAAAGAGTTTTTAATTCTGAACCTTAATCAGAAAACAACAAAAAAAATAAAAAACCAAAAATAGGATCTGGTACGACCGCGCCAGTTCGAAAAAAAAAAAAATCTGAGCCTAATGTCTGAATCAGTCTCAGAATATGCTTGGTGTCTATGTATCAGATGTCTTAGAGTGATGTTTTGTCTGCAATGTTCATTAATATGTATTCAATCTCCAATCATATTGATGACATGATATTTTGCACTCTCACAATGTGTCCCAAAGCATGATTTCTCCAATGAAAATGTGATAACCGAATCAGCATCTGCATCTAACTGATAAAGTCTTGTTCAAAGTTGAAATCTGCAAAAACACATTCTGGATGCTGAAATTTTAAGGTATATCTTGGTGCTTCAGCGCCAAATTCTGGCACCACCGTGCCACTGTCTCTTAAAGGAATAACCAATCCAGAGCTTAGAAAAGGAAAATTCTACTTCATGTATGCATCTTAGACTCAGTATTATGCATGAGAACAAACTCATTTCAATTTCATTTCAATTTGTTATACTCCATACAAAAATACTGAGCACTAACCCATGAAGGCAGATTTCAATTCAAAGAGCAAATAAGGAGAAGTTCCATCCCACTTCAGGCACACCCAGTTCATCAGGGTAGTATTAATTCTACTTCTTATTTTTATTTATGCTTTGAGGACAAAGCATGTTTTTAAGTTTGGGGTGGGATATTCTTTCTTCATGTTTTCAAAAACTTTTACACTAGTATAGATCCAAAGAGATTTAGAAAAACACTAGTGGAAAACCCCAATAAAAGAGAAAGCATGATTCACTTTCTAGAGAAATAACTTAGTTCGAACTGTTTAGTCCTAACTGGAGGAGATTTTTCTTTAAAATTGTTTCTGGAAAACAAAGTATAAGTGACCAAGTTGATGTAAACCTCTAAGAGCCAACTTAAGGAAAGCTTGAGGCGAAACAGAGAAAGGTTTTTTAATTATTGTTGCAATCCCAGCTAATCACTAGCAAGAGTACAAATCAATGTAATATAGACTTATGTAAGTCTAAATATCGTCCCACAAGGACCAAGCTAATAGATAATTGCTTTTCTAGTTTAAATATCAAAGTTTGAGAAATCGATTGGAAAAGAGTCACAAAAACAGGAATTAAACTAATCTACCTAATCCTACAGAGATCAAGAGAGGGCTTTTGATAAAATCAGTATGGAAGAGACGTCGGGAATCCAATTTCCTCCCTAGACACTTCTGTGATTGAATAGAAATTAAGTTTTGGAAAACAATTTCTGACGAGCTTGTAAAACCATGGCTACAACCCACATCGGCATCACCTTTTTCTATCTCCTACAGTAAACCTAGCTAGCATGATCGACTCTACTTGATAGCATAAACATGAAGCTCATTGTGTCATAGACAAATCAATCTAATCCAACAAGGTATTACTTTAAAGTTGAGGATTAACCCAAGGATTAGTTGATCTCCCTTGTGTATGAACTCAGAAAGACTTGTAAAACCCTATCAACATATCTTACCTTAAGTCTAGCGTCACCTTATAACCAGTACATAGCAAGACAACAAGTATGAATCAAGAATCATACAACTTTGGAATACTCATTCATGCACCTAATTGAAACCAAATAAAATATAATGTAACAATCTCATTACATGCCTAGGGAGTCATGGACTCCCAACTACAGACGACTACTCCATACTGGAAATATAAACACAAATCAAGGTTTCGATAACAGCCATGAAAGAAGAAAAATAACTAAGTACAGAAACTCCCTTTGGAAGACTACTCTTGGTCACCCTTGCTCCTTGGTTGAAATCTCCACCTTTCTTCCTCAAAACACCCAGAGGTCGTGTAAGACTCCCTCTGGACCTTCTCCTCTCTCTAAAATAAAGAATAAAGCTGGAAATTAAACTAAAAACTGGATCTAAACTAAAAACTGAATGCATAACTCTCTTCTTCGGACCTCTATTTATAGCTGTTTTGCAGCCCAGGTCCTGTAATTTTGTCTCTGTCCAGGGGTGTAAATTATGACTTACCGACCTCAGAACTGGATGAAATTATACACAAACCTTACCTCTATAGTAATTGCCTTGTGTACGAAATTTTAGTTTAATCTGAGTTAGGAAACTTGAGATATGATGCTCAGAAGTTGGCTTGATTCTGCTGCCAATTTCAGCACTGGGTCCACCACTTTGAAAATATAAAACTCTAAAAAACCCGACTAGGATTGGCCTGAAATTTTGTTAAATTCTTTTCAATCCTTTCATGAGTTTGTGGTCCAAATTTGGATTCAATTGGAAGTCGTAATCTCCAGATATGGCCTCTTCAATCTCGCACTGTAATTGCCTTTTATAGCAATCTCTTAATCAGGAATAGAATTTCATATGTTTAAGGATTCAAACCTCTTAGGATTTCCATCAATTTCCTCTAGAGACTTTGTGGACACCTTCCTTATACAATTAGGACTCTTTCTCCCACGTTTCATCTTGATTACTTGTCAGAATCCCGAGATTTGTGCGATTTCGTATTGCTGAGTTACTGGCGCGGTAGCGCCAGAACTGTGGCTTCAATTGGCACGGTCGCGCCACTCGGGCAGAACTTATAAGTTCTTCAAATGGAAAGATTCCTGGTCATATTTGGAAACTCCATAGGCCTTGTGGCGCCATCTTGGCGTGGTCGCGCCATTCTGGTGGCACGGTAGCGCCAGAATTTGTCCTCCAACTGGTGCGGCCGCCCTGGTCCCTGCAACCTTGTACCTTTTTGCACTAAAATCTTCATATTTTCTTCATTTTAGCTTCGATTTCAATAATTCTTGTTGCATTGGACTCATGAGAGAGAAAACATGAATCTGAGATATATTTCATGATATTATGATCAGTATTGACTCCTGAATACAATTTCCAATTCCAATTGAGGCCTAAAAATAGTGTCATTTAGACACTTATCAATTATCCTGAAGTGATTTAGGCACCTCTTTTCAATCGTTTGAGCCTTTTTCAAGCCACCCACTTGAATGCACAAGATGCATCACTTTTTGTCAAACAGCTTAAGCCAACAAGATCCCTATTTTGTTTCAAATCTCACTTTACATGAACCAACCTTTGTAATAAACCTTGTTTCTTACTGGCCTATCTCTCCAAATTATTGAAATGTTCTGTTTAATGAACATAGACAAAAATCTGAAAGGAGGGATGGACGAAGGGTATAGAGTTTGTCTTTTAAAAAAATAAAAAAAATAAAAAAAAGGAGTAAGATAGAGGCTAAGTCAGGGGAAAGGCCACCTTGTGTGTGCACCGAGTCTCGGGCCTCAGCATGCTTAGGGACTCTGAGTCAACTGGCAACGTAAGCTGGACTCCAGACAAAGGCCAAAGAAAAAGAAAGAAAAGGTTGTGGGTTAGTAAAGGAAAACGCCACCTCGTGTGTGCACCGGGTCTTGGGCCTCAGCAAGCTTAGGGACTCTGAGTCAATCGACGAGGTAAGCTAGACTCTGGACAAAACCCAAGAAAAGAATACATGTGAAGGAAAGGAAGAAGAAAATAAAATAGGATCAACTCAAGAGAATATGTTTGGGGTGGAAAAACTTGGAGAAGGGTCATAGGATCATAACCAATTCATGCTCAGAAAAATGGAACATGGATATGAGGAGGATAAAACCCAAAAAGAAATGCTTACAATTTTCATCATACACATTACCCATGCCCCATTACAACCTAGAAAAGACCTATTGATCAGGATTATGGATTCCTTCAGGTTAGTGGAGAGTGGACTAAGGGTTGGCTTATGGAGTTAACTGAAACTTCGCACTTGTATGGGGATAAGGATCTTTGAAAAATTAAAGAAAAAATTGAATTCTGCTTTGACTAAGCAAGGAGAACCATCATTAGGAAAGGAGTGAATCATCCATTT
The DNA here is from genome assembly GCA_019845555.1 of Aristolochia fimbriata. Lineage (NCBI taxonomy): Eukaryota > Viridiplantae > Streptophyta > Magnoliopsida > Piperales > Aristolochiaceae > Aristolochia > Aristolochia fimbriata. The sequence goes on from CM034079.1 coordinate 19,846,539, forward strand.
TGAAACTTTCAAGGGGAGTGCCACTGATCTTTTCTAAATCTCTTCAAATTTATCTGGTTGTTTCTTTCAGATTTTTCTCGAGGACGAGCAAAGGTTTAACTTTGGGGTCATGATAAGTGTCTAAAAGATACTATCTTTAGGCATGAAAATGAAGTAAAAATCTAATTTTGAGTCAATTCTGAGTATAAAAGCAACAAATATGACTCAATTTCATGTTTTGTGCCTCAGGTACCCAGTGGAAAACGAAAAACTGGATTTGGAGCAAAAACGGAGGAAAAATGAGCAAAAGAGGCCAAAAACATGGATGGCGTGTCCACGCCGAGAAAAAATTCAAAATAATGGACAAAAATTCCGAACGACTCAACGGACATGAAAGCCAACGGTTGGGGAATGTGAAGTGGCGCTACCGCACCTTCGGAGGGTGCTACAGCGCCAAGGAGCTGGCGCTACCTCACCCAGAGACAGCATGGATGCGCCAAAGAGATGCTGAAGACGGAAAGGGAAGTTGTCGTTCTGGGGACCAATGAAAAGTCTTAGAAGTGGCGCTGTCGTGCCACCACTATAGCAAAATATGGCGCTACCGCACCAAGAAGTCTCCGAACTCGGCACGGGTTCGATGGCCATTTCCAGACTTAGAAAGAACTCTGCTCCAATGGCGCGACCACGCCATAATCAGGCACATTATCGGTGCGACAACGCCGATGACTCAGCATCGTAAAGTCGCAAAAATCTCGGGATCCGAACAACCAATCAAGCCCAAACGTGGGAAAAGATGTCCTAAGTGTCTAAGGAAGGTATCCACAAAGATTCTAATCAAATTTACTCGAGTTCTAAGTGTTTTGAATGACCAAGAAGTGAAGATCAATACAAAGAAGGAAACTGCAGCCAAAAGAGAAGATAAATTCGAATTTTATAAAGAGCATATCTGGAGTTCCTGATTCCCAATTGAACCCAAAATTGGACTGATGATATTGAGGATCATATCACGAAAATTCAGGCCAATCCAAGTCGGGTTTCTCAAGTTTTATATCTTCAAAGTGGTGGACCCAGTGCAGAAATTTGCAGCAGAGGCAATCCAAGTTCTCCATATCATATCTCGTGTTTCCCAACTCAGATTGGACTCAAATTTCGTGAGTAAGGCAAGGACCATGGAAGGAAGGTTCATTTGTAATTTCAACCAATTCTGAGGTCAGAAGGCATACTTCGTACCCTTGGACAGGGACCAAATTACAAGGCCTAGGCAGCAGAACAACTATAAATAAGGGTCCGAGGAAAAGAGTTAGGCATTCAGTTTTCAGTTCAATTTCCTGCTTTGTAGTTTATTTTAGAGAGAGGATAAGGTCCTGAGGGAGTCTTACACGACCTCTGGATACTTTGAGGAAGAAAGGTGGAGAATTCAGCCAAGGAGCAAGGGTGACCAAGAGCAGCCTTCCAAAGGGAGTTTCTGTACTTTGTTATTTTTCTTCTTTCATGGCTATTATCAAAACCTTGATTTGTGTTTATATTTCCAGAATGGAGTAGCCATCTGTAGTTGGGAGTCCATCACTCCCTAGGCATGTAATGAGAGTGATACATTATATTTTATTTGGTTTCAAGTTGGTGCATGAATGAATGTTTTTAAGTTGTTTATTCTTGATTCATACTTGTTGTCCTGCATTGTACTGGCTATAAGGTGAAGCTAGACTTAAGGTAAGATATGTTGATAGGATATACAATATCTTTTTGAGTTCATGCACTAGGTAGATCAACTGATCTTAGGGTTAATCCTCGACCTTAAAGTAATACCCTATTGAATTGGTTTGATCTACCTATGCCACAAGACCTGATTCCCGACCATAGGTAGGGTCAATGAGCCTTATGTTTATGCTATCAAGTAGAGTCGATTATGCGGGCTAGTTTAGTCTAGGAGATAGAAAAAGGTGATGCCGATGCGGATTGTAGCCATGGTTTTATAAGCTCGTCAGAAATTCATTTCCAAAACATAATTTCTATTCAATCTCAGAAGTGTCTAGGGAGAGAATTGGATTCCAAACGTCTTCTCTCCTCACTGAAATTCCTCAAAAGTTTTTCTCAACAGTTTTCAAGTAATTGTTTGGTTTAATTTTCTGTTTTGATAAAGTATTTTATCCAGGATACTCAAACTTTGAATTATAACTCAGAAAGCAATTAACTACTGGCTTGGTCCTTGTGGGACAATATTCGGACTTACATAAGTCTATATTACATTGATTAGTTGTCTTGCTAGTGATTAGTTAGGATCGCATCACTCGGCCTCGGCATGGCAGTCGAAATAAAAATACCACAGCTAGAAGTTTACAGCGATTCCACTCTCGTGATTAAACAACACATGGGAGTGTTTGAGGTTACGAAAATTGCGCTCGTACCATTCTAGAAGCATGTCAGCGACCTCCTCGCTAAAATTCCAGAGCTTCATTCCACTACATATTGCGTGTCGTGAAAGGACCAGCCGACGCCTTGGCTGGAATTGTAGCCAGTCTGGCGCAACTCGACAACTGTCAAAACCAAGTGCCAGTCTGCGAAAGATGGGTAACCCCTCCACCGGTCGTGGAAGATACAGAACAAGAAGTGATGGAATAAAAGGAGGAACTGCTCCCCATCTCAATCCGCAAAAATGAAGCAAGAGATTGGCGCAAACTGATCTCAAATTTTCTCCGACACAACACTCTCCCGACAGATCTGAGGGAACGAGTCCACATCCATCGGATGGCACCAAGGTATGTCTTTGTTAATGACGTACTATACAGGAGGTCATATGAAGGATTGCTCCACCGATGCTTGTCCAAAGAAGAAGGACGACAAGTGCTAAAGGAGACCCATGCGGGTATTAGTGGTGCGCATCAAGCTGGACCGTAACTACATATGCAAGTAAAATGGCTTGGATACTACTGGTCATCCATGCTCCGAGACGCCATCGAGCTAGCACGAGCTTGAAAGGCCTATCGGCTCCACACTGATTACATCCACCAGCCACCGGAGCCGCTCCACCCGACGGTCGCGTCTTGGCCGTCCGAAGCATGGGGTATGGACATAATTGGTCCAATATCCCCCAAGTCCAACTCAGATCAGCAATACATCCCCACTGCAACTACAACGATAAGTGGTCCGAAGCTGCAGCATACCAAGAGGTCAAAGCTATTACCGTCGCCAACTTCATCCGGGCCCAAATCATTTACCGGTATGGAGTCCCTCCGTATATTGTGACCGACAGCGGCACGCCTTTTCGAAATCGAGTCATGGATCGATTTTGTGAAAAATTTTGCACACAACCAAAAATGTCATCGGCTTACAATCCGGCGGCCAAATGTCTTGCAGAAGCCTTCAACAAGACGCTCAGCAAGATTCTGAAGAAAACAGCCGGCAGCCACAAGCATTACTGGGATGAGAAACTCGGCGAGCCCTCTCGGTGTACAGAACCACGTTTAGAACACCAACCCATTCAATTTCGTATTCGCTGGTGTACGGCGACGAAGCAGTCCTGCCACTCAAACTTCAGCTTCCCTCACTCTACATTGCTATAAGAGAAGGACTGACAACGGAGGAATGTGCTCAGCTCCGACTTGTAGAACTGGAATCACTCAACGAGAAAAGGCTCGAGGCTCAACAAAGACTCGAGTGCTTCCAGTCGCGAATGATTCGAGCCTTCAACAAAAAGGTTCGGGCACAGTCATTTCAATAAGGCAATTTGATGCGCACAATGCAATGACCCCTGCTCTTCAAGAGCAAAACTGGGGGCAAGTTCACACCAAAAAGGGAGGGCCTTTAAGCAGTTCAAGAGGCTTACACCAATGGTACATACAAGATCATAATAGTAGAAGGTGCATAGTTACCAATCATAAATGGTAAATTCCTCAAACGCTTCTACACCGGAGAGCTGGAGAGAAAAAAAAAAAAAAAAAAAAAAAAAAAAAAAAAGAAAGACATTGAGAGAGAGAAGGAAAAAATCATGTTTTCCATTCAATTCAATAAGTGAGAAACCATACAATTCTCGCCATAAAGAGAGGTGGCAAGTCATCCTCTAAAAGAAAGAATAAAAGAAGAAAAAATTATGAATGGAAGTAAAATCAGAGTTGAGGAAGCTCAAAATCGGCAACCCGCCCCTTCAGTCTGACCGCTTCGGCTTAGGGGTCAGATAACTCTCGTCCCTCTTGTTCACTGAAGGTAGGTCGAGCTCGGACCTCTGCCAAGCGTCGATGAATGATAGCAGGCTCCTCGTCTTCCGCATCAAGCTGCCTCTTGTCGTTCGCAATCTGAACATCGAAGGTGTCAAGGCGGGCTGAAACGAGAGCAAGCTTCCCATAAAGTCGCCTTTGCTCCTCTTCGACGGCCTTCCAAGAAGCCAAATTCTGGTTGAAACCAGCAGCTATCCAATCGCGACGGTTGGCCACATGTTGGCCCGCTTGAGTGAGTTCGGCCTCTGCAACTCAGCGTTCCTTCATACTAAGCTTCCCCTCCAACGAACAACGCAGTTGCTGAAACTGATCCACGGTGAACGCAAAACCTTCAACCCACAGCTCAAACACAGTGGTGTTAATACCCACTGCCCTAGACTTGTCGAGGTAAATATGATTGTCCTCGACCAACTTGGGCGAACACGGATCGCTGGCTGACAAAATATCCATCTTGACGAAGCCCGCCCAAAACCCCAAAGCCGCCCTTTGAAGCCTCAGCTTTGTCCTCGTTGAAGGCCGGAACAAAGACCCCTGCCTAAATAGGGGGAAAGCAAACAAAAAAAAAAAAAAAAAAAGGAAATAACAAAAAAGAGGACAAAAGGTCCATCAAAAGAAAAAGATTGAAAGGGAGTCGATACTCACAGATAAAGGCTCCGAGGAAGTCGAATGCTCACTTCCAGGCCGCTTAACTGCAGACAACATCCCTTCTATGGCAGCAATCGGCTCTCCGCCACTCAAAGGTGCAGACGCGACCGGGGGCTGAACTCCTTCGACCAAAGTCGCAGCGAAAGGATGAGATGGACTGGGGGCATCACACTGACCTCCATCAGTGATCACCTGCGTCGCTCCATCTGTACACGGGGGTGACTTGTCGTCGGCTGATAGTCCTTAGATAGGCCGAAACGATTCCTCCCTGGTGATGGCGGCCACAACTTCCGCAACGGCCTCAACTCCATCGGCGGCCAACACTTCCTCGGCGGCCTCAACCCCTTCAGCGGTTTGAAGTAATATATTGTTGGCGACCACTGTTGCATGATCCTCAACAGCTTCATCGGTATGATCAATGGTAGACGACATGGGGAGTTCCTCATCGAACCTCATGTCGGCAAGATCCTCCAACGAAACATGGCTCTCTTCTGTCGGCACCAATTGACAGGGGAGCCCCAATTCGGAGAGATTCAAATGTTCCTCCAAAGTTGAGTCAAGCCGACCCTCCTGCTGGTCAACAGTTGATGGCTCTGTAGTGGCTTCTTGAGACAGGCCCGACAAGAGAAGAGGAATCGGAGCCGTCGAGGGTTCAGGTTGCTCCGACTGAAGGACTGTAGAGAGGGGAACTAAGGGCAGATTCTCGGATGACCTAATGGCACCACTCTGGAGACGTTTCTGAAAAGGTGGAGGAATGTAGATAGAAGGTTGAACCGGCGACTTCCGCTTTGCTGGAGTCTTCGTCTGTGAGGGGGTCGACTGAATGGGTGTCTCTTTCTTTCTCTTCTCTTTGGGAGCCGAGACATTGGCCACCGACACGCAAAGGACAACCGGCCGAGAATCTTCTTCCACAGAAGAAGGTTCCTTTAGTACTATGCCTTTCTCCTCGGTCGTGCCCTTCGAAGCCAATAACTTGTCTGCCGCTAGCTTCGACCGAGGTGCAGGTTTAACTTTAGCCTTGTTCTTCATGACCTTGGTGGGCGCTGGCTGCTCGCGACGTAGTCGGAGATTCACTTGACCCCGACCAGCTGTATCGTCATCACTCAGCGCCTGAAATAACTCATATTGAGTAACCAGAGCTACCACCGTCGGCGTAACTGTACGAGTGAGACACCGCCACTCATGCTAAAAAAAAAAAATCAATCACAGATTAAAAAGAAGAAAGTGACGGCAAAGAAGTGAAGGCTCACGTACCTCAAAGAGGGGGACCACGTGTTCAAGCCATGACTCTCAGAAACCCAGTGTGACGCTGGGGTCGACGTCGGAGCCCAGGCAGGATGAAACCTCCACACGACCAAAAGGCCTTGTAACGCTAGTCCACCATATTCAGAAAATTTGACCGGATACATAGGTAGTAATAAGACTCGATCGAAGATGCCAAGTGACCCCTTACGTCAAGAAGCGTGCTAGGGGGAAGGGGCTCAGCAGGACGCCTTCCGTCAGAGTAAAAACTTGGGCAAGCCCCGATTCCGATAAACCATTAGAGGGGATGGTCGCCTTCACTAGGATCTGCACCATGAGTACCGAAATGTTGCGCTAGCCAGACATATACGAACGGCCAAGCTACTTGGCCTGGTGAGAAAGCTCCGAGTCCCCAATAGAGATTCGCCATAGCTGCCCCAGTTAAGCCCACTCGAATACCACTCGCCATAAAATAGGCAATCCTGAACACGTCCGGTTGTAGAGCACTGCTCGACATAGGCTTCACGCTGCGGCATAGCCATAACGCCAAAAATGCCGCCAGATACACCTTGTTGGCAATGACCTCAAGAACACCGAGTTCAACAAGAACCTGGTCTTGAGTAGTGTGACGATCTCGACCACGGGATTCTGACATCTTTTTACGATCCACCCAAGGGTCAGGAGAAGGATAGATGCCCTCCTCGGTGCGAAACCTGAATGTGGCCCAATCTGAAAAGGATACGGCAGGACTCTTCTAGTCCTTCGGGTTGCACTGACAGTAGAGTCTATAAAACGCCAGTAGCAGATATTGTACACTCTTTGGCAAAGCCCAGACGACGGTAAAATCATTCACCATCAGAACCACCTCGTAATAGATCATCACAAAAGTGGGCAGCCCACAAAGATAGTGCAAGTCCCATAAAGAAATCGATAGCTCTCCTGCTCGAGTGAGAATTGTGTTCATCGACAGGCACCACAACTCCAAGAAAGAGTGGATCACGTGGGAGGAGCACTGTTAACTGAAGGCGAAAGATTGAATCGCGGACAAGACATTGTTCCTGGCCAAAACCTCCTGACAAGTACAGAGGATAGTATTAGCCCACTCAAAATAAAAGGGCATGTGCATGGGAAGAGGAACCGGTGTCGGGTTGTCCCGAGAGCCGAACTGAGTGCTGTGAATCGGTAGCTCAGGTGTTATGTATGCAGCTAATTTATCCAGTGGACTTAACAAAACTTCGCCCTCGATTCAGTGTGGAGAAGATACTTCAGCCACCATGATAGATAGTAAAGTTGGCCGTCCTCGACCACAGAGCGGCGCCACAAGTCCTGCAGACTCTTGGGCATGGGGACAGATACAGAGCAGCCGCCAAAGACTGACTCACCATGAGGTAACAGCATTGATTTCTCTTGTGTGTTCGAGTCTCGAATCCACAGGCAGCGCAGCGCAATACCTTCTACTATGATAGAAGCATCTGAGGCAGTCAAACCGAGGAAAGAGGAGGACAATGAAGCAATTTGCGACAAAGCAACAGATTGGTTAGAAGCCGAAATCAAGTACGCAACTTACTTCTTTCTCAAATAAAAAAAAAGGGGGAGGGATCGAAGGTGAGAAAACATGTCTCCGATGACCATAGACAGAAGAAAGAGGTCGCACACACAAAAAACAAAACCAACAAAGGTCATCAAAAAAAAAGATCTAGCGACAAAAAAGAGTTGTCACTAATGAAAAATGAATGGAGAAACAAAAAAATGAGAGAGAGGGCAATCTTCGGAAGTACAGTTTGGTCATCAAATAGAACTCAAAAAACATAAATAAATAAATAAATAAAAAGAGTAACTCTCGGCAGCCCATATCAACCGCTCCATCGCCCACCGGCGAGTTACAAAATGGGCGCCAATTTGTTAAGGAAAAAAGATTTATATGGAATGACCAACAACTCGACAAGGGAGCGAGCTGATTAACTAGCCCGACTCCGTTGCAACATTGCCGCACCGGCGAACTACGGAAAGGACCGCGACCCCTTACGAGTTGATCAAAGAATTCAACCGCCGAGCTGAATTCAGCAAAAAGAAGAACTCAATGAAAGCGTGTCTGAATCAGCTGCACCACACCCGTGCCGGCGAGCCGCGGATAGGATACTGACTCACAATGAGTCTACGAAGAGAAAGTTGTGAATTCGATAAAAGCAGAATGCGCCAAATCAAATTGTCAACTCCATCGTAGCACCACTGCATCGGCGAGATATGGAAAGACACCAAATTCACTGCGATCCGATGACCGAGCCAGACGCAACACCAGATCCTCTGAGATCCAGCGACCGATCCGGACACGACATAAAAACTCAGTGCGCCCAGCAACCGAGCTGGACGCAATGCAAAATTCACTATGCCCGGCAACCGAGCAGGATGTGATAGAAAATTCACTATGCCCAGTGACCCAGCCTAACACGACAAAAAGAACGCAACAGCCGGCTGTCAATCACTACGCCCGGTGACCAAGCCGGACACGATGCAAAATTCACTGTGCCTGGCGATTGAGCCGAACGCGACACAAAAACTCACCTCGCCCGGCGATTGAGCCAAACGCGACACAAAAACTCACCTCGCCCGGCGATTGAGCCGAACGCGACACAAAAACTCACAGCGCAAAGTGACCTAGTCGGACGCAATGCAAAATTCACTGCATCCGGCGACCGAGCCAAATGCGACAAAAAATTCACTGCGCTCGGCGACCCAACCGAATGCGACAGAAAGAATGTCGCGGCCGGCAGTCGAGGCGGGCATGACACAAATGTCACTGTGCCCGATGATCGAGCCAGACGCTATGCAAAATTCATTGCGCCCGATGACTGAGCCAGATGCTACACAAAATACACTATGCCCAGCGACCAGACGTGATAAAAAATTTACTGCGCCCGAAAACAGAGTCGAACTTGACACACAAAAATTCACTGAGCCCGGCAGCCGAGCCAGACGCAACAGAAAGGTCACCGGGCTCAGCGACAGAGTTGGACAGAGAGTTGTTAGTCTGTCACATTGACAAATTGATAAATTGATGGACACTTGGAGTGCGAGAAAAAAAGGATTTCAAGAAAAAAGAGAAAAAATTCAAGAAAGAGATACAGAGAAAATTCAGGAGAGAAAAAAAAAGAGAGATCGGCAGCTCGATTAAAAATTGAGAGCTTGAAAAACAATTTTGAGAGAAAGACCAACCGAGGGAGAAGTAAAAAATGTGAGGAGAGAAAAAAAAGAAGAAAGAGTGGAAAGGAAAGAAAGAAGAAAAGAAAAAAAAGAGAGAGCGGGACATCTCCCGACGACTTTGAGTTCTACAAATGACTGTGAAAATTGCCGAGAAGAAGAAAAAAAATTCAGTACCTAAATTGCAATAAAAGCTCTGGCGATCAGAGTTTCCTTTAATAAAGGAGTAATTGCACATTGGAGCAGTCCAAGAGAGCAGCACAGAAGAATGGAAGTTGCACCCTCGGCGCAGCCTCGCACACCGGCAATGTCGCACTTACAGCACGAGCGAATGTCAAATACAAGAGAAGAAGAGGGATGAGGAAGAGAAGTGACAATACAAGGAAGTCGCAGCTTCGCCGGAGACAGGAATTCGCAGCTTCGCCGGAGATAGGAATTCGCAGCTGCGCCAGAGACAGGAAGTCGCAGGTTCACCGAGGACAGGAAGCCGCAGGTCGCTAGAAACAAAGAGTCGCGGTTCATCGAAGACAGAAACCAATTTGCCAATAACCAAAAGAGAAGAAAAAGAGGGGTGACCTACCCTTTTAAGGAAGTCGAAAGGCTCCCTAATTTTGGGAGTTGATTAACATTCCTAATTCAAATAGAGACTATCAGTTTCAGTGCAGAGTTCCACCCAAATTGGACTCATAGGAAATCTAACCACGAACAAGGAAGAAGGCACCAGTTAAGGGCAGGCCCCATGTCCCTCTTTAGAAACACAAAGCTCTCCTTCTCTCAATCGCTGCACTAGAGACTACGCGACCCAAAAGAAGCAGAGTCAGGCTCACCGTACTCCCCCCTGACGTCCTCTCTATAGAAACCCCTCTCCGGAAGTGCGCGGGGATAGACTATCGCAATACGAAAGGGCGTTGTGACTGCAGAGAGTTGCCAAGGTTTCTTTTAGTTCGTCGAGCGCGCCAAATCAGAAGATCTCGCCAAAGAAGGTCGGCCGAAATGAAGCAAAGTCTATTTTGACCACTGCTCTTTCCCTCCAATTCGAAGTAGTTCACCGAAGACAACTCCTCTCGCCGAGGAATTGACCAAGCCGGAATGGGGCCATTGCGCTTCATTTCAGTTTGCGCCAAGTCTTCGACGCAACATAGAGCAGTTGCTCCACAAGCGCCAAAGGTCATCGAGTTTTGACGAAACGCGAGCCTTGGTCCACCGAAGCAACTTGTCTTGCCAAGGAGCCAGCCTAACCGAGGTGCGGCCTATCGAAGCTACCAATTTCAAATGAAGGAGAGAAATTTGGGTACCACGAAGTAGTCCCCGGCCGCAGCGCTCAAACAAGTTGCGAACCCTGCTCAACAGACCTCTGCTCATCTGTCCTACTGTGACTCGCGGCAAACTTCATCAACTTTTCTCCACTTGAGCACGACGCCTACCTATTTGGTACCCATCTCTTCTGTATACCCGTATGTACACCATATATGTATGTGTATATATAAAATAAATAAATAAATAAATAACTAAGTGAATATCAAACAGCCCTAAAAAAAAAGCAAGAGGGTCAAAAATGAGGAAATCAAACAGCCAAAAATAAAAGAAAAAATGAGACAAATATGAAAGTGTATAGAAAATATACATTGTCCTAAAAAAGCAAGAGGACAGAAAATACGTACACAAAAGATAAATGACCATAAAACAGTAAGAGGGTCCAAAAAAAATAAATAAATAAAAGTGTGTTTGCAAGTGTGTGTATGCATGTTCGAGATTTACTCGTTCTCCTAACACGTAACTCTCAAAGGGGGCAATTTAGACGCTAAAATGTGGTTGATCCATATACAGTGAACAAAGTCGTCCACTAACCCACCAATCGACCATCATGGGCCCATTGCAAGCCTGCCCATGGATTATCAGAATCACCACTCATGGCCCGCCATTGAGGTCCATCACCTAGCCACATCACCAGCACCAGTGTTGTCATAGTCAGCACCAACTCACCACCTTCAAGCCATCGTCAGCAATTTATGTCACTCAATTCAAACAGCAACAGGAGAACCAGAAATAGCAAGCCAACAATTCCTTTGCTGATCCTGATTCGGTGGAGCGCTAGAAGAGAGAGCGTCAAATTCTCCACTCTCACTCCACCAAAGAATCTAAATACAAAAAAAAGACTAATACCCTTATCACTATTACATAATTACATACTATAACATCCCCATTCAAATTCAAGATGGGTCAAAAGAACACAGCTGGAATTTGGAACATAAGTAGCCAAGACGCGATCGAGTGAGCGACTTGGTAAACAAATCAGTGACCTGATGTTCAGAAGGCACATATAACAAGTCCACAGCTCCAAGAGCACAGTGATGACAAATGAAATGATAGTCAACTTCGATGGGTTTGGTTCTTTCATGGAAAATACCATTGTGAGCAATCTGCATAGCACTCTTATTGTCACAATACAGGGGAGAAGAAGATCCCAAATGAACCCCCATATCCTGAAGCAACCAACAAAGCCAGACAATCTCCGATGTAGTATCAGCGAGAGCACGATACTCAGCCTTTGTGCTAGAGCGAGATACAGTAGACTGCTTCTTACTACGCCACGCAATGGGGGAGTATCTAGAAACACCGAGTAACCAGTAGTGGACCGCCGATTAGTAACATCCCCAGCCCAGTCAGCATCAGAAAAATCTAATAATGTAAGTGGGGAGGCAGAAGACATGAACAATCCTTGGAACAAAGTACCCTTAATATAGCGCAAGATACGAGTAACTGCAGCATAATGTACCGACCGAGGAGCGGCCATAAATTGACTCACAACATGTACTGCATAACTGATATCAGGACGAGTAATACTCAAATATAGCAAACCACCTACCAACTGTCTATAAAGCGTAGGATCAACCAACAACTCACCATCAGAAGGTCGGAACTTGACATTAAGTTCAAGTGGTGTATCAGAAGTCTTGTTATCGGAAAGACCAGCACGACTGACGAGATCAGAAGCATACTTTACTTGAGAGATACCATAACCATCAGATAGAGGAAGAACCTCTAACCCAAGAAAGTAACGCAATGGGCCAAGATCCTTCATCTCAAAGCATGAACTAAGATAAGCTTTAAGATCATAAATGCCCGAGAGATCATCACCTGTGATCACCATGTCATCCACATATAACAACAGTAACACTATACCATGGGAAGAGCATCGCGTGAATAGAGTAGAGTCATGACTACTCTGTGTGTAGCCAAACTCAATGATCTTCGAGCAAATCATTGAAAACCAAGCTCGTGAAGCTTGTTTCAACCCATACAAAGCACGTCAAAGTTTACAAACCTGGCCTGGTGAGTGAGAATATCCCGGTGGAGGTTTCATATAAACTTCCTCTGCAATGGTGTCATTCAAAAAAATATTTTTAACATCCATCTGAAAGAGATCCCACTGACGTACAACAGCTAAAGCAATCAAAAGACAAACAGAAGTCAATCAAGCAACTGGGGCAAACGTCTCCTCATAGTCAATACCATACTCCTGTGTATATCCTTTTGCCACCAACCGGGCCTTGTACCTGTCAACAGAACCATCGACAGTAGTTTTAACCTTAAAGATCCATTTACACCCAATCACAGACTTACTAGGAGGAAGTGAAACCATGTCCCATGTCCGAGTCTTAGTCAAGGCATGTCCGAGTCTTAGTCAAGGAAGTGAAACCACCAATGGTGGAGCAAACGAGGAAGAGGAAGACGAATCCAAAGGAGGTACAACCGCCGGACCCAGAGAGGGTTCAGGGGACAGAGCAGTTGTAGGCAACGACCCAACATCCAGTTCAAAAGAATATGGAAGAGGCACAGAGAAATCGGGAAATAAATCAAAGACACTAATCGGGGAGATATCAGACTGAGAGTTATTTTGGGGAAATGAGAAAAAGCGTATCTTTTCCCAAAATGTAACGTGGCGAGAGATACGTAATTTATTTGCCACCGGATCGAAATAGCGAAACCTTTTTTTTTGAAGACCATAACCAAGGAAAACACACATAGCAGATCTAGCAGACAATTTATCTCTTTCACGTTTAGGAAGCAATACAAAGCATGTGGAACCAAAGAGCGAAGAGACGAGTAATCAGGGGAAACACCATACAAAGAGGCAAATGGAGTACTATTATGCAAAACGGGTGATGGCAAACGATTAATGATATAAACCAAAGTATGAACAGCTTCACCCCAAAAAACATGAGGAACCGAAGATGACAATAGGAGTGCCCGCATAGTTTCAAGAATATGTATATGCTTGCGCTCAGCAACGCCATTCTATTGTGGAGTGTATGGACATGAAAGCTGATGATGTGTCCCATGGCTCTTTAAAAGAGCACAAAATTTTTGAGAAACGTATTCACCTCCAGAGTTGGAACGAAAAATTTTAATAGTTTTAGAAAATTGAGTGTGCACCATAGAGGAGAACTTAACATAAGCAGTATAAAATGCAGAACGAGACTAGAGGAGATATACCCAAATAAATTGGGAGAAATCATCAATAAACACAACATAATAAGTGGAACCACCCAGAGTAGAGATAGGAGCGGGTCCCTAAACATCAAAATGAATAAAATCAAACGGAGCAGAAGCACGAGTATCACTTGAATTAAATGGCAAAGCAGTATTTTTTCCAAGTTTACAACTAACACAATTCAGAGGTGCAGAGGAAACCGAGTCTAATTGACCATTTGAAATTAATTTCAACAAAGTATGTGAAGAGACATGTCCCAATCTACTATGCCAGAGACTAAATTCAGAATCATAACTAGTAGTAAAACTATAACTCAACGGAAGGCGAGACAACGTGTCCAAAGCTTCAAGTTCAAATAATCTGCCCACTTTATGCCCTGTCCCAAGAACCTTCCCCGAGATCGGATCCTGTACCTGACAACCAGAAGAGGTTAATAAGATATGAAAACCAATATCACATAACTGACCCACGAAAATTAAGTTCAATGATAATTGAGGAACATAGAGAACATCTGGAAGACGAATACCAGGTGGAGTACCAATAGAACCAACAGATGAGACAGACAATTGAGAACCATCAATAGTGCAAATAGGAGAGAAAGAAGCAGAAGCAGACGAAGATGTAGAAACAAACAAAGACAAATCAGAAGACATATGACTAGAAACACCAAAATCAATTATCCACGAGGACTTACCAGAATGAGCAGATAAAGCCGAAGCAGAAGATGTACCTTAACCAAGACCGGAAAGAGCCTTGGTTATCATATCCTGGACATCAAGGGCAGTCAATGGAGATGAGGTCTGGGCCTCAACACATGAAGAGGTAGCAGGAGAGGCAAAAGCAGCAGTACGTTGATGAGCAGCAGTGGTCGGAGGCGATTTCTTAAGCTTTGGGCTGGTGAATTTCATATGGCCAAAGTCCTCGCAGTAGTTGCACTGCACACGAGACATATCCCGAGACTGCCCAGACTTGGGATTAGAGGAACTAGAAGATCGCTGAGGATCAGCAGTAAACACTGTCAAAGTCTCAGATATAGATGAACCAAGAGGTCCCTCAGTTTGGCACTGAGTCTCTTCCGACAACAATTCAGACAGTGCAGTCTCAACAGAAGGGAGAGGGCTGCGATAAAACATAGAGGACCGTACAGACTCATAGTTGTCACGAAGTGCCATCAGAAACTGAACAAGTTTAACCTCATCAATGTAGGACTGAAATAGTAGGGTATCCTTATCACACGCAAACTTAGGATCCATGACCGCCAACTGATCCCATAACAATGACATATGGGCAAAGAAATCAGAGATAGACTGGGAAGGCCCTTGACTCAATGATCGAATGTCCATTTCCAACTTATATTTTTGTGCAAAGTTGGTACCTACAAACCATTTCTCTAAAAAACACCAGGCATCATAAGCAAATTCAAACTTACCAACTTGAAGACTAATAGAAGGGGACACCGCACTAGCCAACAGAGTGATGGCTCTCGAGTTATTAATCTCTCATTCCTCTATGGCCTTAGTTGAAGATGCATCTGAAGTTGCAATGGGCATCTTGCAATCGCTCGTAACATACTTCCATAGATTGCGACCTTTGAGGAAATTACGCATAAAAGACGCCCAATGAACATAGTTGGAATTGTCCAACTTAACTGGTACAACTTGAACACTTTCAATGGAAGATGCCATTAAACCAAACAAGGTAACACAAATTGCAGCTCCAAACACTATTTTGTGTCAACCAAAAACACAAACGACAAACTCGAAGTCCCAAAATTTGGGCATCGACCCAACACCGTCGACCAAAATCAAAACAACACAAGCAATCAAACGAAGGGAAAGCAAAGTTGGGCGCCGAATCTGCAAAGTTCCTAAAGGAAAGCAACCCTAAACACAAACAAATTCATGATCGCGCAATAGGTTTCATGGATGGAATGCCAAAACTCGCAAACCCACAACAGCCTTAGCGCAACCCCAAAAATAAACACCGACAAACCAAATCAAGGTGTTGCGACTAAAATCCGAGCAACAACGGACTACTAGAACACGGACAGAACAAACTCGCGACCTGAATCAAGCGCGAATAACCCACGACGAGAACCCCCAATGCACAGCCACAAAAGACCCCAAAAAAATGACGATTTTGAGAGATTAAAGGTTGACAGACCTTTTGGATTCGGTCCTAGCCAGAACGGAGAGTCGTCGTGACCTGAAAGCCGTTGTCGGAGCTGTAAATACGAGTTAGTAAATTGGCTATTTATGACCAAAACACTTTCCAGGAGAAGGTGTTCTGATTGAATTATCAGAAAGGAAGTTGAGTGTTAACAGGATACAAAGATGGACAGAACTCCTTGATTTTAGGTGATTGCTATAAGTGGATGATATTTACGTGGAAGTTTGTGTTGTAATAGGAAACCAGGACGAAGCTGGGTTCCTTGATTAAAGGTTGAGATAATTAGAAGAAGGGCACGGATGTAAAAGGTTAATATAACCCTAGGACTATATAATGTTATCTCTGATGTGGATTAGGGTTACGCAGTGGTTAAACAGAATTAACGAAGGACCGATTGAGGGAGAGTTTCTTCAGGCTTATGATCGTGGAGTAACCAAAGTGAAGATGCTTGTGCTGAAAGGAAGAACATCGTGGCTTTGTTGAAGCTGTTGGCAAACAGAGCAGTCTCTCATCTTGAGTAGTCTGCGTGAAAGACATCCCTCTCGGGAGGGATCACACTAAGGGGGAGAGCCTTAGTGTGAGGGGTATCCAGGAGCTTTTGTTGGAACATTGGAACGGGAAGCTACAAGACTAGCTGAGCTGTGTTCAAATCCTGACGGAGGAGAACTCATTGCTGTAAGTGGTTTACACACCATTACTGTTGTAATACTCTCTAGTGGATTGCTGGTACCCCGGGCCGAGTGCCCCGTAGAGTAGGAACGATTGGTTCCGAACTGCGATAACATTCTCTGGTGTTCTTTGAGTTTTTAAGTTTTTAACGACAAGTGTAATTACACCAATCATCGGGTGTAAGTACACTCTTGCGTACACGTGAAGCTTAATACGTTTTCAAGTGGTATCAGAGAAGGCTCCAGATTAGTTTGGAGTAAAAGATCTAAGGAAGCTTCACTGGTGTAGAGAATGGGGTCATATATGAAAGAAGGAGCATCAAACACTAGACCACCGTTGCTCGATGGGTCTAACTATTCGTACTGGAAGGCCAATATGCAAATCTACATAAAGGCACAGGATGAGAAGGCCTGGAAGACCATTGAGAAGGGTTGGAATCTGCCAACAAAGATGATTGCAGAAGGTGCTGACATAAAGATTGTTGAAAAACCAGACACTGAGTGGACAGAGGAAGAAGAGAGACTTTCAAATTGTAACTCTAAAACGTTGAATGCTATTTTTGGAGTGAATGAGGAACAGTTCAGGAGGATCTCTGCTTGCACCACTGGTCAAGAGGCATGGAGAATTCTGGAAGTTCACTACGAAGGGACTGAAAGTGTTAAAGTGTCGAAGTTGCAGATGCTCACCACTCAGTTTGAACTTATGTGTATGAGAGAGGACGAGTCCATACTGGAGTATGAAGGAAAAATCAGAGATATAGCAAATCAGTCTGCAGCTCTTGGAGAGAAAATCCCTCAGAATCGGCTAGTGAGGAAAGTACTACGATCTCTGTCTTCAAAGTTCAAAATGAAAAGAGTAGCTATTGAAGAGTATAAAGTTATTGACAATATGACACTGGATGAGTTGATTGGGTCCTTGAAAACCTTTGAAATGAATGAGGAAGCTGAAGATTCAGCAGAGAAAGGAAAGAAAGAGAGTATGGCTTTACAGTCAGTGTCAAGTGAAGGTACAGTACCCATGACAGATACTCGTGGTTCATCAGTAGTAACTTTAGCAGGGTTAGATGAAAAATTTTCTTTGCTGGCAAAAGTGTTGAACAAGTTCATCCGAAGGGACATGAAAAATAATTATGTACAAAGCAATAACCAACAAAGCATTGTAGGGAATGGATCCACTGAAGTTGCAACAAAGAGGAAAGTTTTAGTTTGTTATGAATGTGGTGGAAAAGGACATATTCAGTCAGAATGTCCAACTTATCTGAGAAAACAAAAATCTTTCAGTGCTGCATGGAGTGATGATGACAGTAGTGAGACAGATGAAGACGAATGCAATTTTGTTGCATTTACAGCAAAGGTTGGACAGAAGTTGAGCTTACTGGCAGAATCTGGAAGACTCACGGGTGCAATCAGTAGCAAGGAAGAGACAGAGGATGAAGATAAGGAGATTACTGTGGAGAATATTATCCAACAGTGGAACAATGTACTCGAATGTACGAGGTTGCTTTAGGAACATCTTGGTGTACTTGAGAAGGAAAATACTGTACTCAAGAGACAAATTGGCGAGATGGAAAATGAAAGTAAAATACCTGTAGATGAAGAAAGAATCTTGAGAGATTTGATCTTTTCTCTTGAGAACGAGAATCTTAAACTGAAACAGGAAATTACTGAGAAAGAAGAGATGATATTGAAATTAGAGGAAGAACTGAGAAGTTCACAGGATGTATTCAAAAAGTTTGAGAAAGGAAAGAACAAATTGGATGATATCTTGATCAAAGGAAGAAGTAGTTGTAACAAACAGGGTATCGGCTACAAGAAAAATCAGAACAGCAAGACTCGGTCTAGACAGAGGTCGTCTCAAGTTCAGGTGTGTCATTATTGCGGTGCATATGGTCACATTAGACCGTCCTGTTATAAGCTGTATAGAGACTGGAGATGGGGTGGAAATCAGATGTCATCAAAGCCTCCTTCAAACTGTGTGTGGGTGAAGAAAAGAATAAGTTTCTACGCAGCACACACTGGTCGTAAAGCAAGATCAGATGGAACATGGTACTTTGATAGTGGTTGCTATAGGCACATGACAGGTAATGCAGGAAATCTGACTGACATACACAGAGAAGATGGTGGTCAAGTGACTTTTGGAGATGGTGCAAAAGGAGCAGTAATTGGAAGAGGAAGACTAAAAGTCGATGGTTTGCCTAAGCTGGAGAATGTTCTACTAGTGAATGGGTTAAAAGCTAACTTACTCAGCATTAGTCAGTTGTGTGATCAGAATCTGCATGTCAGGTTTACTAAAGAAGGGTGTGTTGTGGAAGATGATAAGAGACAGTCAGTCCTAGAAGGAACCAGAACTGGTGACAATTGTTATAAACTGAATGTGTCACAACAGTGTAAGTACACTGGTGTAACTACAGCTCAACTGTGGCACAAACGTCTTGGTCATTTACACTCAAGAGGAATACTGAAGCTGCTCAAGTATGGAGCTGTACGAGGACTACCAGCCATTAGCAGTAAGACTGAGACTGTGTGCAAAGGATGTATGGTAGGAAAGCAACATCGAACACCCAATTCAGCTGTAAAGATGATCACGACACAAAGACCTTTGGAGCTGCTCCACATTGATCTTATGGGGCCAGTTTAAACTGAAAGTATTGCTGGAAAAAGGTATGTACTGGTTTGTGTTGATGATTTTTTGAGATTTACATGGGTTGAATTCATTAGAGAGAAATCAGACACATACAAAGTGTTTGCGAGTCTATGTAAAAGACTCATGAATGATAAGAATATTGTGATAAGAAAGATAATTCGTATAAGAAGTGACCATGGTAGAGAGTTTGAGAATAATCAGTTTGCTCAATTCTGTGAAAAGAGAGGAATTTCACATGAATTCTCTGCTCCAAAAACTCCTCAACAGAATGGAGTTGTTGAAAGGAAAAATAGAACACTTCAGGAGATGGCTCGTGCCAAGATAAATGCTAAGAATCTTCCTCATAAGTTGTGGGCAGAAGCGGTAAACACAGCATGCTACATAAGTAACAGAGTGCATCTCAGGTACTTGACACACAAACCTCCTTATGAACTGTGGAAAGGAAGGAAACCTAAAGTGCATTATTTCCGAGAGTTTGGAAGCACTTGCTATGTTCTTAGAGATCGGGAATAGTTGGAAAAATTCGACTCTAGAAGCATAGAAGGTATTTTCGTAGGATACTCGAGGAACAGTCATGCATACCGAGTGTACTTCAGAAACAACAGTACTGTCATAGAAACAGTAAATGTTGAAATTGCTGACCAGAATGAAAATTTACCAGTGCTGGATGACGAAGAAAGTAGTATGTCAAAGGATCCTACGGAAAAGAATAGCACTGACTTGAATGTACAGCCTTCTGAGCAGGCTGAATCTCACGCACTTGGAGAAGGTTTGGTGGTTAGTGATGATGAAGTGGAAGAAGGCCATGAAAGCATAGTTGAAACAGAGAAAGCCCCATCAATGAGAGTTCAGAAGAATCACCCTCTGGATGCTGTTATTGGGAACATTAATGAAGGCATGAAAACAAGGGGAAGAAAGCAGAACTACTCTGAAATGGTACGGTTTGTATGTTATACTTCAGCAATTGAACCAAGAAAAGTAGAAGATGCCTTAAGAGATGAGTTCTGGATTAGAGCTATGCAAGAGGAACTTGAACAGTTCGACAGAAACAAAGTGTGGACACTTGTTCCTTGACCTGCAAACATAAATGTGATAGGCACGAAATGGGTGTTTAAAAACAAAACAAATGAAGAAGGGAATGTTGTGAGAAACAAGGCTAGACTGGTTGCACAAGGTTACACACAGGTGGAAGGTGTTGATTTTGACGAAACGTTTGCACCAATTGCTCGACTGGAGTCTATCAGATTGCTACTTGCTGTAGCAAGTTCCTTAAAAATCAAACTACATCAAATGGATGTGAAGAGTGCATTCCTGAATGGATACTTGGCTGAAGAAGTGTACGTTGAACAGCCTAAAGGTTTTGTTGACCCACATCACCCAGATCATGTGTTTCATTTGACTAAAGCTCTATATGGGTTAAAGCAAGCACCTAGAACATGGTATGATAGGTTGACTAAGTTCCTTTGCTCTAAAGGATTTGTACGTGGAGGTGTGGATAAGACACTGTTCATCAGGACAGAAGGTATTGTACTGACCATAGCTCAAGTGTATGTTGATGATATTGTTTTTGGGTCTACTGTTGATTCAGCTCAGAAACAGTTCGTGAGACATATGCAAGAAGAGTTTGACAGCTTGGTGGGGGAGCTTTCATATTTTTTGGGTTTTCAAATTAAGCAAAGAAAAGATTGTATCTTTATTTCACAAGAAAAGTATGCAAGGAACCTGGTAAAGAAGTTCAGACTTGAGGATGCTAAAGAGATGAGAACACCAATGAGCACTACAGATCGTATAGGGAAGGATACTGATGGGGTACCTGCAAATCCCACGATGTACAGGAGTATGATTGGTAGCCTGTTGTACTTGACAGCAAGTCGCCCAGACATATGCTATAGCGTGGGCCTGTGTGCTAGATTTCAAGCGTGTCCCAAGGAGTCTCATGTGAAATCAGTCAAGAGGATTATTCGGTATGTGAAAAGTACAGTCAATCTGGGAATATGGTTCTCGACTGACACTAGTAATGTGTTAGCAGGGTACAGAGATGCCGACTGGGCAGGGGATGTTGATGATAGAAAAAACACATCAGGAGGATGTTTTTATTTGGGTACAAACCTGGTATCTTGGTACAGTAAGAAACAGAATTCTATATCACTTTCTACTGCTGAGGCAGAAAACATAGCAACAAGAAGTTGTTGTGCACAACTGATTTGGATGAAACAAATGCTATCAGATTATGGGGTGAACAGCAAGGTTATGACTGTTTACTGTGACAATACAAGTGCAATAAACATATCCAAGAATCCTATTCAGCACTCAAGGACAAAACATATTGACATCCGTCATCATTTAATCAGAGAGCTGGTGGAAGAAGGACAACTAATTCTTGAGCATGTATCTACTGAGAATCAGTTGGCAGACATTTTTACGAAGAGTCTGGATGCTAAAAGATTTGAGTTCCTTCGTGGAGCTCTAAGATTGTGTTGTATGTGAGAGAAGGGCGGATAGTGTACTTCCTAGTGTAAGTACACTCTATTGTGTGTGTGTACACGTTTCTTTACACAGAATTCGGGTTTGTCTAAAAAAAAAAAAAAAGGAAGGAGAATGTGTGGATAAGGTGGAAGGTCAAGGTATATGTTCAAGGTTGGTACTCTCTCGGTTGCAGCAAGTGCACCTCCATCTACTGGTCCCAAGCCTCTAGGTTATCTGATTCATCCTAGACCCTGGCCTCCAGGTATTTCTTCTGATCAACAAACTTCTGATTATCTTGTTCGTCGTATGAGATTTGTGAAGACCGATATGGAGAAATTGGTAACCTGCCATAAGGCTCTACAGAGTGAACTATCTTTGCTGCAACAGTAAGTATCAGTAAGCTGCATCTTTTGATGATTTTTGTCTCTTTTTGACAAAAAGGGGGAGAAAACATATGTGAATCGGTTATGTGATAAGATGAGAATCTTTTACTTTAGACATGACAGTGAATGGCTATTTTGTGACATGATAAGTTTGGGAAATGGTAGTAGTTATGAGTTTCAGTTGGTATGAGTAGTAAGGTAAAGCCATGTGAATCTGCTATGTTTTGTGAGTAGGATGGTGAATATGTTTTGTGAAGAGAACAGTTGTAAATCAGTGATGTGTTTGCAATGATAGTAACTGGATATTCTGACATGGGAAGTGTGGTTGTGTTTGTGTTTCTCATATCATATGTGATGCTGATGCTGAATGACCATCATGGGTGTGAATGTTTACAGTACTGAAAATATGTTGAATTCCAGAATTCATAGATGCTATATCATGAAGTGGTGAAAGATGATTTTGTCAAAAAGAGCCAAAGGGGGAGAATGTAAATACGAGTTAGTTGATTGGCTATTTATGACCAAAACACTTTCCACGAGAAGGTGTTCTGATTGAATTATCAGAAAGGAAGTTGAGTGTTAACAGGATACAAAGATGGATAGAACTCCTTGATTCTAGGTGATTGCTATAAGTGGATGATATTTACGTGGAAGTTTGTGTTGTAATAAGAAACCAGGACGAAGCTGGGTTCCTTGATTAAAGGTTGAGATAATTAGAAGAAGGGCTCGGATGTAAAAGGTTAATATAACCCTAGGACTATATAATGTTATCTCTGATGTGGATTAGGGTTACGCAGTGGTTAAACAGAATTAACGAAGGACTGATTGAGGGGGAGTTTATTCAGGCTTATGATCATGGAGTAACCAAAGTGAAGATCCACACTTGTGCTGAAAGGAAGAACGCCGTGGCTTTGTTGAAGCTGTTGGCAAATAGAGCAGTCTCTCGTCTTGAGTAGTCTGCATGAAAGACATCCCTCTCGGGAGGGATCACACTAAGGGGGAGAGCCTTAGTGTGAGGGGTATCCTGGAGCTTCTGTTGGAACGTTGGAACGGGAAGCTACAAGACTAGCAGAGTTGTGTTCAAATCCTAACAGAGGAGAACTCATTGCTGTAAGTGGTTTACACACCATTACTGTTGTAATACTCTCTAGTGGATTTTTGGTACCCCGGGCCGAGTGCCCCGCAGAGTAGGAACGATTGGTTCCGAACTGCGATAACATTCTCTGGTGTTCTTTGAGTTTTTAAGTTTTTAACGACAAGTGTAATTAGACCAGTCATCGGGTGCAAGTACACTCCTGCGTACACGTGAAGCTTAATACGTTTTCAGGAGCGTTTGAAACGAAACCCTAAAACCCTAGCTCAAGGTTAGGGACAATGAGTTGACTCGTTCGTGTCAACGAGTCAAACCCGAGTTCGACCGAGTTCAGCTAAATTCCACCGAGTTAACACGATTCTGGACAGAGACACACTGGCTTATCAAAAAATGGGCAGCCGCTGCTCTGATACCATGTAATTTTCATAAAAAATCAATTGAATTTCTATTAAACAGAGTGGTTTTAATACATAGCGTATACACAAGTTAAGTGACAATAATACCCTTATCACTATTACATAATTACATACTGTAACAGCCTCTTCTGGCAACCCAAACTCGTTGTTGTTTATCAATTCATCAAACAATAAAAACATACGTATTTGACGATGAAGAAGACAGTGAAGGAGGAACAAAATAATGGAACGATGAAAACATAACCTCCGACTATTAAACATAAAGAAATCTAAGGCGGTAGAAGAGGAACGTCAATAGTGAAAAAAAATACACGAACAAAATTTAGAATGACATAACTTAATATAAGAAACAGTTGAGAGGCCTTGTAATCGATGTCATGTATGGGCTGACATAAAGCCGATATCATGTATCTAGTACCCTCGTGTTAGCTGATATATTTTTATTTTAATTGGTAAAAAACTTAGGGTTTATAATGTCGTTCTTGTAACAATGAGATAATAATGGTTTTAAGGAAAATTATATTAAACTAATGGGGGGTTAGCAAAAAGGGAACTAAATGTTTCAGAAAGAATTTAAAGTGATTGACATTAAATTCTTGGTAAACAAAGTCTTTGAATTAATTTAAGCTTGGTTGGAGAATTAAAGAGAATTCAAAATTCCACTTATTTAGAAGTGATTGTTAATTCTCAATCAATGAGTTAAATTACAAAGAAAGTGGGAATTTAG
Organism: Aristolochia fimbriata; assembly: GCA_019845555.1. Classification (NCBI taxonomy): domain Eukaryota; kingdom Viridiplantae; phylum Streptophyta; class Magnoliopsida; order Piperales; family Aristolochiaceae; genus Aristolochia; species Aristolochia fimbriata. The sequence goes on from CM034079.1 coordinate 19,870,875, forward strand.
AGACTCTCCTAAAATTAAGGAGAAACTGAAGTTTTAACCGCCCATAGTTCCACTAACTTAAGAAAGTGGTATTTTCCAAGATTTTACACTCTCTCACTTTATTTTCTTATTTAACTAAACCCCTGTACTCGATGCGTTTTGGGCTTGCCATCAAATGTCCATCAAAAAGTTTCATGAATATTGACGTACTTGTTCACGTTCCTCTCTAGGTTGAACCCCCACTAGAGGAGAACTACGTCTACTTAAAAGCAAGCTAAGGCAAAGTAAAATGAATATTTCATCCGTAAAAATAGTGTAATTAGAATAAACTAATATTTTAAAAACTGGCAGAGTGTCCAACTATTAGTCAAACCCAATTAGATTGGGTTGGACCAATTGTTCCAGTATTGAATATTATATTTTATATTTTATATTTTATATTTTATATATATATTTAATATTCTTGTTTCGCCGAAAATCTGCCGATCCGCGAAGAGGCGCGACCGAGTGAATAAATCAATTTACAACAGAAAATTTGTGTTATAGTTTATGTAGTTTGTGTTTGAAAGTCAGAGAATACGAGTACAATCTCCTATTCTTCCTTTTATTCGATCTCCATGTGAATTAATGAAGTTTTGGCTTCTAGCGAGTTGACGTCGATCCTTGGGGGTCCTTGGAAGTTTCGGCTAGAAGTTTCGGCTTCTAGCCGGTTCTGTCCAATTGTTGGGGGTTGGGGGTCGATCCTTGGAATGGGGATCGTGATCCCATTTCTACTGCTCTTGTAAAGATGAGAGGAAGACTTGGGCATTCCTCCTTTTCCTTCGCTGAACGAGGATCATCGGTAGACTGCTTGAGTCAGTGACCAGACTTGGTCGGTTAGGTGCTGAAGTGGCATGCAAGGTGATTGGCTGCTGAGTGGTGATGACACGATAAGTTGTTGCTGACTGGAATGAAGACGTGGTTGATGACACGGCAAGACGAATGGATCCAGCGATGGGCTGTGGGTGACGAGTTTGAAAATCGGTGAAGCCAATCCATGATTGATGGTCTGGTGGGCGTTTGGACTCGCCGTAATTGGGCGAGTCGCATTTTGGTATCTACAATTTCTATATGAAAAAGACAATAATAGTGCTGATTATAGTGAATGGGTTTGAGTCAATAAGAATTAGATCAGGCTCCGATTTTAGTTCAACGAGGGAGAACCAAGCAGTTCGGTTCAGTTTATAAAACACTGGAATGAATAGTGTTTCACCAAAAATCTGTCGTTCCACGAAGAGGCGCGACCGAGAGAGTAATTCGATTTGCGACAGAAAATTTGTGTTACAATTGTGTTTGAATATCAAGGACTGCGAGTACAATATCCTAGGCTTCCTCGGATTCGATCTCCGTATGAGTTTGATGAAGTTTCGGCTTTTGGCGAGGACGTCGAAATGTGAGTTCAGGAACGAGTGTGCATGAACGGTGACGACTTTGGTCGGTCAGACGGAAGTATTTGTGTTCCGCGTGTATCAACTTGTTGACATTTACTAGTGAACGTGTAGAGTTGTTCTAGTCGAACTGTTGAATCCCGTCGAACTGTTGAATCCCGTCGAACTGTTGAATCCCGACGAACTGCGAGTTGCTTGGCCTCTTTTGGCTCGAGAGAGCTTCTATGTGTGAGAGTTCTTGGATGAACGATTTTTTTTTAACCCCAGTTTTCGAACCCTTGCGACAGAGCTTTTCTGGTTATTTGTAGCCAACTCTGTGCAGTTGTTGAGGGTCGATCCATGGAATGGGGATCACGATCCCCTTTTTGCTGTAATTGTTGAGATGGGAGGAGGACCAGGAGTTCCTCTGCTGAATCCCTCAAAAGAGGATTGTGACTGTCCTTTTTGGCTTCTTCAGTTGGCGACCAAATTTGTTGTTGTTTAACTGTTGAAGATGCTGACTCATGACTGTCTATTGACTAGTGCAGACGCGATGGCTCACTGCTGACTGGGCCGTCGACTGTATCGATGACGCGGCAAAATGAATGAGCCTGGCGATGGGCTGCGGCGAGTGATGTAGAATATCGGCCGAGCCTACCCACGACCATCGTTTGATGGATTGATGGGCGTTTGGGCTCATCGAAATTGGGCTGGTCCCCTTCGAGACTTGACCGTTCAAAGAGAACGGTCAAGTTTTGAATGTGAAAACACAAACACAACGCACAACACATTTTTTTTCTTTTTTTTTTTGGACCCTCTTACTCTTTTAGGGTTGTTTATCTTTTCATGTACGTATCCTTTTCTATCCACTTACTCTTTTAGGGCAGTGTATATTTTTGTATACTTGTATGTATATTTTTTTTTTTTTCGTTTCTTGATAAGTGTCTAAAAGACACTATCTTTAGGCATGAACATTAAGTGAAAATCTAATTCCGAGTCAATTCTGAGTATAAAAGCAACAAATATGACTCAATTTCATGTTTTGTGCCTCAGGTACCCTGTGGAAGAAGAAAAACTGGATTTGGAGCAAAAACAGAGGAATAATGAGCAAGAAAAGCCAAAAAGAAGAATGGCACGTCCACGCCATAATCGGCGCCACCGCGCCAGGAAAATATTCAAAAATTAGAAATAAAGGAGAAAAATGCCCAATGACTTAACGGACATGAAAGCCAACGGTTGGGGAGTGTGAAGTGGCGCGACCGCGCCTTTGGAGGGCGCTACCAGGCCAAGGAGTTGACGCTACCTCACACAGAGAGCATGGACGTGCCAAAGAGCTGCTGAATATGGAAAGAGAAGTTGTCGTTCTGGGGACCAATAAAAAGTCTAAGGAGTGGCGCGTACTACTATGGCGCTACCGCGCCAAGAAGTCTCCTAACTCGGCACGGGTTCGATGGCCATTTCCAGACTTAGAAAGAACTCTGCTCCAGTGGCGCGACCGCGCCAGAATCAGGCACATTATCGGTGCGACCGCACTGATGACTCAGCAACGTAAAATCGCAAAAATCTCGGGATCCTGACAACCAATCAAGCCCAAACTTGGGAAAAGAAGTCTTAAGTGTCTAAGGAAGGCATCCACGAAGATTCTAAGGCAATTTACTCGAGTTCTAAGTGTTTTGAATGACCAAGAAGTGAAGATCAATACAAAGAAGGAAACCGCTTCCAAAAGAGAAGATGAATCCAAGGTTTATGAAGAGCATATCTGGAGTTTCTGATTCCCAATTGAACCCAAATTTGGACTAAAGATTCCTAAGGATATTTAGGATCATATCATGAAGATTCAGGCCAATCCAAGTCGGTTTTCTCAAGGTTTATATCTTCAAAGTGGTGGACCCAGTGCAGAAATAAGCAGCAGAAGCAATCCAACTTCTCCACATAATACCTCGATTTTCCCAACTCAGATTAGACTCAAATTTCGTGAACAAGGCAAATACCATGGAAGGAAGGTTCGTATTTAATTTCAGCTAATTCTGAGGTCGGGAAAGCATACTTCATACCCCTGGACAGAGACCAAATTACAAGGCCTGGGCAGTAAAACAACTATAAATAGAGGTCCAAGGAACGGTGTAAGACATTCAGTTTTTAGTTTAGCATTTAGTTTTTATTTCAATTTCCTGCTTTGTTCTTTATTTTAGAGAGAGGAGAAGGTCTAGAGGGAGTCTTACACGACCTCTGGGTGCTTTGAGGAAGAAAGGTGCAGATTTCAGCCAAGGAGCAAGGGTGACCAGGAGCAGTCTTCCAAAGGGAGTTTTTGTACTTAGTTATTTTTTTTCTTTCATGGTTGTTATCAAAACCTTGATTTGTGTTTATATTTCCAGTATGGAGTAGTCGTCTTTAGTTGGGAGTCCATGACTCCCTAGGCATGTAATGAAATTGATACATTATATTTTATTTGGTTTCAATTTGGTGCATGAATGAGTATTCCTAAGCTGTTTAATTCTTGATTCATACTTGCTGTCCTGCGATGTACTGGTTATAAGGTGAAGCTAGACTTAAGGTAAGATATGTCGATAGGGTTTTACAATTATTTTTGAGTTCATACACTAGGCAGATCAACTGATCTTAAGGTTAATCCTCGACCTTAAAGTAATACCATGTTGGATTGGGTTGATTTGCCTATGACATAAGACCTGATTCCCGACCATAGGTAGGGTCAATGAGCTTCATGTTTATGCTATCAAGTAAAGTTTATTATTCTAGCTAGGTTTACTCTAGGAGATAGAAAAGGTGATGCCGATGCGGATTGTAGTCATGGTTTTATAAGCTCGTCAGAAATTGATTTCCAAAACTTAATTTCTATTCAATCTCAGAATTGCCTAAGGAGGGAATTGGATTCCCAATGTCTTTTTCCATACTGATTTTATCAAAATCCCTCTCTTCATCTCTGTAGGATTAGGTAAACTGTTTTTGTAAGTCCTTTCCAATCGATTTCTCAAACTTTGGTATTTAAACTAGAAAAGCAATTATCTATTAGCTTGGTCCTTGTGGGACGATATTCGGACTTAACCTAAGTCTATATTACATTGATTAGTCCTCTTGCTAGTGATTAGCTGGGATCGCATCATTTCTCTTCCTTTTTTTTTGGCTCTCTTGCTGTTTTAGAGCTGTTTGCTTTTTCGATTTTCTCTTTTTTTTTGTTTCATAGAGAGTCACTGAGAACCTGAGCAGAAGTGTTGAGAGTCGACGACGAGTTGAAGTCGACTGAGTGATTGGTTGCAGTCTGTTCGAATATTGTAGCCGAATGTCGCCTCGGTACTTCAGATAAGGCAGTCCTGATGGGTTTTGATATCTTCTGTAAGTTTTGGTGACTCTGGCCGTTGCACCGGAGAAAAGGTGTCACGAACTGATATGGATTGTAGCTCCTTTGCTTTTAGTTCGGTCGAATTTTGTGACCTGGCGCCCGTTTCCAATCGAACTTCAGTTTGAGAGAAGGATCTCGATGGGTGAAGGAACATAACTAGTAGCGCCAAAGAGAAGTTCATCTCCATTTTGACGAATTTTGGCTCACCAGGGAAGTCGGATGGATCAGATTCAACCTTCTCAAGACAATTTATCTTTTGTGTTTCTGCTTAGTGCGTAGGGAAGAGAATGCGCACTTGGTGTTGTGGTGGGGCCCGCCCTGGTCGAGGTAAGCCTCTCCAACAAGTTTAAGTGCTTCTCTTGGTTTGTTTCATCGAAATTGAATTTTCATCTCTGTCAACGGTTTGGCTTCAGCGCAGCTCGCAGATGAATTGAGGTGAAGGAACGTGGGTCCCACCCTCTTGTGCGGTAGGTTCCCTTTTAAGTGGAGAAATACTAATCCACTCCCCGTGAATTTGGGATAGTCAGGTTTAAGAGTCCTATCTTCCTCTTTTGGCTTGGGAGACTCTCTGGGAATTTGGCTTCTTCTCCTGTCTGCGATTTTGGTATTTCCTGTGACTTTGGCTGACCACAAATTTGGGAGTCAGTCTGCGAATTTGGGTCTTCTCCCTGTCTGCGAATTTGGCTTGGAAAATTGTCCGCGAATTTGGCTTGGGAGACTGTTTGTGATTTGGGAGAATTTGGGACACTGGGACCTGCTGAGATTTGACAGTCTGCGATTTGGGACACAGCCTACGACTGCGATTTGACAGTCTGTCTCTGTCTGCGAATTTGGGAGGCTGTGATTTGGGTTTGTTTTTTCTTCCAGCGACTTTTGAACTGCGGTTTGGGAGGTTGTGCCCTGCTGCGAATTGGTTGTCTGCGATTTGGGAGGCAGTCTGCGAATTTGGCCTTGCAGTCTTCTTCGAGCCCCCGGCTTGCGTCATAACCCTCCGCGAATAAGAGTTTAAAGATATTGTATGCAAATTTCTCCTCTCCCGACAGTCTCTGGCTGAATTCGAGTCAGCCGGGGTCCCCACTCTCTTTTCTTTCTTCTTCTCTTCCTCCCTCTTTCTTCTTCTTTTTCTCTCCTCTCATTTTCAACTTCTCCCTCAGTCTCTCTTTTTCTTTCACGATTTTTTTTTTTTTTTTTTTTCCCTCACATTTTCTCTCTATTTTCTCCTTCTTTTTTTTTATCTCTCTCGAATTGCCTTGCTTTCGTACTCAAGGTGTCTGTCAATTTGTCAATGTGACAGACCAACAACCTTTTGCACGTCGTTTGGCCCAAAAGTTGAACACTGTAGTTTTTATGTGGCACCTAGCTCTGTCGCCAAGTGCTGAAGTTGATTTAGGTCGCACCCGGCTGGGTTGCCAGGTGATGCAACTCCATTTTGGTTACTCTCGACTCTGTCGCCGGGCGCAAGGCTTCTTGTTTTCTGTCTGGCTCTATCATCGGGGTGCCAAGTTTTGCTTCGAGTGAGCTCGGCTGGGTCGTCGGGGTGTTGTATTTCCACGCTGTCGCATCCGGCTTGGTCGTCAGGTGCGAATTGTTGTGTGGTGGCATCCGGCTTGGTCACCGGGTGCTGATTTTTTAGCTTTGGCCGGCTCGGTCACTGATAAGTGTCTAAAAGACACTATTTTAGGCATGAATAATTGATTAGAAATCCAAACTTTGAGTTAATTATCAGCATTAAAATGACAAATATAACTCAAATTCATGTTTTGTGTCTCAGGTACCTGGTGGAAGAAGAAAATCTGGTTTCAGAGAGAAATTGAAGCAAAAACGAGCAAAATGAGCCAAAAAGGGTTGGCGCGACCGCACCGATTCTGGCGCCACCGTGCCGAGAAAATGGTCAAAAATTCAAATAAATGAAGGAAATTCCCAACGGCTAGAAAAGCTTCAAAGAAGACATCTCGGGAAAGTGGAATGGCATGACCGCGCAATCGGAGGGCGCTATTGCTCCAAGTAGCTGGCGCTACCTCACTTAGAGAGAGCATGGACGCGCTAAAGAGATGCCAAATACATAAGAGAAGTTGTCGTTCTGGGACAAGAGAAAAAGACTGAGTGGCGCTATCGCGCCAAGAAATCTCCTTACTCAGCACGATTTCGAAGGCCGTTTCCGGAATTAGAAAGAACTCTGCTCCTGTGGTGCGACCGCGGCAAAATCAGAAGAAAATGTGGCGCGACCGCGCTGCTGACTCAGCAACGTAAATTGCGAAATCTCAGGATTATGACTACCAATCAAGCCCAAACTTGGGAGAAGAAGTCCTAAATGCCTAAGGAAGGTATCCACGAAGATTCTAAGGAAATTGGCTCGAGTCTAGGTGCATTGAATGATCAAGAAGTGAAGTTTCATACAAAGAAGGAAATTGCTGCTAGAAGAGAAGAAAAATCTGAGTTTTAAGAAGACCATATCTGGAGTTTCATATTCCCAATTGAACCCAAATTTAGAATGAAGATTCCTGAGGAGATAAAAGATCATATTACGAAAATTCAGATCAATCCAAGTCTGGGTTTTAGAGTTATATATTTTCAAAGTCATGGACCCAGTGCTAGAATTGGCAGCAGAAGCAATCCAACTTCTCAACCTCATATCTCGAGTTTCCCAACTCAGAATGGACTCAAATTTCGTACACAAGCCAAGGACCATTAAAGGAAGTTTCACATGTAATTTTATCCAATTCTGAGGTCAGGAATGCATATTTCACACCCCTGGACAGAGAACAAATTACAAGGCTAGGACAGCAGAACAAGTATAAATAGGGGTCCGAGGCAAAGTGCTAATCATCCAGTTTTGTAGTGTAAATCCAGATTTTAGTTCTAATTTCAGTTTTTATTTTAATTTCCTGTTTTTGTAGTTAGTTTGGAGAGGAGAGAAAGTCCAGAGGGAGTCTTACACGACCTCTTGGCACTTTGGAGAGAGATGGAAGAGATTTCAGCCAAGGCACGAGTTGAAGCTAAGGGCAGTCCTTCAAGGGGGTTTTCTGTACTTATTTTCTTCTTATTATCATGGCTGTAATTGAATTCTTTTTGTGTGTTTATACTATTAGCATGGAGTAGTCTCTCTTTGTTGGGGAAGTCATGAACTCCTAGTTGTGATTTGTTTAAGTTCTGAAATTATAGCAATATAGTATTTTGCTTTTGTTTTAGAATCTGAGTTACTACTTATTTCTAATTTAAATTGATATCTGAAGTTTAACGAGGTTCGAATAGAGAAGTTAAAGTTCAGTAGAGATTTCGATTAGTTATATGATTCTTTGTTTTCTAAAACAACTCGTTTTACTAACTAGATCGTTTCGGATTGTGAAGGAGACTAGTGGAAAAGCGATGTGACTGTTTATAACTCTTGTTCTGAATAAGAGAGAGTTAATCTTTAAGCTTTTATATTTATGCACCTAGGATTTGAATGTTTCCGGATTGTGATGGAGTTCAAGGAATAGGTGAAAGTTATTTCCTGTATATGGGTAACCGGGTTTTCAAAAGCTAAGTCAAGGTAAAGGTACTTGAGCTATAAAAATCAAAACTTTGCATGTTGGTAACTAGGAGGGATTGACACTTTTCCCAACATCTCATCTCCATAAGGTTTAGTCATCTACTCCAGTAGTTTAATTCTGTTTTCTTTTACAGTTTTCAAAACCAAAAATTGTTTTTTCTCAATCAATAGAAAAATATTTACTTAAATCGAGTTCTCATCAAGGTCTCTGTGGGATCGATATTTGGACTCTCGAGTCTATATTACTTGCTGACCTAGTGCACTTGTTAGACACTCAACAGTCGCCGGAAGGTTGAAGTTTCATGTCGGCTTTGCTCGGCTCGGTCGCCGGGGGGTTGAACTTCTATTTTGGTCGCGTTTGATTTGCTGCCGGGCGCGAAGCTTTTATTTTCGGTCCTGCTTGGTCGTCGTGTGCGAGTTGTTCTATGGTCGCAGTCGGCTTGGTCGCCGACAACCTTTTTTTCTTTTGCGATTGCTTCTTTTTGTCGCTGCTCTTCTTTTTTGTTTGGCAACTGCTTCTTTTTGTCGCTGCTCTTCATTTTTTTTGGTGACTACTTCTTTTTGTTGCTTTTTTTTGTGTTTGGAGAGGAGTTACATACCTGGCTCCGATTAGCTACGTCCGGCTTGGTCGCCGGTTGCAGGATTTTGCGGTGTGGCACCCGGCTCGATCACCGGGTGTTGAATTTGATGATTTGGTCGCATCCGGCTTGGTTGCCAGGCGCGAAGCTTTTAAACTGTGCTCGGCTCGGTCGCCGGGCACAGTGCCTCTTGTTTAGATCACGGCTGACTTTGTTCCTAGTCATGAGGTTTTGCATTGTGCTTGGCTCGATCGCCGGGCATGGTGCCTTTGTTTTCTGTCACGTCCGACTCTGCCGTTGGACGCAAAGCTTTTGAACTATGCTCGGCTCGGTCGCCGGGAACAGGAGTTTGCTATTTTGATCGCGGCCAGCTTTGCTGCTGGTCGCGAATTTTTTGAACTGTGCTCGGCACGGTCATCGGGCACAGGAATTTGCTATTTCAATCGCGGTCGGCTTTGTTGCTAGTCACGAATCCTTCAACTGTGCTCGGCTCTATCATCGGGCACAATGATTTGTTTTGCAACATTTGTTTCCCATCCAACTCAGTCGTCAGGCACTAGGATCGAATGTGCGGCGTCTGGCTCTGTCGCCAGATGCTTAATTCTCCGTTTGGTTGTGTTCGGCTCGGTCGATGGGCAAAAGAGTTTGATTTTGCTCGCGTCTGGTTTGGTTGCTGGGCACGAGGCTGTTGTTTTGGTCGCGTCCAGCTCTGTCACCGGGCGCGGGACTTTTGAACTGTGCTCGACTCGGTCGCCGAGCACAATATATTTTTTTGTTTTGTCGCGTCCGTCTTTGTTGTTGGTCGCGAAATTTTTGAATTGTACTCTGCTCGGCTTGGTTGCCGACTGTATTCTTCTGTTTTGATCACGCTCGGCTCGGTCATCGGGCGCATTGCTTTTGGGCTGCATTCGGGTTGGTCGCTGGGTGCAGTGCTTCTGTCTTGGTCGCACTCAGCTCAGTCGCTGAGTGCTGTAATTTTCTTTTGGTCGCGTCCGGCTCGATCGCCGGGCGCAAAGCCTTTTGGTTGTGTTCGGCTCGGTCGCCGGACACAATGGTTTGCTTGCCGAACTGTCAAAGAAGGTCGGTATGCCCCGTCGGTTCACCCTCTCTCTTTTTTTTGTTTCTCCATCTTTCTCTTTTTTTTTATCGGTGACTGGTCTTTTTTTGTTGATCCCCCATTTTTTTTTTTTTTTGTGTTTTTTTTTTCTTTTTTTGTTGTTGCGACCTTGACTTCTTCATCTCTGGTCGCAGGGGATACATTATTTTTTTTGAATTGAGAGAGAATTGCGTACCTGACTGCTCCTGTTCTGTCGCAGATGTCTACCGTACCGACTTCTTTCTCCTTCCTCGGTCTGACTATCTCGACCATAAGAACTTTTGTGAAGGGTGTCCTTCGTGACTGCTTGCGGATCCGTGATTCTAAGGAGGAACATAAGCCACTGTTGTCGGTTCTCAGAGGACCTTCAGTTTTTGGGGGTTGTGACGTAACTGCGCCTTCAGTCAGGGTTGTCCACAACTTGTGGAGTCGCCCTGTTGTCGACGAGGACAACCAGATTTGCTACCTCCCATGGGTCGACGAATCTTTATCATCTCCGCACCAAGCTATAGGCAACATCTTGTTGAGTCCGAAGCATGACCAGCTGGTTTGTTTTTCGCCGCCGAAACTCTCCATCGACAGTGACCGATTCGACTCTTGGGATAGTCACCCGGTTGTGAGCTCGGCCCCGTACTTTGTACCTTTCTACTTCAAGTGGGTGGATGTCGTTCTCCACACTTGTACCGAGCAGTTGGTGATAGCAGACCTTATGCAGTCCAAGCTTCAATGTTTTCGTATCGATGCTGCAACAATGTCGTCCACTCTTTTCTGGAGGTATGGTGTTCTCCAACCAACTCCATTTTCACTCACGAGGGGGAGCTGTCGATTTCGTTATGGGATATGCATCGACTCGGCGGGCTGCCCATCTCTGGAAGCATTTATGATGAAGTGACCCCGACAATCGATGATTTTACTCAGAGTCGCTCCGTGCCACTACCCGAGAGTATTCGATACCTCATCCTCGCCTATTATCTGCTCTTCTGTCATTCAAGGGCTTCGAACTTAGACGAAGTTACTGGAGTTTCTATGTCGGAGTGGGCATCCTTCTGGTTTCGATCTGAAGGGGGTGCGCGACCTTCAGATGACCCTTGGGCTGATCGCAAGAAGACGACGGGTTCTCGGAGTCGCGACCGGGCGATCGTGCAGGATCAACCATTCTCCGAGCTTGGGGTCCCTGACGCCCTCACAGATGAGGTGTATCTGGCTGCCTTTCTATCGTTGTGGCTCTGCCATTTCGTTCTGTCTCTACCGGGTAACATGTTGAGATTTAGTGCTTTCAAGATGGCTTGTTTCATGGCCGGTGGCACTTGGTGCAGTTTAGCCGGCGCAGCCTTGGCGAACCATTACGAGGGCTGAACATTTCCTCACAGGGGAGCTTGTTCGCGTCTGGAAGGTTGACTCTAGCGGTGACGACAAGCCTCTCATGATGGTTTACCACAATCTAGAGCTTGTTCGCGTTTGTACTCGGCAGGAGGCTCATTCTTTGTTTTGGCGCGGCGGAGTGCGATGTTGGTACCCTTCAGAGGCTCTTCCTCCCGGCCCAATCCTTGACAAGGCTGGTCGTTTTGCTTCTCGGATTGAAGTAGAGTACTTCCGTTGCCTGCGGTCGATGTCTCTGGTCTTACGACAGCGCGATCTACTTGTGGTGGAGCCCTATAGTCCTCACCGGTTTGCTCGTCAGTTCGGGTTCTGCTAAGACTTGTCGGGTGTGCAATTCTCTGACCAGCGAAATGCGACTTCTGTTAACGCACTTGTGGAGTTATGGCGAGCTGGGACTACCTGTCCTCTTGGCAGCGTGGAGGTGCCTGCCTTCGTGAGTCCAGACTCTGACCCGGGTGTCACGTCCCTTTTTCGGGAGTCCTAGCTTGAAGCAGTCATTCCCCTCTTTGAGGTAGCAACTCTTGAATCTTCTCACTCTATTTTTTTTGTTCCTCTCGCACTTTCTGATTTCTTTTCTCTCTTTCTTTTCAGCGTGCGTGGAGGAAATTTACCAGAGCATCTGCGCCGGGAATAGTCTTGTTGCCTGCGGAAGGAGGTGGCAACGCGGAGGGTCAGAGCCGAAGGAGTTCGCGGCCGAGTTCGAAGCCTCCTGTTAAGGCAAAACAAAGCAAAGGTGGTAAGAAGCGGGCGCCTCCACTGAAGGTCGTGAAGGAGAAGTCGTCGTCCCCGTCGCAAGTCGCGCCAGAGAAGGGCATCGTGATCCGAGATATTTCTTCGGCACAGGGGGATCCTCGGCCAGTAGTGCTTTCTTTACCAGCAGACGATGCTCCTGTAGGCAAAGGGAAGGGATTGGCTAAGTCGGCGACTTCGCCGAAGAAGACTGCTTCAAAAAAGAAGTCCACGGCTCCGCAGTCAGAGCCTTTCATTTTCATTCCTCCTCCCTTCAAGAAGCGGCTACGGACTGGTCTAGGTAAGCCTCTGACTAATTTAGCTCCTCTTTCTGTTGCTCAACCCTCGGGAACTCCTCTGTCGGAGTCAGGAGAGAAGACAAGGGAGTCTGAGACTTTCGACCAGACTGTTGTTCCATCAACTGGAGAGGCCACTGTAGAGCCAGAGGTGGCGCCTGCTCAAGCACACCAGGTTGGGTCGCGGGCAGTTGAAGAATCAGTCAACTTGCCTTCTTATGCGCTCGCGGTCTTCGTAGCTCCTTCTATGGACCAGCCCGTCTTTCGGCAGGAAGATCTGTTTGACCTTGCCGAATTGGAGGTTACTCGACAACTGGGGTGGACCGGGGAAGAAGTGCCTCATGCTGCCATGACCGATGGTCTTGTAACCGGCGAAGTCGAGTGCCCGGTGACTATCATAGGTGATGGTGGAATGTCCCTTCAGCCTTCGGATGGACAAGTTGTGGCTAAAGGCTTTACAATCAACGTCAAGGTCGCAATCACAGGTGAGTTTCAGATCCCTTCCTCCGCTCCATTCCCTCCTATTGCTGCGAATTCGAGGGGGGAGGTTCTTGTGACCTTCCGTCCCAGCAGTGGAGAAGCATCTCTTGCTGCCAAGGGAGGGGTTTCGGGTTCAGCTTGTCGACCCATCAGCGAGGATTCATCCACTTCGCGACCTTCGGCGGTTAGTGTATAACCTCTTTCTTTGTTTTGTTTTTTCTTTCTTCCACCTTTTCCTTATCTTCCTTTTCCTAGGTGTGAGCTTTTCGTCCTTCAGCAAGGTCGAGGCTGTTACTGCAGCAGTCTGCTTTGGGGTTGTCAACGGTGTTCGTCGAGTCGGATTTATTGCCGGCTGACGACCCGTGTTCGTTGTAGCTTGTAGCAGACATTCACGTCATTCTCGACCACTTGAGAGGAGTCGGCGTTGACACCTCGGTGTTGGAGCAGTGGGTTGAGGATTTTTCCTCGGAGGTAGATCGTTTTCATCAGCTACACAACTCCTTGCCCGGTAAGCTCAGTCTGGCTGAGCGGTTCGCTGCGGAAGCTGAGCTCGCATAGTCCGTCCAGCAGGTGAGCCGTCGGCGCGACGACTTAACGGTGGACTTGGATAGACATCAGGCGGAGCGAGAAGCTGCTAAGGTTGAACAGAAGGCTCTTCGCAATCGTCTGTCTTTTGTATCGACTCAACTCGACTCCATCAATGTCGAGCTTGTGACCATCCGTAGGGGAATTGACATGGCCGAGGAGGAGGTTTCTACTCTTGAGGGTCAGCTTGCTTCTATTCGTTCGCGTCCCGTTCTCAACAAGGTCGAGACGCAGGAACTGGCTGAGGTTCGTGCCAAAGTGGTTCGGCTGCATCGAAGGGTGGCCAACTTTTGAGCTTTCGCGACTTTGATGTAGTTTTTGCTTGCATTTTTGCTCCTTTTTTTTTTTTTTTTTTTTTTTTGAACTTGTAGCCTCTCTTTTTTTTTTAACTTGTAGCCTCTCTTTTTTTTTGTTACGAGGCTTGCATTGTTCTCATCACAAATTTATTTATATATTTTTTTGCAATGAGAAATATTGTTTCTTTTATTCGATTTCTCTTTCTTTTTTTTTTTTTTTTCTGCCTCTTCATGCGTAAAATCATTTGAGGAATTTACCGTTCGTTATCGGTAGCTCAGAACCATTTGAAGTTACTAGCTTGTAAGCTCCATTGGTGTAGGCTTCCTGCACCACATACGGTCCTTCCCATTTCGGCGCGAACTTGCCCCCGATTTTGCTCGTAAAGAGCATTGGCCGTGTGACCGCTAGCACCAAGTTGCCTTTCTAGAATGACCTGAGCCGTACTTTTTTGTTGAAGGCTCGGGTCATGCGAGATTGGTAGCATTCGAGCCGTTGTTGCATTTCGAGTCGCTGCTCGTCGAGTGACTCAAGTTCTGTGAGTCGCAACTGAGCACACTCTTCTGTGGTGAGCCCTTCTCTAATAGCAATGCATAGAGAGGGGAGTTGTACCTCGAGTGCGAGCACCACTTCTGTGCCATAAACCAGCGAGTATGGAGTCGACTGGGTCGGCGTTCGAAACGACGTTCTGTACACCCATAAGGCTTCGCCAAGCTTTTCGTCCCAACTCTTTCTGTTGGTGCCGATGGTTTTCTTTAGGATCTTGCAGAGCTTTTTGTTGAATGCTTCTACGAGTCCATTGGTTGTCGGGTTGTAAGCCAATGATGTCCGCTGTTGTATGCGAAATTTTTCGCAGAAGTGGTCCATGGTTCTATTTCTTAATGGTGTGCCGTTGTCCGTCACAATATATCGAGGAACCCCATTTCGGTAGATAATTTGGGTCCGGATGAAATCAGTGACGGTGGTAGCCTTGACTTCTCGGTAGGCAGTGGCTTCGGCCTATTTCTAGAAGTAGTCGGTGGCCACCAGGATGTATTGCCTGTCGGAGTCGGATTTAGGAGTGATTGGACAAATGATGTCCATCCCCCAAGCTTCAAACGGCCATGACGTGATCGTCGGGTAAAGCGGTTTCGGTGGCTGATGTATGTAATCGGCATGGAGTTGGTATGGTCTGCAGGTTCGAGCCATTTCGGTGGCGTCCCTGAGCATCGTCGGCCAGTAATAACCCAATTGCTTAACTTGTAGGTGGAGCTTCGGGCCAGCCTGGTGCGCGCCGTAAATTCCACCGTGCGTTTCTTTTAGGACTTGCAGTCCCTCTTCTTTTGATAGGCATCAAAGAAGCAGACCTTCGTACAACCTCCGGTAGAGTACTTCATTGACGAAAACGTACCTTGGCGCTGCTCGGCGAATTTGAACTCGCTATCGCAGGTCAACCGGGAGTGGTCGTAGCGAAGAAAGTTTGAGATGGCCTCTTGCCAATCTCCAGCTTCGTTTTGGTTGGCCGAGATAGGAAAAGATTCTTCCATCTCTTCTACCTGTTCTTCTTCTATTTCTTCTTCGGCCGGTGGAGGGATTACCCATCTTTCACAAATGGGGACTTGGCTCAGACGTTCATCGAATTGCGCTTAGACTGGCTGCAATTCCAGCCAATGCGTCGGCTGGGCCATTTTCGGATCGAGGGACGTAGTGGAGTGAAGCTCCCGGAATTTGGGCCAGAAGCTCACCAGCATGTCTCCAGAACGGCGAACTCCCCTGTGATCTGCTTGATGACAAGAGCCGAGTCGTCGTAGATGTTTAGCTGCGGCAACTTCATCTTGACCGCCATGCCGAGTCCGAGGAGGATAGCTTGATATTCCGCTTCGTTGTTTGAACAATTTTAGGTAAGAATGAACGAATACGAGAGCAGGTCCTTTCTTGGTGAAACGACTAGAACTCCCGCATCGGCTCCATTTCTTCGTGCAGCGCCGTCGAAGTACATCTCCCAAGGGGGAAGCACCTCGACCAAGAAGATTTCTTCATCTGGGAACTCTTCTATTAATTCCCATTCAGCCGGCACTGGATGGTCGGCCAAGAAGTTCGCCAGTGCTTGGCCTTTGATTGCGCGTTGCGGCACAAAATTGATTTCAAATTCCGAGAAAGCAATGCCCTCTTAGCCAGTTGACTAGAGAGTATCGGTCACGACATGATGTATTTTAGCAGGTCGGCTCGCGAAATCAAGTTCGTCGAATGCACCAAGAGGTAATGTCAAAGCTTTTGAATTGTAAAGACGAGTGCCAGACAAGTCTTCTCGATCGGTGTGTTATTGAGTTCGGTGCCCACTTTTCCCAGCTTTTCTTGTTCTGGAGTAAGGACCCAGGGCGACGGGTGGCTTCTCGTGGAGCTGGTCTTTTGTGAAGTTGCCCCCAGCTCTGGCCATTAGTCGGTATGTGTTCGAGTCGAAGCCTTCATTCGAGCGAGTACATGGCAACTGCTCGAAATTCGGGAATTACTTCACAATGCTTTTGTCCTCTAGCCTCGGCAATGGGAGGGTGACCTTTTCTGCCAAAGGGGTCGGCTGGATTTTGTGGCAGACGACCAAAGGAGCTTTTCCCTTCTTTCTTTGCGACTACGGAATGTACCATAAGATAGGTGCATTACGCTGCATAGGCGCTGGAGTTGTTGCGGACGGTTTGTGGCCGTGTGCCGGATGGTTGTTGTGTGTCGGCTGTTTAGGAGACGCGACTTGCGTCAGAGTCTGTTTTGGAGACGCGACTTGCGTCGATTGTTTAGTAGATGCAGCTTGCGTCGGCTGTTTGGGCGATGCAGCTTGCGTCGGAGTGCTCTTGGCATTTGGCGCCTGGTTCGGCCAGGGTGACAATTTGATTGTCGATCTGGTCGTCAGATAGAATTTGGCATCTGCGAATGATGCTTCTGCCTCCGTGAACGGACTTTCATCGGCGTACACCGTCTTTTGCTCACCGTTCTCCCAATACTTGAAGCACTTATGCAGTGTTGATGGCACAACTCCGTTCGCGTGAAGCCATGGTCGACCCAAGAGCAGATTATAGGATGTTTTTGAATCGATGACTTGGAAAGGGGTTTCGGCCACCAAGTCGTCGATGTACAATTTGAGCGAGATCATGCCGAGCGTCCTCTGGCCTTCCTGATTGAAGCCTTGGATGAGGAGAGAGCTCGGAGAGAGGTCGCCAGCAGAGAGGCCGACATTCTTCATTGTGCAAATCGGCAGAATGTTGACTGCGGATCCACAATCGACGAGAATGCGATTGATTTTGTGGTCTCTGATGTAGCTGGAGACGAACAGCGGCCGGTTATGGCTCTTCGTCCCCAGCTGCGCGTCCTCTTATCGAAATGTGATGCACGGCGGACATGAGACGGTGAGTGCTTCTTCCGACTTTGCCAGCTGCGGAGAGGATTGCGCATCTTCTTCCTCTTTTCGGTAAGGTGGTGTCAACCCGACTTTCGGCAAGTTGTGCTTCCTCATGAGCAACATTTCGACTTTGGTTTGGAGTTCCTCTGGTTTGTCGAGGACTCGAATTGAGGCATGTCTTGACCGAATGGCCAAGTCGAGGTCGTCTTCTATCTCGTTAAGTGACGAGATTTGCTTCAGTGACGTCTCAAGGTCGTCGCATTCAACGACCGACCATTTGCCTTTGTCTTTTGTTGTTGTTTGCTCGGGAGGAGCTGTCGAACAAGTCGCCGCCATTGCTGGCGGTGCGAAGAACTCCTTTGGAAAGAACTCCGCCAGTGTGACGGGTCTTCTCTTCTTTTTATTTGCTCCTTGAACGTTGGTCCTGGGAGTTTTCTTTTGGCGCTTCGCGGCTCTTTTGTTTGGCCACTTCGCCTTTGTTTTGGTGTTCGCCGGCGTCGGTTTGAGTTCTCGAACAGGCTTCTTTCGCCGGGTGACCAGGATCCACCCCTCTGCATCAGCTGCAGCTGCTTCTCAAGGTGCCGGTTTTGGTACGACCTTAGCCGGTGGTCGTCTGTAGTTGTGCGGTCGGTTGGAAGGACCAGATTTTGGACGATACTCCTTCCTTGCGACCTGCTATTTGTTTGGCCGAGTTCACCAGTTTGGCTCGGTTCGAATGGAGATGACATGTGAGGATGTCGTGTTTTCGGCTCCCTCGATTTCAATGCGTCCTTGAGCCGCTAGCTCCATAATCTTGTCTTTTAGGACGAAGCACTTCTCGGTTGGGTGCCCGACTAAGTGGTGGTATTTGCTGAAGTTCGGCTCTTTACTTCTGGTTAGGTCAC
Organism: Aristolochia fimbriata; assembly: GCA_019845555.1. Lineage (NCBI taxonomy): Eukaryota > Viridiplantae > Streptophyta > Magnoliopsida > Piperales > Aristolochiaceae > Aristolochia > Aristolochia fimbriata. The sequence continues at coordinate 19,888,839 of CM034079.1, forward strand.
CAGGTCTTTTGATTTTTGGCAACTTGATCAAGTGGTTGTCGAGGAGCTGGTCGAGCATGATAGGGACATCCGCGTTGATGAATGGATACGTCTTGGCATGTCGTTCCTCAAGTGAAGGCCTCCGATACGTGCCCCCGGCTAGCTGCCGTGGGACGTAAGTTGCTTTGACCTTGCTCCCAAACTTGATTGGTTCGAGAGCGTTCGTCGTGAAGGATGCTTTTGTTTTCTCTTTCATTTCTTTGGACGCGGTCGCGGCTGCTTTTACTTTTTTGCGAGGATCAGCCGATGTTGAAGCTTCTTCCCCCCGCTCCTCCATGAGGTTCTTCGTATTGTGAGCCTTGGTCGCGAGTTCTTGAAAGTTCGTCGGCCTCCGGCTCTGGATGTAGCACAGGAGTTCCCATCGCATCCCTCGAGCGCACATTTCAATTTCGGCTTCAAGGGACAGATTTGAGCTCTCTTTGCAATTTAAGCTCAGGTTCCTCCACCGGTTGATGTAGTCGACCACCATTTCGCCCTTCTTCTGTTTGAGATTGGCAATCTCGACTAGAGTGATGGCACGTCGAGTACTATAAAATTGGCTGAGGAATTCTCGCTCCAATTGCTCCCAGTTGTCGATTGACTCTTGGGTCAGCTCGATGTACCAGTCGAAGGTATTTCCCTTCAACGGCCGGCCAAATTGGTTGACCAACAAGTTGTCGTCGGTGCCGGCGTTGTTGCAGGTTTCAATGAAGTGGGCGACATGCTATTTGGGATCCCCGTCGCCATTGAACTGCTGGAATTTTGGAGGATGATACCCAATTGGCATCGGGATGTTCTGGATCCTCTGCATGTAAGGCCTCCGGTATGCGACGAATTTGTTGTCGCCCGAGCTGTTCCGTACAGCGCGGTTGATGAGCTCGGTGACTGCGTCGAGTGTGAGGGCAGCCGGCTCTGCTTCGAATCGACCTCTGCGAATAGCTATTGGTGCGACGGGCGACAGCTTGTCGTCAGAGGCAGGATCTTCTGGCAATGGATCGGCCAAACCACTAGTAGTCACCCGATTTCGGTCAACTTCTTGAGAAACACTGTAGGTGTTGTTTGTAGACGCGCCCATTTTGAGCCGCTCCATGATCTTCGCAATCTAGAGGTCGCGAGCTGCGAGTTGCGCGTCTTTGATGCGTAGCTGCTCGCTTTGTTCTTTAAGTGCATACTGCATTTTGGCAAGCTGCACTTCTACTGTCTTGGTCGATGTCGTCATTGCAGCCATTCTGACGGTCGGCGTCGGCAAAGCTGTCCCCGACGCAGATCGAAGTGGTGAGATTTTGGCCTGCGACCGCATTGGTGAAACGGTCACCGGTGTTCTCGAGTGTGGGGTGATTGCGGTGGGCGACCGATCTGGAGAACCGACCACTGTCGGTTGAGCTCGGCAGATGGTTTTGGCGGGTGACTGGCTTGTGGTGGCAGCCCCCGGTGAGATTCGGTAGGGAGGAATGGGTGATAATGAAGTAGGGGAGGTCGCCGGTGTCTATCGACGAGGTGAGCGGATTGGTGATGGACCGGCTGCTGCGGTGAGCACGGCCAAGAGATCGTGAGAGAGAGTCACGATCGGAGACCTGTCTTCGATCGTTGCTCTCTGTATGGGGGCGGCCGATGGCGAATTCACTCTTGCCAAAGAGGAGGAAGTCGTGCCCCCCTGTCGTTCATAGCGCTGCACCAAGGCAGGGACGATTGAGCTCCTTCGCGATGGTGGCGACTGAGCTGGGCTGACCGTCGGGCTACGAGGAGGAGGAGAGGCAGCGACGGCCAAGTATGTTGGTTTGGTCATTGCTGGGATTGGCCTGGCTGAGGCCGCGGTTGGCTTGGCGGAGGCCGCGGCAGCCTGTGGCACGAATACGGCGCTTGGGCGACGTGTGTCGCGCATGAAGGGAGCCTGTCCAGTGGACAAGCTTCTGGCCAAAGCCCTGGTCATTGGGCGAGTGGCTGGGCTCCGTGAAGGTCGGTCGGAGATGCGGCAGCTGGTCCGCGATCTCCTGCAGTTGAGTCTGCAGTCGCGGCAGGGCGCGGGTGAGCAGAGCTCGAGGTGGCAATTTGCTTGCCCCTGTTGTTGTTGTTGTTGTTGTTATTGTTGTTGTTGTCATTGTTGGCGCTGCTGGCCATGGCTGAGATTTTTTTTTTTTGTGAACGGAGAAGGAGATGAGAGGTAGGAAAAGTCCTATCGGGCGTGCCAAATCTGTTTCACTGAAAATCCGCCGGTCCGCGAAGAGGCGCAACCGAGAGAGTAATTCGATTTGCGACAGAAATTTTGTGCTACAATTGTGTTTGAATATCAAGGAATGCGAGTACAATCTCCTAGGCTTCCTCTGATTCGATCTCCGTGTGAGTTTGATGAAGTTTCGGCTTTTGGCGAGGACGTCGAAATGTGAGTTCTGGAACGAGTGTGCACGAACGGTGACTGCTTTGGTCGGTCGGACGGAAGTATTTGTGTTCCGCGTGTATCGACTTGTTGACGTTTGCCAGCGAATGTGTAGAGTTGTTCCGGTCGAACTGTTGAATCCCGACAAACTGCGAGTTGCTTGGCTTCTTTTGGCTCGAGAGAGCTTCTGTGTGTGAGAGTTCTTGGATGAAGGATTTTTTTTAACCCCGGTTTTCGAACCCTTGCGATAGAGCTTTTCTGGCTATTTGTAGCCAACTCTGTGCAGTTGTTGAGGGTCGATCCATGGAATGGAGATCAGGATCCCCTTTTTGCTGTAATTGTTGAGATGGGAGGAGGACCAGGAGTTCCTCTGCTGAATCCCTCAAAAGAGGATCGTGACTTTCCTTTTTGGCTTCTTCAGTTGGCGACCATATTTGTTGTTGTTTAACTGTTGAAGATGCTGACTCATGGCTGTCTGCTGACTGGTGCTGACGCGATGGCTCACTACTGACTGGGGCGTCGACTGTATCGATGACGCGGCAGAATGAATGAGCCTGGAGATGGGCTGCGACGAGTGATGTAGAATATCGGCCGAGCCTACCCACGACCATCGTTTGATGGATTGATGGGCATTTGGGCTCATCGAAATTGGGATGGTCGAATTTTAGTTCATACAAATAGTATTTTAAATAAGTTTCAATTCCAAATATGTGATTGAATTGCAGATATTAGAAAACAACCACCGAATACTTGGAATTTCATGAAAAGTATTGTATGCACCAAAATGTGGACGACCCAATTTCGATGAGTCCAGCAATCCACCGATCCATCAAACAACAATCGTGGGTAGGCTCTGTCAATCTTCGAAGTCCGTCACTGCAGCCCATCGCGAAGTCCAACCGCGTCGCCGCGTCATCGGCACAGTCGGCACCCCAATCAGCAAAATCTGCCACATTAGCACTAGTTAGCAACCAAGTCACGTTGTTGCACAATTCAGCAACCAACGACTTGGCCTCCAACGGTGAAAACTAGAATAGCAAAATTTTTTGGTCTTCCTCCTCCCTCAACTTCATCAGTAGAAAGGGGATCGTGATCCCCTTTCCAAGGAAGAAATTTTAACAACAGCACAGGACAGGCTACAAATAGTCGAAAGTTCTCTGTCGCAGGGGTTGGAAAAAATCAAGTTCGAGAGCTCTTGTCGAGAAAACACTTCACACACAGAAGTTCTTTCTCTCTCTCTCGAAACGGAGGTCTGAAAACTCCTTCGTTGGGAAGAATTCTCGCACGCAGAAGCTCTTTCTCAAGCCAAAGAAGCCAAGCTACTTGCAGTTCGTCAGTCAACAATTCGACTAGGAGCAGTTCTACACGTTCGCCGACAACATCACAAGTCAACACACGCAGAGCACAAATACCTCCGTCCGACCGACCAAAGCCATACCAGATCGTGCACACCCGTTCCTGCAACTCGAGTTTCGACAACGTCTTCGCCAGAAGCTTCAACTTCGATAAAATTGTAACGGAGATCGAATCAAAGGAATACTAAGAATCGATATATTCTCTCGATCGCGCCCCTTCGCGGACCGACGGTTTTCGGTGAAACAAATATAAAAACGTCACGCTTGCACATGCCTCTCATCGTTAAACTTATTATAAACCCATAAGGCCATGAGGACCGGTATTTATTTACTGAACGATATTTTTGCTGTTATAAACTTATAATAATAAATAAAATAAGCCCGAACTTGGACACGACTTGGACAAACAAACATGCCTTTTGCGTGATGCCCATCTGTAACCGTTGCTTGGCAATCAGGCGCGGGCGCGTGTCAGAGCCGCCGGCGCCAGCCATCTCCGTTACTTTATACAGAATGGTAACGTATAATCGTATACATCAAATAACATTACTATTTATTGCCCTAATAAACAAAATTGGGCACTTATTTAATGATGGCACTAAGAGAAGGAATTATTGTAGACGAAAAAGTGGCCAGCGGATCTTATTAAGGCAAGAGTAGACATTGATCCGGCCAAAAGACAAAATCATCGGCTTATTTAACCTATTCTCATTAATTAAAGGTAGACAGACAGCGACGGGATTATCGTAATTTAATTGAACTGACGACGGGCATACAGATTGTTCGTTTGTTTTTTTTTTTTTTTTTTTTTTTTTGTTTCCACCGATTCAGCATTGTGAAATGGTCTTTGGAATCAGTAATACAAATTACAGAGTATACAGTCAGAGTATCCCACTATAATTGACACAGGAACAACATATATAAGTGACCCCACCTCCACATGCTTTGTCTTGAATTCAGCGAAATGAGTAGTTTTATGATGAGATGAGAGCCTTCCCCACTTCGGTCTAACAATGGGATTTTTGGATTAAAATGTCTCAACCAACCTAGACGTTACAAATGCATGAATATGCTTATGTGGGTATTCATTTCCTAGCAAAAAATAAAAAATAAAAAAAAAAAAAAAATTTAATTTTTTAATTTTTTTTTATTATTCACAGTCATCCAGAGTCAATTGTAGATTACATAACATAATCAATCACCTGAGAGTTAAAATAAACACAAACTCCATTCATTCACCCCGAGTTCTTCTTCATTCGAAGATTAAGGACAAAATCTATCACTAATTTTAGCATATACCCAACATTACGAAGTCAAACCTTGTTTTTTCAGGAGAAAAATAAACCGGCACGACCCAAATCCTGCTCCCGCAGAGACTCGGCCAAGCCTGAGAAAGAGTCAAGTCTGGCTCCATTTGTCAATTTTAACGTTTTAATCTGTCACCCGATGCTTCAGAGAGAGGGGAATATGTAAGCTCTCTAATGATTAGTTAAACTAATCACATTCTCTTAATTTTATTTAATTTTTATTTTAATTTTTTAATTTTGTTTTTTAAGGGTCTACATGGTTAGGTGGCCCCATCGCGATTTAATTATTTGGACGGTACCGATTTTGGTTGGTGGACGGTGGACCCGCAGATGTTGCTGGGCCCGGAGCCAGATGGTTTGGGTTAAGGATAACGGGCAGGCGTAACTTGCGCTTACCCCGCGAGGGAGATGATAAAGTGCGCCGAGATCTTAACCTCCGAGAGAACACTGCGCACATACGCTAAGCTAGAGGTCCGAAGGAGAGTCGATCAAGGTTCTTAAGAAAAAGCGAAACCCCCCACGCCCTCTCCTTTCTCTCCTCTCTTACTCTTTCTTCCCCTCTCTCTCTCTCTCTTCAAATCTTCAACGGCCGGGGCCGACCATTGCTGACGTCTCTCAGACGCCTCCGCCTCCGATCTCTTTCTCTCCCTGAGGTACAAATTTATTTCCTTTTTTTTTTTTTTTTTGTGTGATCTTCTGTTTCTCGTCTCGTGGTATTTTACCGGAATCATATAATTCTTCGTTTCTCGGACCCTGAGACGCTCTCTCATCGTCTCGCCTTCCGCCGCTCCCTCTTTTTTAGGGTTTCGTTATCCTTCTTCCATGGCCGCTCCACCAGCCAGGGCTCGAGCTGACTACGATTACCTCATCAAACTTCTTCTGATCGGCGACAGCGGTGAGTGTTTCGACCTGCGGGGTCCATTTCTTATTCGTCGTTTGATGGTCGCGATTAGGGCGTTGTTTCCGTTAAGTGCAATCCCTGCCTTTCTGATCTACTTGTTTTGTCTTAGATTCAGCTTGTCGAGGTGTGCATTTGACCGATCTGTTTGATTTTCAGAAATTCTACACTTTGATATTGATTTCATGTCATATGAAGGGTAATCTGTCTGTTGGAGGTTCTTCTGGCCAAATCGAGCTCATTTTCTCTGTATCCATATAGTTTTTTATGAGTTCGCTGGTAAAGCGATGACACGAGTGGCTTAAAGTGCGTAAGGAGTTAGCTAGGCGCCTAATGTTCATTTGGAGAGAAAGCCTGTCCTTCTCTCTGGTGCCTCGGGCTTTTCCCTTTATTTGTTGATTGAAGGTACCGATGATTGCGCCTGTGTTGCTAGTATTTGGCTGTAGAAGGTGATAGTCGTGTTTTTTCTTAGCAAGTTATGTGCAGTTATTTTCTTAGCTAATCCGCCGCAGTTTCAGAGCACTTTCCACGTTATCCTTTTACGGATCCTCTTTCTGTCCAAGAAAAAGCTATGGAAATCTTAAAAACAATTTAATTTTTTTATCATAAAAAACCATGCAATATTGCAGAACTTTGGTGCATCTTGTTGCACAGTGTTTCTGAATATGGTAAATGCTTGTCAACTCTTTCTCTCTCTCTCTCTCACTCTCTCTCACTCTTTCTCTCTCTCACTCTTTCTCTCTCTCACTCTCTCTCACTCTCTCTCACTCTTTCTCTCTCTCACTCTCTCTCACTCTTTCTCTCTCACTCTCTCGCTCTCATTCTCTTTCTTCAACTTCTAATCTTGAATTTCTTATCTAGTTTCGATACTTTGGTATCTGATTCAATTAATGCTTGTTATTTATGCTTTATTTTACATTTTTAATAAACATATAGTGTTTTTTATATCATACTGGGGATATATTTTTCTCTTTTTTTGGTATACCCTGGAGATACGATTATTAGGCAAATAATCTCTCTCACTCGCTCTCTCTCACTCTCTCTCTCTCACTCTTTCTCTCTCTCACTCTCTCTCACTCTTTCTCTCTCTCACTCTCTCTCACTCTTTCTCTCTCTCTCTCTCTCTCTCTCTCTCTCTCTCTCTCTCTCTCTCTTTCTCTCTCTCTTTCACTCTTTCTCTCTCTCACTCTCCCTCACTCTCACTCACTCTCACTCTCTCTCTCCCTCATTCTCTTTCTTCAACTTCTAATCTCGAATTTCTTATCTAGTTTCGATACTTTGGTATCTGATTCAATTAATGCTTGTTATTTATGCTTTATTTTACATTTTTTTAATAAACATAAAGTGTTTTTTTATCATACTTGGGATATTTTTTCTCTTTTTTTGGTATACCCTGGAGATACGATTATTAGGCAAATAACCCCTTTCTCCACATAAACTTTAAGTTTCTTAGGCCAGTGATGTTAGTTCAATTGGCAAAAACATCCACTGCCTGTACTTTAGCTATATTACTCTGAGGTTCAGTTTGAGGAAACACTGTTTCTTTTATTTTATTTGGTAATTTTTTTTCCATTGGGTGTTATTCTTTCAAAATTTGCACCTAGATTGTTTTTGTTCATGTGCAATGAGCCTTGACTTGTTTGTCAAGAGGCATGACTGCCTTCTTGCATATTGAAGTCTGGACATATCATTTTCTTTTTTCTTTTTGTTAATCTGATTAGGTGGATGGTGAATCTAATGAACTTTTTTCCTTTGATTCTAGTGGTTAAGGTTGCAACTTTTATGGTACTTAATAGGGCTTTTGGAAAAAAAGAAACATTTGTATAGAAGGATGAGAACGAACAAATGAAGCTTGTTGACACAAATCCTTTAAGTGTTGCTACATGCTCCAACATATGCATTTACAATTTGGAAATTATGATCACAGTTGCTATGATCACAGTTGCCTATTTTTTAAGGTTCTCATGTTGGGATGCAATCTCTCTCTTAGGTTGTCAAATTGTATTGTCAGTAATCGCCAGAATAAACTCTGGCTGTTGATAAATGGCTTAATGTGTGATAACTCATAGAAGTACTTGACCTAACAGGTGAAAAAGTTTTTTGAAGTTCTGCCGGTGTCATTTTAATTTATATTACACATGGATATATGTTTTCTGTGTCAAAGCAAGATCCTTCTCATTTTGTACTTCTCACAGAACTGCTGCTTTTAGGAATGGAATAAGTTATTTTATTCTACTCGATGGACAAAGTAGTCCATTTTGTGTTCGTTTCGTTTGGAGAGGGAAAGCGAGTTTGGATTCGCTCCACAACATCTTATTTCAAGTGGTTTTTAATTTGGTGCATATTTTGTCCTTTCAATGCTTTTAGGTTTTGAAAGTACTCAGTGCACTTGATATACCTTTGGGGGGATGGCGTGATTGAATTGTGTCATTGGAAACTTCATGCCTGGAAGAAGAGTTTCAAGAGGGTTTTTGTGTTTTTTTTGTATCTTTAATTGCCTCGTCTCGCACGAGAGAAATAGATAATTAGTGGCCTTGCTGCCCTTGATCTGTGTTTCTTGAATGTGCACCATAGTTGTACATTCTGATGTTGAGGTATATGAACTGTTGATTGCAAAGGTGGTTAGAGAATTTAATCATGATGTACCAAATCAGACAGTATAAAGTTGGAGGTATATCTCAAGTTACATTTATCATTGCTCGTTTGGTAGACATGATGGTGTAGTGAGTTGGGCGGATGGGAGGCAGAAAGAAATTATTAGATGATGAAGTTGAAGGTGCTAGAGAGTCTGGTGAGAGCTGACCAGTTAAGAGAGAGTTTCTTTTCCATGCAGAGTTAGGTTTTTTTCCTTTGTATGGAAATGGATCTTTCAAAAAGCCATATATATGAGGATTAGTTTCATGTTCTAGGTAATTTTATTTTATTTTATTTTCTGGATGTCTAAAATCTATTACCCTGGTGAGATTTGACCCCCTTCACACTCCTCACCCCTCACGCACACGAACAACCATTAGTGCTTTGCCATGTTTTTTTTTGTGTTTTGTGTTCTTCATTTCTTTCAGTATCAATGAAATATATCATCTTTTCCGAGGATAGTAGCATCAAAGGATTTATTGGAAATGCATGAAGTTGTATCTCGTCTATCACCTTCTTTTACTCGAGTATTTTGACATTAAACTTTGTCATATTGTTACTGTTTTCTTGTTTTCTCATACAACTTCCTTGATTTTAATTGGTTAGTTACCATTGTTTTTTTTTTCCAGTGATATATGACCATTGATTTTGAATTGAATGTGTTAATACATTTTTTTTTTTTTACATTTTTGTCTTATTATTATTATTGTTGTTAATTTTTTACAATGACTTGCATACACCTGTACCTCTCTCTCTCTCTCTCTCTCTCTCCCCCCCCCTGTCTCTTTTTATTTATATACATATAACGCAGTACATCTTGTCGTGAATAGCCATATCATGGATTATTTAGCATACTGGCTTGAAATGTAATGTTATAGCTTGTCCTTGTGTGTTTTTGCTTGTCTTGATTCAGTACTTTGGTGAAAAAGAATCATCATAGTCTCTAATGCAACATTTCATTGCATGAAAAGCATCAGGGATACAAGAATTGTGGGGCATCTGATACAGCTCAGAGCATTTTTATCTTTTTATCCTTACATGAAATAGTTGACTTTGTTGGAATTTCTTACCTGGTTTAGATTATCTAAGATTCTCACATGAAATTTGAAATTGAATTATTATTGATTGTATTTTTTTGTCTTATCTCTTATATTCTGCATTTTACAATGTTGAGATTCTCAAATACAATTTTACACCCCTTACTTTGCATGTATTTGCCAGAACACATGTTGACATTTTAGTATGATGGTTTTATAGGTGTCGGCAAGAGTTGTCTTTTGCTCCGGTTCTCAGATGGGTCCTTCACCACCAGTTTTATCACTACCATCGGGTGCGTTTTCTGGATATTTCCATTTCCGTGCAAGATTTTTTTTGCTTATCAATATCATTTTTTTACAATATTTCTTGTTTTTATGCAGAATTGATTTTAAGATAAGGACCATTGAACTTGATGGAAAAAGAATCAAACTGCAAATTTGGGACACTGCTGGTCAGGAACGTTTTCGCACTATCACTACAGGTAATTTTAATTTTTGGATCTCTAGTTTTTTCTGATGTTTCTTTTGGTCGTTTGTCATCTGTTACATGGCTTTTTGCATCTTTTTTTGCAGCATACTATCGCGGAGCTATGGGGATTCTATTGGTTTATGATGTTACTGATGAATCATCTTTCAACAGTATTTGTTCCTTCTCAATCTTTTGAAATGTTAGAATTCTCTCCCTCTCTCTCTATCCATGACATTGCTTGATCTTTATTCAGATATAAGGAACTGGATTCGTAATATTGAACAACACGCATCTGATAATGTTAACAAGATACTGGTGGGGAACAAGGCTGACATGGATGAGAGTAAGAGGGTAAGTAGCTCCACTTGAGGACACTGCTTTCCTTTTGCTGATTAACCGAGGCTGTCTGGAACAGAGTTCTCCATTTTTGCTATGTTATGTTCCTCCCACATTCTTAGGTTTTATATTGATATCTGTCCAGGCTGTACCTACATCAAAGGGTCAGGCACTTGCTGATGAGTATGGCATCAAATTTTTTGAAACTGTAAGTGGTGTCCTCCTCAATTATCCATTACTAGGAAGAATTGTCATGCCAACAATGATTTTTCTTACTTGTAAATTGTTTTTATGACTGTAGAGTGCAAAGACAAACTTAAATGTGGAGCAGGTCTTCTTTTCCATAGCAAGGGACATTAAGCAGAGGCTTGCAGAAACCGACTCCAAAGCTGAAGTAAGCATTCAATAGTAATCAATTTTCTTTCTATATGGACTCAGTTGGCAAAGCTGTTGTGCTTAGCAGCTTTCTGCTAGCTTGAGTTACTTGTGTATAGATATACTGGAAAATAGTTCCTACTTTACGATTTGCATCTAAATGGTTGATGGCTAGTAGAACCCTACGGATCAAATATTCTAATTGACCAACTGGTGAGATTTCTGAGAACGTCTATCTGCTGATATTCAGTGTCTAGACTTGGGATTTGCATTATCTTGATAATACGGCCTTGTGGGTTTTAGGCATGATAATGATGCCTTTGAGAGTTGACTTCATGAAACATTTTTTAATGGATCTTGTTTATTTGTTGGTTGCAGCCACAGACGATCAAGATTAACAAGCCTGACCAAGCAGCAGGAGATGGTAAAGCTCCGGAGAAGTCAGCTTGCTGTGGTTCTTAGGGAAATACTTTTTAACTGTAGATAGAGAGCAACGGGGCTGGGTGGGATGGATCATTTGATGATACCGATGATGGTGATGATGAATATGGTGGGCGCTTTGTATTTTTCTCGTATCATTCTTTTCTGACTACTTGCTGCTTATCTAGTGTGGATGAAATGTTAGTAAAGTTTCTGTTTTTGAGGAATTTATTTAACAAAGACGAGATTGACAATCTTTTCTGTTACCGCCCTTTTCTCCTTTGCTTCTTCTTTTTCATATTTTTTTCTTTTATTTTTTATTTTTTTGTTGGGTTGGGGTGGGCGATGGGGAGGGTTTGTATTCCGGCTTTTCAGATTGCTATAACGTGCAAATGATCTTCGTTTAAATCATATCTACTGGTTAGCCAGCTTTATCTCAACTTATTGCTGTGGACACGATGTCCGGGGACAGCCTGATAAATCAAAGGGGTAGCGTGTGAAAATGAGTGCGATCCAACATGGTCTCAATATATACTTGGAAATTTCTGATAAAGCAGTTAGATTGAAGAGTAGGCGCGTAGGGATACGTGGTGCATCATCAATTAAATAGGCTTCAGTCACAAACACAGCATCAGCAATAATAGAGCAGTCGACGAGCAATGAAGAAGAAGCTAATTTGGCTGCAATGATCTCTAAGAATCATAGCGGAAAGGCTATTGAACAAAAAACTGGTCAACGTGGTCAAGTTGAACTCGTCTGTCATCGGCCAAGCTGTTTCACGTGTCCTCCTTTACCAATCACCTGCAAATTGCAATGAAGCAATCCTGTAGGACCCTCTTTTGATGGAAGGAAACTGTCTTTGACTCGAATAAAACTTGAAACCTTCTAATTAGAGAACTTGAGAAAAGAGCACTTGTCTCCACTTTACCAGGTAGGCCGAACATTCATTATCCCCACTGAAAAACTTTAAACCAAAAAAAAAAAAAAAGGAATATTGAGCAGATAGCACTTTTGCTCCCAGGGATGATTCCTGCTTTTGCTCAGTCTGTTCGTGGTTTTGGTTTTACGTCCTTTAGCGTTGGCTGTAGGCTTCAAATTTTGACCGTTGAGTAATTTCAACATTAGTATGAAAAAAACCCAAGACCTCCCACAATATAACTTCTTATGGGACCACTGAGTTATTGCTCAAGTTCCAATGTTTGAAGCTCTTTGAAAGACGCATTTTTATGACGAATCTTTTAGAAGAGTTCTTTCGTGGGAAGAGATTCAGTTTTAGAACTCTTCTGAATTGTTAATTTTGTCCTGAGGATGTATCTAAAACTTAAGTGAACATAACATTTATCCGAAGAGTTGCTCTTTATCGGAAAAAAGATTTGTTACAGTCCAAAGAGCCAAATAAAATGCGCCAAATGTACCTTCAGCAGAGGTTTAAGACCTTAGACACTGACTTATCTTCTGTATTTGATTTATACGTTTCACTTGATGAGTCCAGACCGTTTATGAGTTACATGTTTAGAACATATGCCGGAATCATAATTGGTTATATGCATTTACACTTAACTTGGACTAGTTGACTTAAATTTTTAGGTTGACTTAGAGAGTAGACTTTTTAATATTAGTTTTTATTTAATTATAAAATATTTATATATTAGCTTAGTCAATAAATAAAATATAGCTGGAGAATACAGAGTCATGGAAATTAGCACTTTCTTCCGTTAGTCATTACAGATTACATGTAAAGGCCTGGAAATGTCAACTTCCTCTAATTCTCTGTCTTGACAACCTTCTAACCAAGGAACCACAAAAATCAAAAAAATCCTCCGGACAAATTTTGAATTAACTTCTTGCCTTGTTACTCTTTCAAAAATAACACCTACTTTTTCTCAAATTTATTTTATTTCTTTAAATAATAATTTAAGATAACTCTTTTTATGTTTTAAATTCCCTTTCAATAAAACCACAAATAACAAACTTTTAATTTTATTTAAAATATATACAAAAGTTTATAATCTTTGCATGATATCAAATATAAAAACATAGATCCTTTCTTTAGGATCTAAAATTTTTATTACCATTTAAAATACAAAAATATTTATAACAATTAAATGTGATTATAATCAACTTAATTTAAATGTTTATTTAACATATGCTTATTATTTTTCATAAAGCGTAAACTTTTCCTTATTTTTCTCTTAAAAAGTAATATTCTTTATGCCTTATTTATTTTTTATGAGATATTCCTCTTGGACTTCCCTAAAAAAATTATTATTATTTTTAATTTATTACTATTACATTTTTAATAAATTTTAATTATTTAATATTTTATTTAAAAAAAAAGTTATATATACTAAATTAAACAGTTCAAATGGAAAAATATATATTTACATGTAATAAATATTTAATGAGTTTGGTTATTATTTCGGTGAAAAACCTCTGGTCTGCAAAAAGGCGAGATCGGTTGATTAATTAGACTGAAATACAAACAAAATTATAATTTGCGTTTGGGAATTGGGAAATTTTGGGAGTGCGAGCTTTCCTTTGATTCGATCTTCGATGTGGTTGATGGTCAAGTCACTGTCTTCTGCAATTCGACGACGAACTTCGAGTCTCCGAGCAAGTGTGCACGAATGACGACAGGGATAGTCGGCCGGACAGAAGTGTTTGTGTTCCGTGTATTCGGCGTGTTGACGTCACCAGTGAACGTGTAGAGCTTCTTCGGTAGATTGTGTGAATTCTGACGAACTGAAGAATACGTGAATTTCAGGCTCAAGAACGTTTATGAGTCAAGTGACTTTGGGTAAAAATTTTTGAACCTTTGTCTCTCTTTTTGACTAACCCCCAATGATTTGGTCTCTGGCTATTTGTAGTCAGTGGTTGGGTTGTTTAATGGAGCTGGATCCTCAGAAAGAGGATCTCGATTGATTTCTTCTTGTTTTTGTTAGAGTGGGAGAGGACTAGGAGCTCCCTGTTGACCAAACTTGGTCAATTGAAGTTTTTTGGCGTGGCTTGCCTTTTTAGCCCGTTGTCGGGTGGCTTGAGAAGCCTGGCGGCTAACTGCCAATTGATTTGAGGAATTGGCTTGGCTGGACGTCGGGCCCGCCGGTGCAGTGCCTTGCTGAAGTTGATGGGCGGAATGTAGAAAAGTTCGCAGTATACACGAAGTAGGCCTTCAGATGGTTTATTGGGTGGATCCTCACATTGGTTTATTAAAATTGGGCCACATCGAATTTTGATGCCTACAAATTGTCCACTTCAAGATTTACTCGTTAGGAGAACGAGTAATTTTCAATATGAATTTACACACATGCAACACATACACACTTTTCTCTTTTTTTTATTTTTTTTTTGGACCATCATACTCTTTTAGGGTCGTATGATTTTTTTTGTGTACGTATTCTCTGTCCTCTTACTCTTTTGGGACAATGTATATTTTCTATACATTATTTATTTATTTATTTATTTATTTTTATTTTTTTTTAGCCCTCTTGCCCTTTTAGGGCTTGTATATTTTTTTTCTGATTTTTTTTTGTATATACGAGTACGTACATGAGGGTACATATGTGTATATAGAATTTGCACCTGGTGGAGAAGTTTTCATCTAAAGTAGATGTCGACTCTGTCTGAATTTCGTAGCAATTTGGCGTGTTTAAAGCGAGTTGGAGTTGAGTGAGAGAGGGTGGACCCCGCTTGGGAATAGTTGACTTTTTTACCCAAATTTGGGAGAGACTGAATTGGGAGTCGTGGGCGCACACAACTTCTTGATTGTTTAATGAATAGGAAACTTGAAGGAGAGAGAATTAAGCGAGGGGGGAGGGGGCATGGTGGGCCCCGCCCTAATTGGCATGATCTCCCACGTAGTTTCACCTAGGTTTCCCATGCAAAATCCCAGGGGGTCTATGTGTTTAGTGCACCGTGATTCGCTGTGGCTACCTACCTACAATATGGCCAGCGGATCCGGGTCCGCCTTCTAAAATCCAGGAGACCTTTCGGTTTCTATAAAACCTAATCTTTTCTCCCCCCTCTCTTCCTTTCCACGACGACTTGCGACCTCTCTGGCTGGGACGACCTTAGTGCGACTCTGGTTTTCTTCTCCTGCAACGATGCGATGACTTTCGTCATGACCTCCTACACGACCTCTGGCACTCTCTATCGCGAACTTTTGGCGCTCTCTGTTGCCCGACCTCCGGCACTCTCCATTGCGCGACCTCGTCGCGACTTTGGTTGCGACCCTCGGCTCTCTCTGTTGTGCGACTTCCATCGTTCTCCATTGTGAACTTCGTTCGTGAATCAGATTGCGTCGTCCTTCTTCAGCGACCCCATCGCGATTTCCTTCGCGACGTCGATTGCAATCCCGTCCACAATTTCATTCGCGACTTCTGTGCCTCATTCGCTACTCTGGTGTGACTCAGTTCGCAACTTCGGTGTGGCGTCGTTGTGCGGCTCCGGTGTGACTTCTGGCATAGCTCTGTGATCTTCAGGTACGCTTTTTTTTTCTCCTGTATTCTACTTCGTTTCCCTCCTTTTTTTTTTGTTTCTCTGGTATGCGCGACGAAGAACATCTTCGTTTCTGCGCTCAACATTTTCGGTTGTGCGGAATTGATATCCTGCAGCATCATTCGCACTCCAGGTGCAGATTTTCCTTTTAGGCGACGACCTTTGGCTGGGTCAAATTTGTAGTGTGACACGACGGCTTCTGATTCCAGCGTGACTTCATCGCACGACGATTCGTCTTCTCTCTGGCTTTGAACTCCTCTACCGGCATCGCCTTCTTCCACTGCATACGTCGATCACACGACGCCGTCCGCGGCTCTATCGTGATTTCAGTTCCGTTCGCGATTTCTTTCACGACTTCTCCCCTGGCACCTCTGTGAAAGGCGGTTGCGACGTCTGGCACGGTTCTGGCGACGTCATTGCGATGATGGTTCATCTTCTTTTGCGACTCTGTGTGTCTTCCGACGACGTCGCTCTCGGCGTTCTGAGACTTCTTGTCCCGACGACATCGTCGTGACGTCTTTTGCGACTTCGACGTGACTTCGTTGTGTCACTATAAGTGCACTACGGTGCACTATGATCCTCGGCCAGCAAGAGTGCTACGTTCGTCAAATACGCTGTGAGTGAAGCTTCGATTTTCGTTGCATAGGATAGCAAGTACGCTGTCAGTTTCTATTGCAAGTGTGATTCTGCTTCCTTGCGCTGCATTCTCGATTGCTTTGTACTAGTAAGATTTCCCCATCCTGGCCTTCTCTAATTGAGCCACATTCACGGCTGATTTGAGAGAGTCAGGCTTAGTCTTTTTTTTTTTTTTTATTTTTTTTTCTTGAGTTGGGGATACATACCTGCGTGTCTTCATGAATTGGGCTTGACTCCTGAACACGGAAAATGAAGAATTTGTCTTGACGGCGACCTAGTTCAGTCGTCGAAGTGTGTTTGACTTAATTGTCAGACTTGCAACGAACATTGTCAGACTTGCAACGAACAAGGTATTCCTCCAATTGGTCCGGTCGTCGAGTCATCCTTAGTCTGGCTCAGTCACCAGGCTGAATTGAATGTGACTCCTCACATGCGAATCTGCATGGTCGTCTGTTTGCGACAATTCAACTTTTTCGTTGGCCTCGGCTTGGTCGCGGAGTGAAAGTGAACTTGGCTTTTGCTGCAAACTTGGTGGCCGGCCCGATTGGGCTGTCGAGTTTTGTTTGTCTTGCGAGCTTGGTTTGGTCGACGGGCTGTGACGACCTTGATATTTTGCGGACAGCTCTAGCTCAGTTGCCGAGTTTTTTTTTTAGTCTAGCTTGGTTGCCATATTTGATTTGCGAAGTTCGACAGTTCAAATGGCTGAAATATGACTTCGACCTGTTCGCGCCTTCTGCGCGTTTTCTTTTTGCCGCCACTCGCTGTCGAGGCAATGGTACGACATTGCTCCAGGCTTTTGGTTGAGTTTGGAATTTGGCCAAACTCGTGGGAGATTTCTGGCTTGATCGCCAAGTCTTCTTCTCTCTGGCATGATTGTCGGAATGACGCATCTGGTTAATTTGGCCTACAGACTCGTGTTGACGTCCTTCTCGAGGTTTGCCGATGTGGCTTTGACGTCGCAATTTTGATGTGCAAATGGAGAGGTCGGCTTTGTTGAATCACCAGGCCTTGGACTGGTGTTTTTTTTTTTCGTCGATTTTGCGACTCTATTATGTCGCTTTGCCTCTTCTTTTTTTTCGCGATGATGCTTGTTTTTTTTGGTTGATTTTGCTTTGATTTTTTTTTTCTGCGACTTTGTTCTATTTTTTGTTGGTTTGCCTTGATTTTTTTTTGAAAGGTTTTGCGTACCTGATTTTGATTTCTAGTCCACGTGCTTCTTTGGCTGCAGATGGGTAATCTAGTTTTCTCCTTCCTCGGATCAGAGGTGTTTGATGTCGTTGCCCCTCCAAAATGGCTCAGAGGGCAACCCATTTCATAATGGCTCGAAGAGCTTCCTCCAGATCTGGGATCCGAATGCGCCGCGTCTCGCGATTTTGTGCACCAGCGCAGAGTCGATTTTAGGCGGTCAAGCCGACGTATTTCCAGTTCCACAAAACTCGTCTGAGTTGTGGAGCCGACCGGTGGAGGTTGATGACCAGCTCTGCCAATTGCCTTCCCCTGATGGTCGACCAGCTTCACCGTTAGATGTCGTTGGAGGCAAAATTCTGTTGAGCCCATTGCATTCTTCCATTGCCTTCACGATTTCGAAGTTGTACTTGAATCACCCGATCCACGACCAGGAGTACCTAATTCGAATGTATTCGGCTTCGTGTTTTCGTCCTCTTCCCCCTTTCTACTTTGACTGGGTGAGTCTTGTACTATGCCGTCGTTGAGAGAGGATGATGCAGATTGGGGTCTTCCACATAGTCCGGGAGTCGGTATTTCAATACTGTTGTCCCGACATAGTTCGTCATTGCTTCTTGGAGCTCTGGTATTCAGAGATGAACACATTGTTCACACGCTACGGTGAGTTCTCCATTTCTCTTTGGGACCTCCACAACATTTGCAGCCTTCCCATCTCGGGTGCTCTGTACGACGAGGTGTGTCCGACGGCTCGTGACTTCACCAAGGCGAGTGACACGCCTTTGCCTGAGGTTTTACAGTACCTCTTTCTCGCGTACTATCGCCTTCGATACCGACGCGGGGTCGGCGTACCGCAGGTGTTTTTTAGCGAGTAGCTCAAATTCTGGTATCGAGCCGAGGATGGAGTTCAGACTACGACTGAGCCTTGGCTGAATCACGACAAGTGCTTAGGCATTGCACATCGCGAGTGCACTGCGGCTGAGAGTCGCGTCTTTGAGGAGCTTGGCGTCCCGACGGCTTTGACAGATGACGTCCACCTAGCAACTTTGTTGGTGTTGTGGATCTGCCAGTGGGTGATTCCCACTCCTGGCGGCTGTGTGCGACCAGACGTGTTCAAGGTCGCGAGCTTCATGGCGACCGGTCTTCGAGTCGGTCTGGCTGGTCCCACGTTGGCCAACCTCTACCGAGGTCTGAGTTTGCTTTCCTCCGGCCGTCTACCTTGGTCGTGCATTTATGCCTGACTGGCACATTACTTTAGCTCGCATGGCATGGACTCGAGTGGGGGCAGCGTTCCTTTGATGGCTTTGTACAGGAACCCCGACTTGACGTGCTCCTTCTATGTTCTGGAGGCATGTGCCTTGTTTTTCCGAGAGAGGTCAAAGATCTGGTACTACACCGAATTTCTTTGGCCCATCGTGCTTTCCGACACCGGCGACCAGACGATCACGCTGGAAGAGTACGAATACTTGACGTACTAGAACTAGCATTTCTTGGGCGTGGAGCCATACAACCCTCATTGCTTCGCTCGATAGTTCGGGTTTTGTCAAGACCTCCATGGCGTATTGGACACGAATCATTGTGAGGCGCTTACTTCGGCCGAGCTGTTGGAGTTCTGGAAGAACAGCGTTGCTCTTCCTTGTGGCAGCGTCGCGGTACCTTCGTGGTATGGCACAGGGATCGATCACGGCTTGACTTTGGCATTCTCTGAGTCGTGAACTCAGAAAGTTATTCCCCTTTTCGAGGTACTCAAAATTTCTTTCTTTTTTTTTGCTCTTCCTTGTGGCAGCGTCGCGGTACCTTCGTGGTATGGCGCAGGGATCGATCACGGCTTGACTTTTGCATTCTCTGAGTCGTGAACTCAGAAAGTTATTCCCCTTTTCGAGGTACGCAAAATTTCTTTCCTTTTTTTCTCTTTTTGTTTTTATTTTATTTTTTCAAGGGAGTGAACGACTTGCTTTCTTCAGCGTGCGTGGCGGCGCTTGCTCCAGATTCAGCCCCGACAGTTGGTTGTGTTTGTCCCCTTAGTGGCGTCGAAGCCAACTACAAAGAGCACCCTCGGCATAAACACATGCTGTCGGTGGCCAAGGGGAAAGGCAAGAGTAACTCCTGCACCACGAGTTCGTTGCGGCCTTCTTTGGGCGATGAGGTCACCACCACTGTTTTATCTTTAGGAGTTCCTAAGGCTTCGTTGGCGAAACTGAAGAAGGCACCTCTTAAGAAGGGTGCACCAAAGGCTTCTTCTTCTGCGGTCGTCACTTCTACGGAGCGAAAACCAGTTTCTTGCAAGAAGTCGGCAGCTGACCTTGAGGGCGAATCTACTTTGCGGCCCGTCTCGAAGTGGCCACGAGGTGGTCCAACATCGCAACCAAGCAATACCACGATCGTCCCTTTCTCCAGGGCGACTCAGATTGACTCTGCCGGTGGGGTGCCGCCATCGTTGCCTCCTCCTTCGCAGCCGAGTGCTTGTCGGCTGAGTGCACCTCATAGTGCGGCGAACGCATCTCGCAGCGGGTCTTTGCCTCTACAGTTGAGCGAGGTACTAGAGGAGCCCATCGACCTTCTAGGTTTAGGTCTTCCGGGGCGGCTAGATCTTGCTTCCGAGGATCGACTGACCTTGGACGACTTTGCATAGATGGAGTTTGGGGAAGACTTGGTACCAGCTACTTAGACCATCAGGTCTGCCCCTGCCGAGATGGCCTTAGTTGTCGACATTCCCGATGACTCGCCAGTTGCGGATCCTGTACAACCTACCCGGGTTGAGAAGGATTGCCCTGCCGACATGGGCATTGGCGATCCTCCTCCTCCTCCTCCAATATGATTTACATCGGAGTTCAACTTTCAGCAAGTCGACTCAGACGTTCGCGGTAAGAGGCCGCTTTTGGAGAGGCCAACTGGTAGTCAGGTATCTCCTTTGCGAGTGCCTCCTGTTTCTCACTTGGCCTCTGGTTCGGACGGTCTGAGTTTGCGTCGTCGTTTAGAAGAGCCTTTACGGACTCCTGTCATCGCTCGAGTAGCTCCTTTAGATTTGTTGCAGTCGGTTCAGGTATGCATTCCCCTTTCTCCTTTCTTGCTTCTTATCTTTTCTTTTTGCTAACAATTGTGGATTCGCAGAGGTCTGCTCCTCAGCCTTTCGAGAAGCTTCGGGTGCAACAAAGGTGCCATGCTTGGGAGATGTGGACGGAGTTTGTCTCTGACTTCTTGGCGGTTGACGACCCCGGCGCACCTGCGATGGTTGGAGATGCCGGGGTTGCCATCGGCCAACTGCAACAAGTTGGCGTCGACACGACCGACTTGGAATGATGTATCTAGGGTGTCGTTTCCAAATTTGATCGCCTTTGCGAGTTGAACCGTTTGATGTGGGGGATGTGTAGCGCTGAAGAAAAGGCTACTGCTGAGGCCGACCTGGTTCGGTCGCTTAGCCTAGTGAAGCGTCGACGGGACCATCGGAGAGCTGACATTAACAAGGACAAGGCTAATTGTAATGCGGCTGTGTCCAAGGAGAAGTCTTTGCAGGAGAGGCTGGCCTATCTTTCCTCCAAGATTCAGAGGTTGGAGGACTGAGTATCGAACACTGAGGAGCGTAGCGTCTCGGTGTAGACTTGGAGGAGATTGCCGACTTGGAGAGGAAGCTAGCGAAGATTTGTGCATAGCCGGTCTTTCGTGAGGAGGACGAGCAGAAGTGGTCGGCAGCCCGTGCTGAGTTGTCCACGCTGAGGAACCAGATTGTGGACTTCAAGATGCCGCCCCTTTGATTTAGCTTGTTGTCTTTCCCTTTTCTTTTAGCGCTGCTTGTAGCAGAGCTCTGTTTTTTTTTTTTTTTTTGTTTGGACTTGATTTATCCTTTGTAATTTTTTTTTGTTTGAACTTTTGATGCGTTCGATTTATTGAGGTGCATTTTCCACCATTATTTGCTTCATTTTTTTTTGTTGTGCTTGTCCACCTTTGATCGAGTGGACACTTCGTCCCGTCAATTGAAGTTGTTTAGGCATAGAATCGTTAAAGAAACTTGTCATTGATGATCGACAACTTGGTACCATCCGCCTTTGCGATTTTGTAGGCACCGTTTGTGTATGCCTCTTGCACAACGTAGGGACCTTCCCACTTGGCTACGAACTTGCCCCCAGTTTTTCTTGTGAAAAGCATGGGGCGACGTACAGTCAAAACCAAGTTACCTTTTTGGAATGCCCGCAACTTAATCTTTTTGTTGAAATCCCGGGTCATTCGTGACTGGTAACACTCGAGTCTCTGTTGAGCCTCGAGTCGCTGTTCGTCGAGCGACTAGTTCTGCGAGCCGGAGTTGAGCTCATTCTTCCTTCGTAAGGCCTTCTCTTATGGCAACACGGAGTGAAGGAAGCTGGATTTCGACCGGTAATATCGCTTCGGCGCCGTACACCAGTAAATAGGGAGTTGATTGCGTTGGCGTTCTGAACGTAGTTCTGTACACCCAAAAAGCTTCGCCGAGCTTCTCATCCCAGTTGTGTTTGTGGCTGCCGATTGTTTTCTTCAGGATTTTGTAGAGTGTTTTGTTGAACGGCTTTGCAAGTCCATTAGCCGCTGGGTTGTAGGCCGAGGACATCTTTTGCTGTATACGGAACTTTTCATGAACCCATGACTCGATTTTGAAAAGGAGTTCCATTGACCATCACAATGTACCAAGAGACGCCATACCAGTAAATGATTTGTGTTCGGATGAAGTCAACTACGGTAACGGCCTTGACTTCTCGAAATACAGCAGCTTCGGCCCATTTGGAGAAGTAATCATTTGTGGCAAGAATGTATTGCCTATCAGAGTTCGATTTGGGGGTGATAGGACCAATTATGTCCATAGCTCATGCTTCAAATGTCTAGGACGCGACCGTTGGTTGGAGCGGTTCCGGTAGCTGGTGGATGTAGTCCGCGTGGAGCTGACAGGCCTTGCAAGCTCGCACTAGCTCAATAGCGTCTCGGAGCATGGACGGCTAGTAGTATCCAAGCCGTTTAACTTGCATGTGCAGCTTTGGACCGGCTTGATGCGCGCCACAAATTCCCGCATGGATCTCCTTTAGCACTTGTCATCCTTCTTCTTTGGACAAACACCAGAGGAGTAATCCTTCATACAACCTTCTATAAGTACGTCATTGACAAAGACGTACCTTGGAGCCGTCCAACGGATGTGGACTCGTTCCTTCAAATCTGCCGGAAGCGTGCCGTGTCGGAGGAAATTTGAGATTGGTTCGCGCCAATCTGATGCTTCACTTTCGCGGATTGAGATGGGGAGGGATTTCTCCTCTTCTTCCGTCTTTTCTTCTGCTTCCTCTTCGATGGGAAGAGGGACCAGAGGGACTATCCACCTTTCGCAGATGGGTACTTGACTTGGCCAATTGTCAAGTTGCGCCAGGCTAGCTACGATCCCAGGTAGAGCGTTGGCGGTCCGTTTCTGGTACGCGATATATAGTGGAGTGAAGTTTGTGGAATTTTGGCCAAGCGGTTGCCAACATGCCACCAGAATGGCACGAGTTCAATTTTCTTGACCTCAAACTCTCCCATGATCTGTTAATCACGAGTGTTGAGTCGCCATAGACTTCGAGTTAAGGTATCTACATTTCGATTGCCATGCCGAGGCCAAGGAGGAGTGCTTGATATTCTGCTACGTTGTTTGAGCAGTTTTGTGTAATCACGAACGAGTACATTAGCAGGTCATCTTTTAGTGAGAAGAAGAGGACTCCTGCTCCGGCTCCATTTCTCCTGGCAGCCCCGCCGGAGTACATTTTCCAAGGAGGATGTATTTCGACAAGGAAATTTTCTTTGTCGGGAAATTCCTCGGTCAGCTCCCATTCTGCGGGGACTGGGTGATCGGTAAGAAAGTTTGTCAGGGCTTGACCTTTGATGGCCCTCTGTGGTACGAAATTTATTTTGAACTCGGAGAGGAGTGCCCATTTTGCCAATCAGCCAAAGAGGATCGGCCACGACATGATGTACTTGAGCGGGTAGGCGCGAGAGATTAAATTTGTTGAGTGCGCTAGAAGATATTGCATTAGCTTCTGCACTGCGAAGATGAGTGCTAGGCAGGCCTTTTCGATAGGCGTGTAGTTGAGTTTAGCGCTTACCAAGGTTCGACTTAGGTAGAATATTGACCACTCTTTATTGTTCTCATCATTTTGAGCTAGCAAGCCTCCCATCGAGTTTTCCTGGGCGGTGATGTAGAGCAACAACGGTTTGCCGACGACTGGAGCGACTAGCACTGGAGTGACTAGCACTGGAGCGACTAGCACTGGAGCTTTCGTGAGGTACGCCTTTATGCTTAAAAGCATTTCGGCAGGCGTCATCCCATTTCAAAAGGCACGTTCTTCTTCATTAACCGACTGAATGGTTGACATCGACCGACCAAGTTTGAGATGAAGCGCCGAATATAGGCCAAATGACCTTGAAACCTTTTCAGTTCTGAGATGTTTCTCGGCGTCGACATCTTCTGAATCGCATCAATCTTGGTTTGATTGATTTCAATCCCTCGGAGGTGTATGACGAACCCGAGGAATTTGTCAGAAGTAACACCAAAGGCGCATTTTAGCGGATGATCAACTCGCTCTTTTGTTTTGACCACCAAATCGTCGACGTAGCACTCGACACGCTTGTGAAGAAAGTCGTCGAAGATATGCTGCATAGCTCTCTGGTACATTGCGCCAGCGTTTTTGAGGCCGAAAGGCATGATTTTGTAGCAAAATATGCCTTTGGGCGTATGGAATGCCGTTAGCTCCTCGTCGTTCGGGTCCATACGAATTTGATTATATCCTCACGACCCATCCATGAAGGAGAGCGCCTCGTGACCGGTCGTTGCATCTACCATGAGGTCGGTAATAGGCAACGAGAAGTCATCTTTTGGGTAGGCTTTGTATAGGTCACGAAAATCGACACAAACCCGAATTTGGCCGCTCTTCTTTTCGACCGACATGATGCTGGCGACCCAGGAAGGGTATTTGACTTCCTGGATGAAGTTGACTGCAATGAGCTTGTCGACTTCTTTCTCGATCTCTGGGACGAGCTCGGGTCGAAAGCGTCTCTGTGTTTGCTTGATCGGCCGGATTGAGGGGTGAACTGTAAGCTTATGTACGACCACTTTGGGATCAAGGCCTAGCATCTCGGTATAGTTCCAAGCGAACACATCGCAATATTCCTGGACCAGCGAGATGTATTCAGATTCCTCTCCTTCAGCTAATGAAGCACTAAGGAAGGTTGGCCTCGGGTCTTCTTCTGTGCCCAGGTTGACCTTCTTTAAATCATCCACCGTAGCTTGTCCTCCCTCTTCGAACGCATCTAGAGCATCCTTTAGGATGTACTCGTTGTTGCCTTGTTCGTCATCACTGGTGATTGAGATGTGGTTTACAGCCACAACTTCATCGGTGAGTGATCGAGCTTAAGCATGGGCGGCTTTGGTGTATATGACCACCAGAGCTCGGTTCTCCTTTGACGAACTTTGGTCAATGGTCACTTGATGGACGTTGTCTGACCTCCCGGTGATTCGGATGGGCTTCTCTTTTTGATAGACAAGGCCGTGCCGTCTTGGTGGAAGGCGACCTCCTTCACTCCTCAGCTTTTCTTGTGCCAGAGTGAGAACTGGAACAGCTACAAGCGGAACCTCGTGCAGTTACTATTTTGTGAAATTGCCCCCTGATTTGGCCAGTAACCAGTAGGCATTTGGGTTGAAGCCCTCAGTTGTCCGAGTAGTGGGTAGCCGTTTTGGGCTAAGGCACTTTTTGATGATGCTTCGCTCTTCCAGTTTAGGTAATGACAGAGTAGCTCCTTTCAAAGTTGTCGGCTCAGTGTTGCGGCAAACAACGAGAGGGGCTTCCCCTTTCTTTTGTTGTGATTGCGGCACATACCTTAGCACAGGTGTGTTGTGCTTTGGCGGCAGCGCCGATGCTTTTGGTGTGGTCGCTTGGCGGTTGTAAGCTGGTGGTTTAGGTTGTGTGGTTTTCAGCAGCTCGTTTGGAGTTTGTTTGGGATGTTGTGCGGCTTTGATATCTTGGTCATGGCTTGGCCAAGACGATGCTTTGACTGTCGGCTGCGTTGTCAGGTAGAACTTGGCTTCAGGAAAAGAAGATTCTGCTTCGGTGAATGGACTTTTGTCGGCATACACCGTCTTCTGGTCGTTGTCTTTCTAGTACTTAAAGCATTGGTGCAGTGTTGATGGAATGACATCTTTCGCATGGAGCCACGGTCGACCCAGGAGCAAGCTTTACGTTGTCCTGGAGTCATTGACTTGAAGGGGTGTATCAACTACCATCTCTCCAATTTGGAGTTCGAGCTGGATCATCCCGAGTGTCTGTTGGCCTTCCAGATTGAACCCTTGAATGAACAGCGAGCTTGCAAATGGGTCGCCGGCGGCAATGCCAACTTTCTTCATCGTTCGGATTGGCAGGATGTTGACTGCAGAACCGCAATCGATGAGTATGCGCTTGACCAAGCGATCTTTGATATAACCTGACATGTACAGTGGCCGATTATGAATCTTTACCCCGAGTTGAGCATCTTCTTCTCAGAAGGTGATACATGGTGGGCAGGAGACTGTGAGAGACTCCTCTGGATGCGATATCTGCCAAGACGAGGAGGCTTCCTCTGATTTCCTGAACGACGGCGTCAGACCGACCTTTGGCAGGTCGTTCTTCCTCATGAGTAGTTGCTCCAATTCTGCCTAGAGCTTTTCTGGTTTGTCGAGGAACTTAATCAAAGCCCGCTGAGATCGAATGGGCAGGTCCAAGTCGTCCTCGAGCTCGTTCAAGGGAGAAATTTGCTTTAACGACGTCTCGAGGTCGTCGCACTCGACCACTAGTGATTTGCCCCTATCTTCTTTGCTGGTCTATCCGGTAGGGAATGCCGACGAGCAGGTGGCCACCATTGTTGGAGGTGGCGTGAAGAAATCATTAGGGAAGAACTCCGCCAGTATGACGGGTCTTCTCTTCTTTCTGTTTGCTCCTTGGACATTTGTCCTTAGAGTTTTAGTGTTGCGCTTCGTGACTCTTTTCTTTGACCGCTTCGCCTTGTTTGTGATTGTTTTTTACGGTTTGGCCTCTTCAATAGGTTTCTTCCCTTGAGTGACCAAGATCCACCCCTTCACGTCTACTTTAGCGGCTTCTCGGGGTGCCGGCGCTGGAACCTTTTCCGCCGGTAATTTGGTGTGGAGGCTAGATTTGGGACGATACTCCCCTCTCACGCCTCGAGGCATATTGGATCTGGATTTGGAGTCAGATCCAGCCTTGACGGATATGGAGTATACTAAAGCAATATTCTCCATTTCGTCGATTATGATGCAACCTGGCATCAAGAGCTCCAGAATTTTGTCCTTTAGGACAAAGCACTTCTCGGTTGATTGTCCAAGTAAGCGGCGATACTTACAGAAGTTCGGCTCTTTTGATTTCATCAAGTCGCCTGGTCTTTTTACTTCTGGTAAGCGAAGTAAGTCTGCTCCGAGCAATTGCTCGAGCATGACTGGGACATCAGCATCTGCGAAGGGGTAAGTCTTTGACTGCTTTTCCTTCAACGTCAGCCTGTGGAAGTTGGGCCCGACGGGTGGCCGTGGGGCGTAATTCAACTTTTGTTTGCTCCCCCCCTTGATTGGTGTGAAGCTTTCAGTTACATAAGAGTCTTTTGCCTTTTCTTTTGGCTCCTTTGCGACAACTTTCCCTTTTACTGGGAATCGGGAATTGGAGCGGCGAGGTCGCCTACTTGCTCCATGATGACTTCCGTATCGTGAGCTTCAGTTGCGAGTTCTTGGAAGTAGAGAAGACCCCATGACATGTCGCAAACGCACATGTCGATCTCTGTTTCGAGAGACAAATTGGAGCACTCTTTGCAGTTGAGGCTAAGATTCCTCCACCAGTTGATGTAGTTGATGACCTTTTCGCCTTTCTTCTGTCGAAGATTGGCCATCTCGGCTAATGTCATGGTGTGTCGGGTGCTGTAGAACCGGATGAGGTTCTCATTTTCAAGCTGCTCCCAGCTGTCTATCGATTCCTGTTGTAGCTCAATGTACCAGTCGAAGGAGTTTCCCTTTAACGAACCGCCGAACTACTTGACTAGGAGGTCTCCGTCAGTACCGGCATTGTTGCAAGTTTCGATAAAGTGGGTGACGTGCTGCTTTGGATGCCCGTCGGCATTGAATTGTTGGAATTTGGGCGGATGGTACCCGAATGACATCAGGTGATTTTGAATCCCGCTGGGTGTAGGGTCTCTGGTAGGAGACCGATTTGCTCTTGCCAGAGTTGTTTCGTATGGCGTGGTTGATCATATCATTCACTGCGTCAAGTATGAGGGAGGCCGGCTCCTCCTCGGGACCATCGGCTGCTCGTTTTGAGCAGGCTCCTCTCGACAGGGCTCAGCCAAAGCACTGGTTGTCGCTCTGTTGCGGTCGACTTCTTGAGATACGTCGCATTGGTCGTGAAAGCTTCCAATCGCTCCATATTTGCGTGATCTGGATGCCATGATTTGAGCATCCTTAGCGCGGATCCTCTCATCTTGTTCTTTTATCGCAACTTGCATTTCCTTTGACCCTTTTGGCCGAGGTTACCATGACGACAACTTTGATGGTGGGAGTGGAAGGAGATGCTCCCATCGCGAACCAGAGTGGCGACATTTTTACCGGCGACCCTGTTGGTGAAAAAGATGTTGGTGTAGTTTGGCGCGGCGAGGCCGCAGTGGGTGATCGAGTTGGAGAGTCGACGATCGGAGTATTTTGGCGAATTGTCACCTTGATAGGTGACCAACTCGATGAAGTGACCACCAGTGTACCCTGGCAAGATTTAATTGGCGATCGAGCAGAGGTTTGGCTGCTGGCGTCGGTCAACGAGGTGATTGACGTGCGGCAGTGCGCACAACCATGAGTTCTTTGGAGACAGTCACCATGACTGGCCTTTAGTTGTTGTTCTGGGTGAAGCCAGAACTGGTGCTTGGTCCCTCCTCACATAGGAGGAAGGAGTTCTGTGCTGCTCGTAACACTAGATCAGAGCAGGCACGAAGGGGACCCTTTGCGATGATGGTGACTGGGTCGGACTAGACACCGGGCCGTGTGCCGATGATGTAGTGGTGACGGCCAGGTAAGTCGGCTTAGTTGCCGCCGGAATTAACCTGACTAGTGCTGCTGCGACTTGTTTGGAAGGGGCCGCAGCAGCCTGAGGTTGGAACATTGCGCTCGGGCGGCGTGTATCCTTCACGAAGGGAGCCTGTCCTGCGGACCAACTTCTGGCTAACGCCCTTGTCATGGGGCGAGTGGCTGGTGGTGGGAAAGTCGAAGCCCGAATGTTGGCCGTAGAGCCGACAGTTGATCCGCAAACTCCAGTTGTTGACGTCGAGCTGGTGCCTGCGGCAAGGCGCGGGTAGGCAGAGCTTGATGTTGTTGTTGTCATTGTTGTTGTGGCTGGCCATTGGATTGGATTTTGGTTTTTTTTTTTTTTTATCGGAAGAGATGAGAGGTAGGAAATGTCCCACCGAGAGTGTCAAATCTGTTTTGTTAAAAAACCTTTGGTCCGCAAAAAGGTGCAACCAATTGATTAATTCGAGTAAAATACAGAGAAAATTACAAATTTGCGTTTGGGAATTGGAAAATTTTGCAGGTGCGATCTCCTAGCTTTCCTCTGATTCAATCTTCGATGTGGTTGATGGTGAAGTCACTGTCTTCTGCAATTTGGCGACAAACTTCGAGTTCGAGCGAGTGTACATGAACGACGACGAGTATAGTCGGTCGGACGGAAGTGTTTGTGTTCCGTGTATTCGGTGTGCTGACGTCACTGGTGAGCGTGTAGAACTTCTTCGGTAAACTGTGTGAATTCTGACGAACTAAAGAATACGTGAACTTTAGGCTCAAGAAAGTTTCTGAGTCGAGTGACTTTGGGTATAAATTTTAGAACCTCTATCTCTCTTTTTGATTGACCCCCAGTGAATTGGTCTCTGGCTATTTGTAGTTAGTGGTTGGGTTGTTTGATGGAGCTCGATCCTCAGAAAGAGGATCTCGATTGATTTCTTCTTGTTTCTGTTGGAGTGGGAGAGGACTGGGGAGCTCCATGTTTTTCCTCTCTCGATCCGCAAGAGGATGGAAGACTTTCTTTTTCCCTTCCTGCAATTGAGGATCGACCAGACTTGGTCGATTGAAGTTTTATGGCGTGGCTTGCCTTTTTAGCCGGCTGTCGGGTGACTTGAGAAGCCTGGCATGGCTTTAATTTTAGGTGACTGTCAATTTATTTGAGGAATTGGCTTGGTTGGACGTCGGGCCCACAGGTGGGCTATCTTACTAAAGTTGATGGGCGGAATGTAGAAAAGTTTGCGGTGTACACGAAGTAGGCCTTCGGATGGTTTATTGGGTGGATCCTCGCATGGGTTTATTGAAATTGGGCCGCGTCGAGTTTTGACGCCCACAATTATGAATAAAATTAATTAAATAATAAGATTATTGGATGTTTCACCGAAAATCTGCCGGTCCGCGAAGAGGCGAGACCGAGAGGATATTTCAATTACTTTAGAATAATTTGTGTTACGGGGAGTGTTTTGTATCAGGAAAATGCGAGTACAATCTCCTAAACTTCCTCTGATTCGATCACCGTTTGAATTGATGAAGTTTCGGCTTCTAGCGGGTCGACGGCGAACTCCGTGTTCTGGAACGAGTGTGCACGAGCGGTGACGGCTTTGGTCGGTCGGACGGAAGTATTTATGTTATGTGTATTTCGACTTGTGACGTTGCCGTCGAACGTGTAGAGCTGCTCCGGTCGCACTGGTAGACGACGATAGACTGCGATTTGCTGAACTCCTGTGGCTCGAAAGGATCTCTGTGCCTGAGAGCTTCTGGGTGAGGGATTTTTCGAACCCTTGTGACAGGGAACCCTGGGCTTTTTGTAGCTTGTCCTCTTTGGTCGTTGAGGCTTTTTCCTGGGAAAGGGGATCACGATCCCCTTTCTGCTACTTTGGTTGAGAGAAGAGGGGAAGAGGAAGACTGGGAGCTTCCTCGGTTATTGGCTGGACTTGGTCGTTCGACCGCTGATGAGGGTTCTTGATGTGGCTGATGACTTGACGGATTATGCTGACGAGGGCGCTGATTGTGCTGGTGATGCGGCAGCATGAGTGATCTTTCAATGGGCTGCTGAGGTAGACTTCAAGGATCAACGAAATATACCCATGGTCGTTGTTTGATGGACTAGTGGGTTTCTGGGCTCGTCGAATTTGGGTCATGCATATTTTGGTGCGTACAGATTGCCCCCTTTCGAAACTTGAACGTTCTGGAGGAACGAGCGAGTTTTGAAACCGAAGAAGAACACACACACACATTCTTTTTTTTTTTTTGTTCTTCCTCTTACTCTTTTAGGATCGTTTATCTTCTTGTGTAAGTATTCTGTCCTCTTGCTCTTTTAGGACAATGTATATTTTGAACACTTAGAATACAATTTTTTTTATTATTATTATTATTATTTTTTTTTTTTTTTTTTTCTTGTTGTACGGCATGGCACTAATGTTCCTGAGCGAAAGAGGATACTCAGGCGGAGAGTCGATACTGACTTACTTGATCGACATGGTCAAATGTAGCTTCAGAGAAAACTAGTAGTAGTGCTCTCATTCCGCGAAGAAGACGTTATCGGCGAACTCGACGACGTCTACTAGTCTCCGTAATTTTCTGCGATTCTGGTCATTGCGGCCAAGAAATCAGCACAAGCTGAGCGGCATGGCTTTGATGGTTTCCTCGGCTTAATTCCAATGGACCTTCAATACTGTAGTATTTCCAAACAAAGATTTGTGACCTTCTGCTATCTCCGCACAACTCTAGAGACGTTCTGCGTTGTGGTTCCACTTCTTCTTCCTTGGCTTGCAGTCGGGCTTTTTATAGGCCGAAGTAACTCTGAGGGGTGGGGCCTACCTAGGATTGTTAGCGATCCCAGGACTGTCACCTGACCGGGTCCCCGTGCAGAGTTTCATCATAAGAGAAACTCTGAACGGAGGCTCGAGATCAAATCCCTTTTGAAAAGGGACTGTTACTTTCCCAAAATCGAAGGAAACTTTTCGAATTCCTCGATAAATAGCACTCTTCAAGCCTCGTCTACTTCATCGTACAAACCTCGTAGATTACTTCTTTGGTTTCGGTAACCCTTGGGCATCTGCAACTCAAAATTCTGCGTGCATTCGTGAACTAGGGCTTGAATATCATCCGTGCTTTTGGGCTCCAGAGGATCGCTTGTCGGCGACGACCTGAATAACCATCTCTTTCCGTGAATTTCAGCTTTGTCTCTTCCCCCCCAGCGTCAAAAGCCTTCTTCGGACTAGGGTTGAAAGGTACTGTTAAAAACTTGTCTTTTTTTTTTCTCCTGGCAACCTCGTATTGAGTTCAAGTCAGCCGGGGTCCCACTCTCTTTTCTTTCTTCTTCTCTTCCCCCCTCTTTTCTTCTTCTTTTTCTCTCCTCTCCTTTTCGACTTCTCCCTCAATCTCTCTTTCTCTCTCTTTTTTTTTTTTTTTTCGTCTTTTCTCTAAGCTCTCGTTACTTACCTTTTTTTTTTAACTGGCTCCTTCATGCGCTTTTGGTGTCCGCCATCTTGTTGATGTAGATGATCGGGCTCCTTTCATGCGTTGTTTGGCCAAGGAACGTGTCTGGCTCTGTCGCCGGGCAAGGTCTCTCTTTTTTTTTCGTAGTTTGCTCCAAAGGATCCTGGTTAGGTGTCCGAGATATTGAGATTTATTTATTTATTTATTTATTTATTTTTTTATGTGGCTTCCGTCTCATTGGCCGGGGAGTGCAGATCACACCTAGGTTGGTTACCGGGCGTTGTCGTTGTTTCGACTCTGGCCGGCTCGGTCGCCGGGAGGAAACCTCTGTTTCGATCGTCGGCGTCGAAGTTTTGATTCGATTGGTTCGACTGATTTGTCAGAGGTCCCATCTCGCACCAATGCCTTTGGCTTGGCCGCCAAGTTTCAATTTCTGCGTGATCGCGGCTGGCCATGATTGCCGAAGCATGAATTGTCTCGACCGTCTCTTTATCTAGTGACAGTTCCTTCTTGTCACTAAACACTTTTCTCCTTTTTTTTTTTGTTGCGACCGCTTCTTTTTGTTGCAGCTCCTCTCTCTCTTTTTTTTATGGTTACGACGACTTCTTTTTGTCGCAGTCCCCTCCTCTTTTTTTTTTGTTAGGGAAGAGTCACTTACCTGACCCCGTCTGAGTGTGTTCGGCCCAGTCGCTGGACGCTGCTTGGTTACACCCCACTTTGCTTCTGGCCAGTGATTTTGAATCATGCTCAACTCGGTTGGCCGACATTGTTTCGCGGCATTCGTTTCCCGTCCAACTCTATCGTCCGGCATTGGAATTCGAAATGCGAGCGTCTGGTACTATCGCCAGATGCTAAATTCTCCATCCTGTTATACTCAAGTTGGTCGTCGAGCATTGGAGAACCCAGTTTGTTCGCCTCCGGTTTGTTGGTCGCGAGGCTGCTTGCTGTTGTCGCGCTATTCTCTGTGATTGCGCGTCGTCTCGAGACTGTGTTTGTTTTGGCGATCGAGTCGTAGTTTTTTCTTTTTCCCGCGACTTTGATTTTCTTTTGTCGCTGTTCACCCCTTTTTTTTCTGTGATCCTCTTTTTTTTTTTTTTTTTTTATAGCGAGGTGAACACACTTTTTTTTTTTTAATTGGAATAGGGATGAATTGCGTACCTGATTTTCGACTTGGGCATTTTGCTTGCAGATGTCTTCTCCATCAGATTCTGCTTCCTTCCTCGGCCTCGTTCTCTCCAACGTCCAGGCAACCGTAAGGGGTGTTCGCCAAGACTGTTTACGGATTGGTACTGTGAAGGGAGACCGGAGACTGCTGCTGCTACCTCTCTGGAGACCGTCGGCTTTTGGAGGATGCGATGTACATGTTCCTCTGGTCAAAGCTACTTGCGAATTTTGGAATCGTCCTGTCGTCGACGAGGATGACCATATTTGCTATCTCCCAAGAGTCGGTGAAGCTTCATCGTCCCCGCATCAAACTCAGGGTACCATCTTATTGAGTCCCATGCATGACAATCTGGTGTGTTTCTCTACACCAGAGCTTTTCATCGACCGCAATCGGTTCGGTCCTTGGGAGATCGAAACGATAGAAGCCTTGAGTCCCTAACATGTACCCTTCTACTTCGAGTGGGCGGACATCGTTCTTTGTACTTGTTCCGAACACTTAGCCGCGATCGACTTGATCCACGCCATTCGAGCCTCGATGTTCCGGTACTGTTGCTGCAGCAATGTCGTTAACGCTTTCATGGAGGTCTGGTGTTCTTCTACCAATTCCATCTTCACGTGGGAGGGAGAGTTGTCGATCTCCTTGTGGGACATGCATCAGCTTGGCGGACTGCCTCTTGCTGGGAGCCTCTTCGATGAGACGTTCCCATCCGTTGAGGATTTCCTCCAGTTAGGGGTGGATTTGAGCCGAGCTGAGCCGAACTTAGTGAAGTTCAGGCTCGGTTCAGAATAAATAACACAAACTCGAGCTCGGGCTCGAGCTCGACGACGAGCCTAGAGTATAGCTCGAACTCGAGCTCGAGCTCGAACCGGCTCGATGTGTTGTGAAGAAAAAAATAACAAAAAAGGATATAAATTTTTTTTTGTGTTTGTAGTTTGTACTATGGTTATGGTTGTAGCTTATTTAATGGTCGCCTCTGAAGGTTCAACGATTTGAAAGAAATGATGGGCTCAGTTTTCGAAAACTACAAAGAACTTTTTTTCGGGAGGTTAAATTTGTTATATCCAAACCTGCCCTTGTTTTATGTCTGAAATGACATTAAAAATAACTTAAAAGTATGACTACAATAGTCTCATGTGTGGGTAAAAATGGAAAATTAAATAAAAAGTTATTAAATGTGTCATTGTTTCGTGTGAAAAATAATATCAGTTGGCTCATGAGCCAATGAGCTGAGCTTTATGTAACTCGAATTCGACTCAGGAGACTAAACGAGCTCCTTTATATGTTCCAGTCGGCTCAAGCTCGTTATAAACGAGCTCGAGCCGAGCAAATGCTGAGCCGAGCCCGAGCTATTCGCGAGCTGGCTTGGCTCACGTCCACCCCTACCTCCAGTGTCGCTTCCTTCAGCTGCCCAAAAATCTAAAGTATTTGATTCTCACCTACTACCGCTTGTTCGAGCCTTCGGAAGTAGACGGATTCACCGGACTCCGAATGTCCAAATGGGCATCGTTTTGGTTCCGCCCCAAAGAGGGCATACAGTCTTTTGAAGACCCATGGGCTGATCGAGAGAAGACTTCCGGCCTCACGAGTCGCGATAGGTCGCCGCGGCTGAATCAACCTTTGGTCGAGCTCAGAGTCCCTGATGCGCTTGCCGACGAGGTGTATCTGGAAGCATTTCTATCTTTGTGGACTTGCTGCTGAATTCTCCCTATGTCGCGGGGTATGTTGCGATTCACCGTCTTCAGGATGGCCTGTTACTTGGCGAACGGCCAGAAATGTAATATGGTCGTCGCGACCTTGGCCAGTCTCTACTGAGGGCTCAACAGTTCCACTTGCAGGAGAATCCGATGGCTGTTTGTCTACACTTGGCTCGCCCAACGGTTCGGCGTTCATGGGGCTGACCCTTCAGAGGGCGAGCGGCCTTTGATGATGATCTACCGCAACCCCGACCGCTGCCATGCCTACACCAAAAAGGAGGCTCGCAAGTTATTTTGGCGCGGCGGAGTACAGTGTTGGTACCCGTCTCAAGCTCTCCCTCTGGGCCCGTTCGTCGACAAACCCAGCCACTATGCTTCGAGGATTGAGGTGGAGTATTTCCGGTGTTTGCGGGCGACCCGTCTCGTGTTGCGGCAGCGTGATCTTTTGATCGTGGAACCATATAGCCCACACCGGTTTGCTCGCCAATTTGGATTCTGCCAGGATTTTCTGGGCGTTTTGTTCGGCGGCCAGCGGAGGGTGGCTTCGGTTGAGGCCTTGGTGGAGATATGGCAGGCCGAGAGCGCCTTTCCTCTTGGCACGGTGGAAGTGCCACCTTTTGTGAGCCCGAGTTCTGACCCGGGCGTGACGACTCTATTTCGAGAGTCTTGGCTCGAAACAATCATTCCCCTCTTCGAGTATATATATATATATATATATATATATATATATATATATATTTTTTTTTTTTTTTTTTTTTTTTTTCCTTTCCTTTGCTTCTTATTTCACTTGTCCCTCCTTTTTTTTTTGTTGAGAGTGGCAAAACTTCACTGGTGAATCGGCACCAAAGAAGAAGACTATGCCGAAGAGAGCCACAGTGAAGAGGAAGGCAGCAGGGCCGAAGGATGCAAAGAAAACTGCAAATACTCCAGCACTAGAAATGCCGACGCAGGGGGTCGTTATCAGAGAGACTCCACCCGCTGCGAACGTTAGCCAGCCGAGTTCGATCTCCTTACCGACAAAGGGTGCGTATGTGGACAAGGGGAAGAGGGTTGTTGAACCGGCGGCCTCACCGAAGAAGGCCGCTCCGAGGAGGAAGAAGGCAGAGACCCCTAGGGTCTTTTTCGACCCGCCTTTGTTCAAGAAGCGGCTGAGGAGTGGCCTCCGTAAGCCTTTGAATCCTCTTCGCAATGTTCACCCCCCGACGGTTCCTGCTTCGGAGTCGAGAGAGAAGGTCTTGGAGGCGAGTTCGGTCGACGGGTCTGTCGCTCCGTCGGTTGAAGAGACTGTTGTGAAGCAGAGGGCAATGCCAGTACAACCGCTCCCGATGCGGTCGCGGGTAGCCGAAGAGTTTCCACGTCCACCCGCCGACGCGCTTGCAATCGTCCTGTCTCCTCGTGTGAATCAGCCTACCCTTCATGCGAAAGATTCACAATCTCCCATCGCCTCCGGGAAACACTGACAACTGGGATGGGTTGGAGAAGAGGCGCATGTCACTGCCGTTGCCAGTAGATTGGAGGCCGGCGAAGCCGAGTGTCCACTGACCATCTCGAGCGATAACGAGGCGTCCTCCCATCCTTCGGTTGGAGCAGCCGGGGTCGAGTTTCCATCTCCTGCTTCTGACTTAGGTCGTCCCACGACCACAACTCCGGAGGAAGGGCCAGTTACGAGGAGTAGGCCGGGCAACGAGGGAGTGACTCTTGACGTCGGAGAGGGAGGTCTGTAGCCAGGTCGTCGGCCGGTCAGCGAGAACTCTTCCACCTCGCGGTTCGTTTCAGTATGTATTCATTTCCTTCTTCTCCCATTCTTCCTTCTCTTTTTTTTTTAACTGTTTGCGGTTTCGGCCTTCTTTTTCTCCCTTTCAGTCGTCGTCGCTTCCTCTTTCGGCGCTATCACGAGAATGGGTACAGCAGTCGGCAATGGGCTTGTGGACACGATTCGTTCAGTCGGCCTTAGCACCTGCCGAGGACCCTTGTTCCCCTGAGCTATTGGCCGATGCCCGTGGTTTCCTGGAGTATTTGCGAGGAGCTGGCGTCGAGACTTCCATTCTGGAGCAGTGGATGGAGGACTTCGCTTCTAGAAGCTGATCATCTTCAACAGCTGTGTGATTCCGCGGCCAAAAAGCTCAGCTGGTCCGAGTGCCACATCGTCGAGGCTAAGATCGCCCAGTCCATCCGACGGTTGAACTGTCGGCGCGACGCCATGACCGCGACCTTAGGCCGGTGTCAGGCTTAACACGAAACCACGGAGTTGGAGTGTGCGGCACTTCGTGAACGTCTGGCAGTTGTCGAGGCGCGACTCGACTCTGCCGCTGCTGGGATTGCCTCCGCTCGTGCAGAACTTGATGCCATTGAAGAGGAAGCCTCTGCATTGGAGGGCCGGCTTAATTCTCTCCGTGCGCGGCCTGTTCTTAGCGAGGCTGAGGCTCGTAAATTGAACGAAGTGCATGCCGAGGTGTTGTGGCTGCGACAGCGGGTGGTCGACTTCGAACTGTGACCTCTCTGACTTTGGAACCTCTCTCCTTTTTTTTTACATGGGGAAATTTTGTAATCTTTTCGCTCTTAATTTTGACATATTTTGTGGTCTCGCATATTTTTGTTGTGAGACCTGCATTGTATTTACTATACAATTCGCAATGAAAAGTACAAACTCCCTTTTTTTTTCTGTTGTTCCCTTCACGGGTAAAATTGTTTGAGAAATTTATCATTCGTTATCGGCAGCTCTGATCCGTTTGCAGTGACGAGCTTGTAGGCGCCATTCGTATAAGCTTCCTGCACGACGTTTGCTGGTGAAGAGCATTGGTCGTCGAACTGCGAGAACGAGATCGCCTTTCTGGAATGACCTGAGTCGTACCTTTTTGTTAAAGGCTCTGGTCATTCGGGATTGATAGCACTCGAGGCGTTGTTGTGCCTCAAGTCATTGTTCGTCGAGGGATTCCAGCTCTATGAGTCGTAATTGGGCAGATTCCTCTGTTGTTAGTCCTTCTCTCATTGCGATTCGCAGAGAAGGGAGTTGTACTTCGAGAGGGAGCACTGCTTCGGTGCTAGACCAGCGAAAATGGAGTCGACTGGGTCGGTGTTCGGAATGAAGTTCAGTAAGCCCATAAGGCTTCACCAAGTTTCTCGTCCCAACTCCTTTTGTTGGCGCTGATGGTCTTCTTTAGGATTTTGCAGAGCGTCTTGTTGAAAGCTTCTGCAAGTCCGTTGGCTGTCGGATTGTAAGCTGTTGAGGTCCGCTGTTGTATGCGAAATTTCTCACAGAAGCGGTCCATGACTCTATTTTTGAATGGTGTACCGCTGTCCGTAATTATGTATCGGGGAACTCCGTATCGATAGATGATTTGTGTTCGGATAAAGTTGACAACGGTGACGGCCTTCACTTCTCGGTAGGCGACCGCTTCGGCCCATTTTGAGAAGTAGTCGGTGGCAGCCAGGATGTATTGCCGGTCGGAGTCGGACTTGGGAGAGATGGGGCCGATGATGTCCATCCCCCAAGCTTCGAACGGCCATGATGCGACGTAGTCGGCATGGAGTTGGCATTGTTTGCACGATCAGGCCATTTCGATGGCGTCTCTGAGCATCGACGGCCAGTAGTAGCCTAGTCGTTTGACCTGCAAGTGGAGTTTCGGGCCAGCTTGGTGCGTGCCGTAGATTCCACTGTGTGTCTTTTTGAGAACTTGCGACCCCTCTTCCTTTGACAGGCAACGAAGAAGCAGACCTTCATATGACCTCCGGTAGACTATGTCGTGGATGAAAACGTACTTTGGAGCTGCTCGACAGATTTGGACTCGTTCTCGCAGGTCGACAGGAAGTGTGTCATGGTGAAGGAAATTTATGATAGCCTCTCTTCAATCTTCGGTTTGATTTTGACTGGCTGAAATGGGTAGAGACTCTTCTGTCTCTTCTATTTCGTCTTCCTCTGTTTCTTCCTTGACCGGTGGAGGGATTACCCATCGTTCGCAAATGGGAACTTGGCAAGGTCGCTGGTCAAACAGTGCCAGACTAGCTGCGATGCCGGCTAATGTGTCGGCTGACCCATTCACGGATCGAGGGACATAGCGGAGTGAGGCTTCCGGGATTTGGGCCAGAAGTTCACCGGCATGTCTCCAGAATGGTTCGAGTTCGGCTTTCTTTACTTCGAACTCTCCTGTGAGCTGCTTGATGACCAATGCCGAGTCACCATAGATATTTAACTGCGGCAGCTTCATCTCAACTACTATGCCAAGTCCGAGGAGGATAGCTTGATAATCTGCTTCATTGTTCGAGCAGTTTTGGGTGAGCACGAACGAGTATGGTAGCAGGTCTTTCTTCGGTGAGACGAACAGGACTTCGGCGCCAGCGCCGCTTCTTCTCGCGGCGCCGTTGAAATACATCTCCCAAGGAGGGAGCACCTCTATCAAAAATATTTTCTCATCGGGGAACTCTTTTGTTAACTCCCATTCGGCAGGTACTAGCTGGTCGGTCAGGAAATTGGCCAATGCTTGGCCTTTAATTGCTCGTTGCGGCACGAAATTGATCTCGAACTCGGAGAGGAGCAACACCCATTTTGTTAGTCTACCAGAGAGAATTGGTCGCGACATAATGTACTTCAGCGGGTCGGCTCTCGAGATGAGGTTCGTCGAATGTGCCAGGAAGTAGTGCCGAAGCTTTTGAACCGCGAAGATGAGTGCTAGGCAGGTCTTCTCGATTGGAGAATAGTTGAGTTCGGCGCCCACCAGAGTTCGGCTTAGATATTACAGAGAACGTTCTTTATTGTTCTCGTCGCATTGAGCCAAAAGAGCTCCCACCGATTTCTCCTGCACGGCGATGTACAGCAACAGTGGTCTGTCGACAATTGGAGCTACGAGCACTGGTGGATTGGTGAGATACGCCTTTATGTTGTTAAAGGCGTTCCGGCAAGATCCGTCCTATTCGAACGGTGTATCTTTCTTAAGCAGGCGACTGAAAGGCTGGCACCTTCCGACCCAGTTCGAAATGAAACGCCGAATATATGCCAAGTGGCCTTGAAAACTTTTAAGTTCGGAGACGTTTCTGGGCTCCGATATCTTTTGGATGGCGTCGATTTTCAACTAGTCGATTTCGATCCCTCTGTGATGGACGATGAATCCTAGGAACTTGCCCAAGGTGACGCCGAATGCACACTTCAACGGATTCATTTTGAGTTGAAACCGTCGCAGTCGCTCGAACACTGCTCGGAGATCGAGAAGATGGTCGGCCCTCTGTTTTGTTTTCACCACCAGATCGTCGACATAGCATTAGACTCGTTTGTGAAGGAAATCGTCGAAAATATTCTGCATTGCCCTCTGGTAAGTTGCATCGGCGTTCTTGAGTCCGAATGACATCACTTTGTAACAGAATATGCCTTTCGGTGTGCGCAACGCAGTGAGCTCCTCATCCTTTGGGTCCATCCGGATTTGATTGTAACCGGAGGAACCATCCATAAAAGATAAAGCTTCATGACCCGCGTCGCGTCGACCATAAGTTTTGTTATCGACTAAGGGAAGTCGTCCTTCGGGCACGCCTTATTCAAGTCGCGAAAGTCGACACAGACCCGGATTTGGCCAACCTTTTTCTTGACAGGCACGATGTTAGCAATCCAGGATGGGTATTTCACCTCTTTGATGAAATTAGCCGCAATTAATTTGTCGACCTCCTTTTCGATTTTCGGCACCAGTTCTGGTCGGAACCTTCGCTGCAACTGCTTAACCAGTCGAATAGAGGGATGTACCGCCAATTTGTGAACTGCAACTCGCGGATCAAGGCCGGGCATCTCCGTGTAGTTCTAGGCGAAGATGTCGCGATACTCATGAAGCAATGCCATGTACTCAATTTCTTCTTCAACCGTCAGTGAAGCACTAAGGAATGTCGGCCTCGGGTTCTCTGCTGTACCCAAGTCGACTTTCTTTAATTCGTCGACGGTCGACTGGCCCCCTTCTTCGAATTCGGCTGGAACTTCCTTCAAGACGAATTCTTCTTCTTCTTGGTCGTCGTCCGTGATGCAGATGTGATTCACCATAACCGAATCATAAGAGCGAGCTCGTGCGATTGCAGCTTTCAAAGTGTAAATAACCATCGGTTTCGGCGTGTTTTTCTTTTCCGTCGGAGTTTGGCCGACTGAAACTTGATGCACATCTGCCGAAACCTTCCTAGTTATTTTGATTGGCTTCGTCTGGCTGGTGTAGATTTTAATCGGCTTCTGCTTCTCGTAGCCAAGGCCCAGGCGACCTTGGTTGATTCTTTGGCTTTTGTTTCTCAATTTCTCTTGTTCTGGAGTGAGAACCAGTAGAGTGACGGGTGGATTGGCATGAATTTCATCTTTTGTAAGGTTGCCCCCAGCTTTGGCCATCAGTCGGTAGGCGTTCGGGTCGAAACCTTCATTGGAGTGTGTGGCCGGCAACTGCTGCTGGCTCGGGAACTGCTTCACGATACTTCGTTCCTCCAATTTTGGTAGAGGAAGCGTGACTTTTTCTGGCAAAGGGGTCGGCTGGATTTTGTGGCAGACGACCAGAGGAGCTTCTCCTTTCTTCCTTTGTGACTATGGGATGTATCGCAAGATGGGTATATTGCGCTGTTTTGATGTTGGAGTGACTGCGGCCAATTTGTGGTCGTGTGTCAGTTGGCTGTTGTGCGTCAATTGCTTTAGAGACACGACCTGCGTCGTGGTCTGTTTGGGGGATGCAACTTGCGTCGACGCCGGCGGTTTTGTGGCCGGCTCATGGCCGTATACCGGTTGCTTTTTGTGCGCCGGTTGACTGTGCGACCGAGCTTACGTCGGCTGTTGGGGCGATGCAGCCTGCGTCAGGGTGCTCTTGGCATTTGATGCCTGGTTCGACCAAAGTGTCAATTTGACTGTCGGTCTGGTCGTCAAATAGAACTTAGCGTCTGCAAAGGATGCCTCAGCCTTCGTGAATGGACTTTCGTCGGCATACACCGTCTTTTGTTCGCCGTTTTCCCAATACTTGAAGCATTGGTGCAGTGTGGATGGCACGACTTCATTTGAGTGAAGCCACGGTTGACCCAAGAGCAGGTTGTAGGATGTCCTGCAGTCGATGACTTGAAAAGGAGTTTCGGCTACCATATCGCTAATGTACAATTTGAGATTTTTCATGCCGAGCGTTCTCTGGCCCTCCTGGTTGAAACCTTGGATGAGAAGAGAACTTGGAGAGAGGTCGCCAGCAGAGAGACCGACGTTCTTCATCGTGCGAATAGGCAGAATGTTGACTACGGATCCACAGTCGATGAGGATGCGGTTGATTTTGTGGTCTCTGATATAGCCGGAGACGAACAATGACCTGTTGTGATTTTTCGTCCCCAACTGTGCGTCCTCCTCTCGGAATGTAATGCACGGCGGGCATGTCACGGCAAGTGCTTGTTCCGACTTTGTAGGTTGAGGGGAGGATAGTGCATCTTCTTCCTCCTTGCGATGAGGTGGAGTCAGTCCGACTTTCGGCAAGTCGTGCTTTCTCATGAGCAGCATCTCGAGTTTGGCTTTGAGTTCCTCTGGTTTGTCGAGGACCCGAATTAGAGCTTGTCTTGACCGAATGGCCAAGTCGAGATCGTCTTCTATCTCATTCAATGGTGAGATTTGTTTCAGTGACGTCTCGAGGTCGTCGCATTCGACAACCGGTCTTTTGCCTTTATCTTTCGCTACTGCGTGCTCGGGAGGAGCCGTTGAACAAGTCGCCACCATTGCTGGAGGCGCAAAAAACTCCTTCGGGAAGAACTCCACCAGTGTGATGGGTCTTCTCTTCTTTTTGGTTGCCCCTTGGACGTCAGTCCTGTGAGCTTTTCTTTGGTTCTTCGCAGCTTTTTTGTTTGACCGCTTCGCTTTGGTTCTGGTCTTCACCGGTGCCAGTTCGAGTTCACAAGCAGGCTTCTTTCTCTAGGTGACCAGGATCCACCCCTCTGCGTCGGCGGTAGCTAGTTCACGTGGTGCCGGTTTTGTTGCGACCTTAGCCGGTGGTCGTCTGTTGTTGTGGTGAGATCGGTTGGAGGAGCCGAATTTTGGACGGTATTCCTGCCTCGCGACCTGTTGTTTGTGTGGCCGATTTCGCTGGTTTGGTTCGGCTTGGATAGAAATGGCATGTGAGGAGGCTGTATTTTCAGCTCCTTCAATTTCGATGCGGCCTTGAGCCGCGAGCTCCATGATGCGATCCTTTAGGACGAAGCATTTCTCCGTCGGATGCCCAACCAGTCGATGGTATTTGCTGAAGTTCGGATCCTTGCTCTTGGATTGGTCGCCAGGTTTTTTTATTTCTGGCAGCCTCAGTAATTGGTTGTCAAGGAGTTGGTCGAGCATGACAGGACCGTCTGTGTCGGCAAAGGGATATGTCTTTGCCTGTCGTTCCTCCAGTGACAGTTTTTGGTATGTAATCCCGGCTAATTGTCGCGGGAGGTAAGTTGCCTTGACCTTGCTTCCGACCTTGATGGGTTCGAAGGCATTTGTCGCGAAAGAGGATTTTGTTTGTTCCTTCGTCTCTTTTGGTGCAGTCGTGGCTGGTGCCTTCCCTTTTTTGCGAGGGTCAGCATAAGAGGATCCTTCTTCTCCTCGTTCTTCTATCAGGATCTCCATATTGTGAGCTTCCGTTGCGAGCTCTTGGAAATCGTTCGGCCTCCAACTACGGATGTAGCGCAGGAGTTCCCAGTGCATCCCTCGTGAGCACATCTCTATTTCGGCCTCGAGGGAGAGGTTCGAGCTTTCTTTGCAATTCAAGCTCAAGTTCCTCCACCAGTTAATATAATCAACTACCTTCTCGCCCTTCTTCTGCTTGAGATTGGCGATCTCGACCAGTGTTACGGTCGCCGAAAGTCTGTAGAATCGGTGAGGAACTTCAGCTCTCAACCGTTCCCACTGTCGATGGACTCTGGGGTAGCTCAATGTACTAGTCGAAGGCGTTGCCCTTCAGAGACCGGCCGAATTGTTTGACCATCAAATCCCCGTCGGTGCCGGCATTGTTACAAGTCTCAATGAAATGAGCGACGTGCTGTTTGGGGTGTCCGTCGCCATTGAACTGTTGAAACTTTGGAGGATGGTAACCGATTGGCATCGGGATATTTTGAATCCTCTGCGTGTACGACCTCTTATAATCCACAGATTTGTTGTCGCCAGCGCAGTTCCGTACCACGCGATTGATGAGCTCGGTGACGGTGTCAAGCGTGAGAGTGGATGGATCTATTTCGGCTCGGCCCCTGTGGATGGCCACTGGTGCGACGGGCGGCAGCTCGTCGTTTGAAGAAAGGTCTTCTTGAGGTGGTCCAGCAGAAGCACTGGTAGTCGGCCGATTTTGATCGACTTCTTGAGAAACACTGCCAGAATTGTTTGCGGCCATGCCCAGTTCAAACCGCTCTAACATTCTCATGATTTGGAGATCATGAACCGCGAGCTGCGCGTCTTTGATGCGCAGCTGCTCACTTTGTTCCTTGAGCATGGCCTGCAATTCAGCAAGCTGTTCTTCGACAGTTTTGGTCGACGTTGCCATCGCGGCCATTCTGATAGTTTGCGCCGAATGATTTGCTTTCGGCGAAGCGTGGAATGATGGAGTTGTTATCGGCGACCGCGTCGGGGATATGGTCGTCAGTGTCGGAGAGGAGATCGTCGTGGGTGACCGGTCTACGAGCCGGTCGCGCGCTGATTGCGAAAAAT
This sequence comes from Aristolochia fimbriata, assembly GCA_019845555.1. Classification (NCBI taxonomy): domain Eukaryota; kingdom Viridiplantae; phylum Streptophyta; class Magnoliopsida; order Piperales; family Aristolochiaceae; genus Aristolochia; species Aristolochia fimbriata. Next base: position 19,933,361 of record CM034079.1, read on the forward strand.
GACTCTGGGAGGTGACTAGCTTACAGTGGCAGCTGCCGGCGAGAGTCGGCGAGACGGGATGGGAGATGTGGTAGCAGGGGAGGTCGTTGATGTCTGTCGGCGCGGTGAGCGGATAGGTGGTGGTCCCGCGGCTGCGTTGAGTGCGGCCAATAGGTCGTGTGAGATCAACACGACCGGTGAGGTGTCTGTAGCCGTCGCTCTCTGTACAGAGGAGACCGATGATGAATGCGTTCTCGCCGCGAAGGGGGAAGGAATGCCCCCACCCTGTTCGTATTACTGCACCAAGGCAGGGACAATAGAGGTTCTTTGCGACGGCGGTGATTGCGTCGTACTGGCAGTCGGGCTGCGAGGAGGAGGAGATGCAGCGACGGCCAGGTATGTAGGTTTGGCCATCGTTGGCATCAATTTGGCGGAGGTCGCGGATTGTTTGACTGAGGTCGCGGTAGCCTGTGGCACAAACACGGCGATCGGGCGACGGGCATCGTGCATAAAGGGAGTTTGTCCGATGGACAAGTTCCTGGTCAATGCCCTTGTCATTGGGCGAGTGACTGGAGGTGGAGGAGTAGGAGCACGGACTCCTGTGGTTTACCCAGCGGTCACGGCGGGGCGTGGTTGAGCAGAGCTCGAAGAGGCGGTTTGTTTGCCCCTGTTGTTGCCGTTGTTGTTGTTGGTGCCGTTGTTGGCGTTGCTGGACATGGCTATGGTTGGAAGAGTATTTTGTATCAGGAAAATGCGAGTACAATCTCCTAAACTTCCTCTGATTCGATCTCCGTATGAATTGATGAAGTTTCGGCTTCTGGCGAGTCGGCGGCGAACTCCGTGTTCTGGAACGAGTGTGCACAAGCGGTGACGGCTTTGGTCGGTCGGACGGAAGTATTTGTGTTCCGTGTATTTTGACTTGTGACGTTGCCGGCGAACGTGTAGAGCTGCTCCGGTCGAACTGGTAGACGACGATAGACTGCGATTTGCTGAACTCCTGTGGCTCAAAAGGATCTTTGTGCCTGAGAGCTTCTGGGTGAGAGATTTTTCGAACCCTTGTGACAGGGAACCTGGGCTTTTTGTAGCCTGTCCTCTTTGGTCGTTGAGGCTTTTTCCTGGGAAAGGGGATCACGATCCCCTTTCTGCGGCTCTGGTTGAGAGAAGAGGGGAAGAGGAAGACCGGGAGCTTCCTTGGTTATCGGCTGAACTTGGCCGTTCGGCTGCTGATGAGGCTTCTTGACGTGGCTGATGACTTGACGGATTATGCTGACGAGAGCACTGACAATGCTGGTGATGCGATAGCGTGAGTGGATCTTTCAATGAGCTGCTGAGGTAGACTTCAAGGATCAACGAAATATACCCATGGTCATTGTTTGATGGACTAGTGGGTTTTTGGGCTCGTCAAATTTGGGCCATGCACATTTTGGTGCGTACATTGTATAAAAACTTAAAAGCATGAAATTATGTTTAATAAATAAATATTTATTATCTAATGCATTGTATAAAATTATTCATATAGAATAAAGATGAATTTTTATATTTTTATAAATAATAGTAGTTTTTTAATTTTTTTTCTCAAAGTAATACTTCAACAATAATTTCTCTCTCATTAACTATTGTTATTAGAAATAAAACAAAACTCTCCATTTTAAATTTTTAACCACTACAAGAGAGGAGATGCCCTCGTAACAAAAATACAAAATACCTTTTTTAATTGTTTTTGACTTTTCTTCTCTCTCGTTATTTCTTTCCATTTCCTTGTCAACCAAGTATGAAGTACCATCTACATTCTACCATGGATGCCTTTCCTTCCGTCTTCTGGAATAATAAACTTGTACTCGAGACTTCAAACCTTTTTCCGCTGTTCAAGTTCTCCTGTCGTGCTGCTTCTCGCGGCTCGCACTTCGCCGGTCGCGCTGCATTCTCTTTCACCCTGCTTCTTACAGCCGCTCTCGCTCTCTTGTACATCAACTGCTCACCTGCAGCGCGCATCGTTTTAAGGTTTGGTTTTCTTCCCATCGTCGCTTTCACGCTCCACAATCGAGCTTGGAGTTTAGGTTTTTAGCTGCTGTTTCGTTTAGCTCTGAGGTTAAGTGTTTTCTTCGTGAATCAATTGCCCACTGGCCGCTGAGCAGCAGCCTTAATTTTTCTTTTTCCCGTTCTTCCCCTTTTTGTATTGCTGAAAAATAGAAGAGTTTTGCTTTTATTAATTTTTTTAGGTTTCTGCTGGATGATTATCTAAAGAGAATTTTGGTTTATTTATTTGCTTTTATTCATTGAACTTTTTACCCAAACACGCCCCTTCTAATTTATCAAGCTTATTGTTGCTACTTTCTAACCATTTATATTACTTTACCATGTATCTAAGTGCAATTTATAGACATTTCCATGCTTACTAGATGTTAACATATTGTAATAGCGGAGGATCAGCTTTACTCCCGGCTACTTTTATCATATTGTAGAAAGGGGATATCTGATGTTGAATGGGATCCTATGTAGCAGTTGTGTGTTTATTTTTCCGCATGATCTCATTGGTTATTTTGAGTTCCGTGTCTTCATATGCATTAGATACCTACTCTATTCTGTGTTACCATTTAGATGCCTTCTCATCAACAGTGGGGAACGTAGTTCAGTTACATTCTTTGTTTTGGGATCAGAAGAATCTCACTCCTTTAATTTTTATCCAAAGTCTTTGAAGTGCCTTCAGTAGTAATTTTAGATTCATTGGTATATATATACTGTTTTTTATATGCATCAGATACCTACTCCATTTTGTGTTTCAATGTACATGCCTTTCCCATTTACTGTGGGGAATAGATGAGTTACTTTCTCAGTTCTGTGGCCCGAAAAATCTCATACAGTTTACTGTTGTTGATCAAAGTCTTTTTTTTTTTTTTTTTTTTTTTTTTTTTTTTGAGGAAAATTCATCAAAGTCTTTCCAATTCCTTCACACCACCTAGACTGATTTAGTCAGTGTGGTTTAATTGGTTTCTGCTGCTTCTATGTCTAATAAGTGGCCTAGCATGCCTTTGGTGTATCATGTGATAATTAAGTAATGTATTTTGGATTTATTTAAATATTTTGTTTTTTCCTGTCACTTTTCATTATTGCAGATCTAGTTGATGATCTTGTAGGTTGTTCTGTTCACTGTGTCTTCATGTGCATTAGATACATACCCTTTTTGTTTCATTTTTCTCTACTCAGTATTGAAAACGAAGTTTCATGATTGTGTAGCGTCTAAGCCTTTTATGCAAGGACTTTGAAAGCTGGGTCACACTTGCTCCCTTTCTCTTGCAATATTTAGGTATTCTTAAAGATAATTTTAGCTATGGATCTCTTTATAATTTATCTTTTCAGTTTGTTTTATGCACTTATATGCAAGATGGTCCTAAATATTTTTATATGAAAATAAACAAGAAATACAAATTGAAATATGAAAATGTGAATTAAGTTAGTTTATTTTTCATGATAACAAATATAAATAAATGCTGAAAATTTCAATGAAGTTATTCATTTATATTCTAAAAAATTCAACTTTTTATTTATTTTTAAATTTATTTTATCGAAAGGTATTCTTACTACATCACCTAGAAATTTATTTTTTCATATTAATTTGTCATTGATGGTTTAATAACTTTTTTCAAGCTGCAAGACACGTATCTAAGAGGATAATTTGTTTAGAATGGGTAAGTTTAGACTACTGCTTGGTTGAGAGGTCACGACCTCCACCTCATTGGCCATTGCCACCATGATAGAAGGGGGAAACAAGAAAGGAAAGCGAAAATATGAAAAGTTGGTTCGGGCTCTAAAATGTAAAATGTTGACGTTAGTGAGCTTAGGAGGTAGAACACTAAAGCACTGACTGTACGCTCTTTAAAACAGCAAGGGGCTGCGGAGAGGTTTCTCTCCTTTCAGGCAAGTTAGGATTGGATTGGTTCTGGGTTTTCTCGTTTTTCCGGTATACTCTGCATCGACTACTCTGTTTAATGACTTGTCAATTATTCTAGTGATGAGCTGAGTTGTATCTCTTTTTTCTGTAACTAGTTCGATATCTTTTCTTTTCGTTTTTTGGTCAGGTGTACTGTTTTGTGGATTTCTTTTGTGGACTAGATTGGGTTAGAGTTGTTCGATGACAAAGTGCAATTGCTTCTAAAGCTTTTATTCTTATCCACTTAGAATCTCCTCTTATTGCTTCCACCTGTTACTTGTTGGATCTCATTGCATCTATGCTTTTAATGGTTGACCTGTCTGTTGAGTTATTTTTTGAACTTTTCTTTGTTTGTGTTTGGATCATGAAATGTTATGTAAGCAGTTACGAGAAGCTCACCTTCTCCCTAAAGCTCTTTATTCTTATCCATTCAACTCATTTGTTGTTCTTTTTTGTAAAACTTCTGTCATTTTAATGTTGAATCTGTTGGCTGTGGGCTTTTTTGGTTGACTGTACTGGTGAAATATGAGCAGCATAGAAGTTTTGAGAAAAAAGAGCATTGTCTGTGGGCTTTTTAAGTTGACTGTAGTGGTGAAATATGAGCAGTGTAGAAGTTTTTAGAAAAAAGAGGTGCTGAACAGCTTTCTATCTTTCTATTCGTATTGATAGGTTTCAACTATTCTGCTAAACAAACTTGGTGGAGCTTATGCATTGTGTTTATTAGAAGGTTTCGAGTTTTTGGAAGTGGGTAGCTTGAGTTTTGTTTATCAAGATGACTTGGTTTAGAGCTGCATCAAATTTAGCCAAGTTAGCTGTCAGAAGGAATGTAGCTCAAGCATCAGCTTATGCAACAAGGAGAGTCCGTCCGCTCCCTTCACACCGACGTGATTTTCATTCAACATTTTTTAAACCAAAGGCACAAGCAGCTACTGCCCCTGTTCCTCGCCCAGTTCCTCTCTCTCGATTGACTGACAACTTTCTTGATGGCACCAGCAGTGTCTATCTCGAGGAGCTACAGAGGGCTTGGGAACAAAACCCTAGTAGTGTTGATGAATCATGGGACAACTTTTTCAGAAACTTTGTCGGCCAAGCTGCTACTTCACCCGGAATTTCCGGGCAGACGATTCAGGAGAGCATGAGGCTACTGATGCTTGTGAGAGCATACCAGGTTAATGGGCATATGAAAGCCAAATTAGACCCTTTAGGTTTAGAACAGCGTGAGATCCCTCATGATCTGCATCCAAGTCATTATGGATTCACAGAAGCTGATCTTGATAGAGAATTCTTTCTTGGGGTGTGGAGCATGTCTGGGTTTTTGTCAGAGAATAGGCCTGTTCAGACCCTTCGTTCCATTCTGAACCGGCTTGAACAGGCTTACTGTGGCAGCGTTGGGTATGAATACATGCATATCCCGGACCGTGAGAAGTGTAATTGGCTAAGGGACAAAATCGAAACTGTGAATCCCCTGAAGTATAGTCCTGATCGTCAAATGGTTATTCTTGATAGGTTAGCATGGAGTACACTGTTTGAAAACTTCCTGGCGACAAGATGGACCACTGCAAAGAGATTTGGTCTAGAAGGTGGAGAGACACTTATTCCTGGAATGAAAGAGATGTTTGACAGAGCTGCAGACTTGGGAGTTGAAAGTATTGTCATAGGGATGCCACACAGAGGAAGATTGAATGTACTAGGGAATGTTGTGCGGAAGCCATTGCGGCAGATTTTCAGTGAATTTAGTGGTGGCATAAAACCTGCAGACGAGGAGCTCTACACAGGAACTGGTGATGTCAAATACCATCTTGGAACTTCCTATGACCGACCCACTAGAGGTGGAAAAAGAATTCATCTGTCATTGGTTGCAAATCCAAGTCATTTGGAAGCAGTTGATCCTGTTGTTGTGGGCAAAACTCGAGCAAAACAGTACTACTCGAATGATGAGGATAGGACAAAGAATATGGGTATATTGATTCATGGTGATGGGAGTTTTGCAGGACAAGGTGTTGTCTATGAGACTTTGCATCTGAGCGCTCTCCCCAATTATACGACAGGTGGAACCATTCACGTTGTGGTTAACAATCAAGTTGCTTTTACGACTGATCCAAGGGCTGGAAGATCCTCACAGTATTGTACTGATGTTGCGAAAGCCTTGAATGCACCAATTTTCCATGTGAATGGGGATGACGTCGAAGCTGTGGTTCATGTTTGTGAGCTTGCTGCTGAATGGCGTCAAACTTTTCATTCAGATGTGGTGGTTGACATTGTCTGTTATCGCCGTTTTGGACATAATGAGATTGACGAGCCATCTTTCACTCAACCGAAAATGTACCAGGTAATTTCTCATTCTCTTACACACGCAAACCTATGCTTATATATTCTCTATTACACATAAACATATGCACATTACGTACTCTTTTTTTTTTTTTTTTTTTTTTGTTTTTGTGGAAATGTGATCTTTCTATTATACGGAAACATATGCACACGTGATCTTTCTATTACACACAGACGCTCAGACACACTCTCTCTCTGTTACACACACACACTCTCTTTCTGTTACACACACACACTCTCTTTCTGTTACACACACACACTCTCTCTCTCTGTTACACACACACACACTCTCTGTTACACACACACACTCTCTTTCTGTTTGTTTTGCTGATATGCACACACACTCTCTTGTTTCCAATGATTAATGGCGTCTTTGGGCGCACTGATTACACACACTCACTGATTTCATTCTTATATGGTTAACTAATAAAAATATTTCTTGTCCATAACATCTTGATATTCGATTCTCTTTCATTTTATGCAATACGCGCGTTATATCTCTTCTTACACTTTTAATATTATATATCTTTCGCGTATCTTCTATTATATTACTTGATTTTCTCTAAATGTGCGCGGGATGCGCGCGCGTGCGTTTAATAATATATTTTTGCGCCGGTCTTTTGTTATATGCGCGTAATTGCCCTTAATATCTTTCTATACACGCGCATACTAGTTATTGTTATCATTTTCTCTTGCGTCTTATGATTTTGCGGTCTCTCTCTTTCTTTGTTATATCCTCTCTCTGTTACACACATCCTCTCTCTGTTACACACATCCTCTCTCTGTTACACACCCTCTCTCTGTTACACACCCCTCTCTCTGTTACACCACAATCTCTCTCTGTTACACACCCTCTCTCTGTTACACACCCTCTCTCTGTTACACACCCTCTCTCTGTTACACACCCTCTCTCTGTTACACACCCTCTCTGTTACACTCTCTCTCTCTCTCTCTCTCTCTCTCTCTCTCTCTCTCTCTCTCGTTCTCTCTCTGTTACACACACACACCTTGTGAGGAAAGTTTTGAGTAGCGAATGAGCTTTTAATGTCGATTTTGATGAATATAGAGCTATATTTCGTTTCCGGACCTGGTATCTGTCTGGAGATTGTGATCTCATATAAGCTGAACCTGTTTCATTGAAGGGCTGAATTAGCTTGTTTTGTATATCTGCAAATTGTTATAATGACTAGTTTATTACTGTCTTTGTTAATGCTCTCTAACTCATAACATTTTAGGATCCTCTTATTTCTTACACACATGTAATGCCAACAGGTGATTCGAAACCATCCACGAGCTCTTGATATTTACCAGAATCAACTTCTGCAATCAGGGCAAATATCAAAAGAAGATATCGAAAAAATAAACCACAAAGTAAACACTATTCTGAATGAAGAATATGAGAGCAGTAAAGATTATGTTCCCGGAAAAAGAGATTGGCTTTCAGCTTATTGGGCTGGATTTAAATCTCCTCAGCAACTTTCACGTCTCCGAAACACTGGGTATGACAAATTCTTTTATTTCTTATTTATGTAGTTTTATTTACCATCATCATCATTATCATCATTTTGGTAAAATTGTTGTTATATATTGTATAGAGTGAAACCGGAGATACTGAAAAATGTGGGGAAGGCAATTACAGCCCTTCCGGAAAATTTTAAGCCTCACAAAGGAGTCAAGAGAATTTATGAGCAGAGAGCACAAATGATCGAGACAGGAGAGGGCATTGATTGGGCAGTTGGTGAAGCACTTGCTTTTGCTACTCTCTTGGTTGAAGGTAACCATGTTAGACTGAGTGGCCAGGATGTCGAGAGGGGCACATTTAGTCATAGGCATGCAGTTATCCATGATCAGGAAACTGGAGAGCAGTACTGCCCTCTGGATCACGTTCTTTTGAACCAGAATGAGGAAATGTTTACTGTCAGTAATAGGTAAGGTGTTCTTCAATCTTTGTAATTCTCCTTCTAACTTTTGCTGTTTGATGTTGCTGCTCTTTAAACAAACTTACTATACAGTTTTGTCTTATTGAGAGCAATACTCTTGTTGTGGATTTCGGATCAAAATTTGCATTAATAGTAATAATCTTATTTTATTTTTTATTTTTTAAATCATTTCCTGTAAAAGAATATTTGAAATCATTTTGTTGAACGTTTCTTCTTCTAAAAGATATCTGTTGTTTGATGGACATCTGATATCAATGCACAGGAATTTGGGTATTGATATTTGATGATAACTTATGCATACGAAGCCTGTCTTCTGAATTTTTTATTCAAAGTTTGGGCATCATTTGGGTTCTTCTCCTTTCACCATGTTGCTCTATTTGCTTGTCAATTTCCTTCATAGTTATGTTACCTTATTGGCTTAATAAAATAGAAACAGCCAAATGTTATTGACTGACTGTATTAATAAGCCCAAGCTCATCCTCCCCCCTCCCCACCCCCGGCGAACACCCAAATCACTTATCGTAAAGAATAATGAAAAGAATTCTATTGCAAATTCATCTTATGTTGTCTAGAACTTACAAGTTACTCTCATCCAAATGTACTTTTTGGTTCACCTTAAGTATCCTTTAAAATGATGCATAAACATGTGCATGTCTAATATAATGTATTTTATGCTGTCTTTGTCACAGTTCCCTTTCAGAGTTTGGTGTTTTAGGTTTTGAGCTAGGCTATTCCATGGAGAACCCAAATTCTTTGGTTCTTTGGGAAGCTCAGTTCGGTGATTTTGCAAATGGTGCTCAAGTGATGTTTGATCAATTTATTAGTAGTGGAGAGGCAAAGTGGCTCCGCCAAACTGGACTTGTTGTACTTCTTCCCCACGGTTATGATGGCCAGGGTCCTGAGCATTCTAGTGCACGGCTGGAACGTTTTCTCCAGGTATTGCCCTTTATATATTTCCATGATGCATACCCATGCCATGATTTTACTTGATCTAGTTGTACAAGCATGTTTATTAGTTAAGTCTACACTAGCATGTTTTAAATTTCTGATATCTGTTAGTTTAACATTGTTTATGTACTTCAAATTTCATGGAGAATTTTCCTCAAAAAACAAAAAAAAAATCGAGGAGAATTATTTCCAAAAAATTATAAGAGAAAACTTGAGCTAATTAGTATATTTCATGTTAAACTATATTGCTGTTTTTTTTTTTTTTTTGATCATTTTAACATTTTCTTTCATAATGCTTAATTCCATTCTACAACATGCATTCTATACTTCTAATCATGGTTGGCACGTCTGTAGGAGATGCCTTTTGAGAGGCACCTAGATTTAGTTGGATGCCATGGTGGTTAAATGAGCTTGCATGGCTGATTTTGTTACTACTTGTGCTTTTTCATGTGTCACGTTTTTCTCTGAAATGTGCTTCATGGAGTATAAGGTTCTTTGTCAATGATTTTGACGCCCATGGGAAACATTGTTTTGTTGTCAGTTCTCACATGCCTTAAAAATTGTATGATGCAGATGAGTGATGACAACCCTTACGTTATTCCGGAGATGGACCCAACCTTAAGAACACAAATCCAAGAGTGTAATTGGCAGGTTGTGAATGTTACTACACCTGCCAACTACTTTCATGTTCTACGGCGCCAGGTGAGAGCCAATTGAAGTTATCACTCAATTGGGATTTTGATAATTTTGATGTATAATTTACAATATTTTTTTTTTTTCAGATACATAGGGAATTTCGGAAACCTTTAATTGTCATGTCACCTAAGAATCTGCTGAGGCACAAGGATTGCAAGTCAAATTTGTCCGAGTTTGACGATGTGCAAGGGCACCCAGGGTTTGACAAGCAGGGAACTCGTTTCAAGAGGCTTATTAAGGACCAAAATGATCACTCTGATCTTGAGGAGGGTATTCGGCGCCTTGTCCTGTGCTCCGGGAAGGTTGTCTATGGTTTTCAACTCTTTTCTTTGTTGTTCTACATATAATACTAATATAGCTTTCTAAATGAAGACCATCTTTCTTTAAATGTTGAATGTGTAACTTCTTTGTTTTGTTTCAACATCTTGCAGGTTTACTATGAGCTTGATGAAGGACGGAGGAAAGTTGGTGCGAAGGATGTAGCCATATGCAGAGTTGAACAACTTTGCCCTTTCCCATATGATCTAATCCAGCGGGAGTTGAAACGATATCCAAGTAGGTGCCAGTAGGAGTTTTCTGATTCAGCAGTTCTTTTTACCGTCTGGAAATCACTATACCTTAATGGTTGGTACATCAGAGTCTATGGAGTCTCGAGTGCACACCTTCTTGGGTACCTCAAAAAATTAGAGTCATGTGGTGTAGAGCGTCCACCTTCATATTTTTTACTCAAACACTATTAGGCACATGGTCAATGCTTCACTACTGATCAATTCTGATATCAGATACGTCCCTAGGATGAAACACAGAGTGAGTGGCACAATCCGTACTTTCTTGTTCAGTTGACCTCAAAATGAAATTATCTTTATGGCTTGTACCATTGTTTTTTAATATTTTGTGCTCTTTTTATCTTTTAAATTTATTCTCAGCTAGCTTTAAGTCATTATTGTAGATTGTTTTTCATGACATTTGATTAAGATCCTCATTTGCCTTCATTGTTGGGTTTTTTTTTTTTCCCAGATGCCGAGGTCGTATGGTGCCAGGAAGAGCCAATGAACATGGGAGGTTATACTTACATTTCCCCCCGTCTTTGCACTGCCATGAAAGCTCTGGGGAGGGGCTCAATGGCGGACATCAAATATGTTGGTCGGGCTCCCTCCGCTGCCACAGCAACTGGTTTTTATCAGCTTCATTTGAAAGAGCAATCTGAGCTAGTACAAAAGGCAATGCAGCAGGAGGTTATCAACTTCCCTTAATGATCTCTTGCGTAGCACAGAGTTGTTGTTGTGCGAATAACAATATGGACTCCATGCCTCTCAAGAGGTAATGTAATTGTTTTTGGAAAATCTCATTAAAACATTCTCCTTGTGGAGAAGGAACTTTTTTGAGCATGTAATTTTGTGCGCGTTCATGGGATTTTGAGCTGATCCCTATCGACTGTTGTAAAGGACTGTAAAAAATAAATTGTAAGTTTAAACAAAATCTGGTGAAATTTTGGTTCCATATGGACTTGACGCTGCTTTCTCGATACAGTTTTGTTGAAAGAACTGATCCTTGTTAAGAAAAAGTGAATGAACTTTCACCAGAGAATTTTGTTCTCCATCTTTGATCTTCCTTTCATTAATGTTAGTGCGCAGAACAAAATATTCATTATTGGTCGGGCCGTGGAATTTTTTTTCGGCTGTTTTTTCATATTTTTACATTGGTATTGAAAAGAGATTCAAATGGTGGATCATTTTTTCAGGTCGATGGAACCCTAAATCAATCAGGTCTTAGTATAATGCTTAAGACAAATAAAATTGTAATTTAATTAAATTTAAATGTGAATTTCTGACTAATTTATTTATATTATAGTTGACTAATTTATTTATATAACTTTTGCAATTCTTTTTTTTTTTCGAAAAAATATATCATCTTGTTCCACGCTTTGTGAGAAGCTGGCTTTTATAGACTTTTTCAAACGATCTGACACGTGTCCATGAAAATTCGTTAAGATGGGTCCACCGAGGCACTTCTTCTGTCTTTCGCGCAGATGGTAGACCGCTTGGAAGTTGGAACCTTTTGAGGGTCGGCTCGGCGGAAGTCGAACGGGGTGAAGGAAGTAGGGATGGCAACGTGAAACCCGCCCCGACCCGAACCAGTATATAAATATTAAAAGAAGTTGAAAAATAAGGGTAAAACAGTAAAATTGTAATAATACTATTTAACCCAGTTATTTTTTCCTCGTTCTCTCCCTCTGGCCTCTGATCCCTATTGGATCTTTTTATTCCGGCCATCCCCGACCCCATTCATACAAAACTCTCTTCTCTTCTCCTCCGACCACAATTCACGTGCTAAAACTTTCTTCCCAGATCAATCAAAGAAGTTAAATCGAGGTAAGCTCCCGTTTTCGTCTTAATACGAGCCTTTCTACTCTTTTCTTTTAAAAAAATCTCTCTTTTTTCTCATTTAAATCTATTTATTTCTTCTAGAAGTTTCTCTCTCTTTTTTTTTTTTTTTTTTTTTTTTTTTTTTCAAAAATTTTTTTTTTTCTTTGAAAACTCTTTTCTTTTTAATAAGACAGTCTATTTATTTCTCTTCGATTTTTTTTTTTTTTTTTTTTTTTTTTTTTTTCTTCTTCTTCGAATCAGTTTATTTATCTTCACTATCTCTCTCTTAGACGTTTAAATCTCTCAATTTTTATTCAAAATCTATCTATTTCTTTCAGAAATCCATCTGTTTCTTTCAAATATATCGCGTATTCGAGATCCTTACTCGTTTAATTTATTTTTTTTCCCCTTTTGATTTTGATTTTGATTTTGATTTTGATTTTGATTTTGGTTTTGGTTTTGGTTTTGGTTTTGGTTTTGAGGGGCGTTCTGCCACGGTCGGATCGGTTACCGCGGGGCGGGGCGTTTTTTTTGCGGGGATGGGTATTGGGTATCCGTTTCGCCCCGCAGGGCGGGGACGGGTTCGCTATTTAAACCCGCGGGCGGGTTTTCACGAGGACGGGTTCCCGGTTTTCTGATGCCGAACAAAATTTCCCTTCTTCTCTTTGTATTGCTAGATTTCAATATTCGGCTTAAAGGACTGGGTGGAGCTCTGGAGCCTTGAGGATTATACGCTCGTCTTTAGTAGTAGAAGGTTTGGAGTTTTTAGAAGTTGGTATCTTTATTTATATTCATACATATATATATATATATATATATATATATATATATATATATATCAAGATGACGTGGTTAAGAGCTGCATCAAGTGTGGCCAAGTTAGCTGTCAGAAGGAATGTTGCTCAAGCATCAGCTTATGCAACAAGGAAAGTCCGTCCGCTCCCTTCACACCAACGTGATTTTCATTCGACCTTGTTTAAACCAAAGGCACAAGCAGCTACTGCGCCTGTTCCTCACCCAGTTCCTCTCTCTCGATTGACTGACAACTTTCTCGATGGCACCAGCAGTGTATATCTTGAAGAGCTTCAGAGGGCTTGGGAAGAAGACCCTAATAGTGTTGATGAATCATGGGACAACTTTTTCAGAAACTTTGTTGGCCAAGCTGCTACTTCACCTGGAATTTCTGGTCAAACAATTCAGGAGAGCATGAGGTTACTGATGCTAGTGAGGGCTTACCAGGTTAATGGGCATATGAAAGCCAAATTGGACCCATTAGATTTAGAACAGCGTCAGATCCCTGATCATCTCCATCCAAGTCATTATGGATTCACTGAAGCTGATCTTGATAGAGAATTCTTTCTTGGGGTGTGGAGCATGTCTGGCTTCCTGTCTGAGAATAGGCCAGTTCAGACCCTCCGTTCCATTCTGAACCGGCTTGAACAGGCTTACTGTGGTAGTGTAGGATATGAATACATGCATATCCCTGACCGTGAGAAGTGTAATTGGTTGAGGGACAAAATCGAAACTGTGAATCCCCAGAAGTATAGTCCTGATCGTCAAATGGTTATTCTTGATAGGTTAGCATGGAGTACACTGTTTGAAAACTTCCTCGCCACAAGATGGACCACTGCAAAGAGATTTGGTCTAGAAGGTGGAGAGACACTTATTCCTGGAATGAAAGAGATGTTTGATAGAGCTGCAAACTTGGGGGTTGAGAGTATTGTTATAGGCATGTCACACAGAGGAAGGCTGAATGTACTAGGGAATGTTGTGAGGAAGCCTTTGAGACAGATTTTCAGTGAATTTAGTGGTGGTACAAAACCTGCAGACGGGGAGCTCTACACTGGAACTGGTGATGTCAAATACCATCTTGGAACTTCTTATGATCGGCCCACCAGAGGTGGAAAAAGACTTCACTTGTCATTGGTTGCAAATCCAAGTCATTTGGAAGCTGTTGATCCTGTTGTTGTGGGGAAAACTCGAGCAAAACAGTACCGCTCGAATGATGAGACTAGGACAAAGAATATGGGTATTGTGATTCATGGTGATGGGAGTTTTGCAGGGCAAGGTGTTGTCTATGAGACTTTGCATCTGAGTGCTCTCCCCAATTATACGACTGGTGGAACCATTCACATTGTGGTTAATAATCAAGTGGCTTTTACAACTGATCCAAGGTCTGGAAGATCTTCTCAGTATTGTACTGATGTTGCAAAAGCCTTAAATGCACCTATTTTCCATGTTAATGGGGATGATGTTGAAGCCGTGGTTCATGTTTGTGAACTTGCTACTGAATGGCGTCAAACTTTCCATTCTGATGTTGTGGTTGACATTGTATGTTATCGACGGTTTGGGCATAACGAGATTGATGAGCCATCCTTTACACAACCGAAAATGTATCAGGTGATCTTTCTCTCTCACACACACAGACACATGCACAAACATGAACACACATGCACAAACATGCACACACATGCACAAACATGCACACACATGCACAAACATGCACAAACATGCACAAACATGCACAAACATGCACACACATGCACACACATGCACACCCATGCACACCCATGCACACCCATGCACACCCATGCACACCCATGCACACCCATGCACACCCATGCACACCCATGCACACCCATGCACACCCATGCACACCCATGCACACCCATGCACACCCATGCACACCCATGCACACCCATGCACACCCATGCACACCCATGCACACCCATGCACACCCATGCACACCCATGCACACCCATGCACACCCATGCACACCCATGCACACCCATGCACACCCATGCACACCCATGCACACCCATGCACACCCATGCACACCCATGCACACCCATGCACACCCATGCACACCCATGCACACCCATGCACACCCATGCACACCCATGCACACCCATGCACACCCATGCACACCCATGCACACCCATGCACACCCATGCACACCCATGCACACCCATGCACACCCATGCACACCCATGCACACCCATGCACACCCATGCACACCCATGCACACCCATGCACACCCATGCACACCCATGCACACCCATGCACAAACTTTTACCGGAGTCTTAGATAACTACTTTAGCTTGAAAGAATCGTGGGAAAAGAATTTCATCCCTGCTGAGGAAATTACATTTTTTGACCTTCTATTCATATGGCATTTTGTTGTTTAATGATGTCTTCTTTTTTATGTCAACTTGATTGATTAATTCCATTGGATAGATGAGCCAATTGAGAGGTTCTTTAGACAGCTACAACTTGCCACCTTCTTAATTCATAGTACTACTATTAGCATGACAATAGCATGATGATTTCATAATTCAATTAGACGTTGGTAACATAGCCTAATTCATATGTTAACATGCCTTTTCACCTATTTCAACTTCAGAGAGTCAATCTTCCAAATTAGAGTATGATTAAGCTTCTCTCTCTCTCTCTCTCTCTCACACACACACACACACACACACACACACTTCTCTCTATCAATCTCTCACTCTCTCTCACTCTCTCTCTCACTCTCTCACTCTCTCTCACTCTCTCTCACTCTCTCTCACTCTCTCTCAATAATTCTCTCTCTTTAATCCTCTCTATCTCTCTCCTCTCTTCTTAATCTGATCTCTCTTTTAAATATTTATATATCTCCTCTCTATCTATATCTCTCTCTCTCTCTCTCACTCTCTCTCTCTCTCTCTCTCTCTCTCTCTCTCTCTCTCTCTCTCTCTCTCTCTCTCTCTCTCTCTCTCTCTCTCTCTCATCTCTCTCTCTCTCTCTCACTCTCTCTCTCTCACTCTCTCTCACTCTTCAATCTCGCTACTCATTCTCTTCTGAGGCTCTATCATTCATTTAATATTTCTGGTTTCATCACAAATACCGATAATTATTGGATACTTACAGGTAATTCGAAGTCATCCTTGTGCTCTTGATATTTACCAAAGTCAACTTCTTCAATCAGGGAAAATATCAAAAGAAGATATCGAAAAGATTAATAACAAAGTAACCACCATTCTGAATGAAGAGTATGAGAACAGCAAAGATTATGTTCCCCGGAAAAGAGATTGGCTTTCAGCCTATTGGGCTGGGTTTAAATCTCCCCAACAGCTTTCACGTGTCCGAAACACTGGGTATAGCTTTTTTTTAAATGTAGTTTTGTATTCATCATTATTATTGTTCCAATTGTTAATATTTTTTACTAAACTTTATGTTACTCTATTATATAGGGTGAAACCAGAGATATTGAAAAATGTGGGGAAGGCAATAACATCCCTTCCTGACAATTTTAAGCCTCATAAAGGTGTCAAGAGGATATATGATCAACGGGCACAAATGATTGAGACAGGGGAAGGTATTGATTGGGCTGTTGGTGAAGCTCTTGCTTTTGCTACTCTCCTAGTTGAAGGGAACCATGTTAGATTGAGTGGTCAGGATGTTGAGAGAGGCACATTTAGTCACAGGCATGCTGTTATTCATGACCAGAAAACGGGAGCGCAGTACTGTCCACTAGATCATGTTTTCTTGAATCAAAATGAAGAAATGTTTACTGTTAGCAACAGGTGAGCCACCCTTCAATGTTTGTCATCCTTCTTCATACCCGGCATTATTCTTTTGTTTTGATTCTTTTGATGTCCTTAATTTTTGGAAAGTCTACATTACTGTCTAGGATTGAAAAAGCCACTTTGCTGCTTTTGGAGTTTATACTTATGTAAATCCAATGATTTTCTCTAATTGAAAATGGTCCCCTTGTTGCAGATTTTCAATATTAGATTTGCATTCACTGTAAAAATCTGTATTCCAGTTTTTTGAAGTCATAGTGTTGAAAGTATTTGTTTCTAAAATATCGGTTATTTGGCTATGTTTCTGCTGGAATACCATGATCAGGGGGTAAGTCTTCTTTGAAATGAAGGTTTAGAAGCTATTTGCACTTGACATTTCAAAGAAGACTTACCCCCTGATCACGGTATTCCAGCAGAACTTCTCTCTGCTGTTGTCAGCTTGATAAATTAGAACCAGCCAAGCACTTTCAATTGGCTGATTTAGTAGTGCCAAAGTTTCTCTTGTAAAGAATAATGAAAGGATGTTAGCCAAAGTTTCTCTTGTAAAGAATAATGAAAGAATGTTATTAAAACTTCATCTTATATCGTTTCAAAAAAAAAAAAACTTCATCTTATATGTACATGGAACCTTCATGTCTGTTTCATAGTGTTTCTAATAGCTACTCTGTTCAACTGTTTTTTATGTTTCTCTTTCATTTTATCTTTCTCAAGATATAGATTTTTGACCTAAGGTATCATTCATACAATTTGTTAATGTGTCTGTATAATATCATGTATTGTATGGTTGTCTCCTTGACAGTTCCCTCTCAGAGTTTGGCGTCTTGGGTTTTGAGCTAGGCTATTCCATGGAGAACCCAAATTCGCTGGTTCTTTGGGAAGCTCAATTCGGTGATTTTGCAAATGGTGCTCAAGTGATGTTTGATCAGTTTATTAGTAGTGGAGAGGCAAAGTGGCTCCGCCAAAGTGGTCTAGTTGTATTGCTTCCTCATGGTTATGATGGCCAGGGTCCTGAGCATTCTAGTGCACGGCTGGAACGTTTCCTCCAGGTAACGTGTCCTGTTAAATATTTTTTTTCCAAGCATATTTCATTTTTTCAGAAAAAAAAAGATCTTTTAACATTTTATATCATGTAGCAATGAAGAGCATCTTTTCAAGGGCAACTTTTCTGTACTTCAATCATGGACAACTTGAGAGGCAGCGCATGAGCTGATATTAATTCAAATTTGTGCTTTCAAGAAATTGGTTTTGCATTCTGCGTCACATTTTTGTCTGAAATGTGCCAACTGTTCGGGAATATGCAGTTGTTTATGTGCTTGTCCATATTTTTTCCACCATGGTCAACACTTCTTTTGAGGTCGATTCTCTAATTTCCAAATAAATTGTATGATGCAGATGAGTGATGACAATCCTTATGTCATTCCGGAGATGGACCCAACTCTACGGACACAAATCCAGGAATGTAATTGGCAGGTTGTTAATGTTACTACACCTGCGAACTACTTTCATGTTCTAAGACGCCAGGTAAAAGTTTGCAAATGGCAGTTGCCTTGCAGCTAAGATTTAGTTAATTTCATTGTACAATTTACAGATTTTTTGTTTTTTCAGATACATAGGGAATTCCGGAAACCTTTAATTGTCATGTCACCTAAGAATCTGCTCCGACACAAGGATTGCAAGTCGAATATTTCTGAGTTTGATGATGTGCAAGGCCACCCAGGTTTTGACAAACAAGGAACTCGTTTCAAGAGGCTTATCAAGGATCAGAATGATCACTCTGATCTGGAGGAGGGTATTAGGCGCCTTGTTCTGTGCTCTGGAAAGGTTTGCTATGATTTTTAACTTTGTTCTTCGTTGGTCTATTTATAATATTAATATAGCTTTTGAATGAAGACCTTGTCCATTTTAAGCGATGAATTGATTGACTTGTTTATTATGTTTCATCGTCAGGTTTACTATGAGCTTGATGAAGAACGTAAAAAAGTGGGTGCCAAGGATGTTTCTATCTGCAGAATTGAGCAACTTTGCCCGTTCCCATATGATCTAATCCAGCGGGAGTTGAAGCGATATCCAAGTAGGTGTCATTCTGAGTTTTACTTGAGAAGCTCTTCTTTTATGACCTAGATGCTAATCATATCCCCCTGTCCCCCCGCCCTAGATGGGGAATTTGGCTCTTGTCAGCCATCTGGTTTAGAGCCTCTGCACTTGTATCTTTTACCCCGAAACACTTGGCCAAACGATCAAATCTGCACTTGGTCAATTCTGCATTTAGTAAATTTTGCACGGTTAATTCTATACATGTATGAACCGGAACTCTTGTACCAGCTTACAGTTGTATGAACATCTTTGGAAAAGTGGCACCGTCTTGTACTTTCTTCAGTTGACCTTGAAATACTACGGTTATAGCTTTAGCTTATTATCGGGTTTACTGCAACTTTTTACCCTTAGATTTGGTTTATATTTAAACAATGTCTTTTATTTTTACTTTCGTATGATATCCTCAATTGCCTTGGTCTTTTTCTTCAGATGCTGAGGTCGTATGGTGTCAGGAAGAGCCGATGAACATGGGAGGTTATACTTACATTTCTCCCCGCCTTTGCACTGCCATGAAAACTCTTGGCAGGGGATCCATGGAGGACATCAAATATGTAGGTCGGGCCCCATCTGCTTCCACGGCAACTGGTTTCTATCAAGTTCATTTGCAAGAACAAGCTGAGATCGTCCAAAAAGCGGTGCAGCAGGAGCCCATTAACTTCCCTTTTTGATCCTTTTTTTTATTTTTGCCCATAAATTGGCATCCAGTGAATAACAATAGGGTTCCATGGTTTTGGATGGGCTCCATACCACTCTAAAGAGGTACTTTTTTTTTTTTTTTTTTTTTTTTTTTTGGGAAAATCTCACAAAAAATATTTCCTTGTGCGTAAGGAATTTTGTCAGATATTATTATGCAATATCCGTTTTGTATTCTCGATATTGCCTCAGCCCTTCAAAGTTGAGAGGCCACATAAATGTTGTATCGAAATGCAGAAACCGAAAGTGTAAATGTTATACTGATTTGCTTTATCTGTTTATACCGAAATCATGCAAGTAATAATTCCAAATGCGCATCCATGGACGAAATTGGAGTTTATCGATGTCTTCAGAAAAGGAAAGGATTGTCTTTAGGTTTCTGTTTTCCACACATGTAGGGTTAATCATGTAAGCAAGATCTTTGATTGCGTTAAAAAGGGCTCTTTTACGCCCTTACTTCCGAAAAAGACTGGACAAAAAGTAAAAGGAAGCGTAGACAAAATGATGTGTAAGTCTCTTGCTTTTTCATTTGGAATGAATCTGCGGCGCCCTGGTTATGTATGGTTCTGGGAAAAGAGCTAACCTTCCGATAATGATAAAAGTTCGAGTCAAATACTTCACAAGACGTGTTCGATCTTTTCTCTCTCTCTCTCTCTTTGTTACTTTATACAGTTACAATCTGCTCCAGGACATGCTTAACAACTGAGCAGTTATTAGCATTCGATGGTTTGAAATCAACATTGAAGTTTTAAATTCCCAAAAGAAAAAGTTGTCATTCATAAAGCCCCCTTCCCCAGTGATCCCGCTGACATGCATGCTGTTTTGGAGAACTCTTGAAAGTTGAAACCCATAATAAGTTGAGACAAGAAGAAGTTTCATTTTAATGCATTTGACAATACATCTTCATCACTGTATGCACCAAAATGTGCATGACCCAAATTCAACAGGTCCAGGAGTCCATCGACCCAACAAACAAAGTTCGTGGACAGGCCTCGACAATTGTCGGAGTAATCCGACGCAGCCCATCGTCGAACTCATCTGTCTCGCCGCATCATCGACACAGCGAGCTATCTCGCCGCATCGTCAACTCAGTGAGTCATCGTCTAGTTAGCAACGACTTCGATGAGTCATCGCCATACGTCGGCATTAGTCGACATACTGATCACCCATTTCAAACGGAAGATGAAAACCTATAAAAGAGGTCACGATCCTCATTCGGGGATCTCAACAGGGGGGAGCTCCCGGTCTCCCTCCTCCCCTTCCCCTCAACTTCACGAGCATAAAGGGGATCGTGATCCCTTTTCCCAAAAAAAATCCCTCAACAACTACAAAGACAAAGGGCTACAAAAGGCGGGCGTTCCCCGTTTCGGGGGTTGGTTGGAAAAATTTTCATCCCTACCGGTTGGAGAAATCACATTCAAAGACTCTCTTAGCATCGGTCGAAGCTCTCTCGTTCCCAAATCGAAGGCCCAAAACTCCCTTCACCGAAAGAGTTCCTCACGCATGAGGTTCTTTCATCGCAAAGAAGTTCAACATCTACGGTTCGTCGCTCTGACAGTTCGATTGTAAGCCATTCTACACCGTCGCCGACATTGTCATAAGTCGAAACACACGGAACACAAATACTTCCGTCCGGCCGACAAAACAGCCACACCAGATCTTGTACACCCGTTTACGTAGAATCTTCGAAGTCTCGACGACGACCTCGCGAGAGCCAAAACTTCACCAAATTCACACGGAGATCGAATCGAGGAAGCCTAGGAGAGTGAACTTCGCATTCCTTGATATTTACTACACACCCAGAACAAATTTATTCTAAAGTAATTGAAAACTTCTCTCGTCAGCCTCTTCATGGACCAGTGATTTTCGGTGAAACAGATGGCACGCCCGGGGGACATTTCCTACCTCTCATCTCCTTCTCCGTCCAACCAAAAAAAAAAATCCCCAACCCCAGCCATGGCCAGCAATGCCAACAACGGCAACAACAACAACAACAACAACGGAGGCAAACAGATCGCCTCCTCGAAGTTCTGCTCAACCAGCGCCCGCCCCGATCGCAAAGCTTCGACCACCGGAGTCCAGCAGACCAGCAGCCGCATCTCCGCCAACCTCCACGCTCCAACGTCTCCTCCACATGCCACACGCCCGTTTACAAGGGCTCGGCCAGAAGTTTGTCCACCGGACAAGCTCCTTTCATCTTGCGACACCCGTATGCTAACGGCCGTGTTAGTTCCTCCGCTCATCGCGGCCTCAACTAAACCTGCCGCATCCTCCACCAACCGATGCGGCGATGGCCAAGCCAACATATCTGGTTGTCGTTGCTTCACCTTCTCGCAACCCGACCGCCAGCCCGACGCAGTCGCCGCCGTCACGAAGAAGCTCTATTGTTCCCACCTTGGTACAGCAATACGAGCAAAGCGGGGGCATCTCCTCTCTCCCAGTGACCAGAACACACTCTGTGTCGGCTTCCTCCGTACAGAGAACATTGGCGACAGACAACTGGCCGGTTATGCTGGTCTCACATGACCTCCTGGCCGCACTAAACGCAGCAGCTGGTCCACCACCTGTCCGTTCACCTCGCCGACAAACACCAGCGATTTCTCCTGCTGCCACATCGCCCATTCCATCTTGCCGATTCTCACCGGGCGGCTGTCACTACGAGCGGTCCGTGCCCCGTGAGCCACCTTCCGCAATCAACCTGGGACTGGTCCTTCCGACCGGTCCCCACAACAACCACCTCTCCAATGAAGTCACCAACGAAGGCTTCATATCTTCAAACTGCGTCGAGAACAACTACCCCGGCCGCGAAATCGTCAAGATGGCCGCAATGACAACCGGCCAAGACCATTGAAGAACAAATTTGCCGAGATGCAGGGCTGCAATAAAGGAGCAAAGTGAACAGCTGCGCGATAAAGATGCGCAGCTTGCAGCCCGTGATGCTCAACTAGCAGCTTGCAATGATCAAATTGCGAAGTTGTTTGAACGGCTCGAAATGGGCACAACCACCAATAACACCGGTGGCGTCTCTCAAGAAGTCGACCGAAATCGGCCGACTACCAGCGCCTCAGCCGAACTGCCGCGAGAAGACTCTTCCTCCGACGACGAGCTGCCGCCCGTCGCTCCAGTGGCCATCCGCAGAGGTCGACCTGAAGTCGATCCGTCAGCTCTCACACTTGACACCATCATAGAGCTCGTCAATCGTGCAGTACGAAACAGTGTCGGCGACCACAAATCAGTCGCCTACAAGAGACCGCACACACAGAGGATCCAGAACATCCCAATGCCAATCGGCTATCACCCTCCCAAGTTTCAACAATTTAATGGCGACGGCCACCCAAAGCAGCACGTCGCTCACTTCATAGAGACTTGCAACAACGCCGGCACAGACGGCGACTTATTGGTCAAGCAGTTCGGCCGATCGCTGAAGGGAAATGCCTTCGATTGGTACATCGAGCTGCCCCAAGAATCTATTGACAATTGGGAGAAACTGGAGAGCGAATTCCTTAGTCGATTCTACAGTACTCGGTGTACTGTAACACTAGTCGAGATAGCCAATCTCAAACAGAAGAAGGGCGAAAAAGTGGTCGACTACATCAACCGATGGAGGAACCTGAGCCTCAATTGCAAAGAAAGCTCGAATCTATCGCTCGAAGCCGAAGTAGAAATGTGCTCACGGGGAATGCGATGGAACCTCCTCTGCTACATACATAGCCGAAGGCCGAAAGATTTCCAGGAGCTCGCAACAGAAGCTCATAATATGGAAAATTTGATAGAAGAACGAGGAGAAGAAGGATCCTCTTACGCCGACCCTCACAAAAAGGGGAAGGCACCTGCTGCGACTGCATCCAAAGAAACGAAAGAGAAATCAAAATCCTCTTTTCGCGACAAATACTTGTCGAGCCAATCAAGGTCGGCAAGAGGTCAAGCAGACTTACCTCCCACAATTGGCGACGGAGGCTTCAAGAAGCGACACCGGAAGAACGACAGGCAAAGACATATCCCTTTGCCGACGCCGATGTTCCCATCATGCTCGATCAGCTGCTGGACAACCAACTATTGAGGCTGCCAGAAATCAAAAGACCTGGCGACCAATCCAAAAGCAAAGATCCAAATTTTTGCAAATACCATCGACTGGTTGGGCACTCGACGGAGAAATGCTTCGTCTTGAAGGATCACATCATGGAGCTGGCGGCGCAAGGCCGTATTGAAATTGAAGGAGCTGAAAACACAGCCTCCTCATATGCCATCTCCATCCGAGCCGAGCCGAATCAGCTAGCTCGGCCAAACAAGAAGCAGGCCACGAAGAAGGAGGACCGACCAAAGCCCGGTCCCTCCAACCGACCGCACAACAACAGACGACCACCGGCTAAGGTCGAACCAAAACCGGCACCCCGCGAAGAAGCTGCAGCCGATGCAGAGGGGTGGATCTTGGTCACCCGGAGAAAGAAGCCTATTCGAGAAATTGAACTGGCACCGGTGACCATCAAAACAAGAGCAAAACGGCCAAACAAAAGAGCCGTGAAACGTCAAAGAAAAGATCCTAGGACTGACGTCCAGGGGGCAAACAAAAAGAAAAGAAGACCCGTCACATTGGCGGAGTTCTTCCCGGCGAGTTCCTCGCCGCCTGCAATGGTGGCGACCTGCTCAACAGCTCCTCCCGAGCAAACGGCAACAAAAGAAAAGGGCAAAAGACCAGTCGTCGAATGCGACGACCTAGAAACGTCGCTCAAACAAATCTCACATCTCAACAAAATAGAAGATGACCTCGATTTGGACATCAGGTCCAGACAAGCCCTAATCCGAGTCCTCGACAAACTAGAGGAACTCAAAGCCGAGCTCGAGACGTTGCTGATGAGAAAGAACGACCTGCCAAAAGTCGGGTTAACCCCTCCTTTTCGAAAAGAAGAGGAAGATGCCTACACCAAAGCGCATCTCGCAAAGTCGGAGGAAGCATTGGTCGTCACATGCCCGCCCTGCATTACATTCAGAGAGGAAGACGCACAATTGGGGTCGAAGAATCACAACAGACCGTTGTTCGTCTCCGGCTACATCAGGGATCACAAAATCAACCGTATCCTCATCGACTGTGGATCCGCAGTCAACATTCTGCCTATTCGCACGATGAAGAACATTGGTCTCTCTGCTGGCGACCTTTCTCCAAGTTCTCTCCTCATTCAAGGTTTCAACCAGGAGGGCCAGAGAACACTCGGCATGACGAACCTAAAGCTGCACATTGGGGACATGGTAGCCGACACGCCTCTTCAAGTCATCGACTCGAGGACCTCATACAACCTGCTCCTGGGTCGACCGTGGCTCCATTCAAACGGAGTTGTGCCATCTACACTGCACCAATGCTTCAAGTATTGGGAAATCGGCGAGCAAAAAATGGTGTATGCCGACGAAAGCCCATTCACAGAAGCAGAGGCGTCGTTCGCAGATGCTAAATTCTACCTGACGACTAGGCCGA
The DNA here is from genome assembly GCA_019845555.1 of Aristolochia fimbriata. Lineage (NCBI taxonomy): Eukaryota > Viridiplantae > Streptophyta > Magnoliopsida > Piperales > Aristolochiaceae > Aristolochia > Aristolochia fimbriata. The sequence goes on from CM034079.1 coordinate 19,958,365, forward strand.
CAGTTAAATTGTCACCGGAGTCGAACCAGGCAGCAAACGCCAAGAGCACTCAGACGCAGGCCGCATCGTCCAAACAACAGATGCAGGATACAACACTCAAACAGTCGTCGCAGTTAGCTAAACCACAGTCTTCGACGCAAGTTGCATCTCCCAAACAGACCACGACGCAAGTCGTATCTCCACAGCAGCCAGCACACAGTCATAAATCGGCCACAGTCGCGCCTACACCAAATCGGCGCAACATGCCCATCTTGCGATACATTCCACAGTCGCAAAGGAAGAAAGGAGAGGCTCCCCTGGTCGCCTGCAACAAAATCTAGCCGACCCCGTTGCCAGAAAAAGTCACGCTTCCTCTACCAAAATAAGAGGAAAGAAGTATCGTGAAGCGGCTGCCGAACCAACAACAGTTGCCGTCCACACGCTCAAATGAAGGCTTCGACCCAAATGCCTACCGGTTGATGGCCAGAGCAGGGGGCAATCTTACAAAAGACGAGATTCATGCCAAGCCTCCTGTGACTTTACCCGTCTTCACTCCAGAGCAGGAGAAGCTAAAGAACGAAGGGCATCGCATCAGTCAAGGTCGCCTGGGCCTTGTCTATGAAAGGCCAAAACCAATCAAGATCTATACAGCCCAAACGAAGCCGGTAAAGATAACCAGAAAATCATCGGCAGACGTGCACCAAGTCTCAGTTGGCCAAATCCCAACAAAGGAACAGAATACTTCAAAGCCGGTGATTATTTACACAAAAGCTGCCATCAATCGACGTCAACCAAAGAAAGACGGCGGGCCAGTCATCATCTATACTTTGAAAGCAGCCCTCGCACGAGCTCGCTCGTACGACTCGGTAATGGTGAATCACATCTCCGTCACCGACGACGAACAAGATGATGAGGAATTTGTTTTGAAGGAGGCTCGGCTGAATTCAAGAAGGAGGCCAGTCAACCGTCGATGAATTAAAGAAATTCGACTTGGGCACAGCAGAGGACCCCAGGCCGACATTCCTCAGTGCTTCACTGACGGCTGATGAAGAGGTCGAATACATGGCGCTGCTCCGCGAATATCGCGACATCTTTGCCTGGAACTACACAGAGATGCCTGGCCTCGACCCGCGAGTGGCAGTCCACAAGTTGGCGGCTCATCCCTCTGTTCGACCAGTGAAGCAATCGCAACGACGATTCCGGCCAGAACTAGTGCCAGAAATCGAAAAGGAGGTCGACAAGTTGATCACGGCAAATTTTATCAGAGAGGTGAAGTACCCGTCCTGGATTGCAAACATCGTCCCAGTCAAAAAGAAGACTGGTCAAATTCGAGTTTGCGTCGACTTTCGCGACCTGAACAAAGCGTGCCCAAAGGATGACTTCCCTCTGCCAATTACCGAGCTCATGGTCGATGCGACGACAGGTCACGAGGCTCTATCTTTCATGGATGGGTCCTCCGGCTACAACCAAATTCGGATGGACCCAAAAGATGAAGAACTCACTGCTTTCCGCACCCCCAAAGGCATCTTCTGCTACAAAGTTATGCCGTTCGGACTCAAAAATGCCGGCGCGACATATCAAAGAGCGATGCAAAACATCTTCGATGACTTCCTCCATAAGCGAGTCGAATGCTACGTCGACGACTTGGTGGTGAAAACAAAGCAGAGAGCCGACCATCTTCTCGACCTCCGGGCAGTGTTCGAGAGACTGCGACAGTTTCAGCTCAAAATGAATCCGTTGAAGTGTGCTTTCGGCGTCACCTCGGGAAAATTTTTGGGATTCCTCGTCCACCACAGAGGAATTGAAATGGACCAGTCAAAAATCGATGTCATTCAAAAGATGTCGGAGCCCAGAAACGTCTCTGAGCTTAAAAGCTTCCAAGGTCACCTGGCGTACATCCGCCGCTTCATTTCGAACCTTGCCGGGAGGTGCCAGCCTTTCAGCCGGCTGCTAAAGAAGGTTACACCGTTCGAGTGGGACGATGCATGCCGGAACGCCTTTAACAACATAAAGACGTATCTCACCAAGCCACCAGTGCTTGTAGCTCCGATCGTCGACAAACCATTGCTGCTATACATCGCAGCACAGGAGAAGTCGGTGGGAGCTCTTTTGGCTCAATGTGATGAGGACAACAAAGAACGTTCTCTCTACTACCTTAGCCGAACATTGGTGGGCGCCGAGCTCAACTATACACCGATTGAGAAGACCTGTCGGCTCTCATATTCGCAATTCAAAAGCTTCGCACTACCTCCGGCGCGATTCGACAAACCTCATTTCGCGAAGCTGATCCGTTGAAGTACATTATGTCACGACCAATTCTCTCGGTCGATTGGCAAAATGGGGCTACTTCTCTCCAATTTGAGATCAACTTCGTTCCGCAACGAGCTATCAAAGGTCAAGCTCTTGCTAATTTCTTGGCCGACCACCCGGTGCGGGCGAATGGGAGTTAACGAGGAATTCCCATCGAAGAAATATTCCTGGTCGGGTACTTCCCCTTGGGAGATGTATTTTGACGGCGCCAAGACGAAGAAATGGAGCTGGCGCCGAGTCCTTTTCGTGTCTCCAAAGAAGGATCTACTGCCGTGATTCGTTCGTGCTATCCCATTTGTTCGAACAATGAAGCGTAGTATCAAGCCATCCTCACGGGACTCGGTATAATGGTCGAGATGCAACTGCCGCAATTAAATATCTCGACAGCAACTCGGCTTTGGTCATCAAGCAATTGTCGTCGAGAGTTCAAGTCAAGAAACTTCGAGCTCGAACCTCTCGGAGATATGCCGGTGAACTTCTGGCCCAAATCCCGAAGTTTCACTCCACTATGTCCCTCGCCCGAGAATGGGCCAGCCGACGCGTTAGCCGGCATTGCCGCCAGCTTAGCACACTTCCGACGAACGGCCAAACCAAGTTCCCATTTGTGAACGATGGGTCATCCCTCCACCACTTTCGAGGAAGAAAAAAAGAAGAGCAAACAGAGGAGACAGAAGAATCTCTCCCTATCTCGGCTAGCCAAAACCAGACCGAGGGACTGGCGCAAAGCCTATCATCAACTTCCTTCGTCCGTACAAAGACACTCCCGGTCAACCTGCGAGAGAGCGAGTCCAAATTCGGCGGACAGCTCCTCAGTACATTTTCATCAACGATGTACTATACCGAAGGTCGTATGAAGGTCTGCTCCTACGCTGTCTTTCAAAAGAAGAGGGGTTGCAAGTGCTGAAAGAAACACATGGTGGGATCTGCGGCGCACATCAAGCTGGCCCAAAGCTCCACCTATAGGTCAAAAGACTCGGCTACTATTGGCCAACTATGCTCAGGGACACCATCGAAATGGCTCGAACCTGCAAACCGTGCCAACTTCACGCCGATTACATACATCAACCACCGGTGCCGCTTCACCCAACGGTCGCTTCCTGGCCATTCAAAACCTGGGGTATGGATATCATCGGCCCTATCACTCCCAAATCCGACACCGACCGGCAATACATCTTGGCTGCCACCGACTACTTCTCCAAATGGGCTGAAGCTGCAGCCTACCGAGAGGTCAAAGCCACCACCGTCGCCGACTTCATCCGAACTCAAATCATATACAGATATGGAGTTCCACGGTATATCGTAACGGACAACGGTACACCATTCAGGAATAAAGTCATGGACCGCTTCTGCGAAAAATTTCGCATACAACAGCGGATGTCGTAGGCTTACAACCCGGCAGTCAATGGACTCGCAGAGGCCTTCAATAAGGCACTCTGCAAAATTCTGAAGAAAACGATCGGTGCCCACAAAAGGAGTTGGGATGAAAAGCTTCCCGAAGCTTTATGGGCATACAGAACGACGGCCAGAACGCCTACCCAACGACTCCATACTGCTGGTTTATGGTTCCGGTGGCGGTGCTCCCTCTCGGTACAACTCCCTTCCTTACGCATAGCGGTAAGAGAAAGGACCGGCACGACGGAGGAATGTGCCCAATTGAGGCTCGCGAGAACTTGAGTCTCTCGATGAACAACGACTTCGAGGCATAACAACGCCTCAAATGCTATCAGTCCCGCATGACCGAGCCTTCAACAAAAAGGTACGACTCAGGTCATTCCATAAAGGCGATCTCGTGCTTTCGCAGATAAGGCGGCCGATGCTTTTCACCAAAGAAAATTGGGGGCAAATTAAGCCCCAAAGTGGGAAGGACCTTACGTGGTGCGGGAGGCCTATACCAATGGCGCCTATAAGCTCGTCACCGCAAACGGGTCGGAGCTGCCAATAACGAACGGTAAATTTCTCAAACGATTTTACCCATGAAAAGGGCAGCGAAAAAAAAGGTGCGAAAAGGAAAAGTAGTCGAATAAAGGAGAGTACTTCTCATATAAAATCAAATGGGAATATTCTCAGCCTCACAAAACATAAACGAGGCTAACAAAAAATGCAAAGGAAAGAAAGAGTGATATGGCCTCAAAGTCGCGGAAGCTCGAAACTGGTAAGTTGGCCCTTCAAACGGATCACCTCAGCTCACGGGCGTCGGCTAGCTCATGTCCCTCCCCGCTTTCGCTAAAGGTAGGCCGAAGCTCTAACCTCGCCAAACGTCGACGAATAGTGGCAGCCATCTTCATCTTTTGCATCAAGCTGCCTCCCTATCGGTCGCAAGTTGTTCATCCAAAGAGTCAAGTCGAGCTGAAACCTGAGTAAGTTGCTCGCTGAAGCCGCTTCTCTCCTCTTCGCAGCCCGCCCGAGAACCACCCGATTATGGTCGACACTAGCGGACAGTTGGTCACGACTGCTGGTCACATGTCGCTAGCTTCATAAGTTCAGCCTCTGCAACTTGGCGTTCTTCTAGACTGAGCTTCCCTTCCAAATGAACAGCGCAAAATGCTGAAGTCGAGCCGCCGGGATCACGAACTCCTCAACCCAATGTCCCAATATAGAGGTGTCGATACCTACCTCAATCAGCTTCTCAAGGCAGACGAAGGCATCCTCCACCAATTCGGGTGAACTTCGGATCGCTGGCTGATAAGAGGTCTGTCTGGATGAAGTCCTCCCACAACCCCAAAGCCGCCCCTCTCGAAGCCTTAGAGTCGCCCTCGTTGATGGGCGTCTCGAGGACCCCCAGAGAAACAGAGGCTATGAGTTCGAGGGAGGAAAGACAAACAAATATATATACGAAAAAGGAGAAAAGGAAATCATGACTCACCGACAAAAGACTTGAAGAGGTCGAATGATCGCTACCTGGCGGATGAAGGGCTGATGACGGCTCTCCACCATTCAAAGACGAAGACACAATAGAAGGCTGGATCACGGTGGCCCGGAGTCGCTGGAATAGGGCGAGAGGTACTTGGGGGCATCGGGCTGAATTCCCCCAACGGCCACTTGGCTCAAGCCGGCAATAGTGACTCCATCCACGTCGCCTCTGCCCGGTCTGAGGGGATGCACCATCAGCAACCACCGTCGTATCGTCCTCCACTTCATCGAGTATAGGATCAGCAGCCAGATAGCGGACCCTTACGGAATCGCATTCTCGGGCGAGGTCTGCGCCAAAGAGATATGATCTTCCTCGTCCCAGCATGGATTGTTGAGGTAGCTCCAATCTAGAAAGGTCCAACGGCTCATCCAAAGCCGAGTAAGCTGAATCTCCCTGCGGGTCAACCAACCGAAGCTTCTCCAAGAGGCCCCCGAGACGGACCGGAAGAAGAAGAGGAGTCGAAACGGCCAAAGGTTCGGCGGGTTCCAAATGTAAGAGCTGATGAGCTAGGGACATCAGACAAATCCTCGATGGCTTAGCAACACTACTTCCGGACAGCTTGATGAAGGGTGGAGGAGTGAAAATCAGGGGCGTGGAGAGGGGCCTTCCGCTTGGTTGGAGCCTTCTTTTTCTTCTCTCCTTGAAGCTGGAATTGGAGACGCTAGCAAAGCAAGGACCACCGGCTTGGCCTCTTCCTCCCAAGCACGACGGGCTCCTTCAGCACTATACCTTTCGCCTTCGCCGCAGGTACCTTCTCCTTCACTACCTTCGGACGAGGCTGTTTAGCCTTTGCTTTCCCCTTCTTGGCCTTAGCAGAGGCCAGCCGATCAGGACGTGGTAGGAGAGCCTCTGCGTCATCATCACTCAGCGCATGCAGCAACTCAGATTGAGATGCGGACACGACGGTTCGAGCAAGGTTCTTCCATTCATGCTAAAAAAAAAAAGAGGGTACAAAGATGAAGGAAATATCGGAAACAAAGAAGAGAAGCCAAAGGAAAAGAGACAGAAGTTCACATACCTCGAAAAGGGGGACTACGTGCTCGAGCCACGATTCCCTGAAGCTCAAAGTGACACTAGGGTCTGGGTCAGCACCCAGAAAAACTGGCACCTCAACGTGACCAAAAGGCCTCGCGACGCCGGAAGTTCAACATCTGCAGTTCGTCGCTGTACAGTTCGACCAGAAGCCATTCTACACTGTCGCCGGCATTGTCATAAGTCGAAACACACGGAACACAAATACTTCCGTCCGACCGACAAAAGCCACACCAGATCGTGTACACCCGTTTCTGTAACTTGAAGTCTCGACGACGACCTCGCAGGAGCCAAAACTTCACCAAATTCACACGGAGATCGAATCAGAGGAAGCCTAAGAGAGTGAACTCGCATTCCTTGATATTTACAACACGCCCTGTAACAAATTTATTCTAACGTAATTGAAAACTTCTCTCGGTCGCGCCTCTTCGCGGACCGACGGATTTTCGATGAAACAATCACCTAAACCACTTTAACAATCCCTCGACCGCCTAATACGACCATCATTCAAGGCTAACTATTCATTGAATTTCTTTCACTAAGCTTGTCAACCACAAATATCTAGTGCCGCCACATGAATCGCGTACTTGTAGACATGCACACGAGCAATTTAGCTAATATCACCCCTTACGCGATTAAGTTCGTCTTGATCATATTTTATCATTTTATTCCATTTTAGGCCCGTTCGCACCACCCATTTTATTGGAGATTCGGAGTTGGGAAGGGAGTCATTGGACCGGCCACCCGCGTCAGGTTTTCTTATCGTAAACTTCATTCAAGCGCGCAATAAGAAAGAGAAAGAGAAAGAAAGAAAGGGAAAAAAAAAAAAAAAAAAAAAAAAATGGAAAGAAGAACTGGCGATGACATTTAATTTTCTACGGTAATCCCCCCACTTAATCTTATTGTAAATTGAATCCTGAGTCTCATCCATGACAGAAACAATAATTGAAGTAAGTAAGAGGCTTTTGAGCTGGTCAAACCTAAACCCACATCAGTTAAATGATTAAAGCACTAATTCATTCTTGAAGGCAAAAGGCCTTGAAGATTAGGACTCCTGGCTGGCATGAGAGAGAAAGTAGAACGTTTTATTATCTCAAGAAACCCCACCACTCACATAGTCACATTACAAAGTGCGGATCCCCCTTAATTAATAACAAATTCCCTATCTTTCATGTCAGCTCTACTCGAAACTCCTTCTCCTTCTCATCCCATATGAGATTGAGGGAGGAGAAGCAATACCAATGTTTGGTTGGGTTAGGTTTTGTTAATTAACCCCAAAACTTAAACATGATTTGGAGGATCTTTCACGCGATCAAAATGGGCCCAAAAACTGCATTATCTCCCCTTAGAATGAGATTAAGACACCTTATTATTATTATAAACAGGTATGTATGTGCTTACCAGAGAAAGTTTTTTAATATTTTGAATACCCCATTCATCCCCTCATAAATTAACAATAATAGCAATTCAATCATATATATAATAATGAACCATTTCCTCACTTAATATAGGCCACTACAAGACTAAAAGGAGGGACGCATGTGTGTCGATTCCAGTCCTATCACTACCATGAGATAAAACTATGGAGGGCTTTTAGTGTTTTCTTATGTTGGTTCATGAGTAGGAATATGATTGATTGATTGCCTCTGGTTGCCACATGTTTCTTTTGAACTCCCTCCTTTAATTACTAAGAAGCGCATTACCTCGACTCATTAGAGACACACAGAAGAAGCAGGAGAAGCTTCGTAGTAATTTTGTTTGTTTTTCAATCTGGTACTAGTGTAATTGATTAGGTGAGGAAGAAGAGTGAGAAGCCATTTTTTATGTAACACAAGGAGGCCACATGACATGAGGCTTTGTAAGGGGAGAAGCGGGTTTGGGGCGGAGGCCGGCGCGTGGCCGCGTGCACGTGAAGAAGAAGAAGGCGGATCTGGCTATTTTCAGATTTCGGATCCTCTTGTTCTGAATTCAACGTTAGCCATTAGTCTTTAGACACATGTTTCTTAGGTAGGTACTATCACCAAATAAAAAAAATCGAAATTTATTATTTTTATTAGTTAAATGCCCCTCACTTTAAAACTCCTGAATTGATTTATTTATACTGATTAATAATGTCTTTCATAACTCTTTTTTTTTTTTTTTTTTAAAGTCACTAAATTAACATTAAAGCTTATAATTCTATTTTCTGCTCTTGCAAATTCTTTGTTCCCAATTTGCCCCCTCTCCCATTAATTAATCCACTACTATAAATGATGATGGAACCAAAGTGTTACCCAGTTTGTTTTTTTTCGACACCCAAGTCGAGAGTAGAACCTTACATTAATTAATTCTACTGCCTTCTTCTTCCTGCCCGCCCTCATCATAATAACGCGACGCAACCTTCTTCACATGCGCTTTATTATTTTACACAAAGAGGATCAATTAATTAATATATTTCAGAGTTGGGTTAATATAAGAGAGAAGTCAATAAAAGAGGGAAGATGCTCTCAACTCTCAAGGGACGTTGAAATCTGCCCATCAACACACATCATACATTTGTTGGACCCACACCATCGGGGCCGACTCCACGCTTTCAAGATCGGGACCTAGTTAGTTGGATTACCGCGCTTTAAGTGGGCCATGGGCTTCGATTACTACTGTTCTCCTTCTCCTATTCCTCTAGGAGATAGATCGGAGATAGATCTACGACTACACCAGGAACCACCCTAAGGTCCAAAAACTAATCATTGGATGCTCTCAACCTAGCCAATGAATGGGCTTCGGCCTTCATAGACTCACATCATTTAAAGCCATAAATATATATATATAATTTTCACGGTGCCAAGCCAAACTGAAGGGCGGACGAAAGCCTGAAACCAAAGACGCGCGGTCAATAATTTTTACTGGGATTCATTTACCGCGCGCGGAAAAGAGGGGGTATTTATCCGGCGCCGTCTCGGGGGCAAAGGGGGGTAAGGGGGAATACCCCGGTCAGCCGGTCAGGGAACGGGCACAGGTTTGACCTACGCCGTGGCGGAGTCACATGAACGAGACCAGAAGGAAAGGGTCGGGCCCATATCACGCGCGAAGCGACATTTCGGAGTGGGCCACACCACCTACAGGGACTCTCTCTCCTCTAGTCCTCTTCCCTCTCTCTCTATAACTATAAGAGCCGGACCATGCGCTCTCCGCCTGCTTCCCCGCGGAAAAAAGAAGAAACCTTCTGATTTCGGACTCATTCCTCTCTGCCTCGCTCTCTTCTACTCCGTCGTTCCGTAAATGCATTATTATAATAACCTCGAGCCTCGATAATGAGATATATTACAGCGGTTTCTCATCAGCTCTTCATCGATCCTTGAATACAGACTCTGGTGCGGTTTCTCTTCTGTTGCTTCCTTTTACGCATTACAGGCAATCGGAAAAGCATAGCGTCATCGATCCAACACTCATTCTTCTCGGACTCCTGTAAGCAGTCTTTTGCAGTTTGATTAGACTTGCCGATTCGTATCAATCCATGTTTTACTATTCTACTTCGAAATATTGTTTCGTTGTTTTCTGTAGAGAATTAGTGTTTAGAGCTTTTAATTCGACAACATTTGGTAGCTGTTTTTTTCTTTTGTTGTTAGCTTTACCGAATGATCGTACTCCGGTATTCGGTATTCATTTTACGAAGAATTGAGGATCCTCTGTACGTTTCTTGTCCCTGTCTTTCTGCTCAGAATCAGATTCAGAATTATTGCAGTCAGAGTTCCGTTCTCGTCTGGATCACTGATTCTGTATAAATTACGAACATCTGCTTCTGATATTTTTGTACAGGTTGCATTACCTCTGCTAGATTTCCTCTGAAATGACACACATCTCCAGAGTTGGCAGCTATATATGTTGATGTTTCTCGAATCTACTGTTTCCCTTCTTTCTGTTACGATGTTGTGCGTTAAAAGGTCTTCAATTTACTGTTTAATGCTCGCTTTTTCCGGAGAAAAACCGTCGCTTCTACTCCATTTGAAGTTTTAAAGTTCCAAGAGTAACTGGATTTGCTTTAATAAATTTTATGTGTTAAGGCGAGTTGTAAAGGCTCTAAAGTAATAAAAACAACATTTCTTGAAGAAAAAGGGAGCTTCTAACCTCCTCCTGGCTCGAAATATTCCTTTATTCTAGTCATCATGTACTCTGTTCCTCCAATATTTCCACCCTTTTTAAAAAAAAAAAAAAAAAAAAAAAAAAAAAAATTGCTTCCTTTTTCCTTCTAGTCACTGCTCATAAACAGCACATAATAAACAAGGAACAGTTCGGTTCTCTTCGACTTGCTTTGCTTTATCTTATTTTATGATGGATGAGTACTGGAATCAGAATCTTTCGGAACATGTCCCTGAGAAATGACTATCAACTCTGCCTTGTTTCAGGAAATGTTGGCTACTGCTTTTTGATCGGCAAAAATGAGGACGAACCAAAGTGGACACCAGAAGGTAACCATTTTTGTACTTTTCAATTTAATTAATCTCATCACTTCCACGGCCTGTTCCTTTGATCAGAAGTGTGTGTTTTCGTTTCAATTTGATATTCTTTCAGTCATCATGGCCGAAAACTGTCGTGAGAAAATGGCTAAACATCAGAAACAGAGCCGATGAGTTTCATTGCGATTACCCTGTAAAAGGTGTCTCTCTTGCTCTCTTTTACTTTTTTGTAATGGAAGTCGCGCTCTTTCTCTCTCGATCCCTCACTCTCATGTCTCAATGTGCTTTTCCTTGTCCAGAACCAAGAAGAAAGAGTTGTTCCGACAAAGACGGATACATTTTTCCAAATGAAGATATTTCAGGCAAGAAACCGTCCGCGTGATTTCCTTTTCACTTTTACTTTTCTCTCCAGCATCAACTCTCTGCTCTCTCCTTAGTATATGGTACATTTGTAATTATCCATCTTTTCCCCCTTTTTGTTTCTAATAGGCTGGCTGGCCGGAGGAATCCCTGAAATTCTAAAACGGCCGCGTTCTGAACCGAACATTCCCCCGGCCAATTCCGACTGTAAGGACTTAAGGTGAGATCTTAACCTTATAAAGGAAAAATTTTTGGTGGATCGTTCCGGAATTGTTTTGTCTGAAATTGAATACCTCAAGAATTAACTCTGGTTTTCTTGAGACAGGATGTTCGTGGGTACATGGAACGTAGGCGGAAAAGCCCCACACGGGGGCTTGAACTTGAAAGAGTGGTTGGATACACCAACTCCAGCTGACATCTACATTCTTGGGTAATTTCAGATTTCTCCGTCTTCTCAATTTCTGCCCAAAAGCAAACGATCGAGTTACTAAAATTAACGCCCAAGGCCGATTTCCATCCGGATTCAGCGGAGAGTTTTCTTGCTTTCAGTCATGAACTCATGCATTCTTCCTGCTCTGCTTTCGTCCTCCATATAACTGAGATATAGACAATTCTTCTTCCTGCTCTGCTTTCGTCCTCCATTTAACGGAGACATAGATAATTCGATCACAATGAAATCAGTAATAACTCTATTTGCATACGACGTGGAAAGTTATTGGAAAGAGACGGATGCGGACTAAAAGCGTGCACCCCAGCTCATCCTCGATAACCTCCGCCTATCATACTTGAAAATTGGCCATCCCGTCTTTTATTACCAATTCCAACGAATACGGCTTTTGTTCGTTTCGTCCTGGATGCTTCTCTTACTCATTTTTCTGGTTTTTCTTTGAACAAATCAGGTTCCAGGAAATCGTCCCTTTAAACGCAGGGAACGTGTTGGGCTCAGAGGACAAGGGGCCCGCGGCAAAGTGGCTTTCCCTGATACGTACAGCTTTGAACAATGACCGCAAAATGGACCCAACACTTGCACAAATTTACAGGAGGACCCCTCAGTCGACGGAGTCATCACATCCGTACGACAGGCAGCCGAGCCAGAAACCCAGAGTTAGTTTTTCCGATCTCCTCTCCTTGGATGACAGCGATTCAGAAGAGGAAGACGAGGATTTCTCCGGCGTGATCGATACGAGCATTGATTGCTTCGGCAGCCATAAACACGGAGATCAAAGAGGGCATTATTGCTTGGCTGCTAGCAAGCAGATGGTCGGGCTTTTCCTATGCGTTTGGGTTAGGAGAGATCTCTGTAGACACATTTGCAACTTAAAAGTTTCATGCGTCGGAAGAGGGATCATGGGCTATTTGGGAAACAAGGTATACCACTTGTCTTTCTCTTTTGTAGATATTGCAAATAAAAGAGGTTCATTTAGATTTTAGATATATAACGCGTCGTAAGTGTAGGACCATATTCGTACAGATCGACTCTAGTTAGCAAGTAAAGAATATAGTGTACGGAAAAGATATGGCATAAGGCCCAGAAACAGACGGAAATTAAGAATGGCCAAAAATAGCTCTATGATTCTTACAATTAACACGCTTTTTGGCTGAACATCTCTTTCATTTTTCATCTTCCTTACATGGGAGGATCACTAGTACGTGTTGGTTGTGTTATGACTAAGAACGCCTTGTTTCTGATTTGTGCTTTATGTGCAGGGCTCAATCTCCATTAGCATGACTCTCAACCAAGCAAGTTTTTGCTTCGTATGCACCCATTTAGCGTCCGGAGAGAAAGAAGGCGATGAGATCCGGAGAAACTCGGATGTCATGGAAATTTTAAGGAAAACCCGTTTTCCTTCCTCTTCAAGATTACCCGGAGTACCAATATCGCCCCAGTACATCTTAGATCATGAGTAAGCCTCTTTTGACCCAGTTAAATAAATGCAATAAGCTGACCATTATTCAAAATTCATTTTGCTTAGATCATCACTAACAATTATTTCTTATGCTGGCAGTAAAATTATATGGCTTGGAGATCTAAATTATCGTCTTGCGCCGTCTGGCGTTGGTGACACGCATGAGCTACTGCAGAACAACGACTGGCAAGCACTTTTAGAAAAGGATCAAGTGAGTTGCTTTACCATCACCTTTGTTTGTTTATCAATTTACATGTAAGGGGCTCTGTAACAAATTTTATTTATTTTGGCAGCTGCGAATTGAGCAAAGAGCGGGTCGGGTGTTTAAAGGATGGGAAGAAGGAAGAATCTACTTCGCTCCTACCTACAAATACATAGCAAATTCTGATCGCTACGTAGTTGAATTGTCCAAATCCAGAGAGAAGAGACGTACTCCGGCCTGGTAAGTAGGAACAACTCAACAGTAATGTTTTTCCCACTACAAATTTACAGTCTTACAGACGAATCATTGGTAAATAAACCGGACAAGCTTTCAGCCTTTCATATTAATAGGTTTCAGTCGTTTTCGGTTGGTAGCATGCATGTCGATGGAAGTTGTCTTTGTCGAAATCCTTATTTCTGGGTGATATTTAATCAAGATATTAGTAATTACGTCCTTAATTTCAGTGAAGTTTGGCGGTACTGGTCCGCTTTCACTGTGTATTGATGGATGCAGTTCTTTTAAAATCGATCATAGTAGCTAGTGAGTTACCAATTCAGAGTCTAGGTTCATCTCCCATTTAATCGTTTGAAAACCACATGTATGCGCTATTATAGTATTATTATGTTCTCCATGCTTTTTCAATTCTTGATGCATGTTCATGTTCTCGTAGAGAGAAATTTCCACCATGAAAAAGTTTAGTGTTTTTCAGTCATTGCTTTTCCTTGGCGAACCGTAGGAATACTTTATTGTATTGAGGTAAAACGGTGCTCACTAAGATAATCATAGTTTCATATAAGAGTTGAACTATAATGAATTCTGTGATATCGTTCAGGTGGCCGTGTTTTACAAAAATGTCTGGATTGGAGGGTTTGGCAGGGTTAATAATGATTTGTTGAATTGTACCTCGTGTTCAGACTAACAAAGAAGAAAACATCAGACATAATCTGACTTTCCCACTGTTCCTTCCATCTCTCTCCTTTACATTTATAACTTTTTTATCTGTGATCTGCTCCCTTTATCGCTAGGAATCACCGTCTTTCTGAAACTAGTGATTACAATAATCAGAGGCGCACGCTCGTGCCTTAGTTAACCACATCCACTCGAGGCTTTATTTGCCAAACCGAAAAGTGTTAGAAACGCTTACCTAGATAATGGTACAGCGTAAGAAAGGGTCTTCAATCAACAGATTATTTAATAATAGTTAGAACCGACCACTTCCTAATTACGCAACCTACTAGCTAGCTCCCTAAACCTATCCATATTTTACTAATGTTCCTATGTACCGTCTTTGAAGAACTTTTATGAAGCTACATTTAAGAAAAATACAGAAGTTGTTGAAGGGTAGTTTTGATGGGCCAGAATGCTTCAGCTGTTGGGCCCCAGTTCAGTTTCTCCAGCCAATCCACTGACCTCGTAGCCCGTAGGATACTTGTAATTAGGTATTAGTGGCGTGCAATTTCATCTTAGGGCATGTCGATCATCTCTTTTGGCACATATCTTGTTTTTCTTACTGTGGTTGAGAATTTTAAATTCATTCTACGTGAAATTGAAGGCAACACGATCCAGGAGTTCAGTGCTTGACTTGTAACAGTCTTACGCTTAATAAAGTGACAAGTAAGAGATGAAAGTCAGTTGCATTTCGTTTTTGTTCGCATGAATTTTTACCAAGTCTTTGTTTCTGCCGCATACAGGTGTGACAGAATCTTGTGGCGAGGTGATGGTCTAAAACAGATATGCTACGTTAGAGGGGAATCCAAGTTCTCCGACCACCGCCCTGTCTTTTCCCTCTTTTCTGTACACAGAGACGTTGCCGCAGCCCCTCCGTCGTCCGCCTGCAGAAACAACAACGAGGAAGGCAAGAGCAGGAAATCGTACAGTGGACATTGCTACAGCAGCAACGCAAGAGTAGAAGCCGAAGAACAACTGTTACGACAGGCGGAGCCTCAGCTTCAGTGGAGGCAAAAACAAGGAAACTATCATCTTCATCATCTTCATTAATTAATCGTCGAAGTTCTAATGTTTCTGAAGATTCAACTTTGAAGGTCTCTGATGAGTCAAATCATTGCAATGGAGAACAGAGACAGGAGAGCGTGAAAGTTGCCGGCGTCGGCCAGACGGCGTGGCTCGGCGTACGAGGTGGCCGTAGCCACTAATACAGCGACTGTGACTCTGTGAGAGCCAGAAAAAGAGGGAGGCCAACGCCTGGCCTCTGCAGAGGTAGCACGCGGCAGAGCAGATAAAAGAGTTCCAAGGTTACAAAAAACAGATGAAAGAGAATTTTCGAACCAGGGCCGGCTCCTATGTCCTACCCGTTGGCTGCTACTCATTCCAATCTGAGAAGCCCGGTAGTGTACGCCGAATGGGATGGTGGCAATGAATGATTAGGATTTTAGGAGAAAGCAGAGCGCCATGTCGGGCAGTGCAAACGTCATGGACGGTTATAACGAGGAGTGCGACTTTCGGTGTAGAGGGAATGCTTACACTATTGCGCAGGCCGAGTAGAGGGCAGGAATAGGGGAATTTATTTATTTTTTCTTTACCGTTCAAAACAAAATGTGCAGCTTTTCTGAAGCGCATACCGGAGGTTCGGAGGCATGTCTGGTAAGAATTGAGAGTAAAGGGTAGCACCGTCCGTAAAAGGCAGCAAGAATACCAAGAGAAGGTGCGCAGTGATAAATCATTTGGAGTTGCCTATGTATAGAATGGTGTTTTTGTCTGGATCCGATAAAAATCCTCCACGCCTCTGTCACTATTTATTACATATAGTGATTTGTTCATTTTTTCCCTATCATTTTGCTTCCCACTGTCCATTCTTCAACTGGGTTGGTTTCCCAGTCATCCCTGTTATGAAACAAAAAAGAGTAAATCGTCAAATGTTGAAATCACGCCTCTACCCTAGTACTGAATTAAAGTTTTTTTACGCATCCGTCTCAACACTCCCGTCTAAGGTCGTATATTTAGCAATTTTGCAATGTAATCCAGTTTAGAGCGCCATTTTGACATGCAAATCAAAATTCAAGAGAATTTTCATCTCTTTTACAGTTAATCACTGTTAGGTATAAGGTGTGCGAGTGCTTGGAGTGCTCAGATTTTTGTCACGCCAATGAGTTTGAGAATTGGGGTACTACACTTAGATATTGTATATTTAGAGTCATGAATATGACTTAGATATTACCGAACAACATTATACATACATGAATCATATATAGGACAGGTAACCACTTGATCTGGTCAATAGGTTTTGACCCAACCAGACTATTATTACCTAGTTTAACTTGATTTTGAGAATTACCCTAACTTTCGAGTGAGACAACATACTTTTTAGTGCAAATTTTCAATAAACTTGGGAATTATCAATACTCAAATTAACTATGGAAATATAATTTTTATAATTGATTTCATCGATAATTATTCAAAATTATGTTATGAAAATTAATATTTTAAATAACTTGATTTAACTTGGATTGAACTTGGTTTTGGAGATATGAGATCTATATATTTAGCCAAAATTTGAGTACTAACACTCCTAAGCTAAGTTGTGAACGCAATTGGTTTCTTGCAGTTAATCAAATTGAGTTTAAGTTCTAGAAATCGGTGAAAATTTTTCAAATGGCTTTCAATATTGTTTCATCGAAAATCCGCCGGTCCGCGAAGAGGCGCGACCAAGAGAATATTTCAATTACTTTAGAATAATTTTGAGTTTACAAGGTGTGTGAGTCAGGAAAAAAAGCGAGTTCACTCTCCTAATAACCCTCTGATTCGATCTCCGTGTGGTTTGGGTGAAGTTAAAGCTTCTGGCGAGGTCGTCGTCGAGACTTCGAAGTTACGTAAACGAACGCATACCGATCCGGTGTGGCTTTTGTCCGTTTGGACGGAAGTATTTGTGTTTCGTGTGTTTCGACTTATGACAATGCGGCGACGGTCGCGTAATGGCTTCGGTCGAATGTAGAGTGACGAAACGCAGATGTTGAACTTCTTTGCGATGAAAGAACCTCGTGCGTGAGGAACTCTTCTCTCGAAGGGAGCTTTGGACCTTCGATTTGGGAACGAGAGAGAGCTTCAGACCGATGTTCGAGAGAGCCTTTCGAATGTGATTCCTCTAACTTTTCAATTTTTCCAACCAACCCCTGGAACGGGAACGTCCGCCTTTTGTAGCCAGTCTTTGTAGTTGTTGAGGGATTTTTTTTGGGAAAGGGGATCACGATCCCCCCTTCGCCGTGGAAGTTGAGGGAAGAGGGGAGGAGGGAGACCGGGAGCTCCCCCGTTGAGATCCCCCGAATGAGGATCGTGGCTTCTTTTTATAGGTTTTCGCCTTCCCGCTTGAAATGGCTGACCAGATGCTGACTCATGCTGACGCGATGACTCATCGAAGTCGTTGCGACTAGACGATGACTCACCGAAGTCTATGATGCGGCGAGATGACTCACCGTGTTGACGACGCTGACGAAAACGGAACCTGGCGGTGGGCTGCGTTGAGTTACTTCGAGAATTGTCGCGGCCTGTCCACGAACTTTGTTTACTGGGTCATTGGACTTCTGGATCTGTCGAACGTGGGCCATGCACATTTTGGTGCATACAAATTGCCCCCTTCGAGACTTGTTCGTTCAGGAGGAGCGAACAAGTTTCGAACGTGAAGATGAACGAGCACAACACACACACCCCCTTTTTTTTTTGTTTCTTTTTTTTTTGTTGATCCTCTTACTCTTTTAGGATCGTTTATCTTTTGTGTAATGCGATTTTCTATCCGATCCTCTTGCTTTTTTAGGACAATGTATATTCTCTCATTACACCTTGTATGTATATTTTTTTTTCATTCTTTTTTTTTTTTTTTTTTTTGGCTCTCTTCTTTGTTTTAGAGCTGTTTGCTTTTTCGATTTTCTTTTTTTTTGTATACACGTACATGTGGAATATATGCGGTATAAAAAATGATGAACACCTGAAAGCGAGATGTCGCAGAAACAACGACGACTTGGAGTTGAGCTGCTGGCTTCTGATGTCTGCTTTGAGTGTTGCCGAAAGTTGTTTCAAACCTCGGATGGCTAGTGAAATTCTGCTTCGACAGAATTGGTTCTACACTGGAGGAGGGGAGACTGCGTGGTGCTGACTCATCTTGGACGACCTCCGGCCTCGGCAGAACTGCTCCCGCGCAGGGGAGGAAGGGAGGACGGTTTCAGCAGAACTGTTCCGGCCTCGGCAGAATTGCTCCTACTGGCAGCGAGTTGTTCGATTTTTGGCCGAAGGGGAGGTAGTGCCGCGGCCCCGGCCAGGTGGCGCCGACTCAGGGCAAAAGCTCAAGCAAAGCCAGAGTTGTCCGATTTCAGAGAACTGCTCCCCCTGGAGGAGGGGAGGAGGTCACGCCAGGCCCCGCCTGCTTTCGCCCCGCTCGATTTCTCACACTAGACGACCCAAAGATTTGTCGATTCTGTAGAACTGGTCGCAATGAAGATCAGTGTAGCTCTCGGTGACACCTTCTCGTTGCGTTCGCAATTGGCGAGTTGAGAATTTTTATTTATTTATTTATTTATTTTTTTATTTTTTTTCTGGCGCCTCGAGCTTCAGGTGGAGCGAGAGCATAGGTCCTCTTGCACATAGTCGTCGGACACGAAGTCGGAACAGGGGGTGGGGACGGCAAGGAGAGAAGGAGAGAAGGAGAGAGGAATTGAAGTGGGAGGGAGAGAGGGGGAACCGACGCCAAGGGAACCTTATAGGCATGGGAGGGGAAGCGAGGGAGGCAGGGAAGATAAGGTTTAGAGCCGGGAGAATGAGGTCCATGGGAAGGAGAAAGGGAAAACAGGGGAAGGAGAAAAAGGAGGGATGAACGGAGCCGAGGGAGGGTCACGGAAAGGAGAGAAGGGGAGAGGAACTGAGAAGGAGAGAGAGGAGGCTTAATATCGGGAGCAGGAAGAACCCAACCCACGGGGCTTGAGAGAGGGCTGAGTTGGGGCTGCGGGCGGAAGGAGAAAGGGAGAACAGGGGAGAAGGAGAAAAAGGGGGGGGCGGAAACGGGAGCAGCCAGGGGAGGGCCGTGGAAAGGAGAGAAGGGGAGAGGAATTGAGAAGGGGAGAGAGGAGGATTGGGGCGGAAGGAAAAGGAGAGAAGGAGAGGCTAAGCGGGAGGAAGAGAGGAAGGGAGGAGTGGGGCGGAAGGGAAAAGAAGGAGGGGGGGATCGGGCTTTGCCGTGGGCCCCACCCCAATAAGTTTCACATCTGACCCAGGGTTTTCCAGGTCGTGACTCTTTAATCAGGCGGACAGGGTCCCGCCCTAATTGGATTGGCGCTGACCTAGGGTTTTCCAAGTCGTACCTTCTCAATTAAGGGATGTGGGCCCCGCCCTAATTCTCTTCTTTGATAACTTTAGTCAATTAATCCCCTTATCAGAGGAACTCATTGACTTTCCTTAGCTTCTCCTGTGATTCTATTCTAAAAATTCTCCTTTTCTTCTTGACTGTCTGCGACGACTGCTTTTTTTGTCAGTCCACGATTCGAGACTCTGTAGTTTGGCATTTTTTCTGTCACTCTGTGCTCAGTCTGCCACTGTATTCTGGGAGACAGTCTTCGGACTGACTGTTTTGGTCTGCGACTTTGGGCGGCTGTACGTGGTCGTCTGCTATCTTCTTTGATCCCTCCGGCTTGTGTCAGAGCTTTCTGCGAATCCGATTCAAAGGTACTGTAAAAAAAAATTTTTTTTCTCCCGGAAGGCTCGGATTGAATTCGAGTCAGCCAGGTTTCCCAACTCTCTTTTTTTTTTCTTCTCTTCTTCCTTTTCCTTCCTCTTTTTCTCTCCTCTCATTTTCGACTCCTCCCTCAGTCTCTCTTTTTCTCTCTCTTTTCTTTTTTTTGAGTTTTTTTTTTCTTTTCTCTCTGTCTTGCGCTCTAAGTGTTTGTCAATTTGTCCATGACAAAATTGACAGTTTTGTCGAGGCGTTGTGAGTTTGCATGGTGCCTGGCTCTGTCGCCAGGTGCTGCAATCGTTCGGTCGCTACGGGCTCTGTCGCCAGTGCTGAAATTTCTCATGACTGATCCGGCTTGGTCGCTAGGAGACGATCTGTCAAGCGCTAGCATACCCCCGGTCGCCGGGTGTAATTAGCGATCGGGTCGTAGTAGGCCAAAGTTGATTGCCAATGCGAAGTTGCAGCCGGCAAGGGTCGTCGGGTGCGAGTAGTTGTTGAGGTCGCAGCTGGCAAGGGTCACCGGGTGTGAGTTGTGTTGCCCTTTTCCTTTTTTTTGTTGCGACTGCTTCTTTTTGTCGTAGCTCTTTATTTTTTTGAGCGACGGCTTCTTTTTGTCGCGGCCTTTTTTTTGTTTAGCGACTTCTTTTTTTTTTCGCTTTTTTTTTTTTTTTTGTCCGAAACGAAGTTACGTGCACTGCACACCCTTTGATTGCGGTCGGCTTGGTCGCCGAGAGGTTGGACGTCTGTTGTAGTTACCGATCGCCGAGGCTTTGGTTCGGTTGAGCTCGGCTAAGTCGCTAGGAGGCTGAATTCCAGCGTTGGTGCACCTGGCTCGGTCGCCGGGTGCGAGCTTGTTCTGTTGGTTGCGTCCGGCTCGGTCGTCGGGTAGTGTTTTTGCACTCTTCTTCACGCCTGTTTTGGTGCTGGGCGTCTGTTTTGATCACGACCAACTGTTTGACTTGGTCGCAATGAGTTGAGTTGCGCCTGGCCTGGTCGCGGGGCATTTTGGTTCGCAATATCCCTTTCCTGTCCAACTCGGTCGTCCGGCACTAGGACCGGGTATGCGGCATCTAACTCTGTCGTTAGATGCTGAGTTCTCTGTTTTGGTGCGCCTAACTTGATCGTCCAGGACTAGAGAACTCTGTCTTGTTCGCCTCCGGTTTGGTGGCCGCGAGACTTTGGGACTGTTCTCGGTTTGGGCCGTCGAGAACAGTGTTGTTGTTTTGGTCGGACCCGACTCGGTCGTCGGATGCTGCTCCTTTTTTTTTTTACAGCGGCCAGCCTTGTAGTTGGCTGCGAATTTGAAGATGTGCTCCACCCGATTTGGTCTCTGGGTGAGATAACTCCATTTTGATCGTGCTTTTCGGCTTCGGTCGCCGAAAGCAGAGACTTGTTTGTCGACCGCCAAAAGGATTGGTATACCTCTTCGGTTTGCCCCTCTTTTTTTTTTTGTTTCTCCATTTTTTTTTTTTGACCCGACGACGTGTTCTTTTTTGTCGGCCCTCTGTTTTTTTTTCTTGCGACTTGATTTTTTTTTTTGTCGCGGGTTCCCCTTCTTTTTTTTTTTATTTATGACTCGCTCTCTTTTTTTTTTTTTATTTGGTCGCGGGGGATACATAAATTTTTTTTTTTTTTTTTTTTTTGAGAGTGATTGACGTACCTGTTTGTTTTGCCGCAGATGTCTACTATCTCAGCTTCAGTTACCCTCCTCGGTCTGACCTTCTCGGATGTCTCTGTGCTGTCCGATGGTGTTGCGCGACGCTGCCTGCGGGTTAGAGATTCAAATGGACAAGAGAAGTCGATGTTATCGTCCAGTAGTTGAGGACGACCAGATTTGTTATCTTCTGCGACAAGCGGCCTTCCCTTCACATCATGCTGGGGGGAACGTTCTGTTGAGCCCTCTGCATAAGTTAGCAACGTACACAGCACCCGAGCTATCGATTCACGACCCTCGGTTCGGCACTTGGGACGATTCACACCCTGCACCACCGGTTCCTTTTCCCGTCCATGTGCCCTTTTACTTCGAATGGACCTGCACCATCGTTCGTACTTGCCCAGAGATCTTGGCTAGGCTGGGCATTTTGACCGCAATCCGTGCCTCGGCTTTTACTTATCAGTGCTCCACCCATGTGATTCATGCCTTCTTGGAGCTGTGGTGTCCGTCGACGAATACGATTTTCACTCGAGGTGGGGAATTCTCGATTTCTTTGTGGGACTTACATCATCTTTGTGGGCTGCCCGTTTCAGGATCTATCTACGACGAGGTGGTGCCGACGGTGGCTGACGTTACTGCTGTCCGAGCTCTACCGCTGCCAGAGGGTGTATCATATTTACTGCTGGCCTTCTACCGGATTTACTGTCGTCGCGACCCGGGAGACAAGAAGAGTCCTGCCGTGTCCTTTTCGGACTGGACATCATTTTGGTTTTGCACTGAGGAGGGGGTCGTTCCTTCGTCTGACCCTTGGGTTGATCGCGGCAAGATGACGGAGTCCCGTAGTAGAGATCGTTCTACTATTCAGGATCGGGTCCTTGTTGAACTCGGCGTACCTGAGGCTCTTGCAGATGAGGTCTACTTGGCTCTTTGGATGAACAACTTGCGACCGATAGGAGACAGCTTGATGCAAAAGATGAAGAGGCTGCCACTATTCGTCGACATTTGGCCGAGATTAGAGCTCGGCCTACCTTTAGCGAGCAGGAGGGACATGAGCTAGCTGACGCCCAGGCTGAGGTGATCCGTTTGAAGGGCCAACTTACCAGTTTCGAGCTTCCGCGACTTTGAGGCCATATCACTCTTTCTTTCCTTTGCATTTTTTTTGTTTGCCTCGTTTATGTTTTGTGAGGCTGAGAATATTCCCATTTGATATTTTATGAGAAGTACTCTCCTTTATTCGTCTACTTTTCCTTTTCTCACATTTTTTCGCTGCCCATTTCATGGGTAAAATCGTTTGAGAAATTTACCGTTCGTTATTGGGAGCTCTGACCCGTTTGCAGTGACGAGCTTAAAGGCGCCATTGGTATAGGCCTCCTGCACCACGTAAGGTCCTTCCCACTTTGGGGCGAATTTGCCCCCGGTTTTGCTGGTGAAAAGCATCTGCCGTCTTATTGCGAGCACGAGATCGCCTTTCTGGAATGACCTGAGTCGTACCTTTTTGTTGAAGGCTCTGGTCATGCGGGACTGATAGCATTCGAGACGTTGTTGTGCCTCGAGTCGTTGCTCCTCGAGAGACTCAAGTTCTGCGAGCCTCAATTGGGCACATTCCTCCGTCGTCAATCCTTCTCTTACTGCTATGCGTAAGGAAGGGAGTTGTACTTCGAGAGGGAGCACCGCCTCGGAGCCATAAACCAGCGAGTATGGAGTCGACTGGGTAGGCGTTCTGGCCGTCGTTCTGTATGCCCATAAAGGTTCGGGAAGCTTTTCATCCCAGCTCCTTTTGTGGGTGCCGACCGTTTTCTTCAGAATTTTGCAGAGTGTCTTATTGAAGGCCTCTGCGAGTCCATTGGCTGCCGGGTTGTAAGCCGACGACATCCGCTGTTGTATCGCGAAATTTTTTCGCGGCGGTCCATGACTTTATTCCTGAAGGGTGTGCCGTTGTCCGTCACGATATACCGTGGAACTCCATATCTGTATATGATTTGAGTTCGGATAAAGTCGGCGACGGTGGTGGCTTTGACCTCTCGGTAGGCTGTAGCTTCGGCCCATTTGGAGAAATAGTCGGTGGCAGCCAAGATGTATTGCCGGTCGGTGTCGGATTTGGGAGTGATAGGGCCGATGAAATCCATGCCCCAGGCTTCGAATGGCCAGGAAGCGACCGTTGGGTGAAGCGGCACCGGTGGTTGATGTATGTAATCGGCATGGAGTTGGCACGGTTTGCAGGTTCGAGCCATTTCGATGGCGTCCCCGAGCATAGTTGGCCAATAGTAGCCGAGTCGTTTGACTTGTAGGTGGAGCTTTGGGCCAGCTTGATGTGCACCACAGATCCCACCATGTGTTTCTTTCAACACTTGCAACCCCTCTTCTTTTGAAAGACAGCGTAGGAGCAGACCTTCATACGACCTTCGGTATAGTACATCGTTGATGAAAATGTACCGAGGAGCTGTCCGCCGGATTTGGACTCGCTCTCGCAGGTCGACTGGGAGTGTGCTGTGACGAAGGAAGTTGATGATAGGCTTGCACCAGTCCTCGGTCTAATTTTGGCTAGCCGAGATAGGGAGAGATTCTTCTTCTGTCTCCTCTGTTTTTGCTCTTCTTCTTTTTTCTTCCTCGAAAGTGGTGGAGGGATGACCCATCGCTTCACAAATGGGAACTTGGTTTGGTCGTTCGTCGGTCGGTGTGCTAAGCTGGCGGCAATGCCGGCTAATCGTCGGCTGGCCCATTCTCGGGCGAGGGACATAGTGGAGTGAAACTTCCGGATTTGGGCCAGAAGTTCACCGGCATATCTCCAGAGAGGTTCGAGCTCGAGTTTCTTGACTTCGAACTCTCCTGACAATTGCTTGATGACCAAAGCCGAGTCGCTGTAGATATTTAATTGCGGCAGTTGCATCTCGACCGCTATACCGAGTCCCAGGAGGATGGCTTGATACTCTACTTCATTGTTCGAACAAATCTGGGATAGCGCGAACGAATACGGCAGTAGATCCTTCTTTGGAGACACAAAAAGGACTCCGGCGCCAGCTCCATTTCTTCGTGCGGCGTCATCAAAATACATCTCCCAAGAGGGAAGTACTTCGACCAGGAATATTTCTTCGTCTGGGAATTCCTCAGTTAACTCCCATTCGGCCGGCACTGGGTGGTCGGCCAAGAAATTAGCAAGAGCTTGTCCTTTGATAGCTCGTTGCGGAACGAAGTTGATCTCAAATTCGGAGAGAAGCAACACCCATTTTGCCAATCAACCAGAGAGAATTGGTCGTGACATAATATACTTCAACGGATCAGCTCTTGAAATGTGATTTGTCGAATGCGCTAGGAGGTAGTGCCGAAGCTTTTGAACTGCGAATATGAGAGCCAGACAGGTCTTCTCAATCGGGGTATAGTTGAGCTCGGCGCTCACCAATGTTCGGCTAAGGTAGTAGAGAGAACGTTCTTTGTAGTCCTCATCACATTGAGCCAAAAGAGCTCCCACCGACTTCTCCTGTGCTGCGATGTATAGCAGCAATGGTTTGTCGACGATCGGAGCTACAAGCACTGGTGGCTTGGTGAGATACGCCTTTATGTTGTTAAAGGCGTTCCGGCATGCATTGTCCCACTCGAACGGTGTACCCTTCTTTAGCAGCCGGCTGAAAGGCTGGCACCTCCCGGCAAGGTTCGAAATGAAGCGGTGGATGTACGCCAGGTGACCTTGGAAGCTTTTAAGCTCAGAGACGTTTCTGGGCTCCGACATCTTTTGAATGGCATCAATTTTTGACTGGTCTATTTCAATTCCTCTGTGGTGGACGAGGAATCCCAAATATTTGCCCGAGGTGACGCCGAAAGCACACTTCAACTGATTCATCTTGAGCTGAAACCGTCGCAGTCTCTCGAACACTGTCCGGAGGTCGAGAAGATGGTCGGCTCTCTGCTTTGTTTTCACCACCAAGTCGTCGACGTAGCATTCGACTCGCTTATGGAGGAAGTCGTCGAAGATGTTTTGCATCGCTCTTTGATATGTCACGCCGGCATTTTTGAGTCCGAATGGCATAACTTTGTAGCAGAAGATGCCTTTGGGGGTGCGGAAAGCCGTGAGTTCTTCATCTTTTGGGTCCATCCTAATTTGGTTGTAGCCAGAGGACCCGTCCATGAAAGATAGAGCCTCGTGACCTGTCGTCGCATCGACCATGAGCTCGGTAATTGGCAGAGGGAAGTCATCCTTCGGGCACGCTTTGTTCAGGTCGCGAAAGTCGACGCAAACTCAAATTTGGCCAGTCTTCTTTTTTTGACGGGGCGATGTTTGCAATCCAGGGCCGGGTACTTCACCTCCCTCGATGAAATTTGCTGCGATCAACTTGTCGACCTCCTTTTTCGATTTCTGGCACTAGTTCTGGCGGAATCGCCGTTCGCGATTGCTTCACCGGTCGAACGTAAGGATGAACCGCCAACTTGTGGACTGCCACTTTCGCGGTCGAGGCCAGGCATCTCTGTGTAGTTCCAGGCAAAGGTGTCGCGATATTCGCGAAGCAGCGCCATGTATTCGACCTCTTCATCGGCTGTCAGTGAAGCACTGAGGAATGTCGGCCTGGGGTCCTCTGCTGTGCCCAAGTCGACTTTCTTTAATTCATCGACGGTTGACTGGCCTCCTTCTTCGAATTCAGCCGGAGCCTCCTTCAAAACAAATTCCTCATCATCTTGTTCGTCGTCGGTGACGGAGATGTGATTCACCATTACCGAGTCGTACGCGCGAGCTCGTGCGAGGGCTGCTTTCAAAGTATAGATGATGACTGGCCCGCCGTCTTTCTTTGGTTGATGTCGATTGATGGCAGCTTTTGTGTAAATAATCACCGGCTTTGAAGTATTTTGTTCCTCTGTTGGGATTTGGCCAACTGAGACTTGGTACACGTCTGCCGATGATTTTCTGGTTATCTTTACCGGCTTCGTTTGGGCTGTATAGATCTTGATTGGTTTTGGCCTTTCATAGCCAAGGCCCAGGCGACCTTGACTGATGCGATGCCCTTCGTTCTTTAGCTTCTCCTGCTATGGAGTGAAGACGGGTAAAGTCACAAGAGGCTTGGCATGAATCTCGTCTTTTGTAAGATTGCCCCCTGCTCTGGCCATCAACCGGTAGGCATTTGGGTCGAAGCCTTCATTTGAGCGTGTGGACGGCAACTGTTGTTGGTTCGGCAGCCGCTTCACGATACTTCTTTCCTCTAATTTTGGTAGAGGAAGCGTGACCTTTTCTGGCAACGGGGTCGGCTGGATTTTGTTACAGGCGACCAGGGGAGCCTCTCCTTTCTTCCTTTGCGACTGTGGAATGTATCGCAAGATGGGCATGTTGCGCCGATTTGGTGTAGGCGCTACTGTGGCCGATTTATGACTGTGTGCTGGCTGCTGTGGAGATACGACTTGCGTCGTGGTCTGTTTGGGAGATACAACTTGCGTCAAAGTCTGTGGTTTGGCTAACTGCGACGACTGTTTGAGTGTTGCATCTTGCACCGGTTGTTTGGACGATGCAACCTGCGTCGGGGTACCTTTAGCGTTCGCTGCTTGGTTCGACCAAGGTGACAATTTGATTGTCGGTCTGGTCGTCAGATAGAATTTAGCATCTGCGAACGACGCCTCTGCTTCTGTGAATGGGCTTTTGTCAGCATACACCGTTTTCTGCTCGCCGTTTTCCCAATACTTGAAGCATTGGTGCAGTGTGGATGGTACGACTCCGTTTGAATGAAGCCATGGTCGACCCAGGAGCAAATTGTAGGATGTCCTAGAGTCGATGACTTGGAGAGGAGTGTCGGCTACCATATCCCCGATGTGCAGCTTCAGGTTCGTCATGCCGAGCGTTCTTTGGCCCTCCTGGTTGAAGCCTTGAATGAGGAGAGAACTTGGAGAAAGGTCGCCAGCAGAGAGACCAATATTCTTCATCGTGCGGATGGGCAGAATGTTGACTGCAGATCCACAGTCGATGAGGATACGGTTGATTTTGTGATCCCTGATGTAGCCGGAGACGAACAACGGTCTGTTGTGATTCTTCGACCCCAATTGTGCGTCTTCCTCTCTGAATGTAATGCAGGGCGGGCATGTGACGACCAATGCTTCCTCCGACTTTGCGAGATGCGCTTTGGTGTAGGCATCTTCCTCTTCTTTTCGAAAAGGAGGGGTTAACCCGACTTTCGGCAGGTCGTTCTTTCTCATCAGCAGCGTCTCGAGCTCAGCTTTGAGTTCCTCTGGTTTGTCGAGGACTCGGATTAAGGCTTGTCTGGACCTGATGTCCAAATCGAGATCATCTTCTATTTTGTTGAGATGTGAGATTTGTTTGAGCGACGTCTCGAGGTCGTCGCATTCGACGACTGGTCTTTTGCCCTTTTCTTTTGTTGCCGTTTGCTCGGGAGGAGCTGTTGAGCAGGTCGCCACCATTGCAGGCGGCGAGAGGAACTCCTTCGGGAAGAACTCCGCCAATGTGACGGGTCTTCTTTTCTTTTTGTTTGCCCCCTAGACGTCAGTCCTAGGGGCTTTTCTTTAGCGTTTCACGGCTCTTTTGTTTGACCGCTTTGCTTTTTTTTTGATGGTCACCGGTGCCGGTTCGATTTCTCGAATAGGCTTCTTTCTCCGGGTGACCAAGATCCACCCCTCTGCGTCGGCTGCAGCTTCTTCATGGGGTGCCGATTTTGGTGCGACCTTAGACGGTGGTCGTCTGTTGTTATGAGGTCGGCTGGAGGGACCGGGCTTTGGTCGGTACTCCTTCTTCGTGGCTTGCTTCTTGTTTGGCCGAGTTAGCTGGTTCGGCTCGGATCGGATGGAGATGGCATATGAGGAAGCTGTGTTTTGAGCTCCTTCGATTTCAATACGGCCTTGCGCCGCCAGCTCCATGATGCGGTCCTTCAAGACGAAGCATTTCTCCGTCGAGTGCCCAATCAGTCGATGGTATTTGCAAAAATTGGGATCTTTGCTTTTGGATTGGTCGCCAGGTCTTTTGATTTCTGGTAGCCTCAGTAGTTGGTTGTCCAGCAGCTGATTGAGCATGATGGGAACGTCGGCGTCGGCAAAGGGATATGTCTTTGCCTGTCGTTCTTCCAGTGTCAGCTTCTTGAAACCTCCCGTCAATTGTCGTGGGAGGTAAGTCTGCTTGACCTTACTGCCGACCTTGATTGGCTCGACAGTATTTGTCGCGAAAGAGGATTTTGATTTCTCTTTCGTTTCTTTGGATGCAGTCGCAGCAGGTGCCTTCCCCTTTTTGCGAGGGTCGGCGGAAGAGGATCCTTCTTCTCCTCGTTCTTCTATCAAGTTTTCCATATTGTGAGCTTCTGTTGCGAGCTCCTGGAAATCTTTCGGCCTTCGGCTCTGTATGTAGCAGAGGAGGTTCCATCGCATTCCCCGTGAGCACATTTCTATTTCGGCTTCGAGCGATAGATTCGAGCTTTCTTTGCAATTGAGGCTCAGGTTCCTCCATCGGTTGATGTAGTCGACCACTTTTTCGCCCTTCTTCTGTTTGAGATTGGCGATCTCGACTAGTGTTACAGTACGCCGAGTACTGTAGAATTGACTGAGGAATTCGCTCTCCAGTTGCTCCCAACTGTCAATAGACTCTTGAGGCAGCTCGATGTACCAATCGAAGGCATTTCCTTTCAGCGATCGGCCGAACTGCTTGACCAACAAGTTGTCGTCTGTGCCGGCGTTGTTGCAAGTCTCTATGAAGTGAGCGACGTGCTGCTTTGGGTGGCCGTCGCCGTTGAATTGTTGAAACTTGGGAGGGTGATAGCCGATTGGCATTGGGATGTTCTGGATCCTCTGTGTGTACGGTCTCTTGTAGGCGAATGATTTGTGGTCGCCGGCATTGTTTCGTACTGCACGGTTGATGAGCTCTGTAATGGAGTCAAGGGTAAGAGCAGACGGATCCACTTCGGGTCGGCTTATGCGGATGGGCACTGGAGCGACGGGCGGCAGCTCGTCGTCAGAAGAGGAGTCTTCTCGCAGCAGCTCGGCTGAGGCACTGATAGTCGGCCGATTTCGGTCGACTTCTTGAGAGACGCCACCGGTGTTATTGGTGGTTGTGCCCATTTCGAGCCGTTCAAACAACTTCACAATTTGATCATTGCGAGCTGCTAGTTGAGCATCACGGGTTGCAAGCTGCGCATCTTTTATGCGCAGCTGTTCGCTTTGCTCCTTTATTGCAGCCTGCATCTCGGCAAGCTGTTCTTCAATAGTTTTGGCCGAAGTTGTCATCGTGGCCATCTTGACAGTTTGCGTCGGAGTAGTTGTTCTCGACGCGGCTTGAAGATATGAAGCCTTCGTTGGTGACTTCATTGGAGAGGTGGTTGTTGTGGGGGACCGGTCAGAAGGACCAGTCGCAGGTTGATTGCGGAAGGTGGTTCTGGGCGACGACTGGCTCGTAGTGACTGCCGTCGGTGAGAATCGGAAGGATGAGATAGGTGATGTTGCGGTAGGGGAGGTCGCCGTTGTTTGTCGGCGAGGTGAACGGATTGGTGGTGGACCAGCTGCTGCATTGAGTGCGGCCAGAAGGTCGTGTGAGACCAACATAACCGGCGAGTTGTCTGTCGCCGATGTTCTCTGTACGGAGGAAGCCGGCACAGAGTGCGTTCTGGTCGCAGGGAGAGAGGAGATGCCCCCGCTTTGCTCGTATTGCTGTACCAAGGTGGGAACAATAGAGCTTCTCCGTGACGGCGGCGACTGCGTCGGGATGGCGGTCGGGCTGCGAGAAGGTGAAGCGACGACAGCCAGATATGTTGGCTTGGCCATCGCCGACATCAGTTTGGTGGAGGATGCGGCAGGTTTAGTTGAGGCCGCGGTAGCCGGAGGAACGAACACGGCCGTTGGGCGACGGGTGTCGCGCATGAAAGGAGCTTGTCCAGTGGACAAACTTCTGGCCAGAGCCCTTGTAAACGGGCGTGTGGCATGTGGAGGAGACGTTGGAGCGTGGAGGTTGGCCGGAGATGCGGCTGTTGGTCCGCAGACTCCGGTAGTCGATCTTGCAGTCGCGGCGGGGCGCGGTTGAGCAGAACTCGAGGAGGCAGTCTGTTTGCTTCCGTTGTTGTTATTGTTGTTGTTGCCGTTGTTGGCATTGCTGGCCATGGCTGAGGTTGGGGATTATTTTTTTTGTTGGACGGAGAAGGAGATGAGAGGTAGGAAATGTCCCACCGGGTGTGCCAAATCTGTTTCAGCGAAAATCCGCCGGTCCGCGAAGAGGCGAGAGCGAGAGAATATTTCAATTACTTTAGAATAATTTTGAGTTTACAAGGTGTGTGAGTCAGGAAAAAAAGCAAGTTCACTCTCCTAATAACCCTCTGATTCGATCTCCGTGTGGTTTGGGTGAAGTTAAAGCTTCTGGCGAGGTCGTCGTCGAGACTTCGAGTTACAGAAACGAACGTACACGATCTGGTGTGGCTTTTGTCGGTCGGACGGAAGTATTTGTGTTCTGTGTGTTTCGTCTTATGACAATGCCGACGACAGTGCAGAATGGCTTCTGGTCGAACTGTAGAGCGACGAACTGCAGATGTTGAACTTCTTTGCGATGAAAGAACCTCTGTGCGTGAGGAACTCTTCTCGGTGAAGGGACCTTTGGACCTTCGATTTGGGAACGAGAGAGAGCTTCTGCACTGATGTTCAGAGAGCCTTTCGAATGTGATTCCTCTAACTTTTCAATTTTTCCAACCAACCCCTGGAACAGGGAACGTCTGGCCTTTTGTAGCCAGTCTTTGTAGTTGTTGAGGGATTTTTGCTGGGAAAGGGGATCACAATCCCCTTTCTGCTCGTGAAGTTGAGGGAAGAGGGGAGGAGGGAGACCAGGAGCTCCCCGTTGAGATCCCCTGAATGAGGATCGTGGCTTCTTTTTATAGGTTTTCATCTTCCTGTTTGAAATGGTTGACTGTATGCTGACTCATGCTGATGTGGCGATGACTCATCGAGTCGTTGCTTACTAGATGATGACTCACTGAGTCTATGATGCGGCGAGATGACTCACCGTGTTGACGACGCGACGAAACGGGATCCTGGCGGTGGGCTGCGTTGAGTTACTTCGAGAATTGTCGTGGCCTGTCCACGAACTTTTTTTACTGGGTCGTTGGACTCCTGGATCTGTCGAACGTGGGCCATGCACATTTTGGTGCATACAAATATATATTGACCAAGATCTGTTGCGAATGGGGGCCTGTACGCATCGATGCGCATAGATAGGGTGGCCACGGGTTCCCGTTAATTGGGAACCCCCCCTGACCTGACCCGCTTAGAGCGGGTTCGGGTTTGCATTTTTTCCCGACGGGGTGGGTTTGGTATTTCGAAGCAGAACCCATCATGGGTTCAGAGCGGGGATGGGTTTCGCCCCAAAAACCCAACCCGACCCGCTTAACACCTATGTAAAAAAAATAATATTAGAGGGTGTAAGTATCAAAATCTGACGCGGGCCAACTTTGACAAATCCATGCAACGACCCACCCAATAAACCATCGAAGTCCTACTTCGTGTGCATTGTGGACTGTTCTACAGTCCGCCCATCAATTTCATCAAAACAGCCTACCTGCGGGTCTGACATCCAGCCAAATCAATTCTTCAAATCAATTGGCAGTCAGCTACAATTAAAGCCACGCCAGGCTTCTCAAGTCATTTGACAGTCGGCTAAAAAGGTAAGACACGCTAGAGAAAACTTCAATCGACCAAGTTTGGTCGATCCCTCAATTACAGGGAAGCGAAAAGGAAAGTCTTCCCTCCTCTTACAGATCGAGAGAGAAAAAACAGGGAGCTCCCCAGTCCTCTCTCACTCTAACATAAGCAGAAGAAATCAATCGAGATCCCCTTTATGAGGATCGAGCTCCAACAAACAAATCAAACACTGGCTACAAATAGCCAGAGATTGAACGCCAAAGGGGTTGGACACACAGAGGCTCAGAAATTTTCACTCAAAGTCACTCGACTCAGAAACTTTCTCGAGCCCGAAGATCACAAATTCTCAAGTTCATCGGAATACACACAATCCACCGAAAAAGATCTACACATTCACCGGTAACGTCAATACGCCGAATACACGGAACACAAACACTTCCATCCGACCGACTATACCTGTCGTCATTCGTGCACACTCATTTAGAGACTCGAAGTTCGTCGTCGAACTGCAAAAGACAGTGACTTCACCATCAACCAAATTGGAGATCGAATCAAAGGAAAGCTAGGAGATCGCACCCGCAAAATTTCCTAATTCCCAAACACAAATTGTAATTTCTCTGTTCTTTCAATTGAATTAATCAATCAATCGCACCTTTTTACGGACCGAAGGTTTTTCACCGAAACAGATTTGGCACACCCGGTGGGACGTCTCCTACCTCTCATCTCCTTTTTTGATAAAAAAAAAAAAAAAATCTCATAATCCTATCCAATGGCCAGCCACAACAACAACAAGAACAACGACACCAATTCCTCCGAAGGAGTCAACCACGCAAGGGGTGGGAACCACCGCACAGTGCTCCCCCACCCTAGCACAGAACAAATTCTACCGAAGCAGAATTCCTCCGAAGGAGTCAGCCATAGGGGTGTAAATGGGTAATAATCGAAACGGGTAAGGGTTATTCCGTTACCCGTTTCAATTACCCTACCCGTGTTATGTCACCCATTTCGCCCGAATAAAAATTAGTCATTCCGTCACCTGAATTTCTTACCTGATTACCCGTGGGTAATCGGGTAATCGGGTAACGGGTAATCGGGTAAATAAATGGATAATAATATTTTAATAAATTTAATTATCTAACCCTTATAAATTAAAAAAAATACAAAAAAAAATAAAATCATATGAAAATTACATCCAAATTCTTAAGTTTATCTAAAAACAACTCAAACAAATGTACATCACACATATTATCTAAAAATAACATCAAATACATAAAGTTTTAAACAATTACCAAATTACTATCCGGGTAATCAGGTAATCGGGTAAGCAATACCCATTATCCATATTTCTTTCGATTAAGGGGCGGGTAATCGGGTAATTGGATAATCGGGTAATCGGGTAATCAAAACACATAATTTTGTTCCTTATCCATCCGATTACCATTCGGGTAATCGGGTAAAATTGCCACCCTTCGTCAGCCATGCAAGGGGTGGGGCCCATTGAACAGTGCTCCCTCTCCCCAGCGCAAAACAAATTCTGCCAGAATTCTCCGAAGGAGTCAGCCACACAGGGGGTGGGGGCCCACTGCATAGTGCTCCCTCTCCTCAACATAGCCAAATTCTGCAGAAGAAGAATTTCATCGAAGGAGTCAGCCACGCAGGGGGTGGAACCCACTGCGTAATCCCTCCTTCAACACAACTAAATTCTATCGAAGGAGAATTTCGCCGGAGTCACCCACGCAGGGTGGGGCCCACTGCGTAGTGCTCCCTCTCCCCAGCGCCGAACAAATTCTGTCGAAGGAGAATTCCTCTGAAAGAGTCCGCCACGTAGGGGGTGGGGCCCACTGCACAATGCTCCCTCACCCTAGCGCAGCCAAATTCTGCCAAAGAAGTATTTCGGCAAAATTTCGTCGAAGGAGTCACCCACGCAGGGGTGGGGCCCACTGCGTAGTCCGTCCCTCAACACAACCAAATTATGCCGAAGGAGTCACCCATGTTGGGTGGGGCCCACTGCGCAGTGCTCCCTCTCCCCAGCGCATCCAAATTCTGCTAAAGAAGAATTTCGCCCAAGAAGTCATCCATGCTGGGGTGAGGCCGACTGCACAGTGCTCCCTCACCAACGTAGCCAAACCTCGCCAAAACAGAATTTTGTCGACAAAATCTGTCGAGCTTGGGTGGGGCCCACAGCGCATTGCTTCCTGACGCGAACCCCCTCTCTAGAGTGAGTGCGACAGAGTTTACCGAAACAATTCTGTCAAAAATAGAGAAATCATCGAAGGAATCAGCAGGGATAAAGCGGGGTCCACTCTTGTTGATGCCAACTGATGTGATCCTAGCTAATCACTAGCAAGAGGACTAATCAATGTAATATAGACTTTCTGCAAGTCTGAATATCGTCCCACAAGGACCAAGCCAACAGTTAATTGCTTCGTGAATAAAAATCTAAAGTTTGAGAAATCTGATTTTGAAACAAAGTTCTAAACTAAACCAACACTTGAAACAGTTAGGAAAAGCTTTTGAGGGGATTAAATGATGAGAGAAGACGTTGGGAATCCAATTCCCTCCCTAGACACTTTTTAAGATTGGATATGAAAAGAGTTTTGGAAATCAGTTTTTGACAAGCTTATAAAACTATGGCTACAATCCGCATCGGCATCACCCTTTTCCATCTCCTAGAGCAAACTACCCGGCATAATCTACTCTAATTGACAGCATAAACATGAAGCTCACAAGTCATAGGCAGATCAACTAATCCAACAGGGTATTACTTTAAGGTCGAGGATTAACCCAAGGATTAGTGATCTACCTAGTGCATAAACTCAAAAAGACTGTAATTCCTATCAGCACGTCTCACCTTAAGCCCAGCGTCACCTTATAACCAGTACATAGCCAGAAAGCAAGAATGAATCAAGAAATTACAACAATGAAAACTCATTCATACACCAAAACTGAAAACCAATTGAATTATAAATCTCAATCTCATTACATGCCTAGGGAGTCATGGACTCCCAACTAAAAATGACTACTCCATGCTAGAATTGAAAGCACACAAAGAGGTTTGTACAACAGCCATGAATTAAGAAAGAATAAGTAAAGAAAACCCCCTTGGGAAGAATTCCCTTAACCCCTCTTGCTCCTTGGCTGGAAGCTCCACCTCTCTTCCTCAAAGTGACCAGAGTTCGTGTGAACTCCCTCTGGACCTTCTCCTCTCTCTCTCAACTAAACTAAAAAGAAGAACTGAATACAATATTGAAAGTAAAATACAAGAACTCGAACAGAAACTGGATGGAAAACTGGATCTAAAACTGAATGTCTTGAGCTTCTGCCTCGGACCCCTTTTTATACTTGAAGCTCTGTCCAGGATTTGTAATTTTAGCTTCTGTCCAGGGGTGTGAATTATGACTTCCCGACCTCAGAATTGGAAGAAATTACATCAGTACTTTCCTTCTGTAGTCCTTTCCATGCTCACGAAGTTTGAATCCATTCTGAGTTGGGAAGCTCGAGATATGAGGTGAGGAAGTTGCCTGATTTCTGCTGCCAATTTTTGCTTTGGGTCCACCACTTTGGAGATGTGCAACTTGAGAATCCTGGCTTGGATTGATCTGATTTTTCGTGACAAGATCCTCTGTAGTACCAGGAAGCTTCGTTCCAATTTTGGCTTCAATTGGAATTGTGAAACTCCTTCTCTGGTCTTCACAAAACTTGGATTTATCTCCTTCCATTGGCAGCAGATTCCTGTTTTGGATTAACCTCTTCTTTTGGACCATTCAATGCATCTGGACATAATTAAATTACCTTAAACTCTTCTTGGGCACCTTCCTTAGACGTCTGAGACTCCTTCTCCCAAGTTTGGAGTTGATTTGATTGCAGGTTCCCGAGATTTTTGTATTCTCAGCAACTGAGTCATCGGCGCGGTCGCGCCGAATATTGGCGCGATCGCGCCACTTAACCCGATATCCGGCGAAGTTAGGAAACCTCATGGCGCGGTCGCGCCGAATAATGCTGAAGAGGTGGCGCGGTCGCGCCAGTCCTTAGACAATTGCTTGGTCCCCGAATGGCAACTTTTCTTTCTGCTTTTAGCTCCCTTTGGCGCGGTCGCGCCCTCCATTGGCGCGGTTGCGCCAATTCACATTCCCCAACCGTTGGCTTTCATGACCGTTGAGTCGTTGGAATTTTTGAACATTAAATAGAATTTTCGAGGATTTATTTGGCGCGGTCGCGCCAGAATCAGCGCGGTCGCGCCGTTCTTCTTTTTGGCCTCTTTTGCTCATTTTTGTTCTGTTTTTGCTCCAAATCCCGTTTTTCTTCTTCCACTGGGTATCTGAGACATAAAACATAAAACTGAGTCATATTTGTTGATTTCATGCTCTGAATTAACTCAGAATTAAGATTTTCAATCAAATATAATGCCCAAAGATAGTGTCTTTTAGACACTTATCACCAACCTGCCAGAACAGTACATAAGAGTTATGTGAGCATCGAAATTCGCCGAAGATCGCCGAAACGCCTAACCCAGACTACCAAATCAATCTCCAACCACGGCGTCGCCGCAAACTCAATTCAGGTGCCTTTGACTTTCCCTATACCTGTACGTATATCTGTATACATAAACGAATACAAAAAAAAAAAGGTGTGTGTGTGAGTGCGTGTATGTGGTTACATGTTCGAGACTTACTCATTCGTTCTCCAAACGCATAATTCTCGAAGGGGGCAAACTATAGACGCCAAAATGTGATTGGCCCATCTACAATTAGTCCAGTCACCCATAAACCCACCGATCGCTCATCATGGGTGAATCCAGCAATTTTCGAATGCGACATCCGACAGGCCAACATCAAGCCCAGAGTTTTGCAACATCATTGCCTCGTCATCATCATGATATAGCCATATCAGCCTCATCATCGCTCTGTCATCTTGCCACTTCCCTGCCAATTACACATCGACCAAGTTACTGTCAGAAACCAAAAAAGGAAAGTCACTTCACCGATCTCCTTTCTAGGAATCGGTGGAGAGAGTCGAGTCTTCCCCCCCGAGGAGCAAGAGAAAAAGGAGGTTGATCCTCTTTCTGGGGAGCAAGAGAAAAAGGAGGTTGATCCTCTTTCTGAGGATCGACAGAAAGCATTGGCTACAAATAGCCAGAAAAAAAAACAAAAAAGGGAACCTTTTGGCCCAAAAGAGAGATCCTTCAGACCAGAAGAGTACAAAAGCTCTCAAGCCTGAAGTTCCAATGACTTGCTATTCGACGGATTTCACACAGTGTAACTGGAGCAGCTCTACACGTTCACTAGCAACGTCAACACGCGCGAAAACACGGAACACAAACAATTTCGTCTGGCCGACCAAAGTCATCATCGTTCGTGCACACTTGTTTTGGAAACTCGAAGTTCGTCATCAACTCGCAAGGAGCAGTAACTTCAAGCCAACTACACACAGAGATCGAATCAGAGGAAAGCTAGCAGATCGCATCCCATAATTTCCCAAATTC
The DNA here is from genome assembly GCA_019845555.1 of Aristolochia fimbriata. NCBI lineage: Eukaryota > Viridiplantae > Streptophyta > Magnoliopsida > Piperales > Aristolochiaceae > Aristolochia > Aristolochia fimbriata. Next base: position 19,995,889 of record CM034079.1, read on the forward strand.
AAAAACACAAAATTGTATTTTTCTCTATTTCTCAGTCGAATTAATCAATCAATCGCGCCTTTTCGTGGATCGGCGGATTTTCATTGAAACATACAGGTTCATAATATTTGTTTTCAAATTTTTTTTCTTATTTTTAAAATTTTTAATACAAAACATGTCATAGTGGATCGACCTCCTCTTTTCTGGGATCGACCTTCAATAGCAACACTCGACTACCTACAAATATCCGAAAGCACTCTGTCAAAAGGGTTAAAAAAATCATTACTCCAGAAATACTCCAAACACAGAAGTTCGAACCAGAAGTTCAAGCAACCTCACGTTAGTCAAAGACTGTCCAGACTACTGAAGCAGCTCTCCACAACCGTTGGAAATGCCAATACGCTGTAATACACGAGACACAAATACTCTCGTCCAACCGACCAAACCCATCGCCTGTTTGTGTACACTCTTCAAAGTCTCGACTCATCGTCGTTCGCATAAAGCAGTAACTTCGCCAGCACACGGAGATTGAATCAGAGAAAAGCTAAGAAATTGCATCCCCACATTTCCCCAATTTGCAAACATCAAATTGTAAAATACTCTGTTTTAAATCGAATTAATTCACTCGGTCGCGCCTTTTCGTGGACCGGAGGATATTTTAGGGAAAAGATTTGGCACGCCTGGTGAGACCTTTCCTACCTCTCATCCCCTTCTCTGTCAACTTCGAAAAAAAAAATCCAATACCCCAAATGGCAAGCAACAACAACAACAACACTGCCGCCAAGAAAGTCTCCACCGCAAGCTTTGCCTACCTGCGACCACTCGCCGACACAAGTGCGACTACCGCAGGTTGTCGCGGACTCTGCCAAACCAGTCGCAGCAGCTCTGGCCAGGTTAATTCCTGCAGCAAACAAGCCAACTTACCTGGCCGTCGCTACCACTTCACCGGCACACACCCGGTGACCAGCCCGACCCAGTCGCCACCATCGCAGAGGGTCTCCATCGTGCCTGCCATGATCCAGCGCTATGAGCAGCACACAACTCCAACTTCGTCAATGAGGAGGGATCCACAACCAGCCTCGGTCCTTCCCGGAAAGACAGCTGGGGCCGGTCGCCAATGGTGACTGTCTCTCATGACCTCTTAGCCGCGCTCACTGCCGCTGCTCAATCACCATGCTGACCGGCCCCAACAACTTCCCATTTGGTTCAGTCGCCAACCAATTCTTGCCAGAACACCCCAGCGGCCACTCCATCTAGCTTGTCGCCAATCAAAGCATCACCTCGCCAACACATCCCGACAGTCGACTCTCCAATCGATCGCCCACCGGGCCTTGCCACGTCAAAATACATTGACATCCTTCTCTACAACAGGGTCGCCAGTTAAAATGTCGCCACTCCGGTTCGCGATGGGAGCATCTCCTTCAACTCCCACCATTAAACTCACGACATGAGCATCTCTTTCAACTCCCACCATTAAAATCGCAGCTATGACAACTTCGGCCAAAATGGTCGAAGAACAACTTGAAAAAATGCAAGCCGGACTGAAAGAACAAGACGAGAGGATCCGAACTAAGGATGTTCAATTTTTCGCTCGTGACCTCCAGATAACGCAAATAATGGAGCGATTGGAGGCTCTCACGACCAACACCGGTGTCCTCTCACAAGAAGTCGACCAGAACATGGCGACAACCAGCGCCTCAGCTAAGCTCTGTCGAGAGGAGCTTGCTTTCTACGAGCAGCTGGTGGCCCCGGTGACAATTCGAAGGTTGCAGGACGAGGAGGAGCCAACCTCCCTTACACTCGACGTGGTGACTGAGATGATCAACTGTGCCTTACGAAACAGCTCTAGTGAGAGAAAATAGGTCTCCTACCAGAGGCCATACAATCAGCGTATCCAAAATCTCCCGATGTTGTTTGGGTACCATCTGCCTAAATTCCAGCAATTCAACGGTGACGGGCATCCAAAGCAGCACGTCGCACATTTCATCGAGACCTGCAACAATGCTGGTACCGATAACGACCTGCTAGTCAAGCAGTTCAGTCGTTCACAAAAGGGAAACTCCTTCGACTGGTACATTGAGCTACCACAGGAGTCGATCGACAGTTAGGAGCAGCTTGAAAGTAAATTTCTCAACCGGCTCTATAGCACTCGATGCACCATAACATTAGTCGGATTGGCCAATCTTCGACAAAAGAAAGGCGAAAAGGTCATCGAATATATCAATTGGTGGTAGAATCTCAGCCTTAACTGCAAAGAAAGCTCGAATTTGTTGCTTGAAGCAGAGATTGACATGTGCATTCGCGGCATGTCGTAGGGCCTTCTCTACTTCTTAAAGGGCAAGAAGTCGACTGACTTCTAGGAGCTCGCGACTGAAGCTCACGACATGGAAGTCGTCATGGAACAAGTCGGCGACATCACCCCACCAATTCCTGATCCCCACAAAAAGGGTAAAACTGTTGCAAAGGAGTCAAAAGAAAAGGTGAAAGGCTCCTGATAAGTGTCTGAAAGACACTATCTTTAGGCATGAAAATTGATTGAAAAATCTAATTATGAGTATAAAAGTAACAAATATGACTCAATTTCATGTTCTGTACATCAGGTACCTAGTGGAAGAAGAAAAACTGGATTTGGAACAAAAACAGAGGAAAAATGAGCAAAAGAAGCCAAAAAGAAGGATGGCACGTCCGCTCCATAATCGGCGCCACCGCACTAGGAAAATAGGCAAAAAATCAAAATAAAGGAGAAAAATGTCCAACGACTTAACGGACATGAAAGCCAACGGTTGGGGAATGTGAGGTGGCGCGACCGCGCCAAGGAACTGGCGCTACCTCACACAGAGACAGCATGGACGCTCCAAAGAGCTGCAAAATAGAGAAAGAGGAGTTGCCGTTCAGGGGACCAATGAAAAGTCTAAGGAGTGGCGCTGTCGCGCCAAGAAGTCTCCTAACTGTACACGGATTCGATGGCCGTTTCCAGACTTAGAAAGAACTTTGCTCCAGTGGCGCAACCGCGCTATTATCAGGCACATTATCGGCGCGACCGTGCCGATGACTCAACAACGTAAAATCACAAAAACCTCGGGATCCTGATAACCAATCAAGCCCAAACTTGGGAAAATAAGTCCTAAGTGCCTAAGGAAGGTATCCACGAAGACTCTAAGGAAATTTGCTCAAGTCCTAGGTGTTTTGAATGACCAAGAAGTGAAGTTCAATACAAATAAGGAAACATCTGCCTGAAGAGAAGATAAATCCGAGTTTGAAAAAGAGCAAATCTGGAGTTCCTGATTCCCAATTGAACCCAAATTTGGACTGAAGATTTCTGAGGAGATTGAGGATCATATCACAAAAATTCAGGTCAATGCAAGTCGGATTTTTAGAGTTTTATACTTTCAAAGTGGTGGACCCAGTGCAGAAATTGGCAGCAAAAGCAATCCAACTTCTCAACATCATATCTCGAGTTGCCTAACTCAGATTAAACTCCAATTTCGGACACAAGGAAAGGACCATGGAAGGAAATTTCGTGTGTAATTTCATCGAATTCTGAGGTCGGGAAGGCATATTTTATACCCCTGGATAGAGACCAAATTACAAGGCCTGGGCAGCAGAACAACTAGAAATAGAGTCCGAGGAAGAGTGTAAGGCATTCAGTTTTTAATTCAATTTCCAGCTTTGTTCTATAGTTTAGAGATAGGAGAAGGTCCAGAGGAAGTCTTACACGATCTCTGGGTGCATTGAGGAAGAAAGGTGGAGATTTCAGCCAAGGAGCAAAGGGTGACCAGGAGCCGGCCTCCACAGGGAGTTTCTGTGCTTAGTTATTTTTATTCATTTATGGTTGTTATTGAAACATTGATTTGTGTTTAGATTTCCAGTATGGAGTAGTCATCTGTAGTTGGGAGTCCAAGACTCCCTAGTCATGTAATGAGATTGATACATTATGTTTTAATTGGTTTTCAATTTGGTGTATGAATGAGCATTCTTAAGCTGTTAATTTCTTGATTCATACTTGTTGTCCTGCGATGTACTGGTTATAAGGTGAAGCTAGACTTAAGGTAAGATATGTTGATAGGATGTACATGATCTTTTTGAGTTCATACACTAGGCAGATCAATTAATCTAAGGGTTAATCCTCGACCTTAAAGTAATACCCTGTTGGATTGGATTGATTTACCTATGACACGAGACCTGATTCCCGACCATAGGTACGGTCCATGAGCTTCATGTTTATGCTATCAAGTAGGGCTGATTATGCAGGCTAGTTTACTCTAGGAGATAGAAGGTGATGCCGATGCAAAATGTAACCATGGTTTTATAAGCTCGTCAAAAATTGATTTCCAAAACTCAACTTCTATTTAATCTCAGAATTGCCCACGGAGGGAATTGGATTCCCAACGTCTCTTCTCCTTATTAAAATCCCTCAAAAGCTCTCTCTCAATTTGGTTCAAGTAGTTGTTTAGTTTAATTTCTGTTTTGATAAGTGTTTTATCTAGGATACTCAAACTTTAAATTGATACTCAGAAAGTAATTAGCTACTGGCTTGGTCCTTGTGGGACGATATTCAGACTTACATAAGTCTATATTACATTGATTAGTCCTCTTGCTAGTGATTAGCTGGGATCACATAAGCTCCTATGCAGCTGAAAGCTTCACACAAATCAAGGTGGGAAGCAAACCAAAAATAAATTAAGCCCTGCGGCCACCGCCGGGCCAATCTTCCAAAGGCAAATGTTGAAGGAGAGGCAGTCAAAGACCTACCCCTTTACAAATGCCAATGTACCAGTCATGCTTGAACAATTGCTCAGAGCCGACTTGCTCCGCTTGCCAGAAGTCAAAAGACCAGGCAACTTGATGAAATCGAAAGAGCTGAACTTCTGCAATACTATTGCTTACTTGGACAAGCAACCGAGAAATGCTTTGTCCTAAAGGACAAAATCCTGGAGCTTGCAACGCATGGTCGTATAATGATGAGGAAGAACGACATGTTGAAGGTCGGATTTAAGCCATCAGTCAGAAAAGAAGAAGAAGCTTACTCTTCTCGCCAAATCTCGCATCCCGAGGAAGCTCTCAATGTCTCCTGCCCACCGTGCATTTCATTCCAAGAGGAAGAAGTCATAGTCGGCCGTTGTTCGTAAACGGCTGCATAAAAGACCATCGCGTCAACTGTATTCTCATAGATTGTGGTTCTGTGGTCAACATCTTGCCGATTCGAACGATGAAGAGCGTCGACTTCTCCGCTGGCGACTTATCTCTCAGCTCTTTGCTCATTCAAGGATTCAACCAAGAAAGCTAGCATGCCCTCGGCTTGATACGGTTGAAGTTGCTCATTGCAAATATGACGACCGAGACCCCATTCCACGTAATCAACTCCCGGACATCATACAATTTGCTCTTGGGTCCACTATGGCTCCACGCCAACGGGGTAGTTCCATCTACACTTCACCAGTGCTTCAAGTACTGGAAAGATGGCGAACAGAAGACGGTTTACCCCGATAAAACCCATTCATTGAGGTAGAAGCATCGTTTGCTGATGCAAAGCTCTACCTAGCAACACGACCGACCGTCAACGCGTCATCCTGGCTGGGCCAAGCACTGAAAGCCAAAATCGCCCTTCCTCCAAAGCAGACGCCAAAACACAACTTGGTGCTGAAAGTTGCACCGCTCAAACAATCGGCGGACAGCAATCAGTTGATCACATCAACAACACCGGTACCAACAAAGAGCAATGTACCTGGGTTTAAGGTACCTTTGATAGTCGCTGAGAAAGAAAGGGGAAGACCCTCTCATCATTGCCACAACGTCGAACCGACTCCACTCAAAGAGGGGGTCACTCTGCCGCTGCCAAAGCTAGAAGACTGGAGCATCGTCAAAAAGTGTCCAAGCCCTGAACGGCTGCCAACAACTCGAACGATTGAAGGCTTTGATCTGAATGTCTACCGACTAATGGCCAGAGCAGGGGGCAACCTCTCTAAAGAGAAGTTGCACAAGAAAGACTAAGGAGGGAGGGTCACGCCATCCCCGAAAATCGGCACGGCCTCAGTTACCAACCAGATAACCCGATCTGAATCACCGGTACGAAAAAGTCGATCCAAATTAGTGGACGATCGGCGGCTGATGTCCACCAAATCTCGATCAGCCAAAGCCCGCCAAGGAAGAAAGCAACCCCAACCCCGGTGATCATTTACACATTGAAAGCTGCCATTGCCAAGGCCCGTGCGCACGATGTTCCCTCTGTCAACCATATCTCCATCACCGACGTAGTGCGATGAACGATGCTCTTCACAAAAAAAAACATGGGGGCAAGTTCGCACCAAAATGGGAAGGCCCCTAGGCAGCCAAGAGGCCTACACCAATGGAGCATATAAGCTCGTGACGGCAGCCGGCTCGAAGTTGTTGATAACAAATGGTAAGTTCCTTTAGCGCTTCTACACGTGATGGGCCGTCGAAAAAAAAAAAGGTCTAATAAAGAATAAGAAATCATTCTTCATTTCGATAAGCAGGAAGCAGTACAATTCTCACAATAAGCCATAAAGAAAGGCTACAAGCCGTCCTTGAAAAAAAAAAAAAAAAAAAAGATACAAATGCGAGCAAATCAAAGTTGAGGAAGCTCAAAGTCGGCCACTCGTCCCCTTAGTCGAACCACTTCGGCACGAGGAAAGCTCCTTCATCTCCCCCTCGCCTAGGATGGGACGCGCTCGATGTGCTAACTAATGATTGAGACTCTTGGCTTCTTCTCCTCCAGCGTCTAGTCGCTTCTTAACGTCTGTAAGCTTGATGTCCAAAGACTCGAGTTGGGTCGACACGAGCACCAACCGCTCGTAAAGTCCCTTATGTTCAGCCTCGACAGCATTGCGATCAGCCAAATGCTTATCAAACTCAGCCCTCAGACTGTTGCGCCGATCGATCACACACCGAATAGATTGGTTGAGCTGGGCCTCCGCGGCAAAGCGTTCCTCAAGACTGAGATCGACTGTTGCGCTGATCAATCACGCACCGAATAGATTGGTTGAGCTGGGCCTCCGCGACAAAGCATTCCTCAAGACTGAGCTTCTCTGCCTGCGAGCTGCGCAATTGCTGGAAACGAGCTACACCGGACACGAAGTCTTTGACCCATTACTCCAACATAAAGGTGTTAATCCCCACCTCCTTTAAATGGTTGAGGAAAATGTGAGCGTCCTCAACGAACTCAGACGAGCATGGATCACTGGTCGGCAAGAGATCCGACTTGGCAAAACCTGCCCACAGTCCAAGGCCGCTCTCAGAAGCCTCAACTTTGACCTCACCAAAGGTTGGAAGACCGACCCATGAAAACAATGAGCGGCTCTCCACTGCTCGAAGGCACAAACGCGTCCACCGGCTGAATTCCTCTTTCCAAATCTACAATGATGGGAGGGGACGTATTGGCGGCGTTGTACATAACCTCACCAGCAACCTCGACTTCAACATCAGCCACAACTCCACCAGCATCGTCTACCTGCGATAGCCTCCCCGCAGGATGAAGTGTTTCCTTCCCGACGCCAAAAGTCATCACTTGATGGTCCACACCAGTTATAGCTTTGCCGATTGTAACTTCATTGACAACAACCGAGGGGGGGGAGGGAGGCACTTCCTCCTCGGTCCGAAGCAGCCTATTGTCGGCAACTGTCGTCGAACAAGCCTCGACGACTCCATCCGCATGACCTGCAGTAGCCGGAATAAGGGTGCCTTCATCGAACCTCATGTATGCGAGGTTAGCCAGTGACACATGGTTATCTTCGGCCAGCCCCAATTGTTGAGGAAACTCCAACTTAGCGAGGTCGAACAACTCCTCTCGATGCATGTTGAGGCTATCCCGCTGCTGGTCAACAGACATCTTCGACTCCTTGACCGTTTGCATGTTGGGCCGATCCCTTTGCTGGTCGTCCGCCGTTGCCAGCTCCTCTCGATGAACTTCAGACTGACCATGCTACTGAGCGGCAGACATCACCGGCTCCCTGACCGTTTGCACATCGGGCCAACCCTCTTGCTGGTCGACAAACATTGCCGGTTCCTTGGCCGCTCGTGCTTCAGGCCAACTCGTCCACTCACAGAAGATAGAAAATTTGATCTTCGTCATTGAACATAGGATGACTCCACAAGTCATGCACACTCTTGGGCATAGGCACAGATACAGAACAACAACCAAAGATGGATTCGCCGTGAGGTAACAACATTGATTTCTCTTGTCCATTTGAGCCCCGAATCCGCAGGTAGCGTCGTGCAACACCTTCTACTATAACAGAAGCATCTGGGGCAGTCAAACCAACGAAGGAGAAGGAAGTCGAAGAGGCCATCTGCGATTCAACGACAAACATGTCAATCGAAATCAGGTACACAAACTACTATCTCAAATTAAAAAAAAAACAAAGACGAGAAAATGTGTGTGACCAACGACCAAAATAACAGAAGGATCAAGCAAAAAAAAAATCATTTTTTGAAAAAAAATGCATGCAACAAAAAAGAACAGTCGCGGAAAGAAAAAGGAATGGAGAAACAAACAAAAAGAGAGGGAAATTGTCGAGAAACATACTAGTTCTCGGCAATACGCCATTAAGCCGTATTAAAAAAAAAAAAAAACACCTTTTCTCGTTGAGCAGCTGCATAGGTGCTCGAATCTGCCGCAACACTGCCTACCGGCTAGCTGCAGAATGGGCACCAGCATTTTGCAAAAGGTCGCAGCTGCCAACAAACTAACACCAAGAGGTCTGAATCCGTCGCAGCACTGCCATTTCGGCGAGCTATTGAAAAACGCAAGTTCTTCGCGCCCGACGACTGAGCCGAACGCGACATACTCCTGTGCTTGGCGACCAAGCCAAACACAACAAAATTCTTTGCGCGCGGCGACTGAGCCGAATGCAACACAAAATTCTCTGCTTCAGCAATCGAACCAGACGCAACACATACTCCACGCCCAGCGATCGTACCAGACGCAGCACAAAAGCTTCGTACCCGGCGACCGAGCCAGAAATGGCCAAAAAAAAGTTATGCGCCCGGCGATCGAGTCAGACAGGACACAACAAAAACTCTGTGCTCGCCGACCGAGCCGGACACGACACACCAAAAACTCCACGTCCGGTGACCGAGCCAGAAGCGACACAACAAAAACTTCATGCCCAACGACCGAGCCGGACATAGCCAAGTGAAATTCGCAGCAGCCCAATGACCGAGACAGACGCAGCCAACTCAAATTCGCAGCGCCCAGCAATCGAGCTGAACTCAGCACAAAGCCACTACGCCCGGCGATCGAGCAGGGTGCAGCCAAATCAAAATTCAATGCGCCCAACAACCGAGCCGGATGCAACCAATCAGACTCGTCGCACCTGGCGACCGAGCCAGATGCAACGCAATATTACTGTACCTGGCGATTGAGCCGGATGACACACTGACAAACACTTGGAGTGAGAAAAAAAAAGAGAGAAAATTCAAGAGATATCGAAAGAGAGAGAAATAGAGAGAGAAATAAAGAGAGAAAATTGGAAAAAAAAAATCTGAGGGAGAGAACTCGAAAAAAAAATCTAAGGGACAAGTAGAAAATCTGTTAGAGAAAAAGAAGAAGGAAGAGACAGAAGAAGAAGAAAAAAAAAAGAGAGCGGGTATTAGCCCAACGTTCCCGAAACAGCAACAATTCTGGTTCGACGAAACCTGCCGGGAAGAAGAAAAAAAAAAATTACAGTACCTGAAGTGCTAGCAATTCGTGGACAAACAACCTCGCCTGGTGGAGACGCGGTCTGGGGAATTCCCCAAGTCGCTAAGCCTTGGAGGCTCCAAGCCAATTAGGGCGGGGCCCACACCCTCTTTTTGGCGCAAGATCCCTCCCTAGCACAGAACAAATTATGTTGAAGCAGAATTCTTTCGAAGGAGTCAGCCATATAGGGGTGGGGCCCACTGCGCAGTGCCCCCTCTCCCCAGCACAGCCAAATTTTGACGAAGCAGAATTCTCTGAAGGAATCACCCACGTGGGGTGGCCCACTGTGCAGTGCTTCCTCTCCCCTGCGCAGCCAAATTCTACCGAAGCAGAATTCCTCCGAAGAAGTCAGCCAACGCTAGGGTGGGGCCCACTGCGCAGTGCTCCCTCTCCTCAGTTCAGAACAAATTCTGCCGAAGTAGAATTCCTTCGAAGAAGTCAGCCACGTAGGGGGGAGGGCCCATTGCGTAGTGCTCCCTCTCCCCAGCGCCACCAAATTTTGCCGGAGCAGAATTCCTCCAAAGGAGTCACCCACGTAGGGGGTGGGGTCCACTGCGTAGTCCCTCCTTCAACACATCCAAATTCTGTCAAAGGAGGATTTCTCCGAAGGAGTCACCCACGCTGGGGTGGGGCCCATTGCGCAGTGCCTCTCCCCCAGCGAAACCTAATTCTGGAGGAGGATTTTGCTGAAGGAGTCACCCACGCTGAGGTGGGGCCCACTGCATAGTGTCTCTCCCCCAGCGCAGAACAAATTCTGTCGATGGAGAAGTTTGCCGATGGAGAAGTTTGTCGAAGGAGTCACCCACGCTGGGGTGGGGCCCACTGTGCATTGCTCCCTCTCCTCTAGCGCCGACCAAATTCTACCGGAGCAGAATCCCTCCAAAGAAGTCAGCCACACTGGGGAGGGGCCCACTGCATAGTGCTCACTCTCTGCCAGTGCAGAACAAATTCTGCCAAAGTAGAATCCCTCCAAAGAAGTCAGCCACGCATGGGGGTGGGACCTACTATGCACCACAGAACCCCTCCCCCAGCGCAGAACAAATTCTGACGAAGGAGAATTCCTTCAAAGAAGTCACCCATACAGGAGGTAGAGCCCACTGCGCAGTGCTCCCTCTCCCCAACAGCCACATTCTACCGAAGCAGAATTCCTCCGATGGAGTCACCCACGCAGGGGGTGGGGCCCACTGCATTGTCCCTCCCTTAGCACTCACGCTGGGGTGGGGCCCACTACGCAGTGCTCCCTCTCCCTGTGCAGAACAAATTCTGCCGAAGGAGAAGTTCCTCCGAAGAAGTCAGCCACGAAGGGGGAGGGGCCCACTACGCAATGCTCCATCTCTCTAGCACAGCTAAATTCTACCGAAGCAAAATTCATCCGAAGGAGTCACCCACGCAGGGGTGGGGCCCACTGCATAGTCCCTCCCTCTGCATCGCCAAATTCTGTCGAAGGAGTCACCCACGCTGGGGTGGGGCCCACTGCATAGTGCTCCCTCTCCCCAGCGCAGCCAAAGTCTGTCGAAGAAGAATTTCGCCGTAGAAGTCATCCACGTTGTGGTGGGGCCCAGTACGCAGTGCACCCTCTCCAACGTGGCCAAACCTCGCCAAAACAGAATTTTGTCGACAAAATCTACCGAGCATGGATGGGGTCCACAACAAATTGCCTCCTAATGCGCTCCACCTCTCCGATGCGACAGAGTTTGCCGAAATAATTTCATCAAAAATAGAGAAATCATTGAAGGAATCAACAGGGCTAAAGCGGGGTCCCTGGGTATTACTCTAGTTAGCGCCAACCTCCAAGAACAGTACGGAAGAGTTCCGCGAGCATCGAAATTCATCGAAGATTGCCAAAACGCCAAATCCAGACTACTGAAGCACTCTCCAACCACAGCTCGTAGCAAACTCAACTCAGGTGTCGTTCACTTCCTGTATACCTGTATGTATATCTATATACGTACACTTATATGCAAAAAAAAAATCAAAAAAATAAACAGCCCTAAAAAATCAAGAGGGCCAAAATATTTAGTGTTCGAAAAATCGACCAGCCCTAAAAAATTAAGAGGGCTCAACAAATATATACATAGAGTGTACATAAAATATACAATCCTAAAAAAGCAAGAGTACATAAAATATGTACACAAAATGATAAATGGCCTTAAAACAGCAAGAGGGTCCTAAAAAAAAGAGAAAAAAAAGCGTGTGTGGGTGTGTTCGTGCGTGTGGTTACATATTCGAGACTTACTCGTTCGTTCTACGATCGTATATTTCTCGAAGGAGGCAAACTGTAAACGCCAAAATGTGATTGGCCCATCTACAGTGAGTTCAGTCGCCCATAAACCCACCGATCGTTCGTTATAAGATCGTCATGGGCAAATCCAGCAATTTTTGAAAGCGGCATCCGACAGCCCACCGTCGAGCTCAGAATTTTGCCATGTCACCGCCACATCATCGGTCGCGTCACCGCCGAAATCGTTACTATCAGCACTGACTCACCTCATTCAAGCCATCGACATTTACCATGTCATTCAATCTTGTCGATCATGATTCAATGGATCGACAGAAGAGAGAGAGCGCCAAACTCTCCACTCTCACTCCACCAAAAAAGCCAAATACAGCAAAAGACTCTGTCGACTCCCCCATCTTAAGGATCGATAGAGACAAAAAGGAGGAAGTGCCACAGTCTTCCTCCCTCTTCTCACTCAACTAACAAAACAGGATCGACCTTCTCTTTTCTGGGATCGACCTTCAACAACAACACCCGACTAACTACAAATAGTCGGGAGCACTCTATCAGAAGGGTCAGAAAAATCATTACTCCAAAAAAACTCCAAACACAGAAGTTCGAACCAGAAGTTCAAGCAACCTCATGTTCGTTGAAGACCGTCTAGACTACTGAAGCAGCTCTGCACAACCGTCGAAAATGCCAATACGTTGTAATACACGAGACACAAATACTCCCGTCCAGCTGGCCAAACCCGTCACTTGTTCGTGTACACTCTTCGAAGTCTTGACTCATCGTCGTTCACAAGAAGTAATAACTTCGCCAGCACACGAAGATCAAATAAGAGGAAAGCTAGGAGATCACATCCCCACGTTTACCCAATTCGCAAACATTAAAATGTAAAATTCTCTATTTTAAATCGAATTAATTCACTCGGTCACGCCTTTTCACGGACCGGAGGTTTTTCGAGGAAACAATAAGTCATCGGGTCGGGTTCGGGTTTTCTAGGGTAAACCCAAACCTGACCCGACCCAAGATCGGGTTTGATTTCCCAAACCCAAACCCGACCCACGGGTTGGATTTGAGAATCCAAACCCGCTATTTTTGGGTCTGGTCGGGTCGGGTCAGCCCCGAGCTGATGCCCTCCACTCACCTGGAAATATGATCATTTCCAATGCACACAAACCCTCTTCACTATTTTCCTGCACCATTTCAGCTTTTTCCTTGCTTTGGGCTTTACTAGCCCAACTACCCACAATAAGAGATCAATACTTTTTTGTCCAAGTCCACAATCAAGCCCAAAAGTAATGCCAAAAAAAGGTTTGGGTCCTTAGTCAGCCCCAAACCCAAGTATTTCCCCATAAGCTAGAGATGTTGCAAGTTTAAGGACATAACCGGATTATTGACCGAAAATGTGTCACTACCTAAGCCTTTTTATATCATTATACTTCTTTTGTGATATACTATGAAAGGAAATAGTTGTTTGGATTAAGTTTAGTTGAGACATGATGGGTTATGTTGTTCATGGTCACAGCGAATTGACCAAGGGTCTGACCAATATAAAAAAGAGTACCCCGAGTAAGAGTTTGGGATGGTACAAGCAACTGGGCGATGGGAGTAGTGGACGACTGAGGGGATTAATTGTTCGCCGGTATGAGGAGGAAGGGAAGAACAAGCAGGACAAACGATAGGGAAGAAATTAGTGTTTATGAAGAACCCAGGGCTGGCCAGATACCATGTAATGTTATATTATGTAATTGTGTACAATTGTCAAGGGCATTGTTGTCATTTGCCCAAGTATACCTTATGTACAAAAACCCATGTTGTTTAATAGAAAATTAGTTCATTTTTTTATAAAATTAACATGGTATCAGAGTTGTGACAACCCACTGTTTGATAACTCAACGTGACTCGCCCCAACTCAGTAGTATTCAGTTGAAATAGGCCCAAACTCGCTCTGACTCGGCAGAAATTCCTTGACTCGACCGAGTCGACTCGTCGCAACTCGGTCATCCCTGACCTTGCGTTAGGGTTTCGCGTCTGCGTTTCAGGGGGTTCGGCGACGGTGTTTTGGGCACGGTGCCGCTCTGTTTTGGCTTTTCTTGCTTCCTCAGGTCTGGTTCTTCAGTTCCCCTCTCCATTCTTCAGATTCGTGAAGTTTTTTTGAAGGTTTTTTTGTCCCTTCGTGTTGGGGTTTCGTCACGCGCATTCGCGTCTGGCGCAGGTCGGTTGATTGGCTGTTTATTGCAATCGGATTGCTACGATTTTGGGTTTGCTAAGGGTTTGGTTGGTTGATTTTTGGAGTTGGGTTGTTTCGATTTGGGATTTGTTCATCGATTCACTGTGGGGTTGCGAAAATTGTTGTCCTGTTTGTGTTTTTTTTTTGGCATTCCAGCCACGAACGCAACCTTTCGTTGGCTTGGTTTCTGGTCGACCATGTTTGGTTGACGACCACGTTTTGAAACTTTGTGGTTTGTGTTTTAGTTCCCACGTAGAGTTTAGAACAGCAGTGTGGGGGTTCCTTTTGTTGGTTTAATGGCTTCTTTCATTGAAAGCGTTCAAATTGTCTCAGTTAAGTTGGACAACTCCAACTACGTTCATTGGGCGTCTTTTATGCGCAATTTCCTCAAAGGCCGAAATCTGTGAAAGTATGTTACGGGCAGTTGCATGATGCCCATTGCCACTTCGGATGCGTCTTCGAGTAAGGCCATAGAAGAATGGGAGACTAATAACTCGAGGGCTATCACTCTGTTGGCCAGTGCGGTGTCATCTTCTATCAGTCTTGAATTTGGCAAATTTGAATTTGGTTATGATGTCTGGCCCTTTTTGGAGAAACGGTTTGTCGGTACCAATTTTGCACAAAAATATAAGTTGGAAATGGACATTAGGTCATTGCGTCAAGGGCCTTCCCAGTCTATCTCTGATTTCTTTGCCCAGATGTCATTGTTATGGGATCAGTTGGCTGTTATGGATCCAACGTTTACGTGTGACAAAGACATCTTACTGTTTCAGTCCTACATTGAGGAGGTCAAGCTTGTTCAGTTTTTTATGGCACTTCGTGATGACTCTAAGGCTGTTCGGTCCTCTATGTTTTATCGGAACCCTCTCCCTTTGATTGAGACTGCACTGTCTGAATTGCTATCAGAAGAGACTCGGCGCCAAACTGGGGGACTTCTTGGTTCGTCCATCAGTGAGACTGAGACAGTCCTTGATGCTGCTCCTCGGCGATCTTCGAGTTCCTCTGCTCCCAAGTCTGGATAGTCTCAAGATATGTCTTGTGTGCAGTGCAACTACTGCAAAGAATTTGGCCATATGAAATTCACCTGCCCAAAGCTTAAGAAGTCGCCTCCACTCACTGCTGCTCATTCACGTACTGCTGCTTCTGCCACTACTGCTGCCTCTTCATGTGCTGAGCCACAGATCTCATCTCCATTAACTGCCCTTGATGTCCATGATATGATTACCAAGGCTCTTTCCAGTCTTAGTCAAGGTACATCTTCTGCTTTGGCTTTATCTGCTCATTCTAGTAAGTCCTCGTGGATAATTGATTCCAGTGCTTCTAGTCTGACAGATATTTGACAGGTGGTCATCTTTTTGACACCTATAAGGGAGACGTGGGTTAACAAACCACGTCTATTGTTGGTTTCCCACAACCACATCATGGTTGTATTTTTAGCCATTACTCATCTGGTTTTGTGGATCACAATTACAGCCCTGGAGTAGGATCTCTGACATCTATAAAAAGCAAAGGGAATCAGTCGATCCAGTGAACAAGCAGAAACAGTAAAAGAGGAGTAGAGTGAAGTTGTCACGAGTAAAAGTATCAATCAAACTCTCAGGAGGAGAGTATCAGCCAAGGGGGAGCCTTGGTCTGTTCTTAGAGAGTCTGTGAGTCGAATCTCCCTCACTGTTGGGTGTGCAAAGTGGGTTATCTTCGGTTGTAAGTTTGTAGTTTCATTTATGTTTCCTACTGTAATTTTGGTTCTTGCAAACGTTGTATAAGATTCCCTAAGAGGGCTAGTTAGCCCCGTAATACACTTGCGTTGGCATTGTATTTCGTTAATTCTATCAAGTACTTTTCACTTCTGAATAGCTGTTGTTTGCTGTTCTGGTTATTTCGGGTGTTGAGAACACCCGAGTGTTATAACACCTTTGTGCCGTCTTGAAAATCTAGAAACAGGGACCAACAAGTGGTATCAGAGCCATACTTTATATTCCTATAGAGTGATCCACAAATCTGGAAATGGAGAATCATAAAGAAGTCGTACAAGCGGTTAAACCACCTGTTCTAGACGGCACAAATTTTCCATACTTGAAAACTCGGATAAGAGCTTTCATAAAGACCTTGGAAGGCGTGGAAGTCGGTTCTCACTGGTTTGATTCCACCAACAGTTACAAATGCTGGACCGTTGCGGAGGATAAAGTTTCAAATCAAAATGCAAAGGCGCTCAATGCCATTTTCTATGGAGTCGATCAGGAACGGTTCAAACTCATTTCCACATGCGAGTCTGCGAAAGATGCATGGGAAATTCTGTCTACCACGTACGAAGGAACTATCGGAGTTCGGTTATCGAAACTCCAGCTTCTCAATCATAAATTTGAAAATTTGCAGATGGAGGAGGATGAAACAATCGCGGAATATGATACTTGTATTCGCGATATAGCAAATGAGAGATTCACGTTGGGGAGAAGGATTCCTGAAGCTGAACAAGTTCAGAAGGTCCTATGTTCGTTGACTGAAAAATTTTCAGTCAAAGTAGCAGCTATAGAAGAGTGCAAAGATTTGGATACCTTGAAGTATGATGATTTGTTGGGATCTCTCAGATCTTATGAAATGAATATCGAGGCCAAGAAGAAACGCAAGGAAAAAGGAGAAACCAGTGTTGCTCTTCAAGTATCAAAGACGGAAAGTGTTACAACACCTTCATCATCGGTTACTACAGAAGAATTGAACGAGAAAATTGCTCTTCTCACTAGAGGATTCAACAAAGCCTTCAAAAATTTTGGTAAGAGAAATAATTCTGGTTGTACTAATAGGTCTCGTGACTATACTCCAGCTAAAGACGAATCTACCAAGAAGAAGAAAGGTATTCAATGCCATGAATATGAGGGATTTGGTCATGTTCGATCTGAATGCTCGAGTAGAAGGAAGAATTCTTATGCCATAAGTTATAGCGATGATGACTCGGAGGACAGTAGTTCAGACGGAGATGAACAGATTAGCCGTTATGCAGCTCTTAGTTCTAAGGTCATCCGACCAAGTATTACAACACCTGCTGACTATGACACTGAGTCAGACGATGACATGAATGAAGAAACTCTAGAAGGTATGTATCAAAAATTGCTTGAAAGCTGGGCTAATGTATGCAGGATGAATGCAGATCTGTGTAACCAAATTTTAGTCTTACAAACTGAAAATTCCACATTGGAAGAAACAATCTCTGAGTTGAATGCAAAATTACTGACTGCTCAAGTCACAGCAAAATGAATACTGCAAGGGAAAGCCAATGGGGACATTACCGAACTAGGGTTTGATTCAGGCATGACCAAGTCTCTCGATCGACCCGGAATAGGGTTTCATTCAGGTATGACCAAGTTTTTCAATCCTTCTCGTAAAGAAAAATCTATTCCTTTCAAACATTGGAAACCGTTATGTTTTTATTGTGGTATTACTGGTCACATCCGACCAAATGCTACAAGCTCCAGAATGAATTGAGGTATTTGAGACAGAGAGATAAGTGCAGAAAATCAGTCCAAAGTCAGAAAAATTCAGAGATGAAATGTGTATGGGTGAAAAAGGGGTTGGTGAGTCACTTTGATTCTCATGATTCTGATTGTTATTACAATGTGTTGCGTAAATGAGGTGTCGCAACACCACCTGTGGTAGCCTTCAGGCAAGGCACAAGAAGTTGGAGGGCTTTAGCAACTCTTTGCATAACTGGCACAAAAAGGTAGGTCCACCTACCTATAAACGTCTGCCAAGTTTGATGAACTACTGCACAATCAAAAGATCATCTACTCTTGATGATTCAAAGAAAAGTCTCTACGAGTATTGTAAGCAAGGAAGCCTTGAATGTGTGCACTCGTTGGGAGTCTGTGTCCTCCCAACAGTCTGAAGCATTTGCAACAAGGGGGTGTATGCACAATGTGTGTACACTAATGTTTGTTCATGTTGCAGGGATGAAAGTGACCTTTTTCCCTTTATTGGCATCTTCTTTGTCATCAAGGGGGAGAAGTTACTTTAATTTTTATGCCTACAGCATGAGATAATTGATAATTAAGGAGGTTGAAGCTGATATTGTAATGGATGATCATGATATTATAATTTTAGTTGATCATGAACTTAGTGAATGATTTTATGTGAATGATGATCTTGTATGGATATCATAGGTGCAATGGTTTATTAACAGGAGATCATGTCCGATTGACAGCTATTTCTGCAATAACTGGGATATTTGACTGGGATACGGTTTGTTTCTTTTGATAAGTTTATATGGCTGGGTCATGTGTTACAACACCATGATGACTTCAACACCTCAGGGGGAGATCAATTGGTGTGATGCCAAAAAGATGCCCAAGGGGGAGATTGATAGATATTTGACAGGTGGTCATCTTTTTGACACCTATAAGGGAGACGTGGGTTAACAAACCACGTCTATTGTTGGTTTCCCACAACCACATCATGGTTGTATTTTTAGCCATTACTCATTTGGTTTTGTGGATCACGTTACAGCCCTGGAGTAGGATCTCTGACATCTATAAAAAGCAAAGGGAATCAGTCGATCCAGTGAACAAGCAGAGACAGTAAAAGAGGAGTAGAGTGAAGTTGTCACGAGTAAAAGTATCAATCAAACTCTCAGGAGGAGAGTATCAGCCAAGGGGGAGCCTTGGTCTGTTCTTAGAGAGTCTGTGAGTCGAATCTCCCTCATTGTTGGGTGTGCAAAGTGGGTTATCTTCGGTTATAAGTTTGTAGTTTCATTTATGTTTCCTACTGTAATTTTGGTTCTTGCAAACGTTGTATAAAATTCCCTAAGAGGGCTAGTTAGCCCCGTAATACACTTGCGTTGGCATTGTATTCCGTTAATTCTATCAAGTACTTTTCACTTCTGAATTGTTGTTGTTTGCTGTTCCGGTTATTTCGGGTGTTGAGAACACCCGAGTGTTATAACACCTCTGTGCCGTGTTGAAAAGCCAGAAACTAGGACCAACATAGTCATATGTCTTCTGATTTGTCTTTGTTTATTTCTACATCTTCTTCTGCTTCTTCTTCTTTCTCTCCTATTTGCACTTCTGGTGGTTCTCAATTGTCTGTCTCGTCTGTTGGCTCTATTTGTACCCCTTCTGGTATTCATCTCTCCGATGTTTTGTATGTTCCGAAATTGTCTTTGAACTTAATTTCTGTAGGTCAGTTATGTGATCTTGGTTTTCATGTCTTGTTCACTTCTTTTGGTTGTCAGGTACAGGATCCGACCTCGAGGAAGGTTCTTGGGACAGGGCGTAAAGTGGGCAGATTATTTGAACTTGAAGCGTTGGACACCTTGCCTAACCCTCATTTGTGTTATAGTTTCGCTGCTAGTTCTGATTCTGAATTTGCTCTTCGGCATAGTAGATTGGGACATGTCTCTTCACATACTTTGTTTAAATTAGTTTCTAATGGTCTCTTAGGCTCTGTTTCTTTTTCGCCTCTGAATTGTGTTAGTTGTAAACTTGGAAAACATACTGTTTTACCATATAATTCAAGTGATTCGCGTGCTTCTGCTCCTTTTGATCTTATTCATTCTGATGTTTGGGGACCCGCCCCCATTTCTACTATGGGTGGTTCTGCATATTATGTTGTGTTTATTGATGATTTCTCCCGATTTGTTTGGGTATATCTCCTCCAGTCTTGTTTTGCATTTTATACTGCATACGTTGAGTTCTCCATTATGGTGCACACTCAGTTTTCTAAATCTATTAAAATTTTTCGTTCCGACTCTAGCGGTGAATACGTTTCTCAACAATTTCGTGCTCTTTTAAAGAGTCATGGGACACAACAACAACTTTCTTGTCCATACACTCCACAACAGAATGGAGTTGCTGAACGGAAGCATAGACATATTCTTGACACTACACGGGCACTCCTATTGTCTTCCTCAGTTCCTTGTGTTTTTTGGGGTGAGGCTATTCTTACTTCGGTTTATATCATAAATCGTTTGCCATCACCAGTTTTGAATAATAGTACACCATTTGCTTCTTTGTATGGTGCTTCCCATGATTACTCTTCTCTTCGCGTCTTTGGTTCCACATGCTTTGTATAGCTTCCTGCATGTGAAAGAGAAAAGTTGTTTGCTCGATCTGCTATGTGTGTTTTTCTTGGTTATGGTCTTCAACAAAAAGGGTTTCGCTATTTTGATCCAGTTGCAAATAAATTGCGTATCTCTCGCAATGTTACATTTTGGGAAAAGATACCTTTTTACTCGTTGCCCCAAAATATGTCTCAGTCTGATAACTCCCCGATTGGTGTCTTTGATTTATTTTCCGATCTTTCTGTGCCTCCTTCTTCTTCTGTTGAACAGGATGCTGGATCGTTGCCCGCTACACCTCTGTCCCCTGAACCCTCTCTGGGTCCGACGCTTCTACCACCTTTGGACTCGCCTTCTCCTTCTTCGTCTGCTCCCTCATTGCCGGTGGATCCCTCCTCCAAGTATCCTACTCGTCAACCACCTGCTCATCTTAATGATTATGAGTACTATTTTTCTACTCTGTGTTCCATTCATGAACCTTCTTCCTATAGAGAGGCTTCTTCTGACCCTCTTTGGCAGAAAGCTATTGCCGAAGAATTACATGCCTTGACTAAAACTCGGACATGAGACTTGGTTTCACTTCCTCCTGGTAAGTCTGTGATTGGGTGTAAATATATCTTTAAGGTCAAAACTACTGTAAATGGTTCCGTTGACAGGTACAAAGCTCGGTTAGTGGCAAAAGGGTATACACAGGAGTATGATATTGACTATGAGGAGACATTTGCTCCGGTTGCTCGATTGACTTCTGTTCGTCTTTTGATTACTTTAGCTGCAGTTCGTCAGTGGGATCTCTTTCAGATGGATGTCAAAAATGCTTTTTTGAATGACACCATTGCAGAGGAAGTTTATATGAAACCTCCCTAGGGATATTCTCACTTACCAGGCCAGGTGTGTAAACTTTGGCGTGCGTTGTATGGATTGAAACAAGCTCCACGAGCTTGGTTTTCAATGTTTTGCTCGAAGATAGTAGAGCAGTCATGACTCTGCTCTATTCACGCGATGTTCTTCTCGTCGTATAGTATTACTGTTGTTATATGTGGATGATATGGTGATCATAGGTGATAATTTATCGGGCATATCTGATCTTAAGGCCTATCTTAGTTCTTGCTTGGAGATGATCTTGGTCCATTGCGTTACTTTCTTGGGCTCGAAGTCCTTCATCTATCTGGTGGTTATGGCATCTCTCAAGACAAATATGCTTCTGATCTCGTCAGCCGTGCAGGTCTCTCTGATAACAAGACGTCTGATACGCCGCTTGAACTTAATGTCAAGTTCCGGCCTTCTGATGGTGAGTTGTTGGCTGATCCTACACTTTATAGGCAGTTGGTAGGTGGATTGCTATATTTGAGTATTACTCGTCCTAATATCAGTTATGTAGTCCATGTTGTGAGTCAATTTATGGCAGCTCCGTGGTCGGTCCATTATGCTGCAGTTATTCGTATCTTACGCTATGTTAAAGGTACTTTGTTGCAAGGCTTGTTCATGTCGTCTTCCTCCCCACTTACATTATTAGCTTTTTCTGATGTTGACTGATACTTACACAGAGCTTGTCTGGCTTCGTTGGTTGCTTCAGGATATGGGTGTTCCTTTGGATTCTTCTACTCCGCTTTACTGTGACAATAAGAGTGCTATGCAGATTGCCCACAATGCTGTTTTTCATGAGAGAACTAAACACATAGAAGTTGACTGTCACTTTATTCGTCATCACTATGCTGTTGAAACTGTTCACTTGTTATATGTGCCTTCTGAAGATCAGGTCGCTGACTTGTTTACCAAGTCGCTCACCCGTTCGCAACTTGGCTACTTATGCTCCAAACTCCAGTTGTGTTCATTTGACCCATCTTGAGTTTGAGGGGGGATGTTACATTATGTAATTGTGTCCAGTTGTCAAGGGCATTGTTGTCATTTGCCCATGTATACCCTATGTATAAAAACCCCTGTTGTTTAATAGAAAATTAGTTCATTTTTTTATAAATAAAATTAACAAGGTTGTAATTTTTGGTGTATTAAATGAATTATAGATTGTTACGTATAGACACTTGGATGGAGTGTTTGTTTCCTAAACAAACTAGTAAAGGTTTGCATGATTAGATTACAAGATATCTAGCTAGTAATTACAAACTTAGATAAGATAACAGAATCATGAGAGATTTTGTTTTACACTCTAATAAGGTTGAGTCATGACTTCACTCTGTCCGCGGCTTTGATCTTCGGAGATATTGTGTCTAACACACGCGCGTGTGATCGACTTGGTTCCTCCCAACCCATCAAACGCTCCTGTTTACAAACTAAATGGAAAGTGTTTTTATTGTGCATGGTGAAAGGGCGCGTTTGGCATAGATCTTTGGAAGCCAAAACCTCTTGATCTTGGTGAGAAAAGTACTTCTTAGTTCTTACAAATATATTTGTATTTGAGTCAAGAGTTTTTAGTTCAATATTGGAAGAGCTCCAAAAAAAAACGCTTTCAAGAGATATCTCAAAGAGTCTTTTACCGCAGGGCGTTGCCAAAGGCTGCCTTAAATTGGATAAAACCTGGCTACTTCTGCTAGCTTTGGGTAACTTCATATGTCCTTTTTTTTTTTTTTTTTTTTAAACATTTTAAACATTATAAATTTTACGCAGAGCATATCAAATATTGCTTGAGTACTTGTTCAATATTTTTATTTTCAATAATGGCAAGTTGGAGATGGAAGTGAAGCAAAGGCCCTGAAATTTCAGTTTCCAAGATTAACGTCGAGCGTACCGTACCGTATATGGTTGGCTCTTTGGGTTTGAAGAAAGAATTATATACCGATTCAATATTGCTTGTTGTAATTATAGATAGAAAAACAAAAAAAAAAAATGTAGTTATATATATATGTACAGTTTTGATCGGTACTCACGATTAGATTATGCAGTTTAGATTAGTGAACTATTAATCTCTCCCCATACGTAACTGAGAAATTAACTTGCATATATATCGTTGAGTACTACTACTACTACTACTTGACGCTTCTAAGTATATATATATATATAACTCCTAAACGTTCAACTCCCAGTACAACTCCTTTGCTAATTAGCAAGTGGAAGAGGTTACTTCAACTCTAAGTAAATTAAACTTCTAAACTTGGCAACGTGACCAAGGTTAATTTCCTGATAACTGACCCAATTTAAACGGTACCTAAATATATAATCCACTTATTTTTATTTTTTTTTCTTTCTTTTCACCCAAATAATTTACTAAATTATTCCCATTTTTTTTTTGAGCTATATATATCATGCATGATCATAACACTTTCTTCTCCAGTCTTTGAAGAATTAAGACCAATTAATCAATCATCTTGTTTTTTTTTCTAATACATGCATGATCTTTTGAAAGTGTTCAGTTTTGAACTATATATACGAATGAACTAATAGTATGTTATACAGAACTGGAAAGTATGTTATATATAGTTTTATCTTGCAGCAAGTCGTGTGTTCTATATATGAACATATATATACATATTCTTAATTAAACCTTAATGACAAATTAAATTAAAATTCAGTGGTCACATGCACTTTTTTAAGTATGATATTGATGTAACTCTATATAAATTAGTAAAACCAAAATTAAGGATTAATGAGAAAATCGATCATGAACTTGGATTTTCTCCATGTAACTGTATAAATAATAATAATCATAAAATTCCAATACTATAGAGAATGTAATAATAATACTCTAAAATAAATATTTCTAGCTCCTGCTACAATATGGAAAATCAATGAAAGAATCCGGCCGGGGATCGAAGACAAAAAATCAGATGATCATCTCCTACGAGTACATATACAAGCATGTATATATACAGCCATGAGCTACCGCAGAAGACGCTGGTGATCAAATAATTAGAAAGTACTGGAACAAATAAAAGAAGAAGAAAAAAAAAAAAAGCGAAAAAAATTTACATGTAATTGATTAATTAATTAACATTAATGAACCATGGGGACCTTGCCGACGAGTCCGATGCCGAGAAAATCCCCGTCGTTATCTACAGGCGGGTAGTTGAGGTCGATGTAGAGCCTTTTGGTGGTCCCGTTGGCCTTCTTCGCGACGGCGATGAAATTCTGGTGGTGGTGGTGGTCGGCGGCTGGGCGGGCGGGGGCGGCGGCGACGGCGAGCATCTCGGCCCGGTGCCGCCTCATGTGTCCGCCGAGGGCCTGGCCCATGGCGAACTCGGTGCCGCAGATGGAGCATTCGTGGACCTTGGGGCCGGCGGCGTTGGAGGAGGTGGAGGCGTGTGGGTCGTCTCCGATGAGCTTGGCCCGTTTGTGGCTCGCGCGGTGCCCACCCAGAGCCTGAAAGGAGGAGAAGTGCCTGTTGCAAGTCTTGCACTCGAACACCCTGGTGTTTCCTCCTGCGGCGGCGGAGGACGTTGTGGTGGTGGTGGTGGTGGTGGTGGCGGTGGAAGAGGAGGTAGTGCTCGTGGAGGAATCGTGACCGGCAGAGAGGAGCATCAGTGTACACGCCACGCTGTCTTCTCCTTGTGCAGCTTCCCCTATTGATCTGAATCGTTTCATGATCTCCATGTAATAATAAATCAAAGAAGAATGAAGAAGAATGAAGAAAAGAAAGTAGGGAGTGGTTGGGTCGAGAGTTGTTTTGTGGATGTTGTGGACGGATATGGAGAAGAGAGGGGGAGAAAGTGAGGACATATTTATAGGCGCAGAAGCGAGAGAGGGAGAGAGAGAGAGAGAAAGTCCAATAGTAATAATAATAATAATAAAGTACTAGTAAAGACTTGTGCAGAGTCCTACACGCACCAGGATTTATTATCATCTGCGGAAACGGAAACAGAAAATCAAATCGGGAAATAATTTTTGTTTTATAATATTAAATTATTAATACGAAACCGATATTCATATTAGCGGCTGAGCCGCCGCGTGACCAAGTAAGCGTGTCACTGCCCGCGTGAGATTGAAAGATAGGGAGGGCCCCCTGTGTGCAGAGAGTTAAGTTTCTTGTTCTAGAAGTATACCGAATCGGAAGTCGGAACCTTTTCTTGTCCTCACTTTCCGTTACGTAAGGGACTGAGTTAGTGAGTTAGAGACCGAGTGACCGACTTGGAGAGATATGAACGGAACGGAACGGAACGGAACGGAACGGTCGTTGTTAGGAGGGCTGCTGTTAATCGTTCCTACGCGGTTTTGGCCGAACCGGAAGAGTGTCTCGCACCTTCCTCTTTCACACTGGAGCCGGGATGGGAGGGAGTAGCTACTTAATTAGCTAGCTACTAACTACGGAACCGTCTCCCTCAATTTTCTTTCCATTCTCAGTGTCCCGCGAGTCGCGATTTCCGGCAAAATGTTAGGAATTTTAGGTTTACTTTTAAGGAGGATGTTTATTTATTAATTAGGGTAATGCGGCATGCTTGTTGAGCAAGTTTTTATTTTTTTTAATTTTTATTTTATTTTATTTTTTGATAAGTAACAAGCCTTTTTTAGAAACACTAGTTCCGAGTCTAGTCATAATGTCATACTATGACATGGAAATTGGGGTGGGTTTTTCTTTTTTTCATTTTTACGGATAAATAGCTTGCAGTGTTTTAAAAATCGAACCCCCCCCTATACTTTATATTTTCTTAATATTTCTATAAAAAAAGAGACAAAAATAATCGTGATCATAGTTAACCAAACTGAGTCAATAAGAACCAAATTAGTTGGACCGATCGGTTCGGTTCAGTTTTTAAAACACTGATAAATACCATTATTTTAAAAACCAAACCGGACCAGCCGATCCAACCCAATTGAACCAAAATCGGAGGCCAATCCGGTTCTTATTGACTCGGCCAAGTTCACTATAATCAACATTAATTTTGTCTTTTTACCTATAGAAATATAACATATTTATAAAGTATAGAAGATAATAGAACCATTGGTCCAACCCGGTCTAACCAGGTTCGACCAAAATCGGACATAATGCCGATTTAAGGGTTGCGGTTCGGATTTGGGTCGGGTTTTAAAACATAAAATGAATATGTTTGATTTTTTTTTTTTTTTTTTTTTCTTCATGAAGTCAGGTAATAAATAAATAGTAAATATCAATGTTTTTAATCCAAAGGAACGGAAAAAAAAAACAAAAAGTCAGTGATTATTAAGTGTGGATGCATGTCATCCGCGTATCATTGAATATGGAGATAGATAGATACTTACTTAGGATATATGGTCCCGACACGCGTAGGACACGACATGCCAAGTTAAAGTTAGTTTGGAGGAAACTCGGGAAGAAGCAGTGACGACGGCGGGCCCCCATGTTAATTGTCATGTTATGTGCAGGCAGATTTATGTTGGAGCAGTAGTAACGCACAAACGAAACCTCCTCCTCTCTTTCTTCTTCATCCCCTTCCCTTGGATCTTCTTTTCTTTTTCTTCCTCATCACTTTTCTCTCTTAATTTCGTCGTCAAAAGCTTCCTGCTGACTCTCTCGCCTCTACTCGTCGCCCTACTTAATTACTTACTTACTTCCTTCCTTCCTTCCTTAACGTGAACGAATCGATTCTCTGCGTCCTCTTCCTCTCTCTTTCTCTCCGCTGCCTTCCTGGAAACTTTCTTTTCCGGGCCCGTGAAGTCGCCGTCTACGACGTCTGTCACGTCCACCTCCACCAAAGCCTTCTCTCTATATCTCTCTCTCTCTTCCTATTTGTCTCGTCTATGTATGTAAAGAAAAGGAGTCGCCATCGTTACCGTTGGGCCACAATTGCTTTCTCTTGTTCAACGATCACATCGTTGAATCTCGCCCCTGTTTCTGGACCACCACCACCACTACTCAATCTATATGTTTGACTCCGGCCGCCGTACGTACGTCTCCGGTCTTAATTAATTACACTCTTAATTATAAATTATCTTCTAATTTCAGTGGCTGCCTGCACGAGCAAGTTGATTAGAACGTGCATGACTCTTCTTTTATAGTTTACTGAAAGAACTGATCCAGCTCCATCCCGAGTTGCCTTCCTGGACTCTCTCAAGCCCGCAACTCGGTCGGTCTCTTCTTCCTTCTGAGTGTACGTTCAACTTCAACTATATATGTATCGGCTATCGCCACTGCTGACGACTATCATGCATGTAACTTATCCAAGAATAATAATATTAATTACTGGCAAATTAATTTGCAGTCAATCAATCTTCTGGTTCATTCTAGAAGTACATTAATTAATCCCTTCCACGTACTGGATATATATACTTTTTTTTTTTTTTTTTTTTTTTTTCTTCTCCTGAAGATGATAAAGGAACTGGTCGGGTTAATTTGGTCTTTTAATTTTCACGAATTCAGATTTCGGATAATATAAATTGAGGTCGGGTTCAGGAGGTTTTTAAAAAAAAACTCCTGAACCAAACCCGAACCTTACCCAGCTTTACTTAAGTCGAATAGACGCATACATACACATCTCAAATTAATGTAGCCGGGAATATAATATGTGGGTGGGATTACTACTAATCCAAGTTAATGTACAACTATTGGCTTTGACTTAATAAGGGTTATTTGACATCAGCTGACGGAAATTGATCTGATATGGGTTTTAAAATTCGTAGGTGATGAGGGAGGATAATTATATTATATATTGGGTGAGTATATTAATAATCGCTGGGAATTAAATGTGTCATGGGAAGAAATAATATTGATATATATCTACAAAATAAAGGACGATTAGATTAATTAATGTGATTTTTTATTTTTTTTATTTTTTTATTTTTTTAAGCAAGTCTTAATTGGGGTGGGGAACAAGTAAATGTACTTTTCCTCGGTTGAAACGTGTTGATTTGTTCCATTATATTATTTGTTAGTCACGGTACTGAAGATTGGACTCGTCTTTCATTCCTTCCTTGGCTTCTCGAACATCTCATCGGATCACTCGTGCCTTCTACTTTCTCTGGTTTCTCATTAATTTATGACTTGTTTACACCAATAAATTTCAAAACGGGCAGTGTTTTCTTGAACGAATTTCGTAGAGGAGCAGGCGAAGCTTCTCCATGACCTTCTCTGATCTTCTTAATATATATATATATATATATATATATCCACTCTCATTGATCACAGGAAGATTCATCCTCGTTTCTGGAAGCTAGCTAGATCTGTTTGTACTTTTAATACTACTATCCCGCCCCGCCCCGCCCGCCTCTGTTTCTCATCATTACGGGATCGATTACTGACTGACGTCTTAATTAACCTCGCGCGGTTTTGACAGTATAAACACAACCCATTTTCCATAATCTCCGGCCACTTTGATTCAATGAAAACACACGCACACAAAGCAAAATAGATACACACCCAATATCTAATATTTAAGATTGAAATGGTTAATTTGAGATCAGGTCCTGCCCATCGATTGATTGGTCTACTAATTAATTTACACTACGCAATCCTTTACACAAACACACTACGTACCTAGTCAATGGGTGGCCACGTTTAGTTCAATTTGATAATTAATTGCTTTTTATTGTCAATATCTCTCTATTTAATTACTCGGATTTTCTTATTGTGTAATGTCAAGATTAGAAATTATATGGTACGAAAAGAAAGAGAATTGGAACTTTCCTAGTACAAATAGGTAAGACGTGACGCTATCTTTAGTACAACTATTACTACTCCTCGTTAGAAAATTCCACACAAGTTAGTAGCTAGAATAATTGACTCACAACACATCAATTTTATGAAAATCAAAATCAAGCGGGTTAGTTAATTAGGACTAACAAAATCACATAACAAATACAATTAATGGTATATTAAAAATGGGTATTTATTAGTACATTTTAACGCAAATAATAGGAGTCCAAGTCCAAGTATATATTAATCTCCAATTTAATAGTTTGGTTTCGACTTTGGTATTTTAACCCCGAAAAGATATGAATATCCTCGCTCTGTAATATCCACAAATCAGTGTCTCAGAATTGATGATCCAACACTGAATCAAAACTCAATATACCAGATGCAGCATACGCCTGAAGGGAAAAAAAAAAAAAAAAAAAAAAGGTTGGAAAAGATTGGGAGACGATCGAGAAAGCGAAGACGACGACGACGACGACGACGTTGGAGTGCTGACTCCAGTACTGGATCGATCGTCCCCACACATTGCTTTCATGAAACACAAGGAAAAAACAACCCGGGAAAAAACAACCCGGGGACCTCCGAAACGGAGGTCGCCAAGTTCACACTGCACTGGACTCTATAAAATTAATGGACGACGACGGATTTATAAATGTGCCCAAGTCATGAGGAGGCGTTTTGCTAAACCAGTCAATTCATCTGGTGAAATGTAAACATCTTCGGCCAGACTCGAGCCCAAAATTTTCTCCACGGTTTGATTTCTGGGGCGAAAGGGGACGTGTTTGTAGGGGAGATCAGAGAAGGGTGCATGGTCCATGGCACTAGGGAGGACCCCGGTGTCGTCCTCATCCTATCTTTTTCTTTTCTGGGATGCCCTAATTTGGGTGACAACTTTCATGGTTCGTTGGAGGAGGAGGAGTACGTGTTCCACGAAACTTCGTGTTATAAAATGGTGATGATTGACATGGAAGAAGTTCGTTGCAGATGTATGTGGCTTCCGTTCGGGGTATAATATTACTTCTTCTGGAAGGAGGAGTGTTTTTCTTTGAATCTCGTGGAACAGAAGAAAACAAAATGCCGGCCGGCGAGCGAGCGAGCGATGACCCAGCTGAGAAGGATTTGTTCCTGGACAAGATATATACCACATCGAGTTCTAATTGTCTCTAGTAAACCTGTTTGAAGTAACTTTGTGGAAAAGTATTTGTTTTTGGGAGCTTGGAAAGGAAGAGAAACAAATAAATAAAAATTAACTATGTCATCATTCATTAGTCAAAGCCCAATGACAACACAGCTTGCAAAACTTAAAGCATTATCTCATAAACCTTTTTAAGTCAATGTGCTTGCTTCTATTGCTTCTATGGAGTGGAGTAGTTGCCAAATCTATTATTAACACTGTCTTAATGACGCTGGGTTAGTTTGTCTTACCTGTGATGGCGATCTTCTGACATTAGGATGTAAACTGGTATATAATAAGCAGCCGCAGTTGAGTATGCATAATCCTCCTGTTTATGTGGACGAAATCAGCCAACCATTCTGCAGTTTTCATGACCGGTTTAATTATAAAATAAATTCATTCTCACTTCCGTTTAGAACAATGTGCTGCAATCCATAAGAAAGTCTCTACAGTAAGTGTATTCTACAAGAACAAATTCATGAAAGACATAATCAAAATCTTCTTGTCTAATTCACTAACCAGATAATTGTGCCAATGTTATCCGTTGCCAGCTTTCAAGGATGGCGGTGATGACAAACACATTCTCTCTCCTAATATCTATCTTAGCAGCCTTCTTGTACCCAAGAGGCTCTTAAAGAAAGAAGCCCAATTGATGCTGCATAAATATAGGATATCTTCCCTGCACCCCGGCGTCCAAAACCTTAACCATGTTAGATACAGCGGACAACCGGGATTAAGTTAAAGAGCATTTGAGGGACGAAGATAGAGAGAAGTGATTTTCAAATTAGGCATGTCTGTCTAAGAATATCATTCTTTATTTGCCGAAATTGGATTTCTTTTTGGGTCAGAAGGTTCCCAGAACGCAATACACAAAACTTTACATTTCCACATACAGAGGATAGAAACATTCAGTCGATCATCTTCACCACGAGAGGACTTCTAGCTGCAACTTTTTTGTAATGTTTTAACAGCACACTAGAGGGTCTTCCCACCAGCATTTGACATTAAAGAAGCTGCAGCAGCCGCAGCAGTGGGAACAATACCAGTTGAAACCCCTGGTTTTGACAAATGTAGGAGCCTGAAGAACACAAGTAAAAAAGACAAGTTCAATGAGAACAGAAATGCCTTTTCAGTAAGGATTTCCACAAGCCTATATATTACAGATGAACGCATAATTTATGTAGGCTTACGGTGCAAGATATTCACAAAAGGATGAAACAGCAGCAACAACTTCATTATAGCTATCAGCACTTGCGGGAGCAGTCACTTCAACCAACTGGATTCCAGGAGTAACAGTCACAGCTTCATCAATGGCATGCAGCTTCAGCATTTTATTTGCAGAAGTCACAGTGACTCTGATCTGAGCACCTCTTTGGAAATTGAAAGCAAAACCGATCCTCAAAATTTCGTGATCCAACTTGTACCCAAGGGCATAAAAGAAGCGCAGAACATTTTTACTAACTTTAGATTCCACCATTGTGCGAACCAAAACTGAAATTTGTTCGGCTCCAGCACCTCTCATAGCACCTCCCACATGTCGAACAGTCCTACGAGATACTCTCATCCATTAGTCATGGAAAAAGAGCACAGCAAAAGATCTACAACGTAATACAACTACATCACACCAACAATAGAATTCAAATATCCCTCGGCATCATCTCAAGAAATCACAGACAGGTGTTGCGGGTTGGCTCAAAACCTCGGCAGCTCTAATAATGCAAATGATCAGAATTAATGAAATTAGATGGCTCACCAGGACGGCACAGGTTGCTCCAAATCACACAATAGCCGTACCTCTGATGAAACAACTCCTGGAAAACAACAATACCTCTTCAGCTAAGAAATTGTCCATATAGGTACTCTCACAATAGCTTGATTAAGGTTTGACTTACCAAGATTTGGCCCACTTTTTAGGCACAATTCATGAACTTTTACACGCTCTTTTGGAACACCAGAGATGCCCTGAAGAAGGACCTCTAAAGCTTCCACATGCTGCATAGAAGATGCATACCTATTAGAACCTAAAATAGTATACAGATCCTTACAATGGGGAAAGTTAATACAATTCAGTCATACCAAGTTGGATTGACTCACATAAACTGGATTAACTAAAATAACCAGCAAGAGTCATAAAGATCATTTTGTCTTGGGACTATGATTTGTTGATTACCGAAATCCACAAGCTAACACAGAAAAATAAATTAAGTGCAGCTTCTGATGTCATTAAAAGTGTGCATAAGAGAAAGTAAACAGAGCGTGGGGGTCACAGGGTCCTCCATGAACATAAAACAAAACCAATTCCTCAATGTCAGTCATCTAAGTCTTTTTCTTAAATACAATAGTGTATAAAACACAAAAATGCTTATCAATGATCCATCCAAACTATAGACAGTTAAAATATTGAATTTACTCTCCTGAAAAAAATACAGAAAGGGGCAACACACTATTTGATATCAAGATTAAACAAGCATGTGATGTTTCTTGACGAGCATTTTTATTCCAAACAAAGAAGAGAGAAAAAAGTACCACTTTCATAAAACTTAAACTCTGGTACCTGCGTCTCAATAATTCCCTGCACGACACACTCCATCTCTCTCAGTTCAAATGATTCACAAGTACTTTATATTCCTGAAGAAGCAGTAAAATGAATAGGATGTAAACTAAGAGGATGCAGCTCGAGGAGCATCAAATAAAAAAAATTTATTACCACAATCCTTGTGTTACCAAAAGAAAACTAGAACAAATATAAAAAGTAAATGAACTTGATGAAAAACAAAGACAAACTATTCTGCAACAGGTTCTTAACATTGCCATTAGGTGTCACACAGGGATTTTATCAGTAACAAGAGAAATCAAGATGAGATTGCACATAACCAGAAGAAGCTAAACAGGTAAGAAAAACGAATAAGAAAAGTAGACCCAAAAAAACAAAAATGGGATCATACCTTGGACAGTGATTGCAGATTGTTTAAGTATTTGAATTTATATAAAATAGGGCTGCAGCCTTCCTAAAAAAAACAAAACAAAAAAAAGTGTCCAAATTTGACTATGTCACGGCATTCATATCCATCACCTTGCATCCCATATCCAAATCGTCCAATGGGATCACTAGTCTGAATTTGGACATGAATGTGAAAACAGATGTGCACATTAAGCAGAAGTTTTAGGGAATCACTATTTGTACAACTTCAATATAATTTTGAAGCGAGATCAACAAGAACGTTTTAATAACAAGAGAAATAAACACAGAGGCAAAATAAAAAAAATAACATTTTACATTTTAAATGCACTTGATGAGCAGTAGGCAAAGTTCTAACGCTAAGATGAAACTCGTTCCTTCATGAAAACTCTGCGGACAAAATGAGAGAGCCAGTGCCAAACTTGCAAATAGAAAGAAATTGAAGGTGATAGAGACAAATTAATCATATATTGGTCTAAAAGCCATCGGGAGTCTCGCAAATGACAAGGGAAATCGAACTACAATGATGCACTACAGCTAAGCCAGGACGCTGTACTGGCAAATATATAACGTTCTTTCTAAAAATACTCCAACCAGCCAACTACATTATCGAAGTCTCTATCTTTATTTAGTTACTGAGCGCAAATTTTGATAAGGTACTGTTTTTATAACAAGGCACTCGGATCAACCACCATAGATAAGGTAAGAACAAAATACAAGACAGAAATGATTTTAGAAGAGCACCATAGATATGGGCATTGTCAAAGAAATCAAACCTGGCCAAAGTACTGCCGAAGTTACATAACCCATCTTTTCGTGTACAGGAAATCCTAGAATCGGTTATCGGTTGCTTGTAACACTGATGGGCAAAAGGTAAGTTTCAAAGCAGAGAAGAAAAGAAAAAAAAAATAAAAAGGGTAAAGCACTCATATCACGTTGCAGGTTCTGAAAAACCATAAGCACCCACTAATAAACTATTACGAAATAATTTCTCACCTGATACGAAGCTGAAGCCGTCGTGTATAGTTTGGATGAGTTTCTAGCACTTCAGGTCGAATTAGTGAGCCATCAAAAAATTGAAGTTGGAAATAGTTTCGCGAACTTGTGATTCGGTGACTCACTGAAATAGAGTGAACTATGAAAAGGAGGAAAAGTAGAAAATCGTTTAGATATAAACTGTGGAGCCTTGGCGTTTGCCCGATCGATGCAGTTCCCTGAGGCGAAACCGCGAAAGCAGACTTCTCAAAGAGTCCTCCCAGGTTTTTACCCACACCAAACCGGTGCGCTCACTGAGTCGGAAAACAAACTTCGACCGCAGGAAGATCAGCATAATAACAATCTATCTCAATTTTAACTTTTAAGGAATAAAAACTAGGGCTTTGATGGGGCTGAAATTTGCTCCGCCCTGCTATCACATGTGGGGGGCTCAAATATGCTACGCCCAGGGCGGAGCGCTTGGCTCCGCCCCCCTCTCACAGAGGGTCTGGGTGGGGCCTACCCGTGCCCCCTGTGGGCCCCTCCCTATGTGAGAGGAGGGCGGAGCCAAGCGCTCCGCCCCAGGCGTAGCAAATTTGAGCCCGTGGGTAAGGATGGCAACGGGCGGGGCGGGGCGGGTTTTTGGAAACCCATCCCCGCCCCGCAAAAAACCGGGAAAACCCGTCCCCCCACAAAAACCCGTCCCCAGCCTGACCCCCCCAGCGGGTTTGATTTCTAAACCAGTCCCGCCCCGGAGCAAAAAACCCGCCCAAACCCGCGAAAACCCGCCCGCCCCTGGTACCCGACCCGACCAGCTATGTTTAATATTAAAAATTTTAAAAATATAAAAACTTATAAAATAAATAATATAAACATATAAATACTTAAACATATTGTCAAACATAAGGGGATAACGTAATAAAGTAGGATTTTACTTTGTATTATTTAAATACCCTCCAAAACTTTTTTTTTTATTTATATAAGAATTAAGCCGGGTCGGGTCGGGTTTTGGGGCTTAAACCCGCCCCTCGCCCGAACCCGTGGACGGGTTCTGCTCCCAAAACCGAACCCGACCCGCGGGGTAAAAACTTAAACCCGAACCCGCTTTAAGCGGGTCGGGTCGGGCCGGGTTCCCCGCTAACCCATACCCGTTGCCATCCCTACCCGTGGGGGTCAGGGTGGGGCCCACCCGTGCCGGGGCTCAAATTTGTTCCGCCGAGGGCGGAGCGCTGTGCTCCGCCCTGCTCTCACAGAAGGTCAGGGTGGGTCCCACCCGTGGCCCCTGTGGCCCCCACTATGTGAGAGCAGGGCTCAGCCCTGGGCAGAGCAAATATGAACCCCCCTGTGGGCCCCTCCCTTTGTGAGAGCAGGGCGGAGCGGAGCAAATTTGAGCCCTGCTTTGATCAGGGGGCTGAAATTTGCTCCGCCCGCCTATCACAGAGGGTCAGGGTGGGTCCCACCAGTGGCCCCTGTGGGCCCCCCTGTGAGATCAAATATGAACCCTCTCAACCCTTACATGCGCTTATATGAGCTCAAAGATTTTAACCCGTTCGATTTAAATAAACTCCATCCGACGGCTACGTTATAAAATAAAATCTTTTGTCCTTAATTACAAAAATACTATCGAAGCCAGCGGTCGTCAGAAGACTAGGGGTTTAGGGCAACGCTCCCCCGAATGGGAAACTGGAACGAACAAAAATACCATCGAAGCCAGCGGTCGTCAGAAGACTAGGGGTTTAGGGCAACGCTCCTCCGAATGGGAAACTGGAACGAAGACTTCCCTTGAAACATTGAGAGAGAAGAATGAGCACTCGCTCTCGCTCCTCCATTTTTTCCATTCAACAGGAGGTATGTTCTTTCATTCGCGTTCTTTCCATTACGATTTTTCCTTCCCGTTTATGCCACCAGAAACCTTTGTTTGTTTGCTCCGCAATGGACGGAAGGTTACGCTCTTCATACGGTACACGGATTTTTTGTTTATTATTCGCTTATTCTTTTCGGTCTTTTGATTTCATGTCCAAGGTTCAAGGGAAATCTTTCTCTAAATCACTATTTTGATAGTTACAGGTGGAAGTCGTGAAAGAGTAAGAGATGATTGACCTAATAATACAGTTAAACATGGAGTAAAATCAAGGAGGATTTACTTTCAAAAAAGAAACAAAAAGCAAAGAGGATTTGTATGACCATCTTGAACAGAGCTGATGGTGGTGAAGATAGTTAGATTTGAGTTTGAAATGAGATGAAATGAGAGAGAAAGAGAGGGAATGAGAGAGAGAAAGAGAGGAAATGAGAGAGAAAAAGAGGAAATGAGAGAGAGAAAGAGAGGAAATGAGAGAGAGAAAGTGAGGAAATGTGTGTGTGAGAGAGAGAGAGCAAATGAGAGAGAGAGATAAAGAGAGAATTAGAGAAAGCAAATGAGAGAGAGAGACAAAGAGAGAGAGAGAGAGAGAGCAAATGAGAGAAGGAGAGAGCAAAATGTCCCTGCACCTCTCATCTTACCAACAATTAACTTGTCTTGAAAAGTAAGGTTTTCAGGACATGTATTAAAGTCTAACATCCACACAAGCAGCACTTCTAGGGAACTAAAAATCATAAAACTAGATTTTATCAAAGTAATTTCATAATTAGCAGAGGTCAAATAGATGGCTTTCAATTACTAATGAACCACCCAAGTCATCTGAACAGGTCGAAGAGGCAGTCCTGTATTTGAGAAACTAAACTGAGAACTACACCTTTGCCTGTGTGCGAATAATTTGCGTCATACAAAATCATATAGAGCCACTCCACGACCCAAGTACATGCATCAAGGTGTAGACATTGGCATGAGTGTGAATAATTTGCATCACAGAATATAATATAGAGGCAGGCCACCACTAAGTGCATGCATCAAGGTTTAGACAGTATTTCTTGTACATACCTGAGAGGCAGCACTCAAATCTGAACTCTTCTCCACTAAGTTGTCAAGTCTCTCTCCTCTTGCTAGTACACTATCAATGGTTTTATACTGCAAAAAATCCGACAGAATCCACATGTCAAACATGCTAACACAAGGTAAAAAAAAAAACAAAGCAATAAAATTCCCTAATTTGAAAGCAGCAAGTCTGTTGATTCTTGCAATTAACAAGATGAACACCTATTGACGTGTATTCTGCAACAACAACAACGAGAACAAGGATTCTAACTGATAAGTGAGTTCAACAGGCTCATCCCGCACATTATTGGAAAATAAAAATAAAAATAAAGAGCCAACACCCAATAGGTTAAACAAAACAGGTTCGACATTAAATAACAGGTATTAGCTCTTGTTCTTCAAATAACAGGTTCGACCTTACATCTCTGAAATTTATCCAGCGTCAAATGCAAAATGAAGACATATTAGAAATGATACCTTCGGACAGATGTAAAAATATCAAATCGATTCCGCTCCAAGAACAGAGGACTCCGGTAGTAAAATACGTGAATCCGCTTGCCCAACATATTCCCTTCGGTTTGTAGTCTACTACCCATGGAAAGGTCCGGCTGCTTTCGCGGCCGAAATATATCCGCCCGCCGCCCAGCGAAAATGTCCGGCCGCCGCCCGAAAAATGTCCATTGCTTTCGCCCAGCGGATGCTCCGCTCGCCGATGGAGTCGTCGTGTGCTGCCAATCCAAGACGAGAAGAGTGTGCGGAAGCTGAAAGGGGGAAACGCGCGTCGAAGAAGAAAGGAGGGAAGCCTAGGAATGGCAACGGGTTCCCGTTAACGGGGAACAGCACCGACCCGACCCGCTTCGGGTTTGTATTCTCTACCAACGCGGCGGGTTTGGTATTTTGGAGCGAAACCCGTCACGGGTTTTGGGCGGGGATGGGTTTCGCCCCAAAAACCCGATCCGACTCGTTTAATATTTATTAAAAAAATAAAATATTAAAAGGTAATGTTTCATCGAAAATTCGTCGGTCCGCGAAGAGACGCTACCGAGATAATGTATCGATTACTTTAGAATAATTTGTGTTATAGGGTGTGGTGTAAATATCAGGAATTGCGAGTACAATCTCCTATACTTCCTCTGATTCGATCTCCGTGTGAATTTGGCGAAGTTGAAGCTTCTGCGAACGAACGTCGAAACGAGTGTGCATGAACTATTAGGCTTCGATCGGTCGAACGGAGGTATTTGTGCTCCGCGTGTATCGACTTGTGACGCTGTCGATAGTCGTGTAGAGCTGCTCCGATTGAACTTGAGGAACGACGAGCGACGAGTTGCTCAGCTTCGAAGATTTGACAGATCCTCTGTGAGCGAGAGCCTCTCCTCTGAGAAGGAATTTGGGTCCTTCGGTTTGAGAGAGGGAGAGAGTTCTTCACTTATCGGGATGTCTTTTTTTTTTTTTGGAATCGATTTCTTCACCCCTTGGAACCGGGTACCGGCTATCGTAGTGCGAATTGTGTGACGCTGGAGAGACGTTGCACGAATGGGGATCGTGATCGCCATTCCTCTGTGAAGTTGTGGAAGACGAGGGGAAGAGGGAGACCGTGATCGTGGCCCTCTTTTAGCTCCTTCCGCTTAAAGACCTAAGCCGGTAGTTGATCACGACGATGCGTCTTTGGCGAAAAGCTTGACTTCGACCATTTCTGCTGACGAGGGTGTCGACTATATTGATGACGTGACGACGCGGCTGAACTTTGCGGTGGGCCTCAACGATGAACTTTGACGACGAACAAAGCCTACCCATGATCGTTGTTTAATGGACCGATGGTTTGTTGGGCTCATTGTATTTGGGCCACGCACATTTTGGTGCGTACAGATTGCCCCCTTCGAGACTTGATCGTTCGGGAGAAACAAGCTGGTGTCGAACTTGAAGAACACAACACAACACACACACGCTTTTTTTTTTTTTTTTTTTTTTTTTTTTTTTTTTTTGGCGTCTTGAAGTACGGTATAGAAAGAATGTTCCCAGTAGGGATGGCAACGGTGCGGGTTAGCGGGGAACCGCTTAACCCGACCCGCTTTAAAGCGGTTCGGGTTTATGTTTTTACCCCGTGGGTCGGGTTCGGTTTTGGGAGCGAGAACCCATCACGGGTTTAGGGGGGCGGGTTTTGCCCCAAAAACCCGACCCGACCAGCTTAATTTTATATAAAAAATAAATTTTAGAGGGTATTTAAATAATAAAAAGTAAAATACTACTTTATTACGTTCTCCCCTTATGTTTGACAATATTTTTAAGTATTTATATGTTTATATTATTTATTTTAGAATTTTTTATATTTTAAATTTTTAATATTAAACATAGTGGGTCGGTCGAGTACCAGCTGGGCGGGCGGGTTTTCGGGGTTCGGGCGGAGTTTTTTTAGCGGGCGGGATCGGGTTTAGAAATCAAACCAGCGGGCGGGTTTTCGCGGGGACGGGTTTCCCGGTTTTTTGGGCGGGGATGGGTTTCAAAACCCGCCCGCCCGGGCCTCCAGTTGCCATCCCTATTCCTGAGTAGAGGAAGGTACTCAGGAGACAATGAATGTCATGGACGTCGACTTACTTGGTTATCTCCTTCGTGTATGTTGTGGGAGAACTTTGGCGACGATGTTAGGTACTTTTGAAGGAGATGCTGGCGAAAAGCCTCGGTAACTTCCGTCGGCAGGTTGTTTCCTGTTTGGAGAGGGGCTGTTGTGAGGTGAATCATTGCTCGAAGCTGTATTCGGATGATTTGAGAGGTTGAACTTGTTTTGAACTCTGACTCCGGGGAAGAGACGTTAGCGATGAAATCTTGCCATTTTCGGTCGCTTTGATCCAATTGTTTCCAACGTCATTGTTATAAGTCGTCGTTCGGAGAGTGTGTTTGAACGGCTCAAAGAATCATTTCTTGTTCTTACTGGACATAGATGAGGTTGCTGTCGATCCTGATTCTGTGGTCCGAGGGAACTACGCGAACTGGACACCGTGATTCTGAGGATCTCTTTCAGTTTGCTACCACCCTAAAGTTTAAACTTACTCTCTCGTAGCTTTCGATCGAGCTGTACGATTCCGGAAACGTTCATCACCACGATCTCTTTTGTCCTCGTGGTCGAGTCCTTTTCCATAATCCGAAGCGGTTATAAGGAGTGGGGCCCACCAAGGCTCGGTAACGATCCCGGGGTTGTCGCCTGATCAGGTCCCCATGTAGAGTTTCATGATAAGGGAAATTTCGTACGGAAGAGATCAGATCCCTTTTAAAAAGGGATTGTCGCCTTCTCCCAAATTCGAAGGAAACCCTTCGAGTTCTTCGATATATAAGGTACCTTGAGTCTTGAATAGTTCACCGTACGAACCTCGTAGCACAACCCTTTTGAGTTTTTCGCTTCTCGACCGTCTTTCATCTAAAGTTCCACATCCTTCGGTTGTGCGTGTTTGAGACTGATCCTTGGAGATTCTGTTCGCGCTTCTGGTTCTAGGAGGGTACTTGTTGACGAAGAGCCCTTTCTTTCAATGAGTCTCAATTTTCGTCTCTTTCTTCTCATCGTCGGAGGTCTCATTCGCACAAAGATTGAAAGGTACCTTCGAGATTCTCCCTTTTTTTATCTCCCGGCAGCCTCGTTTGGAGTTTGAGTTAGCTGGGGTCCCGCTCTCTTTTCTTTTCCCCTTTGTTCCTTCCTTTATCCTTCTTCTTTTTCTCTCCTCTCCTTTTCAACTCCTTCTTTCTTATTTTGTCGCGACGACTTCTTTTTGTTGCGGTCTCAATATTTGGCTCTCTTGATGTTTAAGAGCTTTTTTTTTTTTTTTTTGTCCGACGGCTTCTTTTTGTCGCGGCTCTTTTCTTTCCCTCTTTTTTTTTGTTTTGAGTTTTCGATACATACCTTGTTTTGAACTTGCTCCTTTGAGCGTTGTCGGAGTCCGTCATCTTGTTGGTGTAGATGACCGGTTACCTTCCGCGAGGTTTTCAGTTGGGGAATGCGCCCGACTTGGTTGCTGGGTGCCAGTTCTTCCCCTTCCGATGATTTTGTTATGGGGATACTATTTGGGTCGCCGGGATGGTGATCTGTCTTCGCGGTTTTTGTTTTGTTTGCCGAAACGCGCCGGTCGCTTCCCTGTGGGTTGTCGAATGTTGTCGTCGTTTCGACTTCGGCCGGTTTGGTTGCCGGGAAGGGGCCTCCGTTTCGCTCGCCTTCTTCGAAATTTTCTTTTCGATTTGACTAGCCAGTTTGTCAAATGTCTCGTCTCACCCTATCATCGTTGGCTTGGCCGCCAAATTTCGACTTCTGCGGCTAGCCATGATTACCGAGGCACGAGTTGGCCTGGCTAACTCGTTTTCTGGTGATGGCTTCTTCTTGTTACCAAAACTTCATTCTCTCTGTTCTTTTTTTTTTTTAGCGACGACTTCTTTTTGTCGCAGTCTTTTCGTGACGGCATCTTTTTGTCGCAGTCTTTTTGTGACGGCTTCTTTTTGTCACCGCCTTTTTCCCTCTCTTTTTTTTTGTTTTTTTTTTATTTTGTTTTTGTTCAAGGAAGAGTCACTTACCTGACCTCACCGTAGCTTGTCCGACTCAGTTGCCGAACGCGGTCTGTTTTTTTTGTTTGCGCTGTGGTTTTGAATCGTATTCGGCTCGGGTCGTTGGGCATGATTTTTTCGTAGCATTCGCCTCCCGTCCGACTTTGACGTCCAGCACTGGGATTCGTACTGCGACCGTTCGGTGATAGCGCTGGGCTTTGATATTTTTTTTTTCTCCCTGTTATGCTCTGGTTTCTTGGTTGAGCATTGGAAATCCAGCTTTGTTCGTCTCCGGTTTGGTGGCCACGAGGTTGCTGGTTGCTATCCCGGATTGTCTCGAGGCTGTGTTTGTGTTAGCCATAGAGATATTTTTTTTCTGCGGCTTTGATTTTCTTTTGCCGCATTTCACACCCCCTTTTTTTTTTACGACCATTTTTGTTGATCGCGATGTGAATGTACAAACCTTTTTTTTTTTTTTTTAAGATAGCTTGTGTACCTGATTTTTGAACTGACGATCCCGACGTTTCTTTCGCTTGCAGATGTCTTCTCCATCGTTTTCTGTTTCGTTCCTCGACCTCGTCCTCTCCAATGTTCGGGTGCCGGTGAGAGGCATCGTCCGAGACTGTGTGCATATCAGCGATGTGCAGGGGGATAGGGAAATCCTACTGACTGTGGGTATGCCCTCTGCCCTCGGGGGTCATGACGTACGTGTCCCTTTAACTGGAATGACTTGCGAGCTTTGGAGTCGTTCGGTTGTTAGCGGGGATGACCAGATTTGCTTCCTCCCTGGTGTTGGTGAGACCCCGGCACCCCCGCATGAAGCTCAGGGTACCATCTTGATGAGCCCTATGCATGACGCTTTAGTGCGTTTTTCTCCCCCTGAGCTTTCTATAGGTAGCAGTCGCCTCGGCCCCTGGGAATCTAGAAGCGTCGACATTATGAGTCCTCGATATGCACCATATTACTTCGAGTGGGCGGACGTCGTCCTTCGCACGTGCTCGGAGCATTTGGCGGCGGTCGACCTATTTTACAGCCTCTATGTTCCGGTATAGTTGTTGTTGCAACGTCGTCACAGCCTTCACGGAAGTCTGGTGTTCTTCCACCAATTCGATTTTCACCCGGGAGGGAGAATTGTCGATTTCTTTGTGGGACCTTCATCGCCTCGGTGGACTTCCCGTCTCTGGAGGTATCTTCGACGAGACTTTCCCTTCCGTTGATGACTTCTCCTCTGGTCATCACCTTCCCTTGCCTGAGAGCATCAAGTACCTGATTTTGGCTTATTTCCGTTTATCCGCGCCCCCAGAGGCGGAGAGACCTGCTGGAGTCCAGATGTCCGATTGGGTATCTTTCTGGTTCCTCCCGGGAAGGGACTCTCGGCCCTCTGAAGATGCCTGGGTCGATCGAAGGAAGACTTCGGGCTCAAGGAGCCGCGATAGGTCGGAGCGGTTGAATCAACCCTTGAAGGAGCTCGGCGTTCCCGACGCACTCGCCAACGAGGTATATTTGGTCGCCTTCTTGTCTCTTTGGCTCGGCCTCTGTATTCTCCCCGCGCCAGGGGGTACATTGAGGTACACTATTTTGAAGATGGCGTGCTTTTTCGCGAGCGGTTATAAGTGTAACTAGGCCGCCGCGACTCTTGCCAGTTTGTATCAAGGCCTTAACAGTTCTTGTTGGGGGAAGGTCCCCTGGCCCTTCGTTTATACCTGGCTCGCACAACACTTTGGCGTCCACACGGCCGACTCGTCAGAAGGTGACCGGCCGTTGATGATGGTTTATCGCAATCCCGACAATGGCCGTGCCTACACGCAGAGGAAAGCTCGTGCTCTGTTCTAGCGAGGCGGGGTGCAGTGTTGGTATCCGCCACAAGCATTCCCTCCAGGCCCTATTGTTGACAAGCCCAGCCATCTCGCTTCGCGAATTGAGGCGGACTACTTCCGGTGTTTGCGAGCGAGCTGTCTCGTGTTGCGGCAGCGCGACCTCCTGATTGTGGAGCCATATAGTCCGCATCGGTTCGCCCGTCAGTTCGGCTTCTGCCAGGATTTGCCGGGTGTTCTGATCGGCGATCAGAGGAGGGCGCCATCGGTCGAGTCGTTGGTGGAGATATGGCAAAGTGAGTATGCTTTCCCCCTCGGGACGGTGGATGTGCTGCCCTTCGTCAGTCCAGATTTCGATCCGGGAGTGACGGCTTTGTACCGGGAATCATGGCTCGAGGCCATGGTTCCCCTTTTTGAGGTAAAGACACTCACTTGTATTTATGCGACCTTTGTTTCCGATCACTTGAGCTTCTGGTTGCGTTCGTACTCACTTTCTCCTTTCCCTTTTTTTTTTGTTTTCTCAGAAAGAGTGGGAGAGTTTTATCGGAGAGCGGGTGCCACGGAAGAAGGCTACACCGAAAAGAGGCGCCGCGAAGAAGAAGGCGCCGGCCTCGAAGCCTTCCCAGAAGGCTGCTCAGTCTCCGGCGACCATCGAACCCGAGGGAGGGGTCGTTATCCGAGAAGCTGCTCCCGCCCTGCCTACTGAATTGATTGTCCGGCCGAACTCGTCGTCTCCGCCGACTGCGGGCGCGCCCTTGGACAAAGGAAAGAGGGTCGTCGACCCGATAATAGCGCACCCTGCAGTTCCACCGCCGGAAGTTTCTCCAAGGAAGAGTGCACCGAAAAGGAAGAAAACAGAGGCCGCGAGGGTTGTCTTCGACCCTCCTTTGTTCAGAAAGAGGTCGAGGAGTAAAGTCCACCGAACTTCTTCTTCATCTTGTGATTTGCACTCTCCGACGGTCTCCGCTCCGGAGTCGCGAGAAGTTGTCATGGGAGCGTGTCCAGTAGAGAGGCTAGTGGCACCGCCTACTGGAGAAGATGCCGTGCGGCAGGAGACGATATCGGTCGTGTCTTCTTCGGTGCGACCTGAGGTAGTGGAGGACCCTTTTGTTGACGCACTTGCGTTGGTCCTTTACTCTCGGGCAAACCTGCCTGAAGTCCGCTCAGGCGATTCGCATTCTCCTGTCGCCT
Source organism: Aristolochia fimbriata (assembly GCA_019845555.1). Classification (NCBI taxonomy): domain Eukaryota; kingdom Viridiplantae; phylum Streptophyta; class Magnoliopsida; order Piperales; family Aristolochiaceae; genus Aristolochia; species Aristolochia fimbriata. Next base: position 20,040,158 of record CM034079.1, read on the forward strand.
CCGAGGAGCGTCACCGGGAAAGGAAGGGCCGGGGGGAGATGTTTGCCGATCCTGCCGCTGGTAGGTCGGAGATGGGTAGGGTTGACTGCCCTATGACCATTTCGAGCGACGAGGGTGAAGCGCCGTCTCCTCCTTTAGGTGGGGGGCGGGTCGGATTCCGACCCCTGCCCGCACTTGGGCTATCATTTACTTCCGGCTCCCGAGGAGAGGTTGTACACCGGAAGGAGGCTGGACGATCGGCAGCCGCCCGGGCCGTTGGGGAAGAGCGTCCCGAGCCCATCCACCGGCCTGTCGGTGAGAATTCTTTCTCCTCGCGGTTCACTGCGGTAGGCATTCTTTGCTTTCTGTTTGTCTCCCCCTCCCTTCCTTTTCTTTTCTTAACTCTTTGTTCGTCTGGCTGTTTCTCAGTCTTCAACGATTTCAATCTCGGCGACATCGCGAGGATGGGTCCAGCAGTCGGCGATGGACCTGTGGACTCGGTTTGTTCGGACGGCCTTGGCGCCTGCACTGCTCCCCGGAGCTTGTGATTGAAGTCCGCAGTCTTTTAGAGCATTTGCGTGTAGCGGGTGTCGAGATCTCTATTTTGGAGCAATGGGTGGAGGATTTCGCTCGAGAGGCGGAACACCTCCAGCAATTGCGTTGTTCTGCTGCCAGTAAGCTCCCCAGGGCCGAGCACCGAGCTATCGGAGCCGAAGTTTCGCGGTCGGTTCGGCGAGTGCATTTTCGGCGCAATGCGATGGTCGAACTGGTAAGTCTGTGCCAGGCTGAGTATGAAACTGTGAAAGCTGAGAGGGAAGCCGTACGCGAACATCTGGCTAAGCTGGATGCTCAGCTTGACTCCCTTCAGGCGGACATAGGCATCGCTTAGGCTGAGCTTCAGGCTTTTGATGCGGAAGCCTCCGTGTTGGAGCGTCAACTTGAGGACGTTCATTCAAAGCATGTGCTAAGTGAGGCCGAGGCTCGCGAACTGGAGGATGTTCGAGCTGAAGTGCTTCGACGACGGCAGCGAGTGGTCAACTTCGAACTCAATCTGTAGCCGCTGTGAATTTGGTTCCTGAATTTGTTGTAACCCATTTTTTTTTTGAATTTTTTTTTTGTGGTCTCGCGCATATATTTTTTTTTTGCGAGACCTGGGGTGTAAAGATTTTTTTTTTTACTAAAAGGAAATGAATTCCCTTTTTCTGCTATCCTTCTCAAGGGTAAAATCGTCTGAGAAATTTACCGTTTATGATAGGCAGCTCTGACCCATTGGCGGTGACGAGTTTGTACGCGTCATTCGTGTATACCTCTTGTACGACGTAAGGGCCTTCCCATTTTGGCACGAATTTGCCCCTAGTCTTGCTCGTGAAGAGCATTGGCCATCGAACTGTGAGCACAAGGTCGCCTTTCTGGAATGACCTGAGTCGTACCTTTTTGTTGAAGGCTCTGGTCATTCTGGATTGATAGCACTCGAGGCATTGTTGCGCTTCGAGTCGTTGCTCGTCGAGAGACTCAAGTTTTGCGAGTCTCAATTGGGTGCCTTCCTCGTCGTCCGGACCTTCTCTTACCGCTATCGCGCAGGGCGGGAGTTGTACCGAGGGAAGGACCGCCCGATGCATGTAGACCAACGAAAATGGGGTCGACCGGGTAGGCGTTCGAGCCGTCGTTCTATATGCCCATAGGGCCTCGGGGAGTTTTTCATCCCAGCTCCTTTTGTGGGTACCAATCGTCTTCTTTAGGATTTTGCGAGTGTCTTATTGAAAGCCTCTGTGAGTCCGTTATTTGCCGGGTTGTAAGGCGGCGGCGTTATTTGTTGTATCGCGAAATTTTTTTGAGCGCGGTCCATGACTCGCTTTAAAGGGCGCACCGTTGTCCGTCATGATGTACCGAGGAACTCCGTATCGTATATGATTTGAGTTCGGATAAAGTCGGCGACGGTGGTGGCTTTCACTTCTCGGTAGGCTACGGCTTCGCCCATTTGGAGAAGTAGTCGGTGGCGCCAAGATGTATTGTCGTTCGAGTCGGACTTTGGAGTGATGGGGCCTATGATATCCATACCCCAAGCTTCGAATGGCCGTGAAGCGACCGTTGGGTGTAGCGGCACCGTGGTTGATGTATGTAATCGGCGTGGAGTTGGCATGGTTTGCGTGTTCGAGCCATTTCAATGGCGCCCCTAAGCATGGTTGGCCATTAATAGCCGAAGTCGTTTGACTTGCAGGTGGAGCTTCAGACCGGCTTGATGTGCGCCGCAGATCCCACCGTGTGTTTCTTTCAACACTTGCAGCCCCTCTTCTTTTGAAAGACAGCGAAGGAGCAGACCTTCGTACGACCTTCGGTAGAGTACGTCGTTGATGAAAACATACCTAGGAGCTGTCCGGCGGATTTTGACTCGCTCTCGCAAATCGACCGGTAGTGTGCCGTGACGAAGGAAGTTTGTGATAGCTTCTCTCCAATCTTCGGTTTGATTTTGGCTGGCCGAGATGGGCAGAGACGCTTCTATTTCTTCTGGTTGCTCTTCTTCTGTTTCTGCTTCTGCCGGTGGAGGGATTACCCATCGCTTGCAAATGGGAATCTGGCTTGGTCGTTGGTCGAATTGTGCCAGACTGGCTGTGATGCTGGCTAATGCATCGGCTGGCCCATTCTCGGAACGAGGGACAAGGTGGAGTGAAGCTTCTGGGATTTGGGCCAGAAGTTCACTGGCATGCCTCCAGAGTGGTTCAAGTTCAAGTTTCTTTACTTCGAACTCTCCAGTCAGTTGCTTGATAACCAGAGCCGAGTCGCCGTAAATGTGTAACTGCGGCAACTGCATCTCGACTGCCATGCCGAGCCCGAGGAGGATGGCTTGATACTCTGCTTCGTTGTTCGAACAAGACTGAGAAAGCACGAACGAGTATGAGAGTAGATCCTTTTTTGGCAAATGAACAGAACTCCGGCGCCCGCTCCACTTCTTCTTGTTGCACTGTTGAAGTACATTTCCTAGGGGGGAAGTACCTCGACCAGGAAGATTTCCTCATCCGGGAATTCTTCTGATAACTCCCATTCGGCCGGCACCGGGTGGTCTGCCAAGAAATTGGTCAATGCTTGGCCTTTGATTGCTTGTTGCGGTACGAAATCGATCTCGAATTCGGAGAGGAGCAGCGCCCATTTTGTCAGTCGACCAGAGAGAATTGGTTGTGACATAATGTACTTCAGCGGGTCGGCCCTCGAGATGAGTTTCGTCGAATGCGCCAGGAGGTAGTGCCGAAGCTTTTGAACTGCGAAGATGAGAGCCAGACAGGTCTTCTCGATCGGTGTATAGTTGAGCTCGGCACCAACCAGGGCTCGGCTGAGGTAATACAGAGAACGTTCTTTGTTGTCCTCATCACATTGAGCCAAAAGAGCGCCCACCGATTTTTCTTGTGTCACGATGTATAGTAGTAACGGTTTGTTGACAATTGGAGTTACGAGCACTGGCGGCTTGGTGAGATACGCCTTTATGTTGTTAAAGGCGTTCCTGCAAGAGTCGTCCCACTCGAACGGTGTATCCTTCTTAAGCAAACGACTGAAAGGCTGGCACCGCCCGGCAAGGTTCGAGATGAAACGCCGAATATACGCCAGGTGACCTTGGAAGCTTTTAAGCTCGGAGACGTTTCTGGGCTCCGACATCTTTTGAATGGCGTCAATTTTCGACTGATCTATTTTGATTCCTTTGTGATGGACGATAAACCCCAAGAATTTCCCTGTGGTGACGCCGAAAGCACACTTCGACGGATTCATTTTGAGCTGAAACCGTCGCAGTCGTTCGAACACTGCCCGGAGGTCGAGAAGATGATCTGACCTCTGTTTCGTCTTTACCACCAGGTCGTCGATATAACATTCGACGCGTTTGTGCAGGAAATTGTCGAAGATATTTTGCATTGCTCTCTGGTATGTCGCATCGGCATTTTTGAGCCAAAATGGCATCACTTTGTAACAGAAGATGCCTTTCGGTGTGCGGAACGCAGTGAGTTCTTCATCGTTCGGGTCCATCCGGATTTGATTGTAGCCGGACGAGCCGTCCATGAAAGATAAAGCTTCATGACCTATCGTCGCGTCAACCATGAGTTCGGTAATTGGCATAGGGAAGTCATCCTTCAGGCATGCCTTATTCAGGTCGCGAAAGTCGACGCAGACCCGAATTTGACCAGTCTTCTTCTTGACTGGGACGATGTTTGCAATCTAGGACGGGTACTTCATCTCCCTGATGAAATTTGTCACGATTAACTTGTCGACCTCCTTTTCAATTTCTGGCACAAGTTCTGGTCGGAACCGTCGTTGCGACTGCTTGACTGGTCGAACAGAGGGATGAACCGCCAATTTATGGACTGCCACTCGTGGGTCGAGACCTGGCATCTCCGTGTAGTTCCAGGCGAAGATGTCTCGGTGTTCATGGAGTAACGCCATATACTCAGCTTCTTCTTCAGCCGTCAGCGATACACTGAGGAATGTTGGCTGCGGGTCGTCTGTGGAGCCCAAGTCGACTTTCTTTAATTTGTCGACGGTCGACTGGCCTCCTTCCTCGAATTCAGCCGGAGCTTCCTTCAAGACGAATTCCTCATCCTCTTGTTCCTCGTCGATGATGGAAATGTGATTCGCTGTGGCTGAGTCGTAGGCACGAGCTCGTGCAATGGCTGCCTTCAACGTGTAGATGACCACTGGACCGCCGTCGTTCTTTGGCCGGCTTCGATTGATGGCAGCTTTGGTCTAAATAATCACCGGCTTTGAAGTATTTTGTTTCTCGGTTGGGATTTGGCCAACGAAGACTTGGTGTACATCTGCCGATGACTTTCTGGTTATCTTGACCGGCTTTATTTGTGCTGTATAGATCTTGATTGTTTTTGGCCTCTCAGTGGCCGAGGCCCGAGCGACCTTTGACCGATCAAATTGCCCTTCGTTCTTCAATTTCTCCTGCTTTCGGGTGAAGACGAGTAAGGTCGAGGAGGTTTTGCATGAATCTCGTCTTTTGTAAGATTGCCCCGCCGCGCCATCCCATCAGCCGGTAGGCGTTGGTCAAAGCCTTCATTTGAGCGTGTAGCCGGCAACTGTTGGCTTGGGAACTGCTTCACGATACTTCGTTCCTCCAATTTTGGCAGAGGAAGCGTAACTTTTTCTGGCAAAGGGGTCGGCTGGATTTTGTTGCAAACGACCAGGGGAGCTTCTCCTTTCTTCCTTAGCGACTGTGGAATGTATCGCAAGATGGGTATGTTGCGCCGATTTGGTGTAGGCGCGACTGTGGCCGGTTTGCGGCCATGTACCGACGGGCTGTTGTGCGCCGACTGCTTTGGAGATATGACCTGCGTCATGATCTGTTTAGGAGATGCAACTTGCGTCGAAGTCTGTGGTTTTGCGGGTTGCGACGACTGTTTGAGTGTTGCATCCTGCGTCGGTTGTTTGGATGATGCAGCCTGCGTCAGAGTGTTCTTGGCGTTTGCTGCCTGGTTCGACTCCGGTGACAATTTAATTGTCGGCCTAGTCGTCAGATAGAACTTAGCGTCTGCAAACGATGCCTCTGCTTCTGTGAATGGGCTTTCGTCGGCATACACCGTCTTCTGCTCGCCGTTTTCCCAATACTTGAAGCATTGATGAAGTGTGGATGGCATGACTCCATTTGAATGAAGCCACGGTCGACCCAGGAGTAGGTTGTAAGACGTCCTGGAGTCGATGACTTGAAGAGGAGTATCGGCGACCATATCTCCGATGTGCAGCTTGAGGGTCGTCATGTCGAGTGTTCTCTTGCCCTCCTGGTTAAAACCTTGGATGAGAAGAGAGCTTGGAGAGAGGTCGCCGCCAAAAAGACCAATGTTCTTCATCGTGCGGATAGGCAGAATGTTGACTGCAGATCCAGAATCGATGAGGATACGGTTGATTTTATGGTCTCTGATGTAGCCGGAGACGAATAACGGCCTGTTGTGGTTTCTCATTCCCAATTGTGCGTCTTCTTCCCGGAATGTGATGCACGGCGGGCATGTGACGGCCAATGTTTCCTCCAACTTTGCGAGGTGCGCTTTGGTGTAAGCGTCTTCTTCTTCTTTTCGGAATGGAGGGGTTAACCTGACCTTTGGAAGGTCGTGTTTTCTCATCAGCAGTGTCTCGAGTTCAGCTTTGAGTTCCTCTGGTTTGGCGAGGACCCGGATTAAGGCTTGCCTTGACCTGATATCCAAGTCGAGATCATCTTCTAGCTCGTTGAGATGCGAAATCTGTTTGAGCGACGTCTCGAGGTCGTCACATTCGACGATCGGCAGCTTGCCCTTTTGTTTGGACATTGTCGTTGTATGCTCGGGAGGAGCTGTTGAGCAGGTCGCCACCATTGCTGGGGCCGAGAGGAACTCCTTCGGGAAGAACTCCGCTAATGTGACGGGTCTTCTTTTCTTTTTGCTTGCCCCTAGGACGTTAGTCCCGGGAGCTTTCCTTTGGCGTTTTGCGGCTCTTTTGTTTGACCGCTTTGTTTTTGTTTTGATGGTCGTAGGCGCCGGTTCGATTTCTCGAATAGGCTTCTTTCTCCGGGTGACCAAGATCCACCCCTCTGCGTCGGCTGCAGCTTCTTCGCGGGGTGCCGGTTTTGGTGCGACCTTAGCCGGTGGTCGGCTGTTGTTGTTGTTGTACGGTCGATTGGAGGAACCGGGCTTTGGTCGGTACTCCTTCTTTATGACTTGTTTCTTATTTGCCCGAGCTCGCGGGTTTGGCTCGGTTAGGATGGAGATAGCGTGCGAGGAGACTGTATTTTCAGTTCCTTCAATTTCGATGCGGCCTTGGGCAGCTAGCACCATGATACGGTCTTTCAAGACGAAGCATTTCTCCATCGGATGCCCGACCAGTCGGTGATATTTACAAAAATTCGGATCTTTGCTTTTGGATTGATCGCCAGGCCTTTTGATTTCTGGCAGTTTCAGCAACTGGTTGTCAAGGAGTTGGTCGAGCATGATAGGAACGTCTGCATCGGCAAAAGGATATATCTTTGCCTGTCGTTCTTCAAGTGACAACTTCCTGAAGCCTCCCGTCAATTGTCGTGGGAGGTAGGTCGGCTTGACTTTACTTCCGACCTTGATTGGTTCGACAGTATTTGTCGCGAAGGAGGATTTTGATTTCTCTTTCGTTTCTTTGGGTGCGGTCGTAACAGGTGCCTTTCCCTTTTTGCGCAGATCGGCGGAAGAGGATCCTTCTTCTCTTCGTTCTTCCATGAGGATTTCCATGTTGTGAGCTTCTATTGCGAGCTCTTGGAAATCGTTCGGCCTTCGGCTGCGGATGTAGCGCAGGAGCTCCCAGTGCATTCCTCGTGAGCACATCTCGATCTCGGCTTCGAGGGAGAGATTTGAGCTTTCTTTGCAGTTTAGGCTCAGGTTCCTCCATCGGTTGATATAGTCGACCACTTTTTCGCCTTTCTTCTGCTTGAGGTTGGCGATCTCGACTAGAGTGACGGTGCGCCGGGTACTGTAGAATCGACTGAGGAATTCGCTCTCCAGTTGCTCCCAACTGTCGATAGATTCTTGGGGCAGCTCGATGTACCAATCGAAGGCATTTCCTTTCAGTGACCGGGCGAACTGCTTGACTAACAAGTTGTCGTCTGTGCCGGCGTTATTACACGTTTCAATGAAATGAGCGACGTGCTATTTTGGGTGGCCGTCACCGTTAAATTGTTGAAACTTAGGAGGGTGATAGCCGATCGGCATTGGGATGTTCTGGATCCTCTGTGTGTACGGTCTCTTGTAGGTGACTGATTTGTGGTCGCCGGCGCTGTTTCGTACTGCACGGTTGACGAGCTCTGTAATGGAATCAAGGGTAAGAGCAGACGGATCCACTTCGGGTCGGCCTCTGCGGATGGCCACTGGAGCGACGGGTGGCAGCTCGTCGTCGGAGGAAGAGTCTTCTCGCCGTAGATCGGCTGAGGCGCTGGTAGTCGGCCGATTTCGGTCGACTTCTTGAGAGACGCCACCGGTGTTATTGGTGGTTGTGCCCATTTCAAGCCGTTCAAACATCTTCGCGATTTGATCATTGCGAGCTGCTAGTTGAGCATCGCGGGCTGCGAGTTGCGCAGCTGTTCGCTTTGTTCCTTTATCGCGGCCTGCATTTTGGCCAGTTGTTCTTCAATTGTCTTGGCCGAGGTTGTCATTGCGGCCATCTTGACGGTTTGCGTCGGGGTGTTTGTTCTTGACGCAACTTGGAGATATGAAGCCGTCGTCGGTGACTTTATAGGAGAGGTGGTCGCTGTGGGGGACCGGTCAGAAGGACCAATCGCAGGTTGATTGCGGGATGTGACTCTGGGAGGTGACTGGCTTGCGGTGGCAGCCACTGGTGAGAGTCGGCGAGATGGAATGGGCGATGTGGCAGCAGGGGAGATCGCTGATGTCTGTCGACGAGGTGAGCGGAGGGGTGGTGGACTAGCTGCTGCGTTGAGAGCGGCTAGGAGGTCGTGTGAGACCAACATAACCGGCGAGTTGTCTGTCGCCGATACTCTCTACACAGAGGAAGCTGGTATTGAGCATGTCCTAGTCGCAGGGAGAGAGGAGATGCCCCCACTTTGCTCGTATTGCTGTACCAAGGTGGGAACAATAGAGCTTCTCCGTGACGGCGGCGACTGCGTCGGGCTAGCAGTCAGGCTGCGAGGAAGAGGAGAGGTGGCGACGGCCAAATAGGTCAGCTTAGCCATCGCTGGGAGTAGTTTGGCGGTGACCGTGGCTGGTTTGTTGGAGGCCGCTGTAGCCTGTGGCACGAATAAGGTGCTTGGACGGCGCACGTCGCGCATAAAAGGAGCTTGTCCAGCGGATAAATTCCTGGCCATAGCCCTCATCACTGGGCGAGTGGCCGGTGGTGGTGAGGTAGGAACGCGAACGTTGGCCGGAGATGCGGCAGCAGGTTCGCGAGTTCCAGTAGTTGAACCTGCGATCGTGGCGGGGCGCGGTTGTGCAGAGCTCGATGAGGCAGTTTGCTTGCCCCTATTATTATTGTTGTTGTCGTTGTTGGCATTGCAGGCCATGGCTGAGGTTGGAGTTTTTTTTTTTTTTTTTTTTAACGGAGAAGGAGATGAGAGGTAGGAAAAGTCCCACCGGGTATGCTAAATCTGTTTCACCAAAAATCCGCCGGTCCGCGAAGAGGCGCGACCAAGAGAATGTATCGATTACTTTAGAATAATTTGTGTTACAGGGTGTGGTGTAAATATCAGGAATTGTGAGTACAATATCCTATACTTCCTCTGATTCGATCTCCGTGTGAATTTGGCGAAGTTGAAGCTTTTACGAACGAACGTCGAAACGAGTTCAGGAACGAGTGTGCACGAACTGTTAGGCTTCGGTCGGTCGGACGGAGGTATTTGTGCTCCGCGTGTATCGACTTGTGACACTACCGGTAGTCGTGTAGAGCTGCTCCGATTGAACTTGAGGAACGATGAGCGACGAGTTGCTCGGCCTCGAAGATTTGACAGATCCTTTGTGAGCGAGAGCTTCTCCTCTGAGAAAGAATTTGGGTCCTTCGGTTTGAGAGAGGGAGAGAGTTCTTCACTTATCGGGATGTCTCTTTCTTTTTTTTTGGAATCGATTTCTTCACCCCTTGGAACAGGGTACCTCTGGCTATTTGTAGTCGACCTGTGTGACTGTTGAGAGACGTTGCCTGGGAATGGGGATCGTGATCCTCATTCTGTTGTGAAGTTGTGGAAGACGAGGGGAAGAGGGAGACCAGGATCGTGGCCCTCTTTTTTCGCTCCTTCGATTAAAGACCGAAGGCGGTAGTTGATCCGGCGGCGATGCGTCTTGACGAGTGCTGACTCGACCATTTCTGCTGACGAGGGTGTCGACTGTATTGATGACGTGACGACGCGGCTGAACTTTGCGGTGGGCCGCAGCGACGGACTTTGACGACGAACAAAGCCTACCCATGATCGTTGTTTAATGGACCGATGGTTTGTTGGGCTCATTGTATTTGGGCCACGCACATTTTGGTGCGTACAGATTAACATCTAATAAAAAATTATATTAATAAATTTTATGTTTGGCAAAATATTTAAGTTAAGTATTTATATGTTTGTAATTTTTAATATTTATTTTTGATTTTTTTATATTTTTAAAATTTTTAATATTAAATATATCATAATGGGGCGGGTTGGGTTGGGTACCAGCGGAGCCGGATCCGCTAGCCATATTGTAGGTAGCCACAAATAATCACGGGCGCCAAACACATGGGACCCCTGCATGCGGCCTTCGGTTGGCACCCCGTGATTCGGCCGTGGGCTACCTACAATATGGCCAGCGGATCCGGCTCAGACCATGGGCGGGTTTTATGGTTTCGGGCAGGTTTTTTTGCCACGCTGGGGGGGGGACGGGTTTACTTTGTAAACCCGTGGATGGTTTTCGCGGGGGCGGGTTTTCGCAGGGACAGGTTTCCCCGAAATTTCACGGGGCGGGGACCCGTTGCCACCCCTACTTTAGCCAAGAAACTAACTGTTTCAGCGAAAATTCGTCGGTCTACGAAGAGGCGATCAAGAGAATATGTCGATTAATTCAGAATAATTTGTGTGTTACAGTGTGTTTGAATATCAAGGGATGCGAGTACAATTTCCTGGGCTTCCTCTGATTCGATCTTCGTGTAGTTTTGTTGAAGTTGAAGCTTCTGGCGAGTCGTCGTCGAGACTCGAGTTACAGGAACGAGTGTGCACGATCTGGTGTGGCTTTGGTCGGTCGGACGGAGGTATTTGTGCTCCGCGTGTATCGACTTGTGATGTTGTCGGCGATCATGTAGAGCTGCTCCCGGTCGAATTGTTGAATGATGAACGGCAGGTGGCTGACTTCTCTGGTTCGAAAGTTTCTATGAGTGGAGTTTCTTCTCGGTGAAGGGATTTTCAGACCTTCGTTTTTTAGAGAGAGCTTCTGATGGTTCTTCTCGATGAAGGATTTTTTATACCTTAGCCTCGAGAGAGAGCTTATGTGCGTGAATGAGCACTTTGACTTTTGTTTTTGGAACCCCTGCAACAAAGTGTTTCTGGCTATTTGTAGCCGACTCTGTGCAGTGGCTGTAGATTTTTCCTGGGAAAGGGGATCACGATCCCCTTTATGCTGCTGTAGTTGGGAGAGAAGAAGGGGAGGAGAAGGACCAGGATCGTGGCCTCCTCAATTAGCTCATTCGGTTGGCGACCAGAATTGGTCGTTAACTGTTGAGTTGAGCAACGGGGTATGCAGACTAGTGCTGACGCGGCGGTTTCTGCCGACGAGGTCGCCGACTGTGCCGATGACGCGACGACGCGGTTGGACTTCGCGATGGGCTGCAGCGACGAACTTCGAAGATCGACAGAGCCTGCCCATGATTGTTGTTTGATGGATCGGTGGGTTAAAAAAATTTAAAAAAAAAATTAAGTTATTAGCCACGAAATATTAATAACCCTTCTTTAGTAACAAAAATGATTTCGTGGTTAAAAATATTGTTACTAAAAAAAAAATACTTGTAGTGAACCTACTTCGACCGCTTCCTTGTAACCTTTTCCTTTAAATATGGAACTGCCTTAAACCAAGGCAAGATGTTTTAAAATTAATTTGCGTAAGATCCATGTGGACTGATTGTGTGGCTTTGACTTATCACCTTTGTAGGTTATTGACGAGGCAATTTTGACATCGGCCGTTGGTTCATCATGGCTTGATTGATAGCTTGATTTTGTTGGTTAACTGGGGTCAATATTTGACCTGTTGACCTGGGCCAATATTTGGTCCTTTCAAAATTTATTTCTACACATAAATATGGGCATTGTCAAAGAAATTCAAACCTGGCCAAAACACTGCCGAAGTTACATAACCCAACTTTTCGTGTACAGGAAATCCTCAAATCGGTTATCAGTTGCTTGTACTAATAAACTGTTACGAAAAAATTTCTCACCTGATACGAAGCTGAAGCCGTCTTGTATAGTTTGGATGAGTTTCTAGCACTTGAGGTGGAATTAGTGAGGCGTAGAAAAATTGAAGTTGGAAATAGTTTCGCGCCCGCACCAAACCGGTGCGCTCGCTAAGTCTGAGTCGGAGTCGGAGTCGGAAAACAAACTTGGACCGCAGGAAGATCAGCATAATAACAATCTATTTCAATTTGACCTTTTAAGGAATAAAAACTAATAATAAGAACTTTCAAATTTGAAATAGATATACTATATATATATAATAGGAATATGAAATAAAAATGTATATACAGAATACAATGCGCGTAGGTTGGACCTAATTAATTAGTAGCTAAGCACAGCCAAATTCGTGGTCGATGCACCCATTTCTCCATTTATTTTGCACAATTGAATAAATGGTATTGCAATGTAACGGATATGAAAATTGGTCTGTCTTTCCGTATGTACTTAAATCTTTTACTTAAAAGTTACACAAGTTACATTTCCAACAATCTCAGCATCTTAGAGATAATAATAATAATAATAGCATGACAAGAAAAAGGGAAAAAAAAAAAACAAAACATTCTACTCACTCTAATTACCCTTTAATTTCAAGAGTTAATTTTTGAAAGAGAAATGAACACCGTTGACAAAAAGGTAAACTTAAATTAAACACAAATTTCAAGCATGCAAGCTAAATGGACTACACTCGGCATAGTTAGAATTTAAACCTTAGCAGTCTTAAGAGTTTGGAAGTATAATTACCTGGTTAACAGTACAACTCAACTAATAAAAATTATCTTTCCAGTTTTATGCTCAATAAAAACAAGTAGCTTACAAATTACATGGCTTTTAATGTATGAAATGAAGAAAATTCAGCCTATAAAGTAGTTAAGGAGGAAAAAATACCTTAAGTAGACCCTTTTGTAGTTTAAAGCTACAATGTTTAAATTCATCATTTTCTCCCAAGGAAATATTTTTATGGTCATAATGAAATGCATTGGAGAATGTATAACAAGCAATACCCATAACCCATCTCCTCAGATTTCAAAACCTCTTCTTCTTTTGACCATTGACAACATCTCTAGACCCACAACGTTGCTTGGCCAGTAAGTGGTCGAAACCGGTAAGAAGCAACACCATAAACTTTGATCTTGTTAGATATCCTGTATCACCCAATGATATAGACAGAGTTACACCTAGAGTTACACACCGTATTAGACGATGGTATAATTGGCAATACACGCTGACTCACCTTCCTTATCAGAATCTTAATCTGATACGATCCTGTAATCTTATCCAGCTGTAATCTCAATCTCCTCTTATTTGATTTTGTAAACTTTTCTAGTTCAACTAGGAAACAAACTCTCACGAAGTATATATATGTACCACTGTACAACGGAATGAAATACGATTAAAATTACATTCTTACAGATCCTCAATCTCGATCCATCTTGCAAATCCAATGCTTCAGGTATCCGATTCCTGAACTAAGGTCGATCGGTCTTCCTCTCCCCTATTACCAGTCATCCATCACTCAGTGAAAGACGTACTGGAGATCGGATTACTGATCCACTTTCTCCATTGTGCAAGAAGAAAAGGCATTACCTCCATCATCCAATCTAAAAAACTCCAATTAGCTCTATCAAAAACCTTCTCAAGATCTAGCTTTAATATATATGATGAAAGGAGCTTTGGACTTACAGAGAGTACTGTCTATGACTTCATGCACTATCATTGTAGCATCTAGTATTTGTCCTTTGGGAATGAAGACTGCTGGCTCCTTTTTAACATATTTTACTATAAAGTCTAAAACTAGTTACAATTCCTTTTTTCACTCTTATGTCTGTATTCACCAAAATGTGCATGGCCCACATTCGACAGATCCAGGAGTCCAACGACCCAGTAAACAAAGTTCTTGGACAGGCCGCGACAATTCTCGAAGTAATTCGACGCAGCCCACCGCCAGGATCCCGTTTCGTCGCGTTGTTAACACGGTGAGTCATCTCGCCGCATCATAGACTCAGAGAATCATCGTCTAGTCAGCAACAACTCGGTGAGTCATCGCCACGTCAGCATGAGTCAGCATACAGTCAGCCAATTCAAAAGTGAGGATAAAAACCTGGAAAGAGGTCACGATCCTCATTCAGGGGGATCTCAACGGGGAGTTCCTGGTCTCCCTCCTCCCCTCTTCTCCCTCAACTTCACGAGCAGAAAGGGGATCGTGATCCCCTTTCCCAGGCAACGTCTCTCACAGACAGGCTACAAAAGGCCAGAAGCATTCTGTTCTAAGGGTTGGAAAAATTGAAAGGTTGGTTAGAAAAACTTTCATCCCTACGCTTGGAAAAAATCGAGTTCGACAGCCTTCTTGCCGAGAAGAAAATACACTCGCGGAAGCTCTCGAACCAGAGAAGTTCAGCCACTGCAGTTCGTCGCTCTACAGTTCGACCAGAAGCAATTCTACACCGTCGCCGGCATCGTCGCAAGTCGAAACACACGGAACACAAATACTTCCGTCCGACCGACAAAAGCCACACCAGATCGTGTACGTTCGTTTCTGTAACTCGAAGTCTCGACGACGACCTCGCAGGAGCCAAAACTTCACCAAACCACACGGAGATCGAATCAGAGGGTTATTAGGAGAGTGAACTCGCTTCTTTCCTGACTCACACACCTTGTAAACTCAAAATTATTCTAAAGTAATTGAAAACTTCTCTCGGTCACGCCTCTTCGCGGACCGGCGGATTTTCGGTGAAACAGATTTGGCACGCCCGGTGGGACCTTTCCTACGTCTCATCTCCTTCTCCAAAAAAAAAAAATCCCCAACCTTAGCCATGGCCAGCAACGCCAACAACGCCAACAACAACAACAACAACAACAACAACGAAGGCAAACAGACTGCCTCCTCGAGTTCTGCTCAACCGCGTCCCGCCGCGACTGCAAGCTCGACCACCAGAGTTCGCGGACCAGCAGCCGCATCTCCGGCCAACCTCCGCGCTCCGACATCTCCTCCACATGCCACACGCCCATTAACAAGGGCTCTAGCCAGAAGTTTGTCCACTGGACAAGCTCCTTTCATGCGCGACACCCGTCGCCCAACGGCCGTGTTCGTTCCTCCGGCTACCGCAGCCTCAACTAAACCTGCCGCATCCTCCACCAAACTGATGCCGACGATGGCCAAGCCAACATATCTGGCTGTCGTCGCTTCACCTTCTCGCAGCCCGACCGCCAGACCGACGCAGTCGCCGCCGTCCCACGGAGAAGCTCTATTGTTCCCACCTTGGTACAGCAATACGAGCAAAGCGGGGGCATCTCCTCTCTCCCCGCGACCAGAACACACTCTCTGCCGGCTTCCTCCGTACAGAGAACATCGGCGACAGACAACTCGCCGGTTATGCTGGTCTCACATGACCTCCTGGCCGCACTAAATGCAGCAGCTGGTCCACCACCTGTCCGTTCACCTCGCCGACAAACAACGGCGACCTCCCCTACCGCCACATCGCCCATTCCATCTTGCCGATTCTCACCGGCGGCTGTCACTACAAGTCAGTCGTCGCCCAGAGCCACCTTCCGCAATCAACCTGCGACTGGTCCTTCTGACCGGTCCCCCACAACAACCACCTCTCCAATGAAGTCACCAACGAAGGCTTCATATCTTCAAGCTGCGTCGAGAACAACTACCCCGACGCAAACTGTCAAGATGGCCGCGATGACGACTTCGGCCAAAACTATTGAAGAACAGCTTGCCGAGATGCAGGCTGCAATAAAGGAGCAAAGCAAACAGCTGCGCATAAAAGATGCGCAGGTTGCAGCCTGTGATGCTCAACTAGCAGCTCGCAATGATCAAATTGCGAAGTTGTTTGAACGGCTCGAAACGGGCACAACCACCAATAACACCGGTGGCGTCTCTCAAGAAGTCGACCGAAATCGGCCGACTACCAGCGCCTCAGCCAAAATGCTGCGAGAAGACTCTTCCTCCGACAACGAGCTGCCGCCCGTCGCTCCAGTGGCCATCCGCAGAAGCCGACCTGAAGTGGATCCATCTGCTCTTACCCTTGACTCCATTACAGAGCTCATCAACCGTGCAGTACAAAACAGTGCCGGCGACCACAAATCAGTCGCCTACAAGAGACCGTACACACAGAGGATCCAGAATATTCCAATGCCAATCGGCTATCACCCTCCCAAGTTTCAACAATTCAACGACGACGGCCACCCAAAGCAGCATGTCGCACATTTCATCGAAACTTGCAACAATGCCGGCACATACGGCGACCTATTGGTCAAGCAGTTAGGCCGATCGCTGAAGGGAAATGCCTTCGATTGGTACATCGAGCTGCCTCAAGAGTCTATTGACAGTTGGGAGTAACTGGAGAGCGAATTCCTCAGTTGATTCTACAGTACTCGGCGTACTGTAACACTAGTCGAGATCGCCAATCTAAAACAGAAGAAGGGCGAAAAAGTGGTCGACTACATCAACCGATGGAGGAACCTGAGCCTCAATTGCAAAGAAAGCTCGAATCTATCGCCGGAAGCGAAATAGAAATGTGCTCACGGGGAATGCGATGGAACCTCCTCTGCTACATACAGAGCCGAAGGCCGAAAGATTTCCAGGAGCTCGCAACAGAAGCTCACAATATGGAAAACTTGATAGAAGAACGAGGAGAAGAAGGATCCTCTTCCGCCGACCCTCGCAAAAAGGGGAAGGCACCCGCTGCGACTACATCCAAAGAAACGAAAGAGAAATCAAAATCCTCTTTCGCGACAAATACTGTCGAGCCAATCAAGGTCGGCAGTAAGGTCAAGCAGACTTACCTCCCACGACAATTGACGGGAGGCTTCAAGAAACTGACACTGGAAGAACGACAGGCAAAGACATATCCCTTTGCCGATGCCGATGTTCCCATCATGCTCGATCAGCTGCTCGACAACCAACTATTGAGGCTGCCAGAAATCAAAAGGCCTGGCGACCAATCCAAAAGCAAAGATCCCAATTTTTGCAAATACCATCGACTGGTTGGGCACTCGACGGAGAAATGCTTCGTCTTGAAGGACCGTATCATGGGGCTGGCGGCGCAAGGCCGTATTGAAATTGAAGGAACTGAAAACACAGCCACCTCATATGCCATCTCCATCCGAGCCGAGCCGAATCAGCTAACTCGGCCAAACAAGAAGCAGACCACGAAGAAGGAGTACTGACCAAAGCCCGGTTCCTCCAGCCGACCTCATAACAACAAACGACCACCGGCTAAGGTCGCACCAAAACCGACACCCCGCGAAGAAGCTGCAGCCGACGCAGAGGGGTGGATCTTGGTCACCCGGAGAAAGAAGCCTATTCGAGAAATCGAACCGGCACCGATGACCATCAAAACAAGAGCAAAGCGGTCAAACAAAAGAGCCGCGAAACGTCAAAGAAAAGCTCCTAGGACTGACGTCCAGGGGGCAAACAAAAAGAAAAGAAGACCCGTCACATTGGCGGAGTTCTTCCTGAAGGAGTTCCTCTCGCCACCTGCAATGGTGGCGACCTGCTCAACAGCTCCTCCCGAGCAAACAACAGCAACAAAAGAGAAGGGCAAAATACCTGTCGTCGAATGCGACGACCTCGAGACGTCGCTCAAACAAATCTCACATCTCAACAAAATAGAAGATGATCTCGATTTGGAAATCAGGTCCAGACAAGCCTTAATCCGAGTCCTCGACAAACCAGAGGAACTCAAAGCTGAGCTCGAGACGCTGCTGATGAGAAAGCACGACGTGCCGAAAATCGGGTTAACCCCTCCTTTTCGAAAAGAAGAGGAAGATGCTTATACCAAAGCGCATCTCGCAAAGTCGGAGGAAGCATTGGTCGTCACATGCCCGCCCTGCATTACATTCAGAGAGGAAGACGGACAATTGGGGTCGAAGAATCACAACAGACCGTTGTTCGTCTCCGGCTACATCAGAGACTATAAAATCAACCGTATCCTCATCGGTTGTGGATCCGCAGTCAACATTCTGCCCATTCGCCCGATGAAGAATATTGGTCTCTCTGCTGGCGACCTTTCTCCAAGTTCTCTCCTCATTCAAGGTTTCAACCAGGAGGGCCAGAGAACGCTCGGCATGACGAACCTAAAGCTGTACATTGGGGACATGGTAGCCGACACTCCTCTTCAAGTCATCGACTCTAGGACGTCCTACAATTTGCTCCTGGGTCGACCATGGCTTCATTCGAACGGAGTCGTACCATCCACACTGCACCAATGCTTCAAGTATTGGGAAAACGGCGAGCAGAAAACGGTGTATGCCGACGAAAGCCCATTCACAGAAGCAGAGGCGTCGTTCGCAGATGCTAAATTCTATCTGACGACCAGACCGATAGTCAAATTGTCACCTTGGTCGAACCAAGCAGCGAACGCTAAAGGTACCCCGACGCAGGTTGCATCGTCCAAACAACTGGTGCAAGATACAACACTCAAACGATTAAATCGCGATCAGCCAAACCACGGACTTCGACCCAAGTTGCATCTCTCAAACAGACCACGACGCAAGTCGTATCTCCACAAAGAGCCAGCACACAATCATAATCGGCCCACAGTCACGCCTACACCAAATCGGGCGAACATGCCCATCTTGCGATACATTCCACAGTCGCAAAGGAAAGAAAGGAGAGGCTCCCCTGGTCGCCTGCAACAAAATCCAGCCTACCCCGTTGCCAGAAAAGGTCACGCTTCCTCTACCAAAATTAGAGGAAAGAAGTATAGTGAAGCGGCTGCCGAACCAACAACAGTTGCTGTCCACACGCTCAAATGAAGGCTTCGACCCAAATGCCTACCGGTTGATGGCCAGAGCAGGGGGCAATCTTACAAAAGACGAGATTCACGCCAAGCCTCCTGTGACTTTACCCGTCTTCACTCCAGAGCAGGAGAAGCTAAAGAACGAAGGGCAGCGCATCAGTCAAGGTCGCCTGGGCCTTGGCTATGAAAAGCTAAAACCAATCAAGATCTATACAACCCAAACGAAGCCGGTAAAGATAACCAGAAAATCATCGGCAGACGTGTACCAAGTCTCAGTTGGCCAAATCCCAACAGAGGAACAGGATACTTCAAAGCCAGTGATTATTTCAAAAGCTGCCATCAATCGACGTCAACCAAAGAAAGACGGCGAGCCAGTCATCATCTATACTTTGAAAGCAGCCCTCGCACGAGCTCGCGCATACGACTCGATAATGGTGAATCACATCTCCGTCACCGACGACGAACAAGATGATGAGGAATTTGTTTTGAAAGAGGCTTCGGCTGAATTCGAAGAAGGAGGCCAGTCAACCGTCGATGAATTAAAGAAAGTCGACTTGGGCACAGTAGAGGACCCCAGGCCGACATTCCTCAGTGCTTCATTGACGGCCGATGAAGAGGTCGAATACATGGCGCTGCTCTGCGAATATCGCGACATCTTTGCCTGGAACTACACAGAGATGCCTGGCCTCGACCCGCGAGTGGCAGTCCACAAGTTGGCGGTTCATCCCTCTATTCGACCGGTGAAGCAATCGCAACGACGATTCCGGCCAGAACTAGTGCCAGAAATCGAAAAGGAGGTCGACAAGTTGATCGCAGCAAATTTCATCAGGGAGGTGAAGTACCCGTCCTGGATTGCAAACATCGTCCCAGTCAAAAAGAAGACTGGCCAAATTCAGGTCTGCGTCGACTTTCGTGACCTGAACAAAGCGTGCCCGAAGGATGACTTCCCTCTGCCAATTACCGAGCTCATGGTCGATGCGACGACAGGTCACGAGGCTCTATCTTTCAGGGACGGGTCCTCTGGCTACAACCAAATTAGGATGGACCCAAAAGATGAAGAACTCACCGCTTTTACGCACCCCAAAGGCATCTTCTGCTACAAAGTTATGCCGTTCGGACTCAAAAAATGCCGGCGCCGACATATCAAAGAGCGATGCAAAATATCTTCGACGACTTCCTCCATAAGCGAGTCGAATGCTACGTCGACGACTTAGTGGTGAAAACAAAGCAGAGAGCCGACCATCTTCTCGACCTCCGAGCAGTGTTCAAGAGACTGCGACGGTTTCAGCTCAAAATGAATCCGTTGAAGTGTGCTTTTGGCGTCACCTCCGGCAAATTCTTGGGATTCCTCGTCCACCACAGAGGAATTGAAATAGACCAGTTGAAAATCAATGCCATTCAAAAGATGCCGGAGCCCAGAAATGTCTCTGAGCTCAAAAGCTTCCAAGGTCACCTGGCGTACATCCGCCGCTTCATTTCGAACCTTGCCGGGAGGTGCCAGCCTTTCAGTCGGCTGCTAAAGAAAGGTACACTGTTCGAGTGGGACGATACATGTCGGAACGCCTTTAACAACATAAAGGCGTATCTCACCAAGCCACCAGTGCTCGTAGCTCCGATCGTCGACAAACCATTGCTGCTATACATCGCAGCACAGGAGAAGTCGGTGGGAGCTCTTTTGGCTCAATGTGATGAGGACAACAAAGAACGTTCTCTCTACTACCTTAGCCGAACATTGGTGGGCGCCGAGCTCAACTATACACTGATTGAGAAGACTTGTCTGGCTCTCATATTCGCAGTTCAAAAGCTTCGGCACTACCTCTTGGCGCATTCGACAAATCTCATTTCAAGAGCTGATCCGTTGAAGTATATTATGTCACGACCAATTCTCTCTGGTCGACTGGCAAAATGGGCGCTGCTTCTCTTCGAATTTGAGATCAACTTCGTTCCGCAACGAGCTATCAAAGGTCAAGCTCTTGCTAATTTCTTGGCCGACCACCCGGTGCCGGCCGAATGGGAGTTAACTGAGGAATTCCCAGACGAAGAAATATTCCTGGTCGAAGTACTTCCCCCTTGGGAGATGTATTTTGACGGCGCCGCACAAAGAAATGGAGCTGGTGCCGGAGTCCTTTTCGTGTCTCCAAAGAAGGATCTACTGCCGTATTCGTTCGTGCTTTCCCAGATTTGTTCAAACAATGAAGCAGAGTATCAAGCCATCCTCCTGGGACTCGGTATAGCGGTCGAGATGCAACTGCCGCAATTAAATATCTACGACAACTCGGCTTTGGTCATCAAGCAATTGTCAGGAGAGTTCGAAGTCAAGAAACTCGAGCTCGAACCTCTCTGGAGATATGCCGGTGAACTTCTGGCCCAAATCCCGGAAGTTTCACTCCACTATGTCCCTCGCTCCGAGAATGGGCCAGCCGACGCATTAGCCGGCATTGCCGCCAGCTTAGCACGCTTCGACGAACGACCAAACCAAGTTCCCATTTGTGAACGATGGGTCATCCCTCCACCACTCGAGGAAGAAAAAGAAGAAGAGCAAACAGAGGAGACAGAAGAATCTCTCCCTATCTCGGCTAGCCAAAATCAGACCGAGGGGCTGGCGCAAACCTATCATCAACTTCCTTCGCCACAGCACACTCCCAATCGACCTCCGCGAGGCGAAGTCCAAATCTGGCGGACAGCTCCTCAGTACATTTTCATCAACGATGTACTATACCGAAGGTCGTATGAAGGTCCGCTCCTACGCTGTCTTTCAAAAGAAGAGGGGTTGCAAGTGTTGAAAGAAACACATGGTGGGATCTGCGGTGCACATCAAGCTGGCCCGAAGCTCCACCTACAACTCAAACGACTCGGCTACTATTGGCCAACTATGCTCAGGGACGCCATCGAAATGGCTCGAACCTGCAAACCGTGCCAACTCCATGCCGATTACATACATCAACCACCGGTGCCGCTTCACCCAACGGTCGCTTCTTGGCCATTCGAAGCCTGGGGTATGGATATCATCGGCCCTATCACACCCAAATCCGACACCGACCGGCAATACATCTTGGTTGCCACCGACTATTTCTCCAAATGGGCCGAAGCTGCAGCCTACCGAGAGGTCAAAGCCACCACCGTCGCCGACTTTATCCAAACTCAAATCATATACAGATATGGAGTTCCACGGTATATCGTGACGGACAACGGCACACCCTTCAGGAATAAAGTCATGGACCGCTTCTGCGAAAAAATTTCGCGCCACAACAACAGCGGATGTCGCCGGGCTTACAACCCGGCAGCTAATGGACTCGCAGAGGCCTTCAATAAGACACTCGCAAAAATTCTGAAGAAAACGGTCGGCACCCACACAAGGAGCTGGGATGAAAAGCTTCCCGAAGCTTTATGGGCATACGAGACGGCGGCCAGAACGCCTACCCGGTCGACTCCATACTGCTGGTTTATGGCTCGGGCGGTGCTCCCTCTCGGTACAACTCCCTTCATTACGCGATAGCGATGCGAGAAGGACCGACGACGGAGGAATGTGCCCAATTGAGGCTCGCAGAACTTGAGTCTCTCGATGAACAACGACTTCGAGGCACAAAACGTCTCGAATGCTATCAGTCCCGCGATAACCAGAGCCTTCAACAAAAGGTACGACTCAGGTCATTCCAGAAAAGGCGATCTCGTGCTTTCGCATGATAAGACGGCCGATGCTTTTCACCAAAAAAACGGGGCAAATTTAAGCCCCAAAGTGGGAAGGACCTTACGTGGTGCGGGAGGCCTATACCAATGGCGCCTATAAGCTCGTCATTGCAAACGGGTCGGAGCTGCCAATAACTAACGGTAAATTTCTCAAACGATTTTACCCATGAAAAGGGCAGCGAAAAAAAAAAAATGTGAGAAAAGGAAAAGTAGTCGAATAAAGGAGAGTACTTCTCATAAAAAAAAAAAAAAAATGAAAAAAATATTCTCAGCCTCACAAAACATAAACGAGGCAAACAAAAAAAAAAAAGAAAAAAAGAGTGATATGGCCTCAAAGTCGCGAAACTTCGAACCGGTAAGTTGGCCCTTCAAACGGATCACCTCAGCCTGGGCATCAGCTAGCTCATGTCCCTCTTGCTCGCTAAAGGTAGGCCGAGCTCTAACCTCGGCCAAACGTCGACGAATAGTGGCAGCCTCTTCATCTTTTGTATCAAGCTGTCTCCTATCGGTCGCAAGTTGTGCATCCAAAGAGTCAAGTCGAGCTGAAACCTGTGTAAGCTGTTCGCGAAGCCGCTTCTGCTACTCTTCGGCAGCTTGCCTAGCCGCCCGATTCTGGTCGACACTAGCGGACAGTTGGTCACGACTGCTGGTCACACGTCGCTCAGCTTCAGTAAGTTCAGCCTCTACAACTTGGCGTTCTTCTAGACTGAGCTTCCCTTCCAGCGAACAACGCAAATGCTGAAGTCGAGCCTCCCCGGATGCGAATTCCTCAACCCAATGTCCCAATATAGAGGTGTCGATACCTACCTCAATCAACTTCTCAAGGCAGACGAAGGCATCCTCCACCAATTCGGGTGAACTCGGATCGCTGGCTGGCAAGAGGTCCGTCTGGATGAAGTCCTCCCACAACCCCAAAGCCGCCCTCTGAAGCCTTAGTGTCGTCCTCGCTGATGGACGTCTCGAGGACCCCTGTAGAAACAGAGGCTATGAGTTCGAGGGAGAAAAGACAAACAAATATATATACGAAAAGGGGAAAAGGAAATCATGACTCACCGACAAAGACTTCGAAGAGGTCGAATGATCGCTGCCTGGCGGATGAAGGGCTGATGACGGCTCTCCACCATTCGAAGGTAAAGACACAACAGAAGGCTAGATCACGGTGACTGGAGTCGCTGGAATAGGACGAGAGGTACTGGGGGCATCAGGCTGAATACCCCCGACGGCCACTTGGCTCAAGCCGGCAATAGTGACTCCATCCACAGTAGCCTCTGCTTCGGTCTGAGGGGATGCACCATCAGCAACCACTGTAGTATCATCCTCCACTTCATCGAGTATAGGATCAGCAGCAGATAGTGGACCCTTACGGAATCGCATTTTGGCGAGGTCTGCCAAAGAGAGGTGATATTCCTCGTCCAGCATGGAGTGGTGAGGTAACTCCAACCCAGAAAGGTCCAACGGCTCGTCCAAGGCCGGAGTAAGCTGAATCTCCCGCAGGTCAACCAACTGAGCTTCTCCAGTAGGCCCCTGAGACGGACCCGGAAGAAGAAGAGGAGTCGAAACAGCCAAAGGTTCGGGCGGTTCCAACAGAAGAGCTGACGAGCTAGGGACATCAAACAAATCCTCAGATGGCTTAGCAACACTACTTCAGACGCGCTTAATGAAGGGTGGAGGAGCGAAAATCGGGGGCTGGAGAGGTGCCTTCCGCTTGGCTGGAGTCTTCTTCTTCTTCTCCTGCGAAGTTGGAATTGGAGACGCTAGCAAAGCAAGGACCACTGGCTTGGCCTCTTCCTCCGGCACAGACGGCTCCTTCAGCACTATACCCTTCGCCTTGGCCGCAGGTAACTTCTCCTTCACTACCTTCGGACGAGGCTGTTTAGCCTTGGCTTTCCACTTCTTGGCCTTAGCAGAGGCAGGGCGTGGTAGGAGAGCCTCTGGTCATCATCACTCAACAAGCGCGCAAAGAGCAACTTCCGGATTGAGATGCGGACACGACGGTTCGAGCAAGGTTCTTCCACTCATGCTAAAAAAAAGAAGAGGGTAGAAAGATGAAGGAAATATCGGAGACAAAGAAAAGAAGCCAAAGGAAAAGAGACAGAAGTTCACATACCTCAAAAAGGGGGACTTCGTGCTCGAGCCACGATTCCCTGAAGCTCAAAGTGACACCAGGGTCTGCGTCAGCACCTAGAAAAACTGGCACCTCAACATGACCAAAAGGCCTTGCGACGCTGGTCCTCCACATCCCCAAAAGGGCCGAAAGAGACTCTGCCCTGCGCTGATCAGAAATAAGCACGCCAGGCAAATCCTGGCAAAAGCCAAACTGCCTAGCGAACCTGTGAGGGCTGTACGGCTCAATAGCCAGAATGTCGCGCTGCCGGTAAACCAAAGAAGTCGATCGAACACACAGAAAATAGTCCGATTCGATCGATGAAGCCACGCGACTCCTCGCGTCAAGAAGAATGCCATAAGGAAGAGCCTCGGCTGGATACCAAGTCTTGATCGAACTCTTCCAAAACAATGCACGGGCTTCGACCGGAGTAAAATGTCGGCAGAGGTCTGGGTTCCGATACATCCACATGAGACGACCAGAGCCTTCGCTAGGATCTGCGCCGTGAGTACCGAAACGCTGCGCCAACCAGGCACAAAGGAACGGCCAAGCTATGCGACCCGGAGAGAAACTGTTGAGGCCCCGATAAAGATGCGCCAAAGCCGCCCCAGCCAAGCCTACTTTAGTCCCGCTCGCCATAAAACAGGCCATCTTGAAAGTATCCGGTTGCATAGCAAAACCCGCCATGGGGATCACACTGCGGCACAACCAAAGGGCTAAGAATGCTGCCAAGTAGACCTCATCTGCAAGAGCCTCAGGTACGCCGAGTTCAACAAGGACCCGATCCTGAAGAGTAGAACGATCTCTGTTACGGGACTCCGTCATCTTGCCGCGATCAGCCCAAGGGTCAGACGAAGGAACGACCTCAGTGCGAAACCAGAAGGATGTCCAGTCCGAAAAGGACACGGCAGGACTCTTCTTGTCTCCCGGGTCGCGACGACAGTAAATCCGGTAGAAGGCCAGCAGTAAATATGATACACCCTCCGGCAACGGTAGAGCTCAGACAGCAGTAAAGTCAGCCACCGTCGGCACCACCTCGTCGTAGATAGATCCAGAAATGGGCAGCCTACAAAGATGATGTAAGTCCCACAAAGAAATCGAGAATTCCCCACCTCGAGTGAAAATCGTATTCGTCGACGGACACCACAGCTCCAAGAAGGCATGAATCACATGGGTGGAGCACTGGTAAGTAAAAGCGGAGGCACGGATTGCGGTCAAAATGCCCAGTCTAGCCAAGACCTCCGGGCAAGTACGAACGATGGTGCAGGTCCATTCGAAGTAAAAGGGCACATGCACGGGAAAAGGAACCGGTGGTGCGGGGTGTGAATCGTCCCAAATGCCGAACCGAGGGTCGTGAATCGATAGCTCGGGTGCTGTGTATGTGGCTAACTTATGCAGAGGGGTCAACAGAACATTCCCCCCAGCTTGATGCGAAGGAAAGGCCACTTGTCGCAGAAGGTAACAAATCTGGTCGTCCTCGACTACTGGACGACTCCACAAGTCATGCACACTCAGGAGCGTGGGCGCAGACACGGACTGACCCCCAAATACCGATTCGCCGTGAGGTAACAACATCGACTTCTCTTGTCCGTTTGAATCTCTAACCCGTAGGCAGCGTCGCGCAACACCGACGGACAGCACAGAGACATCCGAGAAGGTCAAACCGAGGAGGGTAACTGAAGCTGAGACAGTAGACATCTGCGGCAAAACAAACAGGTACGTCAATCACTCTTTCGAAAAAAAAATTTATGTATCCCCTGCGAAAAAAAAAAAAGAGCAGAGTCGCAAATAAAAACAAAAGAAGGGGAACCTGCGACACAAAAAAAAAAAATTGAAGTCGCAAGAAAAGAAAAATAGAGGGACGACAAAAAGAACAAGTCGTCAGTCAAAAAAAAAAACACTGGAGAGACAAAAAAAAAGAGAGGGCAAACCGAAGAGGTATACCAATCCTTTTCGACAAGGCGACAACAAAAGTCTCGGTTCGGCTTTCGGCCGAAGCCGAAAGCACAATCAAATTGGAGTCATTTCATCCGACAGCCAAACTGGGTGGAGCACATCTTCAAATTCGCAGCCAACTACAAGGCTGGCTGCAGTCAAAAAAAAAAAAAGAGGAGCAGCATCCGACGACCGAGTCGGGTGCGACCAAAACAACAACACTGTTCTCGACAGCCCAAACCGAGAACAGTCCCAAAGTCTCGCGGCCACCAAACCGGAGGCGAACAGGACAGAGTTCTCTAGTGCTCGACGATCAAGTTGGGCGCACCGAAACAGAGAACTCAGCATCTAATGACAGAGTTAGATGCCGCATACCCGATCCTAGTGTCGGACGACCGAGTTGGACAGGAAAGGGATATTGCGAAACAAAAATGCCCGGCGACCAGGCCAGGCGCAACTCAACTTATTGCGACCAAGTCCAACAGTTGGCCGCGATCAAAACAGACGCCCAACACCAAAACGGACGTGAAGAAGAGTACAGAGACATTACCCGACGACCGAGTCGGGTGCTGTACTACAATCTTCTGCTGCCAGCGACCGAGCCGGACGCAGCCAACTAAACGAGCTCGCAGCAGCTCGCACCCGGCGACCGAGCCAGGAGCACCAACGCTGGAATTCAGCCTTAGCCGAGCTCAGCCGAACCAAAGCCTCGGCACTCGGTAACTACAACAAACATCCAACCTCCTGACGACTGAGCCAACCGCAATCAAATGGCGTCAGGTACTAAACTCTGCCCCGGGAAAAAAATAAAAATAAAAATAAAAATAAAAAAAGAGAGAAAAAGCAGCGACAAAAAGAAGCAGTCGCTAAGCAAGAAAAAGGCCGCGACAAAAAGAAGTCGTCGCTAAAAAAAAAAAAGGCTACGACAAAAAGAAGCAGTCGTAAGAAAAAAAAAAGGTCAACATAACTCGCACCCGGCGACCCTTGCCGGCTGCGACCTCAACTCAATTCGCACCCGGCAACCTTTGCCGGCTGCGACCTCAACACAATTCGCACCCGGCGACCTTTGCCGGCTGCGACCTCAACACAACTCGCACCCGGCGACCCTTGCCAGCTGCAACCTTGCATTAGCAATCAACTCGCCTATCATGACCAGACTGCTAATTGCACCCGACGACCAAAACAGGTGTGCTAGCGCAGACAAACCGCTCTCGGCGACCAAAGCCGGATCAGCCTACGTAAATTTCAGCACTGGCGACAGAGCCCGGCGCCGACCGAATGAACTTCAGCACTGGCGACAGAGCCAGCGCCACACAAAATCACAACGCTGGCAATAAAACTATCGATTTGTCACAACAGACAAATTGGCAAATACTTAGATCGCAAGACAGAGAAAAGAAAAATTCAAAAAAAAAAAAAAAAAAAAAAAAAGAACAACTCAAAAAAAAAAAAGAGAGAGAGAAAATGAGAGACTGATGGAGGAGTCGAAAATGAGAGGAGAGAAAAAGAGGAAGGAAAAGGAAGAGAGAGAAGAAAAAAAAAGAGAGTGGGAAACCCGGCTGACTCGAATTCAATCCGAGCTTGCCGGGAGAAAAAAAAAAGTTTTTTTTTTTTTACAGTACCTTTGAATCGGATTCGCAGAGACCTCTGACGCAAGCCGGAGGGATCAGAGAAGACAGCAAAATGACCACGTGCAGCCTCCCAAAGTCGCAGACCAAAACAGCCAGTTCGAAGACTGTCTCCCGAATACAGTGACAGACAGAGCAAAGACTGACAGAAAACGCCAAACCACAGAGTCTCAAATCGTGGACTGACAAAAAATAGTCGTCGCAGATAGTCAAGAAGAAAAGGAGGATTTTTTAGGAGAAGCAAAGGAAAGTCAATGAGCTCCTCTGATAGGGGATTAATTGACTAAAGTTATCAAAGAAGGGAATTAGGGCGGGGCCCACATCCCTTAATTGAGAAGGTACGACTTGGAAAACCCTAGGTCACCGCCAATCCAATTAGGACGGGACCCACAATCATCATATTAAAGAGGCACGACCTGGAAAACCCTAGGTGAGCGAGACCTATTAGGGTGGGGCCCACGGCAAACTCCCTATCTCCCCCCTTCCTCCTCCTTCCTTCCTCTCTTTCCCCCCGCTTCGCCTCTCTTTCTCTTTTCTTTCTCTTCCCCTGATCTCCCCTTCTCCTTCCCGCCGCGGCCGGCCTCAACTCCTCCCTCTCTGGCTTCCGCGGCCGACCTCGGCTCCTCCTCTCTCCCTTCCTCTCTTTCCCCCCGCTTCGCCTCTCTCTCTTTTCTTTCTCTTCCCTTGATCTCCCCTTCTCCTTCCCGCCCGCGGCCGGCCTCAACTCCTCCCTCTCTGGCTTCCGCGGCCGACCTCGGCTCCTCCTCTCTCCCCTCCTCTCCCGTTCTCTCTCCTTCCATTTCTCCCCTTCCCCCTTCTCCTTCCCATCCGACCCTTCTCCCTAACCTTCTTTCGCTCTCTTCCCCTTCCTTCCTTCTTCTCTCCCTTCTTCTTTCTGGCTCCGCCTCACTCCTCTCTCCCCTCCTCTCCCGTTCTCCTCCCTTCCCTTCAGCCTCGGCGTTCTCTCTCCCCTTCCGATTCTTCCTTCTCTCACTTCCGCCCCGCCCTCCTCCACTCTGTTCCTCTTTCTCTTCCCCTTTCGCCTCAATCTTCCTCTGTCTTCCCCTTCGGCGACAACAGCAGATCAGTCGACGGCCTTGAAATTTTAAAGGTCACAGCAGCCGCGGCCGCCCCATCCCCTTTTCCAACTTCGTTGCCCGACGACTATGTGCAAGAGGACCTATGCTCTCGCTCCACCTGAAGTTCTAGGCGCCAGAAAATAAAAAAAAATAAAAAAAAAATAAAAAAAATTGCTCAACTCGCCAATTGCGAACGCAACGAGGTGTCACCGAGAGCTACACTGATCTTCATTGCGACCGGTTCTACAGAATTCGACAAATCTTTGGGTCGTCTAGTCGCGAAATCCGAGCCAGACGACACAGGCCGGGGCCCACGGCGTTGCCTCCCCTTCTGCCGAAATCGGAGCAACTCCGCTGCCGCAAAAGCAATTCTGCCGAAATCGAACAACTTCATTTGCCGCCAGAAACAATTATGCGAAATCGAACAACCCATTTGCCGTAGGAGCTCGCCGTTAAGTCAGCGCCACACAAGGCGGGGCCCACGGCGTTGCCTCCTTTCCTCCGCGCAGGGGAGCAGTTCTGCCGAAATCGAAGCAACTCCGCTGCCGCAGGAGCTTGCGCTGAGTCAGCGCCACGTAGGCCGGGGCCCACGGCGTTGCCTCCCCTTCTGCCGAAACTGGAACAATTCTGGCGGCCGGGTAACTCCGTCGCCCGCAGGAGCGATTCTGCGAAGCGAACAACTCGGCTGCCCGTTGAAACAGTCCCTGCCGAAGGCCGGAACAATTCTGCGAAACCGTCCTCCCTTCCTCCCCTGGCGGGGAGCGATTCTGCCGGCCGGGAGGTCGCCCAAGATGAGTCACACCACGCCAGTCTCCCCTCCTCCATTGTAGAACCAATTACAGTCGGCAGAATTTCACTAGCCATCCGAGGTTTCAAACAACTTTCGGCAACACTCAAAGCGGACCGTAGCCAGCAGCTCAACTCCAAGTCGTCGTTATTACTGCGACATCTCTCGCTCAGGTGTTCATCATTTCTCTATACCGTACATACTCCACATGTACGCGTATACAAAAAAAAAAAATCGAAAAAAAACAAAAGCGACTCTAAAAACGACAAGAAGAGAGCAAAAAAAAAATAAAGAAGAAAAAAAGAAAAGAATGAAAAAAAAATATACATACAAGGTGTACATAGAATATACATTGTCCTAAAAAAGTAAGAGGACAGATAGAAATACGTACACAAAAGATAAACGATCCTAAAAGAGTAAGAGGATCAAAAAAAAAAAAAAAAAAAAAAAAGGGGGTGTGTGCGTTGTGTTCATTCATCTTCACGTTCGAAACTTGTTCGTTCCTCCCGAACGAACAAGTCTCGAAGGGGGCAATCTGTATGCACCAAAATGTGCATGGCCCACATTCGACAGATCCAGGAGTCCAACGACCCAGTAAACAAAGTTCGTGGACAGGCCGCGACAATTCTCGAAGTAATTCGACGCAGCCCACCGCTAGGATCCCGTTTCGTCGCGTTGTTAACACGGTGAGTCATCTCGCCGCATCATAGACTCAGTGAATCATCGTCTAGTCAGCAACAACTCGGTGAGTCATCGCCACGTCAGCATGAGTCAGCATACAGTCAGCCAATTCAAAAGTGAGGATAAAAACCTGGAAAGAGGTCACGATCCTCATTCAGGGGGATCTCACCGGGGAGTTCTCTCGATCGCGCCTCTTCGCGGACCGGCGGATTTTCGGTGAAACAATGTCTTTATCTAATTACTTCGTCTATGAAACTATTCATACCAATGTTATCAGACCCAGCCCGGCCGGTTTGGACCGGAACCGGTCTCTTTTTCGGGCTAAGTTTTTGCGGTTTAACCGGTAACCTGGTGACCGAGTGGGCAGGCCAACATTGTCTGGGTCGGGCCTGATAACATTGATTCATACTTTCTTACTTGACTTAAAACGCTTTTAATTTTGATACATAATTATATGGACATAACTATCAAAGTAGGTACCTTTTTTTTCACTCTTATTGTACTTCCTGTCGTGAAATTTTTTAATATTTTTAAAATTTGATGTAAAAAGCTCTTAATTTCTACCTCATTTATTTATTTCATATAAATTTATAAATAATACGTTTGCCAAATTAAAAGTCTCTATTTTTAGTCTTACTGTTTTTTACATGTAGCAAAGTGGGCTTTTGATTTCTTTCATCTTCATTCATTGTTACTTAGTACCTATAAATAGGCATCTCCAATCGGATTCGCATAGATTAAATAGAGCAACCACCCAGATTTACAAAAATTAAAAGCCACCACAGAGACCCATTTGGGAGCCTATCCTCGTTACATTTCAATCCCTATTCTTCTCAAGTTTATGATAAATCTTTACTAGTCAACAAGCTAGCTGTGGAAAATAGTAAAGGGAAGACGGAAAATAAGGTCAGGGATGCTTGAATTGAATGATCCTATCTATATATGACGAGGGTAGAATGATGTTTTTTTTAAGGAATTCAAGTATACACTTTGCAAATACATCAAATTGACTCTTAGTAGGATGATATTGATGAACAGTTCAGTTCCAATGAGTGTAATTCTGCAAAAAAAAAAAAAAAAAAAAAAGTCCAAAATGCACAGTGTCAACCTTGAATCAAACATATGTTGACGTCCAACCCCATGAACTTCCCAACAAAAGAACACACTTTGCAGTCAGTTTGTCTTGGATTCTGGAACTCCGAGGCTTTCCCAGTTCCCCGAACATTCGAACAACATATTATGGAACTGAGGTTGTGTGTCGAAAACTTGAAGCCATTATGTGAATCTGTTTACATGACTCAGAACAATGAACAGAGTTCAAAAATAGGGATTCAGAAGAAAATGGGTAGACTTCAAACGAAAAGTAAAATGATTAGCAGAAGATCAAATTTTAGATCAACTCGTTTAAACTCCAGTGTCTAAGCAAGCCACTAATAAGATGGTTAGAATAAATCCGTTAGCATTATCAACTCTCCACATTCTTCTTCTCAAGGTTTCCAAATTTTTCCTTAAACGAGTCTTGCTTCTTTAGCCAGGACATATGTGCCTACAAAAAAAAAGAAATCGCTAGGTTAACAGAACGACCGCGAAATCCTAAGGTACAGAACGGAGCCAAGCAACATCGAATCTTCCGTTATCCATTTACGATCAAGAATCGATCTCAATTGATAATTCGGAATCAGAAACATAAAACAACTACTTCGTTGAACTATTGCATCATTTTAATCAGTGTTGCTTTAAGAGCGGGAAGGAGAAACCTTGCCCAAAAGAAGGAAAAAATAAAAAAATCAGAAAAAGGTGGGATTTTCTGCGCACCTGGAGAGCAGCGGCCCATGCGACAAGGAAAGAAGCAAACCAGAACTTCTTATCTTTCAGAAATCTCGTATCCATGGCTCCGATTAAAGGTTAGAAAGAGTAACCCGCAGAAAGCACCCAAAATCACACAAGGCCGAGTCGAGAAGAAGAGGAGCAGCTACCTTACTGCCTATGCTTTTATAATTTGGGGACCGAGGTCCGAGACGAGAACTTCGTGCCATGGTACCTCTCACCACTCTATTTTTTTTTTTTTTAAAAAAAATAAAAATAAAAATAAACTTCCTCGAACCTCGCTGGAAAGAAAAAAGACGGGTAGTAGGAACTCGCATCACGAGAAGTTGTCATGATACTTGTAACTTCTTTCCCTCTCTCTATCTCCCTCAAATGCGAATGATGAAAATGGCTTTCACTTCATGCATATATGATAGTTGAATATAAAGATGGACACTGACTCGTGTGGATGGAGTAAAAAAGAATGAGAGCTGAGTTGAAGACAGGAAAATGTAAGCAGTCCCAACTGCTACAGAGGTTATACACAACACAAGGAAAATTTATGACCCCAATAAGGGATCGTCCAATAGTTTTTGTATGTAAAATGAAACGACGGCCTGAAACAATCTTTCCTACAATTTGATACACTGAAAAGACAAATTCATAATTTCACTGCAACCAACGTAGCATGTAGAAAACCATGTTTGTTCGTTTGTCAAGGAGGCAATCTTCCGGACAAGTATTGTGAAAGCTTATCTCTCAAGACAAACGCTTTCTTATCGATGGGATTGCATACTTGTTGTCTGTAACCCACGTCGTGGTGGTGGGATAACGGCATCTCATCCTGTACTTCGTCCTCCAAGTCGATCACGATATTGTGAAGCAAACAGCAGACCAAGATTATTCTTGGTAGCTTGTGCTTGTCTGGTCTCCACATTACTCCTCGAACTATCTTCCACATATCTTTTAGTCTTGCCAAAGCCCGGTGGGCAACCATTCTTGTCGCAAAATGACGTCTGTTAAAATCATCCTTTGAGTGTGGAAGGTCTTTACCTGGGTAAGGAGTGACTAGCCAAGGCAGCAGAGGAAAACCGATATCACCAATTATGTATTCTCTCAACTCTGTTCCTTGCGAGAGTTCGATCCTTTTACCATTCAATCTCTTGCCCTTCTTGCAAAGGTTGTAGAAGCCTGAGTTCTTTAGCACAAGTGAATCGTTCATGCTCCCTGGCCAGCCAGTCACTATGTCTCGAAACCTCATGTCAGGGTCTACAATTGCCTGCAAGATCATACTGTGATTCTTCTCTCGATCAAACCATATATCATTTGATGGGTCCACTGTGGGAAGACACATCATAATGTGAGTTGTGTCTATGGCACCACAACAGTTTGGTAGCCCACGGATCTTTTCAAACTTGGATTTAATCTCCTTCACTTCATTCTCAGTGCTGGGCCACTCAAGGTGGTGTAATGCCCTCTTCTCCATGGACTCCACAAATCTCCATGTGACCTGAGAGACTGTTGATTGATTCATTCCAAATAACTCGCCAATGGTAAGTAAAGACTCACCGGAGCTTAACCTTCGAAGTGCAACAGCTACTTGATCATTTAAAGAGAGGACCTTGCCATTGCTCAAAGTGAAGTTGGACTGCTTAGCCAGTAGATCTTCCTTCACAAGGGAGCAAATATAATTGAAGGTCTTCCTTGAGACCTTGAGCACGGACTCAAATTTGTCCACACCATTGGTAAGAGAAAGGGGGCCTGAAAAGACAAAGATCAGAAACTTTCTTTACACTCTCATGAAGATTTTCTGCATGAACATAAGTAATGGGGAAAAGAAGTCCATCATCAACAGCCTCAAACAAGAAACAAGACCTTAAACGAATATTCTTTTTCAAGGAAAAAATCAAATCAAAAGCTATGATGATCCTTCTATCAATTCATCAACTGTTTTCGAAGCATAAAATAAAATAAAATAATAAAAAAAAAGGTCAACACAGTGAACGTTTTGCAATATTAAACATCCTCCGACATATTTACAAGTGATCTAAACCACTTTCCCTCACAATGAGGATGACAACATGACGTTGCTAAATTAATCTACAGGGATCAAATAGATCCTCCTTGGTACTGCAGTCAGAATCGTGCAAGTTAATGTTGGTGCTAGGTCCAATAAGTCAACTAAAGGTCAACCTCTAAAAAAATACAGCATTTAAAAGGTTTTTTCTCTCAAAGATCACAAAGTTCAATACATTAGAATTGTAAATGTTGCAGTGATGTGTCGTTTAGAGACACATGCAAATGATGGACAGTTATCTACAGTAAGAACACCATGGATAAAGTCAGACAAGTCAACATGCCCCTAAGACACAGAAGATAAGATTGTTATCATCTTCAGATGGAAACAAATGCACGAATATTTTCATCCAGTTGTGTTTCAAAAACCATGCATGCATCAGTAAATGCTGACACGAAAAACAGAAGATAGCCAGAAGAGAAATGATTGCAGAATTCAATTTCCATTTGGATGAGTAGATGCCCATATGCAACTGAAAATAGTTGATGGATCACGGGGAGCAATAAAAAGAAAAACAAGCATGAAATGCTACACTCTCAAACAAGACCACATCGAACAGCCTACTGTCATTACAGAAGTCCTACCACTCCACTGATTATGAGTGCTGCCAAAAAGGTAACTAGGCATTTCTACGTGGTTATAAGCTGTTATGAAAATATTGTGTTTGTCCAAGCACACATCTTATAGCAAATCTTACTGAAAAGACAGGCTTAAGTGTAGTGCTTGCTTACTAGTAGTAGTTGTATCCAGTACCACACTCTCAAAAGAATCATCTGGATGCCTAACTGCTCCGACAACATCTCGATAAAGTGTGCTATAAAATGTGTTATCATCTTCAAATTGTTCAGTGGAAAATGACAACCACTGGTATGTTGATAGTGACATAGGCAAATGCACAAAACATGGTTATTAACATAGTTACACATAAATCTATGATGCTTCTGCACCTAAACCTCAAAAGTAGGTCAATGATGCTCTATTCCTCTAAATCAATGGTATGTAAAAAGGCCTTAATATAAAGTGGAATCACATTGTTTTCAAACTAAAGATTGTAAATTTTAAGATATCAGAAAGATTTGAATAAGCTCAACCAGAAAAGGCACCTATTCATTAAAAATTTTATCATCATGATGCTAACACAATCCTAGATAGAGATGCTGAAATTTCAGCTTACTTCTCCAGAAATTTGCACTAAAAAAGCTGCACAGCATCCTATTAGGATGTCAAGGGTCCCTCACAAGGAGAGTGTGCTACGTAACTTTGTATGTACAGAGGGAGGCATATCAGGGGAACATAGGAATAGAAGACTTAGCTTGAAGGCCTTCAGTGTATCATTCTTCATGACAAGATGTATAGCTCAAAATAACAAATTTTGCTCTCAGAAGGTAATCGTGAGGCAAACTAACAGAATCTTGCCAGGATTTAAATATTGTAGTAATAAGATTCTTTAGATATTAATAACTTCTAGTACTTAATGAAACAACTGCACATTTGCACCTCAGAAAACTTATAATAGCAAATGTCGATATGTTACCATAAGAATATCATGTGGGTCTCATTTTATCTACTTGAAAACACTGAGCACAAGAGATTAAATTGATCGTGAAGAACTGTCAATCTAGTTTTGAAAAAGAGATCCAGTGAACACAAAACATCTGGGACAAGGTGATCTATTATCAGCAAACTAACTAGACCAAAATGCCACACTTCCTATCCAACCTAAATAGCATCTAATTTTCAGTTCTCATACAATGTGGGACACCATACAACAAACAACAATAGTCCAATGGAACAATGGTACAGGTGCCTCTTATCAAGGTCTGCACTTGCATGATGCAAAGTGCCATCTCTGGATATTAACCCGTGGTACCAACAGAAGCTAGAAAAACATTCATACGGCTTGGAACTACATACACGAGAAGCATTCATCTGTTGCATGAGCTAAAACTTATGACTCTAGTTCCTGAGACTTAGCACGCAGCTTGTCTAGCCAGCTCTAGCAGTACTTTAATCACTAGAACACAAAGTTTCATGACATTGTAGAAACATGAATCTTGAACGTGGTCAATGAAAAGTTTATGTTTTACCACCAAGATAAGTTAACAACCATTTTTCTACTCTATGTCAGCTAGTGATGAACAGTCCAGTAATCCACAAGCTGAATACTTTAGAACTGCTTATTTCTTTCTGTGCAATTATCTAATTTCAATAATCTTAAAATATGGGGAAAGACAATCTGAAATGGAATGACCCATGACAAGCACCCGAATATGTAGCAGAGAATAATAATAAAGAAATGAACTACATTGTGTTCCTTGTGTAAGCAGAGCAAGGCGTTACTTGAAGAGTCCCATTGGCGGGTGCTAAGCTGAATAACTAATGGTATTAATGCATTGGCGGGTGGTAAACTGAATAACTAATGGTATTAATACAGATGGAAGAAATCATCAAGGAATACGAACACTCTCTGGATGGACATATTACCCTCACGTCACAGGTTAGAATGATATGATTAAAGATAAGGCCGATCCAATTACAGAAACTGTCAGTCAATCGACATAGCAAACTTCAGCACAGAAGCTAAAGAATCAATAGCCTGAATAGATCCAATAACGGTTCAGAAACGAAATGAACCCAGTAACATAGGGAGGAACAGTGAAGAAGAGATAGGTGATGATTCAAACTAAATAAGTGTAGAACACAAAAGCAATAAATACAGAAAGGAAGAAAGAAGACGAATAATACCAGTAATCCGTTTAGAGAAATCGTCCCACCAATCAACGGGCTCTTGTTCTGACGATTCGGAGACACCTCCACCGTCGACCTTTCTATCTAACTTTCTCCTCTTCTTGAACCCTCTAACGGGCCCCATGACGAATCCGAAATTGACCCAATTCAAAGTTTAAGAACCCCCCCCACGGAAGACGACCCAGAAGAATCAAAGAGAGCACACGGAATTCAACGAGGAGTAAGAGAGAGAAAGACCCATGTGGGCGTGACACGAATTCCATGACAAGGAGTAGAGAGAGAAAGGTGGGAAGGGACAGAGTGAGGCGTCATGAAGGCAGTGCGAGATGAGCATGCAAAGGTGTACTGGCAAAGAGATGTGTGGTCGGCTGGTTTTTCAGATGCTGTTGGTGCCTGCTTTTTGCAGCATGCAAGACACAGCCCCCACAGGAAGAGAGAAGAGTTGGGAAGGTGTTCGAAGAGGAGAAGAAGAGGCAAAACTAATATGGAGAGGACAATGCAGCGAGGGAAGTGAAGAGCATATGGGTAGCAAGAGCTCCCTCCCTGTCTCTTACTCTCTCTCTCTCTCTCTCTCTCACACACACACAAGGTACAGTTTTATTTATTTGGAGGCTTCTTTCGGAGATTTTAACGCTTCGGCCTTTCGAAAGAAAAAAATAAACATAAAAATAAAACAAAAAAGAAAAAAGAAAGACAACCATGTCGTGGAAAATGAGTTCACTTCTCAAACAAAAGGCCTCCCCCTCCCTTGTTTTTATTTTTTATTTTTTTTTATTTTAATTTTCAATTCCTGCAAAAGGACTGATGTACCCTTTAATAAAATATGGTAACAAGTATATTTATAAGATTTTAATCCCAAAGTCTCCCAAGTCAATAAGTTGAGTACTTTTCAAAGAAGGGTTTGGGGTGAGATTTGATAATCTAATGAAGAGCCTCCCTCATAAAGGCCCCACCAATCACTTGATCGATCATCTCTCTGAAGCACTGATATTTTATCTTATATCACTGATGCTTCTTCATGTGTCTTTCAGTCAATAGAAATCAGTAAGTAAACATAAATTTTTTTATGGGTATTTAAAATAAAATAATAAATTTAAAAATAAAATAAAATGAAAGGGTATAATAAAAATGTGTGGCCAACCAATCTAACTAAGTGTTACATAACGTGTGAAATGACAAGACTACCCCCCTCAAGAGAGGAAGGAAAGCTGAAGTAATTTTACTGCACCGCACCCTCCTTCCTCTTGCAATTAATTTGGTGGTAACTATATTGGGAAGAAAAGAGAAGGTGGGGGATGTCCTAATCACACATCACTTAGGTATGGGATGTGAGCCTCATAATGAGGCTGCATGAGTCACCTGTCATTGGTATTTATATAGGAGCGAGCATTTAGGTCATTTCAAGTTCTGAGAGTAGCTAGGATAGGAATTTTTCAAGTAAAGAAATCCTGATTTTAGTGTCATTTCCCTCGGGCTTTCAACAAAGGGTCCCCCCCTTCCCTTTTCTCGTCTCGTTCTCTTTTATCTTAATTTCCTAATCCTCGAGGAAGAAACAAACGTATATGCATAATATCTCTTACTTTTGGGGGGCATTTTAGTAGTACATATTTTTTTCATATTCCATAACACGTAATGAATGGCTTTTTCTTTTTTTTTTATCTGATTTTTTCCTTACATAGTCTCGTCTGCTGCTGCAGCTGAGCTGCAGGGCAGCTGCAGGGAGGGATGAATGGATGTCCGATCGAGTGATCCTTCGGTTCTCCCTCGGACCTCTAAATGAAGAAAAATAAATAATATATGCAGAAATGGCGAAAACATCCTCGTCCCTATACAATATTCACGACGGGGCACTTGGGGGCCGCGACGGCTACGTGTTATTCGCCTCTCCAGTTTTCGTGCAATATATATATATATATATATATATATATGACGCCTGCGTTGTTTCGAGTTTCGACTCATTTTCTGCATTCCTCTTTGTATCTTTCTTTCTCTCTCTCTCTCTCTGTGGATCGATCGCTTTGAGTTTCGGCGGACGATCGACATGCATAGACGGCGGCGACCGGCCGGAGCGGGGACGGATCATCAGCCCACGGCTGCGGTGGCGTGTCGTCACTTGAAAGGGAGCAGGTGGGTCAAGAAGGGTCCCCACGTCCCCACCTGTTCGTGAAAATTACGCGACCAATCTGAGTCCACCATGGCAATTACTCTACGCTTCTTAATTAAGTGTCTGTTCCGTTGATGAGGACGCCCGATGGAGGAGCAAGAGAGTAGGAGGAGGAGGAGGAGGAGGAGGAGGAGGAGACGACTCGGACGACTCGGACGACTCGGACGACTCTGACTCTGATTTTGGGTCTTGGACTCTGATAATTTGGGCTTCAAAAGCATGTACAAGAGCGTCATCCACTAATAGCCAAGAGTCAGGTCGCAAATAATTAATTAAACCCTAAGCTTAATTAGCACTATCTTGGTCGTCCTGTATGCAATATGTTACAATTCTTTTTTAAGCCCCGTCAAGCTGCATTAATTGTTTATGAAGCACTATTTCACCCAATACCAAATCGCTGTAGTAATGTGTTTGGTACACAGTGCATTATCTTAGTTTAAATAGAACATTAATTATCATCTTATCAAAAGTTGGGATATGAACCCCTTGTGGAATTACTTCTCATTTGAAGAGGAGAGAAATATTAGAAGCAATAATATTTGGAATGGAATCCATGGACAGCTAAAAACTTGAAGTGTTTTAGTATTCCAATCTATTCTAATATTCTTGACGTACGGATAAAGAGATCGATTACCTGGATTGACACCCAGTAGAATATTTTATCTCCTTCTTTACTGTATTTATTACCTCACCTGTTCTTATTATATTGCCCATTTGCCTATGTTTGTTTAAGAGCATCTTAATTAGTGACTTCGTCTATTCATAAAGAGCCACATATATACGTACGCAATTGCATGGTCCAATGACTTTACACACTGTTTTTAATAATAATCTTTGGATTATTGATAGTTAAG
Source organism: Aristolochia fimbriata (assembly GCA_019845555.1). Lineage (NCBI taxonomy): Eukaryota > Viridiplantae > Streptophyta > Magnoliopsida > Piperales > Aristolochiaceae > Aristolochia > Aristolochia fimbriata. Next base: position 20,080,320 of record CM034079.1, read on the forward strand.
TTAATCCCACTCCCACTGTCGACAACTAATTAAGAAACAGATGGTAAAATTTCAAGTTCTGGTTTAATTAACCGGATTAAACTCGTCAGATAATCTTGGTCTTGATTATTGTTTCACCGAAAATCCGCCGGTCCGCGAAGAGGCGCGACCGAGAGGATATTTTAATTACTTTAGAATAATTTGTGTTACAGGGTGTGTTTTATATAAGGAAAATGCGAGTACAATCTCCTAAACTTCCTCTGATTCGATCTGCGTATGAATTGATGAAGTTTCAGCTTCTGGCGAGTCGGCGACGAACTCCGTGTTCTGGAACGAGTGTGCACGAGCGGTGACGGCTTTGGTCGGTCGGACGAAAGTATTTGTGTTCCGTGTATTTCGACTTGTGACGTTGCCGGCGAACGTGTAGAGCTGCTCCGGTTGAACTGGTAGACGACGATAGACTGCGATTTACTTGACTTCTTCTTTGGCTCGAGAGCGTCTCTGTGAGTGAGAGCTTCTAGGTGAAAAAATTCTGAACCCCTGCGACAGGGAACCTTAGGCTTTTTGTAGCCTGTCCTCTTTGATCGTTGAGGCTTTTTCTTGGGAAAGGGGATCACGATCCCCTTTCTGCTGCTCTGGTTGAGAGAAGAGGGGAAGAGGAAGACCGGGGCTTCCTCGGTTATCGGCCGGACTTGGTCATTCGGCTGCTGATGAGGCTTCTTGACGTGGTTGATGACTCGACGGATTATGCTGACGAGGGCGCTGACTATGCTGGTGACGCGGCAGCGTAAATGGATCTTTCGATGGGCAGCTGAGGTGGACTTCGAGGATCAACGAAATATGCCCATGGTCGTTGTTTGATGGACCAGTGGGTTTCTGGGCTCATCGAATTTGGGCCATGCACATTTTGGTGCGTACAGATTGCCCCCTTTCGAAACTTGAACGTTCTGGAGGAACGAGCGAGTTTCGAAACTGAAGAAGAACACACAACACACACACACTTTTTTTTTTTTTTTTTTTTTTTTGTTGTTGATCCTCTTACTCTTTTAGGATCGTTTATCTTTTGTGTACCATTTTTCTACCTTCTTGCTGTTTTAGGCCAGTGTATATTTTCTGTACACTCTGTATCTGTATGTATATTCTTTTCTTTTCCTCTTTTTTTTTCTTGGCTCTCTTGCTGTTTTAGAGCTGTTTGGTTTTTTTTTTCAATTTTTTTGTATACACGTACATACAGGATATGTACGGTATAGAGAGATAGAGTACCTGGGTAGGGGTGTTGATCGCCGACGATGATTTGAAGTCGATTGAGCAGAGGTTGTCGCTTACTGAGTGCCGCGGTTGAATGTTGCTTTGGGAAAGTTGGTTGCACGCCGGACAGAAATTGAACTCAACGAGATACTTTAAAGACCACTGATTCATGCTTCCGACGATGGTGATGGATTTTGCTGGCTTCGGCAAGCTTCGACAACTTGAGGGATTGCATCGGGGCCGTGAACTGGAGTGAAACATTACTGCTCTGCTTCGGTTTGATTGCATACTGCGACCCGGCGATCATCTTCTCTTTTAACTTGGCAATTTCGGGTGTTGCACAGGGGAGGAGTGCTGCGAGTTGAAATAAGCCGCGACCCTTCTATTTTGGCGATTTGAGTATTGGGGCATCGGAACGGAGGACAGCCTCGACTGCCAAGGCCATCGAAGCTTTCGGGGCGATTGTCGACATGGATGCAACTACTACCAGAAGGGAAAAAGAGAGGAGGGAGGAAGGTCGCTGAAGATGGTTTCGCGTCCTCCATCTCGAACCGATACTTGTTTCCTTTCCCCGAACTAACCTTCAAGTCTTTTCGCTCAAACTGACAAAATCGCTAAGGGTTAAGTAGGGTTTTAGAAGATGTGGGCCTCGCTTTTCCCGTTGGCGCCGTTTTCTTCGCGGATTTCCCAAACTGATTTTTAATTCGAATAGACATCCGCCTTGGGGAAGCTAATCGGTTTCTTGCTTCGAAAGAAACTCTTCGACCTCCCTCTTTTAAAACCTAGTATCCTCGTACCTCCTTCTTCGTTCTCCTCAGTTTGTCTTGAATTGCGATTTGGGAGCGTTCACAACTTGAGAGAGAGACCGTCGACGATCGCGACTGTGACTTGAGCCTTTGTTTCTTCCCAGTTAGTGTTGCAGAGCTTCCGAGAACTAAGGCTGAAAGGTACTGTAAAAACAAAAACTTTTTTTTTTATCCCGGCAACCTCGGATTGATTTCGAGTTAACTGGGGTCCCACTCTCTTTTCTTTATGTTTCTCTTCCTCCCTCTTTCTTCTTCTTTTTTTTCTCCTCACTTTTCGACTTCTCCCTCAGTTTCTTTTTTTTTTTTTTGATTCTCGCTTTTTGCTTTTGCTTTTCGTCTTTTCTCTCTGTATCTCTTTTTTTTTTTGTTTTTTTTTTTCTCGTGCGCTCCTGGTGTACGTTAACTTGTCGATGTAACGGACTGGCGATTTTCTTTCGTGTGTTGTCTGGTTCATAGATGAATCTGGCTTTATCGATGGTGCCAGGGCATGCTTGGGGCGATCCTAGTTAGGTTGTTAGGACGTTGATTTCCTTCCCGCGACTTCGGTCTGGCTGACCGGGGAGTGTATTTTGCGTCCGGCTCGGTCGCCGGGCACTGTCGTTGTTTTAACTTTGGTCGGCTCGGTCGCCGGGAGATAGATTCTTGTTCTGGCCGTCGAACGTCGAATTTGGATTCGACGGGGTTTGGCTGGTTTGTCATCAAGCCTGATTTTGCACCAATGTCTTTGGCTTGGTCACCAAATCTTGGTGCCCGCGTAGTCGCGGCTGGCCATGATTGCTGCAGAAGTTGTGTCGATCGCTTGCCCTTTTGATGACGGCTCCTCTTTCTCACAAAACCTCTTTTTTTTTTGCGATGACTCTTTTTTGCCACAACGCACAATTTTTTGTTTTCGACTGCTTCTTTTTGTCGTTTGCTTTTTCTTTGTGACGGCTTATTTTTGTCGCAACCTTTTTTTTTTTTTTTTTCAGTGAAGAGTCACATACCTGACTACGCTTGGCTGCATCCGGCTCGGTCGTCGGGCAGCGCCCTAGGTTTTTTTCTTTTGTTGTGTCCCGATTTGTGGTTTGGGAGCGGCTATTGAACTGTGCTCGGCTCGGTCGCAGGGCACGGTGACTTTGTTGTCTTAATCGCGGCCAACTGTTTTGAAGAGTCATGAGACCTTGGGGTTATGCTAGGCTCGGCCGCCGGGCGTTTGTTTTGGTCGCGGCCAGTTGTGTGTTTGGCAACGCATCGACGGGTGCTCGGCTTGGCCGTAGGGCACCAACACCCCCCCTTGTTTTTGTTTGCGTCAAGTATTTGGCTGGTCGCGAAACTTCGAAGGATGCTCGGCTTGGTCGCCGGGCACCTGTCTCCTTTTTTTTGTTTGCGGCCAGTATTTGGCTGGTCGCGGAACTGCGAAGGGTGCTCGGCTTGGTCGCCGGGCACCTGTTTGCTTTTTTTTTTTTGTTTGCGGCCAGTATTTGGCTGGACGCGGAACTTTGAAGGGTGCTCGACTCGGTCGCCGAGCACCTGTTTGCTTTTTTTTTTGCTTGCGGCCAGTATTTGGCTGGTAGCGGAACTTCGAAGGGTGCTCGGCTCGGTCGCCGGGCACCTGTTTGCAGCATTCGTATCTCGTCCAATTTAGTCGTCTGGCACTGAGATGCGGATGTGTGGCGTCTGGTATTGTTGCCAGATGCTGAATTCTCCGTTTCGTTGAGCCTAGCTTAAACGCCGAACATTGGAGAGCTCGATTTCGTCCGCCTCCGGTTTGTTGGCCGCGAGGCTATTTTTCGTCGCTGGACTCGTCGCCGCGTCTTGTGGGACTATTTGTGCTCGACTGGGTTGCCGAGTGTAACACTCCTGCTTTGATTGCACTCAACTCGGTCGCTGAATGTTACGAATTTCTTTTGGTCGCGTTCGGCTTGGCCGCCTTACGCAAAGATTTGTTTGCCGAACAGAGGAGAATTGGTGTACCTCTATGGTTTGCCCACTCTGTTTTTTTGGTTCTCCGTTTTCTTTTTTTTTTTGTCAGCGAATGGTTCTTTTGGTCGCTCCCCCCCTTTTTTGCTCGCGACTTTGTTTTTTTTTTGACGAAGTACATACCTTACTTCAGCTCGACTGATGATTTTGATATGTTGCTGCAGATGTCTTCTCCCTTGGATTCATTCTCCTTCCTTGACCTGACCGTTATAAACGTCAAGACCACCATAAAGGGTACTCTCCGGGATTGCTTGCAGATCTGCGACTCTGCAGAAAAATAGAAGCCTCTGCTATTACCTCTTTGGAGACCATCGGCTTTCGGTGGTTGCGATGTGACCGTGCCTTTGGTTAAGGCCATCTACGATCTTTGGAGTCGTCCTGTCGTCGATGAGGATGACTAGGTTTGCTACTTCCCGGGAGTGGACGAGACTTCGTCATCTCCACATCAGGCTGCTGGCACCATCCTGCTGAGTCCGATGCACGACAGTCTGGTTCGCTATTCGGAGCCGGACCTTTTTATAGACAGCAATCGATTCGGTCCTTGGGACTCCGAGTCGACAGAGTGCGTAAGCCCCGATCATGTACCTTTCTACTTCGAGTGGGCAGACGTTATCCTCCGCACCTGTCCTGAGTCGTTGGCCGCAGTTGACCTCCTCCATGCCGTCCGAGCTTCAACATATTCCGACCGATGCTGCAGCAATGTCGTTCACGCTTTTATGGAGGTATGGTGTCCTTCTACCAACTCCATTTTTACTCGAGAGGGAGAGTTGTCGATTTCTCTGTGGGACATGCATCAACTTGGAGGATTGCCTCTTTCTGGGAGCCTATTCGACAAGGTGACTTCGTCCGTTGGGGATTTCATCCATAGCCGTTTCCTTCCTCTGCCGGAAAGTATCGGATATCTAATCCTTGCCTACTATCGTCTCTTCCATCGTTCTCGGTCTTTAGAGACAAATGAATTCTTCGGAGTTACTATGTCCAATTAGGCATCATTCTGGTTCCGCGCCAAAAAGGGGGCACGTCCTTCGGAAGATCCCTGGGCCAATTGAGAGAAGACATCCGATCTCAAGAGTCGCAATAGGTCAGTTTTGCTGGACCGACCTCTGGTCGAGCTGGGAGTCCCGGATGAGCTCGCGGATGAAGTATATTTGGATGCCTTCTTGTCTTTGTGGCTTTGCCGCTCTGTCCTTCTTTTACCAGGCAACATGCTGAGGCTCACAGTCTTTAAGATGGCATGCTACTTAGCCAGCTGCAAGAAGTGCAACTTGGTTGTCGCGGCTCTGGCCAACCTGTATCGGGGACTCAACACTTCCTCGTTGGGGTGGATTCCTTGGCCATTCCTCTATGCGTGGCTCGCCTAGCGTTTCGCTGTGCACGGGGCCGACTCCTCAGAAGGCGATAGACCCTTGATGATGGTGTATCGCAACCCGGATCACTTCCGTGCCTACACTCAGGAAGAGGCACGATCGTTTTTTTGGCGCAGCGGGGTGCAATGTTGGTATCCTTCTCAGGCTCTTCCTCCTGGCCCGATGGTTGGCAGACCCGGTCACTATGCTTCCCGGATCGAGGTGGAGTATTTCCGCAGCTTACGTGCGACCCGTCTTGTTTTGCGGCAGCGCGACCTCCTTCTCGTGGAGCCTTACAGTCCACACCGGTTTGCTCGCCAGTTCGGATTATGCCAGGATCTGCCCGGTGCTTTGACCGCCAACCAACGGAGGGCAGCTTCAATTGACGCGTTGGTAGAAATTTGGCAGACCGGGAATGTCAACCCTCTTGGCACCGTGGAAGTGCCCCCTTTTGTGAGCGCCGATGCTGATCCGGGTGTGACCACTCTCTTTCGGGAGTCTTGGCTCGAGGCGGTAGTCCCCTTCTTCAAGGTGGTTGTCTCTTTTGTTTTTATTTTTTTTCTCTTTCTTCCCGTATTGCTGACTTCGTCCTTTCTTCCATTTTGTGCAGAGGGCGTGGAGGAAATTTACTGGCGCACCCACGCCGAAGAAGACTTTACCGAAGAGAGCTACTGCCAAGAAGAAAGCGGCTAAGCCGAAGGCCGCAAAGAAGAAAATGGTGGCTTCAGCACTCGCAGCACCGGCCAAGGGGGTCGTGATTAGAGACCCCCCTCCGGCAGAAGAGGAGACCCGGCCTGTCGAGGCCTCTTTGGCGGCAGAGGGCGCGCCATTGGGCAAGGGGAAGGGAGTTGTTGAGTCGGTGCCTTCACCGAGGAAGGCTGCTTCGAAGAAGAAGAGGTCGGCGGCCCCGCGGCCAAAGCCACTCATTTACGCTCCACCCCTTTTTCGAAAGCGGTTGCGGACTGGATTGCAGAGACCTTCGACTCCTGATAAGTGTCCAAAAGACACTTATTTATGCATGAATTATTGACCATAAATTCCTAATTTGATTTGATTATGAGCATGAAAGTGACAAATATAACTCAAATACATGTTTTGTGTCTCAGGAACCTTGTCAAAGAAGAAAATCTAAATTCTGAGGAAAAATGAAGGAAAAAGGAGCAAAATCAAGCAAAAAAGGGAACGCGCGACCGCGCCGGGAAAATGTTCATAAATTCAAAGAAATCCAAAAAATTTCCAATGGCTAGTAGAACAGAAAAGAGGACACTTCGTGAATGTGAAATGGCGCGACCGCGCCCGCGAAGGGTGCTACCACGCCAGGAAGATGGCGCCTCCAGTGGCGCTACCGCGCTGCATTGTTTCCATACATGGAGTTCAAGTTTTATTTCGGGAAGTCGGCAAAGACACTAAAGGAGTGGCGCGACCGCGCCAGTTATACAACATAAAGTGGAGCGACCGCGCCATGAAGAATCCTTCCTCATATAGGACCCGAAGGCCGTGCTCCAGAATTGGACAAAATTTCTGCTCCAGTGGCGCGACCGCGCCAAAATAAAGAACAATTCGGCGCGACCGCGCCGCTGACTCAGCTTCGTGACTTGCGAAAATCTCGGGATTCTGACTACCAATCAAGCCCAGACTTGGAAGAAGAAGTCCTAATTGGTTAAGGAAGGTATCCACGAAGATTTTATGATATATTTCCAGAGTCTAGGTGCATTGAATGGTCAAGAAGCGAAGTCCAAGACAAAGATGGAAACTGCTGCCATAAAAGGAAAGTACAAGTCCGAGATTGAAGAGGCCATATCTGGAGACCCCGACTTCCAATTGGATCCAAATTTGGACCACAACTTCCTGAGAGGATTGAGAATCATGACACGGAAAATCAGGCCAATCCAAGTCGGGTTTGTGGAGTTTTATATTTTCAAAGTGGTGGACCCAGTGCTGGAATTGGTAGCAGAAGCAGTTCAACTTCTCAAGGTGATTTCTCAATTTTCCCTACTCAGAATGACTTCAAATTTCATACACAAGTCAAGGACTATGTAAGGAAGGTTCGGATGTAATTTCATCAAATTCTGAGGTCGGGAAGTCACAATTCATACCCCTGGACAGAGGCCAAAATTACAAGTTCTGGGCAGAGCTTCAGCTATAAAAGGAGGTCCGAGGCAAAGCACATGGCATCCAATTTTAGATCCAGTTTTCATCCAGTTCTGAGTTGTAAATACAGTTTTTAGTTTAGGTTTTCATAGTTTGTAGTTAGTTTAGAGAGGAGAGAAAGGCCAGAGGGAGTCTTACACGACCTCTTGGCACTTTAGAGAGAGAAGGTGAAGATTTCAGTCAAGGTGCAAGAGAAGCCAAAGGCAGTCCTTCAAGGGGGTTTATGTACTTAGTTTATTTTATGTCTATGGCTGTAATTGAATCCTTATTACTGTGTGTTTATTCTATTATCATGGAGTAGTCTCTCTTTGTTGGGGAAGTCATGAACTCCTAGTTGTTACATGTGTAAGTTCTGATTTCTATTGCAATAAAGTACTCTGCTTTTGTTTTAGAATCTGTATTCATTGCTTATTGCTAATCTAGATTGATATCTGATGTTCAATGAAGTACGAATGAGAAGTTAAATTTCAGTAAAGATTTGGGTTAGTTGTATGATTCTTGTTTTCTAAAACAACTCGCTTTTAAACTAGATTGTTCTGGTTTCGAAGGAGACTAGTTGAAAAGTGATGTGACTTCCATAACTCTTGTTCTGAATAAGAGAGAGTAAATCTTCAAGCTTTTATATTTATGCACTTAGGATTTGAATGTTCCGGTTTCGAAGGAGTTCAAGGAATAAGTGAAAGTTATTTCCTGTATATGGGTAACCAGGTTTTCAAAAGCTAAGTCAAAGTAAAGGTGCTTGAGCTATAAAATCAGAATTTTACATATTAACAGCTAGGAGGGATTGACATTCTTCCCCAACATCTCATCTCTATTAGTTTTTCCAGTAGTTTAATTCTGTTTTCTTTTCAGTTTTCAAAACCAAAACCAAAAACTTCTTTTCCCTCAATCAACAGAAAAATCTTTACTTAAACTGAATTCTTATCAAGGTCTCTGTGGGATCGATATCTGAACTCTCAAAGTCTATATTACTTGCTGATCTAGTGCACTTGCTGATCTAGTGCACTTGCTAGACACCCAACAAGTTTTTGGCGCCGTTGCCGGGGACCATTGAATTGAGAGTAAGTTTAAGTGAATTTTTATATGTTGATTGAGATTAAAATTTTTATTTTATCTTTTCAGGTTGAACCAGATCATGCATAACTTTCACTTAAGTTTAAGTTTTTGGCGCCAAAAACTTGTTGGGTGTCTAGCAAGTGCACTAGGTCAGCAAGTAATATAGACTTTGAGAGTCCAGATATCGATCCCATAGAGACCTTGATGAGAATTCAGTTTAAGTAAAGATTTTTCTATTGATTGAGGGAAAAGAAGTTTTTGGTTTTGGTTTTGAAAACTGAAAAGAAAACAGAATTAAACTACTGGAAAAACTAATAGAGATGAGATGTTGGAGAAGAATGTCAATCCCTCCTAGCTGTTAACATGTAAAATTCTGATTTTATACCTCAAGCACCTTTACTTTGACTTAGCTTTTGAAAACCTGGTTACCCATATACAGGAAATAACTTTCACTTATTCCTTGAACTCCTTCTCAACCAGAACATTCAAATCCTAAGTGCATAAATATAAAAGTTTGAAGATTTACTCTCTCTTATTCAGAACAAGAGTTATAGAAGTCACATCACTTTTCAACTAGTCTCCTTCAAAACCGGAACAATCTAGTTTAAAAGCGAGTTGTTTTAGAAAACAAGGAATCATATAACTAACCCAAATCTTTACTGAAATTTAACTTCTCATTCGTACTTCATTAAACTTCAGATATCAATCTAGACTAGCAATCAGCAATGAATACAGATTCTAAAATAAAAGCAGAGTACTTTATTGCTATAGAAATCAGAACTTAAACATGTAACAACTAGGAGTTCATGACTTCCCCAACAAAGAGAGACTACTCCATGATAATAGAATAAACACACAGTAATAAGGATTCAATTACAGCCATAGACATAAAATAAACTAAGTACAGAAACCCCCTTGAAGGACTGCCTTTGGCTACTCTTGCACCTTGACTGAAATCTCCACCTTCTCTCTCTAAAGTGCCAAGAGGTCGTGTAAGACTCCCTCTGGACTTTTCTCTTCTCTCTAACCTAACTACAAAATAAGAAAAACTTGATTTCAATCACTAGAACCAACCTGAGAAAAACTTGAGGCGAAACAGAGAAAGGTTTAAAAAATTCTGAGGTGATTTAGGCACTTGTTTAAAAATCGTTTGAGCCTTTTTCAAAGCCACCCATTTTAATGCACAAGTTGCATCACCTTTTGTCAAACCTCTTGGGCCGAAAAGATCCCTGTTTTGTTTCAATGTCCCATGCTACATGAACTAGCCTTAGTGATAAATACACTTGTTTCTTCCTTACCCATGATTCTCCAAATTATTGAAGTGTTCTGTTTGAATGAGCATGGATAAAGATTTTGAAGTTATAAGGAGGGATGGATGAAGGGTATAGAAATATTTCATTAGAAAGGGGAAGAAGGAGCAAGAGGCGAAAATAAAGAAAAAAAAAAAAAAAAAAAAGTCTGGGCCGAGTAGGAGAAAGGCCACCTTGTGTGTGCAGAGGGACTCGGGCCTCAGCAAGCTTAGGGTCTATGAGTCAACCGGCAAGGTAAGCTGGACTCCAAACAAAGCCAGGGAAAAACAAAGAAAAGGTTGTGAGTTAGTTAAGGGAATGGCCACCTCGTGTGTGCACCGAGTCTCGGCCCTCAGCAAGCTTAGGGACTCTGAGTCAACCGACGAGGTAAGATAGACTCTGAACAAAACCCAAAGAAAAAGATACATGGGAAGAAGAAAAAAAAGTGGAAAAGAAAAAAATGAGAGATCAATGCAAAAAGATAAGTTTGGGGTGGAAGAGCTTGGAGGAAAAGGCACAAATCCAATTCATGCTCAGGAAAATAGAAAATGGATATGAGGAAGAGAATAAAAACCCAAAAATAAATAACCAAAAATTTTCATCATACCCATTACCCCTGCCTCATTACAACCCATAAAGACCTATTGATCAGAATTGAGAATTCCTTCAGGTTAGTGGAGAGTGGACTGAGGGTTGGCCTATGGAGTTGAATAGAGACTTATCAACTCCCCTTCCTACTGTTCACCCTTCGGAGATTCCTGCAACAGAGGAGAGTGAGGGAGCTGAGGAGGTGAGGTCTATCGACGGGTCTATCGTTCCTCCTTCGGAGACTCCTGCGTCGGAGGGAGAGGTCGCCGCGGGTCTGGAGGTGGTGCCTACATCGGAGGGGGAGGTCGCCGTGAGAGACCGGTCGACAGAGCAGGAGGTGGTGCCTGCGCGGGAACCATCGGTTGAGCCGTTAGCTTCTGAGGCAGAGGTTTCTCCTTCCGACGCGCTTGCGATCGTCCTCGTACCTCCCAAGGGTCAGCTCCTCAATCGCGCTGTTTCGGAGGATGCCCGGCGAGTGGGGCATACTGGAAAAGGGGCGTCCTCTGGTGTTGTCGCTGCTGGATTCGTGACCGGTGAGGTTGGGCATCCCGTGACTATCTCTAGCGGTAGTGAGGCATCCTCCCAGCCTTCAATTGGAGCAGCCGGGGTCGGGTTTCCGCATCCTGCTTCTGGCAGAGGCCGTCCATCTGTCGCGCCGCCTTTTGTGATGTTTCCTCCTAGTAGCGAGGAGGCGTCTTCTGCAGCGAGGAGGCGTCTTCTGCAGCGAGAGAGAGAGCTTCGGATTCGGGTCACCCGGCCGTCAGTGAGGGTTCATCGACTTCACGACCCGCGTCGGTAAGTCTCTATCACCTCTTCTTCCTTCATTTTTTTTTCTGGGCTCCTTCTTACCCTCTGTCCCTTTTTTTTTTTTTTTTTTTTTTTTTTAAAGTCGACCCTCTTGCTTTCGGAGAAGTCAAGGTTGTTGATGCAACAGTCCGCGTTGGACCTATGGGCGGGTTTTGTCAAGTCGGTCTTAGCAACTGCCCACGATCCTTGTTCTCCTGAGCTTGTGGCTGACACTCGCACCTTCCTTGAGCATTGGAGGAGGGCCGGTGTCAATATTTCCGTGCTAGAACAATGGGTAAAGGACTTTTCCATGGAAGCAGCACGTTTTCAGCGTTTACGCGGATCTTTGGGCGAGAAGCTTAGTTTGACCGAACGTCGAATTACCGAAGTTGAACTCGCGCGGTCCATCCGGTAGGAGAAGCGCCGACGTGATGACTTGACTGCGAGCTTAGACCGACATCAGGTTGAGCGTGAGGCTGTGGAGACTGAACAGACGGCTCTCCGTGATCGCCTGGCGTCCCTCTCTTCTCGGCTCGAGTCCCTCAATGTTGAACTCGGGACCATTCGCCGGAGGCTTGACACTGCTGAAGAAGAGGTTTCAGCGCTTGAATGTAGACTCGCCTCTCTACTCGCGCGCCCTGTTCTAGACGAGGCTGAGGCGCGACACTTGGCTGAAGTCTGTGCTGAAGTACTGCGGCCGCGGCAACGGGTGGTTGACTTTGAGCTATCCTCTCTCTGATGTTTAGCTTTTTTTTTGTAGTCTCTTTTTTTTTCCGAGACTAAAAATTTTGTAGCCTCTCTTTTTTTTTGTTGAGGGGAGACTAGGAAAAATTTTCTGCCGCTCCTTTTTTTTGTTAAGGGGCTTGTAATACTTTCACCACACACATTTTTTGTAATGAGAAGTATTCTTTATTCAACTTTTGTCTCTCTTTTTTTTTTGCTGCCCTCATGGGTAAAATCGTTTGAGGAATTTACCGTTCGTTATCGGTAGCTCCGATCCATTTGCCGTGACGAGCTTGTAGGCGCCATTGGTATAGGCTTCTTGTACCACATAAGGTCATTCCCATTTCGGCGCGAATTTGCCCACGGTTTTTCTGGTGAAGAGCATCGGCCGTTTGACTGCGAGCACGAGATCACCCTTCTGGAATGACCTGAGCCGTACCTTTTTGTTGAAGGCTCTAGTCATGCGGGACTGATAGCACTTGAGGCGTTGTTGTGCCTCAAGTCGTTGTTCCGTCGAGAGATTCCAACTCAGCGAGTCGTAATTGGGCACATTCCTCCGTCGTCAGCCCTTCTCTCATTGCAATTCGCAGAGAAGGAAGTTGTACTTCGAGAGGGAGCACTGCTTCGGTGCCCTAGACCAGCAAAAATGGAGACAACTGGGTCGGTGTTCGGACCGATGTCCTGTATGCCCATAGGGCTTCGCCAAGTTTCTCGTCCCAACTCTTTTTGTTGGTGCCGATGGTCTTCTTTAGGATTTTGCAGAGCGTCTTGTTGAAAGCTTCTGCAAGTCCGTTGGTTGCCGGATTGTAAGCCGTTGAGGTCCGCTGTTGGATGCAAAATTTCTCACAGAAGCGGCCCATGACTCTGTTTTTGAATGGCGTAACGTTGTCCGTCATTATGTATCGAGGGACTCCATATCGATAGATGATTTGTGTTCGGATGAAGTCGACGACGGTGATGGCCTTCACTTCTCGGTAGACGGCGGCTTCGGCCCATTTTGAGAAGTAATCGGTGGCAACCAAGATGTATTGCCTGTCGGAGTCGGACTTGGGAGAGATGGGGCCGATGATGTCCATCCCCCAAGCTTCGAACGGCCATGATGCGATCGTTGGGTGAAGCGGCTCCGACGCCTAGTGTATGTAGTCGGCATGGAGATGGCATTGTTTGCACGATCGGGCCATTTCGATGGCGTCTCTGAGCATCGACAACCAATAGTAGCCTAGTCGTTTGACCTGCAAGTGGAGTTTTGGACCAACTTGGTGCGCGCGCAGATTCCACTGTGTGTCTCTTCGAGAACTTGCGACCCCTCTCCCTTTGACAGGCAACGAAGAAGCAGACCTTCATATGACCTCCGGTAGAGTATGTCGTGGATGAAAACGTACTTTGGAGCTGCTCGACGAATTTGGACTCGTTCTCGCAGGTCGACAGGAAGAGTGCCGTGGCGAAGGAAATTTATGATAGCTTCTCTCCAAGCTTCGGTTTGATTTTGTCTGGCCGAAATGGGTAAAGACTCTTCGCTCTCTTCGTTTTCGCCTTCCTCTGTTTCTTCCTTGACCGGTGGGAGGGCTTACCCATCGCTTAGCAAATGGGAACCTGGCAAGGTCGCTGGTCGAACAGTGCCCGACTGGCCGCGATGCCGGCTAATGCGTCGGCTGGCCCATTCTCGGATCGAGGGACATAGTGGAGTGAGGCTTCCGGGATTTGGGCCAGAAGTTCACCAGCATGTCTCCAAAATGGTTCGAGTTCGGCTTTCTTTACTTCGAACTCTCCTGTGAGTTGCTTGATGACCAATGCCGAGTCGCCAGCGATGCCGGCTACTCTGCTTCATTGTTCGAGCAGTTTTGGGTGAGCACGAATGAGTATGGTAGAAGGTCTTTCTTCGGTGAGATGAACAGAACTCCGGCGCCAGCACCGCTTCTTCTCGCGGCGCAATCGAAATACATCTCCCAAGGAGGGAGCACCTCTATCAGAAAGATTTCCTCGTCTGGGAACTCCTCTGTTAACTCCCATTCGGCAGGTACCGGGTGGTCGGCAAGGAAATTAGCCAATGCTTGGCCTTTAATTGCTCGCTGCGGCACGAAATTGATTTCAAACTCGGAAAGGAGTGGCGTCCATTTAGCCAGTTGACCCGAGAGGATAGGCTATGACATGATATACTTCAAAGGATCAGCTCTGGAAATCAAGTTCGTTGAGTGCGCCAAGAGGTAGTGTCGAAGCTTTTGTATCGCGAAGATGAGAGCTAGACATATCTTCTCGATCGGTGTGTAATTTAGTTCAGCAGCCACTAGCGTTCGGCTCAAGTAGTAGAGGGAATGGTCCTTGTTATCTTTGTCGCCTTGGGCCAACAAAGCTCCAACGGATCTCTCCTGTGCTGCGATGAAGAGCAGCAATGGTCGGCCGACGATCGGTGCGACAAGTACCGGTGGTTTGGTGAGGTACGCCTTTATATTGTTAAAGGCGTTTCGGCAGGACTCGTCCCATTCGAACGGTGTATTTTTCTTTAGCAAGCGGCTAAACGACTGGCATCTTCCAACGAGGTTCGAGATGAAACGCCGAATGTATGCCAGGTGACCTTGAAAGCTCTTGAGTTCGGAGACGTTTTTGGGCTCTGGCATCTTCTGGATGGCGTCGATTTTTGACTGGTTGATTTCGATCCCTCTGTGATGGATGATGAATCTTAGGAACTTGCCCGAGGTGACGCCGAATGCACACTTCAACGGATTCATTTTGAGTTGAAACCGCCGAAGTCGCTCGAACACTGCTCGGAGGTCGAGAAGATGGTCGACCCTCTGTTTTGTTTTCACCATCTGATCGTCGACATAGCATTCGACTCGTTTGTGAAGGAAATCGTCGAAAATATTTTGCATTGGCCTCTGGTAAGTTGCGCCAGCGTTCTTGAGTCCGAATGGCATCACTTTGTAACAGAAGATGCCTTTGGGCATGCGGAACGCAGTGAGCTCCTCATCCTTTGGGTCCATCCGGCTTTGATTGTAACCGGAGGAAGCATCCATAAAAGATAAAGCCTCATGACCCGTCGTCGCGTCGACCATAAGCTCTGTTATCGACAGAGGGAAGTCGTCCTTCGGGCACGCCTTATTCAGGTCGCGAAAGTCGACACAAACCCGGATCTGGCCAGTCTTCTTCTTGACAGGCACGGATGTTAGCAATCCAGGATTGGTACTTCACCTCTCTGATGAAATTCGCCGCGATTAATTTGTCAACCTCCTTTTCGATTTCCGGCACCGGTTCCGGTCGGAACCTTCGCTGCGACTGTTTAACCGGTAGAACGGATGGGTGAACTTCCAATTTGTGGACTGTGACTCGAGGGTTGAGACCGGGCATCTCCGTGTAGTTCCAGGTGAAGATGTTGCAATACTCGTGAAGCAATGCCATATACTCAGTTTCTTCTTCAGCCGTTAGTGAAGCACTAAGGAATGTCGGCCTCGGGTCCTCAGTTGTACCCAAGTCGACTTTCTTTAATTCGTCGATAGTCGACTGGCCTCCTTCTTCAAACTCGACCGGAGCCTCCTTCAAGACGAATTCCTCTTCCTCTAGGTCGTCGTCAGTGATAGAGATGTGGTTCACCATAACTAAGTCGTAGGCGCGGGCTCGTGCGGTTGCAGCTTTCAGAGTGTAAATAACCACTGGTTTCAACGCGTCTTTCTTTTCCATTGGAGTTTGGCCGACTGAAACTTGATGCACATCTGCCGAAGCCTTTCTAGTTATTTTGACTGGTTTCGCCTGGCTAGTATAAATTTTGATCGGCTTCTGCTTCTGGTAGCCGAGGCCCAGGCGACCTTGGTTGATTCTTTGGCCTTCGTTTCTCAATTTCTCCTGTTCTGTAGTGAGAACTGGTAGAGTGATGGGCGGATTGGCATGAATTTCATATTTTGTGAGGTTGCCCCCAGCTCTGGCCATCAGTCAGTAGGTGTTCGGGTCAAAAATTTCATTGGAACGTGTGGACGGCAACTGCTGTTGGCTCGGCAACTGCTTCACGATGCTTCGTTCCTCCAATTTTGGCAGAGGAAGCGTGACTTTTTCTAGCTGAGGGGTCGGCTGGATTTTATGGTAGACGACCAGTGGAGCTCCTCCTTTCTTCCTTTGCGATTGTGGGATCTACCTTAAGATTGATACATCGCGTTGCGCTGGCTTTGGAGTGGCTGCGAACGATTTGTGGTCGTAAGCTGGCTGGCTATTGTGCGCAGGTTGTTCTTGAGGCACGAACTGCGTCGTGGTCTGCTTTGGAGATGCAACTTGCTTTGGCGTCGGTGGTTTTGTGGCCTGTGACGGCTGCTTGAGCGTTGCGACTTGCGTCGGTTGTTTAGACGAAACAGGCTGCGTCGGAGTGCTCTTGACGTTAGCTGCCTGGTTCGACCAAGGTGACAATTTAACTGTCGGTCTGGTCGTCAAATAGAACTTAGCGTCTGCAAAGGATGCCTCAGCCTCCGTGAATGGACTTTCGTCGACGTACACCGTCTTTTGTTCATCGTTTTCCCAATACTTGAAGCATTGGTGCAGTGTGGATGGCACGAGTCCGTTTGAGTGAAGCCACGGTCCCAAGAGCAGGTTGTAAGATGTCCTGGAGTTGATGACTTGGAAAGGAGTTTCGGCTACCATGTCGCCAATGTGCAATTTGAGATTTGCCATGCCGAGCGTTCTCTGGCCCTCCTGGTTGAAACCTTGGATGAGAAGAGAACTTGGAGAGAGGTCACCAGCAGAGACACCGACGTTCTTCATCGTGCGAATAGGCAGAATGTTGACTGCGGATCCACAGTCGATGAGGATACGGTTGATTTTGTGGTCTTTGATGTAGCCGGAGACAAACAACGGTCTGTTGTGATTCTTTGTCCCCAATTGTGCGTCCTCCTCTTGGAATGTTATGCACGGTCGGCATGTCACGGGAAGTGCTTGTTCCGATTTTTCAAGTTGCGGGGAGGATAGTGCATCTTCTTCCTCCTTTCTGTAAGGTGGTGTCAGCCCGACTTTCGGCAAGTCGTGCTTTCTCATGAGCAACATTTCGAGTTCGGCTTTGAGTTCCTCTGGTTTGTCGAGGACCCGAATTAGAGCTTGTCTTGACCGAATGGCCATGTCGAGGTCGTCTTCTATCTCATTCATTGGTGAGATTTGCTTCAATGACGTCTCGAGGTCTTCGCATTTGACGACCGGTCTTTTGCCTTTATCTCTGGCTTCTGTCTACTCGGGAGGTGCTGTTGAGCAGGTCGCCACCATTGCTGGAGGCGCGAAAAACTCTTTCGGGAAGAACTACGCCAGTGTGACGGGTCTTCTCTTCCTTTTGCTTGCCCCTTGTATGTCGGTCCTGGGAGCCTTTCTTTGGCGCTTCGCGGCTTTCTTATTTGACCGCTTCGCCTTGATTCTAGTGGTTGCCGATGCCGGTTCGGCTTCTCGAAGAGGCTTCTTTCTCCGGGTAACCAGGATCCACCCCTCTGCGTCAGCGGTAGCTAGTTCACGGGGTGCCAGTTTTGGTGTGACCTTAGCCGGTGGTCATTGGTGGTTGTGTAGTCGGTTGGAGAAATTGGATTTTGGACTGTACTCTTTTCGTGTGACCTTCTGTTGATGTAGCCGAGTTCGCCGGTTTGGCTCGGCTTGAATGGAGATGGCACGTGAGGAGGCTGTGTTTTTAGCTCCAATTTCGATATGGCCTTGAGTCGCCAGCTCCATGATGTGATCCTTTAGGACGAAGCATTTCTCCGTCGGATGCCCAACCAGTCGATGATATTTGCAGAAGTTTGGGTCCTTGCTCTTGGATTGGTCGCCAGGTCTTTTGATTTCTGGCAGACTCAGCAATTGGTTGTCGAGGAGTTGGTCGAGCATAATTGGAACGTCTGCGTCGGCAAAGGGATATGTCTTTGCCTGTCGTTCCTCCAGTGACAACATCCGATATGTGCTTCTGGTTAATTGTCGCGGTAGGTAAGTTGCCTTAACCTTGCTTCCGACCTTGATAGGTTTGAAAACATTTGTCACGAAAGAGAACTTTGTTTTCTCCTTCGTCTCTTTTGGTGCGGTCGTGGATGGCGCCTTCCCCTTTTTGTGAGGGTTGGCAGAAGAGGATCCTTCTTCTCCTCGTTCTTCTATCAGGATCTCCATATTGTGAGCTTCTGTTGCGAGCTCTTGGAAATCGTTCGGCCTCCGACTACGGATGTAGCGCAAGAGTTCCCAATGCATCCCTCGTGAGCACATTTCTATTTCTGCCTCGAGGGAGAGGTTCGAGATCTCTTTGCAATTTAAGCTCAAGTTCCTCCATCGGTTGATGTAGTCCACCACTTTGTCACCCTTTTTCTGTTAGAGATTGGCGATTTCGACCAATGTCACGGTGCGCCGAGTGCTATAGAATCGGCTGAGGAACTTGCGCTCCAATTGTTCCCAGCTGTCGATGGACTCCTGGGGTAGCTCAATGTACCGGTCGAAGGTGTTTCCCTTCAATGACCGGTCGAACTGCATCACCAACAAGTCACCATCGGTGCCGGCTTTGTTGCAGGTTTCTATGAAGTGAGCGACGTGCTGTTTTGGGTGCCCATCGCCATTAAATTGCTGGAATTTTGGAGGGTGGTACCCGACCGGCATAGGAATATTTTGGATCCTCTGCGTGTAGGGCCTCCGATAGGCGGCAGATTTGTTGTCGCCCGAGTTGTTTCGTACAGCACGGTTAATTAGCTCGTTGACTGCATCGATGGTAAGAGCAGTCAGATCCGCTTCAGCTCGGCCTCTGCGAACGGTCACTGGTGCGACGGGCGGCAGCTCGTCGTCGGAAGAGGCTTCTTGCGGTGGCCCGGTTGAAGCACTGGTGGTCGGCCGATTTCAGTCGACTTCTTGAGAGGAGCCGCCGGAGTTGTTTACGACCATGCCCATTTAAAACCGCTACAACATTCTCGTGATTTGGAGATCACGAGCTGCGAGTTGTGCGTCTTTAATGCGCAGCTGCTCACTTTGCTCTTTGAGCGCGGCTTGTAGTTCGGCCAGTTGCTCTTCGACGGTTTTGGCCGAAGTCGTCATTGCCGCCATTTTGACGGTTTACGCCGAAACATTTGCTTTCGGCGAGGCTTGGAATAATGAAATTTTGACCGGCGACCTTATTGGGGAAGTGGTCGTCGGTGTTCTTGATTACAGAGCGGTCTCGGTGAGTGACCGACATGCGGTGGCGGTCGCCGATGAGATTTGGCAGAGAGGGATAGGTGATTTTGCGACTAAGGAGGTCGCCGATGTCTGTCGGCGAGGTGTGCGGATGGGAGGAGGACCAGCAGCTACGTTAAGTGCGGCTAGAAGGACATGTGAGACCAGTACAACCGGCGAGTTATCAGTGGCCGACGTTCTCTGTGCAAAGGAGGTCGACACTGAATGTGTCCTTGCCGCAGAGGATGAAGGAATGCTCCCACTCTGTTCGTATTGCTGCACCAGGGCAGGGACAATAGAGGTTCTTCGCGATGGCAGTGATTGCATCGGACTGACAGTCGGGCTGCGTGGAGGAGGAGATGCAGCGACAGCCAGGTATGTAGGTTTGGCCATCACTGACATCAATTTGGCGGAGCCCGTGGATTGTTTGACTGAGGCCGCGGTAGCCAGTGGCACGAACACGGCGTTCGGACGACGAGCGTCGTGCATAAAGGGAGTTTGTCCGATGGACAAGTTCCTGGCCAATGCCCTTGTCATTGGGCGAGTGACTGGAGGTGGAGGAGTAGAAGCGCGGACTCCTGTGGTTGAGCCTGCGGTCGCGTCGGGGCGTGGTTGAGCAGAGCTCGAAGAGGCAGTTTGTTTGCCCCTGTTGTTGACGTTGTTGTTGTTGGTGCCGTTGTTGGCGTTGCTGGGCATGGCTATGGTTGGAAGATTTTTTTTTTGAACGGAGGAAGAGATGAGAGGCAGGAGATGTCCCACCGGGTATGCCAAATCTGTTTCACCGAAAATCCGCCAGTTCGCGAAGAGGCGCGACCGAGAGGATATTTCAATTACTTTAGAATAATTTGTGTTATAGGGTGTGTTTTGTATCTGGAAAATGCGAGTACAATCTCCTAAACTTCCTCTGATTCGATCTCCGTATGAATTGATGAAGTTTTAGCTTTTGGCGAGTTGGCGACGAACTCCGTGTTCTGGAACGAGTGTGCACGAGCGATGACGGCTTTGGTCGGTCAGACGGAAGTATTTGTGTTTCGTGTATTTCGACTTGTAACGTTGTCGGCAAACGTGTAGAGCTGCTCCGGTTGAACTGGTAGACGACGATAGACTCCGATTTACTTGACTTCTTCTTTGGCTCGAGAGCGTCTTTGTGAGTGAGAGCTTCTAGGTGAAAAAATTCTGAACCCTTGCGACAGGGAACCTTAGGCTTTTTGTAGCCTGTCCTCTTTGATCGTTGAGGCTTTTTCCTGGGAAAGGGGATCACGATCCCCTTTCTTCTGCTCTGGTTGAGAGAAGAGGGGAAGAGGAAGACCGGGGCTTCCTCGGTTATCGGCCAGACTTGGTCGTTCGGCGGCTGATGAGGCTTCTTGACGTGGTTGATGACTCGACGGATTATGCTGATGAGGGCGCTGACTGTGCTGGTGACGCGGCAACGTAAATGGATCTTTTGATGGGATGCTGAGGTGGACTTCGAGGATCAACGAAATATGCCCATGGTCGTTGTTTGATGGACCAGTGAGTTTCTAGGCTTGTCGAATTTGGGCCATGCACATTTTGGTGCGTACAATTACATTAGCTTATATAATAAAGTTATGTGCAGTTTATAGTTTGGTCATCATCACCATATTTGGACTGAATATTGATGCAATGCTCATTTTCAAAATAAATTTATTTAAATATTTTGTTTTCTAAAAATAAAATGAAGGCAGTGAAATTGTACTAAAAATAATGGGAAAAAAAAAAAAAACAAAAAGATCCTTTTTCTTTTTCTTTGGCCAAGTTCTAGTCCTTGAAGGAGGGATTACTCCGCGACTCTAGACCTGTTGTTGGTATTTAGAACCAGTTCTGATTTTAACAATTTTACGGAACCACAAGGCCCAATAACCACCGCTAGAATGAATTATGAAAAAGTCAAGATCCCAACAAGAGGCAATTACAAACATGGGCCGCTCTTACGTTTAAACGAGCAAAAGATCCGAGGTCACGGCAACTCCCTCCCCTCTCATAGTCTCATTCCCCCTTGCTCAGAGTTCATCAGTGAACTTTTGTAGAGTCCGAGACAGAGAGTGAACACTAACCCAACGCGTACTACTGGTAGAAAGTTCAACGTTACACCAGCACACACGTCAAATTCACGCTGCGTCAAAAGACTCGAAAAGCAGAGATTTGAATTACTGCAGAGTTTTGGGACAAAAACTAAAAATGCGCTCCTACTACACACCTACACTCTCACCAGATTTGATTGATCGATCGATCGATCGAGTGCATGCCTGGTCGGACCCCTCTTCGTAAGTTTCAACTCTCGAATAATCGATGCAGTGAATATATATGATGTGTGCCCATGTTTCTCTTTTCCCTTACAACATTCTTATTCTGCTTGTGTCTACTCTTTAGACTTGAGATCAATAGAGATTATCCGTGACAATATTTAACCATATATATGTCACTGAGAAGACGGCACCGAAGAAAAAGCAAAGCTTGGACGCTTTGTTTTTCAATAGAGTGAAAAGTGAAAACAAGGTCAGGGCCAAAGCAAGCAAAACATCTTGTCTCCCTTAAAATAAAACAAAAGGCTTAACTTTGAATTGTTTCAAAAAGAGGAGTAGATGAGTCGTCCTCTACGCCATGAATGACTCTCAACGACCAACATGCCGTGGGCTCTACTTCCCAGTACCCATACCACAAACCCCCGTCCTCGTCAAATACCAACAACTTGAATTCATTTAAAAGTTAATAAACAATAATTACAAGCCTACGCTAAGTCAAATTCCTCCAACAACCCAAAATATTAATTGTATCTCAACTAAAGTATAAACAAACTACAAAAGGACCGGCCAAGTCACAAGTCTCCATTAAAGCACAATATTCTATTACTGTCATGGACCATCCGTGAAATCCAGGTTTGACAAACGGCGCTAAATTAATTACAGCAACGGAACCCAAACTCGAAACTAAAACGACGATAAATGAGTTAAACAAAGCTTGCGTCACCGGGAAATTAAACTAGTTTTCTTACTTTTTTTTTTTTTTAATTTTTAATTTTTTTTTTTTATATATACAGGAAGAAGTTACCACTTACCAGCGAACCACTTAAAAACCTTCTCGAGGTGATGGAAATGGGGAAAAGACTTGTCAGGTCCCGTGCCGTAGCTGGCAAGGCGATGGAGATTGGAGACAATTTCGTAGTTCTAGTCTCCTTCCCAGGCTTCTTGAGAGAAGAGATCTTGGGAAGGCGGTTTTCCACTTTTCTCCATGCTTTTCTCTCTCCCCGCGCGCTTTCTACATTTAAAAAATGCATTAGCCACGTGGTAGAGTATATTGGAGCTTTCCTTGATCTAAGAAGAAGCAAGTGCGGATTTGACAGCCTCCTCGCTTATCCTCTTGCTGCTGTGCCCGATGCGTGAGATGGCATTGCTTTCTTTCTTAGCCGGCGAAGGTTTGGGCTTTCTCGGAATGCACTTGGCGCGGGCACCGTCCGCTGCCTTCTCCATTAAATCCGACTTGGAGCTCCTGAAATTTCAAATTTTCAACCACATTACACAAAAATTCTCGACGTCCTATCAGCTGTCACACCACGAGACGGTTTTCATATTTGGATATACTCTTCCGGA
This sequence comes from Aristolochia fimbriata, assembly GCA_019845555.1. NCBI lineage: Eukaryota > Viridiplantae > Streptophyta > Magnoliopsida > Piperales > Aristolochiaceae > Aristolochia > Aristolochia fimbriata. The sequence goes on from CM034079.1 coordinate 20,102,987, forward strand.
ATAATAGGCGAAGATCTTTTTCTCTACAGACGATGGGACTAGTCCATCGATCATCATCCATCAAAATCTCGCTCTAAGGAAGCGGCGAGGCTACGACAGGGGACTGCTAACGTGTAATACTCGAGACAGACGCGAGAGGCCAACACACAAATGACTGTGTGAGACGCGAGAGGCCAACACACAAATGACTGTGTGAGATCTGTGAACCAACCGGTGTCTCCTTTCTTAAAAGCTTAAAAGGAAAAAAGAAAGTAGATTTTACGAAGATACAGAGAGAAAAGCGGAGATGGAAAAGAGGAGAAGAGTTCAGTAGACCCCTCGACACTTCTTTATTTTTGAAGCAAAAAAAAAAACATCCCGTACCGTACCAATCTTCGAGGGAGTAACAATACTCACATACGAGCGAGTATTCTACCCGCGAGTCCCATACGAAACTGGGCCCAGCTCAACTGCTCTCGCAGTACACTATCCGTCGATAGCTGTCACATCCCGTGAGGAATAAAACCGTACGAGATACGAATCAGAAGGAAAGCAAAAGGGGTGCGCAGTGCGCGAACAGCGTAGTTCGTACACTTGCACAATTTGTGGCCCAAACTGAAAGAAACATCGCGAGTAAAAAAGCGAGACCCCTACGTCCCTACTGCCTGCAGCAATCTCTCCGGTCAACCTTATAATAGAACGAAACTAGTCTCCAGAGTCCACGAAGAACCACGACCACCACGGCGCCAGCGGGCTCTTTATTTCGAATTCCTCGCGGGGACCACAGAAACTACAAAACTTTTAACTAGGTAATAATCAAACACTTAACACTCAACAATCGATACTTATTAGTTAGTTATTAGTACTTAATACTACTTAATAATACTCCCTGGCCTCGATCAGCTTTAAATCATGAAAGTATTAAAGAAATAATACTAGCAGAAGTGGGTAATGCATAGGTTGGTGGGTGTAGAGGGATATTCAGGCAGGGCACAGAGAGAGGGACTTCCTGACGCTACTTTCCAGGGCTACTCTAACACGAACGAAAAGTCAGCGTAGACCGAAGCGGGAGATTTTCGGACTTTCAGACTTCTTCACGGGAGACGACCACCGTCTTCGGAAGAGGAGTTAATCGCGATAATGAAGAAAAGAGTAACAACATACGGATCTTACCGGTCAGCGTTGTAAGAAGACGACCTCTTCAAACCCTGGAATTCGGCTGTCCCGCCAGTGTCCTTCTTCGTTTCGATCAAGCTTCCGCTGAAATACTCCTTGTCTTCCAGTCGAACAGCGCCGAAGGTCGGATTGTCGATCAAGTTCTCAATATCCTTCGCGGCCTGGTCCGAACCGCCGCTGCTGCTCCCGCCGCCGCCGCGCGGCAGTCTGCCTTTGTAGTGCGAGATCAAGGAGAGGCCGTGATCCTTGACGGAGATGGATCCGCACGAGATCAGTTGCATCAGAACTGTGGACGCCTTCATCCGACCGCTAGGATGATTCGTGCTCCGATCTCGGATGTCCGCCTCCTCGATGACGCTCAGCGTCACGCGGCCGTCGGCTTTCATCAGAGATTCTAGGGTTTCGGGACTGGAAGTGGACGGTGGAGGAGAAATCTCTTCCCTGGAGAGTTCCGTTTCGTCCGTGGAGATGATCTCTTCTTGCAATTGATCCGGTTTCGTCTCCTGCTCGCGGTCTTCTCTGGCGGCGGACTTCCTTCTCCGGCGGCTTCGGTCGTCGGTCTGAGTCGACGCGTCGGCGGCTTTCAACGCAGTCTCGTTCGTCGTCTCTGCCTTGTAGACCTTGTACTCGGTGAGATCGAGGTGGCTCCAGGACTGATTTCGCCTTCGGACGACGGGAAACTCGTTCTCTTCGGGCTTATTTGTGTCCGCAATCTTCTCAAGGCTGGACGAAGCTGTTTCTTGAGATCTAGAGCACGGCGCAGCTTGGAGGAGCTCGGATCCTTTGAGAACGTATTCTTGGCCATGAGCGGGGTAGATGAAATCGTTTTCGCAGAGATCGTGCCATACGAAACCGTTCTTATAGCTCCTGCATGCGTGATTTTAAGAGAAGCAACGAAGTTATATATATATATATATATATATATATATATATAGGACGGCCAGAAAATTTTTGTTGCTGAAAAGCACAAGTAGTAGAACAAATGTAATTAATGAAGGCGAAACAGAGTTTCTGATCGCACCTCTTGGCCGACCAGGAATACATGTTTGCCATCCCTTTTCCTCGAAGAACATTGAGACGATTCATCACATCTACACAAAAGGCCGCAAGAATTTTCAGTACTTCATCCGACTACAAACAGGCCGGGAGTGAAAAAAAACTGATGAATATTAGCGAAAAGAAGCGTCGCGCTTACCTCTGAGATAGAGTCCTTCGGGCGTGGAGAGAGCAACCTCCATGAAATGGGGATGCTCCAGCTGACCGTTCCTAGAAAGATAGTAAACGACAGCAACTTTTCTCTCGGCTTTTGGCTTAGGCTCTGTCCACACTTTAGTTCTCTCAGGACTCGTCTCTCTGTCCCTGTACTTTTTCACCACCATCGGCAGCTCTGTTCTTCCTTTTGACGCTACCGCCATTTTAATTCCCCAAACCAGGATTCAAACTTGGAAAAAACCTCTCGCCGAGCAGCAAACCCCGCACAATTCCAACCAGCGGGAGGGACGGCGGGGAAAGGAGAAGGCGGGGATCAGCAGCGGAGACTGAGGGTTATTCTCCCCCTCGATTCGGATCCTTCCCTTGGGAACGTGGAGAGACAGTTTCCGATCATGGGGAGAGATTTTATAGGGAGGTGGGGAGGGGTAAAAAAGGTTGGTATGGACGGGGGCGGGACGGATTCAAATGGATACTGCGGACAACAGCAAGCGAACAAAAAGTCTGATGTTCAGTCCCAATAGAAAATTGAGGCCCTAGTACAAGCAATTTATATAAAAAGAAACTCCGGCAGCGACCTCTCGCCGAAACTTTGATTACCGGAAGAAAAAAAAAAAAAAAAAAAAAAAAAAAGATATTATGGAAAGAGCAACAGGGTCAGGGAGGGAGCAGCGAGGTGGAGAAGAAGGGAAGGAAGGGTGAGTGAGGCCGCCCATGACCCCCGCTTCCGCTTATAGGAAGGAAGGAAGGAAGGAGATACAAAAAGACGAACGCGCCCTCGTACGAACTCCCGAGTCGTTTCCAACCGACGACGACTACGAGGGTGTTATTTTGGTCCAAGCAAAATATCTCGGGTCTCTAGAAAACGACTCCGAATTCACGGTACGATTCCGCTTTGAGAAGGGAAGTAGAAAGGCAAAACGCTAAAAAGCAGCTTCGAGGTCCCGAAGAAATTGATTGATGACCTCATGATTGGTGGATCCTCGTTGATGGACGGACAGGATGACGCCTAAGCGAGAAGGAGAAGGAAGTAAAGTAAAAGGGCGGTATGAAGATTGAAGAAGGGTACTTTTGAACTTTTGGGGAGCGGACTTCGGAGGAGTTAAAAGGAGGTCACACACTGTCACAGTGGCGCATTGACGGACGGGGATTATTTATTGCCGGGGGATTACAATAATGGTAGATTTCTGCTGCGGCTTTTTTCCCATTTTGTAACGCCTTGATTGGTACCTGAGAAAGAAAAAGAGAATGGCTTGCTGTGTACGGGGGTTACAAGCGCGGCAGCAACGCAGGACCTCATTAATGACTTTTTTTCACCATTTTTGGTAGTTTACTCGTTGGCTCTTTCCCTCGACTCAGCGGCTCAGCGCCCGCCCGGCCAAACACTTTGGTGTCCAGAAAGCCGGTGACAACCTTTTCGAGTAGTGTTTTTTTTATTTTTTATTTTTTTTCTTAACTCTTTTCTTCAGCCCCAGAAGCCAAACGGTAAAAGACTGAAGACTAAAAGCCCCGGGCGGAATTGAAGTTTGAACTTCGAAGTGGGTGGCCGGTGCGTGTGGAAGGGCGGAGGAGAGGAGAAGACTCAAAAGTCAGAACTCAGAGATCCACATAATTAAGATCGAATGAAGTGGTAAAGTGTGGAGTGGTCGGTAGTCCAAATAATCGGCGGAAGAGTCCAAGGGGGTCTCCTCCAAGACGCTCCGACGCTGCGTGCCATAACCCCCGATGGGCAACGCCATGTGATTTGACCCGGCTTCTGGAGATAAATGACAAAGACCGACCTGGGTCGTGCGGCCTGAACTGTAAACATTGAATGATCAACCCGAGTGCATGGTTAGTGACCTTACTATATCTCGATCTCAACTGTGTCTGTGGCCTCTTTAGCCCGCGACGCGTCGCTGTCTTCCCCCTCGCAAATGAAGGGGAAGAAGACGAACCCACCTGACCCCCGTTGCGTCTGCCGGACTGGACTCGCCCCCCTTGATCTCCTCGGGGTCACGGGCACCATAGTTCGATCCGGACAAGTTTTGGAGCTTTTCCGGAACTGCTTCCTGGTTTTGACATTTTGAGACGCCGACTGGGCCCGATTGGAAGTATATGGATTGTCTGCCGCCAGCTTTTGTTCACACTATTCTAAGTGTGATTCCCCCCCTGCATTTGAGGGAAACTTTGATGCCTTGCGGGAAGGCTGATAGATCTTTTTTTGTTTCTTTTTTATTTTTTAGCTAACATCCGTAGCAGAACGCGGCAGATGTGGGGGGGATATACTAAACGAGGATGATCGATCGATCGATCGATCCATGGAGGTCATTGACCACGGATAAATCAAGGATGATTTTATCTAATATCACACTGTCTTACTCTCTTAAATTGATTTATATTTCTATTAAATAGTATACTCGAGTCACTGAGGACCACTTCCCCCCCCCCACCCACATGTAGCCTATCCGATCAACTCACGAGTGAATTCGCTGGGTTGGATAATCAGGTGAAACTCAACTCAGTTCATCGAAAGCAAGGCCGGCCAAGGTTGGGCACTTGGCTTAAACCCGGGACCCTGGACTCGGTTAGGGTAGTAGGGTAAGACTCAGGCTATTCAGCCATACCAGAAAAGGGTAGTACGAGGATCCAATGAATGTCTCAAAACTCCTTCATAACTAGTCCAATTATACCAAACTTCGCCATCCTTAAATTATTGTAACTTGTAGTTTTAAATACCACTCTGTAAATATTACTTTATTGGTATGGCCGTCAAATGTTAAATAGAATTAATGATATCTGCTGGCTGATGCAATCAAGTGTCCATTAATTGCTCTTTATAAAGCCAATTAAATTGAAATTTAGTACAAAGGTAGATTGGGTCGCTACTCCTCCTGGGTTTTTGGTCGAAAGAGCGTTACCAACCATGGAGAACCTAGATTGAGTAGGGGTGTCAGACTTACCATCCTGACATTTTACCAAAGCATTTTCCTTTCATGAAATGAAGACAGGATAGGTACCAAGAAATCATAAACTGGTTTTTTAAGTTTTTTTATTTATTATTATTTTTAAAATATATCTGAAACATACGATTGCATTGCCTATATAAGTAAGTCTGATAGACATATCATTCTAGTGCAGTCATCCTGGAATTATTATTTGCTATTGCCTGTCGTACTTCTTCTACTATTCAATTGAAATGGTCATATTTAAAAATTACCAACAACAAAAAATTTACAATGACTCAATGCTTTAGTGCTTATAGTCGATAAAGAAGAGAAAAGTCATCATCAATGGGAAGCTTGCAAAAAGAAAAAAATGGCATTGAAAATTCTACCCTAAGAACACAAAAAATGATACAGAAACTACAAAATAAAGAATTCCACGAACCCTTGCTCAAGGGTCTTTCTTATTAGGACAAGATGATACGAGATGTCCGGGCACCCCACACTGATAACAAGTCCGTCTCTTCTTCTTTGGTTGACTGGAATCGTCACCTTCACCCTCCTTAAACGTGTTCCCTGAGCTTGAACGGGTTTCTTCCTGCTTCTTTCGAACTGCACAGCTAATCTTCATTGGTCTCCCACACACCACGCTCTGGTCTAGTTTTAGTGCCTTCGCCAGTGAGATGCTATCAGAAAAATCGATATGTGCGTAGCCCCGGAACTCCCCCGTGCTCTTGTCCGTACCAAACCGGACGGATGCTACCTTGCAGTCACTGAAAAGGTTTCTCAAGTCTTCCTCAGTTATGTCCCATGATAAATTTCCGGCGTAGATTCTGTTGTAGCCTTCTATGATCTCAGGTGCAAAGTCCGATGATCCAACATGAGTTCGAGTAGCCTTGTATGGTTGTAGTTTCAGGTAAAATCCACCCCTGAAATGTGTTGGAGATTTAGTAAAGCTTGTTCATGGCAGAAATGCAACAGAGTGAATAATAACACTTACATGTCAGCCCCATCAAGATCTAAAGCCCTTTTAGCAGCAGCTTCGGTCTGCATCAAGATGAACCTTTGAATCAAACACTAACAGACATCAAAAGTAACTTTACTACATGAAATAGCTAACAACAGATAATGATTGATCCAAGTCAATCATAATAACTACAGGTGCATATTTGATAAAACAAGGATAGAGACAGAGGCCATCATCTTGATAGAAAATCAGTTTGTTTCTCTCCTTCATATTTGAATAAAAGAGCCAGATAGCTTTTTCTGGCTATAATTAATCCATAGCTCACGCATAGATACAAAAACGTTTCTCTTTAGAGTGAGGTTTCAAGAAAACCAAAGCCTCCTATGTTTGCAAAACTCACCACTACCTATACTTCAAGATATGAACTGTGCAAGACATGGTCACATTAACAAGGAAACCTCTTCAATGTTCTCTGAAAATATTATACATGTTTAACCAAGATGTCCAACTGCCTGAACATTTCTGTATGATGATTCATTAAGTTGAGGCCTGCCATGACGGTACCATTAACTGTCCACTGAAAAACTAGCCTTTTTGTTCTTTCTTTTTTCAAAACTTGAAAACAACTATACTGCCATATTGATACATGATAGTAAACTTATCAGTAGTTTTCCAAAGTAGAACATGAAAAGTGTTGTTTTCATGGAGCTCAACAATTGTATGCATTTCTTGTATGGAAGAAAAAGAAGTATAAATGCATTTCAGCAAGCAGAGCATGACAAGATAATTCCAAACCTTGAAAGTAAGAATCGCAATTCCCCTGAACTTCCCACTCTCAGGAAACTTCATGCAGTCCACCTCTGTAATGGTCCCACAACTATCAAAGAAGCTCCTTATGTCATCTTCAGAGGAGTAATAGGGGATACCACCCACATAAACCTTTTTGCCAAAAGCTTCATTTTCTTGACTGTATGCAACCAAGGAAAGATCAGACCGAGATTACAGAAATCACCCGAGCTTTAGCTTCGGATGCTCTGAACAATATTTAAGACAGATAAACATGAAATGGTCCAGCAAATAATACAGAAAAGGATCATACGATAATCAACCCAAATATAGTTTCAACAACAGAAATTGACAATAAGGAGACAAATGGAAAGCATCATAAGCCAACTATGCTTATGGGTGAGAAAAGCATTTGCTTCAGTCCAAATTTAGTGGTTGCTACTGCTACGAAATAAAATCACATCACCAACATTACAGCACAGGTTTCCAACATGACAAGATAAACAGACACAACATAGATCCACATTAGTGTGTTAAAAAAATCAAGCCTTGTATGTAATTTCTACTGAAAAGGGGGCCCTCTTGATCACCTTCAGAGATCATGAGGAAAGAATAGCATCATTATTACCGCGGGGACTGAGCTGTCAAATGAGATTACAATACAGATTATATTGCATAATAAAACCCAATAAAAAAAAAAGCTCAATTTCCTAGTGTCAAAACTCATTACCAGTTCTATAAAACTTAATAGGCGACATACATGCGGAGGCCGAGTGGTGCCAACGACAGATTTAAGTTGGTGGGTCATCGAGAACAACCATTTGACAAACACGGCAAACAAAAAACATCTACTTCCTTTTGTCAAAAAAACAACAATTTTACCTCTCAACTGGTTTTGCAGCCTCCTCGGCCACTTTACTTGTAGCACATCCATCTTCTATCCCCTTCTCACCCGTCTCTCCCTTTTCATTCTTCCTCTTCTTTCTCTTCTTTGAGTCCTTATTTTCTGATTCACTCCCTGTCGACTTGTTTGTTCCCCCATCTCCAAGAACATCATCCTTACTCTTCCCCTCAGCCTTCTTTTTAGCCTTCTTTTTCTTTTTTTTCTTCAAAGCTTTCTTTAAAGGAGTACCATTTTCGACTTCCGCAGCCTTCTCTTTTCTAGTGGGTTCGCGCTTTCCTCCCTCCACACCATCAGCGTGACTCCTTTTCCTCTTTTTCCGAGTATTTTCCGCAGCAACCAATCTGTCATCCTTCGAGTCATTCTGGGTGTTTTCCGTTACCTCCTTAGGCTTCGAATTTGCGTCCCGGGGATTCCTCTTACTCTTCTCCTTTTTATAAGATTTAGCCTTCTGCCTTGCCTCACTTAAAATCTGTTTAAGGAACTGTGCCTCCGAGGATAACTGGCCTTTAGAAGCATCTTTGAGCGACTCTGAAGCAGCTGTTGACGCGAGAGATTCGGCAACGGCCGCCCGGAGCTTCTGTTTGAGCTTTTTGTTTGAGAGAACCATTCAGGTATGCCGCCGAATGAACGAAGTAACAACACAAAAGCTGGAGTAACTCGAGGAAGAGAAGGGGGAAGGGTTACGATTTTGGGGGGGAACTGGAAATACAGCAATTGCCTGAAAGCGGGGTGATCATGGCCGGATGGCCTTGCCTATATGACCACAAATGAGAAGCCCATTTTCTGTTTTGGTCAAATTCTGAACTTAAATTCATATTTGAAAAGCAAAGCGGGATTGGGTATTTCATAAGCGGGCATGGGTATTTTTTTTAATAGCGGGCTTGCCCTAGCCCACCGCTTGAGCCCAGGCTCTTTGCGAGAGCCCAGATTTGCACTTGTGCCCAGGCTACCTAATGAACCCAAGCCCGCCCAAGAGCCCAGGTGTAACGGGTCATACCGCTTAGGGGTATAAACGGGTAATAATCAAAATGGGTAAGAGTTATTCCGTTACCCGTTTCGATTACCCTACCCGTATTCCGTCACCTGTTTCGCCCGAATAAAACTTAGTTATTCCTTTACCCGAATTTCTTACCCGATTACCCGTGGGTAATCGGGTAAATAAACGGATAATAATATTTTAATAAATTTAATTATTTAATTCTTATAAATATTTTTTAAAAAAAAAAAAAAAATTAAAATTATATAAAAATTACATCCAAATTCTTAAATTTATCTAAAATAAATGTACAACACACATATTAAGGTATGTATGATAGAAATAAGGGTATAAAATTTTAAAAAATTACTAAATTATCATCCAGGTAATCGGGTAATCGGGTAATCGGGTAATCGGGTAAGGAATACCCATTATCCATATCCGTTTCGATTAAGAGGCGGGTAATCATTAATCGGGTAATCAAAATAGATAATTTTATTCCTTATCCATCTAGGTAATCGGGTAATCGGGTAAAGTTGACACCCTTATTGCCGCTTGCATGGACAAAGCACATAGCAGACCAAGTACTTACACAGTTAAAGGCCAAGTGGGCAAGTGCACATGCAATCCGCTGGGATTCGTACATGGACATGACAGCTCGCGTCGAGCGCAAGACATGAACCACTCGCGCAATTGAACGGGAAGCGCACATCGCAAGGGCCGCGCACAAGGCATGGGTTATGCACACAACCATGACTTAGACGATACGCGCAAGCGCATGCTCGGCGAGGGGGCCTCGCACACACGCATGACAAGTCTCGGACGGCATGTGTACACAACTCATCCAAATCCGCGCGCGCATATAGCAAACGAGCCAGCCCGCATGCACATGGGGCATGCACATGCATTCACAAGGGTGGAACACTTTCCTTGGGGTTTCTTGTGGGCCAACCCAACCCCAAGTCAAGCAGCCAATGGCCAAGTCAATGAACTGACGGACCAGGGCGCAACGGGCCAAGATAACCTTGTAGCCAACGGATGGGTCGATGGATGGACCGGCCACAGTGCAACAGGCCACTCTAGTGGACTTGGTAGAATTCGAATTGGGGAATTCGAATTTGAACTTAGTGGCATTTGTATTAAAAAATATTTGAGTTTGAATGACGGAGATTTGAATTTGAACAAGGGGTTTGAATTCGAATCAAAGATAAAACCAATTGAAAGATGGTTTAAGTTCAAATGTGGGGATAAGATAAGAAATTTGAATTCAAAGTCATGGATAGAGATAGAGAGATAGAGATCTATCTTATCTTTATGGGGTTTTTTGGTCATTTTGTATGCTAGCATGGAGCCTATAAATAGGCATGTAAACTAGCGTGTAAAACATCTTGGAACAATTCAGTTATCTGAATGAATAGACTCGTTTTCCTCCAAATTTTGGGCCCTTTTCTTGAGCCCGTTCGGACTTCAGAGTTAGGCTGCACTCGACAGAAGATTGACAAAGGTGTTGTAAATCGGCCTAATCGAATCTAGCCCCGTGACAAATAGGTATCAAAGCTTGAGAAACCAATCCAAATTGGTTTTGAACAATCAAGATCAATGGCGTCAAGTGGAAGCAAAGAGGTAAGAAGAGCTAAGGAGATTTTAAATGCTGAATCTTCTCTTTCTTCTATTCTCTTTAGACTTGGAGATCTGGAGGATCTTGCCAAGAACATTGAGGATGTTCAAGAGACGATTGAGGCGAGACTAGAAACCTTGGAGGAGAATGTTCGGACGAATATGGAGGAGTTGCATATTCGAATCACAAAGCTTGAGGAAGCTTATTCTAAGGGCGAATCTATTTCTGGAAGGAGGATTGATGTTCCAGATCGAGAGGCTCATGGACGTGTACAAGACATAGAAGCCATTGAGCATTTCTTGTGGTAGATACATGAGTACTTGAGGACCTCGAAACTCAAGAAAGAGAAAGTAAAGGTTAGTAGTTCTAAACACAAGAAAAATTCTGGTCATTGGGGTCAGAATGGTTCCAAAAAGAAATCCACAAATGGAGATGTGGCTTCCATTAAAAGTGGAAAGGACCTGGACAAGGATAAAAGAAATTCTAAAACAAAAAAATAAAAGCTTAAGTGTTTTATATGTGGGGATGAACACAAAGCGATTGAATGTCAAAAGAAGAAGCTACTGGATAGTCTGATGGATGAGACTAGAAGTTCAGAAAAGGAGGTGGATAAAGAACCAAGCTCTGGTTCTCTCCAATTGCTTAACATAGTTCAAAAGAATGAAGCGACAAACCAGGTAATGGATCCTTGTAATTTGTTACTTCTAGACATTGAATTAAATGGCAGTTCTGCGAAAGCTTTGGTGGACACCGGAGCAACTCACAATTTCATTTCGGTTGAGGAGGCAAGACGACTAAAAATGACATGGAAGATGGATCCAAGCCAAGTCAAAGCCATCAATGCCGAAGCAAGGACTGTCCATGGACGTGCCATGGGGACTGCACTTATTCTAGGAGAGTGGGTTGGTTGTACGGATTTCACTATTGTGGACTTGGATGGTTTTAATATAATTTTGGGTTTGAATTTTCTTTGCTCTTGTAAAGCCTTTGTAATTGCTTATTGTGAGGCAGCAGGGTTTATGAGAGATGGACTTTACTTGTATTTCAAGGAGGGAACCGTTGTTTAGGCAGGATTGTTTTCAGGCTTCCAACTCGAGAGGAGTCTTGAGGATGGAGCAAACTACAAGGCTTCAGAGGAGCAGAGTAGTAATGTGACGAGGACATCAACATTATGGCGGTGGGAGTATGTAACGGGTCGTGCCGCTTGCATGGACAAAGCACATAACGGACAAAGTACTTACACAGTCAAAGGCCAAATGGGCAAGTGCACATGCAATCCGCTGCGATTCGCAGGACATGGCAGCACGGGCCAAGCGCAAGACATGACCTGCTCACGCAATCGAACGGGAAGCACACATCGCAAGGGCCGCGCACAAGGCATGGGTTATGCACGCAGCCATGACTTAGACGATGTGCGCAAGTGCATGCTCGGCGAAGGGACCTCGCACACATGCATGACAAGTCTCGGACGGTCTGCATGCACAACTCATCCAAATTCGCGCGCGCATAGAGCAAACAAGCCAGCCACATGCAACTGGGCCATGCACTTTCCTTGGGGTTCCTTGCGGGCCAGCCCAACCCCAAGCCATGTAGGCAATGGATAAGTCAATGGACTGATGGACCAGGGCGCAACGGGCCAAGATAACCTTGTAGCCAACGGATGGGTCGATAGACGGACCGACCACAGTGCAACGGGCCACTCTGGTGGACTTGGTAGAATTCAAATTGGGGAATTTGAATTTGAACTTAGTGATATTTGGAATTTAAAAATATTTGAATTCGAATGACGGAGATTTGAATTTGAACAAGAGGTTTAAATTCGAATCAAAGATAGAACCATTTGAAGTTGAAAGATGGTTTAAGCTCAAATGAGTGATAGAATAAGAGATTTAAATTCAAACTCATGGATAGAGATAGAGAGATAGAGATCTATCTTATCTCTAGGGGTTTTATCGGTCATTTTGTATGCTAGCATGGAGCCTATATTTAGGCATGTAAACTAGCTTGTAAAACATCTTGAAACGATTCAGTTCTCTGAATAAATATACTCATTTTCCTCCAAATTTCGTGCCCCTTTCTTGGGCCCTTGTTCCATTAAGCGTTTCCACTTAGAACATAGCGTTCTTGAGTGAAAACAACCCTGAGAGGCTGATTAACATCCAAACAGACTTCGGAGTTAGTCCGCACTTGGCAGAAGATTGACAAAGCGCTAGTCGAATTTAGCCCCATGACACCAGGCTGTACAGCTAGTGGCTTGCCCGCCGCAAGAGCCAAGGCTCGAGCCGAGTGCCCTGACATGCTGATTCAGCCCTAGCCCGCCGCCAGAGCCAAGGCAGGCTGCGAGATTCCAGGCCCGGTGCAAGGAGCACTTGCTCGGCTTTAGAACCTGGTGCAAGGAGAACTGGCCCGGCCTTAGAACGCAAGCCTGCCGCAAGGGCCTTAACCCCCACAGGAGTCCAGCCCAACGCTAGAGACCATTCCCGCCGCTTGAGCCCAAGCCCGTTCCTTGAGACCTGGCCCCGACAAATAACATAATATTATAGTAATAAAAGAAATAATCATTTATCACTTGAATAGTTGAATCAAAGAAATAAGATCCTGATATATTATTAAATAAAAATAATATCACTTTTCAATAAAATATAAAGAAAAAATATATTACAAGATCATTAGAAAATTAAATTAATTTTATATTTAAAAGTAATACTTAATTCATAGTTTAATAAGTTAATTTAATTTTTTTCTTTTGTGCATCGCACAAGCGTTTCTACTAGTACTGCGTATATGATCAACAATCAACATAACAATTTCAATGTACCAGTTATCACAGAATGACACCACTCTTCTCATTAAAATAATGGAGCATAAGATACACGCCAGTAGTTCACTGTGATACAGGGAAGAAATATTTCTCAGAAAGATTTGAATTGTTTTCCATTAATGATAAAAGTTTACAGCCATGACGAGCAAGTTGTTCCATCAAGTAGTCCTCTCTATAAGGTATTTATGCATGAAACACCTCTCAGGCCCCTCTGAGCTCTTATTAATTGAGAGCCGTGAGTGGAGATCTGACAGTATCTGATTCCAACTGCTGCTTCCCTTCCGACAATCCTCCCATTGTTGTTTTATTTGACAGCCTCATCTTGGCAGCCAAAACATCCAATGGTGGGGTTCGCAATTCCTCAATTGATGCCAGGTTCGGCACTGGGATTTTTCGCCTTGGAGGTGGAGGTGTTGTACTAGTTGAGCTTTCAATCTGCATAAAAAAGCCGGTTATCAGTGGTGCTTAATGGTTTTTGAACTGCCACTGTAAGAGCTCAGACGGCTACCCAGAGCAACTTTTTCAACATTGACAAGATAGCTGCAGTCTCACACTACATGAAAGGAGAATTATTTGATAAAATTGATGTGTGTGATTTCTTACACATTTCATTCATTATAAGTTCTTGTACTTTCTGGTCGCATTTAAAAATTCTTTTGTTGTTTACCTTAGTTTCTTTTGAGTTTGCTTTAATTCTGCTAGTGGCCTAAAACAAAGCCGAATTTTCATAGTGTAGAAGTCAGAGATTACAAACGAAAATTGCGAGCTTAGTGATTACTAGGGGTAGAAATTTCCGTTAATGGGTTTCCTAATGGCTAAATGGCCAAGGGTTTAGAAATCTCAGTCTTACTGAGAGTCTATCAGTAGAAACTGTGTCAGTTAATCTATTGATTCTGACAGACCAAATACATACTCTGACTTTCATAGTAAGAAACTGAAAGTATTTATACGTTTAGTCATAATTTTGTCCTTAATTTCCCTTACGGAGTTTCTGATTAGGTTTCCTACGTGTTTACTATTTTGTAATTCCTACCAAAATCATTTGATACATTCCTTTTTTTGTGTTTCTTTAGTAACCGTGATTTACAAAACTTAAATCCAAGTATAAGCAAATTCCAAATTAAATAGAGAAAAGATCTAAGAGGGAAACAAGTGCAAGTGCTTACCAAGTACTCCTTTCTCAATTGTCTGTCTGAGAAATCTCTTAAATCTTTCGTATGGACCAAGTGATCCTCTTGCATTGCTTTTAATTGACCTAAGCAAGTGCTTGCGATGGAATCCATTTTCGTCTTAGCATTTTGATCCAACAGGAATGACTCTGCAGGATATTTGTATTTCAGTAATGGTTCAGAAAAGGAGCAACAATCTTCTAGAATGAAGCAAGTCAATAAATGAGCAGGAAATGAAGTCACCATTAATGGCAGCCAGTAGATCACAGGTGTCTCTGTCAAATGTCGCATTAGTGGATGATAAAACAGACAGGCTCTCTTCAAGCAAAGTCTGATTGGCAAGTACATTTTTCCTGGAAAGAAAAAGAGGTAAGCAATGAAAGTGAACATCAATATCCCCAATCAAAGTGCTCATAATTCTCAAACAAGTACATACTGCACGGTGGATTCAGTTTCTGCAGCATTGCTTTTGTTTAGATTATCTACTGATAACTGCATGATCTCCCACTGTTGTTTGGAATGATCTAATTTCTTTGAGCTACAAGACAGGGCAAAAGCAACCAGACACAATTGTCTTAGACATTTGAAAATCTAAGTATACATTACGAAAATGCCTTCAACATTAGTCTTAGAAGCTGTAAAATCTAAATACACTTGTGCCTCAAGAGGCACCTAAAATTATCAGACAAACATATTATTAACTGAGACAATATGCGAGAGACATAGTACGTAAATATTCTCACCATAAAAAAGTAGGAAAGGGAGGTGGTATAACTCCCAGAAGAAAAAGGACAAAGTGAATGGTTTATGCCAAAGTCAAGCTTACCAGTCATCAATAACCTTCACTATCACAGCCCTATTTTCAGCTGCTGAATTTGTATCTTCTTGGAACTGACTTTCCACCTTGTGTATATATGAGTTCCAATCTTTTTTGCAATCTATGGAGAGATTTTGCATACCGAGCATCTCTTTGTGCAAGAGCTCTCCCTCCTCAGCATTTTCATTATTCAGAAATCTCACGGTTTCAGAAAACATAAATGTCTTCTTTGCTGTCAATGCAGCTAATATCTCCCCAAATTTTTCAAGAGCCAGTTTTTCCTCTTTGATAGACTCTTCCTGTGCCAACAAGTTATAACATTTGGTTTATAACTATATTAAATTTCTGCATGCCCAAGATTCGTAAAGTTACTACTTTACCTTAAATGTCTTCTCAAAACTTGCTAAATGGTTGGCTTTCTGAATATGCTTCTCATCAATTAGTTTTGAGACTTTATTAGCATATGCCTGGATGTCATTGAAGAAGCCCATTGTCGCTTTTGATATTTGTTGAGTCGACACCAGACTTCTTTGTAGCCCCTTCAATATAATTTTTAAGCACAAATTGTTAGATTAAGGACATTTTTTGTGGTCAGTCCACCAAAGAACCAAAATAGGAACTAATTTTGTGGTCAGTCAACCTCCTCCTGCTGTTGAACAGAGAAATTCACCAGTCCTTTTTGTTCCTTGAGGGATCCTTGCATATCATGAAGAACCTGCTTAGCTTCTGAAATGGCAGTAACCATTAACTGCAAGTGTACAACAACTAAAACTTGTTAGTGCTATTAAGGAAATATACAGCAACTAGGTAGGCAATCCATCCTTCAGCAATGTATCATTTAGCGGTACTCTTGATAAAATGGACTCTACATAGGTTAATCTTGCTCCAAAATCATTTTGATTTTGGTGACATATCATGAAAGATGACCTTTCCAAGCAAGATCACCGTAGGTGATATTTATCTTACATTGCTGCAGTATGCTTGCCTAAATGCCTAAGAATCAGAAGTAATATGGCATAAAAAGCCTTCATACATTCTCAACAGCAATTAGATGACCAGATATAGTCAAATATAACTGTTCTTGGTCAGCAGATGCTTTGTGCTCCAGTGAGCTAGCCAGTGCCTTCATAGCCTGCACTCCTGAAGTATATGCATCTTTGATTCTGTCAATTCTTGATTCCAGTGCTCTGGTTGCCTGCAATCATGCATGATACAAAAAGGACCAGCATAAAGTTTAGGACACTATATTAATACTTCTCTGACCCACCCACATCAGTACTATTCAGTCCTATCATCTACAAGACCTACTTCAACCATGGGTAATAATAATAGCTGGTATAAAAAAATAATATCTGAAATTAAATATCCTCACCGCACATTTACTAGCAATAAAGGACCCGATATCATCTTCCATGCACCTCAGATGTTGGTGCTGCTGGTAAACTGAACCCACAACCATCTTGTGTAAATCTTTCAGATTCTTATCAAGTTGAGACCCAAAAGCCAGAATCAACCTTTGGTTTTCTGTTTCGATTTTGGTTTTGTGATCTGCAAAAGGTAGCTTGTTATATATGCCCATCGAATTATTTTAATAATTGAAGAAACAAAACATTAAGAGAATTCAATATAATACCCAATTTCGAAAAAAGGGCACTTATATCCTCTGACGCTGTATGTAAGTTAGCTTGCAGCTCCTTCGTCCGTTCAAGTATTGAATTCTCTGTTTTTTTTTTTTTTTTTTTTCTGAAAGAGTCAGTAACTTCTAATCTATCAAAGGACTTACTTTACCAACTTTGCCACACATCACCTGATTGCAGGAGATTTGAAATGACAAAGTCCTTCTCTTTGAGTGCCACAGTGGCAATCCTGTACTTCTCTTGAAGATCTTGCAAGGCCTTGCTAGCATTCTCCATGTTTATCTGTTATAATTAAGTTTTCCAAATGAAAGCTTCAGCATAAAATGGTGAAGAAATAGTTCAATATAACAAAATCTACATACCTTGAAATCTTTAACCTCACTTTCCAGAGTCAACTTCTTTTCTTTCTCAGTATGGTAGAGTTCACGAAATTTGTCAAGTTCCTGGAAGCAGAAAAATTGCATTAGTTCATTCTTTTTCATAAAATGTGAGAAGAAATATGAATACTGACGTTCTTTTACCTTTATTTTTAGATCCATTTCAAACTCCATGTGCTCAATCTTCTCAGCCATTGCCTGAGGAGATATCATTTAGGAGATATCGTTGCGAAGAAATCACTTCCTGGAAATTAGACAAGAGATGATATGCTGTAACTTGAGTATGCTACAACTAACCTTCTTCTCAGCCTCGTCTTGGACAAATCTTTCATGTGGAATGTAGATACCATTCTTTTCCCTTGCTGATCTTACATCTGTTTAGAAGTTTAAGACCAAAATGAATGGTAGAAAGTTTGACAATTAGCAGCTGAAGTTCGAGATTTTTAGAGGAGAGTTAGTGATGGACTTTTCACATGTACTGCATTTAATTGATGACAAACTTTTTAAAATCCAGTAATTGAATGGTATCCCTTTTCCTCTTCCTCAGGTACCATGAATAACCTTTTCTACTACAACTTTATGAAGGATCATAATTCTCTATATAAACTTGACAGCATGAAAAACCTTGTTTCAGTCGTTCAATCTCTAGGTAAAGATCCTTTAGTACTGCAGACTTGGAAAGCTTTTGGTTTGCCTGCAAAATACACAGGTTTTAATTAATTAAATATGACTGAAATTGATGCCCATCAATTTTTTACACAGGATGAGTATCTGACCTCTGGTTTGTTTCTGATATTTTTGGCACGATATGCATAGTCCAGCGTGCTCAGAGTTTCATCTAGACAAGTGGCTGATGGAGATATTGTAGCTATTATGCAAGTTTTTGTTTTTCCTCCCAAGGAATCTCTTAATAATCTTGTTAATTTACTATCCCTGCAGAAGATTATGAAAGTTAGGCAACTCATATAACTCCAGAAGTTTGTAGTAGGTATTAATAAAGCTGTAAAAGCAAACCTGTATGGAATATGACCCGAGTGTTCCACTAAGGCAGTTATAACCCTCCCAAGAGTAAGCAGGCTCTTGTTTATCTCTCCTGCTTCCCTTGCTCGACCCTGCAAATTTTGTAATAATATTAATTGATCCTTTGACATTTTTTTGCCATTCTTTAATAAGGATTGACAGTTTCAGGCTATGCTCCACAGCTAAAGGCACCATGTGTCATAAAACATGTAAAATGTTCCTCACACTAAAAGTAGTAAACATCATTGTTCCAATAAAAAATCCAATCTTATGGGAGCCTACAAAGAGGTAATAAATACCAATATAATTAATGGAATACCTCTCGTGCACCAGATCGCAAAATATTCTCTGAACCTGCCAAGTCAACAAGATTAAGTTTTCCACATTTTATCAACTCCTCGTTCCCCATTGTTGTTTCCTTTACATGGATGGTTATGGAAAATATGGAATGTGAACGGCTGCATCAACAGAATGGTCGTAAGCTTCATCACAAACTGAATGGATGATTCAAACTAAAAATCATCATAGCAGTAGTATTACCTGCTATGCTTATTTAACAGAGTATCTGCAGTTCGCCTCTTGGCTGATCCTCTTTCTAACAGAGTATATATATCATTGGCACTGTAGACAACTTCTTCCTCAAGGCCTCTAACAACCACACAACCCTTTCCATCCTCCATGAGAGAAATTTGTTTCCTTTGCCTATCCTCTGCTTTAGAAGAGTCTTCGGTCGCCAAAAGATCAGTTATTTCTTCATTGTAAAGCTCTAAGAAAGTCACTTTCATGCTATAATCAGCCTTTTGTGCCTCCAGTGTATCAAATATTTGCCTCACTGCTCTTGGTATCACACCTGCATCAGCTGGTAAGTCTCCAGCCTGTCCAAGAACCAATGTAAGGTAAATAGTCAATAAAGGATCTTTATTTAAAATTTATTCAGAGTTATATAAGGAAAGAACAACAGAGTCATGTTTTGACCTTATTTTTCATTCCTCCCTCCATTGTGTATGTTTTACCAGTACCTGTCTGCCCATAGGCAAAGACAGTGCAGTTAAAACCTTCGAGGACTTCATTGACGATGGGTTGAATAGATTGATCATATATTGATCTTTGCTGGGCTTTGGGACCAAAAACCTGATGAAAAATTTTGGTAGAAATTCGAGACATGTTTTAGTTCAAAACCAACAACAGTAATTATCAGTTGACAGAATGATGACAAACCGGGTGAGATACCTTGTCGAAGGTGAAAGCTCTTTCTACTTGTTTATGGGCCACATTCTGCGAGATAGAGACTTCTCTCTTCTGCTCATTGCAAGATATAACATTTGGAACATTCAGTCTTTGCTCATCATCATTTAAGGGCCTGTTAAACAACTCTCAGGGTCAACCATTTGCATTTTCACTGCTCAGAAGACATTGATGCGCTCAACTCTTTACACACAGGAGCTGGACTGATGTAAAGATCACTTAATGACATATTCCACTCTGAAGGTGTCTAATGAATAACTACAGGGCAAACAAGTGATATATTACATATGATTGCAATTGATGTCACAACAAACCTGCACCGTAGTATTACTTGTACATTGACCTCCTTATCCTTATCATATCGATTTAGGTTCCCTTCCGCCCATCTTGCATCTAATCGCCTTCTTTCAGGTCGAGGTGTTAGAAATGGGGCAGGCGAAGGTATCAGAGTCAAGCCCGATTTCCTGTACTGATCCGGTGTCAACGCCATAATCAATTCCGATGTGCTTCAGCTTTTACACCTGAATAATAGCACAGATTACTGAGATAAATATTCGTATTCCTTCAAGACAGCAAAATCTCAATATGATGACTATCAGCTCCGGTTCCCAAGGAAAGGAAGGAACCACAAGGAAAGCACGATCTGATTGAACATCACAAAAATTATTTTTTCACGAGAATGTAAGCAGAAATCCAAAATCAAAACCCATGCGGCATGATTCTAAAAACGACGGCCTTAATCGAAGCCCTTCCTTAGCAAAAATCGACCTGCTATTTGATGTTTGCGGATTCTTGCAGCGGGTTCGCGATGAACAGCAGCTACGAATCCTAGAAGAGGTCTGCGGAAGATGGTAGTGATTGTTTTGGTCGTCAAAGCTTCCCTGGCTTTCCAGCTGCTTTCAAAATGTTTCCAGCTGCTTTCAAAATGAGGGAAAAATAGGAATTAAATATGCTCCTTTCACTGGCTGTACTGAAGTCTCACTCCCAACGGCTACATAAATTTTGAGATTTCGGAGCCGTAAAGTGGCAGGAGGGGGGAGCGTTAAGGCGGACTTTTCTGGCGTCTTTCCATTCAAAAAAAGGGTTTGTGTCTTTTAGAGACTGGGCTCGTTCGAGCTGGGCAATAAATAAGGATGGGCTTGGGCATCATTTTGATTAGAATAGAACTGGACCGCTGATGGACTGGACTCTTGACACTAAAGTAGTCATGGCTTTTGGGCTTCGATATTAATTATTTCTTTAAATCTCCCTTTTATTAAAATTTACACACTTTGTTTTTTTTTTTTCTGGATTTTCTGCTTCTGGATTTTCTCGTATCAGTGACTGAACACAGCAACGTTATTAAGCAAGCAATCCATCTTTGCCATCTTTGATGAGTTGGGTAACATTCACCTTCTTCCTGCGACTCGTTGATTTCCACGGAAGATGGTAGTAAAACTGTGGAGGACAATCCACAGACCCACTCAAGGAGTTGCGGCATGCCACACAGAGCACCAAAGAGTAGACCCTGGCGCAGCCTCCACATTCGAGTCTCCATCCAATATCAATACTTTCGCTTCTTCCCCTTCTTCTCTCTGTCCTCCTCTGTCTCCACAAAACGCACGGCGGTGACCAGGTTTTCTGCCACATACCATCTCTTGATTCTCGAACGCATCTATCTCTCTGTCTCCTTTTTCCCATCATCATCGAGTAAGAAACCTAGTAGGTGTTTGAAGAAATGCCTAGGCGAGGGCAGAGAACGTGACAGTGGGTAGCAAACGCTAGTGAGGGGAAATAATCATAAAACCTCTCGGATGATTTCTTCTCTGACTCTTTTCCACACCCGTAAATGGAAATCACTCTAATGATTCAAACAGGAGTCTAGAAAAATCATTAACTCTGTTCACACTAGCAGACCATCATCAATAACAGGGGAGGAGGTGATATTGGACCGGCAGCTTTCGGTATAGGGTCTCAGACTCGCGTTCTGGATTATGAAAAAACAAAAGGAATGAGGGGTGAAGGATTGATTTACCTTTCCATGAGATCTGGCAACGAAAAGAAAAAGAAACGCGAGGGAAAGTATCAATGCCAAGCGAAAAAAAAAACAAAGAAGATGAAATGGAAAGGGCTTCAGTGGGGTGACCAATACAAAATCGTGGTCTCCACGTCACTCTGCCCCGGCTTTTGGCGACTATCCTCCGCACTTCTTACAAACCTTCCCTAAAACGACATCAAAGGTTAACTTCTTACCATTTTCTCCATTTTTCTGATTTCGATTCATTTGCCTTGCACATATTGATTCTTAAGAGTTGAAGATTCATGGCTAAATAGTATCATCAGAAGTTCTCAAAAGACCCATATTGAGATATTGTCGCCTGGCAACATATTCGGATAAGGCCCCAATGTATTGCTTGGTAAAGTCATGACTGGATCCTATACTGACAAAATGGGAAACAGTGGGTGCACAAGAGAGAAGGAGAGAGAGGGTGAGAAAGGAGAGGTTTCAACTTAGAAAAAGTGACTGGTTTTGTTTTTGTCTAGAAAAGATTTTCGAATGGATAAAAAATGAGGCACCTGTGTGCAGAGTGGTAGTGGCAGACTGGCAGTACGATGCTGGATAGGGAGCTAACATCGCCACGAATATAATGTTGTTTAGTTGAAGATTAAAGGGAAGATGACGACACATTGCACTGTTGTTGAGTTTTAAACTACATTATGAGAGGTTATCAGCAATAGGCTGCAGCATGAATACACACTCGTAACCAGGTGAGGTGTCTAGTGCGGTTGACAGCCCCACCTCTGATTCATATTCATCTTTTCATCCCTTGACCTTTCTCCTTCCCACAGCTCTACGGGACTCTGCAACTGGGTAAACTCGTTCTTGTCCCATTTGTTTCCTTAATAATTTGCTGTGATACACATGGCACTTGATTGCAGGCCCTTTCTGAGAAGGTGCTGAGTTTGATGTCTGAGTCGATGCTAGATAGGTTATGATACTGCAAGGCCAATTCAAGCCTAATAGTGTCACCACTGTTCAGATAATAGACTACGAATTAAAGACAAGCTGGCATATGTTGGCCAATAGTAGCTGATGAAACAGCCAAATTTTGGTACGTGTAGAACCATTCCTGTGTAGATTTTCAACCATTTGACACCTCAATAATGATCTAAGCTTAACTCAACTCTGGCAATTCACCATTCTGACAGTTCCTTATTGAGCCAAGCAGGCGGATTTTGCTTGGTTTATTCAGACATGTGATATACAACACTAGTTACTCTACTGTGGCCCAACAGAAATCTTGATGAAACTAGTCACAATTGAAACTCGAGCGGTAGTCTACCAATCCACCCACTTAGTGATTTTATGAAGTGAAACACTTACGATCCTTCATCTGTATCTCCACGTTATCATGAATTGGTGGCTTTAAATGGATCACTCATCTGTTTGAAGACTGTTAAAAAATCCCCAATTTCAAGTTTCTTACTCGCCTTAATTCTTTGTTGAGGAGCAAATGCTTTTATCTGATCCAATTCTAATTTAACCAGGCATCTCTTGAAAATGGTTACTTTTGAATGTATGCACTTATTTAATATCATTAGTGGAATAAATTAATTCTAGCTTGATTATTGTTGTTATAGACCCTGTTAACATGTGTGTGGGTTTGTCTAGTACTAATCTGATACTGCTTAATCCCTTTTTTTTTTTTTTTTTTTTGAGGAAATGCGTAATCCCATTTTTAGAACCAGCATAAAATGTCTGAAGGTTAAAATTTTGAAATCCTCAGACAATTTTGGAAATTTGTATTTTGCTCTCCTTCATTCAAGATCCCATGCGGCCAATGCCATGCCCTCCAAAATTTATGCACCCTCTCCCTTCTTGCCCCAGTCTAGTTATGCACCTTCCAAAACTGTATGGCTCTACTCGAAGTTAAGATTGATGGCTCTACTCAGATTTAAGTTCGAGGGTGACAAGTTTTTGCATCACACATCCAATTATATCTGTCTCTTTCTTTTCTTAGGTATAAAACTTCCTCGTACTCCCAATTGTTTGTGGCTGTGCAAGGGCGCCTAGAGAAAAGAAGGCCAACGTAGTCCTACTTATGTCTGAGGGGCCCTTTAACTGTGGGACCAGCGGGGTTTCAGGCACAATATCTCTTCATGAGGAAAAAGATGCATCTTATGCCATTGTGCTGAATTTTCACTGGTGAAGATACAGTACAAGTTCTAGTTACCCAATACCCTATGAAATTATAGGTTTAGCATGCTTAGGCTGGGAGGTATTGTGTTGATTTGAGTGGGGAAAAGGCAACGAAATAACAGTCCTACCACAAGGCATAAAGTATAAATTGGCCCTTCTACCAAGTCGTTTGTCCATTTGCCCTTTTCCTTTTTTATCTTTGCTTAGCTTTTTTAGTTTTTCTGCTTTTCCTTGTATAAACCCTCTCCTCTCCTGCCTTTTAGTAAAGTCAAGGGACACTAGCTACCTTCCTGTCTTGTGATTTGAGTTCTTGTTCTTTTCCTCCCCCAAAATCTGCACGCTTTTGTTCATTCTAACGATGAACATGGAATCAGATTAATAACAATTACTCCATCGCTTATTGCATGCTGTCATCAAATTCTCAGTCCAAACACCGGAATCAATAAGTTATTCAAGTTATCTCCCCAGGATCTTCTGTTCCAGTGCATTTCATTTTATTTTATGTGTGCCTGAATTGGAGTTGTGGTCCAGGATTTGAAGGGCTTGGACGCATAGCCATGGAAAATCTATGAGATGGGAATATACTACTGAGAGATGACTTATACACCAAGTATCTCTTTATGGTTTTTAAGGCGGTGGTGGTGGTGGTGGTGGTGCTATTCTGTCATTCCGTGAGAGCCCAAATCGTCACTTAGACATGACATCATCTTTTCAGGGAAGTCGAGTACTATATATATAAGTGACAAGTAGAGCGGTTTGAGACAACAGACGGAGCTCAAGGGGAGTATTTAGAAAAAGAGGAGGAAGGTAGCAGTAGTGGGAGGAGGAGAAGAGGGATAGGAGTACTGAGGAGTGATCATGGCGCAGGAGGAAACTCGTAAGGGGCCATGGACGGAGCAGGAAGACCTCCGACTTGTTTTCTTCGTGGGCATATTCGGGGAAAGGCGTTGGGATTTCATAGCCAAAGTTTCAGGTTCGAGGGGCGGCGGGGGAATACAATTCAAAGTATATAGCAAAAAAAAGCTTAAAAAAGTTCTCTTGTGATAAAAAATAGGTACGCCTTATTTGGAGGGGGAGGTGGGGGGGCTACGTTTAACCCACTGGTTTTATTGTAGGTTTAAACAGAACAGGAAAGAGTTGCAGGTTACGCTGGGTCAATTATTTGCACCCAGGCCTCAAACGCGGCAGGATGACCCCCCAAGAAGAACGCCTCGTCCTCGAGCTCCACTCCAGATGGGGAAATAGGTTCTTCTTTAATTACTGCTCGCGAGCTCCTCCCTTTTCTTCCTTTCTTGCTTACTTAATTAACCCAGTTCTCTGTTCAAGTCTAAATCTGCGTTTTGTAAATTTGATTCTTGCTTAATTGTCTTTGTTCGGCTGCTTCTCTTAAGTATCTTTCAATTTATATTCAAACTGGGTGTGACTACTGTTAGTACTGAAGGTGTACGTGCCTGCTTCGCAGGTGGTCACGAATAGCTCGAAGGTTACCTGGTAGAACCGATAACGAGATCAAGAACTACTGGAGGACCCACATGAGGAAGAAGGCTCAAGAAAGGAAGCGAAACCTCTCCCCTTCGTCGTCTTCCTCCTCCCTGTGTCATCCAGCATCACCCACAACTCCCTCCACGGATTCCCAGATCGACGTAGTACTACTCAGTTCTGAATCTGATCAGGAGGAGAAGGACAAGATGAGTCGTGAGAATGGATCATCCATCGTCACAAGTAGTACTGCTACTCCAGGAGGAGAGGAAATTTCGGTACAAGACGAACCAAAAGGATACTATTCGATGGATCAGATATGGAAGGAAATCGCTTCCCCCGAGATGACAAGCGGGTCCTTGGACGAAGGCTGCAGATCAGATGAACCCGTGTGCAGTTTTTCGTGTCCTCCAATGCCTTCTCCCATCTGGGACTACCGCTACGACGTCGACGCTCTCTGGACCATGGACAGCGACGAGCTCAAGATTTGGCATCCGGGCGGCGATCTGAACGTTGCCAACTTCCACCATGGAAGAGAGTAGCAGCAGCTCTACTACAACTCCCTCTTCCTAACCCACTTCCTGATCTGCATGCCCACATGAATAGTAGTATTGATTGATGTATAACATCCGAATTAAGCTCTTAGATTTGTTTGTTTCGCAAGTTCGTTTGTTCCTGTCTCTGTAACCCATCATGGTTTGTCATGTGTCGATCTTTCTCTGTACACAGGAGTCTTTCAAGTTCTTCTAAACCATGTAACAAAGCAGTGGAGCAGATCATGTCCTGTAAGATAAGTTTCAGTGTCTCTCATTCATAAAGAGTTTTGCTTCTATGATCTCTTGATCTGTCAGTCCCCCAAGCTCTTGTAATTTTTTCCCCAGAACATCATTAATGAAACTAGCTGGTACTTTTCTTTCAAAACAATCTCATCGTGGACAGCAGTACTGTATTAGTGTGGAGGATTTCTTTTAAATCAAGAACCAAGCAGATTTGATTCCATGCATGTAATCGTGCATCTTGATTGAAGGATCAAAATTAACGAGGAGGAGAAATTAAGAACCAAGGGGACAGGGATCATATATGGGGTCAGATACAATGGAGAAGTATTAACGGCTCTTGGATGAGCGCAGGGCCAAATTATATGCTTGCTGATGAAACTAATTAATTAAAGTGATTCTTGGGGAAGCGATCAATATTGGAGAGGGAATTACGATAGATAGGGAAGAAAAGAAGAAGAAGAAGAAGAAGGAGAAGAAGAGAGTGATAAGCACGTGTTCGGCTCAAACCAAACAGCTTCCCTGTCTGCAACTGCTTTTGGCCGTGGGATCGACAGGGTCCCAATCATTCCCTCATTATCTTCGTATAATTAACTGATTAAAGAAAAGGGTTAGTGCTTCGCCGCCCATGCCCATCAACCTTTATTATATCTTCTTCTTCGTCAATCATCTTCTTCCTCGAGTCGCTAGATCGCATGGGGATATATATATATAGGAAAAAAAGGCCTTGGACCAGTCGTGCGGAAGTGACGTCAAGCGCGAGCCCTACTGCATGCCTTGGCCCAGAAGGCAGCTCTTGCAGGCACCTCGAAGAAAAGAAACCGACAGTGACAGCTGAAAGATGGTGAAATTAAAAGATGTAATACTCTTAACCTGAATTCTGAGCCTGGAATGCTCTTACTGATACCAATTTATGAATGGATATACGAGGAAAAGTTCCATAAATATTAGGAAAAATTCTCGGTTTTTTTATCCTGGTCTTTAGTTTTGTAATAACTGGCAATGATATCTTAATTTAATCATTAATGATTAAAATATAAAATACTACAAAATGTAAAATAAAAAGAAATTATTTTTGATTTTTTTATTTATAATATAAAAATAAAAGTAAGTAAATGTAAAATAATATGGATTCAGGACCTTCCATACTCTTCTTTCTTTAGGTCTATTATATGTAACTAATGTATCGTGATATTTAGTGAAAAGTTATATTCTTATTTATATAGATGAGTTTCTTTACTTCATTGATTAACTTGAAAGAAAGAATGGTAACTTTTCTTCTTTTGAAAATATCATAGACATCAAACAGTAGAAAGAACAGAATAACCCCAAATAGAAAAAACGAAGAACAAAAAGAACAATAAGAATAGAAGAATCCAAAACTGGGCCTCTTATGTTATAATTAACTGAGGTCTTACCAGACATTATCCGTAAACATGAGTGACCATTTCATTTGTTCTTCTGAAGGCAGATTTGATTCCATTTCCTTCTTCATTTACCACAAAAAAATTAATCAGGATCAGATCAGATGTTCCGGAAGCAGTTTATCATGTTCCAGTACTAAATAATCTGAACTGTGAATCAGTTTCATTCACCCCACGTAGTCATGGGATTAGTCTGAGACGGCTCTATTTATTTTAGACACTTGATATGTTTTCGTTTCAGCAAACTTCAACTCTATCACACCAACATATATGAATATCTTAAACCAAGATTAAAGTCTGGCATAAATTGAATGATTGCAGCAGCAATTGCTAGCCTGCTCACTAAAAGAGGAAAAAATCCTCCACTAAAAAACTCAAACATTTGGAAGCTGTGGGGAACCCGGTTGCCACAAGTGAACTGAAGTTGGAAGATTCTACGTAAGATAAGTCACCCACACCTCCAATCCTGCCAAAAGGATAAGGGGATTATCAAATTTATTAAACCACCTACTGCTATCAACAATGTCGCTGGCTGGGCGGAAAGACGTGGTCCATGCGCTGCCCTCTCTCCTGTAATGAAATAATCATCAAACGCACTTCCAAGATTTACACAAAAAGGCTAAAATTATGCAGCACGAAGCACGTCCCTTTATGGTCTTGCATCACTGTCCTGGCTTTCTGGATTGGCAGGTGGCCCCACTTCAGCACACCTCCAATTAATATTCAGTTCTTGGTCGCCTCCTGCATTGCTCGTCTGCATAGATTGTTTCTTGGAGGCAGAGATGGGTTATCGACCCTGTCAGATTATCTCACTCAACGTCTCTTCTTGCTGGAGTTCTGATTGCAAAATTGATGGCAAGTTCTGGTCTTTGCAGTTGGTATTGTTACGAACACTGGTTTTTGAATGAAACGAGACTGGCATTTTTTTATAATATTGATAGTTCCTGCTAGTGCTGCTGCATTGCCTCCCAAAGGATTCACTTCCATTCAAATAACAAAAACCAATTTGCCGCTAAACTACTAGAGTTCCCTATTCACTAAGAAAAAAAAATGTATTAAAACAGGTGTCATTGACAAGAGAACATTCTCCATTTTGGTATGAAGTAAAAAATGCTGAAAAAGGACAGTAGGTTAGAGTCAAAGTCAAATGCTGGGAGCAGGTGCGCATGGAATGAAGATAAAGCACTAACAAGCAAGTTGCAGAATATAATAGACCACACAAGAAGATTAAATATAAGCATCCCTTTGAGCAGTTTGGAGGGTACATTGTAGCCAACAGTTTAAAAGATACAATCTACAGGTTTCGTGTTTTAATTGGGAGGAACTTCTACAGTATTACAATAAGCTTTCGTACCAAGGCACACAGAGTCAGGAGACTAACAAAACTGGATGTTGAGGCAACGGCCTTGATCGTCAATTCACAGACTGACAAATCACAGGGCAAAAGAGCCATAGAAAACTACCTCAGCAGGCCCAGTCATGTAGACATGATTGTCTTCCTCCCTCCACTCTATCTCCAACGGGCCTCCAGGTAAATCAACCGTGCATTTCTGCTTTGCATGGAAAGTTAATAAAAAAGTCAAAAACTTCATCCGAGGGGTTATATAGACGGTACCATATTAAAAACAAAGCCAAGAGACAGTATTTATTTCCAAAGCATTCATCTCTTACCCTTTCAGAACGACCTTCTAGAACTGCAGCAACAACCACAGCACAAGCGCCAGTCCCACAGGCTAGTGTTGCACCTGAATTTCAAAAAGAAAATTCTTAGATAGGTGGATCTTTTACTCCATTTACCTGCATCCAAACATCTTCGGCAAGGATACTTCAGTTTTGAAGTGCTCCTGCAGTAAATGACATGCAACTACCAGACTAAGTTAAAATTAGCCTCAGAAAATTATAAGAAACACAAGCAATAAAATATAGGGTTCAGAGTCATGCTAACAGCTTGAGTATTGAGTGAGACCTCTAGATTTTTAACGGTTGGTAAGACAATCCACCCTTTTATATATGACATATCATATGTTATCTGAGACATGTTGGGCAGTACTTCCACGACTTCAAGTTTTAGCCAGAATAAATGTCCAAGGAAATCTGAAAAGCCTAACAGTGATCGTGTTGGCACACCAGTTAGGTTAACGAGCCAATCCATATTAAGCATTAGGACAAGACCAGGGTCCAAGTATAGCCCATATATAAGAATAGATCACCATTTCAGAAGCATAATCCAGATCTGGTAGTACCCAACCAGGTCTCAAACATACCACCCAATTGGGCCTCTCCTTCCAGGTTGTGTAATGATGGTGCCTTCTTCTTTTATCTTTTTTTGAAAATGTTGACTTACCTTATTTGAAAAGGAAAAAATTATCAACATCTCTAGCAAGTTAAGATAATAAATCTCAACAAGCTCAAAGCTCACATCAAATGCTTTGACAAGTCTACATACTATTAGCAGCCTGACTTACAATTAAACAAATGGTCCCTAATTCCTAAATCTGCCTAATTTTAACAAAAGAATAAAAAGATAAACTAAAAGAACTACCTGCACCACGTTCCCAGACACGCATTTTAAGATGGGAAGGAGAGAAAGCTTGAACAAATTCTGCAACATGGAAATGATAGGACTACTGTAAGGCAATTGAATAAAACCAAATGCTCCTTATAACAAATTTTTACCAAAAGCACATACAACAAATCAATGCTTCCAATCAAGAATAGTTGCTCTAAGAGATTTTTCAAGGAATCTTCAGTAAGCAGATCATTTTCCAAGATCAACAGGTCAGCACAGTGGTTCAACCAGTAATGAAGCAATAAAAATGAATACTTAGTATTATAAGCATAAAAACAGAAGTCAAGATACAAGATTCACATAAATAGAACTCTGAGACTCATTTCATAAAATGTTTGCAATAACTGACAGCTAATATAGTTACAACATAGAACACGATGCATTTTACAACAATACGAATTCATATCAAATTAGTGATAAAAACCGTAATGAAAGGGAGAGAGACAGTAATGTGATCAATTTCACTCAAAATGGGTATTACTGCTAAATTATAGTTGCATGAATTCTCCTAGTAACTACACCATACACCAAACTCTACCAGGAAGTACCATGGGAAGCAAATCGCAGAAATACTTATTATTTACTACAGCATGAAAATACAATACTTGAGGCACTTCATATTTATTAATATAGTTTGAAAATATGATGCTTGAAGAAACACTTATACTTACTACAGCTTGAAAAAAATAGGCTTGAAGAAACACTTACCATTTTATAAGAGTATAAATAAACAACAATTGGGACTTAAAATCTAGGTATCACATCGCTACAGCAAACCCAAACATCTGATGATTCACAGCCACCTCATAAGAAATTTTACTAACCTGTGTTTGTTCGAGAAGGAAACATTTCATGGTTCTCGAAATTTGGGCCAATCTCGGGCAAATTTAAGTCATGAACCTGTAAGATCTGAACCAAACGAATAAACAAATTAGTCTTTGGATGTATCTGTGTCGGTTGTGTCTATGTCAGTGGGAGTATGTGTCTGAGTGGGGTTGTGTGTATGTCAGTGAGGGTGTGTGGAGCTCCTGATCCGTTGATTCCGTCACTCTGATGCATTAAATCCCTGTAGAAACAGCCATATACCACTACAAAAAATCTGACTATATGGAAAAGGACAGTAAACTTGGATTTTATATCCAGTTTTAGGCTTTGAAATTGCTACACTCAAAATAGATGATACACTCCATACATCTCGGAGTTATATCCTTATTGGGGTTTAAGTAGGCCAAGTATCATAACACCTTTCGTACCAATAACTGCTTTGAAGTTGATTAGATCCTTATTGGGGTTTAAGTAGGCCAAGTATCATAACACCTTCTGTACCAATAACTGCTTTGAAGTTGAATTCTGAAATTAAATGGGGAAAGACAAACTAACAAAAAAATCAAATCAAATCAAATCAAAGACTGCATTTCTCATAGAAGTCTTACCTCAGATTTATTTGTTCCAAAAGTAACACAGTGAGGATTCCCCATGCTAACACAGGTCACATGCCAATTGGTGTTGTCAACTACTAATTCAGCTTTGACAACAGCTCCATCTTTATTGGCTGGCAATCTAGTGGGTACTTGTGATGGAGTAAGTATTGGCTGACCCATATCAACTTTTACCTAAGTAAGCACATAAGCAAATTTTTAAACAAAATAACAATTAGAAACACCTAATGCCCGTCCTAATCCACATTTTAATTGTCCAGGTAGAACAATGGGGATTGGGCTGAATTCTTTTCATGAGAAGGCTGAGATGCGAAGTCATCATTGTTTTCAAGAGATGTGAGAAGTTAAAATCAGAAAATAATTGAGTGTTTATTTCTTTCTCCTTTTTTTTTGGAGGGGAGGTATGAGTTCACATATATGAGAGATGGACCAGGACCAGCAAGTGTCTCTGAAATGGGATCAGATTCACTCAAAGAACGTAAGACTGATACAGTGAAGGTTCATGAAAGATAATTGCTTTTCCTGAAAAAGAAAGAATAGAAGGGTACACAAGCAAAAACTATGTAAACGTAAGACTGATAAAGTGAAGGTTCATGAAAGATAATTGCTTTTCCTGAAAAAGAAAGAATAGAAGGGTACACAAGCAAAAACTATGTAGCAGGGCATAACACCTTATGAAATTCTATGTCCAGTTAGAAGAAGGAATATGTTGCTTTTTAACAAGTCCACGAAGACTTGTAAAACAGCATACTTTAAACAAGTTATGCTCACACAGGAAGAACACATCACTGTAGATCCTAAACTAGTTTATCAATGTTCACTACCACATAAAGAAATATCCAACTGAACAAAGAGCAAATTCTTTTTTTTTTTTTTAAATGGCAAATAGGAGTTGTGAGAATCCAAACCCAAGACCTCCCACAGTAATAACTCCCATGGGACCACTGAGCTACTGCCCATGTTCCCACAAAGAATAAATTATCTACTTTAGACTACTACTAAATTGCTTTGAAGGTCATAAAAAACTCAAATAGCACATGAAGTGCAAAGGAAAGTACATAAAATAAAGTACATTTTGTCATTTTCAGAAACAACTCAACGTACCTGCCCATCATTTTGAATTTCAGGAACAATTAGACCAGCACCGGTGTGAACAGTAAAGCTGCAGATTATAAATAAAAAAAATCATAAAGTATGCATACGCATCAAAATTAAATAGTAAGTTCATGTGACAACATCATAGATTCTACTATAGATTCCTTCATAGAGATTCTTACATTAACTAGGTCTTTAGAATGATATGATCAACACATAACGAAGCATTTAAATTTCAAACAAATATGATCGCACTGATCAACAGAAATGAGCGCTATATAAAGATGAAAAGACAAAGGGCACCTTTGAATCCCACTTATGTTTTCGAGTTCAGCAATGAAACGGGCAAAGCAACGCACTCCATTGCCACACATCTGGATGCACAAAAATTGAAGTAGGACATGAGACAATTTGATCAGGAACGGCTGAAGTTGACAGTTATAGAATCGCATTTGTAGTATGTTCCTTTTCCTCAAACTAAAATGAATAAAATTCACGAGTACTGTAGTAAGGTTCGAAAAATTCTCTCAGTTTCAACATTTCTGCAAAAGCTTCCTTATATTCTACTACCACGCAAATGACCGAGCCTAATCAGATAATTATCAGTCTCTCGAACCAGGTAATAATGAAGAAAGCAATTACCTCCGGTTCGCTTCCATCCGAATTAAAAATCCTCATCGAGTAGTCGGTGCCTTTAACACCGGGCATCACGAAGATCACCCCATCGGCACCGACTCCAAAATTGCGATCGCATATTTTCACAGCTTGCTCAGGAGTCACCTTGGGCACCAGGGAATCTCGATTATCCACCTAAAAAACAGCATTACGCCCATTTTTCAAAATGAAAAGGAAATCGTATGAAGAGACTAAGAAACAGTACTTGCACAGAAATACCATGATGAAATCATTTCCGAGGCCTTGGTACTTGACGAACTGAACGAAACCAGACTCCTTTCGATCCAGGAATGACGGCGGAGAGGCCTTCTGGGGAGCTTCAATGCTCATCGAGGCAGAAACAGATAGGTTGGAAATTTGGCGGGATGAGAAGGAAGTGAAAGAGTACGGTCTCGGTGGTGCTCTTGATACTTTGAAGGGAGGTAGACTGCTGCGTGAAGGGCAAGAGAGGGTGGAAGAAATGGAAGCCGCCATGGTCGCCGTCCAGGACTCAAACAGGCAGAGGGGAAGGCAGAAGCAAGAGCCGACCCGGTTTAAGTTCCACGCTCTGGAGGCTTCCCCCGGGAGTATTGGCACGTGACCAATCGTCTCTGCTGAAAGGTTTTGAGTCGTGATAACTGATAACTGATAATAAGTACGGACTACAAGAATAAGAGGAACTCAATAAAAAATTAAAATTAATTAAATATTAAATTGAAAAATACATTAATTCACAAATCAGGTCACTTTTAACCTAGATCAATGATCAGCTTCCCTAAAACTGATTTAGTTATTATAACTCTGCCCTAAATACATGTAGTATTTTTTTTTCATCTAATAAACAAAATAACCTAAAAGCCATAGAACTTTGTTAAAATATTTAAATTTAATTATTTGATTAACTAGACTAACTTCCACCAACCAATGTTATATCTTATTAAAACTTAAATTACATAATGGTATATTTAAATTTTAGATACTATTTCACCGAAAATCAGTCAGTTCGCGAAGAGGCGTGACCGAGAGAATAACTCAATTTATAACAAAAAATTTGTGTTACAATTTGTATTTGAAAGTCAGAGAATGCGAGTACAATCTCCTATTCTTCTTCTAATTTGATCTCCGTGTAAATTGATGAAGTTTTGGCTTCTGGCGAGTTGACGTCGAAACTCGAGTTCCAGGGCAAGTGTGCACGAACGATGATGGTTTCGTCGGTCAGACGGAAGTATTTGTGTTCCGCGTGTATCGACTTGTTGACGTTGCCGGTGAACGTGTAGAGCTGATCTGGTTGAACTGGTGAATTTCGACGAACTGCGAGTTGCTTGAACTCCTTCGGCTCAAGAGAGCTTCTGTGCGTGAGAGTATTTCTCGACAAAAGAATTTTGAACCCCTTCGACAGAATATTTCTGGCTATTTGTAGCCGTTTTTGTCCATTTGTTGGGGTCGATCCTTGGAATGGCGATCATGATCCCCTTTCTACTATTTCTCCTGAGATGGGAGGAGTTGGGCGGTCCTCCTCTTCCTCTATTGATCCCATCGAATGAGGATCATCGATAGTTTTCTATTTTCTTCAGTTGGCGACTAGACTTGGTCGGTTGAATGCATGCAGCGTGACTGGCTGCTAGGTGGTGCTGACGCGACAACTTGATGCTGACTGGAATGACAACTGTACTGATGATGCGGCGAAATGAGTGGATCCGGTGATGGGCTGTGAGAGATGACTTTGAAAAATCGGTGGAGCAGACCATGACAATTGACATATGGATTGGTGGGCGTTTGGGCTCGTCGTATTTGGGCCAACTGCATTTTGGCGTCTACAGATTGCCCCCTTTGAGAATTACTCATTCGAAGAGAATGAACAAGTCTTGAATGTGAGAACACACACACACACGCAACATTTTTTCATCATTTTTTTTTTACCCTTTTACTCTTTTAAGGTCATTTATCTTTTCGCGTACGTATCTTTTCTGTCCTCTTACTCTTTTAGGACATAGTATATTTTTTGTACACTTGTATCTTGTATATATATATATTTTTTCATTTTCTTTCTTCTCATTTTTTTTGGGCTCTCTTGCTATTTTAGGGCTATTTGATTTTTTTGATTTTTTTTTTTTTATATATGCATACATATATAGTATATGTACGGTATACAAAAGATATGAGTACCTGGCCAGAGGTGTTGTTCAGGTTCGAGTAGCAACATACTTGTTGGCTGAAGTTCTCCGAGGTGAGGCTGAAGTTCTCCAAGGTGAGGCTGAAGTTCTCCGAGGTGAGGCTGAAGTTCTCCGAGGTGAGGCTGAAGTTCTCCGAGGTGAGGCTGAAGTTCTCCGAAGTGAGGCTGAAGTTCTCCGAGGTGAGGCTGAAGTTCTCCGAGGTGAGGCTGAAGTTCTCCGAGGTGAGGCTGATGAATAGAAGTCGGCTGAGCAGAGGTTGCAGTTTGCTCGAGTGTTGCGGCTGAAGGTTATTTTGGTAGAATGGCTTCGACAGGAATGGCTGCACACAAGAGGAGAGTGTAAACTCGGTGATATGATCATCGTGTTAGGGGGAAGGCACGCATTAGAGTGGAGCACAGGAGGCCTCACTCTAGTTCGGCCGACCTCTCGACGGGATGTGAGAATTCCTTTGACAAATTGCACTTCAGAGAAAATCAGTCAATTGGCAGATCCATCTAGCAATTGCGATGAATTTTGACGACTTCGGCTTGAGCGGCATCCCTCCACAACGCATCGAAGAGTTGGTGCAGATTGGTTGAAGCTCGATGAGCCCCGATTCAATTTGGTCAACTTCTCTATTTTGGCTTGGTCATCGCACCGGCGAGCAGCGCAAATTCGGCGACCTGGTCGTCGCACCGAGGAAAAGAGCACGCACCAGAGTGGAGCGCAGTATTCTCACTCAGGTTTGGCCGATTTCTCAGTGAGATGAGAGAACTTCTTTGGAGAGTTGTACCTTTTCAACATGTCGGAGAATTGGTAGATCATCCCGGCAATTTTGACGAATTTTGACCAATTCGATTTCTGTGACGTCCCTTCGTGTTGTGTAGAAGAATTGAGCAAACAGGGCGAAGCTCGACGCGCTTCGACTCAGTCTACGTCTCCTTTTCATACCGAGTCGCAAGATCTTTGGTAAAGCGGCTTCGTCACTTCTGGTTGTCGAGCCAAAAAAGGAGTGTGAACGAAGGTGAATCACAGAGGCTCCGCTCTGGTTCGGCCAATCTCTCAGCGAAACGAATTGTTCTCGACGAGCTTCACAATACTGAAGTGTTTTGATACAGTTGAAGTTGCTTCGTTGAAGTGGCTTCAGCGGTCTTGTTTCAATTCTGCTGGACCCTTCGACTAATAGGATAGCTTCGGTAGCTCTAATCATCGCGCCGAAGAGAAGGTACTCACCCGAACAAGGCTAGGTAGGTCGTGTTTTGGCCTAGCCAAACCTTCTGCTAGACTAGACTTCTTTTGTGATTTCAACTGGCAAGCCGGAGAAAGGATGCACGTCAGAGTGGGGGCAACGGGGCCCACCGTGGCCAAGATGAACCTCCTAATGAGTTGGAATGCTTCGGCAGGCCTGCTTCGTCGAAATTTGCTTTGTTCCCCGTCGACTATGTGACCTCAGTACAGGTTTTAAGGAGAGTCGAGTTGAAGTAGAAGGACGTGGGTCCCACTTGAACTAATTTGGCGCCTCTCTCTTTGCCCACGATTGGGATTCCCATATAAATTCCAATTTGAGTGGTAGACTCCCTTTTAAGAGGGGAGAATACCAATCCACTTCCCACGAATATAGGAGGATTTGGTTGACTTCTTCAACCATTGTGTCTTTCTTCTGGGCATGCTGTGCGATTTAAGGGTCTGTTAAGTGTCTGCGACCTGCTCTTCCCTGCGTGTCTACGACTTCTTGCTATTTTGCTTCAACCGGCTTGACGTCTTCTTCTCCTTTATTGCGCTGCAAGTGAAAGGTTGTGACTTTCTCTCCTGTCAGCATGACTGCAAGTGTTTTGTCCTCTTCAGCCCTTCTGCAAATAGACTTGCATTGAGTTCGTGTGCTTGCATATTTCTCGCGGCTCCTCTTTACAATCCTCTTCAAGTTCCGATGTAAATTAGAAGCTCTCCGTGGATTATAATTTAGAGGTATTGTATTTTTTTTTCTCTCCCGACAGGCTCTGATTGAATTCAAGTCTGCTGGGTACCCACTCTCTTTTCTTTTTCTTTTTTCCTTCCACCCTATTTCTTCTTCTTTTTCTCTCCTCTCGTTTCTGACTACCCCTTCACTCTCTTTCACGAATTTTCTCTCTTTATCTCTCTCTCTCTTTTTTTTTTGAATTTTGTCTCTCTTTTTTTTGTACTCTAGGTGTTCATCAGTGTGTCAATATGATAGACTGACGGCTCTCAGTATGTCGTCCGACCCAGCAGCCGAGTGCAGTAATGTTGTGTTGCCAGGTGCTGAAATCCAGTTTTAGCTGCGTCCGGCTCGGTCGCCGGGCGTGGAGCTTTTGTGTTGCGCTCAGTTCGGTCGTCGAGAGCTGTAATTTTGCTTTGGTCGCGTCCGACTTGGTTTTCGGGCGCAGAAGTTTTGTTTTGATCGCGTCCGGCTTGGTCGCCAGGCGTGAAGCTTTTGTACTGCGCTCGGATCGGTCGCCGGGCGCTGAAGTTTTGTTTTGGTCGCGTCCGGCTCGGTCACCGATTACGAAGCTTTTGAACTGCGCTCGGCTCGATTGCCGGGCGCTGGATTTTTTTCTTGGTCACGTCCGGCTCGGTCGCCGGTCGCAAATCTTTTGAACTGCGCTCAGCTCGGTCGCCGGGCGCTGAATTTTTGTTTTGGTCGCGTCTAGCTCGGTCGCTGGTCGCGAAGCTTTTGAACTGCGCTCGGCTCGGTCGCCAGACGCTGAAATTTTCTTTTGGTCGCATCCGACTCAGTCGCCGGTCGCGAAGCTTTTGAATTACGCTCGGCTCGATCGCCGGGCGCTGAATTTTTGTTTTGGTCGTTGGGCGCGAAGCTTTTGAACTTTGCTCGACTCGGTCGTCAGGCACTGAAATTCTGTTTTGGCCGCGTCTTGCTCGGTCGCCGAGCATGAAGCTTTTGTTTTGCATCCGGCTAGGTCGTCGCGCGCTGAAATTTTGTTTTGCCCACGTCCAGCTCGGTCGCGGGGCACAAAGCTTTTGTTTTGTGTCCGACTCAGTTGCCGGGCGCTAAAATTTTGTTTTGTCGCGTTTGGCTCAGTCGACGGGCGCAAAGCTTTTGAACTGATCTCGACTCGATCGCCGGGCGCTGAAGTTTTGTTTTGGTCGCGTCCGGCTCGGTCGCTGGGCATGGTGCTTTTGTTTTGCGTCCGACTCGGTTGCCAGGTGCTGAATTTGATTTGGCTGCGTCCGGCTGGGTTGTCAGGTGCTGAATTTGATTTGGCAGCGTCCGACTCGATCGTCGGGTGCTGCAATTTTCAGTTGGTTGCGTCCGACTTGGTTGCCGAGCGCATAGCTTTTGTGCTGCGTCTGGCTCGGTCGTCGGGCGCTGCATTTTGTTTTGGTTGCGTCCGGCTCGGTCGTCGGGCGCGATGACATATCTATCAGGCTACCGATTTGATGTGGTAGTCTAGCATCTTAGTGGTGAGTCCGGCTTGATTGTTGGATTGCATTTTGCATGTTCAACCTGCTGGCCGAATTGTAGATGGTCGGTCCGTCCCGCGGCTCGCAGGTGCAGGCGGTGGTGCGGCAGAGTTGGACCAATTTGATTCTAAAAGTCTCATGGTCGAACTCGGCTTGCTGGCCTTGTTTTTGAAGAGTTGGTCCTTTTCGTAGCTCGCCAATGCGACAGTGTTGCGACGGAGTAGGACAATTTGCATTTTCGAACTCCTCTCCCAATCGAATTCTTTCTTCTGCCGATTCGCGGAGAACCGGCGTGTGTTTTTTTTTTTTTTGAGTCTGACTTGGTGGCCAGACTAGTTTGGACGAGTTCTGCATTTGTCAAATTCGCCGCGATTTCTTTTTGTCGATCCTTCGTGAGTCAATGTCCTATCCGTAACTCACTGATGCAGGCGGTGGTGCAGCGGATTCGGACACACTTTTCTTCTCCCAATTCCTCTTTTGCCGAATTCAGATTGCTGGTTGGATTGTCTTTCTATCGGCTTGTGAAGAGTTGTGATCTTTTTCCGTAGCTTGTCGGTCTGGCAGTGCTGCGACGGAGTTGGATTGGTTGATGGAACTTCCCTTTTGTCGAACTGAAATTCTGTCAGGTTTTGTGCTCTTTGCGTCAATCTGGCTCGGACGCTGGGTTGCGACTTGTTGGTCGCTCCGTGGCTCGCCAGTGCAGGTGATGCGATCCCAGCTAATCACTAGCAAGAGGACTAATCAATGTAATATAGACTTAGGTTAAGTCCGAATATTGTCCCACAAGGACCACGCTAATAGATAATTGTTTTTCTAGTTTAAAGACCAAAGTTTGAGGAATCGATTAGAAAGGAGTTACAAAAATAGAAAATAAACTAATCTACCTAATCCTATAGAGATCAAGAGAGGGCTTTTGATAAAATTAGTATGGAAGAGACGTTGGGAATCCAATTCCCTCCCTAGACACTTCTGAGATTGAATACAAATTAAGTTTTGGAAATCAATTTTTGACGAGCTTATAAAATCATGGCTACAATCCGCATCAACATCACCTTTTCTATCTCCTTGAGTAAACTAGCCGACATAATCGACTCTACTTGATAGCAAAAACATGAAGCTCATTGACCCTACCTATGGTTGGGAATCAAGTCTTGTGTCATAGGCAAATCAATATAATCCAGCAGGGTATTACTTTAAGGTTGAGGATTAACCCTAAGATCAGTTGATCTACCTAGTGTATGAACTCAAAAATATATTATATATCCTATCAACATATCTTACCTTAAGTCTAGCTTCACCTTATAACTAGTACATCGCAGGACAGCAAGTACGAATCAAGAATAAACAACTTAGGAATACTCATTCATGCACCAAATTGAAACCAAATAAAATATAATGTATCAATCTCATTACATGCCTAGGGAGTCATGGACTCCCAACTATAGACGACTACTCCATACTGGATATATAAACACAAATCCTGGTTTTAATAACAACCATAAAACAAAAAAATAACGAAGCATAGAAACTCCCTGTGGAGGACTGCTCTTGGTCACCCTTGCTCCTTGGCTGAAATCTCCTCCTTTCTTCCTCAAAGTACCCAGAGGTCGTGCAAGACTCCCTCTGGACCTTCTCCTCTCTCTAAACTAAGAATAAAGCTAGAAATTGAATTGAAAACTGAATGCATTACACTTTTCCCTGAACCCATATTTATAGTTGAAGTTCTGTCCAGGCCCTGTAATTTGGTCTCTGTCCAGGGGTATAAAATGTACCTTCCTGACCTCATAATTGGATGAAATTACCCACGAAACTTCCTTCTATGGTCCTTGCCTTGTGTACGAAATTTTAGTTCAATATGAGTTAGGCAACTTGAGATATGATGCTCAGAAGTTGGGTTGATTCTGCTGCCAATTTCAGCACTGGGTCCACCACTTTGAAAATATAAAACTCTAAAACCTTGACTTTGATTGACCTGAATTTTCGTGATATGATGCTCAATATGCTCAGGAATCTTCAGTCCAAATTTGAGTTTAATTGGGAATCAGGAACTCCAGATATGCTCTTCTTAAAACTCAAATTTATCTTCTCTTTTGGCAGCAGTTTCCTTCTTTCTATTGAACTTCACTTCTTGGTCCTTCAAAACACCTAGGACTCGAGCAAATTTCCTTAGATTCTTCGTGGATACCTTCCTTAGGCACTTAGGATTTCTTTTTCCATGTTTGGGCTTGATTGGTTGTCAGGATCCCGAGATTTTTGCGACTTTGTGTTGCTGAGTCATCAGCGCGGTCGCGCCAATTATGTGCCTGATTCTGGCGCGGTCACGCTACTGGAGCAAAGTTCTTTCTAAGTCTGGAAACGGCATCAAACCTGTGCTGAGTTAGGAGACTTCTTGGCACGACAGCGCCACTCCTTAAACTTTTCATTGGTCCCCAGAACGACAACTCTTCTTTCTGTATTCAGCAGCTCTTAGGCGCGTCCATGCTGTCTCAGTGTGAGGTAGCGCCAGTTCCTTGGCGTGGTAGAGCCCTCCGAAGGCGCAGTCGCGCCACTTCAAGTTCCCCAACCGTTGGCTTTCATGTCCGTTAAGTCATTGGGCATTTTTCTCCTTTATTTTGAATATTTGCATATTTTCCTGGCGCGGTAGCGTCGATTATGGCGCGGACGTGCCATCCTTGTTTTTGGCTTCTTTTGCTCATTTTTCCTCTGTTTTTTGTCTAAATCCAGTTTTTCTTCTTCCACTGGGCACCTGAGGCATAAAACATGAAATTGAGTCATATTTCATGATATTACGATGATTATTGACTCAAAAATGTAATTTCTAATTCCAATTGAGGCCTAAAAATTGTGTCATTTAGACATTTATCACAACCCCGAACTTAAACCATTGCTCGTCCTCGAGCAAAACTAAAAGAAAAAAAAAAGAACCAGAGTTATGACCAATCATCAAAGTTTAAGAAAAATTAGTGGGGTTACCCTTTCAAAGCATCAATCAAAGATTTACTCATTCAAACCTCTCATATTCTTGGTTATCCTGTTTAGTCAAGGCATGATCAAGCTATCTTCTACCATACATACCACTTTCCCATGCATGTGAGCAGTTCAGATTGAACAACATAAGCCAACCATCAGTCTAATCTCCACTAACTTGCAGGAATTTCAAAATTATGATCAAAAGGTCTTCTATAGGTTGTAATTGGGCATGGGTAATGGGTAAGGAGAAAATTAAGGATAAACTTTTTAGAGGTCAATCCTCCTCCTCATATCCATGTCCCATCTTCCTGAGCATGAACCATCTCTGATTGTAGCACACCACCCCAAATATAAAAATTTGCTTTGTCCTCAAAGCAATCAAATAAAATAAAAATATTTGCACATTCTCCTTAATCCCAATCACTACCTCATCTTTCAAGGAAAAACTCTCTTTATTTTATTTTCTCTTTTTTTTTTTTTTTTGGCTTTGTTTGGAGTCTAGCGTACCTTGCCAGTTGACTCAGAGTCCCAAAGCTTGTTGAGGCCCGAGACCCAGTGCACACACAAGGTGGCCTTTCTCCTAAACTCAACAGTTTTTTCTCTATTTTTTTCATTTTTTTCCACTTTTTCTCTCAGATATTCCAGCAACTTTGTCATTCATCTTGCTCCTTCTTTCTTCTCTTTTTCAAAGAAAATTCTGTGCCAATCATTCAGCCCTCCTTATTTCTCCATAACTTCAAATTTTTGTCCATGCTCATTCAAACAGAACACTTCAATAATTTGGAGAAATATAGGTCAGTAATAAACAAGTTTATTCATCACAAAGGTTGGTTCATGTAATGTGGGAATTAAAAACAAAGCAGGGATCTTGTCGGCTCAAAATATTTGACAAAAGGTGATGCAACTTGTTCATTAAAGTGGGTGGCTCAAAAAGTGTCAAACGGTTCGAAACAAGTGCCTAGATCATT
This sequence comes from Aristolochia fimbriata, assembly GCA_019845555.1. Taxonomy (NCBI): domain Eukaryota; kingdom Viridiplantae; phylum Streptophyta; class Magnoliopsida; order Piperales; family Aristolochiaceae; genus Aristolochia; species Aristolochia fimbriata. The sequence goes on from CM034079.1 coordinate 20,145,757, forward strand.
TCATAATTTTGAAAAACCTGTCTTTGTTTCGCCTCGATCTTCCTTTAGGTTGGTTCTATAGTACAAAATAAACATGCTAAATGCATTCAACCAATCAAACCACTTTCCAAGACATCTTTTCTCATGCAAAACCAAACATTCAAATAAATATATTTCTCAAAAGAATGAATGAGACCTATCTTCTCAATCCACTAATCAGAGTTCCCACAAAAATTTTCAAAAACCTTTTCAAATTTAGAACCATTCTTCTGGTATTGACTCAAAACAAAAACAAAGATAAAGACTAACTAAACAAACAAAACCAACTAGCATTCAAAATCTGAGTTTCCCAACCCCAAACTTAATATTTTACATTATGCTCAATTTAATCAAATGAGATAGAGGGTAAGAAACTTTCCTGAGAATGTTGGTTGCTTGAACTTCCAGATTTCTTGAGGCACCATGAGGAATTCGAACTTGAGCTGCCTTCATGCTTGACCTGGTTAGACATTCATAGCACAAAATTATTGCAAACGAATTCAGAATTTTATGAAATTTTACCAGGGCCTATAACTCCTAAAGACTTGTTAAGGTTCAGAGGTGCACAATAAAATAGTTTTTATGGCTTCCTTCACTCCACTTAGATTTCAAATTCCATATTTTTTCTTAGACATGTGCCTTGGAAGATTTTTTTTTTTTATATATATATATTTTTAGTTTTTGGTATTTTTTTTCAGACCTAAACAAATTGAAAGGACTAATCTAACATGAGTAAAGCAAAACTAGACCTACGATCTATGATTCACGCAAAGTGATTATTCCATGCAAAAGAACAATTGAATTGAAAAACTAAACTAACTTACCTACCATGGGTTGCCTCTCATGAAGCGCTACGTTTATGGTCCTCAGCCAGACCAGTAGCTTCATTCCACCTGTATCAAAAGGAAAATTCATTTCGAGTCCATTCATGACCTTTCTTCCTTTGCAATGCTTTATGGTAGAACAACCAAATTTTGATGTTGAGCCAAAAATCCTTTCTTTTGACTTTGTGGCTTCTAAGAAGTAAATTTTTACACATATTAGTCACTCCTTCATCCTCTTGTCCAGCCCCAATAAAATTTTTAGTTGTAATTTTGGGCTAGATGTATAAGGAAGGATGATGAAAAAGTCTAAATCGAAGGAGAGCCCTATCTCTTTTTCTTTCTCTACCCAATTCTCTAATGGCTTTTCATGGGAAGGTTCTTTGATATGACCTGTGGTTTCTTTTTCCTCCCCTTAATCTAGTATTGCAGCCATGGTTTCTCTTTCAGCCTCTAATAATTTTTTTTCTTGCTGGGTTTCTCTTCTACCTCTTCTACTTTCGCTGCTATCTCAGCCATGGGTTTTTCTTCCTTGACCTCATCCAATTCTACCATGTTTTCTTCTTCAGCCTCTAATGCTTGTAGTTCTTGATGGGATTTATCTTCAATTACTCGGAACCAAAAAATGGGATGATTATTTTCTCCTTCACCTCATCTACTACTTCTTCAATTGGTTCTTCCTTACCTCTAAGGTGTATGACTCTATTATTTGCTTAAAATTTGGCATTATCTCCAAATCATAGGGGCACACACTCTCTTCCAAGGTTTCTTTTGGTTGAGGCTTTTCTAGGATCTCTCCACTCATAAAGGGTATGGACTGTTCTTGTTATTCTTGATTCTCCTCAAAATTGTTAGGCATGGTTCCCTCAGGTCTTTCATATACATCCCTATTAAGTTGATTCACTTGAGTGGTCAGAAGTGTGATCGATTGCTTCACTGATTGAACATCTGCATCCATTAACTGAAATTCTGCATACATTGTTCGCATCAATTTCATGTCTTCCTCCCATTCAGCCTTGGTGCTTATTGGCTTCTCCTTTTCTTGGTTGTATGTGGTGTTATATGGGTCTGACCTGCAAGAATTAGACTCATAATTAGAAAAATCAGGTCTTGAATTTACATGGCATACATTAGTAGCATGGTTACCTCCACACACATCACAAAAATAATTCACAAAATTTCTTTGTAGTTGCACGATATCAAATTGCCTTTTAAGTGAATCAAGTTGATCTTGCATGCTAAGCATATCATCATGGTAGGTGGGAGAATTATATGAGTGGTCAAAAGAACAACATAGTTGTTCATCAGAATCACATGACATATAAAAATTTCTAGAGTGCTGAAAAGAATTTCATGCTTGATTTGGGTAAGAAAAATCATTATACTCCTCAAGGTGTCTCCTTCCATAAGTGGACTTATGCAAACCAAAATCCATGCACACAACACATTAGTCCACAAAATAAAAAAAAAAAAAATAATATAAGAAAAAAAAAAAAAAAAAAAAAAAAAAAAAAAAAAAAAAAAAAAAAAAAAAAAAAAAAAAAAAAAAAAAAAATAAAAAAAAAAAAAAAAAAAAAAAAAAATAAAAAATAAAAAAAAAAAAAAAAAAAAAAAAAAAAAAAAAAAAAAAAAAAAAAAAAAAAAAAAAAAAAAAAAAAAAAAAAAAATAAAAGGAAAAATAAAAAATAAAACAAAATTTACACTCAAAGCTCTAGTTTTAAACACAAGCAATTACTATTAAAACCTTGGTCCGCGCCAAAGGCACCAAAATCTTGATGCGATCCCAGCTAATCACTAGCAAGAGGACTAATCAATGTGATATAGACTTAGGTTAAGTCCGAATATCGTCCCACAAGGACCAAGCTAATAGATAATTGGTTTTCTAGTTTAAAGACCAAAGTTTGAGAAATCGATTAGAAAAGAGTTACAAAAATACAAAATAAACTAATCTACCTAATCCTTTAGAGATCAAGAGAGGGCTTTTGATAAAATCAGTATGGAAGAGACATTGGGAATCCAATTCCCTCCCTAGACACTTCTGAGATTGAATAGAAATTAAGTTTTGGAAATCAATTTCTGACGAGCTCATAAAACCATGACTACAATCCGCATCGGCATCACCTTTTCTATCTCTTAGAGTAAACTAGCCGGCATAATCGACTCAACTTGATAGCATAAACATGAAGCTCATTGACCCTACTGATGTGATCCCAGCTAATCACTAGTAAGAGGACTAATCAATGTAATATAGACTTATGTAAGTCCGAATATCGTCCCACAAGGACCAAGCCAATAGATAATTGATTTTCTAGTTTAAAAACCAAAGTTTGAGAAATCAACTGGAAAGGAGTCACAAAAATAGAATTTAAAATGATCTACCTAATCCTATAGAGATCAAGAGAGGGCTTTTGATAAAATCAGTATGGAAAAAGGCATTGGGAATCCAATTCCCTCCCTAGGCAATTCTAAGATTGAATAGAAGTTGAGTTTTGGAAATCAATTTCTGACGAGCTTATAAAACCATGGCTACAATCCGCATCGGCATCACCTGTTTCAATCTCCTAGAGTAAACCTAGCTAGCATGATTGTCTCTACTTGATAGTATAAACATGAAGCTCATTGTGTCATAGACAAACCATTCTAATCCAACAGGGTATTACTTTAAGGTCGAGTATTAACCCAAGGATTAGTTGATCTCCCTAGTGTATGAACTCAAAAAGACTTGTAAAACCCTATCAATATATCTTACCTTAAGTCTAGCGTCACCTTATAACCAGTACATAGCAAGACAGCAAGTACGAATCCAGAATTATACAACTTTGGACTACTCATTCATGCACCAAATTGAAACCAAATAGAATATAATGTATCAATCTCATTACATGCCTAGGGAGTCATGGACTCCCAACTACAGACGACTACTCAATACTGGAAATATAAACACAAATCAAGGTTTTCATAACAGCCATGAAAGAAGAAAAATAACTAAGTACAGAAACTCCCTTTGGAAGACTGCTCCTGGTCACCCTTGCTCCTTGGCAGAAATCTCCACCTTTTTTCCTCAAAGCATCCAGAGGTCGTGTAAGACTCCCTCTGGACCTTCTCCTCTCTCTAAACTAAACTACGAAGTAGGAAATTGCACTGAAAACTGAATGCTAAACTAAAAATTGAATGCCTTTACACCACTCCTCGGACCTCTATTTATTGTTGAAGCTCCGTTGAGGCCCCGTAATTTGGTCACTGTCCAGGGATATGAATTATGCCTTCCTGACCTTAGAATTGGCTGAAATTATATACTAACCTTACTTACATGGTCCTTGCCTTGTCCACGAAATTTGAGTCCAATCTGAGTTGGGAAACTTGAGATATACTATTGAGAACAGAGATTGCTCCTGCAGCAAATCTCTGCACTGGGTCCACCACTTTGAAAATATAAAACTAGAAAAACCCGGCTTAGACTGACCTGAATTTTCTTGATGTGATCCTCAATCTCCTCAGGAATCTTCAGTCCAAATTTGGGTTCAATTGGGAATCATTAACTCCAGATATGGTCTTCTTCAAACTTGGATTTATCTTCTCTTCTGGCAGCAATTTCCTTGTTTGTATGGAACTTCCCTTCTTGATCATTGAAAACACTTAGGACTCGAGTAAATTTCCTTAGAATCATCGTGGATACCTTCCTTGTACACTTAGGACTTCTTTTCCCAAGTTTGGGACTTATTGGTTGTCAGGATCCCGAGATTTTTGCTACTTATCATTGCTGAGTCATCGACGCGCCGAAAATGTGCTTTAAAATGGTGCGATCGCGCCACTAGAGCAGAGTTTCTTCTAAGTACTCAAATGTAAGGAGTCCTGGTCGTGTTTAGAAACTCCATAGGCCTTGTGGCGCCATCTTGGTGGGGTCGCGCCAGATTTTGTCCTCCAACTGGTGCGGTCGCGCCGGTCCCTGCAACCTTGTACCTTTTTGTACTAAAATCTTCATATTTTCTTCATTTTAGCTCCGATTTCAATAATATTTATTGCTTTGGACTCCTGAGAGAAAAACCATGAGTCTGAGGTATATTTCTTGATATTATGATCATTATTGACTCCAGAATGTAATTTCCAATTCCAATTAAGGCCTAAAAATAGTGTCATTTAGACACTTATCACCTACCTATGGTTGGGAATCAGGTCTTGTGTCGTATGTAAATCAATCCAATCCAGCAGGGTATTACTTTAAGGTCAAGGATTAACCCTAAGATCAGTTGATCTATGTTGGGTGTCTAGCAAGTGCACTAGGTCAGCAAGTAATATAGACTCGAGAGTCCAGATATCGATCCCATAGAGACCTTGATGAGAACTCAATTTAAGCAAATATTTTTCTTCTGATTGTGGAAAAGAAATTTTGGTTTTTGAGAACTGAAAATGAAAACAGAATTAAACTACTGGAAAACCTTATAGAGATGAGATGTTGGGGAAAAGTGTCAATCCCTCCTAGTTGTTAACATGCAAAGTTCTGATTTTTATAGCTCAAGTACCTTTTCCTTGACTTAGCTTTTGAAAACCTGATTACCCATATATAGGAAATAACTTTCACCTATTCCTTGAACTCCATCACATTCTAGAAACATTCAAATCCTAGGTACATAAATATAAAATATTAAAGATTAACTCTCTCTTATTCAGAACATGAGTTATAAAAACTCACATCGCTTTCCAGTAGTCTCCATCACAATCCGGAACGATCTAGTTAGAAAAACAAGTTGTTTTAGAAAACAAAGAATCATATACTTAACCTAAATCTCTACTGAACTTTAACTTCTTTATTTGAACCTCGTTAAACTTCAGATATCAATTTAAATTAAAAATAAGCAGTAAACTCATATTCTAAAAGAAAGGCTAAGTACTAATTGCTATAAACTTCAAAACTAAAACATATAACAACTAGGAGTTCATGACTTCCCCAACAGAGAGAGTCTACTCCATGCTAAAAGTATAAAAACATGAAAAATATTTAATTACAGCCATGGAAATCAAAATAAATTAAGTACTAAAACCCCCTTGAAGGATTGCCTTTAGCTTCACTTGAGCCTTGACTGAAATCTCCTACTTCTCTCTCCAAAGTGCCAAGAGGTCGTGCAAGACTCCCTCTGGACTTTCTCTCCTCTCCAAACTAACTACAAAAACAAGAAATTAAACTAAACACTGAATTTAGAACCTAAAAACTGGATGCTTTGCACTCTACCTTGGACCCCTATTTATACTTGTTCTGCTATCCTGGCCTTGTAATTTTGTCTCTGTCCAGGGGTATGAAGTATGCCTTCCCGACCTCAGATTTGAATGAAATTATATGAGAAACTTCCTTCCATGGTCCTTGCCTTGTGTACGAAATTTGAGTCCAATCTAAGTTGGGAAACTCGAGATATGATGTTGAGAAGTTGGATTGCTTCTACTGCCGATTTCTGCACTGGGTCCACCACTTTGAAAGTATAAAAATTCAAAAACCCGAATTTGATTGACCTGAATTTTCGTAATATGATCCTATATATCCTCAGGAATCTTCAGTCCAAATTTGGATTCAATTGGGAATCAGGAACTCCAGATATTCTCTTCTTCAAACTCGTATTTTTCTTTCTCTTCTGGCAGCAGTTTCCTTCTTTGTATGGAACTTCACTTCTTGGTCATTCAAAGCACCTAGGACTCGAGCAAATTTCCTTAGAATCTTCGTTGATACCTTCCTTAGGCACTTAGGACTTCTTCTCCCAAGTTTGGGCTTGATTGGTTGTCAGGATCTCGAGATTTTTGCGACTTTGCATTGCTGAGTCATCGGCGCGGTCGCGTTGATAATGTGCCTGGTTCTGGCGCGGTCACGCTACTGGTGCAGAGTTCTTTCTAAGTCAGGAAATAACCATCGAAACCGTGCTAAGCAAGGAGACTTCTTGGCTCGGCAGCGTCTTATGTTGTTGTAGAAGTGGTGCGGCAGCGTCACTCAGCCTTCTTCATTGGTCCTCAGAATGGCAACTTCTCTTTATGTACTTGGCATCTCTTTGGCGTGTCCATGCTGTCTCTATGTGAGGTAGCGCCAGTTCCTTGGCGCGATAGCGCCCTCTGAAGGCGCGATCGCGCCATTTCACTTTCCTGAGTTGTCTCCTTTGAAGCCTTCCTAGCCGTTAGGTATTTTCCTTTCTTTATTTGAATTTTCAAATATTTTCCAAGCGCGGTGGCACCAGAATCGACGCGGTCGCACCATACCCTCTTTAGCTCATTTGCACATTTTTGCTTCGATTTCACTCAAAATTTGGATTTTCTTCTTTGACCCGTTACCTGAGACACAAAACAAGCAATTGAGTTATATTTGTCATTTTCATGCTGATAATTAACTCAAAATTTTTAATCATTTATTCATGCATAAATAGTGTCTTTTAGACACTTATCAATCTACCTAGTGTATGAACTCAAAAATATATTATATATCCTATCAACATATCTTACCTTAAGTCTAGCTTCACCTTATAGCCAGTACATCGCAGGGCAGCACGTATGAATCAAGAATAAACAACTTAGGAATACTCATTCATGCCTAGGGAGTCATGGACTCCCAACTACAGATGACTACTCTATACTGGAAATATAAACACAAATCATGGTTTTAATAACGCCATAAAAGAAAAATAACGAAACACAGAAACTCCCTGTGGAGGACTACTCTTGGTCACCCCTGCTCCTTGGCTGAAATCTCCACCTTTCTTCCTCAAAGTACCCAGAGGTCGTGTAAGACCCCCTCTAGACCTTCTCCTCTCTCTAAACTAAGAATAAAGCTAGAAATTGAACTGAAAACTGAATGCATTTCACTCTTCTTCTCCTTTATTATTATTGCGCTGCAAGTGCAAGGTTGGGACTTTTTCTCCTGTCTGCATGAGTGCAAGTGTTTTGTCCTCTTCGGCCCTTCTGCGAATAGACTTGCATTGAGTTCGTGTGCTTGCATATTTCTGGCGGCTCCTTTTTACTATCCTCTTCAAGTTTCGATGTAAATTAGAAGCTCTCCGCGGATTATAATTCAGAGGTATTGTATATTTTTTTTTCTCCCGGCAGTCTCTAATTGAATTCGAGTCTGCCGGGTACCCACTCTCTTTTCTTTTGCTTCTTTCCTTCCTCCCTATTTCTTCTTCTTTTTCTCTCCTCTCATTTTTTACTCCCCCCTCACTCTCTTTCACGAATTTTCTCTCTTTATCTCTCTTTCGCTTTTTTTTTTCGAATTTTGTCTCTCTTTTTTTTTTGTACTCTAGGTGTTCGTCAGTGTGTCAATATGACAGGCTGACGGCTCTCAGAATGTCGTCCGACCCAGCAGCCGCGTACAATAATGTTGTGTCGCATTTGGCTTGGTCGCCAGGTGCTAAAATCCAGTTTTGGCTGCGTCCGGCTCGGTCACCGGGCGTGCAGCTTTTGAGCTGCGCTCGGTTCGGTCGCCGAGTGCTGTAATTTTGCTTTGGTCGCGTCCGACTTGGTTTTCGGGCGCGAAAGTTTTGTTTTGATCGCGTCCAGCTTGGTCGCCAGGCGTGAAGCTTTTGTACTACGCTCGGCTCGGTCGCCGGGCGCTGAAGTTTTGTTTTGGTCGCGTCCGGCTCGTTTGCCGGTTACGAAGCTTTTGAACTGCGCTTGGTTCGATTGCCAGGCGATGAATTTTTGTTTTGGTCACGTCCGGCTCGGTCGCCGGTCGCAAATCTTTTGAACTGCACTCGGCTCAGTCGTCGGGCGCTGAATTTTTGTTTTGGTCGCGTCTGTCTCGGTCGCCGATCGCGAAGCTTTTGAACTGCGCTCGGCTCGGTCGTCGGTCGCTGAAATTTTGTTTTGGTCGCATCCGACTCAATCGCCGGTCGCGAAGCTTTTGAACTGTGCTCGTCTCGGTCGCCAGGCGCTGAATTTTTGTTTTGGCCGATTCCTGTTTGGTCGCTAGGCGCGAAGCTTTTGAACTTTGCTCGACTCGGTCGTCAGGGACTGAAATTCTCTTTTGGCCGCGTCCGGCTCGGTCGCCGAGCATGAAGCTTTTGTTTTGCATCCGGCTAGGTCGTCGCGCGCTGAATTTTTGTTTTGGCCACGTCCTGCTCGGTCGTCGGGCACAAAGCTTTTGTTTTGTGTCCGACTCGGTCGTCGGGCGCTGAAATTTTGTTTGGTCGCGTTCGGCTCGGTCGACGGGCGCAGAGCTTTTGAACTGATCTCGACTCGATTGTCGGGCGCTGAAGTTTTGTTTTGGTCGCGTCCGGCTCGGTCGCTGGGCATGGTGCTTTTGTTTTGCGTCCGACTCGGTTGCCAGGTGCTGAATTTGATTTGGCTGCGTCCGGCTCGGTTTCCAGGTGCTGAATTTGATTTGGCAGCGTCCGGCTCGGTTTCCAGGTGCTGAATTTGATTTGGCAGCGTCCGGCTCGATCGTCAGGTGCTGCAATTTTTAGTTGGTTGCGTTCGGCTCGGTTGTCGAGCGCGGAGCTTTTGTGCTGCGTCTGGCTCGATCGTCGGGCCCTGCATATTGTTTTGGTTGCGTCTGGCTCGATCGTTAGGCGCGATGACATTTCTATCAGGCTACCGATTTGATGTGGTAGTCTAGCATCTTAGTGGTGAGTCCGGCTTGATTGTCGGATTGCATTTTGTATATTCGGCCTGCTGGCCGAATTGTAGATGGTCAGTCTGTCCCGCGGCTCGCAGGTGCAGGGGGTGGTGCAGCAGAGTTGGACCAATTTGAATCTAAAAGTCTCATGGTAGAACTCGGCTTGTTGGCCTTGTTTTCGAAGAGTTGGTCCTTTCCGTAGCTCGCCAATGCGGTAGTGTTGCGAAGGAGTAGGACAATTTGCATTTTCGAACTCCTCTCCCAATCGAATTCTTTCTTCTGCCGATTCGCGGAGAATCGGGCGTGTTTTTTTTTTTTTTTTTGAGTATGATTTGGTCGCCATACTAGGTTGGACGAGTTCTGCATTTGTTGAATTCGCCGCGATTTCTTTTTGTCGATCCTTCGTGAGTCGATGTCCTATCCGTAACTCGCCGGTGCAGGCGGTGGTGCAGCGGATTCGGACACGCTTTTCTTCTCCCAATTCCTCTTTTGCCGAATTCAGATTGCTGGTTGGATTGTCTTTCTATCGGCTTGTGAAGAGTTGCGATCTTTTTCCGTAGCTTGTCGGTTTGGCGGTGCTGCAACGGAGTTGGATCGGTTGATTGAATTTCCCTTTGTCGAACTCAAATTTTGTCAGGTTTTGTGATCTTTGCGTCGATCTGGCTCGGACGCTAGGTTGCGACTTGTTGGTCGCTCCGTGGCTCGCCAGTGCAGGTGATTCGATCCCAGCTAATCACTAGCAAGAGGACTAATCAATGTAATATAGACTTAGGTTAAGTCCGAATATCGTCCCACAAGGACCAAGCTAATAGATAATTGCTTTTCTAATTTAAAGACCAAAGTTTGAGAAATCGATTCGAAAGGAGTTACAAAAACAAAAAATAAATTAATCTACCTAATCCTATAGAGATCAAGAGAGGGCTTTTGATAAAATCAGTATGGAAGAGACATTGGGAATCCAATTCCCTCCCAAGACACTTCTGAGATTGAATAGAAATTAAGTTTTGGAAATCAATTTTTAACGAGCTTATAAAATCATGGCTACAATCCGCATCAGCATCACCTTTTCTATCTCCTAGAGTAAACTAGCCGGCATAATCGACTCTACTTGATAGCATAAACATGAAGCTCATTGACCTTACCTATGGTCGGGAATCAGGTCTTGTGTCATAGGTAAATCAATCTAATCCAGCTGGGTATTACTTTAAGGTCGAGGATTAACCCTAAGATTTGTTGATCTACTTAGTGTATGAACTCAAAAATATATTATATATCCTATCAACATATCTTACCTTAAGTCTAGCTTCACATTATAGCCAGTACATCGCATGACAGCAAGTATGAATCAAGAATAAACAACTTAGGAATACTCATTCATGCACCAAATTGAAACCAAATAAAATATAATGTATCAATCTCATTACATGCCTAGGGAGTCATGGACTCCCAACTATAGACGACTACTCCATACTGGAAATATAAACACAAATTATGGTTTTAATAACAGCCATAAAAGAAAAAATAACGAAGCACCGAAACTCCCTGTGGAGGACTGCTCCTGGTCACCCTTACTCCTTGGCTGAAATCTCCACTTTTCATCCTCAAAGTACCCAGAGGTCGTGTAAGACTCCGTTTGGACCTTCTCCTCTCTCTAAACTAAGAATAAAGCTAGAAATTGAACTGAAAACTTAATGCATTACATTCTTCCTCGGACCCCTATTTATAGTTGAAGTTTTGTCCAGGCCCTGTAATTTGGTCTTTGTCCAGGGGTATAAAATGTACCTTCCTGACCTCAGAATTGGATGAAATTACCCACGAACCTTCCTTCCATGGTCCTTGCCTTGTGTACGAAATTTGAGTTCAATATGAGTTAGGCAACTTGAGATATGATGCTCAGAAGTTGGGTTGATTCTGCTGCCAATTTCAGCACTGGGTCCACCACTTTGAAAGTATAAAACTCTAAAACCCCGACTTGGATTGACCTGAATTTTCTTGAAATGATCCTCAATATGCTCAGGAATCTTCAGTCCAAATTTGGGTTCAATTGGGAATCAGGAACTCTAGATATGTTCTTCTTAAAACTCGGATTTATCTTCTCTTCTGGCAGCAGTTTCCTTCTTTGTATTGAACTTCACTTCTTGGTCCTTCAAAACACCTAGAACTGAGCTAATTTCCTTAGAATCTTCATGGATACATTCCTTAGGCACTTAGGACTTCTTTTCCCAAGTTTGGGCTTGATTGGTTGTTAGGATCCCGAGACTTTTGCGACTTTACGTTGTTGAGTCATCGACACAGTCGCGCCGATTATGTACATGATTCTGGCGCATTCGCGCCACTGGAGTAGAGTTCTTTCTAAGTCTGGAAACGGCCATCGAACCCATGCCGAGTTAGGAGACTTCTTGGTACGGTAGCGCCTTATTTTGCTTTTCATTGGTCCCCAGAAGAACAACTCATCTTTCTGTATTCAGCAGCTCTTTGGCGCGTCCATGTTGTCTCAGTGTGAGGTAGCGCCAGTTCATTGGCGCGGTAGCGCCCTCCCCAAGGCACGGTCACGCCACTTCACATTCCCCATTCATTGGCTTTCATGTCCATTAAGTCGTTGGGAATTTTTCTCCTTTATTTTGAATTTTTGCATATTTTCCCGACGCGGTGACGCCTATTATGGCGCGGACGCGCCATCCTTGTTTTTGGCTTCTTTTGCTTATTTTTTCTCTATTTTTGCTCCAAATCCAGTTTTTCTTCTTCCACTAGGTACCTGAGGCACATAACATGAAATTAAGTCATATTTCATGATATTACGATGATTATTGACTCCAAAATGTAATTTCCAATTCCAATTGAGACCTAAAAATAGTGTCATTTAGACACTTATCAGCAGGCGGTGTTGCGACGAAGTCGACCTCCTTTGTCGAGTTGCTGGTCGTCCCATAAAGAGCCTCTTTCTCAACCAATTGGCGCACAGTCTGCTGCTTGTCGATGGGCAGTGGTGCGGCAGAATTGTGCGGCCGAGAGTTGCTTCTTCTTTCCTTCTTTTTTTTATAGTTCGGTTTGCTGGCCGAACTTTCATGAGGGCCGGTGTACTCTTCGACGATTGCCCTCTCTCTTTTGTTTTTATTTCTCCATTCATTTTTTATCGGCGACAGGTCTTTTTTGTGGCTTGCTTTTTTTTTGACTTGGACTTCTCTCCCTTTTTATGTGCGACCTCGATTTGTCCTATCTCTGGTTGCTAGAGATGCATTTTTTTTTTTTTTGAATTGTGAAAGAAGTGAGTTTCATACCTGATTTCAGTTCGGCTAACGGTTTCGATGCTTTGCTGCAGAAGGCTCGTTCAACCTTCTGTCGGCTCGTGGAGGGTTAATGTCCTTTACTGCCGAATTTTGCCCTCTCTTCGAACGTCACCTGCAGCAGAAGCTACGGAAGTGCAACTTTTTCAGCACCGTCGTAGCGGCAGTAGAGACGTCTCCAAAATTTTTAGTTTCCGACAGTTGGTTGACGACCTTGCCGTAGTGGATTTGTCATTCAGTTGCTGAATTGAAGCAAGTTCGACGAGCCAAAGAGTCTTGCGTTCCTGAAAAAATATTTATTTTTGTTGACGGGGCATGGCCAAAGCTTCAAAGATCCCACTTCCTATAGCTTTCCAATTGCTGAGGTCATTCCCCACTTCCAAAACATAGCTTCTCAAGATATTCTCCAAGTTAAAAGTGAGGAAAATACTCATGTGATATGCTTTTATTGCTGAAAGGAGTGTGCCTTGGAACGGTCAAGCGTACCACAAAACGGATTTTGACTTAATTGCACCGTCGTCGAGGGTCCGCACTGCATTATCGTGTGGATGACCATCTGGATTGCTCCGGCCATCTCGATCCTTAATGTGTTGACTTCGACTCGTGACTCGACTTCTCAGCCTAGAGTGGGCCCTCGGCGCAAGGCGGTGCCACGACAACCTTGGCCGAGGAGGCTTCCAATTTGCCGGTTGTTCTTCTGTTGTTGGCTTAGTGCGCTCCGACTGCCAAGAAGAAGAAGACAACGACTGTGTAGGGTCCTGCCATGGCGACTCTTCTTAAGGTTTTGACCCACGATCGTTTATGTGACGGAGGCCTCTCGAGAGACTTCACTTGGTGTCTCCGGCTCTCTTTCGAAGGTTTCTTCTTTTGCACCTCCTCCATTGGGTCGATACTAGACACGCCGATCAATCTCTCCGATTTGAAGCTCCCTGACGACTTGGGTCCTTCTAACCACCAGGTCATTTTGGAGGAGCTTGCACAGATGAGCTTTAATGGCAACCTTCTGGTCTCGGTTGCAGAAGTTCGACCGGACAGCCCGCGTACAACGACCATAGTGGCGGGTCGTCTCAAATTGTTATCGAGACTCCTATGGTTGCCCCCAGGAGCGGGCAGTCTCTCCTGGCGTTGACACCTATGGTAACTCATAGTTTCTCTCTCTTTCTCTTTATTTGTCACAAACGTTTCCATCCCCCTTAGTGACTCACTTTGACTTCGCAGGATCTTTCCTCTCAATTATCGGCGAAGTTGAAGTTAAGGCTGAGGAAGTTCGCATTAGCGCAGTGGGCTAATTTTGTCGAACCGGAGTTTTTATCCACTGCGGATCCCGGTGCGCCGAAAGTGGTGGACGACATGCGCCTTTACCTCGACAAGTTGAGAGAGGTAGGCTATGACACTTCTCCACTCGAGCAGTTGGTCGATGATGTTTCGACGGGGGTCAAGTGTCTGCTGAGGTCGGGCCATAGCATCCGACTTGAGGAGAAACTTGTCGAAGGAGCTGAAGTTGTGAAGTTGGTTCGGCTCGCGACGACCCGGCTCGACCATCGGATGGCTAGTTTTGACATCGATCTAGCAGAGCGTGAGTTGGCCGAGGATGAGGAGTCTAAGCTTCACGAGTGACTCACATTAGGCTTGTCTTGCGTCACTTGACCTCAAGATTACGACCACTAAGAAGGACCTCAATGCCGATGATGAGGAGATCCTTGCGATCGAGAGAAAGCTGGCAGAAATTCGCATACGACCCACCGTTAGCCAGGCAGATGAGAGGAAGTTGGCAGCTTTCCGTACCGACATCTCCATATTGAAGCAGATGGTTGTCGGCTTCAAACTTCCTTCACCTTGATTTTTTCTTTTTTCTTTTTTTCTTTTTCTTTTTGTCTCTCCAGGCAGCAGGAGACTTCTAGATTTTTTTTTTTTTTTTTCATGTGTATGGTCAGGCTTTGGTCTGCCCCTTATTGAATGCGACAACTTTATTTATTTATTTATTTTCAGTTTCCTTCTCTTTTTTTTTTCACGATTCAAGAGTGAAATTGTTTGAGGAATTTACCATTTATGATAGGCAATTCCGAGCCATCTGTCGTCACGAGCTTTAGCGATGGTCGTTCTCAATGTATAAATGATCATCGGGGCTCTGCTTTTCTTTTTCGAGCTCTAGTCAATGGCAGCTTTCATGTAAATGGTCTCCGGAGCTCTGCTTTTTTGCGACAAGCCTTGGCTGACTGAGACTTTGTAGACATTGGCGGATCGACCTGTGATGCGAATCGGCTTCTTCGTCTGATAGCTGTGACTGTGTCGATTTTGTGGAATCCAACACCCTTCATTTCTTAGTTTTTCCTGCACCGGAGTTAGAACCAGAAGAACAGCTGGCGGCTTCTAGTGCAACTGCTCTTTAGAGAGGCTGCCCCCTGCTATGGCCATCAGCCGGTAAGCATTCAGGTCGAAGCCTTCCGTCGTCCGTCGGGGATCGGGCACTTTTTGATGACACTCCGGTCCTCGAGCTTTGGCAGAGGCAGAGTGACTCCTTCTTTGAGTAGAGTCGGTTCGACATTGCGGCAAACGACAAGAGGGGATTCTCCCTCTTTTCTCTACGACTGCGGAATGTACCTAAGTATAGGCACATTGCACTTCATCGGCATCGGTGTCGTTGATGAGGTCACTTGGTTGTTGTGCGCTGGTTGTTTGGGCGGCGCGACTTTCAGCACCAAGTTATGTTTTGGCATTTGTTTCAGCGTAACGACAATTTTGGCATGGGGTGCTTGACCCGGCCAGGACGACGCTTTGACGGTCGGCCTTGTCGTTAGGTAAAACTTGGCATCAGTAAATGAAGCTTTGGCCTCGGTGAACAGACTCTCATCGGCGCACACCGTCTTCTGTTCGCCATCCTTCCTGAGCTTGAAGCACTGGTGGAGCGTTGAAGGTATGACCCCGTTGGCGTGGAGCCATGGTCGACCCAGCAGTAAGTTGTAAGAAGTCTTGGAATCGATTACTTGGAACGGAGTCTCGGCCATCATGTCTCTGATGAGCAACTTCAAACGTATTAAGCCAAGTGTGCGCTGGCTTTCTTGGTTGAATCCTTGGACGAGCAAGGAGCTTGCAGAAAGGTCTCCGGCAGAAATGCCGATGTTCTTCATCATTCGAACCGACAAGATGTTCACCGCGGAGCCGCAATTGACGAGAATGTGGTTGATGAGATGGTCCTTTATGTAGCCGGTTACGAACGGCGGCCGATTGTGGCTTCTTGCCCCGAGTTGTGCATCCTTCTCTCGGAACGTAATGCACGATGGGTAGGAGACAACGAGTGACTCTTCTGGTTGAGACACTTGTTGCGATGAAGATGCCTCTTCCTCTTTTTTGGATGGAGGAGTCAGGCCGACCTTTGGTTGGTCGTTCTTCCTCATCATGAATTGCTCCAATTTGTCTTGGCTCTTTTTTGGTTCGTCGAGCGCTCGAATGAGAGCCTGCCTGGATCGGAGATCCAAGATGAGGTCGTCCTCAATCTCATTTAACGGCGAGATTTGTTGCAAGGACATCTTGAGGTCATCACACTCGATGACTGGCAGCATGCCTTTATCTTCTCGACTGGCCTGCTTGAGAGGGGCCGCAGAGCAAGTCGCCACCATAGCTGGTGGCACGAAGAATTCCATCAGGAAGAACTCAGCCAGTGTGACGGGTTTTCTTTTTCTTTTGTCTGCTCCATGGATGTGGGTCTTAGGAGCCTTCTTTTGGCGCTTCGCGGCTCTTTTGTTTGGCCGCTTCACCTTTGTTTTGGTGGTCACTGGCGGTTCAATTTCTTGAACAGGTTTCTTTCGCCAAGTGACCAATATCAACCCATCTACTTCTGCTACAACAACTTTTTGGGGTGCCAGTTTTTGTGCAACCTTAGCCGGTGGTCGGCGGTTGTGTTGTTTGTTTGGTGGGCCAAAAATGGGACGATATTCCCTCCTCACGTCCGGAGGTTTGCTAGGTCTAGCTCTCCTGTTGGACCTGACTTGAATCGAAACGACATTGGCCGATGCCGCTCCTTCGATCTTGATGCGGCCTTGTGCCGCCAGATTCATGATTCGATCTTTTAGAACGAAACATTGCTCAATTGAGTGGCCGAGCAGGTAGTGGTACTTGCAGAAGTTTCGGTCCTTTGACTTCGCAAGATTGCCGGGTCTTTTGTTGTTCGACAACTTGATCAAGTTGTTCTCGAGCAGTTGATCGAGCATGACAGGAACGTTTGCATCGGCGAAGTGGTAGGTCTTTGCTTGACTTTCCTCCAGCGACGATTTTCGATAGATGCCTCCGGTGGGTGGCCATGGAGCGAAGTTTATCATTGTTTTGCTTTCGACTTTGATCGGTTCGAAAGCATATGTTGTTAGGGAGCCTTTTGTTTTCTCCTTCGTGTCTTGGGTGGTAGCCTTCCTTTTTTTGCGCGGGTCAGCTATTGGTATGGCGTCTTCCCCCCTTTCTTCGATGAGAGCTTCTGTTGCACGCTCCTGGAAATTATTTGGCTTCTTGCTCTGGATGTAGATAAGAAGCTCCCAATGCATCCCTCAAGAACACATTTCAATTTCGGCGTCGAGCGATAAATTAGAACTCTCCTTACAGTTGAGGCTGAGATTCCTCCACCGATTGATATAGTTGATCACTTTTTTGCCTTCCTTTTGTTTTAGGTTGGCCATCTTGACTAACGTCACAGTACGCCAAGTACTATAGAACCGGCTGAGGAACTCCTGCTCGAGTTGTTCCCAGCTATCGATTGATTCCTGCGGCAATTCGATATACGAATCAAAGGTGTTGCCTTTCAAGGATCGGCCGAATTGCTTGACCAACAGGTCGCCATCTGAGCTGGCGTTGTTGCAGGTCTTGATGAAATGAGCAAGGTGCTGCTTTGGGTGGCCATCACCATTGAATTGCTGGAACTTCGGCGGATGATAGCCAAACGGCATGGGGATGTTCTGTATCCTCTGCGTGTATGGCTTCCGATAGGCCACCGACTTGCTTTTGTCGGAGCCGTTTCGCATGGCGCAGTTGATGAGTTCAGTCACCGCGTCGAGGGTAAGGGAGTTCGACTTCTCTTCATTTCGTGACATCCGAATGGTCACAGGAGCCGTTGGCCGCTACTCGTCGGTAGCAGGTTCCTCCTGATGAGGTTCGGCCGTCGCTCTTGTGGTCGCCTGATTCTGGACAACTTCTTGAGAGACGCCGCCGGAGTTGGTTTGGGCGTGCCTATCTCCAATCGCTCTACTATCTAGCGATTTGAAGGTCGCGGGCTGCGAGCTGCGCGTCTTTGATGCACAACTACTCTCTTTGTTCTTTTAATGCAACCTGCATTTCTGCAAGCTGCTCCTCAATTATTTTGGCCGAGGTGGCCATTGCGGCTACTCTATCGGTGGGAGCCGCAAGAAAAGTTGTCGTCTCGAAACGAAGTGGAGATGACTTAATTGGCAACCATGCTGGCGAGCTGACCGTCGGAGTTCTTCAAAGCGGCGAGGCCACTGTAGGCGACCGGGCTGAAGAGTCAATCACTATTGGGTGCCTGAGAGGTGATGTCTGGATGGGCGACTGACTCGATGGAGTAGCCGCCAGTGTGAATCGACCTGAGGAGGTTGGTGATTGGGCCATAGGAGAGGTCGTCAGCGTCTGTCGGCGTGGGGAAGACACTGGTGACCTGTTGGCTGCGGCAGTCAATGCTGCCAGGAGATTGTGAGAAACTGCCACGATTGGCGACTTGGCCCCTGCCGTTGTTCTAGGCAAGGCTGAAGTCGATGTTGGATTCCTTCCTGTTGCAGAGGAAGAGGTTGCGTCTCCGTGTTGCTCATATCGCCGGACCATGGTTGATACAATCAAGTCCCTGCGTGAGGGTGGTGATTGAATTGGACTGACCACCGGACTATGCGCCGGTGGTGTGGTGTCAATGGCCAGGTGGGTCGACCTATTTGCTATCCGGATCATCCTGACCGATGTGACGACCAGTTTGGTGGAGGCTGCGGTAGCCTGTGGATGGTAGACGACACTCAGACTGGCAATTTAGTTGCCTTTGTTGTCGTTGTTGTCGTCGTTACCGTTGTTGGCATTACTGGCCATGGTTGAGAGATTTTTTTTTTTACAGAGAAGGAGATGAGAGGTAGGAGATGTCCCATCGGGCGTGCCAAATCTGTTTCACCGAAAATCTGCTGGTGTGCGAAGAGGCGCAATTGAGAGAATAACTCGATTTATAACAGAAAATTTGTGTTACAATTTGTATTTGAAAGTCAGAGAATGCGAGTACAATCTCCTATTCTTCTTTTGATTCGATCTCCGTGTGAATTGATGAAGTTTCGGCTTCTACCGAGTTGATGTCGAAATCCGAGTTTCAGAGCGAGTGTGCACGAACGATGATGGTTTCGTTGGTCGGATGGAAGTATTTGTGTTCCGCGTGTATCGACTTGCTGACGTTGCTGGTGAACGTGTAGAGCTGCTCCGGTTGAACTGGTGAATTTTGACGAACTGAGAGTTGCTTGAACTCCTTCAGCTCGAGAGAGCTTCTGTGCGTGAGAGTATTTCTCGACAAAAGAATTTTGAACCCCTTCGACAGAATATTTTTGGCTATTTGTAGCCGTTTCTGTCCATTTGTTGGGGGTCGATCCTTGGAATGGGGATCGTGATCCCCTTTGTACTGTTTCTGTTGAGATGGGAGGAGGACTTGGGCGCTCCTCCTTTTCCTCTGTTGATCCCATCGAATGAGGATCATCGGTAGTTTTCTGTTTTCTTCAGTTGGCGACCAGACTTGGTCGGTTGAATGCATGCAGCATGACTGGCTGCTAGGTGGTGCTAACCCGACAACTTGATGCTGACTGGAATGACAACTATACTGATGATGCGGCGAAATGAGTGGATCCGGTGATGGGCTGTGAGAAATGACTTTGAAAAATCGGTGGAGCAAACCCATGACAATTGACCGATGGACTGGTGGGCGTTTGGTGTCGCCGTATTTGGGCCAACCACATTTTAGCGTCTAGAGATACTTATTATATATTTCTAAAATATATTAATGAATAATTCAAAAATATATTGTTATGAGCTTAGCATCGTGACTCTTGAGTGGGCAATTAGGCCACAAAATATAAATATTTAAATAGATTATCTTATGTACTATCGATTTATCGTGATTAAATAGATAATAGGGATGTCAATTCTGTAAATTTTGTTTATAATATTTGTTTCCTCGAAAAACCTTCGGTCTGTGAAAAGGAGCGATCGAGTGAATTAATTCGATTTAAAACAGAGCGTTTTACAGTTTGACGTTTGCGAATTGGGGAAATGTGGGGATGCAATCTCCTAGCTTTCCTCTGATTTGATCTTCGTTTACTGCTTCCTGTAAACGAAGATGAGTCGAGAACTTCGAAGAGTGTACACGAACAGGCAACGGGTTTGGCCGGCTGGACGGGAGTATTTGTATCCCATGTATTATAGCGTATTGGCGTTTCCAACGACTGTACAAAGTTGCTTCAGTAGTCTGGACGGTCTTCAACGAACGTGGGGTTGCTTGAACTTCGAGTTTACAGTTTCTGTGTTTGGAGTTTTTATGGAGTAAAGATTTTTTCAACCCTTCTGACAGAGTAGTCCCAGCTATTTGTAGTTAGTCGGGTGTTGTTGTTAAGAGAGTTTTACAGTTTGACGTTTGCGGATTGGGGAAATGTGGGGATGCGATCTCCTAGCTTTCCTCTGATTTGATCTTCGTTTACTGCTTCCTGCAAACGAAGATGAGTCGAGAACTTCGAAGAGTGTACACGAACAGGCAACGGGTTTGGCCGGCTGGACGGGAGCATTTGTATCCCATGTATTATAGCGTATTGGCGTTTCCAACGGCTGTACAAAGTTGCTTCAGTAGTCTGGACGGTCTTCAACGAACGTGAGGTTGCTTGAACTTCGAGTTTACAGTTTCTGTGTTTAGAGTTTTTCTGGAGTAATGATTTTTTCGACCCTTCTGACAGAGTAGTCCCAGCTATTTGTAGTTAGTCGGGTGTTGTTGTTAAAGGTCGATCCCAGAAAAGAAAAGGTCGATCCTCTTTTGCTGGTCGAGTGAGAAGAGGAAGGAAGATTGTGGCTCCTCCTTTCTGCCTCTGTCAATCCTTAAGATGGGGAGTCTACAGTCTTTTGCTGTATTTGGCTTTGGCTTTTCTGGTGGAGTGAGAGTGAAGAGTTTGGCGCTCTCTCTCTTTTGTCACTCCATCGAATCAGGATCGACATGATTGAATGATATGGTAAATGATGATGGCTTAAAGAAGGTGAGTCGATGCTGACTATGATGATTTCAGTGGTGACACGATCGATGATGTTGCAGTGACACGATCGATGATGTTGCGGTGATGCGACCAATGATGTGGCAGTGATGCAACGATGACCTTGCGATGACATGGCAAAATTCTGGGCTCAACGGTTCTTATAACAAACGATCGGTGGGTTTATGGCGACTGGACTCATCATAGATGGGCCAATCACATTTTGGCGTTGCAATATCTTCTAAAAAATTAATTTTATATAGAAACCAATGTTTTAAAACAAATCGAATTGGCCAATCCAACCCGGTTGAACCAGAATTGGAGGCCATTTCGATGCGTACCAACTCGGGCGGGTTCACTATAACCATCATTATTTTTGTATTTTTTCTAATAAAAATATTAAATATACGTAAAATATGATGTATTATATTCAACGGTTTAACCCAGTCTAACCGGGTTCTAACTAAAACCGGACATGGTACCGGTTGGATGACTAGTTCGGTTTTTAAAACATTGATAAAAACTATTGATAGAAAAGTGTTTATGATAACTTTGGCGTTGAGATTAATGAGATGGGGCGGCAGACGGTTGAAGGCGGGCCTCCATTATGAAAGGTAGTTACTCTGACCCGGACCGGTGGTGTTCTTCGCGCCATAAAAAGCACAGGTGATAGAAGCTTTGAGGTTGTGGAGCCGAATCGGCAGGCCTCGACTCTTCTGTGCTCACAGCAGCGAAAACGCCGCAGAATCAAGAATTTGAAGCATTTTTGTTTTTCAGCAAATTTTTGGAGGCAACTTAGGAAGACGGCGGCAATGCCCCGGCTTTCGACTCTCTATCTCTTCTCTTACAACACTCTCCAAGCCATCGGATGGTAAGTGCCGAGTAATTCGTTTCTAGTCTTTACATTCTTTCGGTGTTACCCGACTTCCCTTTCTTTATCCTAGGGCGACCGCTTTCTTCATAATCATCTCCCACTTCATTCCCACCAAGTCATTTAACGGAGCTTATGCTGCTGCCGGGGATCTCGTCTGTAAGTTGTTCTATTCGAGAAAAATTGTTTTTTACTAGCTCGAAGCTTTCCGGGGATTAACAGGAAACTCGTGTCTTTTCGTTTCGGCTTGGTTTTTTCGAAGGTCTGCTGCAGACTAGTTCGTTCCTGGAAGTTATTCATGGCGCCATTGGTGAGTATCTATCTTAACTTGGACAAGTTGTAGCTACTTCCCTGTCACTGGGAGTGTTTCACCTTTGTCTTTTCCGTGAATTGGAAAATTCAGGTCTTGTTCCGAGTGGGGTGCTGTTGCCTCTCATGCAATGGGGAGGAAGGACCCATTTCGTGTTGGCCATTGTCCGTCAAATCCACGAGGTCAGTATCGAAGGACTTAGAGGCCATCTCATTCCTGGTCAGCGATCATAGTTATTTTAAGCATTTGTTTTGCATCTAGCGATAAGCACTGTCATGTGTCAGTACAGGAACACGTTATAAACGATAAATCCTATTACTGACGTATAGAAGCTTAAGCAAGTGAAATTTTTGAGTTTTCTGTGACCTGCAGAGAGCATTTAGAAAGGCATGAAACTAGTTAAAAGATCACCTGTTTCCGGTTTTATAAAGAATTAATAAATAACTGTTGAGCATCATGATGGTTATCGTCTGCAAGCACCTGCCCACTTTGGACTAAGATCATCTATGGCGAGCATAGACTAGAACTCGTAGCAGCGTTCTTAATTAAGTGTCATGTATTGCGTGCATAAAATTCATTGCGTTTTGCCTAAATGTCATGTATTGCGAGTATAAAATTCATTTCAGTGTGCCTAAGTCTAATCATAATATACCATACTTCATTTTCTGTAGGTTCAAGAGCTGCCTCCAGTTTTTATTGCTTTTGTTGCATGGAGTATTGGTGAGGTGTGGTCTGGTTCTCTTCCCTCATTTTTTTTTTTTCTTTTTTCTTTTTCCATGTGTCTGAATTGACCATT
Source organism: Aristolochia fimbriata (assembly GCA_019845555.1). Classification (NCBI taxonomy): domain Eukaryota; kingdom Viridiplantae; phylum Streptophyta; class Magnoliopsida; order Piperales; family Aristolochiaceae; genus Aristolochia; species Aristolochia fimbriata. Next base: position 20,168,684 of record CM034079.1, read on the forward strand.
TCAACTTTTTTGTCATTAAAAAACCGTCTTTAATTTAATTAATATGACTAGGGGAATGCAAGAAGTATGACTACTAAGTTTGGATAGCTGAACTACCCATGTTTCATTTTTTTTGGACATAATAATTCTTAGCATGGAGAAGAATCAAACTAAAGACGCACATTGGCTGTCTTGCTCTTGATTGTGTTGTTTGTTACATTTTCACTCTCTATATTGCAGCTCTAAGGCCCTTTTTTTGATAGTTCATCTTTTCTGGAATCTGGAAGCTTTAAGCCAATCTTTTCCAAAAGCTTTTAGGCAATGTCATATTGGAGTCTTGCCTTCATTCCACCAGATATTTAATCGTGTAATACATGGTCTTGATAATCTTGAGCGTTACTTTCCTTCTACCGAACAGATCAATAATCCGTAATGGTAGCTACACTTGCCTAAGCAGTCATTTTCAGCTTCAGACATTGATTTTTTTTGGTTCTTAACCTTCTGTATTCTAGATTAACCAAGAGAATTGCATTTCACAGATTCACTTTTTTCTAATTTCTGATGGAATGAAATGAAAGAAATATGACATTTTGAGGAAGAAGACAAACAAACCAAATGCAATTTAAAACGATTGTATTGTTGGTTGCAATTTTCTCTTAACTAGACTTGAAATTCCTTAAACTTGTAGCCTTGTCCAATCAAATGCTAAGCCATCAAAAGATCAAAATTGTGTTCAAGCTTCACTTTTAAATGGATAGAAAGAACTACCATCTGCTAGGGTGGGTGAATTCTCTATTATACCTCCTCTTAGCCACCGGTGGTATACGTTGGAGTTGAAATGATTACCTCTTGCACATTCATTATATTTCATTCTTGGTTTCCTTTTTTTCTTTCTGCTCTCAAAGTTGGGTTTTCTCCAATCCAGCAAAACTATGTCCAGTTAAAACTAACTATGTCAAAGAGGCTGTTACATTCATAATACAGGTAATCAGGTACTCCCACTATGCCTTTAATTGCATAGGAAGTTGTCCAGCCTGGCTCATGTACCTCAGGTTCATCATAACTTGTCAAATTTAAATTTTCTTCATTAATTCCTCTTTCCATTCTTTTCTAGCTATCTCATAGCTAAGAACAACTTCTTTTTCTCAGATACACTGCTTTTATTGTTGTGTATCCTGTTGGGGTGGCTTTCGGTGAAAGTAAGATAGTCTTTCTTCTATTCAGCCATTCTTTTGTACTAGTATGCTTAATTTTTTATCCATAGTATCTCTCTCTGTTTTTCTTTCATTATTGAAAACTATGACAGGTAACTTGAAGTGCATACTTGTTTTTATATAGTGTGGCTTATGTATGAAGCACTTCCATTTATAAAAGCGAAAAACCTTTACGCCAATCACTTCAACAACAAGCTCCCCTTCAGCTATTACTCATTTGTCGTGGTAAGAGGATTGTAGATGTCACCTCCTTGTCTTCCTTTTGTGTCTATTCTCCTTTATTTTCTGTACTGTGATTGCCTAAATCTGTTATCATTGACTGTTTGAATCAGGGTTTGCTTGTTGTCTACCCCTTTTTGTGGCTGAAGCTATATCTGCACCTGTTTAAACAAAGACAATCAAAACTGAGGAAGAAACATGAGAAAAAACATTGACTTCCCTCCAAATTGACAGGTGTGAGAATTGCCAGACTGAAACTTATTACATTGTATGATGCATAAAATTTTACACTATGAGAGGCTCTATGATATTCAGTACTCCATCTGTTAATCTCTTAGCTATCGGCTGAGACGATGAAGAGTAAGTTGAGAGGATATGAATCATGAATTTCACTGAAGCATTCTATTTGGGCAGTCATTCCTGTTATCTTACATGGAATTTCTTATTTCAGATTCCTCTGCATGTTTAATGGAACTGTCATTTTGAAAAAGCTTTCGATGAGTTTAGTAAAACATTGTGTGAGAAAAAAAAAAAAAAAAGGTTAAACAATTAGAAAGAGGAAGCTTTCGATGGCCTCTGTTTCAATTTTGTTGTTCGAGCAAGTCCCACACTAATCCAAGACATGGGACAAAAAGTCATGTTGGAAAAAGCGGGTAGGGATTTTATAGGCATTTTTTAATAAAACTTTGAAATATAAAATACCAGAAATCTTCCGTGCGAACGCGCCTCACCTTGAGGCTGCACAAATTTTAACGGAAGTTACTTTTCCACTTTAACAGTAATAAAGTTATTAAAAAACACCATAAATACCCTTTAGAATAGCATAGAAAAATTTAAAATACCATTCATATCCCAAATAAAATTTTAAATTAACAAAAGTTAAAAGTTATTCAAAATTACAAGAAATACCCTTTAAATTAGCATTGTACAATTTAAAATACCATTTGTATCTTAGATGAAATATTAAAAAAACAACAAAGGTAAAGTTATTCAAAAATACCAGAAATACCCTTTATAGTATCATTGTATAATTTAAAATTCCACTCATATCCCATATAAAATATTAAATATTTCAAAAAAACCCTTTAACGGTTTTTATGTAAAAAAATCAGAAATACCCTATTATGTAAGTATTCTATAATTTAAAATTTTATTCATATCCCAAAAAAAAAAAATATTACATTATCGATTACGATTTCAAGTGACAATATATATTGTCGGTTAAGAATGCAAATCACAATGTACATTTTCAGTTAGGAATCCAAATGACAATGAACATTTTCGGTTAGGATTCTAAGTGACAATGTACATTGTCGGTTATGAATCAAGTGACAATGTACATTGTCGGTTAGGATTCTAAGTGACAATGTACATTGTCGGTTAGGATTCTAAGTGACAATGTACATTGTCGGGTTAGATTCCAAGTGACAATGTACATTGTCGGTTAGATTTCTAAGTGACAATGTACATTGTCGGTTAGGATTCTAAGTGACAATGTACATTGTCGGTTAGGATTCTAAGTGACAATGTACATTGTCGGTTAGATTTCTAAGTGACAATGTACATTGTCGGTTAGAAATCAATTGACAATGTACATTTGTCGGTTGGGATCCTAACCCACAATGTACATTGTCGATTAGAATCCTAGCGACAATGTGTACATTGTCGGTTAGAAATCCAATTGACAATGTACATTGTCGGTTAGGATCCTAGCGACAATGTACATTGTCGGTTAGAAATCCAATTGACAATGTACATTGTCGGTTAGAAATCAATTGACAATGTACATTGTCGGTTAGGATCCTAGCGACAATGTACATTGTCGATTAGATCCCAACCGACAAATGTCATTGTCGGTTAGAAATCAATTGACAATGTACATTGTCGGTTAGGATCCTAGCGACAATGTACATTGTCGATTAGATCCCAACCGACAATGTACATTGTCGGTTAGAAATCCAATTGACAATGTACATTGTCGGTTAGGATCCTAACCGACAATGTACATTGTCGATTAGAATCCTAGCGACAATGTACATTGTCGGTTAGAAATCCAATTGACAATGTACATTGTCGGTTAGGATCCTAACGACAATGTACATTGTCGCTAGGATCCCAACCGGCAATGTACATTGTCGGTTAGATCCCAACCCACAATGTACATTGTCGGTTAGAAATCCAATTGACAATGTACATTGTCGGTTAGGATCCCAACCGACAATGTACATTGTCGCTTAGAATCCCAATCGACAATGTACATTGTCGGTTAGGATCCCAACCGACAATGTACATTGTCGGTTAGGATCCCAACCGACAAATGTACATTGTCGGTTAGAAATCCAATTGACAATGTACATTGTCGGTTAGGATCCTAACCGACAATGTACATTGTCGATTAGATCCTAAGCGACAATGTACATTGTCGGTTTAGGATCCTAACCGACAATGTACATTGTCGGTTAGGATCCTAAGCGACAATGTATTTGTCGCTTAGGATCCTAACCGACAATGTACATTGTCGGTTAGGATCCCAACCCAATGTGTACATTGTCGGGTTAGAAATCCAATTGACAATGTACATTGTCGGTTAGGGATCCTAGCGACAATGTACATTGTCGCTAGAAAATCCAATTGACAATGTACATTGTCGGTTAGGATCCTAAGCGACAATGTACATTGTCGGTTAGGATCCTAGCGACAATGTACATTGTCGGTTAGGATTCTAGCGACAATGTACATTGTCGCTTAGGAATCCAACTGACAATGTACATTATCGGTTAGGAATCCAAGCAACGATGTACATTGTCAATTAGGAATCTAAGCGACGATCCTAACCGACAATGTACATTGTTGGTAGGATTCCAAGTGACATTGTACATTGTCAGTTAGGATCCCAAGCGACAATGTACATTGTCGGTTTACAACGTACATTGTTGGTTAAGAATCCAAGCGACAATGTCGGTTAGGATTCTAAGCGAGAATGTACAATGTCGGTTAGGATTCTAAGGGATTGTGCATTGTCGGTTAGGATTCCAAGTGACATTATCGGTTTTAATTCAACCCGACAATATCGTTGTCGGTTCAATTCTAAACTTACAATGTACATTGTCGAAATTCTAGCGATAATGTACATTGTCGGTTAGGATTCTAAGCGAAAAATGTACATTTTCGATTAAAAGATTCAAAACGACAAAGTACATTGTCGGTTAGGAATCCAAGTGAAAAAAATAAAAAGAGAAAAATCCTAGACAAAGAAAAAAAAGAAAAACCTAGATAGAGAAAAAAGAGAAACTTAGAGAGAAAAAAAAACCTAGAGATAAAAAAGAAAACTTAGAGAGAGAAGAGGAAAAAAGAAAAAAAACATTAGAGAGAAAAAAGAGAAAAACTTATAGAGAAAAAAAGAGAAAAAACCTAGAGAGAGAAAAAGAGAAAAACCTAGAGAGAGAAAAAAAAAAGAAAAAACCTAGAGATTGAAAAAAAAAAAAAAGAGAAAAGAGAAAAAGAGAAACCAAGTGAAAAGAGAAAAACCTAGAGAGAGAAAAAAAAGAAAAACCTAGAGAGAGAAAAAGAAAAAACCCCTAAGAGAAAAAAAGAAAAACCCTAAAGAGATAAAAACCTAGAGAGAAAAAAAAAGGAAAAACCAAAGAGAAAAAAAAAGAGAAAAAACTTAAAAAAAAAAAACCTAGAGAGAAAAAAACCTAGAGAGAGAGAAAGAGAGAAACCTGGAGTGAGAAAGAGAAAAACCTTGAGAGAGTAAAACCTAGAGAGAAAAAGAGAGTACAACTTAGAGAGAGAGAGAGAGAAAAAACCTAGAGAGAAAAAGATAGAAAACTTAGAGAGAAATGTGATAGAATACTAATGTAATGAGGTTACACAAGTTAAAACAGGAAGATCTCTTACTTAGGGACAAAAATAAAAAAAAATTGTTTACAAAGTATTACTTTTCATAGAACACATTGGTGCACTACAACTGTCATGTTGCATAATAAATTTTGTTGTTCATGTATTGTTGTTTACGAAACAATACATTTAAAGGAAATCATAATACACAACAACATCGAACCACTCTCTGCTCCCCGCAGCTCTCATCATCGCCAAATTTTTATCTTCATTTCACGTGTGTGGCATGCAGACTTCATTGAGAGCTCTACAACCTAAAAAATGACAATAAAGTAATTAAAAATACATCCACCTCTAAATAATAGGATCTCAATAATTTGATTATGATATAGCATTTTTTCCTTCCGACTCATAACCGGTATAGAATTAAACCACATTCAGGACTGATAATATTTCCATTACTGAATTCACATAAAAAATTGAGAAAGGAAAGAAGAAATTTGGAAACACCCCATGGAGCAATAAGAGTCATGACACTCTCAGCCTTTAAAAAATTAATTGCCGCAGTAATTCAAGAGTACATGAAATTGTATTGTCCAAAGCAAAGATGAAAGATAAGAATAATATTTTGTTTGATACATGTTTGATAAGAATGGCAACAGAAAAAATTTCTGTTTGATAAGAATGGTAACCAAAAAAATTTCCGTTTGATAAGAATGCCAACAGAAACAAAATTTGTTTGATAAGAATGAAAAACAAAGGAAGTACTTTAAACAACTTCATATCATTTATTGCAAATTACATATTTCCATGACTCAAGTTATGCTGACTAAGCCACTATTGGACTTTTACAGACCCAAGACTCTGTCAGCAGCAGTTATGCAAAAACTCAAATATTAAAAAGATGAAAACCATATGAATTGATTATTGACATTGTGAAGAGCTACAACAACCTACGAAAAGATTCAAGTAAAGAGATTCTTTAATTAGTCAACCAAGGTGAAAAACCATCAGGAGTCTCTGGGGGCTTTTGGGGTCCCTTTTCTGACAACCCTTTTGGGTTTTCTGTTAATTAGGTTTCTAGATGACCTGTATTCTTTGTTTGTAGAATACCCTTCCCATGCATCGTCAGAGTCTCTACTGGAGTCTTGATGGTTCCTATGCCTGTGATGACGATGATTATGATGATGGTGACGGTGGTGGTGGTGGTGTTTGATGGGACTGAATTTCTTTCCTATCTTTTCATCGACCCCACTTTCCTCCACGAACCAAATCGATCCTCCCACCGGTCGTAAAATGGATCAAATAATCCTTTCTTATGTAACAACCACAACAAGATGATAACTACAAACATCAGAATCCAACCAAGGCAGATATATTGAATGTGGCAGCTGAAGTCGAAGAAACTTGAGCATTTGTTTACGTTCATAAGGCACGATCATTAAAATTTGGGGCTATTGAACAATGCAGCAAAGTTTATAGTGATGTGAACGGTTTTGATTTGGCAAAGTTTATTCATTACCTGCATGATTTACCGGTGAAAAAAATCTACAAAATAGCCCCAAATTGTCTTCCATATGCCTCTTATAGCATCAAAGAAACCATTCATTCCATCTTTTCTTGTCCCGGTATCCGAAACAACCTGAAAAGTTAAAATAACTATGCCGAAAATGATTCCTTTAAGAAATATCGAGAATGGAGGCTGTTCTAAAACGCCCACGCACCTCTTGCCATTAACAAGAACAAGAGCGGTCGTCACAAATTGGCATGTTGCTTTCGATCAATTTTATTGAAATTTGAATCTTTCAAGTATAGCTGCAGCCGGTAAAAAAAATGTGTCAACAAAACAGAGAATTCTTAGGTGCCACCTTGTACAAATCTTACGAAAAGCAAAAGAAATAGATTGTACCAAGACACTCATACTTCGCGACCCTGATTTGTAGTTGGATAGACTTCAAACGAACGCCCTAGCGGTTTCTTCGAAGTTTCAACCCACCTCCATCCGACCGATACCTTTGGAGCGGTCAAACCGTTGACGAAAAAAAAAAAAAACTTCATCTATCGGTCAAACCATTAGAAGAAGATAAAAAATAATCCGCGGTGCACCAAAGAGCATTTGGCGATCAATAGAGTGATATGCGAGGGAAGAATCAATGAAATGGGGCCTGAGGAATTATGTGCGGTGATAATACCGTTATGCTTTGTATGATGCTTCCAAGGTACCAATATTCCTAGTAGTGATTGTGGCCGTCCCCAAATTGTGTTAGAGCTTCAAATGTCGAATCTGTTACACTTATAATTTCACAGGACTCCTAATCATGGAAACAAATAATTAAACATCAATGCCACAAGAAAGAATGAAAACGTTGATCATTAATCATTCAATAAAAGAGAACACGAAATAACTCACCTCGATAAACATATTCTATATCATCAGCACGCAGCTCAATTAACAGGTTCATGTTTAAAGCTTCATTATTCCTATAGAAAATGAATGTGTTTCAGCGTCCCGAAAAATGGTTCTGAAAAAATCTTCAAAAAACAAGTACTAATAAAGATGAAAGTGGATATACTTGTTACCGTGATCTCACGAGAAACGTAAAACTTACCTGATGTTCGTTGATTCTTTCAAACCTGCCCTCCACTCTATATTGGGGCAACAGATTATTCTCGATCTCGTATTGATCTGCCTGATTAAGATAAAAAAATTAAGATGCGCTTTTGTGTATACATGTGATAATACGCTTGCATTGAATATAAAGGTTGAGCATGACGCTTAGCTGCAGGTTTGAAGTACGGACGTGCCAAAAATCCCGCGAATCGGTTATGCAAACAACTCCCCTGGGTCCCCGAAAGCGTAAGTCCCACCGCGGCAAGAAAAGCCTCATAACTCACGCCAATTTTGTCACACTCGATGCCATCGAGAAAATCTCACTCTCTCAAGAAGCATCCACATAGAGAAATTTCTTCCTAGATTCTCATGGGGCGATCTTGAAACCCTTCAAACGTCGGAGAGAGTGCTAGTTATAGCTAACCAAACAGTAAAACGGCGGTAATGGGGTAGAACAAGATCATTACATAGAGAAACAGAGATTTTGAGAGCTAGTTTCCCAAGGAGAACGTTTTAGCTCAAGAGTTAAAATAAGCCTTTTAGGCCGACATGTTGAATGGATTGCTCAAGCGAAAACAAAAGGTGCAAGATATCCATGGAAAATAATAAGTAAAATTACGACTGAATATCTAAGGGGCTGCCACTTATGATCAAGGTTAATGCTGAATGAAGTTGTGACATACCCGTCTAGGGATAACTAGATAAAGGTCTTCAAAGGACGGTATACTAGTATAGCCAACAAAATCTCCGAAGAGGTGAACTCTCAAGAAATTGTCATTGGACAATGCTTTGTTCGTTTGCCGGACCGACAACCACTTCCCCGTCACCAAAGTTTAATCCCAATGGAATGAAAACCCACCCATTCACTTGATATTTATAAAAAAAAAGGGATTAAGATCTCTTAGTACAACTTTGTGCTCAACGATTACTACAGATTATCCCCGATGAAAGATGATAAAATATAAATAATGTTGTGGAAGAATCAATCGAAAGAAAAGTATTTGAAAAGACGGGCATAAAGATGGCAGGTCCCATGTCAATTGTACTAACTCATTTATCTACCAAAAGAGATACTGTGGTATGCTACTTGAATGAAATTAAAAGACATTGAACAGCTTATGGACAAAAAATAGATAAAAGCACGTAAAACGACAATAGAGAATTAGAGAGCATCATTCTAGGCATAATACCTAACATAATAAAACAAAATGGGAAATCAAGAAATCGGACCAAAGGGATTTCAAGATTGATGCGACTTTCATCGATGTTTTTGTTCGTTTCTTTACTTGAATTCGGACATTAAAACCAAGTGATCGCCTCCCAATTTCAAACACATGAAACCTTGAGAATATAAGCAATGAAGAAAAGAAAATAGGTCATCAAATACGCACTTCATTTCAGAAATAACGGATAAAAAGATAGAGAAAATTAAAAAATTTAAAAGAATAATGAGGTATACAACTTTCAAGGAAATAAGTTAATATAGTGATAAAATAATAATTAACCTTATTTATATATCATGGTGAAGATTCAAAATATCTAGATTTGAAAATAAATAGTACAAATAACATGTTAATTTTCCATACCAGTCTTGTGAAAATCGAAGACAGTGGGCAGTGTTGGCCTTTCCTTTTAACAACGTATCAACTACACAAAATCGACAACAAAGCTTATCATGAAAGCGATGAGAGAAAAACTAAATTTTCAGTTTCCGCGAATATGATAACAAGGCACTCAAACCCAGCACTCACAAATGTTTCCGCATGTGGACGGAGTCCGACGCCTTGGTCCGCAGGGACAGCAAATAGGCTACTTACAGGAACAAGTAAAGAAATTAACATACAATGTATGATAAGTGGCAAAAGACCAACGCAAGAGCCTAATCTCACCTTAGTTTTTTTCGATATAACGACCGCTTTGATCTTTCAACCCGTATCCAAAGTGGAATGATGAATGCGATTTTATTGGTTTATGAATTATGACAAAGAATTGATTGAAAAGGCTAAATGAGTGAGAATAAAAAGATAGAATGTCATGATCTCGAAAAATGGCCGACTTAGATGAACAAGAAGCGTAATGTGATTTTCCCTTCTATCAAGATGAATTACTTGCCTCTCACATGATTTAACAATTTTGGCAATCGGCGTCGGGCTCACATTTATGCGAAATGTTCGACGGTATGCTCCTCGGCTTTGAACGGAACATCCCGAAAAAAAGCTATAATGTATTAACATTACGTAGTTTCTTTTTTCCCTACAGAGAGATCTCAAAAGAAGCTGCATACTGAAATAAAGGTAAAGAACTAAAAAGGCAAGAATATCATTGACCATTCAAATGATACAAATTGCATCCGTTTGTTGAGAAAAAAAAGGAAGGAAAGATAAAATTTTAACGGACATAAAGGCCTCAGAACCGATGGTACAAAACCAACTAATACAAGCAACCTACCCGTATGTATGTTATCTCCTACAAATACATTATGCGGCCAGACTTGTTGGATTTGTAATAATTGGGGTGTTCTTATTGTGCGCATCCGGTGAGTTGCATTATCCTCTGTTTCAACCAGTTCGCTACAATTGAAGATTCTCCTCCACTCTTCGAAAAAAGGAAATGCATCGATAATAGGATTAAAGGACCGAGAATGAAGAGTTGTACTCCTATATATGACAAGACTGAAAATCTGCGTCACTTACCGATCGCTAGGCAATCGCCAAGTTCACTACAATCTTTTGCTTGCAATCCAACCTGTCTAGATCTGAGTGCTTCTCGCGACTTTTCAATCTTAGATTTCAAAAGGATTTCGACCCGAATAGCCTTTCCGGAATCATAACGTGACGCAGAGATGGTATTTACAGGTAATTTTGGCATTAAAATATCAAAAACGATGCAGCTTTGTTAGAAGCTGCGTTCTCACCGATTAAAAAAGTGAGAATGTGGGCACACCGCAGCCCCGCTCCTTAAAATAATCCGATACCCAATTCCTCCGACTTAACTAGAGGATTTGCATAAGCAAAAGTTAATAGTTGAGTTTCAAGGCAATATCTATTAACCCGGGCGATACGTAAGACGATTCTGATGGTGAAGGAATGCCTAACATACACTATAGGCAAACATTTACACAAAGATAAAGGAAAGAAATGTAGTTCATACAACAATAATTCAACCAAAATCTTATAAACCACCGGAAACGGGGAGAGGTTGAGAGAGGTTCACCAATCAAAATTTTATGAATCAAGCAGGCTTTTCATAAGTGTTCTGGTCACGGAACTCAAAATACGACTCGATCATTTCAGCCACATGAGGTTGCACAAACATGTGGGTGCTATCCAGCATGTGCAATATGAACCTCACGGGAAGCGGTAAAGATGCATTGTAGCTGACAATAAATTGTGCCATGGGTACATCGCTGCAAACATCACAATAGTGTAACTAGAGCTAATCATGCATCCGAAAAAGCAGGCCACCGAAAACAAGCAGCTACACGCACCATGAGATAAAGAGTCCCTTAGTAGCATTCACCATAATGTAAGCGCCGCAGCCTTTACCTGCACAAAGGAATGTATAAACCATAACTCATACAAAAGTCTTCGTTGACTACAGGATCATCACATAATGCAGCTTATATCTTTAAAAACACAAGATCTGAGATGCAAATGGAGCTACTTTTTCATGGTTCCTGGTAGTAACAATTTTGTCTCTGTTATTTGTAACTAACTATGGTCATGGCACTTGTCCAATGCATCTCAAGTATGTTCTCAGATGATCCTTTACAAGCGAATACGCATGATATTTTCTAGACTATTTTACCATTGCCTGAACCTTCCCAAAAGGAGATGGATTCATTTTCAAAGTTCTTTAGCCATGACATAACTTTTTATCAATAGGTGATCTTAACTCCTCAAACTCCCCTGCTCATCTTTAGACAAAAGTACACTTTCAAGTAAAATCTCTACATCTCATCGTTTCACTCTTTCACCAGCTTCTCCAACAGGATATTCCACTTTTAGTTATGTGTTCCAGCATCTGAAGAAATCTTCTTGTAGCAGTTCACATCCAGTTCCTGCTCAAACTTGTTGACCTGGGATATTTGCAGCAACTTACTAAAAGCAACTTTGACTCTCACAGCCAGCAGCTCTTGGACCTTAGCAGATTTTTCAAGGACTATTTTGACTAATCAAGCCTACTTATACATGATTTTATATTTGCTTCCACAAAAACAACTTTTTAGTAATTTCAGCTCTTGCGGAGACAAATACATTTTAAAGGAGGCTTGAATGTCTAATTAAAAAGAGGCACTAGAGGCAATGCAATCCACCAAGCCTCCGAAACACATACTAGAAGCCATATGTACAGTATTATCAGCATATAAAAAAGTGGATAGAGAAGGCCAATTTTGTTTTAAGGCTCAAATCGTAAAATAAATATGGATTTCGAGAGCCATTTTTTTTTTTCTATCTGCTAAAGTTTTAGTTGAATAATGTTATGAGCTATCAAGTGATTATACTTTCTTTAGATTGGTAAAAAGTTAGAGATGTATTCCTCTAATAAGTAGATAGTTTAACTCTTCTCATTGCTTGATTGCCCTAGCTCAAATAAAGGAATCTTTTGTGACTTTTGGGACTTCATCTATCCCTACTCCTCATATACATCTATCTCTACTCCTCATATACCATTGAACAATGTGTTATTTGTTCTTCAATTTTCACTTAGTCTTCTTTCAGTTGGTAAAAGTAACAAACTGGATTTTGTGACTACTTTGCTTTCCATTGTGTGTTGAAGACAGCAAAACCAAAGAGGTGATTGGCACTAAGTGACTAATTTGCTTTCCATTCTGTGTTAGTGATCGTACTAAAAGTGACTTGGTTATTTAAAAAGAAAATTCTGGAGTTTTCTCTTCATTTGAGCATTGTCAGTTCAACGTTAAACTTAAGGTATTTAGATTTCACTATGCTAAAGAATATCTTTCACATCAATCATAAATGTATTGTGCAAGGAAAGGTACTACTCATTGAACATCATCTACTTAGTCAATAGCATTCCTGCTTCCTTCTACCAAAATTTTTTCCATCAAACTAATTATATGCCATTTGAGGGGAAGAAGATACACCCAGAACAGAAATCCTGCAAGTAATTCCAGGCAATTGGAAGAAGTTCAATAGCCTGCAACTTCCACAAAAGCGAAGCTCGAAAGCAGTTCATTGGTTGTTCAAGACTAATTGGAAGCACAAGAGAAGGTGAAAAATCTCGGGCTAGAACTTCATCGAGTAGCCGAGGAACGGCCGAAAACCGAAGCGAACTTCGATTGAAGGACGACGTTATGCCATGCCACAAAAAAAAGTTAAACAAAGTGTCGAGAAGTTTCAGGAAGAAGATCATAGAAAATTGCAGTTTCAACAAATGGAGACAAAGAAGGGAAATAGCCCTAGCAAATAAAACGAGACGAGGGGAAAAAGAGAGGCAGAGAACACATACCGCGGGCGAAGCTTCACCGGGCGACGGTCGGTTCGCGAAGAACTACTTAATAATGAGAGAACACCGCCAACGAGAGAAGCCAAGTATTAATTTTCAATCGGAGAATCCCGAGAGTGTTGAAACATTGGCTAAGAGCAGGAAAACATCTTACCGTCCCACACAACCTAATTGGCGCGTTAGCTGCTATATGTCATCTCAATGAAACCCGGCGTGCAGAAATCGCAGATGGAAAACCTTCTCATTTAGCACACATACAAGATAAACAAAGAACGGGTAAGCTACTTAACAAATGGGCGAACGACGATGGGCGAAGGGCGACGGCCTAGTCTCAATGGCGACGGGCGACCGGGTAATCATCAAGCGGCAGCGGCAGCGGCAAATGCGGTAACCGACGAAATGGTAACCGACGAAGCGGTAATCGACGAAATGGCAATCGACGAAGCGGCAACCAGCAAGCGGCAAATGACGAAGGGAACCGGAAACCTAGGTTGATGAACGGAGAATAACTACGAGTCCCGGAGGGCAAAAAAAAAAAGCAAAAATAAAGCGAAAAGGTAAAAGGGTATTTTGGGTATAGAAAAATAAACACTTAACCGACGTTTGTTATCCGCGTTCGCACCGTTAAAAATGTCTTAACGCCGCGGCCGCCGCGCCCGTAGTCCTTTTTTTTTTATACTAACTTTTTCTGTTGTCGTTTTGATGTCAATCATTTTACACATGCTAAACTAAAAAAATATCACCAGACTTTGGTAGGATTAAACAGACAAACATACTACAAGCACAAAAAATATGGATGATGAACACTTGTTGGTCAAAGTACCTCTTTGTGACGTTGGAAGCCAACGGATGTTCTTCCTCCACGAAGATCCCCTGCATATATAATACCTTGTTAGTTGGCCCCAAAAATAATCTATTGAATAATCAATAAAGAAAATTATATGGATCTTTATACAAAAGAAGGGCAAAAATGTAAGAAGAGCTACCCAAATCTAATTATCTATGACTTGGAATATAAATTTGTTTTTCTAATGTCATGGACATGTAAGCGGAAGTTGATGCAGCCTTCAAAAGACATGAACACAAGAAATATGAAATAAAACGTATCTTGTAAGCTACAGAAATAGAAGCCACAAAGTTTAATACAACTTACCCAATTTTCCATGTTTAGTTGAATGCTATTGAGGGAACTGTGCGAATTTGAGGTGAGCAGAACTTACACATAGTGGCTTAGCCGCCTGTCCCATGCATAAATAACTCCGTTGAGACCGGATGCAAACAATCTGCAGAAAAATACAAGTATCCCTTAGTTCAGGTAAAAGAACATGAAAACCTTAAGTATGTAGATAGAATTAACACCTCAAATGAAGGACTGCTTGTATTTTTATATTATTGTACCACTTAAAGCCCCTACTGAACAGCTAATGTTACTTTAAAAGTCAATTTAAAAGAAAAATTGTTTGAATTACAGTATACTAAATTTGTGGCATTTGTTTATTGGGGAAATCTCGAGTTTTTTGCCAATGTTCACTAGGAGTTGCTTATGCAGCTTCTTGACAATAGGAAACTCCTGCGAGTTTTCCGTAGTCAAGGTGTACTGAAAAGTGAAAATGTCCTTGCAAACACTAGCACTCAGGCTCATGGTGCTCAAACTTATAACATTCCTCCATGACATTTGTTAGTGAACCATCGGATAAAACACCGGGAAGAAATTCCAGCAGAAGCTCAAGTCCCTTGTAAAGAAAATAGGAAATGTAGGCCTGTAGTTATTTCAATCAAAATGAGATGAAAAATTTCTACGAAGAGGAAATTACCTTGGATCAATGCAGAAAAGAACAAAGCACCTGATTATATGGAAAAGGAGCCAAGGAGACAAATCTGGGTGTACAACTAGAAGAATGACCTAATATGTAATGCAACAGTTCACGAGACGACCTAAGCAACCTCGAATCGGCAGCCTAGAGTATGCTTGGAATAGCTTAGGAGCCAACAGGACATACCAGACTTTTCAATGTTTTCAATAAATCTAGGAGTAATCTCTCATCCATACGGTAAAAGATGTAATTCAATCCGGTCGTGTCTTCAAGAACTGCTTCAACGATATGCATAGCAACCTGTAAGAGATGGATTTCTGAAGCTTTTCACTGGAGACAAGTTTCTCTGAATATCAAGGATAGAAAAAAGAAAGTAACCTCTCTTTGAAGAAAGCGAAAGGCGAGCCACGACTGCTGACCTGCACGTAGCGAGCGGCGACTGCCGAGCTGCGAGTAGCGAACGGCGAATGGCCACGGCGACCAGCAAAGGGGAAGATTACCCGAACTTCGTGAACGGAAAATGATCTTCGCTAGAGTCGGGAGGGAAGAATCGCTGGAGTCGGGAGGGAAGAAGCGCTGGAGTCGGGAGGGAAGAGGCGCTGGAATCGGGAGGGAGGGAAGAGGCGCTGGAGTCGGGAGGGAGGGAAGAGGCGCTGAAGTCGGGAGGGAGGGAAGAGGCGCTGGAGTCGGGAGGGAGGGAAGAGGCGCCTGAGTCGGGAGGGAGGGAAGAGGCGCTCGAGTCGGGAGGGAGGGAAGAGGCGCTGGAGTCGGGAGAGAGGGAAGAGGCGCTGGAGTCGGGAGGGAGGGAAGAGGCGCTGGAGTCGGGAGGGAAGAGGCGCTGGTGTCGGGAGGGAAGAGGCGCTGGAGTCGGGAGGGAAGAGGCGATGAGTCGGAACGGATGAATCGCTGAAGAAGCCTAACATAAAATCGACAGAAAAAAGGAGGGTATTTTCGGTATAGAAAAAATTATCACTTAACGACCGTTTCAGTCCGCGTTCGCACCGTTAAAAAATGTGCGAACGCGGCCGCACGGTAGCCCGGTCCTATAAAATAAAGAACCTCGTAAACATCGTTAAAGGTCTACCGGAGGAACAACTAAGTAGTCACATCTCAAAAAGTAATTTATTTTTTCTATCTTAAAACAACAAACCGACCTTAGCTCAGTTGGTAGAGCGGAGGACTGTAGTAATAAGCAGCAGCTTTGATCCTTAGGTCGCTGGTTCGAATCCGGCAGGTCGGATTTTTTCATTTTTCTTTTAATTTGATTTTACGTCGGAATTCTTTCTTCCTAATTAGAAGTAAGAACTCGAGAACTCAAAACCTCGATCGAGCCGAAATATTTACTCTCACGTAGGTCCCTCCTCAGCCCCTCTTTCAATTAATTATTAACAAGCGGTTGCTTTATGGATCAAAGGTCCCTCCCCGTGATCGATTTTCCGCCATTCTTCCAATCCCCGGACTCGGATAATCATTTTGTCCACACCCTCGACAATGACCCATCGTCGATCGACAGGTACTGATCAGACGCCACTCATTCTCTCTCTCACTCACTCTCTCTCTCACTCACTCTCTCTCTCACTCACACTCTCTCTCTCTCTATATATATATATATATCCCAGATTCCCAATCACGTACGATTCACATCATGGGTCGTCAAAACTGCTAGTTGCAAATAGCGAAGAATTAATATATGCAGGGAAAAACTCGATGGGGCTCATTTGAAATCATATTCCTAGAAACATTACAGATTCTCGTAGAGTACACAGAATTCTACAGAGTACAGAGACCCGAGCTTGGCCCATCCAAACTCCTATCGCTACACCACGACCCAAATACACAAACCATACAGAAAGAAGAAGATCGAAACCCAAACTAATTTTCGACGCCTTTTGAGATCATCACATGCAGAAGCCAGTCCAGGATTCCGTTCCAACCCTTACAAAACACGAGATGAAGCAGCAGCAGCTGCAGCAGAAGAAGGAGAAGAAGGAGAAGAAATTAGGAAATAAATTAAAACCCCCAGGGAATTAATGTACGCCAGATCAGCTCAGTAGTCTGCGACGGGGAGCTGCTCGTGGTTGCTCTGCCCGATGAAGATGATGTCGTAGACGAGGGCGGCGAGGCCACCGCCGACGAGGGGTCCGACCCAGTACACCCAGTGGTTGTCCCACGACCAGCTCACCACCGCGGGTCCAAACGACACGGCCGGATTCATGGACGCGCCGTCGAAGGCGCCGCCGGCCAAGATGTTGGCCCCCACGATGAAACCGATGGCGATGGGCGCGATCACTCCCAGGTTGCCCTTCTTCGGGTCCACCGCCGTGGCGTACACCGTGTACACCAGCCCGAACGTCATCACGATCTCGAACACCAGGGCGTTGCCGACGTTGACGCCGGAGGACAGAGCAAAAGCGCCCGTAGACTGCACTCACAGTTACACGTTCACGATTAGATTTCTCTTCAACTTTTATATCCGCTATATAGGTGTCGTAACATATTACAAATTAAAGCCGGTTCTCCTGTTTCTTACCAGTCCGCCGGTGGCGAATTTGAGGAGACCGCAGGCGACGACGGAACCGAGCAACTGGGCGATCCAGTAGAGGACTCCCCTGAAGAAAGTGATGTTACCGCCCAAGAAAGCGCCGAATGTCACCGCCGGGTTTACGTGGCCGCCGGAGATGTTTGCTCCGACGGCGACGGCCACGAACAGGCCGAGTGCGTGTGCCAGTGACGCCGATATCAGACCCGCAGGGGAAGCAGCTCCGTTGTTCGTCAGCTTATCTGTCATTATCGACAATTTCAACCAAAACCCACTTTGATCAGTGATCCCTATCAACGACTAAAAAGTATAAAACAAAGAGCGCGAAGGTGGTCCTGGGTTATTAATTATTCTTACTGTAAGCCATGCCGGAGCCCTGGCCGGCGAAGACGAAGATGAGCATGGAGATGAACTCGGCGAGAGCCGCCTTGATGGCATCAGGCTGACTCACCTCTCCTGCCCCTCCGATTGCGATCCGACTCACCGGCATTTTCTCTTTCTTAATTTCTCTCTAAACTCTGTACAAAACCACAACCGAGCTTCTTCCTCTTCCTCTTCTTTCTTCTTCTTCTTCTTCTTCTTCCTGGTCTCTGCCTCTGCGTTCTCTCAGTGCCACTTCTTCGCAGCTTTTATACGAGAACATAACCGAAAAATGACCGGCGATTCCCGGTTCCCCGTGGTCCCGGGCCTCCCCTTTTGCGTGAAAGAGAAAGACACCTCTTTCTTTTTTTTTTTTTTTTTTTTTTTTGGACACTCGGCGGTTCGTTGACAGCTCATGGACGGGCCTCCTGTTCAGTCCGGAGGCGACACGTGTATGATCAGATTGAGACGCGTGGAACGAAAGATCAAAAATCGCCGTCGACAGGAGCCAAACATCGCCGACCAAAACAAGTTGGTACCTCCCTATCAGATCTCTTCAGTGGTCCTTTTTCAAATTTCAAGCCCCCGTTGGGGCCTACCCAAGACGACGCTTTCTCGCTCCTCTACGTACTACTACTTTATCCACAATCCACATCTATTGTTGGTTTCAGATCAAAATCTAATTTTTTTTAAAAAAAAAAATCTTTTTTATTCGTTTTTATGTTGTACTTAACTACTTATGGTCCAAAGTCTAATAAGCAAAAATAATATGATTTTATCCCAAGTGTTGGCATCGAACATATATTCCATTTCGATGATTCGCATTTTCACTAGTTGTAGGTGACTCGCGGGCTAATCTCAGGATGAGGAACATAAATCGCCGATCCCAATTACATTTCCAAATATGTTATGAAACGAAGTACTTATACAAGCAAGCAGGTGGCTATTAGCACGAGAGATTTCTAATTTTCCACTTCACTGTAACAGTCACGTTCCGACAAGACCCAATTATGGCCGTAACATCTAATCAAAGCTTGAAGCCTTGAAAATGTTACTAAAACGGCCGAAACATTTCGGCACCATTTCTGTCATTTCACCAACCAACCCGTCTAACTATTTTTTTTTTAAAAAACAGAGAAAAAGAAAAGCGAAGCATTGACCTCCTCCAACACCCTTAGTGGGAAGCCAGCTGGCCGACCCTTATTGGCTGTCCCTGTCTCCTCTTATCCTCCACCACGTGGCACTACGCCAGTCACAACTTCGAAAATTTATATTTGTTCTTCCTCCTAATCCAACTCCGCGATTATATTATTTTTACTAATCCGCTTCATAATATTTAGAGATAATGAATTGCGGTTGGGATAAGCTGGGAGCCGGAGAAAATGATTAATTTTCACCGACCATGACCAATTGACCATTGAGGTTGCACTTTGATCGTATTTAATTAGGGTTTAATTATTATGGTGTTTCTAGACCTTTCTATTGTCCTGGAATTTTATTGCGCTACGTGCTGCCAACTACACTGTTCAATTATTGCCAATAAGGAATCCTTTTTTTTTTTTTTTTTTTTGACGTCACTCTATGCAATAATATAAATATATCTTTAATTTATTTACCCCCACGCTTTAATTGGGTCAAATAAAGCCTAAGTCCTTATCTGACACATAATTTATTTGCGCGGCTGCAAATCATAATAAGCATTTTACCAAATACAATATTTAATTTTTAATAAAATTAATGCTTCTCTTTTATAAATTTATTACTCTATATTCTATCCTTAAATATATCATTAGAGCATGATATTTTATAATAATATTATTAGGTGCACTTTTAGAGTGGTTTTGGACAAATTCTTATTCTAAAATTTTCACTTTTTTGATGGGGCCACATGAACTGAGGAATCTGGGGGGTGGGTCTCTGAAAAGGCTGAACCAGCAAGGTTTGTCCTTTAGTTCATTTCCAGGTCAAGATGGAAGGGTGGCCCCCTCCCTTAAGAGTTGGTAACCTTCCTGTTATGGGGTCTTGTCTCTTCCGGTTTCAGCTCTGAATTCTGATCAAACTGCTCTTCAGCATTGGTTTTCTCTAATCCAAATTAGAACCACAGTTAGAGTTGGATTAGCAGATTAATTAGCATATTCTTTCTTCTAAACCCTATGTTTAGGTTAGGGAATCCTGCACATTTTATTACTTAGGGTAGGGGCGGCTTTTAAGAAGCAGCAAGGGCTAGGCATCCTTGTACACTTGTCTGTATTCTATAAGGAATATTATCCTTTTTTTTTTTTTTTTTTTTCAGATTATTAACTTAATTAACAATGGACAATTTTTTTTATAGTATGCTTTTAAAATTTACCCAGCTATTAAATAAACAAAGATGGATATTATTAATTCATGAAAAAGGTTTCTCATAATTGCATTTTTATTATTAAAAATAATCAGGTTCACCCTATAGCCACTATTCTATTTAATAATAATAAATTTCTAAATCCACTAAAAATGAAGGAGTTGTTGCTTAGTTGGCACTTGAATCTAACAACCGTTTGATGATCAGGGTTCTTTTTAATCTATGGACAGGGAAAAACTCGTTCTATTAATCGGCTGAGAAAATCTCTCTTACTTCCCGACTTCTCTACACAAAACCATCCCAACTCTGCCCTTCCCGACGGTCTCCAATCCTCTTCCCTACCATCCCGACTCCTCTTCCCGACCTTCCCGACTCCCTCCACCCGTATCGAAGGATCGAATTCAGAGTTGGGGGAAGAAGGACTTACATCTCCAATTCGCCTTCTCTCCTTCCAACCAATAACAAAAGGTATGCCGTAGAAATCCTTATTCCTTATGCACTCGCCGAACGAAGCTTCCGCTTCCGGGTTGTTCTTCTCTCTTTCATGTCTGTGATGCATTTTTTTTTCTCTTTCTTTCTTCTATATTTCTTCCTTCTGCACTCGATGTCCGTAGAAGCTTGAGGGTGGTCAAAAAATTTATAATTCTTTTTGGCCCTATCGATGGGAGAATTCCCCTCTTTTTTCCCATTTGAGCTACACCATTTACTAAACTCTCTAAGAATTGACTTCTCCGGAAAAATTGGGATCTACCGTCTCTAACTTCTGATTTTGGTATTCTCAGAGGATAGGGAAGGGGAGTGGGGAGGGTAGGGAAGAGGAGTCGAGACCGTCGGGAAGGGGAGTCGGGATGGTTGGGTAGAGAAATCGGGAGTAGGAGAGTTTTTCTCAGCCGATGAATGACGGGCTTTTTTATCAAAGGCTTAAAACGAAGTTGGAAAAAATCGTTGGTGTCCCGATTCGTTCCCACCCCCCTCATTTCCTCGCCTCTTGTAAAAGCCGAACGCCCCTTCGATTCCCTCCCAAATCCTCCAGACTTCAACGATGTCTTTCCTCTTTCTTCCTCCTCTCTTTTCATCGAAGCTAAGGCTCGAAGGTTTAGGATAACTCAAAACTGAGGCTAGAAGGATTTCGAAGCTCAAGCCAGGTATGTGTTCCGATTTTTTTACTCTTCTATTTTATCTTCAGATCTATCTTCCTTCCATTTCTTTTCTCGTTTAGTTTTTATTCTGATTTCTTTAGCCTTGTTTTCTTTCACCCTGATCTTTTGGCTCGAGGCTCCCATCATAGTTTTTTTTTGTTTGACCTCCTTCTCTATTTTCTTTTTCTGATTTTTGTCTCTCCATGCTGAACGGTTCCATTTTGGATACCGATTTCTTCGAGCTCGGGTTCTGTCTTCCTCCCCCCTCTCTTCGATCCTTTGATTTCACTTCTTTATAGTGATTACATGAATACCTTGTCAGTTGAAGTTAACCAGTTTCTTTATTTATTTAAATTTACCAGCATCAGCCTTGAGCCTACATGGTATATTGACAGAAACAGAATAGCACCTGTTTCTTTTCCATTTTAAGATTGACCACTTAGCCATTTTAGTCATGTGGCATTAGCTACTATTTGCCTATCTTCATCTGTTGATTATTTACTCGATTGTAAGTTCCTTTTATGCTTTTTTATCTACATATTGTGCAATCTATCTCCTGGAAGCAAATAATATTGAGTGTAAGATCTTTAAGCAAGATGCAAGCCAAAATCATTTCCAATTCACTTTTGCCATTCTGCAATGACATGGTACCTTTATTTTTTTTTTAGTTTTCTTTTTCCTTTTTAAGAAAGTGACATGCCAATTCATGATTGTTGAATCCTCTGGTAATTTTACTGGCAAAGCTGCATCACTAGAAACTTGTTAACGGTTGGGTACTATGTTGATAAAGGTCATCGTATTCTGATCTATGATTCATTAGTAATGCAACTTGGCAAACCTGCTCTATGGTAAACTAGAAGCAAGTTGCACTACTATAAACTTCCATATTATTTTACTTATTGTAGGAGTAAGATTATCTTGATGCATATTATAGTCAGAAGAATGAGCACTCTATACATTTTGTAGTTTTTGTTTCTTCTTGACGACTGAATGGTAATTGACTGGTCATCCTAGACAGTGCAATCAGAGCAGTTTCATGTGCTTGAAGAGGCAATCAAGTTCGCTCAAAGATCAGTAAACTGTAAGGATAGGTACCATATTGTTTTATACCAACTAGCGAAACTTAATAGTGAGCTTGGACATTTTGATGCTGCTCCATTTTGTTTTAAGGGTGGTGAATTTGATTGAAGTTGATGTTCATCTCAAAATCACTAGCTGAAACTAATGGGTTTATTCTCATGTTAAAGATAATCTTTCTAAAACACAAAGACTCCCATGGCCTAATTGGTAAGGCATCGACTTTGTCGGTGAATCTGGGTTCAAATCCCAGTGGGGTCAACATCAATATATGAAAAATTCAGCCTGCTCATGTAAGAAAATTTAGATAAAAGCTTACTATAATATCGCAGATCTTTTACAAATTTTTTACTTGTTGATATCAATTTTAACAGCAATGGAGTTTAGTTTTTAAAATATCATTTGTTGTACTAATGGATTGATAAGAAGATTGAATCCTATTTGAGTCACAACCATTATAGGCAAGAAGCCAAAGAACAAAAGTACAAAGGTGTTAGTTATTTACTGGCAATATGAAGGGCATAAGAAATCATCATTTGTGAAATGTACCAACCATGTGGGTAATTGTATTCTTTTGAGGCTGCGTTTGGCTGCCTATTTTGTAGTCACTTCTGGCATTACTATTCAAAATGGACAGTGGACAGCATTTAAAAGGAGTCCGAATTTTCAGAACACCATAAATTTTGCTTCAATCTCAGAGAAAATACACTTACTCAGTTGCTCTGTGAGAACCAACCACTGTTTGATTTCAATACGTGCAGTAGTTCCCTGTTTCTATAGTAAATGCAGTAGTTCACTTCAGATGTGGAATTTCTGATTGGTATTTTTAAGTCATGTTTCAGTTAAACATTTTGCCTAGGGATATGCTAGGGACATCAACTTTCGGTCTTGCAATGTGGCTGCTAAAATGGTTTCCGTTATTGACAGTTTCCTTGTGCTCTGCTCGCGGTTGTTTCTCGGAAAGATGAGCCAGTTTGGCCTAAGGAGACCTGAAGTTGGACCCCTGGAACTGAAGAACTTAACAGGAAAGACCCCAGTTTTGGATGTTGGAACTCTTGCCAAGATAAGGACGGGACAAATCAAGGTTTTCTACATTTCCTTTTACTTATTCTCAGATTTATATTTGGCAGTAGTCGCAGAAGGACTAATCAAATGGATTCATTGAGAGTAACACCACTGAATAGTGTGAATGAAGCTTGAGCATATAGATAGCTAGATGCTTTTCGTCCCTTTTATGCAACTAAAGTTTTGTTTTTCCAACATCAGGTGGTTCCTGGAATACGAAAATTCCTGGCTAATGGCGTGGAGCTTGTTGATGGAAGTGTGGAGGAGTTCAATTCAGTGATCCTAGCAACTGGTTACAGAAGCAATGTACCCTCATGGCTTAAGGTAACTCTGAACTCCTCAGGATTTTCTCTTTTGCCTCTGGAAGCAAGAGAAACAACTAAAAAGTTAAAAGATATATCTGAGCAGGCTCTTCATCAATCGCCCAAATATCCTTAACAGCGGACAACTCACATCCATGCTACATAGTCTGACCAAGTTTCTGTCTTCATGCTTTGTACCAGGGGGATTTATTTAGCAAGGAAGACGGTTTTCCAAAGAAGGCCTTTCCCAACAGTTGGAAAGGAGATAAAGGACTATACACTGTAGGTTTTACCAGGAGAGGATTGCTTGGAGCTTCCATGGATGCCCAAAGAATCGCGGAAGATATCTCACGTCAGTGGAATCCCAAAAAGAATGCTTGTAGATAGATATACCAAATGTACTGCATTTTTTTCCTTCAAAAATCATAATATAGAAGAGTTGAGCATAATTTCTGGTATAATCATGTCTTTGATTGATAAACAAAATTGCCTGAGAGTCTGTAAAAAATGGGTCCATGAAGGGGACTCGAAGCATTAAGTACCCAATCAGTCTCCTCATGTAATGCTTGAATTGACTACTCTTCCCAACCTCAGATTGAGTGGATTCTGTGTCTCTTCATCTATAAGGTGTTATGCTCTCATCAAGTAAACGACTTTTGTACTACAAAATCATTCTCTTCCCATTAGCACAGTGACATTCAAACTTGGTGGCAGAGAAGGCAGTCCTCTCAGTTATATCAAACTATCTTCTTGTATGAAGCTCCAAGAAAAGCCCATAGAACCATTTAACAACCCAATAAAAGTTCTCACTATCCCATCCTTTATAGAGAAAAAAAGTAAAGAAAAATCTCAAGATGCATGTGGCCACCATATGAGAGCCCTTTTAGTCACTACAGCTTTGAAACAACAGATAGGCTTGTAGGCTGCAACCTTTGGCTTCTAACAACTGTTTTGTACCTTTCCTGCATCATAATTGACTTAGGTCTTCCAATAAAATGCATGCAATTCCATCTCAAGAAATTCTTATGAAAACATTTTCTATAAGTCATTCCCAATACAGAGAGAAGAAGAGTTAAACAAACAAATAAATCATGGGATAACACAACTTGGATCTTGGTGGATTCGAACCACCATCCTCTCAAAAGAAACTTTTGAGTGCTCTTTCAATTTTGTGCTTAAAGATCCATTAAAACAATTAAGCTTATGAAATCAAAGCTGGAAGAAAATATCTCATATATTACCAGTCATTAACACTTTCTGGTGTAATATCTCCATCCCAACACTAAGAACAAATGCAAAAGAAGATTGTTAGCCAAGACAAGTGACCTAAGTTCTCACCAGAAAAAGAAAAACCTTAAATCTCCTTAAAAGTGAGCAAAAGGAATTTCAGCATTTCCATACCTAATTTTAGCTTCCTTTCAGCTCTTCCATTAGCTAAATTTTTCTAGTAGTGTGCATAATGATTTTAGCTTCTTCATACCTATTTTTAGCTTCCTTTCAGCTCTCCCATTAGCTTGAATCTTCCTCTCAGCTCTCATATTAACTTAAATCTCCTTGGAAAATCTCTCATTAACTTGAACCTCCCTCTCATTGAAATGTGAAGCACTATCATTCATGCAGAGCAACTACCAGAATAAATTTTTTCATAAAAGATAATAAGGTCATAAACTCTTGGCATTTCCTTCATGCAGCGATGCAAGTACCAAAACCTTTCCAAAAGTGATGATAAACTTTGGAGAAGATGCAATTAAACTTGTTAGTCCAAACCACTTCGGAGCACGACAGTTGAATCTTGACAGCACTAAACTTCTAATGAAAAAGAAAAAGAGATAAGAAACAAAAGGCATCAGGTAAATTTAGACTTGGCTAAAAGCCAAATAAACAAAGCCCAGTTCAAACCAATCAAGAATGCCTAGTAAGTACCAACAAAATAAATATTACTACAACTAATCTAACATTTTATAAAAACCTTAATCCCACAAAAAATTTAATCAAACAACAACAAAAGAAAAGGGGTCCACATATAAAATGGACAAAATATTTTCTATTAAAGGAGAAGACAAATTCGAATGTTGCACTAGAATAATGTCAATTTAAAAATAGGGTATTTTATAATAGCAAACTTTAACAAAATAATGAAACCAGGAGGCAGTTCATATTCAGTAGATAATTATACACAGAGTAAAGGTGACCTCCACCACACCGTTGCTGATTTCACATCACATTTTCAGAAATAATTGAACGGCAAAGGAGATAGAACAAACTCACATCATTTTCAAATAAAAAATGCAACAAATTTTTCAGAAAGAAAAATGCAATTAGCAGGACATTGCAATAAGCTCGTGTGACTCAAGAAGATAACACAATTGAACTTGAAATATAAGAGAGCTGAAACAAATGATAAAGAACATAGAGCAGATTCGGGGATGTTCGAAAGTGAGACAAGGGCAGGGGAGAAAGAAAACAACAAGAGAGAATTTCGAAATGAAGAAACAAGAATAGGAGAGAAAAGCATTAGAATAAAAAATAGAAAACAAAAGAGATAGATGATAAAGAAATCTGAGAATTAATAGAATTGTAAAATGACGTACTTGAGAGATTGAGCTCCAATCCATTTCTGGCCCCCAGTCAATTGCTCTCATGTGAACTTAGGAAGCATGGCGTAGATGATTTAGGGAGAAGCAAAAGCAAATGTGAGAGGGACTTAGAGAGGAGGAATGGATCGGAGAGGATTTTGGAAATCTTCGAAAAAAAGGAACAAGGTAGGATTTGGGCAATATTTGGGAGAAAGGGAAAGGGATGGGAGACGAAAGGGGGAGGGCAGACGACGAATCAAGAGGACCAACGATTTTTCCAAATTTCGTGGAGAGAGAGGCTTCGGGTCTTCCAAGACGCGCAACAGATGGTTGATTTCGGAAGGAGGGGGAAGAAGGGAAGGGAGGAAGAATTAGGGAGGACGGGGAATAAGGGAATGGAGGAAGATTCAGGAAGGACAGGGAAGAAGGGAAGGGAGGAAGCTTTAGGGAGGAAGCTTTAGGGAGGACGGGGAAGAAGGGAAGGGAGGAAGCTTTAGGGAGGACGGGGAAGAAGGGAAGGGAGGAAGCTTTAGGGAGGACGGGGAAGAAGCAACAGGGGAAGATTTTGGGAGGATGGGAAGAAGCAACGGGGGAAGTGTCCAAAAGCGGAAATGGAGAGAAGCGAGGATGCGGGATTCACTCGGCAAAGGGACGATTTTTGCCCTTTATTTTTAGACCGTCGATCAAAATCGAATGGTCCATTATGTGTTTCACACGTTTCACACAAAATGGTCTGATTAGATTTTTTCATCAACGGACAGAAGAAAGGAGTAAACAATCGACGCTTTACCGACTCCTCGCGGCCCAGCCCGTCTATCCATTCTGCCTTCACTAAGTCTCCCCTATGGGTGGGCATCGGGTCGGGTTTTTCAGGTAACCCGACTCGACCCAACCCAAAAAAACCCGAGTTTAGAATCTCAAATTCAATCCGTGGGTTTTTATTTTTATTTTTTTTTATATTTTTTTTTATTTATATAAAAATATGTATAAAAAATTTTGGTTTTTTGGGTTGTGTTCAGGTTTGGTCGAGTCGGGTCGAATTTGAATTCAGGTTTGGGGTTTTCACAGGTTCAGGTTATAGATCCCAAATTGCAGCGTGGCAAAAGCGAATCACGGGAGCCCAGACACGGTTCTGGCTCCCCCTACTTCCCCGATTCTCCCTGACTCCTCATTTTTGCACGAGCGGAAACCTCCGACCCTTCATTTTTGCATGAGCGGGAAACCTCCGAGCCTTCGTTTTGCACGAGCGGGAAACCTCCAACCCTTCGTTTTTGCATGAGCGGGAAACCTTCGACCCTTCGTTTTCGCACAAGCGGGAAACCTCTGGCTGAAGCTCCGACTGTCCGTGGGTATGTTATACTGAAAAATTGTCTCCCTCTTACTCTTGCAGTAATCTACTCTCAATCTCGAGTGAAATCCACTTCAAAATCTATTCAGGTATGCATTCGGCTTTTTCTCATTCTTTTTTTTCACTTTCTCTTCCACTGTTCATTTTTTCTTTTTTCTGATTTTATTATCTCTCCCTCTCTCCTAATCCTCTGTTCAATTTTTCATTTTTCTAGTTTCTTCTCTTTTGGTAGTCGATCTTATGTCATTCTCCTCGCTGTTTTTATTCCGATTCTTTTCTCTATCTTTCTTCTCTCCTAAATTTCGAAATCCTCTCTATTCTCTTTCAAAAGTCTCTTTTTCCTTCTTTATTCTTTTATGCCATACAACCCAACAAAGCACGGGCAAATGGATCCAAACAATGCAGAAAGGAAATTCAGCTCTTTTACATCAATTTCGTTAGTTAAGAAAATTATGTCACGCATGTCATTAGTGAAGAACAAAAAAACAGGACAAATCATGAAGAACAAAAAGACCTAGCTCTTTAATTTTCCTCTCCGTCTCATCCATCTCATCTCTGAAGCGACCTTCTCTTCCCGATTCACAAATTAATTAATTCCCAGATTTCCCTAATTTTCCACTCCATCTGCTAATCAAGTGCTGGTTACCACCGTGATCAAAATGCACTGAAGTTAGAAAAGGAGTTGAATTGTTTAGACACTTAACTCAGTATGTCCATGGGACCCACCTTCCAGAGTTAGAATCAAAGTTTTTCCAATTTATCAAATGCATCAGCTGTTTGTAATGAATCTTTTTTGTTGTTCATGGTTTTTCCTGATTTACTTTCCTAATTATTTCAGAAACAAAAGTCTGTGGCATGCATGAATGTATCTGTTTTTCCCTTTTTATCTTAAATCTTTTTGGACGGATCACTTTGGAAGTAATGAGAGGATTCCTTCATTGATTTTTACATACCCTAATCAGTTGGCTTAATATTGATTTCATGATTTTTCAAGTTTACTAAGCAATTGTGAGAGTGGTCAAAGTAGTCATCTTTCTTCAGTTTATAAAAATTATGCTCTTTTACCAGTTGGTTTTGTGTAACTTTGTTGTTGAGATTTCAGGTTGGATTGCATTACCTTACGGCGGATATTTTAGGCATTGCAACACAGTGCAGGGTTACTTTGATATTAAAATTGTGCTATTTTTGCATTGTTGTTGTGAAACATTCATTAGCTTGTCCTGGTTTTTTCACTTATAAACTCTGTAGCCTAATAGTTAGGGCACCAGTATAACTGGAGATTTGGGTTCAAGTCCCAGCAGGGTTACTTTGATGCAAGTACATATGCCGATGTCCAATAAACCATAAAAGAGCTTCTAAGCTTCTCTAATCACATTTTTATTCTAAAGTGATTAGTAAAGTGTTTTGTCAGTAACAGTTTAAGTGTTCTTTGGTTGCTGATTTTTGTCTAACGTTTGAGTCTTGATTTTAAATACATTTGAGAGGTTGGTAGTTCAAATCCACCAAGATCCATCTTATTTATGTTATAAGTTATTTTGGATATCCTTTTTCATTTTAGAATTGTTGTTCTCTCTTGTTCTATTTAAATGCATGTTTTCAAAACATTCTTTGTAATAAAATAATGTAAATTAAAGGAATTTACTTAAGACCTATTTGAGTAGACTGACATAAACATTTCCCGTGTTTCATAGGAAAAGAGTTTGTAGCAGGCATGATAAATAGTAGACTAGTAATTTCTTGCTGTTCTCACAAATGATAATGTTGACCCCATTGGGACTCGGACCCAGATTCTCCGAGTCTCTGTGTCCAAGAAGGGTTACCTTTGACACTAGAATAACCTCGTAAGTTATAGTTTGTATAGTCCTTATTTTTTCATTTTAATTGGCAGTCACAAAGGTGTTGAATATAAGTCAAATTATGAGGC
The DNA here is from genome assembly GCA_019845555.1 of Aristolochia fimbriata. Classification (NCBI taxonomy): domain Eukaryota; kingdom Viridiplantae; phylum Streptophyta; class Magnoliopsida; order Piperales; family Aristolochiaceae; genus Aristolochia; species Aristolochia fimbriata. Next base: position 20,198,501 of record CM034079.1, read on the forward strand.
TCAAGGAGATATTCATGCACCCGCCTATGCTTTCACTATCTATTAACAAAGAGATGTCCATGCACCCATATCTAAGGTTGCTAGTAGTCCTAAATTGGCTTTAAGATTAGTGTCCCCATTTCACATTTTAAATTCAGCATACAATACAAATGGGACAACTTGGAAGGGATATCCATGTCCAGCCTATTGGTTGTATTGTCATCTGCAGTCAAAAGACTAGTTGCTGAGAAATTATTCACTGAGTGTGTGGCTTTTGAAGTAGCATTGAACACAACCACCATAGAAGATCATATCAGGCATTGCAACACAGAGCAGCTATTCAAAACGACTGAAATATATGAAAAATGCTGCAATATACATATGAAGAGCACTCAAATAAGGAACTAATGGTATATTGAAGTAGTTTTTTTTGGGATTTACTTTGCTCCTGCTTGTTATGCCCGCCTGAACAATACCTATCTAAACAACTATTGAACAATACCAATCACTACATGATCTTAGCCATTACATTAGTATTTAATATTCTAATAAACCTCAAGCAGCATAGAAAGTTTTGTTCCACCAACGCTTTCAAGAATACCTGAAATATACCTTTGTTTACAAGAAAGACCTTTGCATATTCCACTTTACAAAAAATAACATGACTGTTTTCTATACAAAGTAGACCCTTGCTTTACAAAAAATTATAGAATATTTCAATCAGTTGTTCAAAAAAGGAAAAAAAACATGATATGGTATAAAGATTACCTATTAGACGACTGGGATTTGAACCCGGATTCTCCGACAAGTCAGGTTCCTTACCTATTAGGCCATGGAGTCTCTTTGTTATAAAGATTACCTTTGACACTAGAACATATAAACCCATTAGTTCCAGCTAGTTATTTTCAGATGAACATCAACTTCAACAAAACTCACCACACTTATAACAAAATGCAGCCGAATCAAGTAGATGGAAAAGGAAAGAGATGAAACAACTGAGAATCAATATAACAGACAGAAAGGAATCCATAAGTGAGATTAAAGGAACTTCGTTTGATAGAAGCCAAAACCAGAAACATAGAATGGTACAAAAACAAGAAAGACAACCAACTATAACTTGAGAAGGACAAGTAAAACAAGCTGGAGAGCTAAAGCAGAGGATACCAAAAGCAAGAGAAGTTCGACAAAATTACGTTTTGAAGAGCAATCATCTTGCCATCTCCTGCGTCTCTCCTTTACAATTGTTCTCTAAGATCACCCTCACCCCCCATTGTTTAAAGTTACTTTTCAAATACACAAAATTTCAAACGCATACACAAGGATAAATTGAATTAGATGGGCAATTAGAAATATGGGACCCACATAGCATTAGGAATTTAGGACCAAACCTGAAATACATTATTCCATGACCAGGGACAAAGTAGGTCTTTGATAGAAAGGAATACAATAAAGATAAGACCAAAAGCTGCATTATTACTTTCTTCGTTACAAGTTGCATGTTGTTAATTGATAATTAGCCTAAAAGAATTCCGATGGAACAACCACGATTGTACTCACTTTGGAATACATTTTCATCGTGGTAGGCACTTCTCTATCACTACTGTGCAGGAGACTTCAACAAGTTCTTCAGAGTCTCCACAATGCTTTTGAATGATGGGCGCATCTTGGGGTCACTGCAATGATAAATGTGGTAAGTTAAACTAAACAAAATTTCAGTACCTTACCGAGTATGAAAGGAGTATCCAGTTTATGAAGAAACCCTAACTCGGCTCAACAGGAAACCACCTCAAATTTGTTCCACTGACAAAGTGAGCAGACTTCCCCGAGAAAAATTTTATAGCTGAGTGTATGAACGAATTTTGCAAAGTCCGACAATTATGGTCCAAATCAGCACCGCATGGCCCGGGTCAGCAAGTCAAATATGGACTCCGGTCAATCAACAAAATCAAGCCTTCAATCAAGTTGCAGTGCGTCAACGGTCGAGATCAAAATCGCTGTGTCAATAGCCTACAGGGATGACACGTCAGACGATTAAAGCCACGTAGTCAGTCTACAAGGATCCGACGTGGCTCAACCTTGTCTTGGTCTAAGACAGTTCCCCACTTCAAGGGAGACGCTACAAAGAAGTGGTCGAAGTAGGTTACAACTGCTCTGACATACTAGGTCTACACGTTAAAGCTCAATAAGCCTATAAAACAATAGGCTCAACACACAGACAAAGACAGGGAGAAATACAGAGAGACGGCAGAACGTACGTCAAAAATCCAAGAAATTCCAAATCGCCACCTCAAATCAGTGAGATACCAACAAGCGTTCCTGCCGCTATTTCACAACCAAATTGCCATGAGCCAATCGGAATACTAAATTTTTCCGTCAAGCTTAGGCGAAATTCAAATTCGTCTCATTCGTTCGTGAAGGAGGCGTACGTCGATCGTTCGTGTCTATTCGGAGATCGTTTGTGTTTATTAGGAGATTGAATCAAAGGAATTCTAGAAGTTGCACCCACAGAATCACCTCAAAATTATCAAATTACCCTTCAGTTATTTTGTACATTGTACGTCTTACGAGTATTTTATGGTCAACTCATTGTACTCGTTTACAAATTTGGCACGCCCAGTGGGACCCTTCTACCTTTCATCTCTTTCTCCAATTTACCAATTCAAATGGCCAGTTCCAACACCAACAACAACAACAAGGCAGCAGCTAAGACTCGGGCTGCTGGAGCCAGCTCGTTGCCAACACCAAGAATGACCGATCCTTTGGTCACCTTCCCCTGCCGTCCACGAACACCAACAACCATCGTTGCTAGCCAAGCCAAGGGGATTCGTCCATCCCAGATTCCTGTGGTCATCCGCTCAAGACCGACCACCAGATCTGTCACGGGATCCCTACCAACCCAGCGCGCTGTGCAGATTCAATCGCAGGCGGAGCAACCTCCAGCCAGTCCCATAGTTTCTCCAACAAGGGTCCATCCCTCGAGGAGCTATTCGGCTGTTCTGACATCTCCACCGCCGATCAGTCCAGTGGCCAGCTCGGTCGCAAGTCTAGCAAGGAGATCTCCTCCAACTGCAAGCCGGGTCCCTGCGCTGATCACTCATTTCGAAGGAAGGCGTATCATTCCTTCCCCACTGCGATCGACCATATCATCTGGGGCACCTCTTGCTCCAAGTCCTTCTTCCCCCATATCTCCGGTCATCAGAGTTTCCGCGATGATGACACAAACTAAGACGGTGGAAGAATAACTGGCAGAACTCCAAGCTGCCATGAAAGAAAGGGACGAGCAGCTGAGGGAAAGAGAACTGCAGAGAGATCTCCAGATCGCTACAATTCTGCAGAAGTTCGAGCAAATCACAGATCGCTTGGGAGCTTCCTCCCAACCCATAAATGATGATGTCCAGGCGGGACCCAGTACTGCTGCCAATCCCGTTACGATCCCTCCTTCACCCATCATTCGTCCATCCCCGGCTCCCGAAATCCCACCAATGAGCCGGGAACCATTGCTCGAGGAACCAGGGGCGCTATCCTATGACACCCTGCAAGAAATGATTTCCAACACGGTGGAGCAAAAAGTACAGGCGGAGGGAGGACGATATCAAGCCTACACCAGGCCCTACTCCCGACGAATCTAGGCAACCCGTATGCCTGCCTCCTACCACCCGCCTAAATTCCAGCAATTCAGTGGGGACGACAACCCAAAACAGCATGTTGCCCACTTCATCGAAACCTGCAACAATGCAGGAATGGACGGTGACCTTCTGGTCAAACAATTTGGGCGATCTCTCAAAGGGAACGCATTCGACTGGTTCATTGAACTCCCGGTAGAGTCAATCGACAGCTGGGAACAACTGGAGAGTGAGTTCCTCAGCCGCTTCTATAGCACGAAGTGAACATTGACGCTGGTGGAGCTCACAAATTTGAAACAACGCCAGGGAGAGAAAGTGATTGAATACATCAATCGCTGGCGTAACTTGAGTCTCAACTGTAAGGAGAGCACCTCCTTGTCCACACAAACGTCCATCGGCATGTGTATTCGAGGGATGAATTGGACTCTGATGTACTTCTTACAGAGTCGGAAGCTGAGGGACTTCCAAGAACTGGCTACCGAAGCTCATAATATGGAGATCCTTATCCAAGAAAAGGGAGAAGGAAAAGCTGCAATGTCTGAGGCCGATAAGAAGCCGAAGTTCGTAAAGAAGGAGTACAAAGCTCCTGCAAAAGAAGAACTCGCCACCAACGTCGTCAAACCGCAAATGATTGTGGCGACTCAAAATCAAAGTATGGGGAACGACTGGAAGCCAAATGTCAGTCGACTCACCGGCGGTGCACCCCGTCAAAAATTCACATTAAAGGATAGACAGGCCAAAACCTATCCTTTCCCCGACTTCGACATTCCAAGCATGCTCGAACAGCTCCTGGAGAAAAACATGTTGCAACTTCCAGAAGCCAAAAGGCTGGAAGACGTTGGGAAAAGCTTAGATCCCAACTATTGCAAGTATCACAGACTGGTAGGCCATCCTATCGAAAAGTGTTTTGTCCTGAAGGACAAAATACTAGAATTAGCGACGCAAGGTCGCAGCATCCTGGAGACCGATGACAACACCGTGGCTTCCCACACTATCTTCGTCCAATCAGATTTCGGCACCAGAATAGGGAATTCAAGGACGAATATAAAAGTCTTCATCCCGCACACTGCAGGACCCAAACTGCGACCCACCGCAAAAGACAGGGAAGGGTGGGAAGTGGTAACCCGCAAAAAGAAACCACTTCCTAAAACCCCGATGAAAATATTCATCAAGGGTTATGCGGTAGAAAAAGAAGAATCAAAAGAGAAGAAAAAAGCCTAGTAGAAAAGAGGATGCAGAATATACAGACGTAAATCTGCCAAGGTCGAAGAAAAAATTTATCAGAGGAAGCCAAAACCGATCACTTTGGCTGATTTCTTCCCATCCGAATTCCTTACGCTAACCCCCGCACTAGTGGCCACTTGTTCACCTCAAATGGTCGAGCAAAGGCGTAAAGGGAAGGATCTGATGGGGTCCACCGATGACATTCACACGTGCTTACAGGACGTGTCTATTACCAATGCCTTACGAGATGACCTAGACTTGCCAATCAGGTCTAGGCAAGCTCTCATCAAATTCGTTGCGGCTAAAGATGACTGACATGCCGAGGTTGAGCAATTGAGAATGCGAAGACACGATGAGCAACCGGTGGAGCCACCACAAATCAAGGAAGCTCACTCAACATCCATTTCCTTCAGGGAAGCGGACATGCTGCTCGGAGAAAGGTCTCATAATCGACCTCTATTTGTATCTGGATCTATCAAAGACAGGTGGATCAACTGCATACTTCTCGTCAACGGGTCAGCCGTAAACATCCTGCCAATCCAAACTCTGAAAAATGTCGGGTTGGTTGCCAACAACCTCCAGGCCAGTTCATTAATGATTCAAGGTTTCAATCAAGAAGGACAACGAGCGTTGGGAACAATCAGACTGGAACTGCAAATCGGGGATATGATTTCTCACATACTGTTCCACGTAATTGACGCTCGCACATCTTACAATGTGCTGCTCGGGAGGCCCTGGTTACACAATAACAAAGTCGTTTCCTCAACCCTTCATCAATGCTTCAAATATTATCAGGATGGAGAGAAAAAGATGGTGTTTACCAATGAATGTCCTTTCACAGAGGCAGAGGCTTGCTTCGCAGATGCCAAGTTTTACTCAGAAGAAAAAGCTACTACTTCGAGTAAAACCAATCCTCCCAAAGCGGTCAAAGATGAACGGGCCAACCCTAAAGGGCAGACGGAGGAACCGATACTCAGGTATGTTCCTCAATCAAGAAGGAAAAAGGCGAATCTCCTTTCACTATCTGTGATCGAGAAGAACCAGCAAAGAAATTGAAAGCCTTAAAAGGGGCTGCTACTATCCCTCTGCCCAAGCTCAATAATCGGGGCATCATCGTCGAAGAGAAGCGGGGCTTACCCGATCTTCCTAAAACTCGGACACAAGGGTTTGATCCCAATGCCTACCGAATGATGGCAAAGGCAGGATCTGGATTCTCCCTCAAACAATTGCAAGAGAAACCGGTGGTGGTCGTACAAAATCTATCGCCAACCCAAAAGAACCTCCAAACGCAAAGATATTCATTTCCCTCCAATCGTCATGGGCTCGGCTATCAAGAATTCGAGCCTGTTGTGATTTCTGGCAGGGCCAGCGTCAATCAGGTGACGACCAAAAGAAAGGTTGCCGCCTCAGAAGGAACACGAACATCAGCTTTTGATCGGATCGACATCCCAGAACCACGAGTCTCGACCTTTGTCCGATTGAGTCAAGAAGAAAATAGACATCCGAACATTCCCTCGAGATCAAGCGACGAGCCTAAATCCAAAGGTACGGAAGTCTGGCAGAAAAAGGGGCAAGAAGAAAACCCTGAACCAAATATCATCACTCCAGCAGGAACGAAAAAACAAGGAGTCTTTCAAAGACTAGGGAGGCCGACGGAGCAACCCAAAAAGAATGTCTTCCAAAGACTTAAGGCACCTATACGAATCCCTGTGAGCCAAATATTAGGTAAAATAGGGGAAAGCTCTTCAAAAATAACAAGATGGCGAAGAAACGTCGAAACTCGAGTTGCAAGAACGAGTGTGCACGAACTATTGTGGTTTTTGTCGGTCGAACGGAGGTATTTGTGCTCCGCGTGTATCGACTTGTGACGTTGCCGGTGAATGCGTAGAGCTGCTCCGGTTGAACTGTTGAATTGCGACGGACTGCGAGTTGTTTGACTTCTATGGCTCGAAAGTGTTTCTCTGTGCACGAAGGTTTTCTTCTTAGTGAAGGATTTTTTAGACCTTCTCCACGGAGCTCCTGTGCGTGAGAATGCACTTGGACAAAGAGTTTTTCGAACTTGATTTTTTCCAACCCCTGCGACAAGGAACTCTTGGCTATTTGTAGCCTGTCCTCTACAGTTGTTGAGGTCGATCCTGGGAAAGGGGATCACAATCCCCTTTCTGCTGCCTTAGTTGGGAGAGGAGGAAGACCAGGAACTTCCTCGGTTAACAACCAGACTTGGTCGTTTGACATTTTGAGGAGATTTCTTGATGTGGCTGCTAACTATTGCTGACGCGATGAATTTATGCTGACGAGGGCGCCGACTGTACCAATGACGAGGCGGTAGGAATGGGCTGCACTGAGAGCCTTTTGAGAATCGACAAAATATACCCACGATCGTTGTTTGATGGATCGGTGGATTTCTGGACTCATCGAAATTGGGCCGTTCATATTTTGGTGCACAGAGTAACTTAAAATGTTTAATTTTTTATAAAAAATATGTAATTAAAAATGTTTAATTTTTTATAAAAATTATGTAATTAAGAAATTATATTAATTTATTTTTTATGATAGTTATATAACATAAAAATTTGTAATAATTTTAATAAATTATGTAGATGAAAATATTTTTACCCACCCATAACATCCTTATCACCTTAGACCAAACCCCAATCACGCCCTTGTTATGCCCCTATCACCCACAATGGCCCAAGGCCCAAACCTGCCCTTCATTGAGACCCAAACCCGCCCCTTCATCGAGACCCAAGCCCGCCCCGGCACCACTTCGGTCAATCCATGCAAGCAGGCCAGCAGTAAAAATTAAAATGAGAATTCGGTCATAGTTATAAAATAGATGGCAATCGTAAAACGCAACCGCTGACCAAAAGTGAAGAATAAGCAGAGTACTTACTAAGTTCCAACAACTCGACTAGTATTAGCCTGATCAGTCTCATCACCTCTGAAAATCCTAGCTAATTCAAAATCAGATATTTTCGCATTCATCTCACAATCCAACAAAACGTTACTAGCTTTCAAGTCCCTGTGAATGACTCTAAGCCTAGAGCCTTCATGAAGATAGAGGAGTCCTCTTGCAACACCTTTGATAATGTGTAGACGTCTTTGCCAGTCCAGTTCACATTTCTTTGTTGGATCTATAAATTAATTAAGGAATATAAAGGAAAAACAAAGAGTAAGACACAACAAGTTTTGGACTTCACTAATGATATATATCAGAAGTTAAAAAAGGAGCCGAACCGAAGAGAACGACATCCAAGCTTGTGTTTGGCATGTATTCATAGACAAGGAGTTTCTCATCTTTCTTCAAGCAGCAACCCCAAAGGCTAACAAATTCTTGTGCTGAAGTTTCACTATCAACTTGATCTCATTCTTGAACTCCTCTATCCCCTGCCCCGAATCACTCTTAAGCCTCTTGACCGCAACAATCTTTCCATCCGGAAGCGCTCCCTTGAGTGGGCTTTTGCATATAATACAAGTGGCCACCTTACCTTAGCTAAGCAATTCATCGAACAGTATATTTGTGTGTCCAAGTAGGAAAATAAAAGTAATATCTGTACCTTGTAAACAGGGCCAAAACCCCTTGTCCGAATTTATTTGCGGCAGAGAAGTTGTTCGTAGCTGCTAGAATGATGTGCAAATGAATAACTAGCAATTCTGGATTACTCATCCGATTGTCTGCAACTGTTTTAGGAGAACCCTAAGCGTTCGTGCTATTATGCGGCACCAGGTCATCCTCCGAAAACTGTGTAACCTTCTGTTTTGTATCTGCAAAGAAATTAAATAAAAAAAAATCATTCTTTATTTCTTAGCCCATTGAAGATTTCGTTATCCTCAAAATAAGGTAGTCAGCAAAGGGCACTGAAATCTACCAACACACCCTTTCAACGATGTCTCTTCCACCTACATAACGCACAACTCGATAAGCAGATTAATGCGAACGCCTTTAATAAGATGATGAGTATAATCCTCCACCCTGCATTTGGGTTGGGTGATAGAGAGCTTAATCTCTCATTAGAATTTTGATAATTATTAACGGGTAGATAGGTTTGGTCTAATACATATATATTTTAGCCAAACCAATTTGATTGCACCATCTTGGATCTAATTTTATAGCAGAGCTTAAAATAATAAGTATTAATTTTCTAGTTTTTAGGATTTTGAGTTGTCAACGGTGTATTAATTCTCTCATTTGACGTGCAATATCAAAATCTAGCCGTGAGCTTAGAGGACAAGTGTAAAATTAAATCTCCAATATTTCACCTGACATACCTTTGGATTTGATCCCAGTGGGAGCAAAGGAGGTGGGATTATTAGTTGGACTCCTTCGGGGATCATTAAATGGATAACGCTCGTGTCTCAAATAACAGTTCAAATCTATAATTCGTCCCCCGACCTTACCGTCGCAACAAATCCTCGAGGTCGAAGTTTTTTCCTGGAGACATCTGTTGCAGTTCACTCCGGACAGGGTGGGGGTGCATTGAGTGAGGCCATATATGTTTGAGAATGCATCGAGATGGACTGCTTTGGTGGCGAACCTGCGTGGATCAGCAGCAGCGGCTGAAGCAAGGTCGTTCATCATCTTTGTCAGCACCATGTAGAACCGATCAGGGTCCGATACATTCTCGGTACTTGTGAGCTAGAATTTGGAGGAATCAACCAACTTAGAGAATGAATTCTGGTTGGAGTAGCGCAAACGGCACTGCTCATACCATACGCTTGCAGCTCTGTTGGTCGGACAAAGCTGCCTGATTTCACGAGAGCCACTCTGTAGACAGCCTCTGCAGACGTCGATGGTGACATCCCCTCAACAGAGAACCGACCCATAAACTTCATCTCCTCTGCTTCCTCTGCTATCGTTTTCGCATCCCGGCGATGGAGCCTTACAGATGAGAGAAGGGAGAAGCAGATCAAGATTGGAGTGGAGAGAGGTTTAACCTTGTTGAGATCAAGGCACGCCAGCAGATCCTGAGTGTATTTAGACTGAGAGAGATGAAGCTCATATTGAGCTTGAGTTACCTCAATGCTAAGGAAATAGTGCACATTGCCCAAATCCTTAACCGAAAACTCCCTCTGAAGATTGTCAAGTAGGATACGAATATCCGACAGATTGCTACTTGTCACAATGATGTTATCAACATAAACAATTATAAACATCACCTCGTTTGTTGTAGATCGAAGGAACAGAGAAGAGTCAGGTTTAAATACAACAACACCCAATTCAATCAGATAAAGGGTTAGTCATTTGTACCAAGCACGAGGGCGTTGTTTCAGACCATACAACGACTTGTGAAGCCGACATACAACGTCAGGACTAGGTTTATCTTGAAAGCCTAGGAGTTGAGTCATATAAACCTCCTCCTCCAAGTTACCATGGAGGAAAGCGTTGTTGGCATCAAGTTGGCGGATAGACCATTGTCAGTCAATTGCAATGGAGAGGATTATCCAAATCGTGACCGGCTACCTCTTCTTCCAAGTTACCATTGAGGAAAGCATTGTTGGCATCAAGTTGGCGAATAAGCAATTGTCGGCCAACTGCAATGGAGAGGATTGTCCGAATCATGTCCGACTTCACGACTGGACTGAAAGTTTCAAAGTAGTCCTGACCTTCTTTTTGGTTGAATCCCCTAGTGACCAATCATGCCTTATATTTGTCAATGCTGCCAGCTGTCTTGGTCTTAACACAAAAGACTCACTTGTAGCCAATTTCCCAACGACCCTATGATAAAGAAATAAGAGACCAAGTGTTGTTCATTAGTAAAACATTGAACTTTGAATACATCACATCATGCCACTCAGGAAACTTCACTACCTGATTGTAACTAGTGGGCTCTGGTGGGAGTGAGGATGTTGGAAGAGGGTGTCTTTATGTGAGAAATGTACAAGACTTAAGAGAATTGGTCATAGATCGAGTTGTCATAGGATGGGTTGCAAGGGGTGCATTAGGGCAAGAGTCCAGTCTGGGTTCGGGATCCACAAGGGAAGGGTCTGATGGAGTTGATGATTCGGATGGAGGTAACATTGAGGGAGAAACAGGAGTAGGAGGCGCAAGACCTGGGCTGGTATGTGAATGTATAGGAGTTACGAGATGGGTTACTGTCTGAGGTAGGAGTTACTGTCTGAGGCAGGGTTGCTCGTATCGGATTTTCAATACGTATTAGGTAACTCAAAATCGGATATGTATCGCCCATATCAGAGATATGTATCGACTATATCAGTCGTGCAACACAAAATTAAAAGTTACAACCCGATACAAGTAAAAACAAATTCAAAAACTTATGAAAAAAATTATTATTTTTTTTCATTATTTACTTCATATTCATTTACATTTTCCATAAAAACTTATTAATTAGTTAAAAATCTAAATATACCAATCTACATGTACATTGAATATAAAATATTAAATAATTAATATTTAAAAATTTCAACTAAAATAGGTAAAAGTATAGGCCAAATGTGTGAAACTAACTCAATTTCATACTCCAATTTTTTTTTAAAAAAATAATTATTTGTAATTTAAGAGTAGTTATCATTTTAAGCTAATTGAACTATATCGACTGATACTTAATCTTTCAAGGAGAAATTCTCCTTCATTTGGTAACGAAAATATGTAAAATATAGGTGAAATGTGCAAAATTGACTCAATTTCACACCCCTGAAATTGCTGCTTAAAATTTCTTGTAATTTAGGAGTAATTAACATTTTAAGCTAATTGCTCAGTGTCGGCAAATACTGTCTACCATGGTATGAGGCATAGACAGTGTGAACTAATTTACTATCTGAACCTACATTGGCTTTTTAAATTTTGGGTGACCACACAATGATGCATGCAAAGACAAATGTATAGCAAACAACCAATTGTGCTACTTTAATTCAAAACACTTTTGTGCCAAGTTAGATAGAAATCTCATCAGGTTGTTTGTGATACCTCACTATTATGAAAGAGATTCCAAGGCCATACTAGTGCAGTAAGACAAGGTGGCAAGACAAGCTCCCAGACTTAGCCCCTTATTTGTAATTCTTCCAGAGGATGGAAGAATGATGGCTGATGCTGAGATTGGAGAATTCTGGAGTTCCTTAGGTGGCTTTGCAGCCCTTCCTAGAAAGGCAGCCGGAGACGATGATAAGAGCTCTGACTAGTTGATGGGCTGAAACAAGCATTTCAAAATAAGATTTGGCTTCAAAGTTGAGCTATAATTGAAACATGACAAAAAGTAGCACACCTAATGTTAACAAAATAATGAAAACCTAGAGTATTGATGGTATTGCAGCATTTTCAGTTCTCCACTAAGTTTGAGGTGAACTGAAAAATATCAAACAATTATAATGAGGAAAAGTCTATTCAGGGAGCCAAATATACTAATTGAAATGTGAGATATCCTAACTGAAATGTGAGATCTCTCAATGGTATTTCAGCATTTTCAGTTCTCCTCTAAGAAAAAATTTACAAAGAAAAAGAAATCATTTAATGAAGTAAATTAATGAAACAATAAGTCACACATATTTACTGACTCCATTGGGAATTGAGCCCAGCATGGGAAATACGTTCAAGAGTTAACAAGAGACATACGGAAAGAATAAAAGAGTCAACCCATTTCATGCTATGGTCTCCTTTTGAAACAAAAAATCATAAAGTTTTAAGATCTACAAAAACACAAAAACATTTAAGATTATTACGAAGACAATGACAAGGGAATTCCTCAAGGTCTACAAGAGGGACCAAAAAAATCATTTAAATGTTTCTTCATCTTAGACAACCTTAAGATAATCTTAAGTGACTCCATTGGGAATTGAACCCAAACTCTCTGGCTAAGCCATCGTCTAGACCATTAGACCATAGTCTTCTAGAAAAATTTATTTTAATTCAAACCATATTACAAGTAAAATAATACACTACAGGCAAGTTCAAGAGTTAAATGAATTTCTTCCCATATTTTTACAACCTAAACATCTAACAAAAAAGGAACTGTGGAAAAAACTGAAGTTTCTTTTCTTTGCATTTGAAACTACCTTTGAGCAACCATAAATCTCCCTCACGCTCATTTGCTCTCTCTCTCTCTCTCTCTCTCTCTCTGATCATTTGCTCTCTCTCTCTCTCTGATCATTTGCTCTCTCTCTCTCTCTGATCATTTGCTCTCTCTCTCTCTGATCATTTGCTCTCTCTCTCTGATCATTTGCTCTCTCTCCCTCTCTCTGATCATTTGCTCTCTCTCTCCCTCTCTCTCTCTCTCTCTCTCTCTCTCTCTCTCTCTCCCTCTCTCTCTCTCATTTGCTCTCTCTCTCTCTAATCTCTCTCCTCTCTTAATCTCTCTCTAACTCTCTTTGTCTCTCTCTCTTCTTTCTCTCTCGTAGTTACAAAGCTGGATTAATTCTCTCTCATGTTTTCAATTCTTCCACTTGTTAACAATACTAGAATGTTGATATGTGGAAAATTCAAGTTATGGTAGGAAAAAATATATTTATGTAAAAATATTTAATTCTTTTTAAAAAGAAAATTAATGAGGTTATAAGTATCCTTATGACCTTGTTCACTATCTAATTGACACATGATAAATCTCCAATAAAATAGAACTCCAAAAATTTACTATATTGAAATTAAACATCATATATAATAAACTTGTATGTACAAAATAAGCCTCAAATTAAAGAAAGATGGTGTATGTGTTATCTTGAAATTTAAAACAGTAAAGTAGCTTTTTTCGGAGCAAAATATACAAGGATTAAATTATTTTTTCTTTGAAAATTTTATAAAAGGCAACCATTTTACACTAAAAAACAATGATTATTGTATTGATTGTACTTATCGTGTCACAAAAATATGTATTACCATGACAACCGATGTGAAACTTAACAAAATTACACATTTTTAGAGTTTCAACAGATTATATAAGGCTAGAACCTGCTTTATCCAACTTTTCCTTCTTGAGAAAAGTTACTTTATATTATATATATAGAAAATCCATTGTACCAAGGGCTTATCAAGAGAACAAGTTAAATTTGCTTCGAGGGGGATGAGATTAAAGCCTATTATTGAGTTAATATTGGTGGCAACCCAATATGTCTGACTGGTTATTCCATGACGAAAGTTCAATGGGTAAAACCAAGCTAAGTAACTGGTAGGAGCACCAAAACTAGTGAACTTATTCAGGTCCCATCTCTAGGAAGTTGGTGCTCAACTAGAATCAATTAAGGATGGTGCAATACCTTAATGATATCAAGGCTATTATAGCAGGGTAAAGAGACGAAGTATACCCTTGGAGATATCACAAAATGTGAGTATGACTGTGGGGCCATAGTCTGTAAGAGAATCTGAGCTTATTCTTTGAAGAGATATTCACATCACAAGATACTTGCGCATGGCCGTAACGCACAAACCTGATTGAACTCATTTTCAGAACCATCACTAGGTTGTTCGGTGTTTCCAAAACCTATATATAAAGTCCAAGTTCAAGACTTGTTCACTTAGGACTGTTATGGGCGTCGAAACATCAACTAGATGGAAGTTCAAGTCCGCAAGACACCTTCACTAGTACATACTTGGCTTTTGGGGACTGGCTAAGCCCATCCTCAAATACAAAAAGGTCAGTCACCAAAACATGGGTGATTGATAAACTGTCCCTATATAAATGTCACTCATTCTTTAGTCACCAAGAATCTATGGTGACTGATTATATCAGTCCCCATTGTGTTTGCATCTATGGTTACTGATGAACAGTCCCTATTAGAACTCATTGTGGGAGACTGGTGGCCACTCACAAATACATTACATATGGGGACTGATATCGAAGGGAAGCCTCAAGCCAGCTCAAAAGAATTTCAACCATCTCAGCAATTAGTGGGAAATCTTTCTCGAGTCAACTTCAACAATTGAGCCTTGTATGGAAGAAGACCACAGAATACCAAAACAGAACTTCAATTTCCAGCCAATAGGGGACATCGAGAGCATGGAGACTAATTCCGTGGTGGATGTTATTGGTGTAGTTTCTTCCATCAACCCATCAAGTTCAATAATGTGGAAGAATGGTACTGAAACTCTCAAAAGAACTCTGCAGTTGAAGGCTATGTCTGGTAGGAGCGTTGAGGTAACTCTATGGGGAAACCACTGTAATGCAGAAGGCCAAGAGCTACAAACTATGTGTGACTCCGAAAACTTTCCTGTTTTTGCTGTGAAAGCTGCTAGAGTCAATGATTTTAATGGGAAATTGGTTGGCACACTTTCTTCTAGTCAATTATATATAAATCCCGATTTTCAAGAAGCGCGGATATTAAAGGAGTGGTTTGATAGAGAAGGAAAACACTCTGCTTCACAGTCTATTACCAGGGATTCCTCTGGTTTGGGAAGGGTTGATATCCGTAAAACTGTGGCACAAATCAAGGATGAGGGGCTTGGAAGATCTGAAAAGGCTGACTGGATATCTGTTATTTCATTTATAAAGACGGACAGATTTTGCTATGAGGCCTGCCCCTTGCTAGTTGGAGATAGACAATGCAACAAGAAGAGACATTTTTTAGCTTAAATTGACAAGCAACTGACCACCTTGTACAATGTGGACATTTTGTTTGATTATATGGAAAATAGTTTTTTCAAAAAAAAAAAAAAAAAAAAAGAAAGAATATCTTCCTCCGTGCACACAGCTAAGCAGCTGCTACATGTTACGTCCTAGCAAAGTAGGGATTATCAAAAGCAAGGCAGCATTGGCAAAAACCCTGATGGAGATTTTCAATCGTCCAGGATAGGGAAGTGGCTACACCAGTAGTTTTCTCATTATCTGATTATTGTGGCATTTTATTCTTCTTTAGGCTTATAAGCCTTGTAATGAAATTTCCAAATAAATGCAAAACAACAAACTACAGATCTCAGTCCACCAGAAGTGAAAAAGCAGATTCATTTAGCCACTCCAGGAGTTGTGACGATGCAGACATGCATAATTCCAACAGAAACTGAACAAGTCCCAAAAACAAAACAGGGTACACGTTTGGTTTACCCAAATCTCACTCTTCAGTATCTTCTGTTTCTATTTAATTGAACTGGAAAAATAACAAAACATACACACAGAACCATATAGAGTGCATATCAAATTATTGAGAGAGAAGAAAATAAATGAAAGTTTAGCCCTTACATTTTCTCATTGAGAGATCCGGACTGGTCTATGAGGCTTTGGAGCTGACAAAATGAAAAAGTAAGAAATCACAAAGTTATAAAACAAATGCAGTTAAATAAATATCCTGATAAAACTACAAATACCGTTGGGGTTTCCTTGATCATAGAAAGTCCGTAAAAGAGAAACAGCTTCAGACACCATTATCCCTCCAGTGCACATGAACCCCTTTTGTCCACAACCTTTACTACTGTCAAGGAGACAACTTTAGGCAACTGCACCAGGATAGGAAATAAGTATGTGTTTCCTTTTTTAAGACTTTTATCCGAGCACACCACTTTCAATAGTGTTTTCTCATGAATTTTATTTCAAATGCTACATCAGCAAGAACTTTTTTTTAATATAATTAACAGGAATTATTAGTTGTATTCTGAGAGATTTCTTCAATTTATCAAGTGATGTGTAAGAATAATAGCTCTAGTAAACAGGAAATGTCCCATTTTACCAAGAAGCCTCAGTTCAGTTAAAATTTTGGAAATTTGAAAGTATACTTACCGCATCCTTGACAGTGACATGCTGCCTTGGGATATAAATTTATTAAAATAATAATAAAAAGACAGCAGATATGTATATCAAATCACTACAAATACCAAGATGCAAAACAACCTAGAGAGACACCAACAACTGCTTGTAATAAAGGGAAAACACAACCGGAGCATTTTAGAGCATCAGTAATAGAATATATGAGACAAATCTGGGTAATCGATCAGAACTGCCCACATGAAGAGACAAGATGGATCCACATCCTCCAAATTTATCATTAGCACAACCATAATAAACAGCTCTAATTCCCAAAGAAAGAGTAAACAGGATTGTAAAACTCAGCAACAATAAAACACTATTTCATGTGAGATAAGTAAAGAGAATTGCATAACCAAATCACTAAGGCTCTCATAAGGACCTAAGCTGAATTAATACCTACAATGGATAATGCTGATGCACACATAATACATGGTTCACATGTGACATAAAGATCACATTTGGAGAACTTCTCTGCTACTTCTAGAGGTGAAAATCCCATACTTTGCCACTGTTGAAGTAGAACATCAATTGCTTCCAACTCGGCATGTCTTGAAGCCTGTAAAGGGAAAAACAGGACATTGAGTAAATAAATAGAACCTGGAGGGAAAACATGAGTAGCTAAAATTCTTATTTCCTGGAAAATGAATCCATATTTAAGTCCATACATTTCGTGTCTCTGTAGTACGGTTGCTGCCTGATGAAAGAACCTTTCCATCCTCCACAATTACACAGCTGGTCACATAATTCAGAGGCATAAGTAATAACAGCACAACTATACTATGTATAATCACACTCAGAATATTGCAAAACAAGCTTAAATTAAATACCATGACACTCAGAATTTTTGTGGCTAACAATCTAAGAGAGAAAACTAGGGCTTTGAGTTTGGCAACTGAGAAAGGACTAAGGAGGAAGGGTTTTCAAGTCAAACCAAAGTGAGAATGTGGTTAAATCAGCCCCCCACATTCACTCTTCAGTCTCTCGTGATTCATGGACAAAAAAATTTGTTGATCCACACACTGCACTGACCAGCAAATGGAAAATTTCCTCCAAAAACTTAGATTAGCAAATTCAGTAAAGCAAGAACCGGCAGTAGGAATGGAGCCGTAACAGTTGCTTGTAAAAGTTAAAAAAGGAAGACCGACAACGCTGGTTTGCGTGTAGGACTTTGAAGAGATCGCTAAAATCTGAGACCACAAGTTTGACGAGGACTGAATTCCAATATTCAAGTGCACGCCCAGCATGCTTCATGAATCTGGATCAGGAACAAAAGGAAAATAGCCACAACAAAATCATGTTTTCGGTATAAGGCAAATCCTACATTGGCAAGCATGGTTTTACATACCAGACGTTCTATCCTCTCTCTGGAACCATGGCTACTGGTGAAAACACAAGTCAGGGCTACTGAACATAAGAAACTAGACATACCCAAAATATTCTTCCACAAAGTTGGCATGCAGATCTTAGACAGCAATGACTCACCAAACATGGGATGATCCTAGTTCACCATTTACACACACTTTTTTCTCAGCTATAACTATATTCAAATCAGGGAAATAAAAGGGAATAAGTGAGGCAACAAATGAAAGGATGATAAGCATTGTCACTGTTCTGGAGATTTTGGTTGAAAAATGAAATACCACAACTAAAGTCCACATGAAGAAGGTTCAGAAGCAGGACACAGGAGAACAGAGGAGACTTAAACCTTCAATTGATTTTGGAAGAGAGTGATGGATGACAAACCTTACATCAGGCTTATTAATACCTGAAAAAGACATGTAAATAGTTATAAATTTATAAACCATTTGACTCCATATCAATGATGCCAAACAAGTAGAAAAAGGTATAGTTTTCATACAGGTTTAGTTTTTAAATCACCAAATGAATTTGTTAGCTTTAACACACCCAACCATGTCAAGTTAAAACATGGATCAAGCTGAGATACTAAGAATAAAAAAGTTCAAAAAATATTTCCAGGCTATGTTTAGTTTTCAATTTTGTTCCTACACAAATTTTATCAACAAGAGAAAGCAGAATACAAACTAAGGTGGTTCCCTTACAACAAAGAATTGGAGGGAGACTTTGGCTAATCTAAGAATAGAAGTCCAAAAGGCAACATAATGAACTACCAGACTAAGAATCTCTCAAAACAGTCCAATGCCTCGAAGGTTTAGTTCTCGTGAAACAAACAGTATCTGTAAGTTCTACCTTACAAGGGAGTTATAGCTGTGGGAGGTTTTGGGTTCACTTCTCCACAACGGCATAGGAGTTTATTGAAGTTTGTGTTTGGGAGTTTGTATTCGCCAGTGCAAAAAAAAGTTCTACTTTACCCACCCAATGCATAAAACATGGTTCAGCTTGAAATATTCAGAATAATAAGTTCAAAAATTATGTACCCATCCCATTTGCCTAAACATAAACAGATTCATTATTACAAAATACGAAACATAAACAAATCGTTGTACTGGTACATGCAAAAGAAAAAGTCCACATTTTACAGAAGAAGACGAAGTCAATGGAAAAGATCAGTTTCAAACTTTCAGAGGCAGTGGCCCAGGATCTCCAATGTCCAATTATTACAGAAGAACGATAAATTTTATTTTTCTAAGAGAAATGCATGTAAGAATCACAAGCTAAAAAGTAAGAAAATTCTTACCTCTGCTCACAGTGGGATCAGAGATATTTTGAAAAAAAAAAGGGAATGGAGGTCAGGTTGAAAAAAAAATATCAACACCTAAATTTCACGGAAGCCAAGAATCACCTCAAGAATCATCAGGCATATGGCCAAATGTTGTGGTTTCGCCGGCCCAAGGGGTATTCCGACGCGGAAGCGGCACTCCACAAAGCAGGAAGTATAAGGAAACGGAGCAGAGCCAGAGTCGACGGCGATTGACTAAAAGAAGAAGAAGAAGAAGATACAAAGAGTAAAACAAAGAAAAAATTAAGAAGAGAAGTGAAATGAGAGATTAACTCACCATCGATCGACCAAACGAGAGAAGAGTAATGAGAGCTTCCAAATCAAACGATGAGGCCATTGCAGCGGTGAGCACAGGCGACCTTCGATCGACCAGCCGGCTACAGGTTCCAAACTGTAGGGTTCTCAACTCGATTTCAGTTGGAGGTTCCAGGAAAGAATGGTAAACCATCGGCTGATATAAACAGTCTCAGTCTGGTTAACTATCGCCAAAGCCAAAATATTTGGTCACAGTTAAATGTAATCGCCTGTATAATATGAAATGGCGATTGTACCCCCGAAGTCACCTTATATTTAGCCGGTAACGGTGGCTACATGAAAATAGTGGTGACTGACAATATTTTATAGTCACTATTAAAAAAATCAATCGCCAAACTTTTTTATTTTAGACTGACGTTAACTAACCCGTGCCTAGGGGTGGACGTGAGCCGAGCCAGCTCGTGAGTAGTTCGGGCTCGGCTCGACTTTTACTCGGCTCGAGCTCGTTTATAACGAGCTTGAGCCGAAGCCGAGTATATAAAGGAGTTCCTTTTGTTATATGAGCCGAATTCGAATTTTTTTACTTTTATCCCGTAGGCATAGCACTACTGACACATTTAATAACTTTTATTACCTATATTTAATTTTCCATTTCTACCCCACACCCATCGTAGTGATTTTACCTATTTTTAATGGCAATTCAGCAATAAAATAGGAGTAAATTTGAACATAAATGTTTTGCCCTTTTCCCTTCAATTCTTTACAGAATCGTACCTTTATTATTTTTCCATTTTTACCTTTATAAATAAAACCATCCTAGTGATTTTTTGCATCCATCCGTGGCAACCCATTAAAAAACCTTTGTACAAATGCAAAATTTAGTGTACTAGACAACAAATATTTTTATATCTTCCTCTCTTTCTTTTTTTTTTTTTTTTTTTTTCCACTACGTCTGAGTAGGCTCGAGCTCGAACTCGAATTCGATAAATTTAATCGAACTCGAATTCGATAAATTTAATCGAACTCGAATTCGATAAATTTAATCGAACTCGAGTTCGAGCTCTGCTTGAGGCTCGTCCCGAGCTCGAGTTTCTGCTATTTACTCTTAGTCGAGCCTGAACTTCACTAAGTTCGGCTCAGCTCGACTCAAATCCACCCCTACCCGTGCCCATAAAATCAATAAGACGTTATATGTAATATTTTGAGACTGGCTTTGAGAAACCAGCCACCAAAAAGGAGTTTTGTACTAGTGCTTTTATGGGAAGCTAAAGTTTTATCCATTCTTTCCAATTGCCATTCTTGTGTTATGACAATTATCTCCTCATTTAAAATGGTGGGGAATGTTGTATAGTTTTAAATGATGTATTTCTTTTTATTTTATTTTGATTTTGAATTTCTCTTAATCCCACATTGGGGGATAAAATAAATGAAGTTGGGGATTATAAGCCCCAATGTGGATTCAAATTATGTGCTTGTGTGAGACAATCACACACACACACACTTTCATATGGGCCCATGCACAAGTGTGTGGTCTTACACGAGTGTTGGCCCATTGGTGGGCCCACATATGTTGATCTTGGGCATGGGTCTATATATGTTGATCCATATCTGATATTTTATCAGTGATGAGTACAATTTGCCGACCAAGGTACTATTTATGTTTTATTTAATTTATTGAATCGCACATTAGGGGAAGTTGTTAATTATGGTTTAGTATTTGTTAATTTGTATTATTTTATGAGGTTTGTGAATGATTTTTACAACAAGAACACTATTTTTTAACTCAATGGAGCACAACTAAAATCCACTAGGTAGTGTTTGACATTGCTCTTTGATAAAGGACTCTTTGAGATATTTCTTTGAAAAAATCCTTTTTTGAAAAGCTTCGTCTTTGTAGCTCTTTCAAAGGTCTAAAAACTCCAGATTACCCAAACATAATTTTTTTTTTTTCAAGAACAACTTTTTCCCTTAAAAAAAGAGCTTTTAGCCTCCAAAGAGCAATGCCAAACGCGTGCTGAGAGGAGTCGAATCAGACATATATTCTAGCTTTCCGTATGTAGAAACATATTTAATTTGGAATGTGAGAGCTGCCATTGTTGCTATGGAGTTATTGTTTGACCGACACAAGACTGAGACTGTTCTGAGAGCTTGTTCTAGAGTTATTAAAAGTGACGAGTCCATATATATTACTCCCTCCTCTCAATCTCATTAATGTCTTCATTTGTATTAATGAGGACAGGATTGTGGTCGATCAAGATGAGGAAAGAAGAAGCAGCATACATGCATGGAAGAGATAAGGTTGGCCGGTCGGCGTCGCGTGATGTTGCTAGAATGAAATATATATTAAGACAAGGGTGACAAGCACGTAGGTACGTAGTATATCAATGGCACCGCAGTACTCTTTAAGACTTTTGTTAGTACCAGACATTACGAATTGACTATCTTGTGACAAAATTAGTTATGGAAGATCAAGGAGATCAAGGCGAGAGATATATATGGTATGTACACAAATCAAGAGTAGTCTAAACAGAATGATTGCGTTGACACTTGAAGAAATTGCAATCTGTTTAATAAAGGTGAGATTGAAGATATATAGAGAAGAAGGTCACGAAAGGAAGGAAGAGAGGCAATTTGTTTACATAAGGTGTGATTGAAGATATATAGAAGAGGGTCACGAAAAGGAAAGAAGATTGAGAAGATCATATCAATCTGATTAAATAAGGTGAGACTAAATTTATATGAAGAAGAGTGTCACAAGAGGAAGGAAGAGAGAGAATCATGGACTGTCAATTAAGCCATGATTAGAGGATATGCCATAAAAGGGGATATGTACGAGTACAAATGGGTATGAAGGCCTGAACATTTGACACAACTTCTGAGAGAGCTATTCCGAGTATTCAAGAGAAGTTCGTGTGTTCCTGAGCGTATTTGTTCTTCATCAATTAGCTTTCTGAGAAGCGGTCGAGGAGATGAAGACGGAGTTTCACCCGCAGTTTGAACACCCTTGCTGAAGTCTGTTCTGGAGACAGGCTGAGTCTTCCACGTTGGGAGCTCAAACTGAGGGGGAGCCTCAGTAGGATAGTAGCGTGACCACTTACACTGAGTGGGTCAGGTGTGGAAGGTAATCCACGATTCTATGAGAAGGTGAATCAAAACTGTATTGTCTTTGTGAAAGACTTGTAATCAGTTATCACTAGTGGATTGTTACTATCCCGGGCAAGAATGCCCTGCAGATTAGGAACAGTTATTCCGAACTGCGATAACAACTTGCTTGTGTTTGCATTGTTCATTATTTCTCGAGGTGTTTAACGCAGAGTTCCAAACGGTGTTTTAACACTTGTTAATTTATACTAACCGATATCATCAGAACAATTTTTCAACTTTAACTGATGTAGTACTATAGCAATGGCATCGCATAGTAGTACTATAGCCATGAAAACACAATTGGGGAAAGAGAAGAATACGCAAGTGGCGCAAGCACGAAACTCTAGTATATATATATGCATTCACTACATTTGAGCAAGAGGACTTCATATTTTGAAACACAACGCTAGGAAGAAACATGCATGTCACCTTTATGTAACTCATGATAGATAACATGTGATATATATGTACATATACTACTCTTACCTTCATTTAACCACCAAACCCTTGCATATGCACATTGATGCATATGATTAACTCTTAATGTATATCGAAATACTTCAATTCAAAATGATGCACGGGTATAGAAACCAAATTAACTAGCTAGCGACTAATCAATACTTGGTTAGTAGAAAATAATAGGGTTAATTTATTACTTGGAAAATAAGTTCGATCTAATATTGACTTCACTTTATTGTTAGTAGTAAATTATGCTTTGAATTATGACTTGGGATAAACTCTTTGGTAGATATACACAACTTTAATTATATAATTCAAAGTAAACCCGAGAACCCACGAAACTCTTCTCTTCGGCTGAAGGCAAGAATCTGAATTGCCAAGGTTGAAGCTCGAACGAAACTTCAGGTACGTCTTATTTTTCCTCCTTTCTACTTCGATTTCTTTTTTCTGTTTATCTGGATCTTTCTTTATCTCTTTTTGTACTCCCAACACCATCAACTCGATCACCCCACCTTCCCTGTTCTCTTCTGTATTTTCTGTACCATCCCGATCATAGCGAGCTCCGAACAAAAAGATAAGGGCAAAACATCGTCGCTTTCCTTCCCCCTCTCACCGATTCCTCACCCCTCGACAGCATACCCATCCCACCTTCCCCGACTCTCCCTTGACGCTCCCTGATTTCGTCAAAGGGGTCCAAACAATACAGAAAGGAAATCGGGCTCTTTTAACATAAATTTCATTAGGTAAGGAAATTCAGTTCAACATTTCATTAGTATAATGTATTATATTTTCTTCATTCTCTGGAATCTTAATTTCAAAGGGCTGTTACATGGGGATCTCACATTTCAATTAGGATATCAGTTGCTCCCTGAATAGATTTTGATCAAATTTAATTTAAAACCCGACTTGACCCAACTAAAACTTGACGTGTTTTGACAAAAGCCGAACTCGACACAGCTAAACCCGACTTTTTCACACTATTTCTTTTTATAATATATAAATAAAAAACAGAAATATGAGGGTTGGGTTTGGCTAGACCCAACCCAATATTGGGTTTGCATTCCCAAATCTGAACCCGACCCGATATCGAGCTTACATTCCCAAACCTGAACCCGATCGAGTTTGTTTTTATTACTCTAAATAGGAGAAAGTCGCCAAATTTTTATACATTTCACATCTATCTAGTTATTGTTCCTTTGGTCAATGTGCCCAGCTAAGGGCTGTTAGAAAATGGTGACCCCCTCCCCCTAGTCATGCTTGTATGTGTTTTGAATAATTTTTACGATTGTCCATCTCCACAACCTTACCTTCGTGTTAATTGATTCTAAAAACACAATCTTTGTACTTGAAACAACTCAACAGATGATCATTCACAAAGTTCCAACAATAGTTGCTGAAAGAACTAAACTCCTCTACAACCTGGCAACTAGAAGCATGTGGTAGAGATACATTCATCAAGGGAGTGAACTAGTAGAAATCAACACTAACGAAACGAAACATCCACAAATACTTGTCAGATAAGATTTGTGGTGTTGGCTTGCAAAAGACATATCCATGTGCTAAAGAAATCTTCATATATACAGCTTCAGATATGATCCTGTGAAAGAAAAAAAAAATATTATTTAAAAATATTATGGTTAATATGATATTTTTATATAAAAAGAAAAGTGTTAATTGTATTTCTGATTGGCAAAATTTTGACAACCTCAGGGTAAAAGTTAAATGTACAGGTTCCCAATTTAAACTCATGGATAAGTGAAAGAGATCAGAATGAATCTCAGGATAAAGACGAGACAAAGATAGACATCATCCAAGGTTGAGGACATTATTAACTATATAGATCTTTGGGTTCTTGAAAGAGTTACGTTGTACACTGAAGAAGAAGATTACCCAGCGTGGAGTTGAGGGGGAGCATTGAATATTATCTCTGATGTTGTGTGAATAATTTACTGTGTGCAAAGTGAAGTCTTCAGGCTTAATATCAAAGAAACCATTGACAATTTCCATATCTGTCTCGTTCTGAGAAGACACCAACTTGAATATTCCCTGTGCAAAGGTACATTGAGGGGGAGCCTCAGTGTAAGGGAGTCACAGTGATCTGCTGTTGAAGCTACGTCAACAACAATCTGAAGGTGGGAGAGTTGTTCGAATCATAGACTGGAGGAGGAGAACACTTTATTTGTCACTTGTAAGTTACTCTACATCTCTCACTAGTATATTTGTGCTCCCGAACTGAAAGCCCTGCAGATTAGGAATGGTTTATTCCGAACTGCGATAACAAGTCTCTCTGTGTCATTCGTAACTTTAATTGTAACGCATAGTGCAACTTCAAGTGTAAGTACACCAGTGTACGAGTGTAGTTACACTCCCACGTACACCGATCTAGGTCATCTGTTTTCAAGTGGTATCAGAGCAGGATTCGCAGGATTCCAAGTCTATTTGGAAAAAAGATCTTGTGACTAGTTTCGGTGGTCATGGTTGATTTAATGAAGGAATGAACGTCTAAAACTAGAGCCTCACCGCTAGATGGAACAAATTACTCATATTGGAAGGCACGAATGCATGCTTATATTCGAGCCCCGGATGAGGGGGCTTGGAAATCCATCGAGAAAGGATGGACTTTTCCTACAAAGGTAGTAGGAGAAGGTGCAGCCAAGAAAGAAGTATTGAAGGATGACTCTGAGTGGACAGAAGAAGATGATAAGTTGTCCAGTTGTAATGCAAAGGCGTTAAATGCTTTTTTTGGTGGAGTAAATGCAGATCAATTTGGGAGAATCTCTGCGTGCCAGTCTGCATAAGAAGCTTGGAAGATACTCGAATTACATTTTGAGGGGTCTAAGAGTGTTCATCTATAAAAATTACAAATGCTCACAACACAATTTGAACTCTTACGCATGCATGAGGATGAAACAATACTCCCGTATGAGGTAAAGATCAGAGATATTGCTAATCAAGCTGCTACATTGGGAGATAAAATTCCTGAGAATAGACTTGTACGTAAAGTTTTAAGATCACTTTCTTCGATATTCAAGGTGAAAAGGATTTCCATTGAAGAACATAAAATTGTGGATACCATGAGTATGGATGAATTGATTGGATCTCTGAAGACGTTTGAAATGAATGAAGAAGCAAGTGATTCCTACATAGGAAAGAAAAAATCTAATGTTGCATTTAAATCGATGGTTTCAGAAGAGAAAGGACAGGAGGAAGTTGATAGCTCTTGTACTACTGTAACCTTAGCTGAGTTGGATGAAAGAGTAGCTCTGCTGGCTCAAGTTTTGAACAAATTTATGAAGAAAAAACAAAAAGGTTTCAAGCCTAGTGAGCGTAAGCAAGTAATTAGTATTGAATTCCAAAGTAAAAAGAAAGTGGTGTTATGTTTTGAATGTGCAGGAAGAAGACATACTCAATCAGAATGTCCTATATATTTGAGAAAGAAAAAGTCGTTGGTCGCATCCTGGAGTGAAAAGGATGATAGTGAATCTGATAATGAAGATTGTAACTTAGTGGTTTTTACAGCTAAGTACAGGGAGAGTTACATGACAGAAAATGAGCATAACAAGACGTCTGTGAGTGAGCATGATTATGAGAACGAATCTAAGGAGGATCCTGTTGAAGATATTCTTAAGCAATGGGAAGGGCTATTAGCAGTAACTCATAAGTTGAAAATAAAAATAACCTCACTAGAGAAGGAGAATGATCAATATGTGAAGGTTATCGCTGAAAAACAACTTCGAGTTCTGAGTCTTGAAGAAGAGCTGAGGAAGTCTCGAGATTTGGTGTCTAAATTTAATACTGGTGAAAAGCAACAGAATCATAGATTAACTCATAAGATACAGCAGAGGGATGTTCGTGGGCGTGGGTATCAAGTACACAAAGATATGGTTGCTTCACGAGATCATAAAAGAGGCTTTACATCAGTTTGTTACTACTGTGGAAAATGTGGGCATATTAGGAGGTATTGTTATAGACTTCTTTGGGATCTGAAAAAGAGTGGGTCTAAGCATGTAAAAAGAGAAGGTACTCGACTTGTCTGGGTGAAGAAGGAAGTTGGATTGTATGCTGCTCACTCAATACTCACTGCTACTACGAATGGTATATGGTATTTTGATAGTGGCTGCTCTCGGCGCATGACTGGGAGTGCTGCTTGTTTAATAAATCTGACCCTAGCTGACGGAGGTCAAGTTACCTTCGGTGATGGTGCTGAAGGAACTGTTCTCAGAAGTGGAACTCTCGCATTGGAAGGGATGCCTAGTTTGTCGGGTGTTCTCTTGGTGAAAGGATTAAAGGTAAATATGATCAGCATAAGTCAATTGTGTGATCAAAATTTAGTCATGCAGTTTACAAAAGAAGGGTGTTGTGTGTAATAGAATCATAGATTGACTCATAAGATACAACAGAAGGATGTTCGTGGGCGTGGGTATCGAGTACACAAAGATATGGTTGCTTCACGAGATCATAAAAAAGGCTTTACATCAGTTTGTTACTATTGTGGAAAATGTGGGCATATTAGGAGGTATTGTTATAGACTTCTTTGGGATCTGAAAAAGAGTGGGTCTAAGCATGTAAAAAGAGAAGGTACTCGACTTGTCTGGGTGAAGAAGGAAGTTGGATTGTATGCTGCTCACTCAGCACTCACTGCTACTACGAAATGGTATATGGTATTTTGATAGTGGCTGCTCTCGGGGCATGACTGGGAGTGCTGCTTGTTTAATAAATTTGACCCAAGCTGACGGAGGTCAAGTTACCTTAGGTGATGATGCTAAAGGAACTATTCTCGAAAGTGGAACTCTCGCATTGGAAGGGATGCCTAGTTTGACGGGTGTTCTCTTGGTGAAAGGATTAAAGGTAAATCTGATCAACATAAGTCAATTGTGTGATCAGAATTTAGTTGTGCAGTTTACAAAAGAAGGGTGTTGTGTGTCTGACCCTACAAATCAATTCGTTCTAAAAGGTACTATAACAGCTGATAATTGTTATCAGTTGCAGATTTTAAGACAATGTAATTACAGTAACACAAATGTCATGAGCTTGTGGCATAGAAGGTTGGGACATATTCATGATAGAGGGTTGCAAAATCTAATCAGGCTTAATGTTGTTCGTGGATTACCCAAACTTAGTCGCAAAAATTCTCTTGTGTGCAAATGATGTATGGAAGGTAAGCAACTTCGAGTGTTACATCCTAGTGTTCAGTATATCACTACATCTTTACCTCTTGAGCTGCTGCATATGGATCTCATGGGGCCAGTTCACACCCCAAGCATTGCTGGAAAGAGGTATGTCTTTGTATGTGTTGATGACTTTACACGGTTTACATGGGTTGAGTTTCTGAAAGAGAAATTAGAGACTTTTAACATTTTTTTCAGTTTGTGCAAGAAATTGATGACTGAAAAATAGTCTCTTATTGGAAAAATTGTTCGGATTTAAAGTGATCATGGAAGAGAATTTGAGAACATGGAGTTTGCCCAGTTCTGTAATGCCCAAGGTATTGCTCATGAATTTTTGTCACCTACCTATAGAGTCTACTTCAAGAAATCAAACTCAGTAATTGAATCTGTCAATGTGAAAATTGATGATCAAGAAGGATGTTAGGTTCTAGTGGATCTTCAAGTGAAACTGTCAGACAGGCAGGCACATGTTCGCCTGTTGATACAGGGTCTGATGCACATACTATTACAACTACAGATTCGTTTTCAGTATGTGATACAACGCCAGTTACACATCAGAATTCAGCGGTACAAACAGAGAAGGATACATCAATTGAGTCCACTATAGAAAAGATACCTTATGTTAGAGTTCAAAAGAATTATGCTACTAAACTAATTATTGGCAATATACATGATGGTATTAAAACCAGGGGAAAGAAGGATGATTATTAGATTAAAGCGATGCAAGAGAAACTTGAGCAGTTCGAGCGCAATGAGGTATGGACATTAGTTCCATGACTAGATAATGCTAATATCATTGTGACAAAATGGATATTCAAGAACAAGACTGATGAGTCTGGTAATATTACTAGAAATAAAGCTTGATTAGTTGCTCAGGGGTACACTCAAGTTAAAGAAGTGGATTTGGATGAGACTTTTGCACTTGTTCCTAGATTAGAGTCGATCCGGTTGCTGCCAGCAGTAGCAAGTGTGATGCACCTGAAGTTACATCAAATGGATGTTAAAAGTGCATTCTTGAACGGATATCTGACAGAAGAAGTATATGTGGAACAACCAAAAGGATTTTTTATCTTAAATATCTAGATCATGTGTATCGTCTCTCTAAGGCGTTGTATGGACTAAAACAAGCTCCGAGAGCTTGGTATGAACGGTTGTCTAAATTTTTATGCTCTACAGGTTTTATACGAGGAGGAGTAGACAAAACCTTGTTCATTAAGAAGAAAGAGCAAGAGCTGACAATAGCTCAAATTTATGTGGAGGACATCATATTTGGATCCACATCAGAACACCGGTTGAAAGGATTTGTAAGAGATATGCAAGGTGAGTTTGAGATGAGTATGATGGGAGAGTTGGCTTATTTTCTGGGGTTCCAAGTCAGACAGAAAGAAGATAGTATTTTCATTTTTCGAGAAAAATATGCTAAGAACTTAGTGAAGAAGTTCGATCTTGAAGGGTCAAAGGCAATGAGAACTCCTATGAGTACTACTGCCTATGTCACAAAGGATGAAGAGGGGATTCCTGCAGATGCTACAATGTACAGAAGTATGATAGGTAGTCTGTTGTATCTTACGGTCAGCAGACCAGACATTAGTTACAGTGTTGGAGTGTGTGCAAGATACCAGTCGGCACCTAGAGAGTCCCATGTGAAGTTAGCTAGAAGGATCATCAGGTACGTAAAAGGAACAGTAAATTGGGGACTTTGGTTTTCTAGAGACTCAAACACAGTACTTGCTGGTTACAGTGATGCTGATTGGGCAGGCAATGTAGATGATCGGAAGAGTACATCGGGTGGATGTTTTTATCTAGGTAACAATTTGGTTTGTTGGTATAGCAAGAAGCTGAACTCTATCTCTCTTTCCACAGCTGAAGCAGAGTACATTGTTGTTGGAAGTTGTTGTGCTCAGCTTATATGGATGAGTCAAATGCTAGCTGATTATGGTGTTTCCAGTGGTGCTCTTATAGTATACTGTGACAACACAAGTGCAATTAACATTTCGAAGAATCCTGTACAACATTCAAGAACTAAGCACATTGACATCAGACATCACTTTATTCGAGATCTTGTGGAAGACGGTAAAGTTATATTAAATTATATTTCTACAGATAAGCAGCTTGCTGATATTTTTACACAGAGCATGGATGTAAAAAAATTTGGGTTCCTTAGAGGGGCTCTTGGGTTATGTTGTATCTGATACTGGACGAGGAGGTGTATCAAGTAGTGTAACAGGAATATTTAAAAAAAAAAAAAAAAAGGGGCAAAAGTGTCTTTTGTTGTCGTGGTCTTAACTTAAGAAAAGAGAGTTTTTCTCTTCATTTTTTTATTGGTGTAGGGCGCAAGAGGCGAGCACGAAAGTTTTAAGGAAGAAGGGGAGCAACTCTCTCATGGGGAAGCAACACTCTCAATCAGAAAGAAGCAAGATTTCGAGGGCGTGAGCAGAAGGAAGAAAGCTGAAGTCTGAGTTCGTGACTCCAATCTAAGTTTTTCGCATTCTGAAGGTTTGGGTGGTGTGCATCCCAACAGAAGTTTATCAGGTATGTCTAAATTTGTATCTTGTGATGTGGGGGACGATCTTACGAAATCAGGCTCAGTAGATGTTGAAAATGTTCTGGGTATCTCAAGTCAGAGTACTAGGGTCGAACAAGAAAGTGAATCAACTCCGGTGTAGTTGTATGAAGAGAGGTCACAAGGGAATCAGATGATCGAACAATGTGGTTTGATTGAAGCCCTAGTTTCTGTGCATGAATCAGTAATGAATCAGCTTTCGGATGGGGTTGTGAATGATAATCCTACCTTGAAAGATATGTTGAATGAAATTATTGGTACACGACAGAGTACAGTACACCCGTGTGTACTGGGACTTGTGGAAAAATTAGTGGTTGAAGAAGTGAGCACAGAAAATTCTGAAGAGAAGATAAGTAGTTTTGAAGATGAAGATGTTCCTTTAATCATTTCTCAAAGAAGGTCACAACTTGTAAGTGATTGCTCTCAATCAAAAATGGTTGTAGGAGATATCAAATCACGTCTTCGTGAAAGTACTATTGGAAAAGGATAAAGGGGATGCGTTCAGATGAATCTCCTATTCAAATTGATGAAGAAGAGGAGAATGTTGAAGGATTCACGAACAAATTGGGACAGGGAAGTCCATGTCAGTACCTGGTGCTTCGATGATTCAGAAAAAGAAAATGAGGAGGTTGATAAGAAAGGTGGTTGAGGACTGTTCAACCTTAAATACTCGAATTACCAGACAGAGATTGAGTAGAGTTACAATAGATGTTATAGCTGCACAAGACCAAAATGTTACACTTCCAAGTACATCTAGAGATACTAAATCAAGGCAAAGAGGAGTACAGGTTGCAGCACCAGATACAGGTACTTGTTCAAAATCTCAGAATGCACGGTTGGGTATGTCTTTTGATCAAACAATGGTGTCGTATAGTGAGGTCTTTGTAACTAAAGAGGCTAAAAAGAAGTATGCAAATCTTACCAAAAAGATCTTTCGAGGTGAGTTAGCCATCGTTACAAAAGAATTCAAGATTGTTCTGCCTCTGTTGGAGAAGCTTCAGCTCAGAGGTACAATTTCTAATTTCAAGTCATATTCTGAAGAGGTAGTTCTAGAATTTTATTTTAATTTAGAAAAGCCAAAGAAGGATATTAGGAATCATGTATATGTTAGAGGTCACTGGTATTTATTTGATTCCAATATAATTAGTGAGTATCTGCAATTACCTGTGTATCCCGAAGAACTAGACGAAGAGGAAGATGATATTATGTTAAGAGAACTCAATGGTGGTAAACTCAGTGTGTGGCCAAATTCGTATTCAATCCCTCGTCTTCACTAGTGCCGAAATATGCAGCTCTTCATAAGATAGTCGTATGGAACTGGCTTCCTTGTACTCATAGAGGATGTTTGAGTAAACGACTGATTGATTTCTTATATCAAGTAGGCACTGAGCAACAATTTAATGTAGGTGTCAGAATTTTTTAGTATATTCTTAGAGTGCCTAAGTCTGGAGAACAATTACGTATTGTGTTTCCCTCATTAATTTTTGGAATTCTTGAGAAACAGAAGTCCTTTGGGTTGGCTGAGTTCAAGCTGACAAAGAATGTAGAAGTGATTCAGAACAAGTCTTCTACAATGCCTAAGTCAAAGCGTACTGTCACTACTAAAGAGACTACCGCATCATTGCCTAGTGACTTCTCTCCACAGTGTGTAAGTGTACCCACCAATATTTCTGATACATTGACTGCAATTCAAACTGATAGTGTTATAGTATCTTCTGGTGTATCTGTGGCTACTAGTACTCTTCCAGTGACTGAAGCAGTACCAGTGTCAGGTACAGTATTTGATACTCCTGCTGATCCAGCTGTGTCTGGACTGGGTGGTTTGAGGCTTATTCTAGAATTCACAGCCTTAGGAAAGTCTTCGTCGAGTTTGGCTCCACCTCCGTGGCCATGATCTCCGACAACTCCTTTGAATGATAAAATGATGGATTTCCTTCGAAAAAGAGGTGAAATTGCACAGGAGGTGGTTCAGTATGAGAAACTAGCTTGCCTCAAAAGGCATGAGGTTGCACTTATAGATCATCTGTTGGAGTTTGGTAAGTTGAAGAAAGTATGAACAACTTGCTGTTTTGGCGTCTTTTTTTGGGAAGTTTTTGTCATTTTTGTCAAAAAGGGGGAGTTAAAGCAGTATCTTAGTAGATTGTGGTTGCTGGAATTTGCTAGATAGGTTGTTGTAATTAAAGGTACTACTGATGTGATTCGTGGTTGACATGCTGTTATTAAGGTGCTACTGAGGTGGTTAGTGGTTGTTGTAAAAAATGAGCCAAAGGGGGAGTTTGTTAATGTGTGTGTATTTCAGATTGGCTAAATTTTGACAACCTCAAGGTAAAAGTTAATTGTACAAGTGTCCCGATTTAAACTCCTGGATAAGTGATAGAGATCAAAATGAATCTCCAGATAAGGACGAGACTAAGATAGACATCATCCAAAGTTGAGGACATTATTATCTATATAGATCTTTGGGTTCTTGAAAGAGTTATGTTGTACACTGAAGAAGAAGATTATCCAGCGTGGAGTTGAGGGGGAGCATTGAATATTATCTCTGATGTTGTGTGAATAATTTATTGTGTGCAAAGTGAAGTCTTCAGGCTTAATATCAAAGAAGCCATTGACAATTTCCATGTTTGTCTCATTTTGAGAAAACACCAACTTGAATATTCCCTGTGCGAAGGGATACATTGAGGGGGAGCCTCAGTGTAAGGGAGTCACAGTGATCTACTGATGAAGCTACGTCAACAGCAATTTGAAGGTGGGAGAGTTGTTCGAATCTTAGACTGGAGGAGGAGAACACTTTATTTGTCACTTGTAAGTTTCTATACGTCTCTCACTAGTATATTTGTGCTCCCGGGTTGAATGCCCTACAGAATAGGAATGGTTTATTCCAAACTGCGATAACAAGTCTCTCTGTGTCCTTCGTAACTTTAATCGTAACGCATAGTGCAACTTCAAGTGTAAGTACACCAATGTACGGGTGTAGTTACACTGCCACGTACATCGATCTAGGTCTTCTGTTTTCAAAAAGATATGATTCATTTGAGTGTGAACAATAAATTACCTATTTGCATTTGGAAATACTAGAAGTGCAGAAAGAAGAACTTATATATGACAAGGCAATAAGTTGTTGACCATTGACTACAGATGCATTTAACAAGTTTAGTAATTGCATTACCTTTAGTATTTGTTTGGCATTCTCCATGCACCACCGCACACAACTTTAGTTTAGACAGCGTCATGTCCCTTCTTGTAGTGACATGATCTTTTTCTCAGAGAACTTAGCAATTGAAAGAATATATATCAAAGTCATCAAATAACTTCCTACAAACAAAGCAAGTCATTTACTAGTATTAGAACACATCCTTGGTGATCAGCTCAAACAAGGACCCAGACATCGTTCATAAAGCATAGGCCTTTTTTAAAAATAATTAAAATAATTACACTTTTAACAACCCAAACTTATTTCTAAAATAAACAATTTCAACAATTGATCAGCTTTGACCACGTTGGTCAAAGGACACATTGGCGACACACTAGCGCATTGGCGCCAGCATGTCGCCAAAAAGTTTTTAACAAAAATCCCACTGGCAGCAAAAACCAAAAAGAGAGAGGCGACTTCTCGATGCCGCCTCCACAAACAAAACTTAATCAGGTCAGCGAACTTTTGAAATTTATTTTTCTAAAAACCACTGGCGGCATTGAAATGCCGCCATAACTGAAAATTGTGACTTAAACTAAATTTTACGTTCAATTCTTCACTTGAGACGAGTAGAAGAGATTGAAAGAGAGGTGGCTTCGAATGGCCGCCTGTACAAGCGGCATAGAGAAGCCGCCTTTTTGTCCCTAGTGAAGGCGGTTTTATGAAGTTGCCTTCTATTTTTGAATTGTAGGCGGCTTCCTAATGCCACCGTCAAAGTTTTTTTTTTATTTTTCTTGTTGTTTTTTCTCATTAACCTATTTTTCAACCTGCTAACAATATATATTAAACAACATATAATCAAAATAAAACTAAGTACTAAACTCACACAAAAGAGATGGAAAATAATACAGAAGTCTATAATATAACCCATTTGAAAACAATATACCTGAATAAAAAATAATATACAAAACATTGTCTGAACAATCAATGCAAATACCACGCTATGGTAATCATATCACAAAGTTACATACGTACCAATCTCTCCTCAGTATAACTTTTAGCATGGTATATCATGGCTGACTCCATCGGTGGAGGTGATATGAATCATCGAGTGACCGACAAATACCACGCTATGTACTCACTGGGAGAATGTCTAGGGGTGTGTACACGGCTGCCTGTAACAATAATATCCTCACGTGCCTGCCACCTAGTGATGTAGTCACGATTGTATGTTGCCCAATCCTCCCTAACTCGCCCTTTTCAAGATATGTGAGTAACATGCTCGACATCCTCTCGGGGAGTCACCTGCTCAAAGTTATAAAATTAAAGTTCGTTCTACAATAGATTATAATTGAACTTGTGCGTCGCGACAATCACTTGCTCCAACCCGAACTATAGCATCACACGGTCTGGAATGTGCATCTCGATGATCTCAAAGCATATCAATAGCGTCTTGGACAACCAAATACATCTACCATCTACGCAGATAGCAGGTAGATACTGCGAGAAATCTATGTATGACTGCTAGTTCACCTATAAAATATTATAATAACTATTACCGACGGCTTAAATTTGGTATCTGAATTGTCAAAATTGTACAAATGTAAAATAACTTACCTGATAGTTCCAATAGTGGTTCAACTCTGTCCTGTAAAGGACTAGGTTACCACAAGGGTTTGTGGCATTCGTCCGTTAGACGTTCCACCTAAAATACCTGTAAAAGTTATTTATAAAAATTTTCTTTTAGTTGTAAAAAAATTATTAAATTGTATCGAGATATACCTGGAACCTAGAGGGCCATCCTGCAGTGTCCGTTCCTCTAAGAGTGTCAGGAGTCCAATATGCAAACGTTCCTACGCCTACAACTAGTACAAAGTTTTAATAGAGTCAATGTCTTACTCCTTTAAGTTGAAAAATTATTTCAAATTATAGTTTACCTGTATAAGGGTGAGGCATTCAGCAATGCCGACCACTCCAATGCGACACGCCTTCACGAGTTCTCAATAGAAGGCAAGTGTTGCCCCTCTCCCCCCCCCCAAACTGTACCTCTCGATAGTCTGAAAGTCCTCGAATAGCGCCAAGTATGCCATGTGAACCCCTCGGGCACTACCATTCGAGAAGATCGTCGAGCCCACAAGATGGAGGAGGTATGCTCGTGCATGCCGCTGTATCACCTCATCGGGCACGTCACTGGGACAAAACACAAACCTCTCCCAGATCCACGCAAGTGACGCCCAAAAGTACCCTGGCCAACTCCATCCAGTCTCCCCGAGTCGAGCCGGTCACTGCGAAGCCGTCGTGTAGTCCCAAGAGGACAACCACGTCCTCCTAGGTAATCGTCATCTCATTGTTCGCCAGATGGAGGGTGTTCGTCTCGCTCCTTCATCTCTCTATCAGTGAGGTAATCAGTGGTTTGTCCAGTCTCAACCACTAAATTTTGAATAAGGCACCAATACCCACGACATCGATGCACGACAACAAGCACTCGTCCATCGGCCAATGTTGTAATGTTTGGAAATGCTAAGTGCATTTCAGGTATCCTGGGTTCTAAAAATGAGTAATAGTCTTGTTGGTGTATATTTATAAATAAAACATAATTGTTATTTAGCGTAATGTATTAACCTCTCCATGTCAGATGGTCTTGCTTATGTGGGAAGACTGATTGTACAAAAGTGTGGTGTCCACTATCACAACCTATATAAACAACAAAGAAATCAACTGAAAACATGTATATATATGTCATATAAAAGCTTAAAGTATACATTACCAATGACTAGACCCCGCATGAGAACTCTATGCACTGTCCACAAAGGGGTTTACAAGCACGTCTGTTATGGCCAGGTTGTTTACATTTACTGCACAAATATCTTTCATTGTTATCTCTCCAATCCATAGAATTCCGAATACGAGTGGACACTGGCCTACCCACCTCCCTCAACTCAGCTGGTGGCACGTCAAACGCTTGTTCGTACACCCGTAGATTTGTAGGTGCATGATAATACTCGGAGGTCAGTTGATGAAAGTCATAATGAATTAGCCCACACAGTACAAAGGCATGGATGCACGGAATTTGATAAATTTGGAATGATCGACAGGTACACTCCTTATGTAGAATGTCAACCTTATGCTCATCCCTATGAAATATCCCACCACCATAGGCAACTACATGCAAATGTCTAACATCCTCCACAGTAGTCTGTAAATGCATGTCTACCAACGAACAAAGACGTGTGGTGATCTATGTAACCCTGTCTCGCCTATTTACAAACCATGCATTCATCCGATAGAATATCGCCGATGTTAGGCCTTGTACAGGTAACCTTCGTGCTCGATTCAATAGTGAATTCATACTCACAGAAGAATTTGTCGTGAGCTTCCCAAATGATAATCCCATCGTAGGCAAGGGCCCACTGCTCAAGGCTCATTCCTTCAGTCAACTCCATTTTTGCTTCAGGATATGCTTCTTCAAGGTTTTGTATTGCAACATCGTATTCCTCCACTATCTGTGCACTCGCACACCACTATATCATCTTATCCAAGTCTTTCACATTGTACCGCTTATTCAAATTGGCAATGATATATCACACACAGAACCTGTCTATGCGAACGTGGAAAGACATCGACAACCACTCTGATGATGTCAATGTGACAGTCAGAGATAATGCACATCGGATACCTCCATGTAACCACCCACTGCACCAAACAAGTTACAAACCAAGTCCATGCATCAATATTCTCTTTCTCGACAATAGTAAAGACAAGGGCAAACAACCTATTATCTCCATCAAATGACGTAGCTATCTATAGATAACCCTTATATTTCCCATATAAATGAGTCTCATCTATACAAAGAAAAGGTCTACAATACTGAAATTCATGAATAGCCGGACCAAACGCCCAAAACACCCTGTCAAAACACACAAACCGTCTATCTCTCACTTGATCATCCGTGGTTATGAGGTTATATTTAATACTTGTGTTTGTGTCTTTGATTGCTTTAAAAAATTGAGGTAATAGGTTGTAGGACTCCTAATCACGAAATACAGCAACTAATGCATTGTTCCTTGGCCTCCATGCCCTACCATAATTGACCTGAATATGATACCTATCCTTAACAAGCTGAATAATCTCATATGGTGTCAGTGTGAAATTTGTCTTCACGTTGGGCATAATGAGGTTACAAATAACTCTAGAAGTGCACAACCGATTATCCATGCACAGCTCATAGTTCAAACAAGTGTGTTCATCATTGCATCGTCTAACTTTTCATACCTTACACTTCTTACTGAATGACGCATAGATGTACCATGGACTCTGATCACCCGTGCAACGCGCAGAATAAACTGCAGATCCCGATTTCAACACCTTGAATTGGAGGTCTTTTAATGCAGTAGTCTTTCAAGAACAACTGTAATGCGTTCTTGCTCATAAACCTCTGACGGATTCCAACACCGACGAGTAACGAAACATTGTCTTCATCTACGCCTGGGACCATTGTGTTCATATATCTCACATCCATGTTCATCTCTCTGATCCACGTATTGGAGTAAGGCTCATCATTTTTCTCTAAGGGTGGGACTCTCATGTTAGGTAGAGAGATCTCAACCTTTTCTTCTTCATTAATTTCATCCGTAATTGGATCCAGCCAAGCATCCTCACCACTAGAAATGTCATTAGGGTCCTCTCTTTATTCCTTGAATTTAATTAGAATTTTATTAACTACTACTGCGATATAAATGTAGAACAAAACTTCAAACAAGACTAATATAATTGTTCTCACCTTTCTTCTTAGATGAATTCCACAATAGCTCATTCACTCATAGTTCACAACGCGTTAAACGAACACGTCGGCTCTAGAAGCATAAGTCTGGTTCTCTCCCTGCTATGTTTTCGACCACAGTACCGTGCTCAAAAATAAATTTGTCATTAACATGACAACAAGTAGGCACGACAACCATCTTCAACTAAAATTAAGCAACAAACATTTAGGATTTTCAATCATCTCAGTACTTGGTAATCACAACTCTACCAATAAAATACAAAACTTATTAAAGGATTCAATTATTACAACTCAATATAATTGTAACGCATATTTTGTTTGAAAAGATCTCCCCTTTCAAAGATGGGCATTGATATGCTTTTACCGACCATGAAAAGGAGAAAACATACAGACTGTATATTCAAATCTGATCAATATTATTTTGCTTGAAGGGTCAGGTGATCAACTAATATTTTTTTTTACTATTTCTTCTTTGACCATTAATAACCTACAAGCTAATTAATAACCGAATTAAAAATTTCTTCATGTAAAGCCCTAAATTCATGCAAAGCATGAAAACCAACTCTAAATCAACGAAAAAACATAAAATCGAACTCTAATCAGACATAATAGAGTGCAATTGAAGAGTTTTGTACCACAAAAACCCTAAACTAGCATGAAATCAAAGCATCTTCATGTAAAGCCCTAAATCCACGCAAAGCTTGAAAACTAACCCTAAATTAACGAAAAAACATGAAATTTGAACACTAATCACATGTAATAGACTGCAATTGAAGAGATTTCAACCACAAAAGCCCTAAACTAGCATGAAATCGAAGCTTCTTCATGTAAAGCCTTTAAATCCACGCAAAACATGAAAACCAACCCTAAATCAACAAAAAAACATAAAATTCAAATGCTAATCACACGTAATAGACTAAAATTGAAGATATTTCAACCACAAAAACCCTTAACTACCATGAAATCGACGACTATTGAAACCCTAACCTACTCAAAATGAGAAATTCACTTACCTTCGCGGGCGTACGGTATTCAATTGAGGTTATGCAGCATTGATTCAGTGTTAATCGACGTCCAAACAAGAGAGATTAGAGGCTTTCACGACTGTTCCGCACGTCGGGTTTGAGAAGAGGTAAATAGAAATTAATGAAAAGAAAGGAAAGATAGAAATAAGACTGTAAAGTTGGGTCTGAGTTCTATCCCAAAATGACTAACCAAAGTTAGGAAGCCTCATACCAACTTATAACCCAGAATTCTTTTTACTCGTTTATGTATGTGGGACTAATCTCTAACACTCCCCAGCAAGTGTAGGCCTACTTTTTGGGCTCTAACACTTGGAAAACATGGGTGGAGGCCCACTACGAGTACCCGCTCTGATACCATCTAAAGTTGGGTCTGAGTTCTATCCCAAAATGACTAGTCGGAGTTAGGAAGCCTCATATCAACTTATAACCCATAATTCTTTTTACTCGTTTATGTATGTGGGACTAATCTCTAACAAAGACGTCGTGATGGTATCGTGATGGCGCCTAAGTGTAGGCGGCATCAAGATGCTGCCAACGGATGAATTAGAATTCGAAGTACAAACACGGGATGCCACCAATAGATAAATTAGAATCTGAACTTCAAAAATAGTTTAAGTGTAGAGAAGCGGCTTTGATAAGCCACATGTCTATTTCAGTAGTGGCAATATCGAAATACCACCACTACTCTTTTAAAAAAAAAAAAAAAATAGAATTTCGGAGACCCTTTTATTTTTTTATTATGTGTTCTTAGAGGTCTCTATCCTTTTAATTTTTTGTTGCTGGCACGCTGGCGCTTTGCCGATGTGTCATTTGACCAAGGTGGTCAAAGATGATCAATCGTTGAACATGTCATTTTTATAAATAAGTTTGAGTTGTTATTAAATTTGTAATAATTATTTAACAAAAAACCACTAAAACATACCGGACAAAATTAATGAGAAAAGAGAAAAGAACACATACTATATTTGCCGTAATCCAGCTTACATCTCTTCTCAAAAAACAAGTGGACGGAGGATGGGCTGAAGGAAGCTCAGACTGTTGTCAGACTTCACGCCAGTGTGTTTCGTTCGAGTTCGCAAATCTACTTCCTCCCACGAGAAACACTTCTTATGGAATCCGAAGACGCGATGCATCAGCAGAAAGTTTAGACCTAGCAGCGCCCGCCCTGGGCAGCTTCAACTTGCGATTCACGTATTACATAGAAAATTATTATATGACTACATGCACAGTCTACACTAATTGTCATGCACCAAAATTTCTTCATGTGGCTTGTCGCTCCATTTTTGGAACAAGCATGCAAACTGATTTGATTGCTCATTGACTAATATAAATATTCTCAATAAAATTATATAGTTCAATTAAAGAGATTGACAAGATACATGCATGGATAAATATGGTTTAATTTCCTTGTATGTGAAAAGCTAGCTAGCTGTTCTAGCTATTTTTCGTCCGTGCATATATATATATGCACCAGAAGGGAAGCTCGATCAGTCGTCGTCGTTTAATTCTAGCTAGCTACCATATATATATGCACGCACTTAGTATATATTATGCGAGGAAATGCATGATCCATCCTAGCAAGAGCCAGATATTGAAAACTTGTTAATTAATTAGTATCGCTTTAATTCGTACGTTACTAGGTAGGATCCATAATATTAATGTACGAGGATTAAATATTAAAGTACTTAATGGATTATTTAATTGTGTCATGGGATTAAGATTAATTTTTGGAATCTTTAAGCAGACAAAATGCATGCATGCATGTATGTAATTAAAAAGATGATGGCCAAATTAACATGGACAACCATAATACATAATTAACAACACGAATCAATATATATATATATATATATATATATATATATATATATATATATGAAAGTATGGCCTTTGCCTCATCTAGATCTAGATCCGCGTACACAGTAAATTTAAGAAGAGTCATAATTGTCTTGTAAAGTGCGATCGAAGACTACTACTACATTTCAGTCAAGGATTAATCATCATATAAAGACTTCTCCATTTCGAAAACATATAAAGGCAGGCAGCCATATGCCATATATGGTCGGAGCTTATTACTAGAAAGCATCGTTTGAAATCATGCACGTTGATAACAAATAAAGCTTAATTTGACTTCCATGCAACCACTGCACGTACGCAACCATATTGCCTTCTCTAATAACTCTCCATTTTACTAGATCTAGAACAGATGGAAGTTTTTTTTTTTTTTTTTTTTTTTTTATTTATTTTAATTTAAATTTATCAAAAAAAATAATTTAGAATTTATATATAACATAGTAATGATGTCAGCCTTTTTCATACCGTATTAATATGGCACAACACAAGCAGATCAAAGGGTTACGTTACGTGA
The DNA here is from genome assembly GCA_019845555.1 of Aristolochia fimbriata. NCBI lineage: Eukaryota > Viridiplantae > Streptophyta > Magnoliopsida > Piperales > Aristolochiaceae > Aristolochia > Aristolochia fimbriata. The sequence continues at coordinate 20,240,598 of CM034079.1, forward strand.
TGGTCCCAAAGCGAACCCACCAACCACTTCCAAGTTCGGTAGCAGCTCAACGGATTGAAGCCCGGCCCGCCCAGTCCCCACCCTTACCTCCCTCACCTCTTCGCGGTCCAAAGGACGGCAACCTGGTCCCACCACCGGCCCTGCCGTCCGTCCCGGTCCAAACCCGGGAGGCGGACCTAAGCCCTCTCCGGCGCCACGTACGCGAGCCGCACATTCGCATGTGCCTGGCAGCGCGGAGGGTACCGCCACGTGCACGACGCTAGGTGCACGTGCATGCAGTAGGGCCGGGGGGTCGTCGAGAGGATAGGAGGTACACGTGGCGGTATCCGGAGCCGGGACACATGATTTCGGTACCTACCCTTTAGCATGTGCGCTACACGACAAAAACACACACCCGTTCTCAGTCTCACCCAGGCCCGCACCACCCGATAAATGATTGACGCGGACGTCCCCGCGGGTTGGAAAACTATTTAAAAAAACAAAAAAAAAAAAAGTCATTTTATTTTTTAAATAATAAATGAGAAAAAAATATATATATTAAAGAGGATAAAAAGTGACACACGCTCGATTGGGTGACGAAACAGAATCTGGAGACTTTTCTGATCCTGTGTGGGGCCCGGACGCCGTAGGGGGTTCGCTTTTAAAAAATCCGGTTTCACGTGGTCCGGTCGACCGGTAAAGCCGTTGTTGCGTCCCAAATTCCCCTACCCGATCCGCTAAATTTTTTTCATCCGCTCCTAAAACAACAAAAAAATAATAATAATAATAATTAATTTCTTGAAAATAAAAATTATATTTTTATGTAAATAATTAATCATGAGGGGGAGGAAGAAGAATAAGAAGAAGAAGAAGAAGAAGAAGAAGAAGAAGGGCTTAAATTTAATTTAATGGAGGCGGAAATGGAAAGCGATCATCTTTTCCGGCGGTTCACATGAATGAAAATGAAACAAGCAAGATTCATTGAACAAAGAGGTGGAAGACGAATTCCGGATATCCGAATCCCTTTTTGTCTCTTTCTTTCTCCCTCTCCCTCTTCTCGAAAAAGAAATCACAGACAAAAGCTACGTTACCACTTACCAAAACCCGTCGAGGGTAAGCAAGTTTAAAACAAAAAAGAGTGCCGAAACCGCTTTGTCGGGAATAATTAAAATTAAAAAATAAAAATAAAAAACCACGATGAATAAGGGGGGAATTTCCGGTTTTCCTCGAAAACAATTTTGTCGCCCCCCGACGCAGAAGAAGACAACTCTCTGGGTTGAAATAATGCTCCGACCTCCTCCGACGCTTTATGCTTTTGTTTTTTTATTTATTTAATTTTTTTTTTTCCCGGCTTCTGCTACAGGAAAAGCATATTCAATTGTGAACTGGGTCTGCCAGGATTTCTGGTAAGATGAAGCAGATAAAGAGGGAGGAGGGGTCAACCTTGTAACGGGTTTCTTGAGCGCTTCGTCTGGGAATCTCAATCTAGCTTCAGTAGGGAAGGGGACGACCAGGACCTTCCTGGGGTTTCATGTGCTTCTGGGAATCTCAATTTATGCTTCTGGGTTTTTCTATTATTGGTGTCTCATAAGGCTCTAAATTTTCAGTGGTTTTGAAAAGAAAAAAAGGGGTTTAGTTGTATGGAGCTCCGGATTCTCTTCTCGGTGTCACTGGATTCGGAAGATTTTAATTTGTGATAAAATTAGAGAGTTTTACAGTGGATAAATTTGTACCTTTGAATGATTCTTTATTACCAAATCATGAAACCAAACTCAGACCCTTGGTGCTGTCGATTCAATAACAATAACCAAAGCATAACAACTGTTCGGAGCCTGGTTCAGAGGAGTGGGAATTACTTCGCTTTTCTGCAGGATCCCAGCAGAAGATCTGCGGAAATAAAATCCCTTTTGACTAGGATTGGATTCTATAAATCAACAAAATCGCACTGAAAGGAAGTTTATAGATAGAGTAGGGACAGAGGATTGTTTATCGGAGATGGAGATGGATAATCGAACGTTTCGCAAGCTGGGGTTCCAGTAAAATCTGCAGGATTCGTTAAAAGCTTACCTACCATATATTGGAGTAAAACTTGCGGGAATTATTGTAAAATTTGCGACTGTTCATGAGATAATTACATGGTGGGTTTACAAAGATAGATAGGTTTCGGGGAGAAATTTCTGGTCAATTTTACAGTCAGAAGGCCTTAAAAGGAGGGGGGGTTTTCTGGGTTTTTACGGACACGGAATGGCAAGTTTCCTAAAATTTTCTTCTTTTTTTTTAATTTTTTTTATTATTATTATTATTATTTTTTGGCATGGATGTGGATTGGTTTTCTGGAAGTATGTGAGAGACCTACCTTTATAAGAAGGGGCCAAGATCCTTGTCTTCTTAGAATGGTTGAAAGTCCTCGGGGTTGGAGAAGGAAGAATGGAAGGCATGGCCCTTTGGAGTTATCAGCAGGTTGGTTTCGTTTCTGATCACTGTGTTCTTTTTCTCTGGGAACAGAGTTTTGCAGTTTCTGCTCCCAATGTATCTGCTTCTGTACATTTTCTCGGGCGTTTCTGCCTTTGTTTTGTTTCCTTCTTGTGAATGAGAGGTAGTACCAAAATTTAATTGTCCCTCGTTTCAGATATCTGTTTAGTCTTTCTTCTCCTTTGGAACTTTCGTAATGCTGGAATAGAAGAGACTTCCGAGTTACTAAAAAGATTGTTCCTTTGATTGCTTTCACGAACTGGAAGTTGGATTTACTGAAAATATAGGAATTGGGTTCTGGAAATTTAGACGGTCAGTAATGGCGACCGAAGAGGATGATCAAAGCCATCAATTTTGCAGTCAAAACTCATCCACTCCTCATAAATTGTATCCGAGTTCGTTTTCTCTTTCTCAAATTCTGAAAATGTCTTCTCTCTTGACAATAAATGAACGGATTGAATGTAGTCTAACCAAATTTCTTCCGTCTTTCTTTATCTCCGGACCGAAATCATTGGCGAGTCTCTGCATTCGATTTGCAAGCATTGATCTTTTTTGACTTGGGTTTTTTTTTTTCTGTTTCTAAATCTTTTTCACTGAATTCTGTAACCCGATTCAGAACATCGACGAGCTGAAGCAGTTGCTGATGTACACCTCTTTCGAGCTCGAGGCCGCGAAGGAAGCGAAGAGACGGAACGACGAAACCGAGAAGCAATTACTGTACCTCCTGAAAGAGACTTCCCGGGAAAGAGACGAACTGAGGGAGCAGCTTCAGAAGTTACTCACCAAGCTCTGCCAAACAGAGCAGCCCTGCTATGTTGTTCCCAATCTCCAGTCTCCAAATGTCGGGATCCCAAAAGGAATCACCAGCAGCAACGATTCGGACAGCCTATCCGAGACCTACAACAGCCATCTCTCTTCGTACGGCTCCCCCGTCGATTCCTTGCTCGACGGCGGTTCTCTGCCGGAAATGTCCAACCTGAACATTCCCGATTCGAGCAACATCGCCGTTCAGCAAGAGTACCCTGCTCCGACCCACATCGATCGGGCTTCCCTAATAATCGATCAGATAGCCATGAAGAGGAAATTACCCGAGAGGGGAAAATTCTTGGAAGCCGTGAGCAATGCGGGGCCGCTTCTGAAGAACCTCCTCGTCGCGGGTCCACTGCCTCAATGGCGGAACCCTCCGCCCCTGCAAGCTTTCCAAATCCCCCCCGTTGCGATCAAAGGCCGCAGTGCCCCCCCTGTTTTCCAAAAACCCGTTTCGAGTTCTTACGTTTCGCATCGCGATACCCTCAACGGGGTCACCCCTAGGTGCAGCAACCCGGTGATGAATTTCGGGGGAACGGCCATTCAGAAGAAGAGAAGTGTTCTTTCTTCGGGCGTGGGAGATGATTTTTTGCACGGTCCGTGCCCTTTGCCTGCCTTAAAGCACCAGAAGCTTCAGTAAGAGAAGAGGCATGATTCAAGAAGCTCCACTCAATTCTTCTGCAACTTGTACGATATATACATTTTTATAAATCATTGTTAATGTGTATAGAGAGAGAGAGAGAGAGAGAGAGAGTAGGTTCCTAGCGAGTTCGGGCTATCCTTTTCTGCCTTGATCTTGATAAGGAGTTTTTTTCTTGAAACATTTTTAAGTTGGTACTTCAATCTTGAGATTAAGAAGCTTGAATTTATTGCTTAGAAATTGGAATTCCGTTTCTCTGATACAAGGCATCTCTAATAAAGCACTCCTCCAAGTGTTAACAAGTTCTGCTCATGGCTGTTATTGAAGTTTCTATTCATTTATTCAACAATTTAGAGTATTTTCTTCAATTATGTTTAAAAAAATTGCTTTGTTCTACTGGGAAAGGGAGTCTCCCTCCGCGTTTTCCCTCTATGTCAACATATTAGAGTCTCCACTCATGGTTCTTCTCCTCATTTTTCGTTGAGCTGAAACTTCCCATCTCAATCCTAAGAAATCTTTCTGAAAGATAGGGGAGAAGCCTCTCTCAATCTTCTGATGAGGTAAAGGGCAAGCTCCCCTCCACTTTCCACATGGGAAGGAATGGGAGAGTGATTTTTTTAAGTGTTTTTTTTTTTTTTTTTTTTTTTTTTTTTTTAACATTTGCCACAATATAGTAGACTTTAAGAATTTATTGGTGACTCACACTAGCCTCCAATAATACATCCACGTTGAGAAGATGATATAAACTTGCAGATTTTTTCCTGAAACAACCAAATGTTTGACTGCAAGCCTTTTAGGGGACAAAAAAAGGACTTTGGCACGACCAAAGTCCATTTTAGCTGGCTTTGGAAGTTCAAACAAGAATAGAAATCCTTCAAGTGAGTGTTCACTAAATGCTTCAGCTTAAACTGCCTCTAGCATGTCCATATCATGGGAAGCTAATTACGGAGGTGAAACTTCAGTGGGAACGGGGACTTAAAAAAGTCCAAGCTTCTTCAACTACTACTGCTATTTTTAGTACCCTCTGTCAACTTTTGTACTCTGTTCACTACAAACTGAATTGTTCTTTTCTGTCAAACACAATAGCTGGGAGTGTGATACTCTAATAATTCACAATTGTTGTCAAATACGTAGGTGAAGACTTAAACCTACTTCTTTAAAGCCCAAACAAGTAATTAGTCTAAGAAAGCTGACTTTTGAGACAAAGGTGTTGATTTGTATCTTTTTATTCTGCATCAGACCAAGATTCTCCAACCCCAAAAGTTCGAGGACATATCCTTCTCTTTGATCATTTGGCACCCAAAAGCATAGCCCACCGTGTCATGCTCACCATTCTAGCCGTTTACTGCTTCATTTTTCATGAAAAGGATTCCATGATGTAATTTGTTGCATCTCCCCTACTTAATAGCTCTTTGCCTGTCCACTTCATCAGTTGTTTATGCTGGAAATAGAGTCGGTATCCAGTTCAACATCTATTTATCTGCTTCCAGAACTTTACAATATGTAATGCAAACTACTGTGTTCTTAAGTTGCATCACTTGTTTATGCTATTGAGGATTTACGATGCAAATGAAATCCGTATCCAATTCAACATCTATTATTCAGAACTTTACAATAGGTAATGCAAACTACTATGTTCTTAAGTTGCATCATAATATCACCAAACATGCTGCAACCATATGACCATTCAAAATCTTGATAACATTTAAGCTTTGAAGCAAACTTCTTGTAATACAAGAGGCTTTTGTAAGTGAATGACAGAGCTTGAACATGAAACAGAAAAACAAATAAAAAAATAAAAAAGATGAATAAGCCAAAGCACAAAAAATGGAAAACGAAAACCAAATCTCAGTAGAAGAATGTTAGCTTCTGTTTTAACTCGTATACTTTTTCAGTTTGGGAATCCAATAGCTGCAGTAAACTGTAAAGTATCTGAAGATAAATACAGTCTATCTCCCTCTGGGATCTATTAGCTGTGAGAAGACTACACTGCTCGTCTCAGCATCGGATTCTCTTTCACTAACAATGCCAGAGCTGTCATGCTCAACATGTTGGACATGAGGGATCCAGTCAGGCAGGTCTGGGATATAATTTGAGCTATTCTCGTCTACAACACTTTGTGCTGTAGCTTCTTGAAGTTGAAGCGCATATTCCAAGTTCCATAATACATCTCCCATTGTCGGCCTCTCACTACCTTGTTCTGCTAAACACTTCTCTGCTGTCTCACCAAACTTCCGAACCGAATCCAGATTTACTTTACCCGCCAGATATGGGTCCATTATTTGTTCAAGGTGACCATTCTTCTGCCAATGCATGGCCCATTCGGCAATATTAACCTGTTCCCTGGGGAGGGAAGGATTAATGGCAGGTCTAGCACATAGTACCTCCAATAAAACTACTCCAAATGAGTAGACATCAGACTTCTCTGTGAGCTGCTGCCTTCTGAAGTACTCTGGATCGAGATACCCGAAACTTCCTTTCACTGCAGTACTCACATGGGTTTGATCCAGTGTTGGACCCATCTTTGACAACCCAAAATCCGCAACCTTTGCCGTCAGGTTCTCATCTAGTAAAATATTCGTCGTCTTGACATCGCGATGAATGATAGTTTCAGCTGCCCCAGTGTGAAGGTAGTGCAATCCTTTAGCTGCTCCAATACAAATCTCTACCCTTTGTTTCCATGTCAATGGGGGCAGATCTGACCCATATATATGCTTTCTGAGAGGTCCACCAGCCATATACTCATACACAAGAATCATCTCATTTAGTTCTTCACAGAATCCTATAAGTGAAACCAAGTGACGGTGACGAAGCTTTGACAACATTTGGATTTCAGTCCTGAATTCTACCAGACCTTGTTGAGATCTTGGATTTCCACGTTTCACAGCAACTGTCATACCATTTTCCAGCATACCTCTATAAACTTTACCAAAACCACCTACACCAATCACCAAATTCTCATCAAAGTTTTTTGTGGCTTCTCTTACCTCTGAAAAGGCCAGCACTCTTCCTAAACCCACAGAGGGAGCTGATGAAGCGTAACTGCCAGTAGATATCTTTGTTTCAGAATGACCTCCATGGGTAGGAAGTGGAAGCCATGCTGATGCACATTTTGGCTTTTTAGCACTCTTTCTCCGAACAGAAAAACAATAGTAAACCGCTACTAAAGAACTCAAAAAAATAAGTCCTCCCAAACAGGCTACGGTGATAACCATTATCAACATGTGTTTCTTGGGGCGTTTGGAGGTGGTAGAAATTTTACTGTAAGACCCATCGAAGCTGTCAAAAACGTTGCTGAGTTTCAGAATCTCCAGGCCATTAAGGATTGCATTAGAGGGAGCACTCATGATGTCAGACGGACCCACTTGAATCAGAATCTCATTCTCATCTGTCTTTCCAGAAACATTGACGGCAAAATCCACATAGTAAGCAGCAGATAACTCCATTGTCTTGCTGGAGATGTCAAATGATGTTAAAGCTGCTTCATAATTGATATATACATCGAAAACCAGATCATTCAGAGCTTTACTAACTATATCACAGAAATGTAGTCTGACAAGATAGGTGAAATCATGATCAACTTTGAAGACCCATGAGATATTGAAATTCTGATCTCCAACATTTGCATCTGCCATTTCTTGTGCTGTTGCATAAACCCAATTTGGTGCTATTTCAACTGAAGTACCATATGGGTATTGGACTGAACTTGGGGAAGTCAAAACAGAATGAGCTGAAGCTAGGTTAACGAGGAATGAATTATCCGACTGCCAGGTCCTCCATAGTGTGTCATTTTCTGGGGTCAAAAGCGGACCCCCCATGTTAACTCGGAATGCTGTCTCAAAGCCAACATGGTTAGACATTTGAACTGTGGAACCTAATGGGACAGACAAAGCACTGGAAGGGAACTGGTTGTTCGGTACACGAACCACTTCTATACCATTGATGAAAGCCAAGGATCCGTTCAAAGGGGTTAATGTCAGAGACAAGCCCTTTGAGCTCGACACCACTTCAATCACAAACTCCAAAAACGTGGGAGACCGCTTCGACCTCCTCAAAGAAAACTTTTCACGCAGCAAATAGCCATTTGCCCTGATGGAAAAAACTGGATTTTGCAAGTTGTACTGAGCATTTTCAAGAGGATAGAAGTAAAGTCTTAACCAGTAACGGCCCGTCTTGGCATCAATGGTGTAGGTTGACGTTGTGGTAAACACACGGGCAGTCCGGTAGAGATCCGGCAGACCCACTACATCCTTCGAAACCACAATGCTGGAGATGGGTGACAATGTGACTGAAGATGACCCTAAATCCGGTTGAAAAGATCGGCCATTGGTGACCCTTGGTGTCGCATTCAGATTTCGTCCACAATCGATAGATAAACTATCGGGAGGATGGAAAGAAGCATCCACGAGGACGACTAACAGAATCCGAAACAATTGGCAAACATAGACGAGAAGAACCAGTGGTTTATTGTTCATCCCTCGCATCATTGTTCAGATACACGGTTCAATTAATCTTTTTCTTCCATGGGGTAACAAGTTACACGACTGAACGTACAGAAAGAGAACGCAGTTATACTTTGCCAGTTTCAGAGACAAAACAGAAGAAAAGTGCTTAAGAGGAGCAGCTCTAACGGTAGCACAAACAAACATCAGAATGAAAGCCAATAATGTACCTGAAATGCGCCTCATGGGCATTGTCTCGAACTCGAAGAAGACGAAGGCAAAAAACAACAATCTGAAGGGTACCCATTTCATCGTTCATACTTCACGCAAAAACTCTCAGCAAGAAAAATCAAAGAAACCCCATTCACTCTCTCTGAGTCCTCACAGCGCAGAAGCACCACTCCTCCCCGAGTCGCTTGGGCGATAAGGAAGAGAAAACAGGAGAAAACCACAGAAGAGCGGTCAAACCTCAGAACTCAAAAGAGAATGGCGAGGAAAAGGAAAGGCACTCGAGCAGTCCGTCTGAAAAGGGGACAATGGCATTGTGGTGTTTTCAAAGGCGTCCCTGAGTCTCAGAGAAGCTCCCCACTTGGGCAATTGAATATAGAAATTAAGTTCAGAACGGGAACTCCATAACCCTTTAAAGACGAGCATTTGGCGGGTGACAAATTGCAGTCTCGCTTCCAATCTAATAGTGTCAGTAACGGTCAGTGGGAACTGTGCAGGTTAGTTTAATGCAATTCAGTTATTCATCATTACTAATTCTCCATAATCGGCTTAGCTTTCCCCCCATCCTTCTCTGAATGCCACACTTCTCCTTCGCGCCCTCACATGACTTCGCTTGATGTAAGCCGAAAAGTCGGTGTCTGGGCACCTCCATCAGCATGGAGATTTCTCGAATCTGCACATGCCTCAGGTAATAATCCACGAGGACCATCAGCAAAGCTTGAGCTGCCAATAAACCCACACTGACCATCTTTAGATCGGTTTTTAGCTGAAAAAAAAGATTTTTTTTCTCTTTATTGACATGACATGTCTTTATAGAAAGAGAAATGGAGCCACTGAAGGTTGCATAATTCTCTCTCCGTCACCAGTTGTAAGATGCCATGTACACTTGCTTAGTTGCTCACTTGCTCCTTTTAGCTTTATCGAAAGGAAGGAGTGGAAGGGAACGGAGGGTCTCTGTTTATTATTATGATAATAATTGCCAAGTCCAGATTGGTTGCAGGGATGGGCCGGATGGCCATTAGAGCGTCGCGTTTGGGTACCTTACTCCCGGCATTTGTCGGTGTTCTCGGAGCATATTCCGGCTCCGTATTCCCCGGAATCCGATGGCCACCGTGAGAGTACTAAAGAGGGCACCATTCTCGAAAACGAAAAGCAAGTAATATCATCTCTTCAAAGCTAGATTTGAGGGACCCGGGTATATTTTTTTTTCTCGAGAAAATCATGAACCAACCTACCGAGGTGAAGTTGTTCAGAATTCAGGTACCCATTTGCCTTCTTTAAGGATTTTCAGGCGGCATACTCGATTGGAGCTCCTCGTGACAGAGCCCACCATTGTCACTGTCAGGCCCCAGTAATTTAGTCCTCCTGCATTTCTCAACATGTTGACGGTTGACCCTTTTCCCACGCCTTTGGCTTTGTTTTTCACGAGAGGAATAAATGTTAGTTATTCTCCTATGACTTCAGTACCTGTGACTCTGTGAGTATATATATATATAATTGATCCAAGTGATTAGGGTTCACATGATGCCATGAGGTCAAGATAAGCTTGTGAGAATTATCACAAAACTAAGAGTTATCTGCTTAAAATTATAGTTAATTGGATGGGAATATCCGCATATTACATGTCGAATGAATCGTTGGTGTCAGCTTCTTGATGCTATCTCATGGATAACTGGAACTGATTGGTCATATTAGTTTCTGCTCTAAGATGGTACTGCCTGCTTTGCTTCTGGGCACATGAAATCCTTATTTTCCAAGATCTCCAGTTCCTGTCCCAAGCAGAATGTACACCCGGCTAGTTTTCTTGAGACCCAAAAAGTTCATGTGCAGCTCGTAAAATCCGGCATTTCAATTAGTGAATCAACCCTTGTTCAGAGTTACTGCAAACTGGGTTTATTTTCTAATGCCCGCCGGCTGTTCGATGAAACGACGGACTGGGAAGTGATCTCGGCGACGGCCATCATCGGGCATTTGACACGCCAAGGCCACCTCGAAGACGCAGTGTATGTTTTCTCCCGCATGCTTTTCTTAGGCATTGGACCCAATGACTTCACCTTCAGCACTCTGATTCATTCCTGCACAGAGTTAAAATGCCACAGCAGCGGGAAGCAACTCCACGCTGCTGCAATCAAAGTGGGTCTCCAAACAGACGTTTTTGTGGGCAGTTCAGTTATGGATCATTACGCCAAATTTGGTTCAATTGGGGAAACCGAGAGAGTGTTTGAAGACATTCACCAGCCAAATGTTGTTTCCTACACTGCATTGATTGGTGCATACATGAAGAATGAGATGTTTGAAGAGGCTCTCAGGCTTTTCAGAAACATGCCAGAAAGGAATGTGGTTTCCTGGAATGCAATAATCAGTGCATTTAGCCAAATGGGTCACAATGAAGAGGCAGTAAATCTCTTTGTTGAGATGTGTAGGGAAGGGGTAGAGCCCAATGACTCGACTTTTCCTTGTGTCTTCACTGCTGCAGCGAATATAACAGCACTTGGAATGGGCAAAAGTTTTCATGCCTATGCCATCAAAACGTTGGTCAAGCAGGATGTTTATGTCACAAATTCTTTGATCAGCTTTTACGCCAAATGCGGGCATATGGAAGACAGTCTCTTAGTTTTTGATAGACTTTCAGCAAAAAATGTGGTTTCCTGGAATGCTCTTATATGTGGCTATGCGCAGAACGGAAGAGGGAACGATGCTCTGGAGCTCTTTCAGAGGATGAAGAAGACGGGTTTCAGACCAAACGAAGTAACTCTCCTCTGCCTGCTATTTGCGTGTAACCATGCCGGCCTGGTTAAAGAGGGGTATGCATATTTTGATCAAACAAGGAGAGAAGAAGCACATCTGCTACAACCAGAGCATTACGCTTGTGCCATCAATCTACTGTCACGATCCGGTCTTTTCGAGGAGGCTAAGAGGATTCTTCAAGAGCTTCCTTTCGATCCTGGAATTGGGTTTTGGAAGGCCCTGCTGGGTGGGACTCAAGTGCACCCAAATACAGACCTGGCGGATCTTGCAGCAAAAAAAATCCTTGCTCTGGATCCTGAGGATTCTTCTTCTTATGTTCTGCTTTCAAATCTGTACTCTGCCGTGGGCAAATGGAAGAAGGCATCCATGGTCAGAAAGGAGATGAGGGAAAAGGGGATGAAAAAAGTTCCCGGTTGCAGTTGGATTCAGATCAGAAACAAAGTGCATTTATTTGTTAACCGTGAAATCAAACATCTGCAGGGGGATGACGAGATATACAGGCTTTTAAGGGTCTGCTACGAACATTCCAAGGAGAATGCATGTCCTTAACTTTAGGAGGGAGTGTGTTAAAGGGTAACCGCCTCTGACGAAGGTTCGTTGCCTCAACAATATCACCCCCCCCCCGAGTCAGTCTTGTCTTTTCTGTACCTTGAACTCATCAATATCTTCTACCTCTTCATACAAGTAACTGTTACAAATCCTCTGTAGAACCTGCTTTCACAGCTTCCTGATGCATCTGATTTTTAGGAGAAGATGCAGCCAAGCCCATCTCCATCTCCACCCGCTTACAACCCCACATGGAACCCGTTGATCATCTCCCTCGTCGCGACCATCTGCACCATTTTTCTCCTTCTGAGCTACTACAACATCCTCAGAAAGCATTGCCCGCCGTTTAATCGCTCTTTCCGAAGAAACAGAGACCAGAGACATCTTCTGAACGAGGCCAACCATGACAACCCTTCTTCACGGTTCCAGAGTCAGGGGGTTGAACCCAGCATTTTAGAAGCAATTCCTGCATCCCAATACAGAAGGAAAGAGGGGAATGAAGACGACAACGGAAACGATTGCTCTGTTTGTTTAGGAGAATTCGGTGACGGAGATTGGATGCGGATGCTCCCTCGATGTTCTCATACCTTCCATGCCTTGTGTGTCGATACCTGGTTTCAGTCTCATTCAACTTGTCCACTCTGCAGATCAAATGTCCTAAGTGCCTCCGCCAAGCCTCCATGCGATTCGAGCTCGAGCTCCTCCCCTGTGGGTTCATTCAGGGAAGAAGGCATTCAGAGGGAAAGAGTGAGAGATTTTCGGGTTGTAGTGGTATCACCCACTCGAGCTTCACATTGATCATAATTTTGTTACTCTCAACGGGGCCTCAATATTCCTACTGGAGGTGCACGACTAATGCAAATTTCCCCACTGCATTGAAGGTTTTTCTCCATGGAACGCAGTACAGGAAATATTTCAAGCTCTCGTTCTCCCCCACAGAGCGAACAGGAAGGGGTGGTCCGAAGTGATGAAGCAGGAATTCTTGGCGCGCCCATGAAGCTCCGAGGTCAGGTCGTGTCTCTGTTAGTACTATCGAGTACTCATCGCAGTTGGGATCGATTTTTTGTGAAGGGGTGTCAGGAATTACTAATGAATAAAAAATGGTACTAACTAGAATTGCCCAATTATGCATACCCTTGTTCTTCAGGTAGCCTCACTGTGCGAAACTTTGATGAGGCTCCACACAGAAGAGGCAAATGATCAGGAGATAAAAGTTCTTCTCAATGGTGAAAAAGTAAATCATATAGCTCGCAAGAATGAGACGTATCTAGCCCACTGCACATGTATGGGAACTAGCTCAAATTCCATCGTCTTGCAATCTGAAGATAGGTGGAATGAGACTAGTGAAAACTGTGTGATCCAGACGCCAAATGGATAAGACTTGCGAAAATTACATAAACATATACCTTACAAAATTTGCATTTTACATGTAATTTCTCCAATAAGTAAAGAAAATTCCTCGAACTACAATATGAAGCTTGTTTCCTACGTATCACAGAGATAGATCTTTTGCAGCCATTACTGTAAAACTAATTCTCAGATGACAATGGACCAGGATTGCTTCCGGGCAGTGTACGGACTTGTGAAAAATATGGGCGTGGGCTTTTATTAGCAATAGAAGGATCAGCAAATAATGGTCTAATGTACATATTCCTGATGGAAATCACCAAGAAAACGGACTTGCACCTAACAAGAAAATCTCGTTTTCAATGTCTCTCACCCATTGACATACTCGATTGCAAATTTTTATTGCCAAAGCCTGCAGATCCAACAACGAACATCATTTAATATCAGACACATGGTAGGTGAGAGGCAGTTGTTCTAGAAAGTATCAAGAGGCTAACCTTGTCAGCCAGCGGATCAAATGCTGCATAAAGTTCAAAGTCTTGAGTGATCCAGCACAACAAAACTGCAAAAAATAAAAGAAAAAAAAAAGACAAGCAGGATCAGGATTCTAAATGGATAGCCAAGGCTATTAAGATGCTAGGATGCCAAACAATAAATTGTGAAGGCTGTGAGAGCATGAGAGGATTGTCACAGAATCTGAACAATTAATAAAGGCATATCTACTCACGTAGATATACATAAGAACACTCATTCGATAAGGATTTAACTTTAGTAACTCAAATGCAGTACCAGAGTTTTCATCTCTTCTGAACTGTGTTTTATAGGGACCTGTCTCTCTACTGTGCATAGAAGCATATAGCTTTTGATAAGCTCTATACAACCTGCAAGTTACAATATATTGCCCATCGATCTGTTAGCAAGCATCAGAAAATATACAACTAGAGTGAGAGAAGGAACACCATCAATTGAATAAGTGGCAATAGTAAACACTAACTACACCTCTTTTGCTGTTTGGGACTGTTTATAGGTGAGGAGAAATCTGATGAAACATACTGATCCAGATAAATACTTCTATATATAAAATGCCAAAGCCCACCAGGTCCTCCAATGCCAGAAAGGGATCTGTCAGGAGATCCAGGTATTGATCTATCTTGCCCCAAGTGAGGAGATAAAGACCCAGAGGTAGAAGAATCAACAGGAAGATCATCAACATGGAGCCCACCATCTAGAACTGATTTCTGAACCTCACTAAGAACATTTGACTTCAGGAGGACAGTTTCTATGCGTATCCTGAAAATAAGTAAATTAATTTTAGAAAATAATCAATAAATAAAGAAAATACTTAATGTCTGGAATCATGCTTAACATTGAGTTCATCAGGGAGGTAAGAATGATCGTGTCATTGAACAGGCCCATCTAAGAGGAAGCAGGTATTAAAAAACAATATAAAAAACCATCCTTTTTTTAAATGTTGAACTTTTATTGCTAGACAGAATTTAGGTTACAGAGTACAGATTACATAATACATAGCAGGTTACAGGTCCAAAGGTGGCCCTGTAACTAGCCCATCCTTTCCCACCCTTTCTTTAGCCAATTTTGTCAGCAAACGATTTTTCTGATAGAGGGACATTTGTCCATGTTACATTCCAATCCTTTAGCTGTACTTTAAGCTCATCAAATATACATTGGAAAGCCCATGGGGATAAAAAACACCTTTTAACTATTCAAAGTTTTAATAAATATTGAAGCAAAAATGTGTTAGCCTACCTGCAGTCCTTAAGATGATAAAACGAATCTGAACTTGTTGTTAATAATACCAAATATGTATCAACCTGCAACACATGGAACATTAGTATTCGGCTATCTTCTATTAGAAGTGCAAAATAAAAGCTGATAACTGAGAGTACATTCTAGATTAATCGATTCAATTCTTAAAGTTCTCCAACCAAATAGTGTTTGACAAAATGTACACAGTGTTGGCCTAATTTGATGCCTAGAATCAATGTCTACTTACTTTGTATCCATCCAATCATACAGCACAAAACAACTTACAAAGTAATCTATATAAAACTAGTATAAAAATATCAACGAACACCCTGTTGTGAACCATATATAATGGAAATAGAATCAAGGCCACAAATCTTGCTTACATCAAGGTAATGGACATAAGCATATAGAAATGCCATGGGATTATATCTAGGCAAGCAGATGGGAGAAAATGATTCAGAAGTCCTGCAAAGAGAGAAGATAAGGAGACTTAGTACGAGTAGACCACATTTGGAATTAAGATGCATTTTTAATTCACAAGATAATAACCCCAAATACTGTGCCCACCGAAATGATTCAGAAGACAACACAAAATTGGCAAGCAGGAGCATATCATCTGGATGAAGAGATGATTTTTGTGCTCCCACAAGACTGATAACCTGCCAGGAAAAAAAAAAAGGATAAGTAAAGATTAAATTAAATGTTTCAGAAAAGCCAAAATGAATCCCCCAAAAGAACATCAACAACCCTTCGGCAAGTATGCATGCAAGGTTGGGTTTTGGTAGTCATCCATTAATGGAGTTACTTTGTCAGAGTGTGCATATGCAATACATGCCATAACCATCTCAAACCATAATGCTTAGGTCAAACAATTGAACCTAGAAGTAACAACGAATGCTCAAAATTATCAGCACAGGCGACATGGCTTATGAGATACAGATGATCCACATACCAAGCAACCATATTAAACTAAAAAAGAAAAGATAAAGATAAAAGTCCAAAAATTAATTAAGGCTTTCTTTAATGTAATTGATGCCCAAAGAATACACTAGAGAACAATTAATGTGGCTTACTTACTGTTAGCACAATACAGCAACAACTGATCTCCGTAACAGAACCCATTAACTTAAACTCTGGCCCCAGGAGTTATCAGGATGGGGGAATAGGGATACGGACCGAGAAGAGAGAAAGAACAAGAAGAAAAAAGGAAGAAAATTATGAAGGATAATAACCATCTTCCATCTTCTTGTCCAATTTTATCTTTTCTTCTTTCCATTACAATTAGAAGGATAATAAGCCAAATTATGAACAACTTATCTCTATTGACACCAGGAGGAGATGTGAAGATGGTTAATGTCAAGAAAGGTGTACGTATGTGAGGACCACGAGGGTTAACTTCTTTACCTTTGCAAGAAATAGAATTTTCAAAAGATCACCAATGCATCCTGCCTTCACTAATTCCCATCTTCTTGTCTCCAATTTTATCTTTTTCTTCTTTCAATTACCATTAGAAAGAAAACCAACTAAAAGGTTCGTGCTTAATGGCGAGTCATTCTAGCCATAGAAAAGAAGAATGGAGTGGCAGTAGGGATATTTAGAGCCAACCTTGTGCCTACACATCAATATCGCGAAAAGAACGCCTGAATCAGCAACATCTTGCAAGATAGCACCAGCTGCTTGCCTTGTTGGGTAAGCAAGAGGCAGGCATGTATATGCATGGAGAAATGTTGCAGGATTCCTGGAATAGGTTCCGTTAATAAAAATTCATTACAAAAAATTCAAAAATGCTAGATTGTCCCATCCGAAACAAAGAAACCAAGTCAGTTGCAATCAAACATGAACTAACAACATAACCATTGAAGAAAAATTAATAAGATACAATGAAAACATAGGGAATTCCTCAGACATCTGAGAGAGAAAGAGAGAGCAATGCACCAACCAGCTGAAAGAATGAATGAGAGAGGAAAAAACAGCATCAGTTCCTCCAAGCAAGGGTGTCATATCAAATTTTGGATTCCTCTCAAAGCATCGATTTACAGATCTTGTCAAGATAAGAAGCATCTGCATCAAATCTAAACATAATAAGTCAAAGAAAGAGCAGAACATAATAAATTTACACAAGCACATGCTGAAAGGCAAATTTTATTTTTAGCTCCATAAATCATTCTGAAAGTTAGCCAATTACTTGTCCATATAAAAGCTCAAGCTGGCCCTTCAATGCCTCATAAGGCTCCTCTGTGCAGCTGATGCAGACCAAGTATATAGGACCTTTCACAAGAAAAACTACCTGAGCACAAAACAATTTCAGCTCAATGACAGTATATGCTGAAAATTTTCAGAAAAAAAAAAACATGCAGAAGATAGGGTATTGCAAAACATGGAACATGCTATGTAAATCAACAGCCTTGCCTTTTCTTTTTTCAAAAGGTTGCGTGAAATTTTATTAACTAGTTACATTGGGTTCAAAGCTGGAAATAGAAGGTATTTAAACCTTTAACAAATGAATATATTCTGGCGTAACTCTTTCATTTGAACTCAGCATAACACAAGGACCAAAAACTGACCTGATGATTTCCGGCTCTTACAAAGTTCACACGATCTCCACTAGAAAGAAACCAGAAAATAAAATCAGCAAATAAAGCAGTGGAGTTTGAATTTATTTTTTAAACAGGGCAGCCACAAGTTTTTACCCATTCTGCACAAAGGAAATAATGGCTTGCAAAGTTGCAGAAAATCCAGCTAGTCTGTGCTCATCTCCATATCTAAAAGAATTTAAGGTTAGTTAATGATCTGAAATTGCTATTTTTTGCACAATTTATTTAGATGTAAAACTGATAATCAGAGACCAACCTAGAGTATATTGGTTTTCCGGAGTGGCTTAACACAAAAAAGTGTTTTTTCCTTTTTCTCCATGAAATAGAACCATCGTCCTGCACACAAATTGAATGAAATCAACAAGCTAAGCAAGCAAAGAACTTAATACGCAAAAGTAATACGGTAAGTGGGACGATTAGACTTCAACTGTTATAAAACAGAACAACCAAAGCCAGACATATGCAGCACAACGTGATCAAAGTAAACAATAGTATGAGTTGGTTTTTATTTGAAGTGTAAATTTAACAAGATAACAGTCATCAGACAAGTATACGAACACTGTTGGCATAAGAGTACTTCTCTTAACAGCAGAATACAGTAAACAGGAAAAACCACGGCAGCGCCTCGTGCTTTTGCAAATGCCAAACTTCGGAAGTCCATAACAAAATGCAAGAAAATATGATCAACGCAAAATTAGTACTACAAAGTCACCATATGCTTCAGCCGACTAGAAAACTGAAGCGCACGCACAATAAATATATTTTTCCGGAGAGCTTACCTCCAACATTTGAACCACCCGGAGTATTGGTAACACATATTCAAGAAGTTTTGTAAACGTTAAAGCCCATTCATTGATGCCTGTAAAATTGAAAATAATCACACTGACCTCATCGACGTGGCGCTTCCCCGGCGTCCACACAGAAGAATCTGCTGCATCAGCTTCAACAATCTCATCTTCCCCAACTTCCTCAATCCCCGTACTAGTGGTTGCATTACTACTACCCCTTTCCCCTGCATAGCCACTGCTGCTGGGGCTAGACGGTTCTTCCACCTCAATCTCGAAATTATCCCTCAAGCCCGCATCCGAAGACGATCTCGTGACCTCGAAAGCGTGTTCCGCACCCACAAGTTGAGGAAGCAGAACATCCCCAGGCGCTTCTCCTCCGTCTTCCTCCCGTTTGTCGTTTCCTTCACTTCCAGACCTGGCATCAAGAACCCCATTGACGCCGGCGTGAGAATCCACATCAATTGCATGTGGGGCGGGTGGTGGTGCATCACCAGGCAAAGCGTCTGTGTCGACAAGTGACACCCGTTTGAGGCGATCATCGATCCGCTCGGACACACTAGGGTTCTGTTGATCGGGCTGGACGGAGGAGGGAAAAACCGAATTGGGACCGGCGTCGTCAGCTGAGTCCATCGGGGCTTGGGAATCGAAAATTTGATAGTTAGGTGGGAATAACGAGAAAGGGGGGAAAGTTTTTAACGAGCTTCTTCTGGGGAGTCTTTTGGCGTATTATTCTATCGTTCCCCATTTCCGGAGTGAAACCAAGTAACCAACCTGGGAGTTGGTTTTGGGAAGCTTTAACTTTGATGCGGACGGTGTCTGGTTTGACCAGCAGCTCCCGTACCTTAACGTCGTCGCTTGGTTGCTCTGCGTATACTTAACATTCCTCTCTGTTACGAGTTAGGACTTTGAGATTTAGTGAAGACTCCATGGCTGAATGCCGATTGATTCTTCAATCTTCAACTTCATACTTGATCAAGAACCAGTTTTGATCGAAGATTTGGAAGTGAAATTGAAAGTAGATAAAGAATATGTATGATACTATCATGAAAGATTTATAATGGTAGTAGTAAGTATGAAAGAATACAAAACAATGTTAATTAATCAAGTTTAGCTTATCTTTTAATCTGGAGCTTGGGCCAAGCATGGGAAGGTTGGATACTTGGACCCTATTGTTTAACTTTACTATTAATAATATATAATTACTTTTTTTTATTCACTACCCTATATTAAGTAACCTTTTGATAATATTCATATTAACATACATTAATGGTGCCAGGAAATTCTAGTACTAAACTTTATAAATCAATAAATTTTCATATTAAAAGTTAAAAGTTTCAATTTACAAATATACAATAGGTGGTGAATGGTGAAGGTCTAAAAATAAAAAATTTTAATTCAATTATTGTTCAATATTATTTTTATTTTTTATTCAGTTTGATAAAAAGATATATATATATATATATATATATTATATACAAGTAAAAATTAAAAGGAGTGATAAGAAGAATTGTCACCGTCGCCGCCCTCCTCCCTCCCTCGTGTATAATAATACCATTGATCCATACTGAAAACGGGGTGTATTACTCTTTGAGTTGGTGTTTTTACAGGGAAGGTTAATCAGGCGATTGAAATTTTGAAATTCTTCCTTCGTGAATAACTCTTCGAAGCAGAGAAAGGGACGGGAGGGACCCAGTGCAGTTCATCTTCAACCGCGCCTTCTCTGCTCTCCACAGATAAAGAATGTCGCTAGAGAGTTTATCCCTTTTTTTTTTTTTTTAATTTTCCTGCTGCTTTTTGCAGGCAGAAATGGCAGCTCCTTCTCTCGTCGGAACCTTCCTCGCGCCCTTACCTAACCAGGTTTTTTCATTTTATCTCATTATAATTCAGTCGCTGGAATTTCGCATTACCAATTGAAGTTTCACTCATACTTGGTATCGGATTATGTCCAGCTATCTGTTCCTTGTAATCCCTCCATGACGCGCTCGCCATCGAATTCGTTGCCCACCACTAAAGCCTGCTCAAGAGAGGCAGTGGCTATTGAAGAAGAGAGTGAGCTTCAATTTTTTTTTTTATTATTATTTTTTTTTTAATTGAAGCTGGTTTCTCTTTATGATTTCTTTCGGTGAGTTAAAATTCAAGTGTTTTGCACATTCCTTCGTGATTACATACATTGAAGTTAAAGGATTTTCTGCTGAACTTTTGCTGCGATGATTTCAGAGTATTCAGGAAGAAGGGTGCTTCTTCTTACTGGAATGAGCACATTAGCAACAAGTCTCTTCTCAACGAGGCTTGCCTCGGCTGAAGGTACCATTATGCTCTCTCTCTACTGGGCTGCTCATCCATTTTGAAGCCACCGAAAAAACACTTTTCTTTTCCATTCATGCAGAAGTACCAGAAAAATACCTAGCGTTCGTCGATCCAATAGATGGGTACTCGTACTATTACCCCTCAGATTGGAGGGTAGGTTCCATAACGCAATTCAACTTTAAATATAATATCCTTTCTCTTTTGCTCAAACCTTCTTGTATTCTCCATTCAGGACTTCGACTTCAGGGGACATGATTCAGCTTTCAAAGATCGGATCCTGCCCCTGCAAAACGTTAGGGTCAGCTTCAAACCAACAGACAAGACGGACATTCACGATCTGGGTCCGATGGAAGAGGTACTAGTCACTGATATTTCTAATGTTGCAATGGCAAAATTTGGTTTTACTACCCTTCATTCTTTCACCAGTTTCTGTTTTTGTTCCTAGGTCATTTTCAATCTGGTGAATAATGTATACGCTGCACCCACTCAGAAAAAAACTATATACACTATGGAGGAGGTATATACATTTTTCTGGTCCAGGTGTATTTTTATGTTGTTATGTCTTCATGAATAGCTCCTGCTCTGCTCCTCCTTTCAGGGAGCTTTCCCTTTGCATTGCTTCATTTGTGCTACATTCACCATGATACTTTTACAGTCGATTCCAAAGAAATCTATGATATTCAGCTGAATGCAGCAAGTTGTTTCTGGGGTCTTTGACTCTGCTATCATTTCGTGTCGGATGATGTGATGATTCTGGATTATTATTCTTCTTAATTCCTTTTCCTTCTCCAAGTCCTTTATTGGGTGCGTTTTCCTCTCGTGTTCCACTCCAGAGATCTGTTGATGGGAAAAACTACTGGACTTTTGAATATGAACTTGCATCCTCGGGCTTTGGTCGCTCTGCTTTTGCGACCATAGCGATTGGAAACGGTATGTCCTCCCGCTGCTTATGTAGGATACAGTAATACAACTCTTTTGATTTTCCGTCTGCCTGAATGAAAAGATTTGGCGTGGTTGAGATAGGTTCTGAGACTTCATTTACATTGCCAGGGAGATACTACACGTTGATTGTTGGTGCCAATGAAAGACGATGGAACAGGCTTCGCAATAGTCTCAAGGTTGTGGCTGATTCTTTTAAATTGATAGACATCTGATATGGGAACCGATAACAATTCCTTGTGTTCATTGATAGGTTTTTATCCCAGATAAACTGGTCTCTTACATCAAATTTTGCTGTAAATAGAGAATCAGAGATGAACATCTGCTTATTAAAGGGTTGTTGTTATGCCACACCCTACTTGCAGTAGTGTTTGTCCCCTTATCACTCTACCTGTGCCCTTTAGTTGAAGTAGCCCACTTTATTCCCTGCTATAGTAGATGCTTCTTAATCACATGCATTGTAGTTGAAGAAAAGTACCTACCTTGTTGTAAGCATGGAATCACAGCCTGACTCGGGATGAATCAGGCCCTGTAAAAATATGGATGAGCAGACGGAGTTCGATTGGGTAACCGGTATTAGGGATGGCAACGGGTACGGGTTAGCGGGGAACCCGCCCCGACCCGACCCGCTTAAAGCGGGTTTGGGTTTATGTTTTTACCCCTGCGGGTCGGGTTCGGGTTTTGGGAGCAGAACCCGTCACGGGTTCGGGGCGGGGACGGGTTTCGCCCCAAAAACCCGACCCGACCCGTTTAATTCTTATGTAAAAAAAAAAGTTTTAAAGAGTATTTAAATAATACAAAGTAAAACCCTACTTTCTTACGTTCTCCCTTTATGTTTGAAAATATGTTTAGGTATTTATATGTTTATATTATTTATTTTAGAATTTTTTATATTTTTAAAAATTTTAATATTAAACATAGCGGGTCGGGTCGGGTACCCGCGGGGCGGGGCGGGACGGGTTTAGAAATCAAACCCGCAGGGTGGGTTTTCGCGGGGACGGGTTTCCCCGGTTTTTTGCGGGGCGGGGATGGGTTTCCAAAAACCCGCCCCGCCCCGTTGCCATCCCTAACCGGTATAACCGGTATCGTGGTGAGTCAGACGAATTGCACTGACAGTCTACTAGCTGGGTTTCATAGATGCAACAGGTTTTAGGTTTTCTTTTGCCTGTTCATCACGCATTGGCAATTGCATTAAGACCATACCGGAAAGATAAAACGAAAGCTTCTTAAGCAAATAAGAGTTTTTAATGTCTGCATATATATATATATATATATATATATATATAAAGGTGTTGATTTAGTACATGAAATACTGGAGAGGTATAAGGGTTTCTTTATCATTTGGTAATATTTCTGGGTTCTGGGTCTTACTATGAACCGACCTATTTGATCTGACCAAAGCATTTACATTTACCATCAGGAGCGGGAAAGTTGCTTCGAAGCTTGCTGTAAATATCATACATGTTAAGAGCAAAATTGCATTTGCTGTTACTGTTCAATATCAAACCAGCACAACCTCAGATATAATTTCTCCCAGCACCTCTTTTCTCAACATAAATAACAAATTAATACACTAAAGAGGGCAATGGCATCCTGTGTCCACGATGCCAAAACCTCCGAAAGAATGCATCACACTGTCATTTAATCACCCAAACCCTCCATCTACGAATTCTACATCTGAACAATGTTACAAAGCCCCTCGTTGTTCTCTTTCTTCTCCCTTTCTCCTTTTTATACACCAACAAAGAATACAAATGGCCCAGAAGCTCCATGTGTTTTGCCTTTTGTTCCAATGGCCTGCAAAAACGGGTCAAAAGAGAACAAGCCAAGCAACCACCAAAAGGTACCGTTTGGCATGGAAATGATGTCCATCAATCTAAACAAGCCGATGTTGTCGTAGTCCCTTTGCAAAGTGAGGCTGCATCAAACGAACATACAGTCCATTCATAGCAACCAATGAATCATGGGTTCCTTGCTCTACAATACGCCCACCATTTAGAACTACAATGCTGTCCACGTGTCTCATCATAGCTGCTCGATGAGCGATAAGTATAGTTGTCTTATTTCCCATGATGAGAGTATCCAGTGCCTCCTGTACCACCCGACTCGACTCAGATTCAATTGCTGAACTTGCTTCATCTAATAACAAGATGGGAGCATTCTTGAGGACCACTCTAGCAATAGCTATCCTCTGCTTTTGCCCTGGTGTGAGATCTACACCCCTCATTCCTACATGCGTGTCATAACCATGTGGCAAGCTGCTGATAAAGTGGTGAGCATTGGCTATCCTTGCAGCCTCTTTCATCTCAGCCTCTGTGGCATTATGTCTTGCATATATTATATTCTCCCTTATGGTTGTTGAGAATATAATTGGTTCCTGCTGAACGAGCCCTAGGTGATTTCTCAACCATCTTAAGTTATAAAGTTTCAAGTCCCTCCCGTCCAGCAAGACTTGACCAGCAACTGGGTCATAAAATCTCTCCATCAAAGAGATAATTGTACTCTTCCCTGAGCCTGAAACTCCAACAACAGCAACAGTCTGTCCACCACTAACTTTAAGACTGAAATTGCTCAAAATCATCAGCTCAGGACGAGTGGGGTAGCAGAAATCAACATTTTTTAACTCTATGCTCCCATAAACATTAGGTGGCTTCAGCCCTGCATTATCATCTGGATCGATCTTAGGGACCCGATCAATAATTTCAAAGACTGACACAAGAGACTTGCGCCGCTTCAGTATGTAAGGAGCAAGACCAAAAGGCTCCACAAGTGCAAAGGTTGCAAATGAAAATACCATGTACTCCTTCAGAGCTGTACGAAGAGTAAGATAACCAGACTTTACAGACATAGCTGTGTACCAGAGGAGAAGGGCATTGCATGCAAAAAGCAGAAATTGCGAGAAGCCAAAGGCAAGACCAATGGCCAAACCATGCAAGAAACTCTGCTTGAATATTCTCTCTAATTGTAACCTATAGAGCTCCATCACTTTGTTCCCAGCACAAAAGGCAACCACTGTATAAATGTTTCTAACAGCATCCTCAAGAACCAAAGAGGCTTTTCGATGCATCTCCTGGATACCTCTTGAGAAGCCAGCAAGCCACATTTTCTGTATGACAGGAAATTTAATGTCAGTGGAACATAGTAAAGTTCATTGAGTACAGATGCCAAAGATGGCCCAAGGAAATATCCAACGGGTGACGCAAACCTGTGCAATTGCAGAAACTGTAAGAATGGGTATGGTGGCCAGAGCCACTAGTGCCAAACGCCATTCAAGAATCATGCCTATCAGAAGAGCCACAATCACAGCAGCTGTATCCTGAATAAATATAGAAAGGCGGTTGCTGAAAGCTGCACGAACAAATGTAGCATCATTTGCCAAACGCATTGATAATGTATCTGCACTGTTCTCCTCTTCATCAAACCATCCGACTTCATTCCGCAGCATTGCTGCAAAGTAACATCCAAACAAATGAGTACTCCCACAACTTTCATGTTGAAATGGAACCCCACAGGAAACAAAAATAGTTTCATACAAGTCCAGAAATCATCTTTTACCTGAGAACATCATCCTACGAACTCGTTCAGTCATTTTCTCCCCCATTATACCAAAATAAAAGTGCTGCAGGAAATTCGCAACCACGGTAACAACTCCCATACAAGCAATGATCAAGCACCATTTGTCTACTTCATGGCGTAGGTGATGATGGCCATCAGCTGTATAATATGCTATTACTATCATAGACAGAATATACGCCAGAAGAGGATTAAAAGAACCAAAGATAGCAGCACCACTGCTACCTAGCAGAGCATAAAGCCACTCAGCTAGGCTAAGTTCTGCTAGCCTCCAAAAGGAAGGAGGCTTCTGATTGTGTGGGTCCTTTGAATCTTGATATCCTGTGGCCATCTCATCAAACTGACCAAGAGGCCTACTAAATGTCTTGGAGTGAGACCTCTCATTTTTGGGATCAGATGTCAAAAGTGGTGAGATTGGTGACTCAGGGTCTGATGCATTTGATCCCTGTTCATGATGGCCAGGGTGAACATCAAGTTTTGGTAACTCAGGCAGTCTTAACTCAAAGCTGTCCTGTCTCTTTATAGAAGGTGCCTTTTCTGGTGCATCCAGTGCAGGGAGTCCATTTTCAAGCATTTGCTCGGAAGCCGGGCTCTGAGACTTTGGTGATTCTTGAGAATTCACTGCAGAATCAGAATTCCGAAATGCAGGAACCCCATGAACCCTATGTACAGAAGATGATTTAATCAACTTTGGAGAAGATGATTCTTGGAAGCTTTGGCTTGCAGAAGAATCCTTTTCAATTTGAAAAGTTGAAGTTTCCTTGTAATTTTTTATTGGTGTCCTGAAACAAGAAGATAGATAATCACATCAGCATCTTTAAGGCCTGCCAAAGAATACGTAAGAAAAGTATTATTGACACGTATCCAGATGAATAATGTTATTCAGAAAAACCTTATTCTTTAAGTGAAATGAGCAATCCCAAAATAAAAGGAACGGAACATACAAGAAATTGACAAAACCTGGTGAAAGAGAAAAAATCTTGAATAAAAAAGGAGAGAGTCCACTAGTGCTTGGTCATGATACAGCACTGAGGATCAAATTTTAAGAGCCAGGCATCACAATGAGAAGTAGAATAGGCTGGCAATTTTTCAAACCCTATTTTTTGACAAGCTGAATCCATTTAATGCTAGAATTTACCTCTTAGGAAGCTTTGATGCTTCTTCACAACGCAGGAGCTCCGCATACAGGCAATCCAACGTTAGCAACTCATCATGAGTACCCATTTCAACAAGCTGGCCCTCCTCCATTACAGCAATATAATCTGCATTTCTTATTAGACTAAGCCTCCGAGCAATAATGATTGTTGATCTCCCCAACATTAGGATATCGAGAGCCTCCTGAACAGCCCTCTCTGCCTCAAAATCAAGACCTCCTGTCACTTCATCCAACAGAAGAATAGACGGATTTGAAAGAACTGCCCTTGCAATTGAAAGTTTAATCTTTTGTTCTTCAGTTAAGGGCAGACCAGCCCTACCCACCTAAATCACATAAGAAATAATTAAACACGTGCAAAGAGAAGAATTGAAATCCAGATAGGAATTATAATTTTACCTGTGTATCATATCCTTTGTCAAGTGAACTAATGAATGTATGAGCATGAGCTATTTTTGCCGCTTCCTCAATCTGATCAAAAGTAGCATCAGGTCGCCCGTATGCAATGTTATCCCTTATGCTCAAACTTAAAAGGGCAGGTTCCTGTGTGACCAAACCAATTTGGCTTCTTAACCATTCTAGTTTTAGGCTTTTAATGTTCTCACCATCCAGGAGAACTTCTCCTGCACAAGCAAGAAAATTACCATCAGAGAACAAAGAATGCCAATCCTCAGTAGATTACTTCTTAAAGGTGCATACCTAATGTAGGATCATAAAACCGCTCCATGAGAGGAATTATGCTACTCTTTCCAGATCCATTCCTGCCAACAAGAGCCACAGTTTTTCTAGCAGGCACAGTCAGATAAAACCCACTTAAGATGGGTATCTCAGGACGAGAAAGGTAGCTGAAATAAACATTCCTGAACTCTATGTTCCCTTGCACAGAAGCAAGTGTATTTCCTTCCTGATTAACAGTTGAAGTGGAACGGCTTATCATCTCAAACAGCCTGTAAGCAGCAATTCTGCCTTGCTCAAATGAGTAGAAATTTGTTGCAGCTTGATTTAATCCCCTAAAAAAACAAAAATTGAATTTGTAGTTGAGGATTGGATCAAGCAGTGATATAAAATACACAAATTATGAAAGCTTTCAGAAGGAGGATGTGCTTACAGGCCACTCAGAATAACAGCAAATAGAGCTGTTAAGATTTCACCACCACTGGCTTTTCCACGAGAAACAAGGAATCTTCCAACCCAAAGTTGCAATGCACATGAACAAATGGCAAGCCCATATGTGAATCCTAGACCAAGTCCTTGCACAAGACTTATCAATATACCGTATCTAAGGGTTGCTTGAAGTGACGTTGCATAGGAGTATTTAGCCAGTGTCTCATTTGTGAATGCATACAGAGTTCTAATGTATGAAACGGCCTGTACAAGCAAACCATGGCAAGGAGAATTCAGGATGAAGGTATTCAATTTTAATAATCATGGAAAACAGTAAGACAGTATATACTCTACCTACTCATCTCAATATAATCAGCTGAAACTAACAATTAAGCTTATAACCTTACAGCTGGCTTGTTTATCAATTCACAAAAAATGTGTTGTTTAGAAGGACAAATGCATATGCATAAATGAGAGAAACAGTATATACTCTACCTGCTCAGCAATGCTGGCTGCCTCAGCATATGCATCCTGAATGTTTTCAGCTAGTCTATGCAAAAAGATGTTAGAAATTCCTCCAGCAGCAACGATGAATGGACCAGTGCCAAGTGTGAGGATCGCAATTTGCCAACAGTTGATCAATCCAATGACAAGACCACCAAAAAAGGTTGCCATGTTATGTATATAATTTCCAACCTGATTTAAACAGAGAAACAGAAAGTGGTACATAATTAGAGGTCAGATCAACTGCAAGAGACTAGAATGCATATTTTAGTACAGCAACTGAGCCTTACTTTCTCACTAAGGGCAGACTGAATCAGGAGAACATCACTCAAAACTTGGCTCACAATGTCCCCATTGTTGCCATATGTGTCAAAAAAACTCATATCCTGATTCAGCAACACTTGCACATACTTTGACCTAATGACTGCTGTCTGCCGCTCCCCCGTTAGAATCCAGCACGAAACCTCTATCAAATATATGGAATCATTTTAGTGGCTTAAAACCTACATCAAGCTAAAAAGCAAATGGATGAAAGATAGAAAAAGTGCAACAGTTTGGCCATCTGATCTTACCAATCCATCCCGCGGCAAAAACACCTGAGGCTATATAAACAATGTACAGGGTGTGCTGCATAATAAATGAGAAAATGTAAATCATCATGAAACCTTGATTCAGTGCTCACAAATCTCTCACAAAATTGTAAACATTAAGAAAGTGACTCGTCCAGAATGCAAAAGATGATCATAATTCCTATCATTATACCTAGTGAATTCTTTTAAGCAAGTAGAAGTGCACTAACAAACAAATTAACTGTTGGCAACACACCAAAACAAAGCACCAAAATGAGAAAAGGGTCAAGTTCACATTAAGGGATGTATTAGGAAATGGAAGCTGGAAGATTTATAAATTGTAATATCTAGTAAATGACACAAGGAAACAAAATATGGTAGATGGGAAAATGAAATAATCATAATTATATATACTCATATTTCTGGGATAAAGAACTACTAACAGCTGGCAATTTTTATCAGAAAGGGATTTGATGATTATTCCTGGAACCAAAAGAGACGATTGAGGTGGTGAGGACACCCACATAAATTCCAAGCAATGAGCCAAACTTGGTGATTTCTCAAGAATAATAACTAATGACCTTAATACTACCATTAGCATCAAGGATCACTTGCTAACGATCATGATTTTGACAACTATAACAGTGATTTAGAGATCTTTTAAAAGTTCTTTAAAGCTCATTATGGTCAAGACCTCCTATTATAAGTCCAACAAATGACCACTGAGCTATTGCTCAAGTTCACTGCAGACAAAAATGTTCAAACGCCAAAAGCAAAGCTATCCCTCAGAATCACATCGGTTCCCAACGCCAAACGGCACCAGACCCCACCTAAGAAGAGAAATTAAGGGAAATTGGCTATAAATGAAGGAAGATTGATTAACTCCAAAAGAAAGCAGATGTAAACACAAACATCGAGGAGACAACAAACATAACAATTTATAAAAGTCCCACAGAATCAAAATCTTGCCTCAAAAAGAGAGCTCCAGGCTTGACCATTTATTGCTATCAATGAATCCTAGTCACAAATTGACATGGTGATCTTCAAGTGATAACAGCACCAGCTTCACTAATAGGTACATATTGGATCCATGGCAGTCTAGAAGTGACTGACAGAAAATTCCAAAACAGCCAAAGGCAGGTATACTAGCACACTTAAATGTCCAGAATCAGTGCATTAGAACCCTAACAATTCTCCCATGTACTAAAAGCTTCATCTTGGCTAACATATCCTACCTTTTCCACTTGAAGAAACATCAAGAGTTCCTTCAGTAGAGTAACTTCCCTCACGTTCATAAGCTAGAAGGAATCAACTAAAGGAAGTCATTGGGAGTGCAAATCATTACAACTTCTAAACTTCCTTGTAGGAATGCTCTAATTCCAAGACTTCAGTTGAGCTGACATCCATAATAAAATAGACCACCTAATCATTGTGACAGTAAATTTAAGATGAAACCCAGATGATTTAAGAAGCAGCAACCTTATTTGAACACACATCGTGGGAAGATGTGATAAACCATACAAGCAGCACCACGAGTCAACATTTTCTTACTGTTACGGAAAAGGAAACACAATCGTAAATACAAGAAACTTTAGAAACACAACCATACAAGCAGCATCCCCCACTTGCACTTTTCTAATTAAAATCACTTATAGGAATCATCGACAAAAAGCTTTTTACAGTTTAAGAGCTTTCAGAGCAACACTAAACTAATAATTTTGAGACGCCTAGTCCACTCTAAAATTGTCCAAAGGAAGCCACTATTCTTTACTGAACTAAATGAACCATAAGTCATCTGTGGAGGTGGTTAGATTCGATAAAGGAAACCCACACGAGATATCAACCAATTGCTCAGCAACACTGCCAGCCACAATTTCTCCCAAAGAAGTAGTGGCAAATCAGTTAAACCTAACCAAAAATGAAAACTGTCCACTCCGCCTAGACTTCACAATTGCCTAATAGGTTCGACCAGTAACCTCGGAGACTAGGTAGGGCTACTTTCCATTAGGAGCGGAACTCGCGAAAAAGAAGTAGGCAGTGAAAATTGAAAAAGACAAAGCAGGGCACAAGGGTCAGTGAGCGGACACACCTTAGTAAATTCATCAAAGAGCTGATCTTTCGACAGGTGGGGTTCAGAGCTGAGCAACTGCAGCACCTTCCCAAAGAAGTGCAAATAGACGATAAGCGCAATCCCGTGAGCGGCGGCAGCAAGCGATCCAACAGCCATAAGGAACCAATCGAAGGCATCGGCACAAGCGAAGAGTCGGGAGAAGGGCACAGCAGCCGGGGGCGGCTCAATCTCCTCCGCTTCCTCAAACCCCGGGTCGTCCTCTACAGGCAGGGACTCAACATTCGAACCAAGATACGGCGACGGGGATTCCGGCGGCTCGGAGACTTCAGAAACCGGCGTCAACGGCTGGATGTGCGGCGGGGACCAACCGAAGAGCCCGCGCGAGATCATCATCCTTACAGCTTAAAACCCTAAACCCCTGCCCTAATTCATCAACCCTTGAAGCCCCTCGGCATCAGGAACAAGCACATAGCAGCCCGACCAGCCAGCCAGCCAGCCCTACGGATTCTTCATTTTCCGCCCCTCGTCACAAAAACCCCAAACCTGATCAGAGTCACCAAAGAAGACGCTCTTCTTGGACACCCAAAAAAAAAAAAAAAAAAAAAAAAAAAGAAGAGAGAGGTCCGATATCTGAGAGAGAGAGGGAGAGAGAGAGAGGGAAGGGAATCCAATCGGCCGTCTGAGAACGGCAACACTTTTTATCAATTCGTGACAACTTTTCCGGCGTGGCGTCGTGGGAAGCAGCCGTCTCTTTTTCCTGCTCTTCCTTTCCGGTGAGGCGTTAAAAGCGAAGCGGCTTCTCTCTCTTTTTTCTTAATAAATTTTCCGGAAAATAACCGGACACAAGCCGGAATCATTACGCCTAGGCCTTTTTCAGTTTTTCCAGTTTCCCAGCCAGAAACGAAAAACCCAACGAATCTTCCCCTTTGGATTTTCCCCATCAAATAATAATACATATTATATAATAAGATTAACTCTAAAGGACACAAACATAATTATTTCAAATTAATCAAATTAAAACTTAATTATCGTGTCTGCGTTGACCACGAGCTTGCCCACTGGCAAGTGGCAACGGCCCTTGCAACTCCCCCTCGAGACGCATTCCCAGTGAGACTCGCGTGAGACGCCTCTAACCAACCAATCAAAATCACCTGCGCAGATTAGAAAGGGCACTTCCGTCTCGGGAAACAAATTTATAATAATTAATAAAAAAAAAAAAAAAAAAAAAGGGAACGGAACGGGAGAAGGTCTAAGGGTGTCTACTTTGTAGAGCGTTTGAATAGTTGAACGTTTTTGAAATGTGGAAACGGAATAATCGGAGGCCGACATAACGTGCCAAATCCACCTTTGATAATTATTATTATTATTATCTCACAAGTAATGTTCTAAGTTTGGTCAATTGACTGGTTCTTCTTGTGGCACACCGACTAGAAAGTAGAGCATACTATATTAACTAACTATATAGTAAAAAATAAAAAATATAAAGGAATATTTAAGTGGGGATTTTTTATAACCTCACCTAGATTTGTTTTAAACTTTTAAGTGCAAAAACGACGATTATTAGTGGGTCCTACTTCATGTGTATCAAACGATGTTTAAGCACGTGTATTAATTTGTTAATCCATCTCATTGTTCTTGTTCTTGATTAAGAAAAGAGGAAGAGGTGCACCTACATATATCAAAACACTTAAAAAAGTCCCAATTGTCACATAGGGAATAATTTTGTGCTTAATTTTGCATTAAATTAGTGAATAATAAAAAAAAAAAAAAAAAAAAAAAAAAAAAAAATTGAAATTTGATATTAAATGTATGAGATAAAAAATAATGCAATAATGATAAAAAAAACGAAATTCAAATGGATATTTAGAGAAGATTCATATACCTATCAACCAAATACCCAGATAAGAAAAATAAAATTACAAGATAATTAGATTCCTTCCTCATATCCTTTTCTATGTGGTCAAGGTGTACAAGGCTACAAACGGGAACAGCTTTCGGGTTTTAATGGCATTCGATCCTTTTTTCTGTCTTTAGTTTCATGGATCAGTGGGCGAAGTTCATGAAACTACTTAACAAGTCATTTTTTAGATATTTCAGACATGGGCCCGAGAAGGAGATGGAGATGGAGCCGGGAGATTACAAAGATTGGCTCTTTCTGTCAAGGGGACCAACATGGACAGTCAAGGACCCAATGACAACAACCCCCTTTTTTTTTTTTTTTTTTTCTTTTCCTTTTACAGCCCAAGTGGGTCCCAAGCCACATGGGGTAACAGATGTGCCCTTACTTAACAAGACCCCTTTCTGAAAGCAAAAGTACTTTGGGAGAATGCCCCAAGGCCCCATGTAACTGAAAACATGTAAATTAGCTTCCATTCAAAAAAACTAGGACTCAGGAGCATAGATAGAAGTGGGGTAGAAACTAGAGACTAGGAAGACAAAGATGGAGTATGTAATCTCAGGGGAAATTTCAGTACAGACATGACCCACAGAATAATACCATCTCTAGCACACTTGTATAACTGTAACAAGTTTAATCTGATGATTCTGACCTGTTGATTCTTTCCCTCATCTTCTATAATACTAAGACATTAATGGAAAAATGATGTCAATATGAAAGGGGTCCAGGTTATCATATCCTTTTAAACACGGTTCACTTACAGGGAAATAAAATAAAATTTGTGAAGAGAAAAGAGACTGCTTTCAGTTTTAGTCACAGGTGCTGGCCACTATGGCAGGTGGATAAGCTACGACTTTATTATTTCCCCATTGATTTGCCCTCTTGGGGCATTTCTTCGAACAACTTAATGGCGACAATGGCAGTTTAGCCCGCCTATAAGAAAAAATAAATAAATAAAAATTGGAGTGATTCTGGGAGATCGACGCTACCCAGAAACCAGAAAGTCGTCTTGGGAAGAATTGTTGATTGTGTCACAGAAAAAAAAAAAAAAAAAAAAAACCTTAAACTTTCGATGGAGTAATATCTTGGTATCCTCCTCAACAGTCAACCCTAAAACGATTCTGAAAATCAACAGTTCCTGAACGGATGAATACACAGGTTAGAATCTGTATCATCTTCTTCTCTACTGATTACGACATAGTGAATGTAATTTATAAAGAAGCCCAATTGGGAGAAGGAAAGGTTCCCTACCGGCAAAGATGGCCGAGCGCTCTACACTTCACCGCTGGCTTTGTCCCTCCTCCATGTGAATGCCAACTTGTAATGATCAGAAAAGAAAGCGGAAACCATATCGAAATTGCGTCACAGAGCAGACTCTTTTTCTCATTTGATTAATGATTTCGCGCAGGGATTTTTTTTTTTTTTTTTTTTTTTTGTTGCTCCGGAATTACCTTTCGCCATTTCGACATCGATTGAGTTGGGAAAGTCTGGTTTGGTGGGACTTGCTTATCCTCTGGAGACTCCCCACGTTCGCTTGCAGTGACTTTTGCACTTCATCATACCAGCCGTGGCGACTCCCGTGCTCCATGTTTTGGTGGGAGATTTTCACCTGTTGCTGCAGACTGCAGTTGTGGCCTTTCTGGGTGGGTGATGGGTATTCTGGGTTTTTAAACTCTCGAGCAATTATGAGGCTTCCCGCATCTTCAACTCTGAGGGCTCGTGCGCTGCCGGTCTCAAGAGTGTGATATGATTTGATTCTTCGTTTAGATCAGCAAGGGCATTTGATGGTCGGAAAAGAGAATTACAGAAGTTCACTAATGAGTGGCACGATTCACGGGACGGAAAGCAATGGAAGAGAAAAAGAAGCAAAATATAAGAAATTTCAACTCTTTTTAATCGTTTCTTTTTTCTGTGATCAATGAATTCTAATGAATGGGATCAGAATTTGGCCCATTAGGCCAATATTTGATCCAAGCAGGGTTGAGATCCTGAAGACGTCCCGATTACATGTACAGAGAGTGCTTGACTGCTTGTAGGTGACGAGCTAGGATTGCTCGAAGCGAGGCACTGATGCTTTGTGGCGGGAAGGGTACTTTGGGAATTTAATATTCTGCGGAGGAGAAAGAATGCAAGAAATCTGAATCGTAGTTCGTTGGGTGCCTTCGGATAAACGGATAAGACGTCTTTCTCTCCACAACAAACCACACGACCACTCTTCTGGGCAATATTTTTTCAGCAAATTTACTTGTAAAGGGCATTCTTTTTTCAATAATATTCGAAGAAGATGGCTTCTCTGCAGAACCCACCTTCAATTCATCGGACATTGTTCTTGAACACGCTCGCTCAGGTCTTGGCCTCTGCTTCTCTTTCTGTCACATTTCAATTTGGCTTGACTGGCTCCTTTCTGTGCTCTAATTCTCTTACCTTGTTCTTCTTTCGGTGCTCAGACTAAATTACAGTCCCCCCTGTTCTTACCTAGCTCGAGAAGAAGCAACTCGATTCTTGTCAGGGCCGAGCACTCGTCTACTGCTACTACGTCTTCCTCACAAGGTACATTTGACTTTTACCTCTATTTGATAAATAAGAACCTTTTCCATTTTATCGTTTTCCTTTGTCTTACTTTCTGTTCGTTGGCTATCTGCAATGCGAAGTGAAAAACAGAAGTAGTTAGTGATTGAAAACGTTACTAATGAGTATATTCATGTTTTTTTAATATTAACAGTAAATTTGTTGGAGGAACCATAGAGAAGTCAGAGTAGCATGAAATAAAAAAGTTGGGGTGAGTAATGTCCTTAGCGGTTGAGATACTGAACAAAACAGCGGAAGGCTGAAAAACACGGATGGAAGTAGTTGACGATTAGGTGAGAAGGTTGAAGTTGGTTAAGACAGAACAGAGTGGAGGAAGATCCCAATGTTGTTTTGGTATCGTCTTAAAGGAAAAAAAATATGTGCTCGTGATACAGCTCTAGACAAGGTAAGGAAATGTGTAGCCACCATTTTCTGTACTGGAAATGTAGTTATTGGTAAGTAGTCTAACTGCAGAAATTCAGGAGCCTTTTCTCCTGATGTCACTGGGGTCATTATTATCTTTTTATCAGCTATAGAGAAACATGAAGTTATCTGTCATCAGACATCTATTCCTTGTAGTTCAGTGAGGGCAGTATGTTAATTTACTTCTAGAAGGCGAACATAGTGATTAATTTTTTGAGCGGTTGACATAAGAGGAGGAGATCAGTGGATAGCAATGTTGGACCACTATTTTTGTTTCACCCTTGGCCCGTAACTCGTCCATATGTGATATCTATCTTGTTTGAAGTTTAGCTTATCCCCTCCCCTAACCCTCTTCCAATACTCAATGGAAATAATGTGTCACCCAATCTGTACTAAGGGAGTGAGAAATAATATGACAATTATTTTATGATTTAATTGTTTGCACTTTATTCCTTTCAGAGAAATCTGGGAGGCGCCAAGCACTCGTGGCAGTAGCACTGGTACCTTGCATTTCTCTGTTGAATGCCACTCCAGCGTCATGTAAGTGATTTATGATTCCTCTCATTTTCGTAGTGTTTTTTTGTACTGATACTTGTGTATCATTGAGAACATGCCTGCTTATTCTGCAGTGCATTGCTTGCTTGAAATATATGGATGTCCTAAAAGAACACCCTTGATGTGGCTCAGTTGCTGCAGAATCAAAGAAAGGATTCCAAGCGGTGAGCGACAAGAAGGATGGATATTCTTTTCTGTATCCATTTGGTTGGCAGGTTAGTTGTGTCACAACATGATATTTTCATTGCGTGTGCCTACCTATGACTGAAACTTCTCGCATCAATGATGCCACTTTTGAGACTACATACCCAACAGAACTGAAAGAATTGAAAGGATAAGTTCAGTAGCTACTACCTGTCATATCTCATATTAAAAGAATTGAACTTCTCTATGAAACCGGTTACTGAAAAGTCAAAACTTACAATATCAGGAAGTTGTCATTGATGGGCAAGATAAGGTATTCAAGGATGTTATTGAGCCGTTAGAGAGTGTTAGTGTCAACATGATTGGAACAAGTAAAGAAGACATTCGAGACCTTGGATCACCTCAGCAGGTTTGTCAGTCTTATTTACTTGAGTTAACAGCAAAATATTCCTTAGCTGCATACAATATCATCAGTTTGCTTCTCTGAATACTAGTAGAAAAATATTCATTGATCACAGGTTGCCGAAGCTTTAATTAAGAGGGTATTGGCTCCTTCAACACAGAAAACTAAGCTAGTTGAGGCAAAAGAGGTTTGGTATCTTCTCTTTTCTGCACTTTGACTTTGATTTGGAATCTGATAGTCATTTTTCTGGTTGTTTTATTTATTCACTTCCAACCAGCTTTATCTTGGACTGAGACAATGGCTCAAGTGACAGATGCTTAACAATTTTGCCACTAGAAACCCCAGCCTCCTGGTCAAAAGCATGCACACTTACACACTACTTGGACATTGAATGCAGAATAATGGAAAATACTTAATAAAATATCATTCTGTGAGGATAGTTGCTGGAGAACTTTGCATGCGTGTAGTACCTACACTCAACAAGGTTGAGTGAGCTACCTAGTTTAAAGAAATATTTTGTACATTAAAACTTATATTGAATATGTTTGTGTTAAAAGTGTCCATTTCATGTATGGTTAAGAGATTTCAGCTAGCATGTAATTGACCAAGCTACAAGATACAGAGAAGTTAACACAAAGTTTCTTACCATAACAAACACTAGAATTGGATTTATTATTTTCCTGCAGTCTTTTCACTGGAGCGGGAGAATAGCTTTTGGGAAACTTTTTGTCTAGATTATGAACTGTGATCCAGCATCTCTTGATGAATTTCTAGTAAAACTAAGTGATCAAGTCGGCTGGGAGAGTAACTTTGTCTAATAATAGGCCCATTCAGTTCCTCTAAACTCTGATTCTATGTGATGGTGATCCTGTCCATTAGTCATTTCAGCAGCTCCTAGGGATTTTGAGGTCCAAATTCGAGTAATGGAGCTGACAAGCTCTTTATGTTATTTTCCTTGAAACAGAGCCAAAACTACAGCAAATGTTGTAGCCTGTAGAGTCCTCATTCATTAAACACTAAATCGGTCAGTTTGCTAATGTCATGTTCGTCAGTTGTGGGAAGAAACTTGCTAGGGTCATCAGGTCCTAGACCTTTGGTCCTCAGGTCCTAGACCTTTGGTCCTCAGGTCCTAGACCTTTGGTCTTCGGGTCCTAGATCTTTGTCGTCATTCAGCAGTCCCAGCTTTCATAAATCATGACCCAGAATTAGGTGCGTGTGAGTTTTTTTAAGCCTTCATAGTGTAGCAGTAGGCATGACCATTACTAAGATGAAAATGCAGGTCTATGCACCTTGTCATTCTTAATGATTCTACGTGTTACTGTGCCAGCAAGATGTTGATGGCAAAGCTTATTACACATTTGAGTTTGTAGCTCAGGCGCCAAATTTTACACGCCATGCTTTAGGCGCAGTTACTATCGGCAATGGTAATTCATTACTTGCTTAGGTTCTGAGCATAAACTTCTCTTCTGCGCTGATAGCTGATTTCATTCTCTCACACCGTTCCATTACAGGAAAATTCTACACATTGACGACAGGCGCTAATGAAAGGCGGTGGGAAAAGATGAAAGACAAACTGAACACTGTCGTTGACTCCTTCAAAATTTTCACTGCAGACCCTTCTGCTCCCCCTGCATGAGAATCAACCTTGTGTTGCAGGAAGGCACGAAGGCTGGAAGACACTTGAATTGGGGAGGGGGTTCAAGGTCTTGCTGTCTGACATGCTTCGTGTAAACACATGTAGATAGGGAGGTTTTTTTCCCATCATTTTGTTTCTTTAATATGTGACCAGAAGTGATCAACAATCAGTAATGGAAGCCGATGCATCTATATTTCTTGGAACAAATAAAACCGCTGCCCTTCTAAGTTTTGATAAACCTGCTTTAGGTCATTGTCTTCAAATGAAAACCAAACTGTTTCCCATATGAACTTTACTCCTACAAAGATTGTAGAGGAGGGTGAAAGTAAACCTGTCTGGTTATACAACAAAATAGTCATCCTACAAACCTAACTTTTTGAGAATACAAAAATCTAGGAAACATTTTGCGCTGCAGGGCAAAAAAGAAGTCATTTTCCTTGAATTACCATTGCAAGTTCTATAAAATTTGCATAGTTCATGTATGAGCGGTGAAACTAACACACCAAATCCAAAATTGTGCAGAAACAGATTGACTTTAGATAATGCCAATCTTGTTTGCCACGTCCAGTGCATCATAATCCGGTGTCAACTTAACATATGCCTTCTTCAATCCATCTGGCCTGCACGTCAACCAAACTAGAGTAAGTATCGTTTACTTAAAATGTATGAAATACTTCCAATTAGAGGTTAGAGATTCACCTAATCAAAGTATTTACTTTCTTCGTCTGAATGTCATACATCTTCTTGATGGCATCCTTGATCTTCTTCTTGTCAGCTCTAATATCAACAATGAAAACCAGGGTGTTGTTTTCTTCAATTTTCTTCATAGCGGACTCAGTGGTGAGGGGATATTTCAGAATCTGGTACTGGTCCAACTTGTTCCTTGGAGGTGCACTAATCCGAGGGTACTTGGGGTTTCTTGGTTTCTTCAATGTTTTTGGGCGATGAAATGTGACCGAGGTCCTGATCTTCTTAACCTTTTTCTTCAAGGTTGAGGCCCCTGACTTGACAGCCTTGGCAGCTTTCAATGCCTGTGCCTTGGGGTCGATCTTCTTAGTCACAGCTGCAAGAGTAGCAATCATTCAAATGACATCTCCATTCTTTCCCAATACTGAAGTAAAAAGACACGATATTTAAAATCACTCAAATAAGTTAAACCAAACATAAAATGGTAAAACAACATCCAATATTAAATGATATCCATAAAAAAATGCACGAATAACATGCATAATAAGCTCCTCCCCCCAAATGCCCATGTCAATGTCATCTGGAACTATTAATATGAAACCAATTCGTTGGTTTATTATGTTCGCACCACCCACAAATTTAAGTAATCACAAGTAGAACAAATACAATGCTATTTCGCAATAAGCTGTTATCGTTTTATGAACGATCCCAATTAAGTGCAAGTACCACAGAACATTTAGGTGCTAATCAGGACTAGAATGCAATGAACGAGATAAAAAATTCCAGAAATGACCTTTGGTAGGGGGAGCCATTGGTCGCTAGACAAGCCGCCTCCTCAATCAGCTAAACCCTGCAGAGAAAGAAGACGCTAAGAAAACCAAAAGAATGCTGACTCAATAAGATAAAGAATCACCCATACCAATCTAGACCGAACTGTATTATTTTCTAAAACATAAAAAAAAAAGATTGAAAACTAAATAATAAAAAAACTGAGATTCGAATTATTGATCCATGCATACCTTAACGAACAAAAATTCACCAAAAGCATATCGTATAAGCTAAAAAGAAGTAATTTCCCGATTTTCATCATTGGGAACAAACAAACCCGGCGAGCAAATTAATGAAATAAAATTAACGCGAAAAGAAGACGCTATTCAAATGAAAGACAACGATGCCGTAAAGGTCTAGGTCGACAAAACCAATGCAAGTTAATAGTTTTGCTAAAACTCTACAACAAAGAAGTTGAGGTAACATAGCCTACTCAGAAGTTGAGACTTGATGAGAGAGAGCAGGAACAGCATACCCAATCCTCAATACCTCGTCCGGTCTGTGGTTTGTCTCCGACGCTTCCCGTCCCTAAATCAGTTCTTCTCTTTAATCTGTTCTTCTCTTTAATCAGTTCTTCTCTCGAGACCGGGGGGCCGGCTTAGTGATTCCATCGAACCCTAATTTTCTGGTTCGTTGCTAGTTGGGCCATTATGGGCCTCAGCCAAGAGATATCTTGACTGCAAAACAATATCACAGATGGATTTCAATTCTCAAGTAGGCTTCTCAATGGATCATTTATTAAATCCAAATCCGAATCCAGGGAATGGATATCCATCCAATAAGTCTATTATTATTGGTTATGTGTTTCTTATTTGATCGGATTCGGATATATCCAATAAGAAAACGGATATCCATTAAATATTCATTAAGACCCATCTACCCAATAAAGCTCATATTAGAAACTCATTTTCTTATAAAAATACAAAAATTGGGCTTTATTAGACTTCAACCAAGGTAGAACATACGTATGGATTTCAACCTAAAGTTACGCCCTGTATCGACCTTTGTACCTGACTATAAGATTTTTTTATAATTTTTTTTCATAATAAAGATGCTTCAAATCTTTATAAGATTTTTTTTTCATAATTTTTTATGAAAAAAAAAAAAAAAAAATCATAATTTTTTAATTTATTTGTACCTGCCTATAACCTTTGATTTTGCATTACACGGTTGATATGGCCAATATGTATTTCTGATACAGTCGATATGTATCTCTCGGATACGGCCAATATTTATAAAATTCAAAAATTATGAAATTTTATGAATATCAAGTTTTTTAATAATAATATTTGAGCTTTCTGGTTTTTTTTTAATAAAAATAATAGATCAGTGGATGGTATTGGATACTTTATGAATATCGAATAAAGATCCAATAAAGCCTATTAATGATTTAACTGAACTATTAAATGTCAAACTCATGCTTGATACAAACATGCTTCACATGCTTCTAGGCTTAATAGCCTTTAAAAAAAAAAAAAAAAAAAAAAAAATCTACTCAAAATACGTATACAGTTGACTCTGTTGATCTTCCAGTAGCTGCGCCTACGCCCAGTCTCATGTATACTGAAAAAGTAAGCTTTGCGTGCAAAGATAACCTTAATAATTAACATTTTTTTTTGCCAAATACGAAAGGGGTTAATCTACGAAACTTGCGAAAATGCTTATCTAACCGTCTGATTAACTTTGTAAGATAATCAACGGTAAATATTTGGTTTTTATCTTTAATGTGCTAAAACATGCCGCGTCTTTCCTCCCTCTGGCCGCCTCACTCACTGCGGAAGGGAGAAAGATTTTCTCTTTCTTTGTTGCGCCATGCCGGCCAACGAGTTTACCCTCTGTTCTTCTCCTTCCATAGCATCGTGAGCGTTTAAGCTTCCGTTCTTACTCTTCTACCGACAACAGATGTGTATTCGTTCTTGTTCTCTTTAAATTTTTCATCGACCTACTTCTGGAATCTTAGATGGCTTCGTCTTAATTCTATTTCCTTCCCATTTATTTTCTTTCTTGCTGACAAAATAATATGATTTTCAGAATTTTGTTGTATTCTATTTTCTCCCTGTCACAATTTTTCTCTCTTGCGAAACCTCTCCATGCTTTATCTTTCTCTTCCTGTAGCAATAGAGTCAGGTTTAATATACTCATAAGAAGTCATAACTATATTGCTTTAGAGTTGATGAAGAAGATGACGAAGTCTGGTATTACTGTTGTATTCTCATGGTTTTTCATGATTTTTCAGGCTGTGCCAAAACATAAAAGGAAAAACTCAATCTTTAGAGTAATGTTATTGGACAGGATTGAACCCAATGGAATGGCTGTAGCTGCGGTTTCAGCACGTGCATCTTTGAAAGCTATTAAAGGAGGAATGGAGCTTCTTTTAGTGGCTTTAAGGTGGAGGGCATAACCAATGTGCTAGAGGGAAATGCGCTGATTGATTGACATTCAAAAAGTGGGACACAGGAAGCTGCTAAGAAGGTCTTTGAGTATATCTCAGGAAAGGATTTTTTATTTGGATTTTGATCATTCAAAGGTTAGTGCAAGCCATATGTATCTCTATATAGATCATGACCAATTTTTGAAAAAGGACTCCGGGGCACATGGAAATGGGCACTTTCTTTACTGGGATTATTAGTGATATTCATGGAGATGACCTTTTCTTCACCAAGCTTCGATGACCATCTTGATCGACCTAGATAAACTTGAAATTAAACCTGAATGCTCTCTAGTTAATGAGCCTAATACAAGAAAAATAAGGGTTTGAGGCTATTTTAGTCCTAGTCTAACCTCAGTTCCTTCTCAACAACCAACATGAAGTCCCATCAGTTTCAAGACTGAATTTGTATAGTCCTAAACCAGTGAAGTCAAGTAAAGTTGGAGATTTTTAGTCATTGTGCTTCCTTATATATAAAGATTGTTTATTCAAGGTCTTTCCTTTTTCTTCTTTCGGGTAATTTTTTGTGCCCTTGTTTTAGGCTGCCCATTGTATGAGTTAGATATATGATTGCTGGTTTCTTGGTCTTATCATTGTTGAACTTTCATGAGATCATTAATGTTCATGATAATAGTTTGCTTAATTGTGTCTCATGAACATAGCTCACATATTTTTAGCTCTTGGAGTAACCATTGGTTGATAAATTTAGTGGCTTGCTTCTTTTCGTGATTTAAAATAGTAATATTTGCATTCTTGAACACAACCAATTCTTTCACAAGTATTTCTTCAGGAGTGTGCCGCTCAACAATCAGAATGTTACAAGTATTCTAATACGTGTTTGCTCAAATTTATTTTTGGTCTACTACTGGTTTTTCGTTTTCCTAATTATGTCCATTTAGGGATTTTTGGATATTGATTGGGTTACCTTACGAGTCATGCATTTCTATTTTCTGAACTTTAGGTAGGACCAATTAGACACTGTTGTGGACTACAACGTCTAATGGATGAACTGATAGACATGTTGGACTTTCCCCTGAGTTCTTTGTTAAAGTTGATAGTTTGGTGTACCAATGAGTGACACACGGAAATTTTTTTTCTTATATTGGAAAATTTTATCATGGAGGTTATATTGAAAGTCTGAAATTTTCACTGCAAAGGATTCTTCTATGGTTGTGAATTTTTTTATTTTCATTTTTGCATCATTCAGCTAATTGCTTTATAAATGTATTCTTATCGATCTTTAAGCTCAAAATTGTGAGAGCGCTCAAAAGAATTTTTGAGAGGATGGTGGTTCGAATCCACCAAGATCCAACAAGAACTTACAAATTGTTGTTAGTAGGAAGTTCAACAATCACTAGGAGAAAGTGGCATTTCCATAGTTCTGCCCCAACAATGGGAAAAGACTCTATTGCAAGGTCACAGTAGGGACTGGTATAAATTTATCTACATTACTGCCATTACACAAGCTTTCTTTAGATAAGTAGGGACTTGGAAAGGTGGAATGATGAGTGTCTAAATGACACTATTTTTAAGCCTCAATTGGAATTGGAAATTACATTTTGGAGTCAATATTCATCTTAATATCATGAAATATGTCTCAGATTCATCTTTTCTCTCTCAGGAGTCCAACACAACAAGAATCATTGAGATCAGAGCTAAAATGAGGAAAATATGAAGATTTTAGTGCATAAAGGTACAAGGTTGTAGGGACCGGCGCGATCGCACCAGTTGGAGGACAAAATCTGGCGCTACCGCACCACCTGAATGGCGCGACCAAGATGGCGCCACAAGGCCTATGGAGTTTTCAAACATGACTAGGACTCTTTCCATTCGAGTACTTAGAAGAAGTTCTGCCCGAGTGGCGCGACCGCGCCAATTTAAGCCACACTTCCAACCCGACCGTGCCAGTGACTCAACAATGCAAAATCGCTAAAATCTCGGGATTCTGAGAAATAATCCAAATCAAACGTGGGATTTAGAGTCCTAAGTGTATAAAAAAGGTGTCTATGAAGTCTCTACAGGAAATTAATGGAAATCCTAAGAGGTTTGAATCCTCAGAGGTGGAGTGCTATT
Organism: Aristolochia fimbriata; assembly: GCA_019845555.1. Lineage (NCBI taxonomy): Eukaryota > Viridiplantae > Streptophyta > Magnoliopsida > Piperales > Aristolochiaceae > Aristolochia > Aristolochia fimbriata. The sequence continues at coordinate 20,284,818 of CM034079.1, forward strand.
CTTGATTAGGAGACTGCTATAAAAAGAAAGTACAATCCGAGATTGAAGAGGCCATATCTGGAGATTTTGACTTCCAATTGAATCCAAATTTGGACCACAGACTCCTGATAGGATTTAGAATCATGCCACGAAAAATCAGGTCAATCCAAGTCGTGATTCTAGGGTTCATATTTTCAAAGTGGTGGACCCAATGCTGAAATTGGCAACAGAATCAACCCAACTTCTGAGCATCATATATCAAGTTGCCTAACTCAGATTAAACTCAAACTTCGTACACAAGGCAAGGACTATAGAAGGAAGGTTTGTGTGTAATTTCATCCAATTATGAGGTTGGGAAGTCACAATTTACACCCCTGGACAGAGAGCAAATTATAGGACCTGGGCAGCTGAACAACTATAAATAGGGGTCCGAGGAAGAGAGTTATTTATCCAGTGTTTAGTTCAATTTACTGCTTTGTAGTTTAGTTTAGAGAGAGGAGAAGGTCCAAAGGGAGTCTTTCACGACCTCTGGGTGCTTTGAGGAAGAAAGGTGGAGAATTCAGCCAAGGAGCAAGGGTGACCAAGAGCAAAAATAAAACAAAAACAAAGACTAACAAATCAAGTCTAGCTAAACATTGAAAACTAACTAGGCTTTAAAATCTGATTTTCCCACCCCAAACTTAAGATTTTACATTATGCTCAATTCAATCAAATAAGATAAAGGGTAAGGAACGTCCCTGAGAATGTTGGTTGCTTGAACTTCAAGATTTGTTGAGGCACCATGAGGAATTTGAATTTGAGCTGCCTTCATGCTTGACCAAAAGTGGTTAGAACCATTCATAGCTCAAAATTATTGTAAACAAATTCAGAAATTTATGAAATTTTACCAAGGCATATAACTCATAAAGAAGAACATGTTAGAATTGGAATGGAATGATTCTGAGTTACAGCTCGGAAATTGATCAAACATGTAGAATTTGGCGCGGGAGCGCCACTCTTTTCCTTCATAAATGTAGATTCTGATTGTAAAATTTAAAAATTCCACTTGGAACATGTTGTTAAAGTTCAGAGGTGCACAATAAAATATATTTCATGGAAGTTTTTTTTCTTAGACATGTGCCTTGGAAGTTTTTTAATTTTTTAATTTTATTTTTTAATTTTATTTTATTATTATTATTTTTATTTTTTCTGGTGTTTATTCAAACCAACCAAATTGAAAAGACTAACCTAACATGAGTAAAACAAAACTAGACTTAACATTTAAGATTTACACAAAGTGATTATTCAAAGCAAAAGAACAATTGAAAAACTAAACTAACTTACCTACCATGGGTTGTCTCCTGTGAAGCGCTAAGTTTATGGTCCTCATCTAAATCAGTAGCTTCATTCCCCTCGGATCAAAAGGAAAATTCAATTTGAGTCTATTTTTGACCTTTCTTCCTTTGCAATGCTTTATGGTAGAACAATTGAATTTTGATGTTGAGCTAAAAACTCTTTCTTTCGACTTTGTGGCTTCTAGAAAGTAGATCTTCACACATATCAGCCACTCATTCATCCTCTTGTCCAGCCCCAATAAAATTTTCAGTTGTATTTTTGGGCTAGATGTATGAGGTGGGATAATGAAAAAGTCTAAGTCAAAGGACAGCCCTATCTCTTCTTTATCTACCCAATTCTCTAATGGCTTTTCATGGGAAGGTTCTATGAGATGACCTATAGTTTCTTCTTCCTCCCCTTCATCTAGTACTTCAGCCATGGTTTCTTTCTCAGCTTCTAATGATTTTTCTTCTTGCTGGGATTTTTCTTCTACCTCTTCTATATTCGCAGCTATCTCCGCCATGAGCTTTTCTTCCTTGACCTCATCTACTACCGCTTCAATTGGTTCTTCCTCATCCTCTAAATTATAGGGGCACACATTTTCTTCCAAGGTTTCTTTTGGTTGAGGCTTTTCTAGGATCTCTCCACTCATAAAGGGTATGGACTGTTCTTACGCTTCTGGATTCCCTTCAAAATTGTTAGGCATGGTTTCCTTAGATTTTTCATATCTATTAAGTTGATTCACTTGAGTGGTCAGAAGTGTGATCGGTTGCTTCGTTGACTACAATTCTGTATTCATTGTCTGCAATTTTGTATACATTGCTCGCTTCAATTTCCATTTTTCCTCCAATTCAGCCCTGGTGACTATTGGCTCCTCCTTTTCTTGGTTGTATGAACTGCCATATGGGTCTAACCACTCTGGTAGGTCCTCCCCTCCTTGGTTGTATGGAATGCCATATGGGTCTAACCTGTAGGAATTAGACTCATAATCAGAAAAATCAAGTCTTGAATTTACATTGCATACATTAATAGCATGATTACCTCCACACACATCACAAAAATAATTCACAGAATTCCTTTGTAGTTGCAAGAAATCCATTTGCAATTGGAGTAAATCAAGTTGAAGTTTCATATCATCATGTTGGGTGGGAGAATTATATGAGTGGTCAAAAGAACTACTTGGCTGTCCATATGAATCACATGACATATAAAAATTTCTTGAGTGCTGAAAAGAGTTCCATGCTTGATTTGGGTAAGAAAAATCATTATGATCCCTAAGGGGTCTCCTTCCATATGTGGACTCATGCAAACCAAAATCCATGCACACAACACATCACCAAAGACAAAAAAAAAAAAAAAAAAAAAAAAAAAAAAAAAAAAAAAATAGAATATACACTCAAAGCTCTAGTTTTAAACACAAGCAATTACTATTAAAACATTGGTCCCCGGCAACGGCGCCAAAAATTTGATGCAATTCTAGCTAATCACTAGCAAGAGGACTAATCAATGTAATATAGACTCATGTAAGTCCGAATATTGTCTCACAAGGACCAAACCAGTAGTTAATTGCTGCTGAGTTTTAATTCAAAGTTTGAATATCCTGGATAAAACACTTTATCAAAACAGAAAATTAAACTAAACAAGTACTTGAAACTGTTGAGAAAAAGTTTTTGAGGAATTTCAATGAGAGAAGACGTTGGGAATCCAATTCCCTCCCTAGACACTTCTGAGATTGAATAGACATGTTTTTGGAAATCAATTTCTGACAAGCTTATAAAACCATGGCTACAATTCGCATCGGCATCACCTTTTTCTATCTCCTAGAGTAAACTAGCCGGCATAATCGACTCTACTTGATAGCATAAACATGAAGCTCTTATGTCATAGACAAATCAATATACTCTAACAGGGTATTACTTTAAGGTCGAGGATTAACCCAAAAATCAGTTGATCTGCCTAGTGTATGAACTCAGAAAGACTTGTAAAACGCTATCAATATATCTTACCTCAAGTCTAGCATCACCTTATAACTAGTACATAACATGACAATATGCATGAATCAAGAATTATACAACTTTGGAATACTCATTCATGCACCAAATTGAAACCAAATAGAATATAATGTATCAATCTCATTACATGCCTAGGGAGTCATGGACTCCCAACTACAGACGACTACTCCATACTGGAAATAAAAACACACATCAAGGTTTTTGATAACAGTCATGAAAGAAGAATAACTAAGTACATAAACTCCCTTTGGAAGGCTGCTCTTGGTCACCCTTGCTCCTTGGCTGACTTCTCCACCTTTCTTCCTCAAAGTACCCAGAAGTCGTGTAAGACTCCCTCTGGACCTTCTCCTCTCTCTAAACTAAACTACAAAGCAGGAAATTGAACTGAAAACTGAATGCCTAACTTTTTTCCTCGGACCCCTATTTATAGTTGTTTTGCTGCCCAGGCCTTGTAATTTGGTCTCTGTCCAGGGGCATGAATTATGCCTTCCTGACCTCAGAATTTACTGAAATTACATACGAACCTTCCTTCCATGGTTCTTGCCTTGTCCACGAAATTTGAGTTCAATATGAGTTGGGAAACTCGAGATATGCTGTTGAGAAGTGACATTGGTTCTGCTGCCAATCTCTGCACTGGGTCCACCACTTTGAAAATATAAAACTTGAAAAACCCGAATTGGATTGACCCGAATTTTTGTGATATGATCCTCAATCTTCTTAGGAATCTTCAGACCAAATTTGGGTTCAATTGGGATTCGGGAACTCCAGATATGTTCTCCTTCAATCTCGAATTTATCTTCTCTTCTTGGCAGCAGTTTCCTTCTTTGTATTGAACTTCACTTCTTGGTCATTCAAAACACTTAGAGCTCAAGTAAATTTCCTTAGAATCTTCGTGGATACCTTTCTTAGACACTTAGGACTTCTTTTCCCAAGTTTGGGGTTGATTGGCAGTCAGGATCCCGAGATTTTTGAGGTTGAGCATTACTGAGTCATCGACGCGGTCGCGCCATTATTGTGACTGATTCTGGCGTGGTCGCGCCACTAGAGCAGAGTTCTTTCTAAGTCTGGAAATGGCCATCGAACTCGTGCCGAGTTAGGAGACTTCTTGGCGCGGTAGCGCCATATTTTACTGTAGTCGTGGCGCAACAACGCCAATCCTTAGACTTTTCATTGGTCCTCATAACGGCAACTTCTCTTTCCATCTTCAGCAGCTTTTTGGCGCATCCATGCTGTCACTGTGTGAGGTAGTGCCAGCTCTTTGGCGTGGTAGCGCCCTTCGAAGGCGCGATCGTGCCACTTCATATTCCCCAACCGTTGGCTTTCATTTCCGTTGAGTCGTTAGGCATTTTTCTCCAATATTTTGAATTTTTGAATATTTTCCAGGCGTGGCGCGAACACGCCATTCTTCTTTTTGGCTTCTTTTGCTTGTTTTTCCTTCGTTTTTGCTCCAAATCCAGTTTTTCTTCTTCCACAGGGTACCTGAGGCACAAAACATGAAATTGAGTCATATTTGTTGCTTTTATATTCAGAATTGACTCGGAATTAGATTTTTCACTATATTTTCATGCCTAAAGATAGTGTCTTTTAGACACTTATCATGGAACTTATTAAAAAACATATATGTGGGTCATTATCTTTTTTTTTTTACATTTCATAATTTTGTACAAAGTGCTTTAAAAGGGCAGCTAGTGCAACTTATTAAAAACTTTAGACAGTCCTTTGCTGAGTCTATTTGCATTTCATTAATGTACAAAAACTCTCCCTGTCATGGTAGCCGTTGTGGAGCAACTTGGTGGAGCAACTTGGTGGAGCAACTTGGTGGAGCAACTTGGTGGAGCAACTTGGTGAAGCACTAGGAGAACCTGGCCTTGTGCTGCTGCCTTGTGTTGCTTCAACATTAACCAGGTATCAACTTTAATATTGCAGCTTAATTTTAAAGTGTTTAACATCGTGCAGAAACCCATGAAGCTCAAATATGAATGGAGGAAAACTGAAAAGTTGAAGCTCTCTGAAAGCATATTACACATTTTTCGGAGGTTAAAACAGATCTAAAGAGGCCCACACATCTTGTTTATAAATGAAGGGTTCCGTCTATGGATTTTCAAGAAAACAAAGGCTTTCAAATACAACATTCTACCTATTGATCAGATAGACCTATGGAGAACTGAATGCATGCCATTTTATGTTTCAAAATGAATGGGAAATAGAAGAAAGATTATATCATTGAAAAATTGATGTCTAACTACACTGGGAGTCAAACCTAGTATCTCTGATAAAATTGATGCCTTTCCATTATGCCACAGAGTTTTTATAATCAATAAAGAAGATGATTATCACAAAGTGGATAATTAATTTGCATAGGACACATTCTTGTAGCTTCTCACATTACACCCGAAGCTAACAATTTTTTTGAATATTGAAGAAGAACAAAAAGATACATGAAAAAAGGTCATGCATTTACATGTTTTTTGTGTTGTAACCTGTAGCCAACACAAAATTGAAGGAGAGAGTCACTACAAAATTATTTTTAGCAAATGAAAGATAATTAAGGTTGCTTCAACCAACTCCAGAAAACCAAAAAATATGAATCTTTCAAAAGCAATTCTAAGTTACAGAACATTCCATATGCATGGACGCTAAAGGGAAGCAAGTTAGCTTCCCCTGAATCAAATTAAAATTCTGATTTTGAAAAAACTGGGCAAACTCCAAACAGGAATTAATAAAAAAATAAATGAAACAACATACTGATCAATGTAAAGGGGAAGCAAGATAGCTTTAGTAAAAAACATATAATAATAACATAAAGGACGATAAATCAATCAGAAGTAGTCTAAAGTGGAACTAGCCTATCATAAATAGTTGTTAAACTGTAGACACGTATTTTATTATACTCTCACGCAAGGCGAGAAAGAACGTCCAAAAGACCAAGATTGAACATCCATCAAACCGATTCAAATCAATGGACTAGATCCAAGTCAAATTATAAGTGTCACGTCATCCAAAAGTGTCACATCATCCAATAGTGTCACATCATCCAAAAGTGGCATGTCATCCAAAAGAGCCATGTCACCCAAATGTGCCATGTCACCCAAAAGTGCCACATCACCCACAAGTGCCATATCACCAAATTCTGGTTCACCCGCTAGAAACCAGCAAAATAATCGGTCAGTTATACCACGTCAAACTACTCTGGTCCAACTCTGTTCGACAATTTCATTTAAAATTAGCTGCGGAACCGGTCCACCAAGAAACTGTCACGACCAAGAAAGCAACAAAGTAATATTAGGATCGGAGAAAATGACACGCCTCTGTAACATATATAAATGGAAGAAAATAAAGCAAGAAGGAGACAAAGGACTTCAGACTTCATAGAGAAAAAAACTCTTCGAGAGCTTAAAAAATCAAGTTCTTAGAGTACTCAACACACTCGAGCCTAAATCCCATCCATAACCAAACCTCAGAAAAAGCAACACGCAGGGCAAATCTGCCATTATTTCTGTTCTTTGATATTACAGCTACATAGAAGACTCAATTCTGTCATGTTTAAGCAAAAATCCCCAAATTCATTTCTTCTAGCTCGAGAGGAAACTCTAGTTCTCTTTGTATTTGATTATATTTATTACGAAGATAGAATAAGAGGAAGAAAAGAATTGGAATCCACAAAATTTTCAAATTCTTCAAATTATTTTGTGATTGTTGTTTTCTTGGTCACGTCTTCTTCCCAATCCACAGATTTCATGTTCGCAAATTTGGCATGCCCGGTGGGACCGATTTTAGCTCTCATCTCCTTCTTCGATTCTCCAAATCAATTACCATTCCAAATGGCAAGCAACAACAACAACAACACTTACAACAACACTTACAACAACAACAACAACAACAACAACAACAACAACAAGGTTGTAGCCAAGGCCCTGGCTGTCACCTCTAGCTCTCCATCGGCGCCCAGGATGGCTGATCCTCTGATGGCCTTCCCTCGTCGTCCATGCACTCCAGTAGTCATCGTCGCCGGCCAGAGCAGGGCGATCCGCCCACCAAACACCCTAGTGACCAACCGGTCTGGGCCAACCACCAGATCCATTATTGGGTCGCTGCCTGCACAGCGTGTTGGACAAACTCAGCAAAAATCTCAGATGGGTCAAGCACTGATTCATCCGGTAGTTTCTCCGATAAGGGCTCACCCCCCGAGAAGCTATTCTACTGTCCTGACCTCTTTACCACCAATGAGTGATGAGCCCGATCTCCAGTTCAGCAAAGGGATCTCCTCGAATTCAAGCTGGGTGCCTGTGCTAATCACCCATTTTGAAGGGAGGTGTATCACCCCTTCACCCGTACGAATGACAACATCGCACAGAGCATCACCGGGGCAAATCACTCTGCCCCGTGTTCAAAATTCATCCCCCCTACCTCTCATGTTATCAAGGTCGCAGCCATGATGACCTAGGCCGGGACTGTGGAGGAACAATTGGCCGAACAACAAGCTGCAATGAAGGAGAGAGATGATATATTCAGAGAAAGAGAATTGCAAAGAGATCTCCAAATTGCCACCCTTATGCAAAAATTTGAACAGATTGCAGATCGCCTGGGAGCTCCCTCCCAACCAAGGAATGATGACAACCAGGCCAGACCTAGCATGACCGCTAATCCAATTTATGTTCCTCATTTGCCTATCATTCGTCCATCCCCGGTAAGGGTGTCAATTTTACCCAATTACCCGATTACCCGATTACCCGATTACCCGACTACCCGAATGGTAATCGGATGGATAAGGAATAAAATTATCTATTTCGATTACCCGATTACCCGATTAAAATATTACCCGATTACCCGATTAAAATATTACCCGATTACCCGCCTTTTAATCGAAACAGATATGGATAATGGGTATTCCTTACCCGATTACCCGATTACCTGTATGGTAATTTAGTAATTTTTTTAAATTTTATACCCTTATTTCTATCATACATACCCTAATATGTGTGTTGTACATTTATTTGAGTTATTTTTAGATAAATTTAAGAATTTGGATGTAATTTTTATATAATTTTAATTTTTTTTGTATTTTTAAATATTTATAAGGATTAAATAACTAAATTTATTAAAATATTATTATTCATTTATTTACCCGATTACCCGATTACCCACGGGTAATCGGGTAAGAAATTCGGGTAACAGAATAACTAAGTTTTATTCAGGCGAAACGGGTGACGGAATATGGGTAGGGTAATCGAAACGGGTAACGGAATAACCCTTACCCGTTTCGATTATTACCCATTTACACCCCTAATCCCCGGGGCCTGAAATCCAATCGGTGATCTGGGAACAACAGTTTGAGGAACCTGGGTCACTATCTTATGTCACCCTACAAGAGATGATCTCCAACGCCGTGGAGCTAAAAGTATAGGTGGAGGGAGTTCTGTCCCAAGCCTATACCAAACCTTACTCCCGACGAATTGCGGTGCTCCAAATGCCGACATTTTACCACCAGCCTAAGTTCCAACAATTCAACGGCGATAGAAATCCAAAGCGGTACATGGCCCATTTCATCGAAACCTGTAATAATGCAGGAACTGACGATGACCTCCTCGTGAAGCAATTTGGGCGATCCCTCAAGGAAAATGCATTTGATTGGTTCATCGAACTCCCAACTGAATCAATTGACAGCTGGGAACAATTGGAAAGCGAGGTCCTCAGTCGCTTCTTTAGTATGAAGCACTTGGTAGAGCTAATAAATCTAAAGCAACGCCAAGGCGAAAAAGTGATTGAATACATCAATCTCTGGAGGAACCTGGGCCTCAATTGCAAGAAGAGCACTTCCTTGTCTACCAAGACGGCCATTGACATGTGCATCCGTGGCATGAATTGGTTGCTGGTGTATTTATTGTGAACTCAGAAACCATGGGATTTCTAAGAGCTAGCTACAGAAGCTCATAACATGAACATCCAGATCCAAAAGAAAGGAGAAGGCAAGGCTCCTCTCTCCAAAGCTGATAAAAAGGCGAAGTTGGCGAAGGAGTACAAAGCTCCTACCAAAGACACGCTCGCCACCAACATCATCGAACCGCAGAAAATCACTGCGGGTCAAAATCAGAGCAATGAGAATGGGTGGAAGCTGAATACCAGTCGAAATAATGACGACACACCCCATCAAAAGTTCACTCTGAAGGATAGACATGCCAAAACCTATCCTTTACCAGACTCTGATGTTCCGGGTATGCTTGAACAACTCCTAGAGAAAAGTATGTTGCATCTTTTCGAGGCCAAAAGGCCAGAGGATATTGGGAAAAGCTCAGATCCCAACTATTGCAAATACCATCGGTTGGTGGGTCATCCCACCGAAAAGTGTTTTGTCTTAAAAGGCAGAATACTAGAGTTAGTGATGCTGAGGTCGCATCATCCTAGAAACTGACGACAACATTACGGATTCCAACACCATCTTTGTCTGATCCAACCCCAGCCCGAGAGCTAAATCAAATCCAAGGATGTACAAAAAAGTCTTCATTCTGCGTGCCACAGGATTTAGGCGGCCACTTGTCACGGAGGATGAGGAAGGGTGGATAGTGGTCACCTGCAAGAAAAAGTCACTTAAAGAAACCCATGTCAAAATCTTCGTCAAGGGGTATACATTAATGAAAGAAGAACAAAAAAATAAGAAGGCCCTGAAGAAAAGAGGAGGCAAAAGGTTCAAACGCAAAGTTGTGTTTATCAAAGTTCCTGAGGAAGAAACCCATCAGAAAAGGCTGAAGCCAATTAATTTGGCCAATTTCATCACAGCGGGATTCTTGACGTAAACTCCAGCGTTAGTGGCTACTTGCTCTCCTCAAACGATTGCGTAAAAAGACAAGAGCAAAGCACTGATGTGACCCACTGGCGACATCCACACGTGCTTACAAGATGTGTCAATCACCAACGCCATACAAGACGATCTTGACTTACCGATCAGGTCTAGAAATCATAAAGTTCGTCGCCGCAAAAGAAAATTGGAAAGCCGAAGTCGAGCATATAAGTATGCGGGGACATGACGAGCCTAAAGTTGAATTATCGCCCAACATAATGAAAGAAGAGCAACCAGCAAGTCCACCACAAATTAAAGAGGTACACTCAAATTCTATCTCCTTTAAAGAAGCGGACATGCTGCTCAGGGAGAGATTGCATAACCGACCTCTATTCGTGTCCAGCTCCATTAAAGACCGCTGGATAAATCGCATACTCCTTGGCAGCGGGTTGGCTGTAAATATTCTTCTGTTTAGGAACATGAAAAACGTCGGATTGGTGGCCAATGACCTTCTCGCCAGTTCTTTGATGATCCAAGGCTTTAATCAGGAAGGACAACAAGCAGTCAGCGCGATCAGGTTGGAGCTGCAAATTGGCGACATGACCTTTGATGCTCTATTCCATGTGATTGACGCATACACATCATACAATGTGCTGCTCAGGAGGCCATGGTTACATAGCAACAAAGTCGCATCAAGATGGAGAGGAAAAGATAGTATTTGCCGATGAATGTCCTTTCACGAAGTCAAAGGCTTCATTTGTAGACGTTAAATTTTACTCAAAGGAGGTGCCAAAACCTATTCCATCGTCGAGTAAAATGACTCCTCCTCTCAATGCGGTCGGACAGGCTGAGCCGACCAATCCATATAGAAAATGTCCCATGCATACAGAGGAACCAATACTCAGGTACATCCCTCAATTACGCAGAAAGAAAGAAGAGTCTCCCTTTTCGGTCTATAGCTAAAGAAAAGAAGAATCATCATACAAATTGAAAGCCCAAAAAGGGAATGTGATGGTACCTCTGCCAAAGCTCGATAACTGTGGCATTATTAAATGTCCACCAAACCTTCCAAATACGTGAAAACAGGGGATTGATCCTAACACTTATCAGATGATGGTGAAAGTAGGGTCCCGACTTTCTCTGGAACAATTACGTGGAAAAGCAGTAGTTGTTGTACGAAATTTGTCGCCAACCCAGAACAAACTGCAATTGCATAGATATTCAATTTCTTCCAACCGTCACATGCTCGGTTATTAGGAATACGAACCAGTTGTGATCTCGAGCAAAGCCAATGTCAATCATATTACAACAAAAGGAAAGGCTACCGAGCAAATTGCCCAAGAAGAAACCCAAACGTCAGTTTTTGGCCGAATCGGCGTTCTAGAGCCACGAGTCTCACCCTTCGTCCGACTAGGTCAAGAAAAAAAAAAGGACAACCTGATATCTCCCAAAGATCGGGTAAGGCGTCTAAACACAAAACTATGAAAGTCTGGCGAGAAAAGGGATAGAAGGAAAATGCTCAGTCGAACGTTTACACTCGACTAAGTGACACGGAATTGATGAAGAAGAAATCCTGTGTCTTTTAAAGATTGGGCAAGCAAATGGTGCAGCCCAAAAATAACGTCTTCAAAAGACTCGACACCATTATAGATTCACCGGCTGAACGGGTTCTGGTAAACCAAAGACTGGGAAAAGTTGGGGAAAACTCGATGAAGAGAACAAGGAGAATGCAGGAAATCAATATGGCGACTCGGATGGTAATCAATGCGCCTTCTGTAATCTTTATTTCATCCCAAAAGGATGATGCCAAAAAAGAAGAAGCAACTATTGTCAACCATATTTCAATTGACGAAGGAAACATTCAAACTTCTGAAGATGAGCTTGAAGAAGCACCCTCTATCTTCGAGGAGGGTGGCCAAGCGATAGTCAATGAATTGAAGAAAGTAAACTTGGGTACAAAAGAAGACGTTTTCGCTTGGCCGTATATTGAGATGCCTGGGATTGACCCAACAATTGATGTCCATAAACTCGCTGTCAAATCTGGAGTCAAACTAGTAAAAAAAACTCAAAGACGGTTCCATCCAAAATTCATTCCAAAAATTGAAAAGGAGGTCGACAAGCTCATAAAGGCCAACTTCATCCGAGAAGTCAAATCCCCAAGCTGGATCGCCAACATCTTTCCAGTAAAGAAGAAAAATGAACAAATTCGAGTTTACGTCGACTTCAGAGATCTGAACAAAGCTTGCCCAAAAGATGATTTTTCATTTCCTATAATTGAACTCATGGTGGACGCGACAACGGGGCATGAGGCCTTTTCATTCTTGGACGGATCCTCCAGCTTCAATAAAATTCTGATGGACCCAAAGGACGAAGAAATGACAGCTTTTCGCACTCCAAAAGGGATCTTCTGTTATAAGGTAATGCCATTTAGCTTAAAGAATGCAAGAGCAACATGCCAAAGGGCGATGCAAAGGATATTCAACGACTTCTTACATAAATTTGTGGAATGTTACGTCGATGACCTAGTTGTCAAAATCAAGGCAAGAGAAGATCATCTAAGGGACCTAAGAGTGGTCTTTGAATGCCTGCGACGACACCAACTGAAGATGAATCTGGTAAAATGCGTCTTTGGAGTTTTGTCCAGTAGATTCCTTGGATTCATAGTCCGACACAGGGGCATCGAAATCGATGCCATCCAACAAATGCCTGAACAGAGGAGTCCGTCAGAATTAAAAAGTCTTCAAGGGCATCTGGCCTACATCCGACAGTTCATATGAAATCTGGCTTGGAGGTGTCAACTGTTCAGCCGACTAATGAAGAAGGACACACCCTTTGAATGGGATGAGTCCTTTCGACGAGCATTCCGAATCGTTAAGCATTCCTGGAAAACCACTCCTCCTTTATATTTGTGTCTCAAGAAAAGGTTTTGGGTGCTCTCCTCACCCAAACTGATGGTCAATGGAAGGAACATGCAGTGTACTAACTAAGTCATATGATGGTCAGAGCAGAACTTAACTACTCCCCAATTGAAAAGACGTGCATGACTTTTATCTTCACCGTCCAAAAGCTAAAGCATTACCTGCTTGTACACTCTACAAATTTGATATCTCGGGTAGATCCCCTCAAATACATCATGTCCAGGCCTATGCTCTTCGGACTATTGGAAAAAATGTGCTATGTTGCTGTCAGAGTTCGAAATCAATTTCGTCTCTCAGAAAGCTATAAAGGGACTAGCACTAGCAAATTTTCTAGCAGATCACCCCATCCCAGCAGAATGGAGGTAAGAGAAAAGTTACCTGATGAAGAGATTTTCTACATCAAAACACTACCTCCTTGGAGAATGTATTTCGATGGAGTGGCACGTAAGAATGGTGCAGGAGCTGGCATTCTCTTTCTATCTCCAAAAGATGACTTGATGCCATACTCCTTCGTCTTATCCCAGTGTTGCATAAACAAAGATGATGAATACCAAGCAATAATCCTTGGGTTGGGAATGGCCGTCGAAATGACCCAAAGAGTTAAAAGCTGGGGCGTACGTCTAGAGAGCTGCACCTATATTTTTCCTCTTCAGTAGCATACTCTACCGATGGACCTATGATGGCATTCTCCTTCGTTGGGTCTCTAAAGCAGAAGGACAAACCATTTTAGCCGAAGCACAAGGTGGAATTTGTGGGACATATCAAGCAGAACCTAAGTTGAAACTTCAAGTCAAGCAGTTAGGCTACTACTAGCCTACAATGCAGAGAGACGCTATGAAATTAGCGCATCATTGCATGGTATGTCAACTCCACGCCAATTACATTCATCAGCCTCCAACCCCATTACATCCCACAATAGCTTCCTAGCCTTTTGAAGCATGGGAAATAGACATTATTGGTCAAATCACTTCAAAGTCAACTGCAAATCATCAATACATCTTGGAGGCAACAGATTACTTCCCCAAATTGGCATAAGCAACAGCCTACAAAGAAGTTAAAGCTGCCACATTTATTGACTTCATCCGAATGCAAATCATATTCTGATATGGCGTCCCAAGATACATAATAATTAACAACAACACCCCTTTCCACAACAAAACCATGGACAACTTCTGGCAGAAATATGACATCCAATAGAAGACATCCACAACATACAACCATATGACGAATGGCTTGGCGGAAGCCTTCAACAAAATGTTGTACAAAATCTTAAAGAAAATGGTAGCAGGAAACAAGAAAGACTGGCATGAAAGACTTGGAGAGGCTCATTAGGCATACAAAATTACGGTCCAAACTCCACAGAGTCAACACCTTATTCGTTAGTTTATTGCGTTGAAGCCGTGTTGCCACTAAACAGAAAAATATCCGACTTCATTTACGGGAATTGGAATCTCTCGACGAGAAACGTCTTGAAGCACAACAAAGTCTCGAATTCAATCAGGATCGTCTAACTTGAGCTTTCAATAAAAAGGTAATACTTCAATCTTTTCAGAAAGGCGACCTCATTCTTGTTACACGCAGACTGATCATGGCCACTGGCAGAGATGGGGGAAAATTCACTCCTAAATAGGAAGGGCCATTCGTTGTTCAAGAAGTCTACACAAATGACCATTATAAGTTGATTGCTGATTGTATGCATTTGTCTTATGTTTTATATACAAAAAAAATCCCAAAATTGGGGCAATTTGACTTAGTCTGGCTTGTTTATTGCAGGGACATGAAGAAAATGCAATAAGAAGAACAACGGAAGAAGTCCAAACCAAATTGGCCAAAAAATGGAGATTTTACCCCAATTTGAAGGAAGTGCAGAGTTTGGGCGCCATGGATGGTGCTCAGTGCCATATGGCACCGTGGTTTGCGCCATGACAAATTCCATGGGGAAAAAGTGTGACTTGCAACGTCCTTGCGCAGGATTTCAGTGCCATGGCGCACAGGGTCTGGCCACCATAGCGCACAGGATTTTATGGCGCACAGGATTTTATGTTTAAATTTAAGTATGCATTAAACCCTTGTTTGGGGGTGTGATGCAGCGTACTCTTGTAATGTACGTGGTTTGAGCATAATTACATTATGTTGTGTGTCTAATGCATGCTTAGTTATCGATTACTTGCCTAGCTAGCTTTTAATTGATATTTAGGAACCCAATTCGATCTCGGGATGGTAGAATTGGGTAGACTTGCATTAGGCAATATGCTTTCCACCTAGTTAGGAGGTCTAGCTAGGGGATTCGTGTGTGGAGTTAGGAATAACCCATCACCGTACGCGACCTATAGGCTACGTGTAGTGGGTTCTCTTTCTAGACCTTCAATCGAAAGATTGGAGGGTTAGAATAGAGGACACAGTTGCGGTGATCTTAGAAGAGACCTGAACCTACCAAATTCCTGGGCCCACCAAGTGTTTGATGAAATGCTTGACTGTAAAATAGGTTAGATACGGAACACGGGGACGTGAAATCACACCCCTGCCTCTATCTTAATTAGATTCCCCTAGTTATCTCTTGTCCGGATCCTTGTCAGTGTGCATATTTTAGCCTGTTCTTTGATTATCCTTTTGTTCGGTTAGCTATAGCTATTAGGATATTTGTTTAGTAATTAGTCTACATATAGTCCCTATAGGTTTGACATCTGAACTCTTGAGTCCACTTTATTACTTGCGTGACACATGCACTTGCGTGCAGACTAATTTTCTTTAATTAGAAAGTTACTCACGTTTAGCGAGCAACAATTGCGCAAGATGGATGGTGATTACCTACGATCAATGGGAAATTCCTTAAGAAGAAATTTTACCCATGAAAAATAAAAAGAATTCGTCTAAGTCACTAATGGCACTGTCAAATCGAAATACACTCATTGTAGAAAATTAAAGATAGAAGAGGCTGAAAAAGAGAGGTAAACGTATAGGTTTCTGATCATTGAAAACAAAAGGAGAAGGGGGGCTATTACACATATTTATGTCCTTCAGACTATATATGATAAAAAAAATGAAGAATTTTCTAAAATTCGGCAAGTTCTTCTAGAACTCTGCAAGGGCACGAAGGAGAGAGAGTAGCTCTTCCTCTTCAGCCTTTGACAGAGTAGGCATCGACCGCATAGTTTCCAGCCTTTGCTCAGCCCGTGCTAGGTCTTCTTCAGTTGCCTTCTCTACTGTTTGATTGAGCTGAATTTCAGACTCAACCTGCCTGACACAAGCCTTCGTCTCCCAGAGCACCACGCCGAGCTCATCTGCAGTTTCACAAACAATTTCTATTTTATTTAAACAGGAGGAAACCTCTACTTGGGCTTGGGTTTCCTCCGTTCTCTTCTACTCTCGGCTGGCCAACTCCCGAGTAGACATCTCCTTCTCGTGTAGGGGGCGAGCAATATCAATAAATTGCAACAAAAAACATGACAAGTTTGAATTGTCATGACCCGCTTTTTGCAGCATGCCTATTAAAAACTCCGCCTCCCTGACCAGTTCGGTGTCACGACAAGCGTAAGGAGAATTTAGAAGGGGAACAACACCATCCCACCACAACTGCAATAAATGATTGACCACAGCCGATTGCAAGGGTTGAACAATAGGCATGACTGTGCTGATCAGGGCCATTGTAGTGACAATGGCATAGCTGGGGCTGGCGCAGCTGAAGAAGATGGTCCAGTTACGGACGTTCCACATTCGGGAGCTCTAAGCGGGCTAAGGTCCTGGATAGGAGACTCAGTTAAGATCACCACATGAACTTCAACATCGGAAACATTAGCCGCAACACATGGCGGCTCCTGCTTAGGCGACCGAACGGGAGACGGATTTCCCACAATGAGCCTTCTCCTAGAAGAAGGACCCTGCATACAAATACATCATCATCAACAAAGGAACCAAAGAACAAAAGTGAAGCCAAAGTGAACTAAATAAACTTATCGGGGTAGCAGAGGCATGACTCAAAGAACTCTTGCAATGCCGAGGATGAACATCATCCTCATTGCACCCACTTTCATCGTCACCACCATAGAAATTAAGCGACATTGAAGGTGATGGTGAACTAGGAGGAGGAACACCAACAAGAGAAAGTCAATCCCGCTAAAATCACCAAAGAAACCATTAGAAGGTAAAATTACAAAACCTGAAGAAAAGTCAGAAGGAAATCAAACTTACAGTGAATCAGCCCAACACATAGCGGCCCCACCTCTCAATGAAGCGGTGAGTAGTCCCAGGATCCACGTCTGGAGCCTGTCACCAAGGCAAAGAGACAGTTCTGCACGGTTGAGTCACATTGTCGTCCCACAGCTCCAGAAACTTGTCCAAATTGGAAGCTAACTCTCTACGCTCCTTAGGCATTCCATGCAAATCTTGGCAATACCCGAACTATCGAGCAAACCGATGTGGGTTGTAAAGCTCAACAAGCTCGACAATGAGTGTTGAGCACCGGTGCAGGGTCAAATAGCAAGAGCGTAAGCCAAACATGGTCTCATAATCCCACCAGTTAACTAGCTTGGCGAGTTGATCTTTCAATGAGAACTTGGTACCAAAATTTTGGAGAGACCAGGCCAGGACAGCCGACAACCAAAATTAATTCTTGGCTTCCCTCTCTTAAAATAATGCTTCAAAGAAGGATTGCCAAAGTAGAGCATCTCTGGGATCCTACCGATGCGGTCATCGGATCTGTGGGTGTTAAACCTAGTGGCCAACCATGCATATAATAAAGGCCATTGGACCAAAGGGCAGGCCTTACCCTCCGCGGTAGTTCGTCCAAGGCCCCGATTAAGAGAAGTTAGTGTCAGTCCGGCCAAAGCAAAATGAACACCGGTAGCCATATAACCGACTACCTTGAAGGTGGAGGAGCGAATGCAATCGCCCCTTGGGAAAACTGACTGGCAAAGCCAGAAGGAAGTAAAGGCCACCAAATAAACCTCATCTTCTTACCCCAAAGAAATATGGAGGGAACCTAGGCGCTTTTTCTCACACCACGACATACTGGCACATACTGGAGTTCTCTTCCCATACTTCGAACTCCAGGTTAACTAGTAGTCGTCGACGGGTCCTACATCCTCCCCTGGGTCGAACCAATAATGAGCTCACCTCTCCAATGAGACGTACTCAACAGGGGTAGAGAGGCGGCAAAAAGCAAGAATCAAAATTTGACAACTATAAGGTAGTGCACGACCACCTAGCTTTTAAAAAATATGCCACGGTGGGGCCTGCCTCGTCAAAAATCTCTTCAACGATGGGAAGCCCTTAAAGTCGCTTTAAATCCCAATGGGAAATAGAAATTTCTTCCTGCCTGGTAACGAGAGTGTTAGACAGGGGAGACAACAACTCCAAAAAGGCGTGCATTACTGATGAATCACAGTGATACTCAAATAACGACTCCAAATTGGCGTTGGCAATACCCACATTGTGAAGAATGTTGAAATAACATCCCAACACCACGATCCCCCATTCAAAGAGGAAAGGGAGGTTCGGGGATGGCAGAGAGTTTAGATCAGAGCCCCAAGCATCTCGACCAGCTAACAGTCTATCTGCCAAAAGTAATGGCAGAGCCTCCATGCTCGGAATATGGGTGGTCTCTAACATTACATGTATCGTCACCTACAAGAATGGGTTCCCGATTGGAGTTATCGGTAGGGATGAAAAATACTTGCTTAGTGGAATTGAGCTTGAAGCTCCAAGACTGGCGAGAAAATAAATGGTATGTCGGCGGAAATTGACGCTCGAGGGTATGACCTCCAAAAAGAGACTCCCCACTAGGGGTTGTGATAAGCCCATGTCCCAGGAAACTGAGTTGAAGGCCGGGTACAGAAGTTCCATCGACCTCCATAGTGGTATCAAGCATTGTCACTTCAGAGATATGGACTGTCGGAGGAAGATCATCAGAAGCTGAACCAACTCTCAAAAAACAACGGAAAGGAGTTACATCAAACTCTTAAAAAAAAAAATCTTCAATGGTTAGCTCAGGTTCAAGAAGGGAAGCCATGTATGGAAAGTAAAGCTCAGGCCTCAGACGAGGGAGAACGACTGAAGGTAGACAATGTCCGAACGTTTCTTGTTGCCATCATTGGCCCGAAGCTCCGTAAGAGTATCTCAAGAAAAAAAAGAGGAGTCTTTCCTCAAATCATGTGAACCGACAAAGAGAAAAGACAAAAAGGGCAGATAGAAGCTTCAGGACTACAAGATTAAAGGCAGAACCGTTATTGAGGATATGAAGGAACGGCAATGACAGAGAAGATCAAGTTAAGCCCGAACAAAACTTCTCTACCCGTTCATTCTCTCCCTTATAAACACTCCTCGAACATCATTAAAACAATGAATGAAGCATTAATGGTACGACAAGAGGACACTCCACCTCCATACCCTGTCCATCGAGCGAGATCCAAAAAAGAAGAAAAACAAAAAAAGAATAGCCCAGTCAAGGCCTTGTCTCTCCTCTTTTCATTCTTTAGCAGAACTCCCCGAAAGAAAGACACGCAAGAAAAAAAAAAAAAGAAAAGCGAGGAAGGAAAACTCCCAAAGGTTCTGAATATGAATGAAAAATAAGCAGTCATGCTCTAATGAAGGACAAGAAAAGTTCACCAAATCCACTATGCACTGGAACACTCGCAAAGAAGAAGAGACAGGCGGTGCAATACCTTCGTAGCCATGAGGAACTCGTTAGAAAGTGGACAAAAAAAAGAGAAAGTAGGCGAAAGAGACATTGAGAAGCAAAAAGGGAAACCCTACAATTTTTCCCGAAAAGTAGGTTAGCAAAGACAAGATAATGAGAGTAAAGCAACACAAGGCTTATATAGACGATCTCGAGCCAATCAAGAAGAGACGTCTAATAAATGAAGGGTTGAATAAAGCTGACAAAAAGAGATCCCTCGATGCCACCAACAGATCAGATTGAAGATTCAAAACGTCACACATGAAAAAATGGGAAACAACTAAGTAGCTGAGCCCAATAAGACTCATCATTAAAATCTGCCGACTCAAACCAACGGACTAGATCCAAGCCACATTAAAAAAGTGCCATGTCAGCCAAAAGTGCCATGTCAGCCAAAAGTCCCATGTCATAAAAAATGCCACATCACCCAAAGGTGCCACGTCACCCAAAAATATCACATTACACAAAAGTGCCATGTCACCAAATTTCGGTCAGACACTCAAAACCAGCAAAATGAACCGGTTAGTTACACCAAGTCAGACTACTCCAGTCCAACTTTGTTGTGACAAATTTGTTTAAAATTAACCGCAGAACCGGTCCACCATGAAAATGTCATGACCGAGAAAGAAACAAAGTAATATCAGGATCAGAGAAAACGACACACCTTTGCAACACAGATAAATGGGAAAAAAATGAAGCAAGAAGGAGACAGAGGATATCAGACTTCAGAGATAAGAAAACTCTTCGAGAGCTCATAAAATCAAGTTCTTAGAGTACGCAACACACTCGAGCCTAAATCCCATCCATAACCAAATCTCAGAAATAGCAACATGCAGGCCAAATCTCCCGTTATTTCTGTTCCTTGCCGTTATAGTTACACCAAATACTCAATTCTGTCACGCATACGTGAAGATCCCCAAATTCTTTCCTTCTAGCTCGAGAGAAAGCTGTCGTTCTCTTTATATTTGATTACATTTATTATGAAGATCGAATCAAAGGAAGAATAGAGGAATCCACAAATCCTTCAAATTCTTCAAATTTTTCAAATTATTTTTTGATTGTTGTTTTCTTGGTTGCGACTTCTTCGCAATCCACAAATTTCACGTTCACATAAGCAAAATAAAAATAAAAATAAAGCTAAAAAAAAGAGATAAATTCCTTCACAATAATGGGGATTTGAGAAGCAATCAAAGAACATTGAATTAAAATGAATGAAAGGATTTCAGAGACAAGGAGATTTTAGAAGCAATCAAATGGAGCATGGGTTATAGGAATTCAGAAACTTGAGGATCGAAAGAGAAAAAAATCTTCTCTGCAATGGGAGCCCGCGTTGCTGGCAGAGGATTGAGTTAGAGGGTTTCAAAACTTGAGGAACTAAAGAGAAAAAAATCGGAGGAAAGAGAATGAAGGACGAAAGATTATTCGGGCATACCTTTTGTTTGAGGAAGAGAATATGAATCGTGTTGGGGAAGAGTATGCAAATCATGCTGAGGAAAGAGAATTCGAATTAAGATGTGAATCCTTCAATTTCTGATGTAATCTAAAGGATTCTGTCGTCAAAAAGTAAAACCGATGGTTGGCCAAAATGTTTGGGAAAGAGCTTAGCGATTTCGTCTGCAAATAAAGATGTAATAGGTACTAGTAGGATAAAGTTTCAAAGGAGAAGTACAAATTCTACTTTATAGTAAGGGTAGCGGAATCTAAAATTTAGGGAGGAGAAAGGATTCTCCGAGTGCCAAGTCAGAAACCTATTATGGCTACACGTATTTGAGTATACCTACTAGTCAAATTTGACTTCCCTTCCTAATTTCTTTTTCCTATGTATGCAAGTTACAACCCAAATTCACTCTCTTCCCTCTTAAGATAGTCACTCCCTTAATAACCACTCTTCAGTTATTTCTATCTCTCCACCTTAGTAATTGTCATCATATAGTTTTTTCTCAGTTATTTTAACTAATAGGGCTATTCATCTATATATTTTCTTTGTGCTATTCATTTTGCATTCTGTTCATTACCTTTTTCCTTGCATAGTTCTCTCCTGTTGGCATGCGGCGACTTCCTCCCCCGACAATTACTTGTTGCGTGCCCTCCGGCCCCCCCCAGCCCTGTGCTCCTATCCCATCCCTGGTTATCCTATCCCCAGCTCCTCCCCGGCCTCCCCATCCCATCCCAGCCCGATTCCTATCCCAGCTGCCTCCCTCGCTCCCACTCCTGCCCTCTCTGTATCCCATCATCCCAGTTTATTGGTCCCTCATCCCAGTTTCCTCAAGGGCCCCTCATCCCAGGACATATGCTCCTCCTCCGGATGTAATACCTCCTCCTCGGGACATAATATGCCTCCTCCTTCGGGACCTTGGCTCCTCCCCTCCCTCCAGGACTTGCTCTCCTCCCCTCCCTCCCTGGGACTCCTCGGGACATCAGGACTCTCATCCCCGGACATTCTCCCTCCCTCCCCCCCGGGACATTGCTCCCCTCCCCCCCTCCCAGGACTGGCTCCCCCCCTCCTCCCCGTCCCAGGACCTGCTCTCCTCCCATCCAGGACCTGCTCTCCTCCCCATCGGGACATATTCCCCTCCCCCGGGACTTGGCTCCCTCAATCCGGACCCCCCTCCATCAGGGTTTTGCTCTCCTCCCCTTCCGGACCCTCTCCCCTCCTTCTGCCCTCCCCCTTGGTTCTTACCCATGGTCCCGATACGGATCCCGGGTCTGGCATCCCATGGATTCCACCCTGGCGTCGGATCCCGGCCCTGTTTGGATCTCCGGTTGCGCTCCCCTTCGGGTTTTCCTCCTCCTAATCCGCTCCCTCCTTGGCTCAAGATAGCCTCCTCCTCCGACCATCACTCTTCCCCTCCCATCCTCCCCTCCCATCGTTTAATTTTCCTATCTGTTTTTTCTCATCCTCCCCTGTTTTTCGTCCATCCCCCCTGTTTTCAGAATCCTCATTTTCTGCAAGTGCCGATACGCAAAATCCTTCATCCCGCTATGACGGACCTTTTGACTCCCTCCTTGGCTCCTTCCATCGGGTTCATGTTTCCTCGGGTTTGTGTTTCCTCCCCACTTCCATAGTATCAAGATGCATCCCCTGGGGACTTCCACTCCCCTCCCCTCCATCCCCAATCCCTCCGGCTCACTCCCCTAAAAGCCTCGGGACCCCACTCCCCTCCCCTCTAGCATTCTCCCCAGCTCCCTGCAGGCTCGACTCCCCAGCTCCCTTGATAGACTGTAATTTCATAAAACAATAAAAATTAAAATCAAAATAGAGTTTTAGGCTTACCTCCTAACATGTTTTTCGTCACCGGTCTCTTCTATCCGAATTGTCCACCGATTTCCCTTTTCTGAAGCAGCAGAATCAGCAAGATGATGAGTTTGTAGAGTCTTCCGGGAATCACTTTCAGTGTGTTCACTGGGGACTCTGCACTCTGGTTTAATAAGCCATGAGGGAGAGACATGAGCGGTTAGATCCTGATTTTCAGGATTTAACCGCTTATCAGTTATGTGTTACTGGTCATACGGATCACCATATGACCAGTCTCACAATCTCCCACTTGATCCGTATGACCAGGTAATATGATTTAAAACAAGAAACATGAATCATGGCGATATGTCCCTTATGTACAATAGTAATATCTTCCATGTATTACATGTTCAAGAGTTAAATCAATTCCTGATAACTGTATGAATAAATCTTATATTTATTCTGTGTCCCATCTTTAATGATTTTTTCAATTGTAACTGTTGTGCACACATAATAGAAAAAATCAAGAAAATAGAGTTTCTAAATAACAGCCATACCTTTAAATGACTATATGGGATGCAATCCCATAGTGACAACATGATCCTTGAATTTACGAGGTGGCATGCCCTTTGTCAGAGGATCAACTAACATCAGTTATGTGTTAATATGCTCGATGATCACTTTCTGATCTTTAACACGTTCTCTGATGGCCAAGTACTTTATGTCGATGTGTTTACTCCACTTTTATTATTCTTAGCCATGAACACAGCTGCTAAGTTGTCACAATATACCTGCAATGGCCTAGAAATAGAATCCACCAGTCTAAACCTAGCAATGAAACTCTTTAACCACACTGCCTGTGAAGTAGCCTCAAAACACGAGACAAACTCAGCCTCCATAGTAAAAGTGGCTATTATGGTCTGTTTGGCACTCCTCCATTAGATAGCTCCACCAGCAAACATAAAAATGTACCCTGATGTTGATTTGCGAGAATCAACACAACCAGCAAAGTCTGAATCGGAGTAGCCAACCACCTCTAAACTATCTGATCGTCTGTAAGTAAGTGTGTAATTTTTCGTTCCTTGAAGGTATCTCAATACTTTCTTTGCAGCTCTCCAGTGATCAAGCCTTGGATTACTCTGGTATCTCCCTAACATTCCAACTACAAATGCGATGTCTGGTCTGGTACATACCTGAGCGTACATTAAGCTTCCAACAACAGAAGCGTATGGAATGTTTTTCATCTGCTCCTTCTCGAAATTGTTCTTTGGGCACTGGTTCATACTGAACATGTCACCCTTCACAATAGGAACTACAATAGGTGTACAATCTTGCATCCGAAATCTTTCTAATATTTTGTTGATATAGGTTTCTTGAGATAGACCTAAAACACCTTGATGTCTATCTCGATGGATTTTTATGCCAATAACATAAGATGCATCACCCATATCTTTCATGTCAAAATGTGTAGAATGAAATTGTTTCACCTGCTGTAAAATCCCTTTATCATTGGTTGCAAGTAAAATGTCGTCCACATATAAAACAAGAAAATAAATTTTACTCCCACTGACCTTCTGGTATATACATTGATCCATAACGCTTTCAACAAATCTGAAGGAAGAAATAACGTCATGAAATTTAAGATACCATTGGCGGGATGCTTGTTTTAAACCGTATATGGACTTCTGTAATTTGCATAACAATTGCCCACCGAGACTAGAGGGGAATCCTTTAGGTTGTTTCATATAAACCTCCTCCTCTAGTTCACCATTGTGAAACGCTGTCTTCACATCCATATGATGCAATTCTAAGTCAAAATTAGCTACTAATGCCAAAATAATACGCAAGGAATCTTTCTTTGATATTGGACTGTAAGTGTCTGTGTAATCGATTCCTTCTCGTTGAGTGAATCCTTTCACAACAAGGCGGGCTTTATATCTTTCGATATTACCCGATGAATCTCTTTTGGTTTTGAAGACCCATTTGCAACCTATGGGTTTAAAACCTGTGGGTAATTGAACAAGATCCCACACTTTGTTGCCACTCATGTAATCCATTTCTTCCTTCATGGCATTATACTATAACTCAGACTCTTTGCTATTGTTGGCTTGTGAAAATGAAATAGGGTCATTGTCGGCTCCTTGGTCATGGTCAGAGTCTTGTAGATACACTTGATAGTCACTAGAGATTGCAGGTCTTTTCGTTCTTGTAGATCGTCGTAATGTTGGAACAACTTCTTCTTGAGGAATTTGCTGTTCAACTGGCTGTTCAGAAGGTACCGGATCTTCTTGAACAGTTTGATCTAGTGGAGCTAGTTCAGCCTCAATTTGTGGAATTTCGTTGATCGATTGTTCAGTACTCGGTTCTTCTGGAAGAAGTCGATGGATGGCAACCATTCTCTCACTTGATGTGGAAGGTTGATCTCTTTCAGAAAAAGTGTCCTGAAATTGAATACTCCCACTGATTGAGTCTAATTCAAGAAATTTTGCATTTCTCGATTCCACAATTCTAGTGCTGTGAGTTGGACAATAGAATCTGTATCCTTTGGACCTATCTGGATATCCAATAAAATAACCACTAATGGTCCTGGGATCCAGTTTCTTTTCTTGCGGGTTGTAAACTCTTACCACAGACGGGCATCCCCATACGCGTATATGTTGCAAACTCGATTTCCAACCATTGAATAATTCAAATGGAGTCTTGGGAACAGCCTTGGTTGGAACTCTGTTTAATATATACACAACCGTCTTAAGAGCATCTACCCATAAGGCTTTAGGTAGCTTAGAGGTACTAAGCATACTACGCACCATGTCCAATAATGTTCGGTTTCTTCTTTCCGCAACACCATTTTGATCTGGAGATCCTGACATGGTGTATTGGGGAACTATACCATTGTCTTGCAGAAACCTCGCAAATGGACTTTGTGCTTGTCCAGACTCAGTGCATCTACCATAGTATTCCCCACCTCTATCTGTTCTGACTATCTTGATTTGCTTCCCGCATTGTTTCTCTACTTCAGCCTTGAAGACCTTAAAGGCGTCTAGTGCCTCATTCTTTGTATGAAGCATGTCGAGATACATGTATCTCGAATAGTCATCTATGAAGGTGATAAAATATTTCTGACCTTGAGCTTCCATATCTGGGCAACAGATATCAGAATGGATGATCTCTAATATGGTTGAGCTCCGAGTGGCACCTTTCTTGAACTTGGTAGTCTGCTTGCCTTTAATGCAGTCAATACAAGTGTCAAAATCAGTGAATTTGAAGAATTTCGTCCTTCACTAATCTCTTGATTCGATCAATGGAGATGTGTCCTAATCTCCTATGCCACAAGGTGGGTGAAGACTCATTTATAACACAACGTTTGAGACCAGAATGGATAGTCATAACTTCATGAGCGGTATCGTTTTCTAGATTTAGAGAGTAAAGGCTATCACATAAAACACCGCTACCTACATGCTCAGATTTATATAATAAACTAAACTCAGTGTTTTGAAATGTGAAACTAAATCCCAGAGGTACAAGTTTAGATACAGAAATTAAATTTCTTGTCAAACTGGGAATGTAAAAAGTCTTCTCTAAAGTTAAAACAAAACCGCTCTCCAGCTTCAAGTCGCAGGTGCCAATTGCCTCTACATGTGACTTTATTTGACTGTCGGAGTATATGAACTGTTCATTGTCCACTGGTTTTCTCAGGTTTCTTAAACCCTGCATGGAATTGCAGACATGGATTCTAGAACCAGAATTAATCCACCATGTGTTATAATTTGTTTCAACCATATTAGTTTCATAACGGACAATGGAATAGAATGTACCTTTCTTCTCAAGCCATAACTTATGCTTAGTACAGTCCTTCTTCATATGTCCTTTATTCTTACAGAAAAAATATTTCGACTGTTTCTTGATTGTAGCATGGGGATTGAGCTTATTTTTCCCCTTTTGATTGGCTTGAGACGAATTCTTTTCATGTGTGGCCATAAGTGCCGTCTCTCCTACCTCTAAAAGCAACCTTGCTTTCTCTTGAGCACACAGGGTCAGGAGATCATCAATTGACCATTTGTCTTTATGTGTGTTGTAGGAAATCTTAAATGGTGCATATTGGTGTGGGAGAGTCGTTAAAATGTAATGCACTAGAAAAGATTCGGACATGTCACATTCTACTGCCTTTAGGCGAGCCGCCAAGTCCCTTAATTTGTTTATGTGTTCTCTAACGCCTTGAACACCGGTGAGCTTCATAGATGTGAACTTCATTATTAGGGTGCTGGCCAAAGACTTCTTGGAAGGTTGAAATTGTTTTTCAATGGCTTTAAGGAGAGCTTGAACCTTGTTTTCTGTTTCAACAGAACTTCGTACATCCTCTGGAAGCTTTGTCTTTATGAATATGGTACTGAGTCGGTTGGACCGTTCCCATACATCGTAGAGCTTCTTCTCTTCAGGTGTACTAGTGGCGGTTATTCTAGGTTCATCCATCCTAGTTGCATAATCTATGTCCAAAAACCCTAGGTGGAGTAAAATTCTCTCATTCCATATTTTGAAGTTCTCATTGCATAAAGCGGGAATTTATATACGAGAGTCGGAGATACCCAGAGATGAAATAGCTGCAAATTTGAAAATAGAACACATTCTTAACTATATATTGAGGCAAATAACTTTATTCATGATTAACCAATGAAAATCATGACATGAATCTATGACATAAAAATTTCCAGTGGGCAAAATTTTTAATTCTATTAGATTCATAAAAGAATTTGATTCAACAAATTCTAACCTATTGTAAATTATCAAACTCAATTTCATAATTCTTATGGGTAAGTTATGAAAAGGCATTCAATAATGTACAATTTTTGTCGATAACTTTATGTGATCTAGATATATAATGTTTAATCATAGATGCTGTGACTACTCTAGGATTAAAATTAACTAAATTAGATCACTATACATGATACTAATATTTTATGAATATTATTTAATGTCCTATATGTGATTCTTAATAAAATAGTATTATAAAATTAAGGTTGTTGGGCCTATACCTTAATAAAATAATATTATTTTATCACTTTAACATTAAAGTAAAGTTATTGCTAATTCAGCATGCAATACTTCCATCATAAAACAATAAAGCATCAAATTCTGAAAATTTAGATATAAATTTCGTCCAAAACGGACAAAATTTGACCCCCGAACCGGTTGAACCAATAGATTTCAAATTAAAACCGGTTCAGTCCGGTTCGCGCGTTGGTTCGGGTCACGCTATGGACCGAGTCATCTAACCCATATTGACTCGGACCGAGTCGACACAGCGGCCTGACCCGGGGTTCGGTTTCTCCGGTCCGGGTCTGAAACCCCGAACCGGACCGTCTGGAATTCGTCCCTGACTTCCAGATGGGGCGCGGGACGCAGAAAAAACCTGCGTCCTGCAATTTTCGGCCACAACCGCGGGCAGGAAGGGGTCTTGCCGCGGCGATTACCGTTTGACAATCCCGTCGCCGTTCGGCGACGGTCAATGCCGCCGGTTCGCCGCAAAAGGTTGCGGCGAACGACGCTGGGACATTTTCCTAGCGTCGTTGCTATCGTCGCCGCCGGCTTTAGCCGGAGCGGCCGACTCCAGTTGCCCTTGGCGAACCTTCGCCGACCACCGGCCACCCTTCGCTGTTGGGAGAACCCTTCAGGTGGTCGCTGGAAGTACCATTTCTGGCGACCTCCCCTCAAATGTAAAAACTGCTTATAAACGCATATGGAAGCGTGGATTGGCTCTGATACCAAATGATAGACTGTAATTTCATAAAACAATAGAAATTAAAATGAAAATAGAGTTTTAGGTTTACCTCCTGACATGTTTTTCGTCGTCGGTCTCTTCTGTCTGAACTGTCCATCGGTTTCTCTTTTCTGAAGCAGCAAAATCAGCAAGATGATGAGTTTGTAGAGTCTTTCGGGAATCACTTTCAGTGTGTTCACCGGGTACTCTGCACTCTGATTTAACAAGTCATGAAGGAGAAACATGAGCGGTTAGATCCGGATTTTCAGGATTTAATTAATAAGGATCACCTTGACCCAGGTCTCACACTCCCTTCCCTCCCCTCCCTGCCCTTCCCTCGGCTCTGGATTCCCCTCCTCATCCCTTCCCTCCCAGGTCCCCCCTTCCCCTTCCCATCCTTCCCCTTCCCACCCCTCTCCTCTCCCCCCTTCCCTCCCTTCCCTCCTCCCCTTCCCTCCCTTCCCCCTCCTCCCTTCCCCTTCCTCCCCCTTCCCCTTCCTCCCGGATCCCCTCCCTTCCCCTTCCCCCCCCGTTTCCCCTGCTCCCCCCTCCCCCCATCCCTCCCCCCCCTTCCCCCCTTCCCCCCCTTCCCCCCCCCTTCTCCCATCCCCCCTTCCCCCCCTTCTCCCATCCCCTTGTTGCCCTTCTTTGCTTTGTATTATACAGATTTTTTATATGATTTATATTTGATAAAGGTAGATAGAATTTTATAGGTTTTAATTAAATAAATTTGGGTGGATTTTTTTTATTTTTTAAGTTTTTCAATGTAAATATTTTCAAATGATATGTATTTATAATTTTGATATTGTCATCTTATTTTATTATTGACATGTTTATTTAGTTTTATCACATATTTCATTTTGTTTTCTATTTTTCTCCTTTTTGTCTATGCATCTATCCATTTACTTAGATGTTTTGTTTGTTCTAGGTTATTTAAAATTTTGGGTATTTTACTGTGGTATGCTCTATCCATTGCTGGTATATCAATTCCTTAATACATAGTAATATGGGTTTGGTCAATCAACCAACTGTGTTTTACTCTTGAAGTACTAACATTTTTTTGGGCATTCTTTACTTTCTTATGAAACCCAATATCTTTCTAAGATCAATTTTTTACAATATTTTAATATCAACTTAATAAATAGAAATGTATAATTTCATTTAGTTTGAAAGAAAGAATATTGACATTGTAAGTTATAAACATTATGAAGCCTTCTAAAAAAATATAAGAGAGTAGGCTTCATGAATATTATCATATTAAGTGTAAATAATAAAAAATAGTTAATATTTTTAATTAAAATAATTTTTAAGCTATCGAGCAACATCTTAGAAGTTGTTGTTGTTGGCATTTTATTTTATTTTATTTCTTGAATTTTATCTTTAAGTTATTATAAAAATTGCTTACTAATTGACTTATTTGCTGGAATAATTTGCTTACTAATTTTCTTGAATAATTTATGAATTATAGTTATGTTTTAAAATATCATATAAAATATTAATTAGGCAACAATTAATATCAATGTGTGAAAAGGAAGTACAAATATTAATAATACATATATGTTAATTGTTAAAGTTAGGAAAATGAAGTTTGGGTTGAGTGGCATTAGATGGTAGAATCACAATTAAGGATGAAATTTGAGTCATGAATTTACGTGGGGACTAGAGAATGTGAGTTGACAATAACATATAGTATTGCGTGACATATGTTGATAATATAGGATGATAGATTTCTAAGCTTGGGTGAGGTGGGATTGCATATTCGGATATATTTATAAGGCATATGTGAGTTTACATTTTGGAATTTGATAGTGGGTTTATAAGGCATATAAGGCATTTTGTGAGTTTACATTTTTTTGTTGTGTGCATGTGCTTTGTATGGGGGTTTCCGCTAGGGAGGAGAGAGGACGAGAGACATTGCGGAAGGACTGGAAGAGAGCGGGGAGAAAGGGAGAGGGAGAGAGGGAAAGCGTACCTTTGGTAGTTGACAGTTGTGGCTCGGGAAAAAAATGTCAACGGGATTCAAAGACGAGAGTGGAAGAGAAGGTTGTGTTACGATCCTAATTTCTGTTTCTAGCCATCTTTCTTCTATCAGCTCATGAGCTTTTGACATATTGGCTAGGTGCGTAACATTTGGTATCAGAGAAGGCACCACGTCAAGGGCCTTAGTGCTGAGTGAAATCAGTCGTAAAGTGGGCCACCGAGGTCATCGAAGCTTTTAGCATATTAAAGATAAAAAATCAAATATTTATCGTTGATCATCTTACAAAGTTAATCACTCGGTTAGATAAGCATTTTTGTAAGTTTCATAGATTAAGCCCTTTCGTATTGGAACGGGCCTCTACGTATATATATATATATATATATATATATATATATATATATATATATATATATATATATGTGTGTGTGTGTGTGTGTGTGTGTGTGTGTGTGTGTGTGTGTGTGTATATACACATATATATACACATATATACATATATATTAAAGAAAAGCCCACCCATCCATCCACCCATCGTTCGTCCATTGCTGGCTTGCCACCAGCCTGTCTATTAACTCTTCGAATCGTCTTCCTGCAACCCATCACCGGGCCCATCGCTTCGCCACGTTAATAGCACCATCATCAACACATTGTCGCCGTCTCACAGACGTCAGTAACACGTCACCACCACCTCAAGTCACCAAAATCGACCAAGTCCTGGTCGTCGCTCAATAGAGGGGCAAAAAATAGTAAGTCCTCCATCAACCTCCCCCTTTATGAGGATCGATGGAGGAAAAGAATGAAATCGCTAAGTCGTCATTCCCCTGCTTGGGCAGCAAGAAAAAAAGAATCTCAATCCTCTTTTTGAGGATCAACACACTTCATCCTCTGGCTACAAATAGCAAGAAGTAGAACACCTAAAGGGTTAAAAAATTTCTCACACCAAAAATCTTCTCAAGTTGGAAGTTCACCCAAATCACTTGACAGTTCGTCAGAGTTCGTCCAGTTCACCAAAGAAGCTCTGCACATTTGCCAAAAATGTCAACAAGCTGATCACATGGAACACAAATACTTCTGTCCAGCCTACTAAATTCGTCGACCATTCGTGTATACTCTCTCAGAGCTCATGACTCATCGTCGAAATGTCTGAAAGCAACAACTTCATTTGTACACGGAGATTGAATCAAAGGAATACAAGGAGAAAGCACCCAAAAAATTTCACATTTTGCAAAATTGTAACAATTTCTCTGTAATACCATCAATTTAAACAATCGGTAGCGCCCTTTCGCGGATCAGAGGATTTTTGAGAAAACAGATTAGGCACGCCCAGAGGATTTATGAGAAAACAGATTTGACACGCCCAAAGGATTTTTTATAAAATGGATTTGGCATGCCCGGTGTGACCTCCTACCTCTCATCTCTTTCTCCGCCAATTGTCAAAAAAAAAATAAATTTCCCGACCATTGACAAGCAACAACTCCAACAACGCCTGCAAGAAGGTCATCCCCACTAGCTCCACCTTCCCGCAACCTGTCGCAACTTCGAGCTCAACCGCCGCATCTGCAGTTTGCAGCTCATGGCCAGTTCACCAACCAACATCTCATCTCCAACATATCCTCCACCAGCTACTCGCGGAGGGCCTAGTGACGAGGGCCTTGGCCAGAGGTCTGTCGACCGGACAAGCTCCTTTCATGAAGGATGCTTGTCACCCGATCGCCGTCTTCCAACCTCAAGCCCCGCGGCGTCCACCTAGCCACCCGTGGTACCAATCGAACTGATCCCAACGACAGCTACGCCAAGCTACTTGGTTGTTGCAACTACGCCACCACCGCGCAGCCCGGTGGTCAGCCCAACCAAGTCACCTCAATCATGGAGGGTCACGCTTGTACCCACCATGATCCAACATTTCAAGCAGCACGGTTACCCGTTTCCTTCCACTTCGGCTAGGAAGGCCCAGACGTCGGTCGTGGCTTCCCCTTTGGTCGCAGCCTTTCCGCGACAACTTGCATCGATGGCTACCCCTTCAGCCCAATCGCCAACCGTGGCCTCTCCGCACCAGTTTACATCGGCGGCCATTCCTTCGGCCCGGTCGTCCACCACTGCTTCTCCGCATCAAATGACACTGACGTCCCTCTCTCCAGTTCGATCGCCAATCGCGCTCTGGTCGTGCCAATCCACGCTGGAGGCTACCTCCTTGGCCCCGATCATCAAAGTTGTCGTCATGGCAATGCCGGCCAAAACGGTCGAAGAGCAGCTCGCTGAGATGCGGGCCACACACAGGTAGCAGAGTGAAAAAATTCGCGTGAAAGACGCGCAAATAATGGCTCGCAACACCCATAACGCGAAAATGATGGAGAAACTAGAGCTTCTCACTATGAACTTGGGGGATGTTTCATACTAAGTCAATCACAACCGGGCTATGATGAGTGCATCAACTAAGCCCAATCACGAGGAGACACAACCGGAAGCCAGGTAGTCACTTGGGAGTAGCGCCTCGAAGAACCAGTCTCTCTCACACTCGACGTTGTCATCGAAATGATTAAACGCACCGTCCACAATAACATCGGAGAAAGCCAGTCTCAGGCCTATGCGAGACCATATACTTGTCGAATTCAGAACACTCCTGGCTACCATCCATCAAAGTTCTAACAATTCAGCAGCGACGACAACCCAAAAGAGCATGTCACCCATTTTATTGAGACCTTCAACAATGCCGACATGGACGACGACTTGCTCATCAAGCAGTTCAGACAGTTGTTGAAGGGGAACACCTTCAATTGGTACATCGAGCAACCCCAGGAGTCCTTCGACTTCTGAGAGCAACTCAAACACGAGTTCCTCTGCAAGTTCTACAACACCAAATGCACTATTACGCTGGTGGAACTCACCAACATAAAGCAGAAGAAGGGCAAAAAGGTCATCAATTACATCAATCGGTGGCGAAACCTCAATCTCAACTGCTAGGAAAGCACATCTCTGACCACCAAAATTGAGATCGACATGTGCATCTGAGGCATGAACTGGGGGCTCCTATACTTCTTGAAGGGTCAGAAGATGAAGGACTTCCAGGAGCTGGCAACCGAGACCCATAATATAGAGATCATCATGGAGCAAGTAAGTGATGGTATTACCCTAATCACCGACCCAAATAAGAAAGGAAAGGCCGTCGCCAAAGAGCATAAAGAGAAAGCAAAAGGTTCATATGTGACAAACGCCTTTGAGCCGGTCAAGGTCAAAAGCAAGCCAAAGCAAACTATGCTCCGTGGACACCTACCAGGGCGACCTATCAGAAGCAAACATTGAAGGAGAACTAAGCGAAAACCTATCCCTTCACAGACTCCGATGTGCCTGTCCTGCTCGAGCAACTACTTGAGACCAATCTGCTCCAACTATCGGAGGTCAAAAGACCCGACGACTTGACAAGTCCAACGACCCCAATTTTTGCAAGTATCACTGCATGCTCGGGCATCCAATAGAGAAGTGTTTTGTCCTGAAGGACAAAATCCTAGAGCTTGCGACGCAAGGTCTCATCGTTATCATTGGAGCATAAAACACATCATCTACCAATCTCGTATTTTTCAAGCCCAAGCCTAGTCCAAAAGCTAGACTCAACAAGGCTTAGGTCATAAGGAAGGAGTATTGTCCTAAATCCTGTGCACCCTATATAACACCGGCAAAAGTCACTCCAAAGCCAGCATCCCGAGAAACTGCCAGAGAAGACGTGGAGCAATGGATCTTGGTCACTCGTTAGAAGAAATCGATCTGAGAGGTTGATCCACCGGTGATCATCAAAATCAAGGTGAAGTGACCAAAGAAAGCAGTCGCGATGCACCAGACAAACACTCTCCTAGGGACCTTTCCAGAGGAGCAAATAAAGGAAACGAAGGAGAGCCGTCACATTGGCAGAATTCTTCTCCGAAGATTTTTTTTGCGCTACCACACGTGATGGTGGCCTCTTGTTCGAGATCCTCTGGCGGACATACCAACTGAAAAGACAAAGGCAAGTCACCGATAGTCGAGTGTGACAATCATTGATAAAGCAGATTTCACTGTTCAATGAAATAAAGGACGACCTGTACCTACCTATTTGGTCCCGGTAGGCCCTTATTAAAATTCTCAATAACCCGGAGAAGATCCAAACCTAATTGGAGCAGCTCCAGATGAGGAAACATGATGAGCCAAAAGTTACTCTAATGCCTTCCATTGAGAGAAAAGAAGAAACTTCAATCAGCCGACCTGAAGAGTCACTGGAAGCATCGTGTCCACCTTGCATCGCCTTTAAAGAAGAAGATTGCCAACTGGGGGAAAAGGTGCATAATCGGCCATTGTTTGTGTCGGGCTACATCAGAGAATACCCGGACAATCTAATTCTCATCGACTGCAGTTCGATAGCAGACATCTTGCCGATTCGGACGATGAAGGATATCGGCATTTCAGTCAGTGATCTATTCGTGAGCTCATTGTTAATCTAGGGGTTCAACCAAGAAGGCCAGAGAACACTCGGAATGATTCGACTTGAGTTGCACATCGGTGAGATGGTCGCCGACACAACATTTCAAATTATCGACTCTCACACATCTTACAATTTGTTGTTGGGTCAACCTTGGTTGCATGTTAATGGAGTTGTACCGTCGACTTTGCACCAGTGCTTCAAATACAGGAAAGACAACGAACAAAAGAAAATGCTCGCGGATGAAAGTCCATTCACCAAGGCCGAGGCCTCATTCGCCGATGCCAAATTCTACCCAGCTTTGCAGTTAGTAGCCAAGGCAGCGACCGTGCTTGGCCAGGCTCCCGGCACCAGGGGCCCCCCTCCTCCAAATCGAATGCTGAAATAGGATCAATTGCCTAAGGAAGGAGAGGCATTGAATCCCCCAAAATCATCGTGGCCTTGGTTACAAGTCAAACAAGCCAATTCAAGTCTCTGAACGGTCCGCCGTTGTGCATCAAGTATTGGTCGGGTAAAATTCGCCAAAGAAGGACAAAGCTCCAATGCTCAGTCCGGTGGTCATCTACACTTTGAAGGCCACTATCGCTAAAGCTCGTAAGAGTGCCGAAGACTACGTCAATGTCAACCACATCTCGGTCATCAACAGAAATGAGCCAAAAGATGAAGAGTTCATCAGGAAAGACGCTCCGACTGCATTCGAAGGAGGACAAGCTACCATCGACAAACTAAAGAGGGTCAACCTGGGCAGCGAAGAGGACCCGAGTGCTGCGCTAATCATAGATGAAGAAACCGAGTACGTCTCCTTACTTCAGGAGTACCACGACGTTTTCGCGTGGAGTTACACCGAAATGTCGGGTCTCGACCCAAAAGTCGCAGTGCATAAACTTGCCATACACCCATCAGTTTGTCCTATTAAACAAACTCATAGGCGATTTCAGTAAGAGTTAGTCCGAGAAATCGAGGAGGTCAACAAATTAATCACAGCCAGCTTCGTTCGAGAAGTCAAGTACGTATCACAAACATCGTTCCTGTAAAGACGACAAATGGCCAAATTTGAGTTTGCGTCAATTTTTGTGACTTTATCAACGCGTGCCCGAAGGACGACTTCCCTATCACCGAGCTCATGTTGGATGTGACGATGGGGCATGAAGCGCTCTCCTTCATGGACGGGTCGTTAGGATACAATCAAATCCGCATGGACCCGAAAGATGAAGAGTTCACGACATTCCGCACGTCCAAGGGTATCTTCTGTTACAAAGTTATGCCATTTGGCCTGAAGAATGCCGATGTAACTTATTAGAGGGCTATGCAGCATATCTTCGATGACTTCCTCCACAAGCGCGTCGAATGCTCTGTCGATGATCTGGTGGTAAAATCGAAGGAGCGGTCTCTTGCTCGTCCTCGAGCAATAACTTGTTTCACAGGTTCTAAATCATCAATCTCACATTCTTACAAATAAAGACCATGCCATTCAACACTAGAAATGGAAAATCATATTGCTCGGCCCTTCACTTGTATTCTCTCTTAAGAGACTAACTTATTTTCCACTAACTTTTTCCCACACTCATCAATTTCTCTAGTCCCCACAATCATGGTTATCACCATTAACCCATTAAACTATGAACCTTAAGAATTCTCATTAGCGCTCTATACTCTAGTCTCTTGTTCCACCTTCCACGAATGATGAAGGGATGCACTTAAGATCTCTAGGACTTTCACTTAGGTTGTAATAGGGCTTGGGATACGGGTAGGATCACGACTGAGTACCTGGGGTAGATCCCTCTTTAATGCATGACCCAAGCCTACAAACCAAGTTCCAGTCTTTAAAGTCTCCCCCAAACATACGTTCAAGCTATTGTGAAGCCAGTTCCCCTTCTCTTTTTCTTTTTTTTTTTCTTTCTTTTTCTTTCCTTTTCCATTTTTTTTTGTTTTTTGTCTCTTGAGTTTGGGATGGAGATAACCAACTTTATTTATTGTTTGACGTAAAACTTCACGATCCCAGAGTCACAAAGGCCCGGTTACTAAGTAATGCAGCCATTGCTCCTTAGGCTTTCACAATTGCGACCTCTTTTCTATTTCCTTTTGCTCTCTTTTTTTTTTTTCACTCTTGGACTCACAATTATTTTAGATTGAGCCATGCACCAAGAGGGATAGGTTATGTGAAAGAGGATAATAATGCAATCAAGATGGCTTTATATCATGGATAACAAAAGAAATAGAACATGACCCAACTTGGTTGATTAGGGGGATTGCTAGGTTGGCTTGTAAGGCCCAAACTCATGAAAAAAAATTTCCTAACTCATTTCTTTGAGTTGCAACCTTCAATCTTTCATTTCAAACTTCCTTTGAGACTAGTTCTAGAGCTTCTACAAGAATTCTTAAGCTCATAAACCAAACATTACACATTCCCAAACCATGACATGTTGACTTAAAAAAAATGAATTGTGAGTGGTGCGGTGACATGAAAATAAGTAAATTTCCTCTCATATTGTGAAAGTGAGGGCTGAGCACGAGATTTTCAGTCTTGGATTAAACAACATGGTGACATTACAAATCATAAGCAATTGAAGATGAACATATGCAGCATGGTACCCCTCCCCAAACTTAAATTGTACATTGTCCTCAATATAAAGCATGAAAGAATAAAAGGAGAGAATTGAGAGAAAACTCCCCTTTGGGACCTTGCTCCACTGAACTACTGGATGACAACCTGTGTTGGAAATGCACTTAAAGCGACTGTGAAAGCACATATATGGAAGAATGGAAGATCATCATGCCATTATTCATGAAAGGAAACGATATGCACAACAATCGGACAAGTTAGTTGCAGTTGCCAAATATGAAATGATAAGAAGATGAGAATGGAAGCATATCATACAAAGAAAACCGTAGTCAGAGTACATAACCAAAGATTGAGTTACAAAAGGAGTTTGGTATATCGAGCTACAAAATTGGATCTTTTTTTGCAAATAATTAAAAAAAATATAAAAATTTACAAAATTGACACTATTCCAAAATTATTAGCAAAAATAACACTATTCATAGTTTGACCGAGTTGGTCAACAACCACCACGTAGGAGCGTGTCGCCAAAATTTTTTTTTTTTAGAATCCCGTAGGCGGCATTCAAATGCCGCCTACAATAAAAAAGCGAGGCGGCTTTAAAATGCCGCCTACCAAAAAATACGAGGCGACATTTAGATGCCGCCTCAAACTAGACTTAGAGAAAAGTCCATTTTTAGGCTATTGAACAAAACTAGTGAGGCAGCGCGAGGCGGCATTTATATGCCGCCTCTCTTAACACTTAGCAAAATTTCGTATCGGCATCGCGACTCGCCGTTTGTCCAGGAGGCGGCATCGCGATGCCGCCTAACTTAAACGTAGGCAACATCGCGATGCCGCCTCGTCTTCTTTTTTATTCTCCCCGCCCTTCTTCTTTCTCTTCTTCCTTCATTCTCCCAAATCGAACCGCTCGGAACTCTCCTTCTCTCTTCATTTCGTCCCTATTTCCACCGACTCGAAGCAGCAAATCAGCGATTTGAGGCTGTGCGAACGAAATTCTTGCGTTTCTCCCGCGGATCTTCCTCGTTTCGTTGTAAAAGTAAGGTATATTTTTCATTTTTTAAAAAGTTAGAATGTTTGGACGTCGTTTTGATGATTTGATGCATGTTTTTACTTGAAATCGCTCTTATTGTAATGTATTAACCATGATTATGCTACAAATTTCATGTTTGTTGGTTGATTTAGGGTTAAATTTCATGTATTGCGTGGATTTGGGGTTTCTTGGGTTTAGGGGTTAGGGTTTTTTAGGCTAATTTCGGGATTTAGGGGCTAATTTAGGGTTTTGATGTTAATTTAGGCATTTTGAAGCTTATTTAGGGGGTTTTATGTTAATTTTAATTTTATATTATTTTAAGGGTTTTTATGGTAATTAATGGATTTTATGCTTAATTAGGGTTTTTCAGGGGTAATTTGGGAATTTGTATGGTAATGTTGATGTTATGTTAAGATATGGTTTTATACGCGAATGAAGGATTTTTAATCGTAATTCAGTCATATTTTAGGCTAATTGAGGGTTTAGGCTAATTAAGGATTTTATAGACTAATTTAGTATATGAGGCATTGTAGTTTTCTAGAGGCGTCGTCGTAAACTTCTAGAGGCGTTGTGGATCTTGGAATAAGTACCTTACGCGAAGAAGTGGTTTTGCATGAAGAATTTTAATTCCAAGTTGTGTGGTGTATGTGATGAGTTGTGATTTAAATGTCTGTTGCTTAATTTCAGTTGAAGATGGCAGTCGTACCTGCGTGTTGTTATTTTGGTGGTGAATTTATTTTTGAGCACGACAATGTGGTTGGCTATTGCGGGGGGACAACCAGACTTATATATCTAGAGCCGACGTGTTCGTTTAATACGTTGTGCACTATGATGTATAATGTTCTCTGAGGGAACCCACGCACGGACCACATTTCAATATGGTTGAGTTTTACGTGCAATGGTCGGTTGATGTACACTCCCGTACTCGATGACGTGTCACTGGCGAACGGAATAGGCATGGTGAAGCATGGGTTCCAATCAATGCTGGAGTTGTTTGTGAAGCAGGATACCTACTCCTATGAGATGGATAGTAGAAGTTTGGAAAATGTGGGTGGAACCGGCGAAGGAGCCGTTATGATATATGGGGAGCAAGCTCCGGCCGAAGGGGATGAGAGAGTTGAAAGACCTATTGCAGAGTTCATCCCTGAAGAAAGGTGAGAATCATCAATCTAGCCTAGTTTAAAGTTTTACTTAATTTCAGTTTCGCATTAGTTGTTGATGAAGTTACAATTGAATTCAGGGAACCAAGTGAGGAAGCAAACGATGATTCTAGTAGTGAGGGGTCGTGGCCGGAACCAGTTACAGAGGAGGAAGTTGAGGAAGAAGAAGATGTTGAATTACCCCTTCCTACCCTGGGTGTCCCACCTCTAGAGGAGAATGATGAGTCGTACCCCGATCCGTGGATAGGAGTGATGGACATGGATGTCACATATAGGAACACAATGGTCCCAAGCGTAGATGATGACAATGTACCCCCACCCGTCGGTGTTGGAGTCGGTCAGAGGTTTATGACCAAGGGCGCATTACTGGCGGCATTTAGATGCCACCTCGGTAGTTTCCGTTCAATAGCTTAAAATTCTCTAAGTCTAGTTTGAGGCGGCATCTAAATGCCGCCTTGTATTTTTTGGTAGGCGGCATTTTAAAGCCGCCTCGTTTTTTTATTGTAGGCGGCATTTGAATGCCGCCTACGGGATTCTAAAAAAAAAAAATTTTGGCGCCTACGTGGTGGTTGACCGAGTTGGTCAAAGTTGACCAACTCGGTCAAACTATGAATAGTGTTATTTTTGTAAATAATTTTAGATAGTGTCAGTTTTGTAAATTTTTATTTATTTTTAATTATTTACAAAAAAAGCAACAAAATTGGCCTTTGTAAGCAGCAGCATAGAAAAAAACAGAATGTGACAAAGAACTGCTTTACAAGACCCGACAACTCTTACTCTAAGTCTGTGTCCTCCTCCTCGGACTCCTCCCCAGCCGCCTCCTGGGCCCCAGATGGACCGGCACCCAAGGGGTAGAAGGGATCGGCTGAGGATGCCATCACGCGCTGCTGATAGCGCTCGATGTGGTCAAGCCTCTGGAGCACCGTCAATGGTGGTGCTCGTGGGGCCTGGCCCAGACGGCGGCGGCGACGAGTCTAGCGATAGACGTTCTTAATGAACGTCATCGTGAGTGGCTTCTCCGGGCCGACAATGTGCTCAGAGGACCGAACTGGGATCCCCACCGCCTCGCAGAGGGCGGTCACCAAGGATGGATAGTAGAGACCGCGACTGACAGTATCGCATGTGTGTTGCATTGCTTCCTGAATCTGCAGCCCCACATTGACCGGGTGGCCGATCATAATGGCATACAGTATGTAGGAACGATTGACTATCACCTCTGTATAGTGGGTGGTCGGCAGGAGGCGTACAGATAAAATACATCCAAACTCTTGGCTCCAGACGCAGATCCCTCTTCAGAAAGTGACGGGGTTTGCCATCGATACCCGTTGCTCACTCCACTCCGTCGGGGAAGAGGTATGCCACGAGGTCATCTAGAGAGACCTCATGGCAGAGATGCAACATGTCCATCTCCTCGTCGCGCAGCCCATAGAAGTCGTTGATCGTCCGACGATCAAACCGAACCTGCCTCTGGCGCACGACGCAGAAATAATCCTCTGCTTCCACCATGTTCTCATGAACTCGCGAACTATCTCGACGACGGCGTGGGCTGGCTGTGCAGCAAACCTCTACTAACGCCGCTGCTCTATCTGCGGCGAGAAATCTGGGTGCGGTATGGGCAGAGAGAAACCATGCTCCTTGCAGAGTTTCTTCTTCTGGTCCACCTCTATATACCGCTGCTTAGCGATGGCTGACAGCAACCGGCGCGGGTCAGATGGTGTCATGAGCTGCTTCTTGAGAGTCATATACTTCTGAGGCATTTTATCGAAGGTATAAAATGTACCCTACAAGACATTGATATAACACCATACAAAATGACAAAAATGCCATTTGAGCAAAATTACAAAAATACCCCTGCCTTATGAGATTTTTAAAATAATCCTATTGTAGCTCAAATTGAGCTACCAAATGCTATAGGAGCACTTCAGCCATTAAATCAATAGCTTTAGTGCCTGATTCAAGGGGGAAAATGTCGAATTGGGTGGAAATTCCCAAATCTGAAGTTCCTAGGGCAGGGCTTCACTTTCAAGACAGAAAATCAGGGAATTTGACGTTGCATTACCTAATTCATTGGCCTGAATCCCTCCAAAACTCGCTGCAGATGGAGATCCTGGAGTTTTTGCAGCAAGGAGGGCAGAGGTTGGGGCGGACCAAGAGGAAGAAATGCGTGGGTGTTTCAGCACTAGGATTTTTAACCCCGTCGCGCCACGCCCAAGTTTCTCCCTGGTGCCATATGGCGCCCCACCGTTGTATGGCGCCGAGTCACTTAAGTAACTCGAGTCACACGGGTCATGTGACTTCTAAAGTGGTCAGGCGACATATGGCGCCAGGCACATCGTATGGCACTTACCCGTGCTTTACGAGTCAAGGGCGGGGCCACTTGGGCCATAAGTGGCTGCACGCCGTAGCGCCCATGTCATCATATGGCGCCCAACACAAGATAGTTCTGGGCAGCGTATGGTGCTGAATAGCGAGGTATGGCGCCATGTAGTGCCCTGTGGCCTCCTGTGGCGCTAGTGGCTGCCAATTGCTCAATTCACAAAATCTTCATTTTCAGCTTCCAAAAATTTTTCCCACTTATTTCTAATCCTAATTCCATTATTTTAGCACATCCTAACTACTCTTTAGACACTTAATTCTTGAAATTCACTTCTACTTCAACTCATCTACCAAAAATCCAAATTTCTCTTCCATGGGTTGCCTCCCACGAGCCCTTTTCTTTAAAAGCCTTTGGCTAGACACAATTTATCCTTAAGTAACCGGACCCAAGGGGATAGGATGCTGCATTGCAGAACTTCTCCTCCCCAATAGTGCTTCAATCTTTGCCCATTCACCTTATAGTCATGACCATCTTTTTCATCTCTTAACTCCACGGCCCCATGTGGATAGACTTTTACCACCCGGAATGTCCCCGACCTTCGTGATTTGAGCTTTCCTGGGAATAACTGCAACCTAGAATTATACAATAACACTAATTGACCCGGTTTAAATTCCCTTCTCAAGATTTTATTATCATGCCACTTCTTGGTTTTTTCCTTAAATACTCGTGCATTCTCATAGGCATCTAATTGAATTTCCTCCAACTCGTGGAGCTGGAGCAATCGTTTCTGTCCTGCCGTAGCCAAATCAAAGTTTACCTTCTTGATAGCCCAAAACGCTTTGTGTTCAATTTCAACCGGTAGGTGGCAAGACTTATCAAAAACCATTCGGTACGGAGACATACCTATAGGGGTCTTGAAGGTTGTTCAATATGCCCAAAGTGCTTCCTCAAGCCGCATAGCCCAATCATTTTTAGCTGGTCCAACCGTCTTCTCTAAAATTTTCTTATTTTCTCGGTTAGACACTTTAGCTTGCCCATTTGATTGGGGGTGGTAGGCGGTGGCTACACAATGAGTCACACCATATTTTGCAAGTACTTGTTGTAAAAGTGTGACCCTTCATCACTTATCAATGCTCTTGGTGTCCCAAACCTGGTGAATATGTTGTTTTGCAAAAATTTCATGACAACCTTAGAGTCATTGGTGGGGATTGCAATTGCTTCAACCCACTTAGAGACATAGTCCACCGCTACTACGATATAGAGATTTCCATTCGAAGGCACAAACGTGTCCATGAAGTCCATCCCCATACATAAAAAATTTCCACTTCCAAGATGTTGTTGAGGGGCATCTCATTTCGGTGTGAGATATTACAAAACCTTTGGCATCGATCACACACCAAGGTAAAATTTTGGGCATCCTTAAATAATATTGGCCAATAAAACGCCGCTTCAAAAATCTTGGCTGC
The DNA here is from genome assembly GCA_019845555.1 of Aristolochia fimbriata. Lineage (NCBI taxonomy): Eukaryota > Viridiplantae > Streptophyta > Magnoliopsida > Piperales > Aristolochiaceae > Aristolochia > Aristolochia fimbriata. The sequence goes on from CM034079.1 coordinate 20,328,443, forward strand.
CGTCTTTTGGCCACCGTAATGGCCACCATATCCGGAATCATGGCATGCTTCCAAAATTTGAGCTACTTCTTCTTCCGGTATGCATCTTCTCAATATTTGATCGGTCCCTCTTTTGAACAAATAAGGCTCATCCCAAACAAAGAATCTCAAATCATGAAAGAATTTCTTTTTTTGTTGGGTATTATTCATTTGTGGGGATAGGACCTTGCTCACCAAGAAGTTGACATAATCCGCATAACATGGATCAATTTTCTCTTTTACCGCTAGCAATTGCTCATCAGGGAATGTATATCTGATTGGGTTGCTTTCGTTACTATCACTACCTTCCAACCTTGATAAATGATCAGCTACCAAATTCTCTTTCCCTTTTTTGTCTCGGATTTCTATGTTGAATTCTTGCAAAAGGAGAATCCACCTAACCAATCATGGTTTTGCATCTTTCTTTGAAATGAGGTACTTGATAGCTGAATGATCGGTGTATTCCACCACCTTGGTGCCAATCAAATATGCTCTAAACTTATCGAATGCAAAAACCACGGCTAGGAGTTCTTTGTCCGTGGTAGTGTAGTTCACTTGAGCGACCGTCAATGTCTTACTTGCATAATAAATTGACCGAAAAATCTTCTCTTCGGTTTGACCCAACACGGCCCCAACCGCATAATCACTAGCATCGTACATTAAATCAAACGACTTTGACCAATCCGGTGTGGCCATGATCGGAGCACTAACCAATCTTTTCTTGAGATCCTCAAATGCCACCATGCTTGGTTCATCAAACACAAACAGAGCATCTTTCTCTAACAAGGGGCACAAGGGTTTAGAGATTTTAGAGAAGTCTTTAATGAATCTTCTATAAAAACCTGCATGTCCCAAAAAACTCCTGACTCCCTTAAGGGTAGTGGGTGACTGAATTTTCTCTATAAGTTCGACTTTAGCTCTATCTACTTCCATCCCCTCTTCTGACACATAGTGCCCCAAAACTATGCCCTCTTGCACCAAAAAGTGACATTTTTCCCAATTTAGGATTAAATTAGGTTCTTCACACCTCTTCAACACTCGCTCCAATATTTCTAGACAAGTGTCAAAAGATTCTCTAAAAACTGAGAAATCATCCATGACCACTTCCTTAACTTGCTCCAACATATTGGAGAAGATTCCATCATGCATCTCTGGAACGTAGCTGGTGCATTGCATAACCCAAATGACATTCTTCTGAATGTGAATGTGTCATACGGACAAGTAAATGTGTTTTTCTCTTGATCCTCTGGGGCAATGACAATTTGGTTATTCCCGGAGTAACCATCAAGGAAGCAAAAGTATTTGTTTCCTGCTAGTCTATCCAAAATCTGATCAATGAATGGTAGAGGAAAATGATGCTTCCTTGTGGCTTTATTCAACTTATGGTAATCCATGCATACTCGCCACCCGGTAACTGTCCTTGAGGGGATAAGCTCATTGTGCTCATTTGCTACTATTGTTATTCCTCCTTTCTTTGGCTCACATTGAACTGGACTCACCCATGCACTATCCGAAATTGGGTAAATTATGCCTGCATCAAGCCACTTATATAACCTCCTTCGTAACTACTTCCTTCATGATGGGGTTCAACCGTCTTTGAGTCTCAATGGATCCTTTATGTCCTTCCTCAAGAAAAATCTTGTGCATGCACATAGAAGGGCTGATTCCATTTAAATCTGCAATGGTCCATCCAATGGCCTTTTTATGCTCTCTTGACACCTTAACAACTTTTCTTCCTACAAGAGAGTAAGGTGAGCAGAAATAATAACTGGAAGAGTGGAAGAGAGTCCAAGCAATGCGTACCTTAAATGTGATGGAAGGTGCTTCATCTCCATGATCTCAATTGACGGTTTCAAAGACTTTGAGTTCTCTTTCATAATCTCAAGTGCTTCAAATCTTCCTTTCCCTTTCAACATCTTGGGGAGTGTTTCTAACCACTTCCCTTCTTCGGTACAATCCCCCTCATCAAGATTGTGTCCATATTGAGCAAATTGAGCTTCTAAAGGATTGTTTGATCATGCTTTCACAAACATTACTTGTACTACGCTATGCATTCAGTGTAGTACACTCTCCTCTTCATCTTCTTCGAGAAACTTCATTGACTTAAAGACGTTGAATGTCACAGTTTGATCTTGTACCATTATAGTAAGTTCTCCCTTTTGAATATCGATAAGAGTATGGCCCGTGGCAAAAATCGATCGCCCTAAAATGATGGGGATCTCACTATCTTCTTCCATTTCCAAGACTATAAAATCAGCCGGGAAGATTAATTTGTCAACTTTCACCAAAATATTTTCCACTACTCCTCTTAGATAAGTTAAGGAGTGGTCGGGTAATTGAAGTCTCTATAAAAATATAACGACATCAAATTAACACTAACACCTAGGTCACATAGTGCTTTCCCCATGAAGTGATTTCCAATTGTGCATGGAATAGAAAAACTTCTGGGGTCTTTCAACTTTGGGGGCAGCTTTCTTTGTATGATGGCACTGCATTCGTCCGAGAGGGCTACTATTTCAAATTCGTCGAGCCTTCTCTTCTTGGATAGGATATCTTTCAAAAATTTCACATAGGTCGGCATTAGCTCAATTGCTTCGGCAAACAGAATATTTATGTGAAGCTTTTTTATTGATTCCACAAACCGCTCAAACCGCTTGTCTAACTTGTGATTCTTGAGCCGTTTGGGAAATGGAAGGGGTGGGTAGATTTTTTCTCTACTTTTCTCTACCAACATGTTCGATCCCTCTTGTATTTACGGATTGACCGGCCTTGGGGGGCTAGTAGTAGGAACTTGAGGGCCACTCGGAAAAGACGTTTCCTCTTGTTCTTCTACGACCAAAGGATCACTTCTCACTTCGTCTTGCCGTCTCCCATTTTGCTTTAATTCCATCCCACTTCTCAACGCCACTACTTTACACTCCTCCTTTCCTTCTCTTCTAGGATTGTCCACTGTGTAACTTGTCAATGAGCCTTGAGGTCTAGTCCCAATTTCCTTGGCTAGTTGCCCAAGTTGTTTTTCAATTTTACGAATGGATGCATCACGACTCTACACTAATTGGACTAGCAATTCCTCTGTATTACTTTTCTTCTCAACCAGTGCTTTGGGCTTAGCATGGGGTACAAACCCCTATGGGTTTTGCGGTCTTGGTGATGAAGGGCCACCTTGCTCATTCCTCCACCCAAAATTCGGGTGGTTCCTCTAGCCCGGGTTGTATGTGTTAGAGTATGGATTGATGTGATTAGGACGACTTCCTGCATAATTGGCACTTTCCACGGTAGATGGGCACGCTTCACTGTTGTGCCCTACTCCTCCACATGTCTCACACTGCATGAATGGACTTTGCACCTGGTTTACACTTAGTGTCTCAACCTTTTTACTCAAAGCCGCCAACTTTGCCATTATCGTTGTAGACTTATCCACCTCATATAACCCTGTTGCCTTCTTGGTTCCCACTCACTCGGATTGCCACTGATAATTGTTATTAGCCATTTCTTCAAACAACTCATATGCATCACGATCGACTTACCCATTAAAGCTCCTCCGCCGGCTGCATCAATGATTGTTCGTGTTTGATATTGCAACCCATTGCAAAATGTTTGAACTTGAAGCCATTTGGGAATCCCATGGTGTGGACTTTTACTCATCAGCTCTTTATATCTCTCCCAAGCCTCCTAGAGTGTCTCGGTTTTCATCTGAGTAAAGGAGGTGATGTCATTTCTCAACTTGGATGTCTTTGAAGGAGGGAAGAATTTGACCAAAAAGTTTTGGGCAAGATCATTCCATCTCGTGATGGACCCCAACGGTAGTGAATTCAACCAGTGTTTTGCCTTGTCTCTCAAAGAGAATGGGAATAATCTCAATCAAATTGCATCATCAGACACATCTCTCTGCTTGAATGTATCACAAATCTCCAGGGAACTCGTGATGTGTGTACTAGGGTCATCACTCGGTAACCCCCCAAACTGGACCGACAACTGAATCATTTGAATGACTCCTGGCTTAATCTCAAAATTATTAGCACCCACTGCCGGTCTTCAAATGGAGGAAGGGAGTCCACCCACTTGTCGAATGGCATAGTCGCGCTAGGACTTATTATCTTCTTCCACAACCACATTTCTTTGTTTTTGGACTACAATCGGTGAAACTCTTGGAGCTTGAGCACCCTGTTGCTGGCCTGCTTGTTGCATTCTTCTATTTGCTCGGAACGTCCTTTCAATCTCTGGATCGTATGGGACTATGGCCATTCCACGCGCTTGGTTCATGCACCAAAACAACAAAAGAAAATGGTTAAATTATTTAAGAAAAAACTAACTAGTAGAACTAAAGCTTACTATCACAAGAAATTAATCTACTAAACTAACTAGACTAACTACACCAAGTTAGATTGATATGAATATCAATCTCCTTGTTCCCCAGCAATGGCGCCAAAAATGTGGTCGCAAAAACGCGACTTGTACGCAAGTGCACATATCGTCCCCAAGTAGTATAGTGAACTGTGGAGTTTGGGATGTCAAACCACAAGGAACAAGAGAATTACTCTCTATATCTAAGCTAACTAACGTAATTAGCCAGATGGAAAATGGGGGTGTAAACTAAACGATGTTGTAAAAACTAAAAGATTTGTCCTAACTTACAACTGGGAGATGAAATTTACTCACAAAAAGTTGTAAGGGTGTACTTACGGGGTGAAATTTACTCACAAAAAGTTGTAAGGGTGTACTTACGGGGTTACTTGTGTTGATTTTTAATATCATGATTAGGTAGAAATTACATGCATGACACTATGAGGGACCGAGAGATCAATAGGTGCAGGCCTCTTTCGAGTTCACTGCGCTTGTGTTCACTCACTTATCTCGTGAATCTCCTTATTTGAGCTAAGAGAGTGAACCCATTAAACTCTGCCTTAAGGTCACGCGTGGTGGTGCGTTATTCCTAATCACACTCACTAATCCACTAATTAATACTCTAATTGGGAAGAACATGCGTTGCATAATGTATAGTCCATCCGGAACTACCCTCCCAGGATCGTAACGAATACCTAAATACGATTAAGTACTTGGCCGAGCACTCAATCGACAACTGACGTGCATTATACACATATACTTACAACAATTAAGTCAATCACCCATCATGACATTAAATACCAAGTACCCCAAAGTACACTCCAAGGGGTTTGATAAGTGTCCGAAATACACTATTTTTAGGGCTCAATTTGACTTATAAATTATATTTTAGATTCAATGTTCAATATAATATTATGAAATATATCTCAAATTCATATTATCTTTCTCAGGAGTCCAACACAACAAGAATTATTGAAATCGGAGCTAAAACGAAGAAAATATGAAGATTTTAGTGCAAAGAGGTAAAAGGTTGCAGGAACCGGCACGACCGCACCAGTTGGAGGACAAGATGGTGCCACTGAGGCTATGGAGTTTCTTAATATGACCGAGGCTGTTTCCATTCAAGTACTTAGAAGAAATTCTGCCCGAGTGGCGCGACCGTGCCAATATCAGATACATTAACAGTGTGACCGCACCAGTGACTCAACAGTGCCAAATCGTAAAAATCTCGGGATTCTGACAAGTAATCAAGTTCAAACGTGGGAGGTAGAGTCATAAGTACAAAAGGAAGTTGTCCATGGAGTATCTAGAGGAAAATTATGGGAATTCTAAGAGGTTTGAATGCTCAAAGAGGCAAAGTCCAATGTTGATTAGGAAATTGCTAAAGAAGGAAACTACAGTCCGAGTTTAAAGAGGTCATATATGGAGATTCCGACTCCCAATTGATTCCTAATTTAGAAAAATGACTCCTGAGATGATTTAGAATCATATCATGAAAATTCAGATCAATCCAAGTCGTCCTTATGGAGTTTCAAATTTTTAAAGTGGTGGACCCAGTGCTGAAATTGGCAGCAGAACCAACCCAACTTCTCAGCATCATATCTCAAGTTTCCCAACTCAGATTTACTTAACTTTTCGTACACAAGTTTAGGACTATGTAAGGAAGGTTCGAGTGTAATTTCATGTAATTCGGAGGTCAGTACAGGATAATATCAACCCCTGGACAGAGACCAAATTGCAAGGCCTGGACAGCAGAATACCTATAAATAGGGGTCCGAAATCCAGTTCTGAAGGGAGTTTTTAGTTTAGTTTCTCATTGTTTTAGTTAGTTTGGAGAGGTGAGGAAGTCCAGAGGTAGTCTTGCACGACCTCTTGGCACTTTGGAGAGAAAAGGTGGAGATTTCAGTCAAAGCATAATTGAAGCTAAAGGCAGTCCTTCAAGGGGGTTTTTGTACTTGGTTTATTTTTTATTTCCATGGCTGTAATTGAATCCTTTATGTGTATTTATATTGTTAGCATGGAGTAATCTCTCTGTTGGGGAAGTCATGAACTCCTAGTTGTGATATGTTTAAGTTTTGAAGTTTATAGCAAAATAGTATCTTGCCTTTGTTTTAGAACCTGAGTTCATTGCTTACTTCTAATATGAATTAATTTATGAAGTTTAACGAGGTTCAAATAGAGAAGTTAAACTTCATTAGAGATTTGGATTAGTAGTTTGATCCTTTGTTTTCTAAAACAACTCGTTTTTCTAACTAGATCGTTATGGATTGTGATGGAGACTAGTGAAAGTGATGTGACTTTTTAAACTCTTGTTCTGAATAAGAGAGAGTTAATCTTCAAGCATTTATGTTTATGCACTTAGGATTTCAATGTTCCGGATTGTGATGGAGTTCAAAGAATAGGTGAAAGTTATTTCCTGTATATGGGTAACCAGGTTTTCAAAAGCTAATCCAAGGTAAAGGTACTTGAGCTATAAAATCTGAACTTTGCATATTAATAACTAGGAGGGATTGACACTTCTCCCCAACATCTCATCTCCATAAGGTTTAGTCATCTGGTTCATTAGTTAAAATTCTATTTTTCTTTTTTAGTTCTCAAAAATAAAATATTTCTTACCTCAATCATCAGAAAAATATTTGCTTAGACTAGGTTCTCATACATGTCTCTGTGGGATCGATATCTAGACTCTTGAGTCTATATTACTTGCTGACCTAGTGCACTTGCTAGACACCCAATACGGTTCTAGCCTACTAAAGACATAATCCTACACATAACTTAAATGAGTGAATACAAAATATGTCTAAGTATCAAGAGAGTTGAAATTAAGTGAAAGAAACTGTCAATCAAGCATGATAGAGCAAACTCCAGTTGATTGAGGCCTCCAAGTGAGATTTCTCCTTCCGGATCGATCTCTCCTTGCACGGCGCCCCAAAAATCCTTCAAATGCTCCACGTCTAGCTTTGGCATGAACTCCTAGGGCTCCCAGCCTCCCCCTCCTCGAATTCTCCTCTTTTCTATTTATAGCCTGGGAAGAAATTCCTTTTTTGCCTACAAGTAACTGGGCGCCACGGTGCCCAGCGCCTCGTATGGCTCTGAGTCACTTAAAGAAAGGGAATTGCAGACTGCCTCTCGGCGCCACATGGCACTCGGGCCATTCCATGGCACCCAGTCTTTTCCGGTAAACCCTCACCATGGCGACCCAAAACCAGCGCCGAGGCACTGATTATCGCTATCTGCCGCCACGGTGAAGCTTCCCAGCGCGCCGGCACTGGACTTTGGTCCTTTGTTGCGCCCAGAATCAGCACTGGGGCGCTATTCTCGCTAACTGGTGTCGTGAACTCCACCATGGCGAAGGTTTTCCCTGGCGCCATGGAGCGTCAGGGGCTTTGTATGGCGCCTGGGTCGCTTCCTCCAAACTACGCCCGATGCTACTGTGCCCAGTCCATGCTATGGCGCCCAGTAAACTTCTGCACTTGTGTTTTGGGAGCGATTCATTCAATGCTCCACCAATTTGTCCGGAGCCTCTTCCTCTGTGCTTTCCACTAGCTTTCCTGCACAAGAACACTAAGATTCAGTCAAATTTCCCCAGAATATAGAAAATTTACATGTATATATAAAGGGTGTAGAGCACCCAATCACGGTCCGACCCCCTACTTCACCTATGAGTGGTCTTCAAGCAGTTGCAATGATTTCAGCTCAAGATGCAGCCATTGAAGTTTGCATTCGGTGTCACCTCTGGAAAATTCCTCGGATTAGTCATACACCATAGAGGGATAGTGATTGAAGCCTTTCTGTACTCAAAAGCCTTTTTGTACGCAATCCAAAAGATGCCTGAGCCCAGAAGCCTTTCTGTACTCAAAAGCTTTCAAGGTCGTTTGGCATATATCCCGAGGTTCATCACCAACCTGGCAGGGAGGTTACAAGCTTTCAGCCGTTTGATGAAGAAGGACATGCCTTTGAGTCGGATGACTCTTGCCGAAATGCTTTCGAAAGCATTAAAGCGTATCTGACTAAACCGCCGGTACTCGTCGCCTGATCATCGGCAAGCCTTTACTATTGTACATACCCACTCAAGAAAACTCGGTGGGAACTTTGTTGGCTCTAAATGACGAAGACAACAAAGAATGATCACTTTACTACCTGAGCCGAACCTTGGTGGGCGCCGAAGTCAATTATTCGCCTATCCTGAAGACGTGCCTTGCACTAATTTTTGCCATCTAGAAGCTCAATCATTACCTCCTGTCTCATTCGATGAATCTTATATCGCACATCGACCCACTGAAATACATCATGTCACGGCCGATGTTGTCGGGTCGTTAGCGAAGTGGGCACTTCTACTCTCATAGTTCGAAATAAATCTTGTGTCGCAGAAGGCAAATCAAAGGTCAAGTCTTGGCAAATTTTCTCGCAGATCACTTAGTGTCGGTAGAATGGGAACTAACTGAAGAGCTTCCAGACGAAGAAATACTTTTTGTCCAAATCCTTCCTCCATGGAAACTTTATTTCGACGGCTGTGTAAGAAAAGCCGAAGCCGGGGCTGGAGTTCTCTTTGTCTCCCCGAAAGATGACCTCCTACCATACTCATTCGTGCTAACGAAATCCTGCTCGAGCAATGTGGCGAAGTATCAAGAACTCCTCATCGGTCTGGGCATGGCATTGGAAATGCAAATTCCCCAGCTCAAAGTATTCGGTAATTCTATGCTAGTAATTAAACAAATGACGAGGGAGTTAGTAGTCAAGAAAAGGGAGATTTTACCATACTGGAGGCTCGCTCAGGACTTGTTGGCCAGAAACCTGAATATGCCACTGCGTCACATTCCACGTGCCAAAAATGGGCAAGCAGATGCCTTAGCCGGAATCGCAACCAACTTGGCCCGGTTAGACAGCATGCTAGACCAAGTACCCGTCTGCGAAAGATAGGAGGTCTCTCCTCTGCAAGAAGAAGAAATGGAAGAAAAAGAAGAAGCCCTTCCCATCTCTGTCTACGAAATTGAAAGTCGAAACTGGCAGGAGCCCACTCGTCCATCAGCCCAACATTCATCCATTGCAGGTTTGCGATCAGCCTGTTTATCAACTCTTCGAATCGTTGTCCAGTAGCCCTTCACTGGGCCCATCGCTTCGTAACATCATCGGCACCATCATCAACATGTGGTCGCACTCTTGCCGTCGTTAACTACACGTCACCGCGACCTCAAGCCACCAGGATCGACCAAGTCCTAGACGTCGTTCCACATAGGGGCAAAAAATAGTAAGTCCTCCATCGACCTTCCTCTTTATGAGGATCGAAGGAGGAAACGAAGGAAATCGCCAAGTCATTGTTCCCCCTCCTGGGGAGCAAGAAAAAAAGGATTTTGATCCTCTTTCTAAGGATCGACACACTTCAGCTTCTGGCTACAAATAGCCAGAAGTAGAACACCCAAAGGATTCAGAAATTTCTTATGCTCAAAAATCTTCTCGAGCCGAAAGTTCACCCAAATCACCTGACAGTTTGTCGGAGTTCGTCCAGTTCACCGAAGAAGCTCTGCACAACCGCCAAAAAGGTCAACAAGCTGATAACACGGAACACAAATACTTCTGTCTAGCCGAATAAATCATTCGACTATTTGTGTACACTCTCTTGGAGTTCGTGACTCACCGTCGAAAGGCCTGAAAGATGCAACCTCATTCGCACATGAAGATCAAATCAGATGAATACTAGGAGAAAACACCCACAAAATTTCCCAATTCGCAAACTTGTAACAATTTATCTGTAATACCATCGATTTAATCAATCGGATGCACTGTTTGGTGGACCGGGGGATTTTTGAGAAAATAAGTGTAGGAAACTTTCCCTACATGCACTTTCTAATGAAGAAAAGTTGAGTCATTATCATAAAGGTGAGGGATATTTTTGTAAAAAGTGAATAAAGTAAAAACTAGTTTTAAAAAAATACCCCTCAATCCTTCTTTAAAAAGTGTGTAGAAAATTCTTTTAATAATATTACGTCAAGAAAAATAACTTAATAAGTTTTGAGTTAATCTGGGTGAGAGGTTTGGAGATGTTGATGTTCGTGGGAGCTTGACTCGTTGCTTGAGTGTCTATTACGAGTGGGATTCGGTCGATGGCTCAGTTGGTTCCAAGGCTAGGTGTGAGGTATGAGCTATAGTATAATTAAAAGTTCCTACATATCAGTTTGGAGCTAGTTTGCAGCCACATTCTCAGCCTGCCTACGACAATGTCTTCTTGCTATGTTATGAGTGTGGATGCGATTATATTTGGAGCTACATTATTGGAGGTTTAGACATATGTCAATAATAGTTTTGGAGATGAGTACATATATTGTGAGGAGGTCAAGAACTAAACCCGTTAATGGGGTTTAGAAATGAGACACGTTATTGAAAGTTTCTTAGCAGGGTCGATTACTGAATGTTCATCCATGGTTCAGAACTAAATTAGTAAACTAACAACAATTCCTAATTCCTTTTTAAGCAATGTTTTAAAAACCAAACTGGCCATCCAACCGGCGCTATGTCCGATTTTGGTTGAACCCAGTTAGACCGAGTTGGACCGGTGTATATTACACGCCAAATGTTGCATATATTTAATATTTTTATAAGAAAAAAAGCAAAAATAATGTTCGATACATTGAACCAGGCCAAGTCAATAAGAACCAGATTGGCCTCCGATCCTGGTTCAACCGGGTCAGACCGGCCGGTTCAACCGGGTTGGACCGGCTGGTTCAACCGGGTCGGACTGGCCGGTTCGGACCGGTTCGGACCGACCAGTTCGGTTCATTTTTTAAAACACTGTTTTTTAAGTAATCGACTAGCTCAATTTCTGGAATAAAAGCATGGCAGCTGCACTAGACGATGTCAATCTTGTATCATGTCGTACCAAAGTGAAGAATACAAATTAAATACAAGAATGACTTGAAGTATATTTTTAAAGTACTTCAAAAAAATTAAGCAGATTTCTTTTTTAACTTCTCTTTTATATATAACATTTTTTTCCCTTTTAATTTTTCTAAAAAAAATCAGGTACTCACCTACATATATATAAATATTGTTTTCTAGATTAAATAGATAAAATGAAAGAGAAATTCACCAGTTTTGTGGGAATTGGGAAATTCTGTGGGTATGTTCTCATAGCTTTCCTTTGATTCGATCTCCGTGGTTGATGAAGTTACAACTTTCTGTCGATTCGATGGTGAGTCACGAACTCCGAGAGAGTGTACACGAATGGTCGATGGGATTGGTCGGCTAAACAGAAGTATTTGTGTTCCATGTGATCAGCGTGTTGACGTCTTCGGAGGTTGTGTAGAGCTTCTTCGCTGAACTAGACGATCTCTGGCGAACTGTCAGGTGGCTTGGGTGGACTTCTGGCTCGAGAAGATTTTTGTAAATGATAGTGCTACCGCACGCTTTCGAATGGGTAAGATTCAAGCCTAATGATGATTCGACAGCGACTCACAACTCTGAGAAAGGGAACACGAACTTTCGACAGTTTAGTGGGGTAGAAGGAGAATTTCGTACTCCATTTGGTCAACTTCATTACGTTTTCGCAGCCGTGTGGAGTTTCCCGAAAGACTAAGTGCATCTCAACGAACCTCCAGTTGGCGGAGTTATTAGCGTGAAAGCTTCTTTGAACTGAGATTTTCTAAACTCCTGTTTTTGAACCCCTAGCGTGTTTACTTTCTGGCTCTTTGTAGCCATATCCTTCTGTCGATCCACAAAAAGAGGTTCACCTCATTTTTTCCTCCTACTTCCCAGGAGGGGGAGGTTGTGACTTCACTTTCTCCATCAATCCCCTTTAAGGGGGATCGGTGGAACAACTTTCCTTTTCTAGCTCATGCAACCGTGACTTAGTCAATGTTTGTTAGCAGGCAGATGGCGAGATGACTAAGAAATGACTGTGACAATATGGCGATGAAGTGGCGACAACAATGACGACGTTGGTACCGACAACGTGGCACTGATGATGGGCCCCGTGATGGACTAATGGACGACAACTCGGTGATTTGACGGACATGCCGATGGTGAGCCCGCGACGTACAAATGATGGATTGATGGACGGGTGGGCTTGCCATAGATGGAGCGTTCAGATTTTGGTGGAAATGGAGCGATTGGAAGCCTTCACGACCAACCCCGGCAAAATCTCTCAAGAGGTCGACCGGAAGAGGGCAACAACCAGTGCCTCGGTTGTGCCCTGCCGAGAGGAGCCTGCTCGAAACGAGCAGCCGGTGGCCCCGACGACTATTTGAACATCGTGGGGCGAGGAGGAGCCAACCTCCCTCACACTTGACACGGAGAATGATATGATCAACCGCGCCATCTGAAACAGCTCTGGCGAGAGCAAATCGGTCTCCTACCGGAGGCCCTACACCCAGCGGATTCAAAATCTCCCTATACCATTCGGGTACCATCCAACCCAATTCCAACAGTTCAATGGCAATGGGCATCCGAAGCAACACATCGCCCACTTCATCGAAACCTGTAACAATGCCGGTACCGATGGCAACCTGGTAGTCAAGCAGTTCGGCTGATCGTTGAAAGGAAACGCCTTCTACTGGTACATCGAGCTACAACAGGAATCGATAGAAATCTGGGAGCAGCTTGAATGAGATCCTCAGCCAGTTCTACAACACCCGGGGCACCATGACGTTAGCCGAGATGGCCAATCTTCGAAAGAAGAAAGGCGAAAAAGTCATCGACTATATCAATCGGTGGAGGAATCTCAGCCTCAACTGCAAAGAGAGCTCCAACCTATCTCTCGAAGCAGAGTTCGACTTGTGCATTCACGGCATGTCGTGGGGTCTTCTCTACTTCCTAAAGGGGAAAAAACCAGCCGACTTCCAAGAGCTCGCAACCGAAGCTCACGACATGGAAGTCGTCATGGAGCAAGCAGGCAACCTCGCCGCTCCAATTCCCGATCCCCACAAGAAGGGGAAAGCTATCACAAAGGAGCAAAAGAAAAGGCAAAAGGCTCCTATGCAACTAAAAGCTTCACACCAATCAAGGTGGGAAGCAAACAAAAGTTGAATTACGCCCCCCGCCCACCCGTTGGGCCCAATTTCCAAAGGCAAATGTTGAAGGAGAAACAGTCAAAGACTTATCCCTTTGTAGACGCTGATGTACCGGTCATGCTCGAGCAGTTGCTCGGATCAGACCTGCTCCGTTAACCAGAAGTTAAAAGACCAGGCGACTTGACGAAATCAAAGGAGCCGAACTTCTGTAAGTATCATCGCTTACTCAGTCATTCGATCGAGAAGTGCTTTATCCTAAAGGACAAAATTGACGGAATGGAGAACATCGCATCGGTAAACTCCATATCCGTCAAGGCCGGATTTGACTCCAAGCCTAGATCCAACAAGCCGCGAGGCATGAAAAGGGAGTACCGTCCCAAGTCTAGCCTCCACAACAAATCGCCGGCAAAAAAGACTCCAGCACCGGTACCCCGAGAAGCTGCTAAGGCAGACGCGGAGGGGTGGATTCTGATCACCCGACGGAAGAAGCCGATCCAAAAGGCCGAACAATCGAAAACAATCGCAAGCAAGGTGAACTGGTCGAAGAAAAGAGCTACGAAGTGCCACAATAAAACTTCAAGGACAAATGTCCAAGGAGAAAACAAAAGGAAGAGAAGACCCGTCACATTGGCGGAGTTCTTCCCCAAAGACTTCCTCACGCCACCTCCAGCAATGATGGCCACATGCTTGTCAGCACCCCCTAACCGGGTAAACCAGCAAAGAGGACAAGGGCAAATCACCAGTGGTCGAGTACGACGACCTCGAGAGGTCATTGAAGCAAATTTCTCCCTTGAACGAGCTTGAGGACGATCTGGACCTGCCCATTCAATCTCGGCTTGCCCTGATCCTCGACAAACCAGAAAAGCTCCAAGCTGAGTTGGAGCAACTACTCATGAGGAAGAACGACATGTCGAAGGTCAATCTGACGCTGCCATTCAGGAAATCAGAGGAATCCTCCTCATCTGGACAGATGTCGCAGCCAGAGGAGTCCCTCACAGTCTCCTTCCCACCATGCTTCACTTTTCGAGAAGAAGATGCTCAACTGGGGGCAAAGACCCATAATCGGCCATTGTACGTGTCAAGCTACATCAAGGATCACTTGGTCAACCGCATACTCATCGATTGCGATTCTACAGTCAACATCCTGCAGATACGAACTATGAAGGAAGTCGGCATTTCTGCTGGCGACCTCTCTACAAGCTCGCTGCTCATCCAGGGATTCAACCTGGAAGGCCAACGAACACTCGGGATGATCTAGCTCAAACTCCAAATCGGAGAGATGGTAGCTGATACACCCCTTCAAGTTATCGACTCCATAACAACGCACAACTTGCTCCTAGGTTGACCGTGGCTCTAAACGAACGATGTCGTTCCATCAACACTGCACCAGTACCTTAAGTACTGGAAAGATGGCTAGCAAAAGACGGTGTATGCCAACGAAAGTCCATTCACCGGAGCAGAAGCTTTATTTGCTGACGCCAAATTTTACCTGACAACGTGGCCAACAGTCTGGGCGTCATCTTGGCCAAGCCAGGCCCAAGATATCAAAGTTGAACAACATCACAAACAAACTCCAAATGAGCTGCTGAAAACCACGTAGCCTAAACCATTGGCTCACAGCTGCCAAGCGACCGCACCAAAAGCACCGGTGCTGCAGCCAAATAACAACATACTGGTGCTAAGATACGTGCCGCAGTCACAACAAAAGAAAGGGGAAGCCCCTTTCGTTGTTTGTCGTAACCCTGAGCCGCCAAATCTAAAAGGTGGAGCTACTTTGCCGTTACCTAAACTGGAAGAGTGAAGCATTGTCAAGAAATGTCGTAGCCCAAAACGGCTGACAACTACCTGGACAAACGAGGGCTTCGATCCAAACACCTATCGGTTACTGGCTAAAGTAGGGGGCAATTTCACAAAACAGCAACTGCACGAGGTGTAGCTCGTAGCTGTCCCAGTTCTCACTCCGGCGCAAGAAAAGCTAAGGAGCGAGGAAGGCTGCCTCCCACCAAGATGGCACGGCCTCGGCTATCAAAAAGGAAAGCCCATCATAATCACCGGAAGGTCAGCCGACGTCCATCAAGTGACCATTGACCAAAGCTCGTCAAAGAAAGATAGAGCTCCAGTGATCATATACACCAAAGCCGCCCTTGCTTAAACTCGAGCGCTTACCTGCGAAGTTGTGTCCATAAACCACATCTCGATCACCGATGATGATGAACAAGGCGACGACGAGTTCATCCTAAAGGATGCTCCAGCTGCGTTCGAAGAGGGAGGACAGTCTACGGTGAATGAGCAAAAGAAGGTCAACCTGGGCACAGAAGAAGATCCAAGGCCAACCTTCCTCAGTGCTTCATTAGCCGAAGAAGAGGAAGCTGAATACATCTCGTTGCTCCAGGAGTACCGCGATGTGATCGCCTGGAACTACACCGAGATGCCAGGCCTTAATCCCAAAGTGGTCGTACATAAAATCGCAGTCCACCCGTTAGTCCGGCCGGTCAAGCAAACATAGAGGCGCTTCCGACCCGAGCTCATCCCAGAGATCAAGAAGGAAGTCGATAAGCTCATTGAAGCCAACTTCATCCGGGAAGTCAAATACCCTTCCTGGATCGCCAACATCGTGCTGGTTAAAAAGAAAAGCGGCCAAATTTGGGTCTATGTCAATTTTCGCGACCTGAACAAGGTCTGCCCAAAAGATGACTTCCCGTTGCTGATCACCGAACTCATGGTAGACGTAACAACCGGTCACGAGGAGCTCTCCCTCATGGGCGGGTTGTGAGGATACAATCAAAATCGCATGGACCGGAAGGACGAGGAGCTAACGGCGTTCCGAACACCGAAAGGCATATTTTGCTACAAAGTCATACCTTTTGCCCTAAAAAACACTGGCACAACATACCAGAGAGCAATGCAGCACATCTTCGACGACTTCCTTCACAAGCACATCGAGTGCTATGTCGACGATCTGGTGGTCAAAACAAAGGAGCGAGCTGACCATCTCCTCGACCTCAGAGTTGTGTTCGAGCGACTCCAACGGTTCCAACTCAAGATGAATCCGCTGAATTGAGCCTTTGGTGTTACCTCTGGCAAGTTCCTTGGGTTCGTTGTACACCACCGAGGGATCGAAATCGATCAAACCAAGTTCGATGCGATTCAAAAGCTGTCGGAGCCAAAAAACATCTCGGAGCTCAAAAGCTTCCAAGGTCATTTGGCCTATATTCGGCGCTTCATCTCAAACTTGGTCGGTCGATGTCAACCATTCAGCCAGGTTAATGAAGAAGAATGTGCCTTTTGAATGGGACGACGCCTGCCAAAATGCTTTTAACAGCATAAAGGCGTATCTCACAAAACCTCTAGTGCTCGTCGCTCCAATCGTCGGCAAGCCACGCTTGCTTTACATTTCCGGCCAGGAGAACTCGGTGGGAGCTCTGCTGGCTCAAAACGATGAGAACAACAAAGAACGGTCATCGTACTACCAGAGTCGGACATTGGTAGGTGCTGAACTGAATTACACGCCTATCGAAAAGACATACCTAGCACTCATCTTCGCAGTGCAGAAACTGAG
This sequence comes from Aristolochia fimbriata, assembly GCA_019845555.1. Taxonomy (NCBI): domain Eukaryota; kingdom Viridiplantae; phylum Streptophyta; class Magnoliopsida; order Piperales; family Aristolochiaceae; genus Aristolochia; species Aristolochia fimbriata. Next base: position 20,345,366 of record CM034079.1, read on the forward strand.
GCAGTATCTTCCTTCGCACTCAACAAATTTAATCTCTTGCACCGACCCGCTCAAGTACATCATGTCGTGGCCGATTGGCAAAATGGGTACCTCTCTCCGAGTTCAAATAAATTTCGTGCCACAGAGGGCCATCAAATGTCAAGCCCTGGCGAATTTTGTTGTCGATCATCTAGTGCCCGCATAATGGGAGCTGATAGAGGATTGTCCCGACGAAGAAATTTTTCTTGTCAAAATTCTTCCTTCTTGGAAAATGTACTTCGACAGAGCCGCTAGGAGAAACGGAATAGGAGCTGAAGTTCTCTTTGTCTCACCAGAAGATGACCTGCTACTAAGGGTGGCAATTTTACCCGATTACCCGATTACCCGAATGGTAATCAGATGGATAAGGAACAAAATTTTTTTTGTATTTTTGGGCATTTGTTTTTAAATTTATAAGGGTTAGATAATTAAATTTATTAAAATATTATTATCCATCTATTTACCCGATTACCCGCGGGTAATCGGGTAAGAAATTCGGGTAACGGAATGACTAATTTTTATTCGGGCAAAACAGATGACGGAACACGGGTCGGGTGATCGAAACGGGTAACGGAATAACCCTTACCCGTTTTGATTATTACCCGCTTACACCCCTACCTGCTACCATACTCGTTCGTGCTTACACAAAACTGCTCAAACAACGTAGCAGAATATTAAGCACTCCTCCTTGGCCTCGGCATGGCGGTCGAAATAGAGATACCTCAACTCGAAGTCTACGGCGACTCAGCACTCGTGATCAAACAGATCAAGGGAGAATTTGAGGTAAAAAAAAGTCGAACTCATGCCATTCCGGGAGCACGTCAACAACCTCTTGGCTAATATCCCACAAACTTCTCTCCACTATATACCGCGTACAAGAAACGGACCTGCCGATGCTCTAGCTGGGATCGCAGCTAGCCTGGCACAACATGACAATCGGCCGAGTCAAGTACCCATCTACGAAAGGTGAGTAGTCCCTCTGGTCCCTCTTTCCTTCGAAGAGGAAGCGGAAGAAAAGATGGAACAAGAGAAAGAATCTCTCCCCATCTCAATCCATCGAAGTGAAGCAATAGATTGGCGCGAGCCAATCACAAATTTTCTCCGGCATGGCACACTCTCGGCATATTTGAGGGAACGAGTCCATATTCGTCGGACGGCTCAAAGGTACGCCCGTATCAATGACGTACTATACAGAAGGTCTTACGAAGGATTACTCCTCTGGTGTCTGAGAAGGACGACAAGTACTAAACGAGACCCATACGGGTATCTGTGGCGCGCATCAAGTCGGTCCAAAGCTGCACATGCAGGTTAAAAGGCTTGGGTACTACTGGCCATGCATGCTCCAATACGCCATTGAGCTAGCTCGAGCTTGTAAGGTCTGTAAATTCCACGCTGACTATATCCACCAGCCACCGGAACCGCACCCAACAGTCGCATCCTGGCTGTTTGAAGCCTGGGGAATGGACATAATTGGTCCTATCACTTCCAAATCAAACTCCGATCGGCAATACATTCTTGCCGCAACTGATTAAATCTTCAAATAGGCCGAAGCTGCAGCATTTCGAGAAGTCAAAGTTGTCATCGTTGTTCACTTCATCCGAACACAAATCATATATCGGTATAGCATCCCTCGGTACATCGCAACGGACAACGGAACTCCTTTCCAAAATCGAGTCCTGGATCAGTTCTGTGAAAATTTCCGTATACAACAAAAAATGTCCTCAGCCTACAACCCAGCGGGTAATGGACTCCCAGAGGCGTTCAACAAAACACTCTGCAAAATCCTGAAGAAAACAGTTGGCAACCACAAAGACAACTGGGATGAGAAGTTCGGCGAAGCCCTCTGAGCGTACAAAACTACATTCAGAACGCCGACGCAGTCAACTCCCTATTCACTGGAGTACGGCGCCGAAGCAGTATTGCCGCTCAAAGTCCAGCTTCCTTCACTCTGCGTTTCCATAAGAGAAGGCCTTACAGAGGAAGAATGTGCCCAACTCCGGCTCGCAGAACTAGAGTCGTTCGACGAACGGAGACTTGAAGCTCAGCAAAGACTCGAGTGTTACCAGTCACGAATGACCCGGGCTTTCAACAAAATGATTAAGCTATGTCCATTCCAAAAAGGTGACTTGGTTTTGACTGTACGTCGCCCCATGCTTTTTACAAGAAAAACTGGGGGCAAGTTCGCAGCCAAACGGTGCCTACAAAATCGCAAAGGCAGATGGTACCGAGTTGCCGATCATCAATGGCAAGTTTCTTAAACGATTCTATGCTTAAGCAACTTCGGTCAACAACACAAAGTGTTCACTCGATCAAAGGTGGGCAACCAAAAAAAAAGGGGGGGGAAGCAAATAATGGTGGCAAAAGCCACTCAATAAGTCGAACGGATCAAATCAAGTTCGAACAAAAAAAAATTACAAAGGACAAATCAAAGTCCAAACAAAAAAATGGAGCTCAGCTACTAGTAGCTCTAAAAGGAAAGTGAAAGACAATAAGCTAAATCAGACGGGCGGCATCTTGAAATCCGCAATCTGGTTTCTCAGCGTGGACAAATCGGCACGGGCTGCCAACCACTCCCGCTCATCCTCCTCACGAAAGACTGGCTCTGTACGAATCTTCTCCAACTTCCGCTCCAAGTCGGCGATTTCCTTCAAGTCTACACCGAGACGATCCTCAGTGTTCTCCACTCAGACCTCCAACCTCTTAATCTTGGATGAGAGATAGGGCAGTCGCTCCTACAAAGACTTCTCCTTGGACACGACTGCCTTATGATCAGCCTTGTCCTTTTCAATGTCAGTTCTCCGATGCTCTCGACAATGCTTCACTATGCTAGGTGAACGAACCAGGTCAGCCTCAGCAGCTTCCTTCTCTTCAGCGTTATCCATCCCCTGCATCGAACGACTCAACACGCAAAGACGAGAAGATTTGGAGACGACGCCCTCGATAAATCGCTCCAAGTTGGTCGTATCGACGCCAACTTGCTGCAGTTGGCCGATGGCAACCCAGGCATCTCCAACCATCATAGGTGCGCTGGGGTCGTCAGCCACCAAGAAGTTAGAGACAAACTCCTTCCACATCTCCCAAGCATGGAGCCTCTGTCGGGCCCGGAGCTTCTCAGAAGGTTGAGGAATAGACCTCTGCGAAGCCACAACTGTTAGCAAAAATAAAAGAGAGAGAACCAAGAAAGGAGAAATGGGAATGCGTACCTGAACCAGCTGCAAAAAATCTGATGGAGATGCTCAAGCGCTGACAGGAATTTGGAAAGGCTCTTCTGAACGTCGACGTAAGCTCGACCATCCGAGCCAGAAACCAAGTGAGGAATAGGAGGTACTGGCAAAGGAGATACAGGAATAGCAGTCGGCCTCTCCAAAAGTGGCCTCTTACCGCGAACGTCTGAGTGGACTTGCTGAAAGTCGACCCCCAATGAAAACCGAACTGGAGGAGGAGGAGGAAGATTGCCAACGCCCATGTCAGCAGGGCAGTCCTCAACACGAGTATGCTGAACAGGATCCGCAACCGGCGAGTCAAGGATCTCTACAACTAAGGTCATCTCGGCAGGAACAGACCCGGTGCCTTGCGCAGCTGGTACTAAGTCTTCCCCAAACTCCATCTTCACGAAGTCGTCCAAGGACAGTCTATCCTCGGGAGCAAGATCTAGCCACCCCAACGGTGGACCACTTTGTGGCCGCTTTGAGACAGGCTGCGAAGCAGAGTCGCCTTCAGGATCAGCTGCCGACTTCTTCCGAGAGACTAGTTTTCGCTTCGTGGAAGCGGCCGCAAAAGAAGAAGCCTTCGGAGCACCCTTCTTAAGAGGTGCCTTCTTTGGTTTCGACGACGGAGCCTTGGCAGCCCCTAAAGATAATACAGTGGTGGTGACCTCATCGCCCACAAAAGGCTGCGACAAGCTAGCGGTGCTCGTCTTACCCTTGCCCTTTCCCTTGGCTGCCGGCTGCCAGCATTTATGCCGAAGGTGCTCTTCACTGTTGGCTTCGTCCCCGCTAAGGGGACGAACATAGTCGACCGTCAAAGCCGAATTCGGAGCCAAGCGCCGCCACGCACGCTGAAGAGAGCAAAATTGTTCACTCCCATGAAAAAAATAATAAAGCAAACAAAATAAATTTTGCATACCTCAAAAAAGGGAATAACTTTCTGAGTCCACGACTCAGAGAATGCTGAAGTCACGCCGGGATCGACCCCTGCGGCGTACCACGAAGGCACTGTCACGCTGCCGCAAGGAAGAGGAACGTTGTTCTTCTAGAACTCCAATAGCTCGGCCAAAGAAAGCGCCTCGCGATGATTCGTGTCCAATATGCTAGGGAGGTCCTGACTAAATCCGAATTGTCAGGCAAAGCAATGAGGACTATAAGGCTCCACCCCCAATAAATGGTAGCTCCGGTAGGTCAAGTGACAAGTACGAATACTGAGGAGGTACTCGTACTCTTCGAGTGTGATAGTCTGATCACCTATGTCGGAAAACACACCGGGCCGAAGAAATTCGGTGTAATACCAGATCTTCGACCTCTCCCGCAAAAACAAGGCACAAGCCTTCAGAACATAGAAGGAGCACGTCAAATCGGGGTTCTTGTATAGAGCCATCAAAGGAACGCTACCCCGTCTTGAGTCCTTGAGCCAAAGTAATGTGCTAGCCAGGCATAAATGTACGACCAAGGCAGACGGCCAGTGGAAAGCGAACTCAGACCTCGGTAGAGGTTGGCCATTGTAGGACCAGCCAGACCAACTCAGATGCCAGTCGCCATGAAGCTTGCGACCTTGAACACGTCTGGCCGCACACAGCCGCCAGGAGCAAAGATCACCCACTGGCAGATCCATAGCACTAGCAAAGCTGCTAAGTGGACGTCATCTGCTAAAGCCGTCGGGACGTCAAGCTCCTCAAAAAAGCGACTCTCAGCTATAGTCTGTATGCGAGGCACAGTGCCTAAGCACTTGTTGCGATTCAGCCAAGGCTCAGTAGTAGGCTGAACTCCATTCTCGACTCGATACCAGAACTTGAGCCACTCGCTAAAAAACACCTATGGCGCGCTGACCCCGCGTCGGCATCGAAGGCGATAGTAAACGAGAAAGAGGTATTGTAAAACTTTTTTCTCACCCAGTCGAAGTAGAAAGGGGGAAGGGGACGAAAACACGGAGCCGAATACGTCTGGATAAGGGACTCCTGGTCATGGATCTGGTGGTTCAAGTACAACTTCGGAACGCTGAAGGCAACGGAAGAGTGCAGTGGACTCAACAGAATTTTGCCTCCGACGACATCGAACGGCGAAGCTAGGCGACTATCGGGTGAAGGGAGTCGGCAGATCTGGTCATCAACCTCCACCAGTCGGCTCCACAACTCAAATGAGTTCTGTGAAATCGGAAGCACGTCGGCTTGGCCGCCTAAAACCTACTTTGCGCTAGTGCACAAAATCGCGAGATACGGCGCGTTCGGATCCCGGATCCGGAGGAAGCTCTTCGAGCCATTGCGAAACGGGTTACCCTCTGAGCCATCTGGGAGAGGAGTGACGACATCAGATGCCTCCAATCCGAGGAAGGAGAAAACTGGAATTCCCATCTGCAACCAAACGAGCACGTGGACCAGAAATCAAAATCAGGTACGCAAAACCCTTCAAAAAAAAATCAAAGCTAAAGCGACGAAAAATAGAACAACGTCGCGGAAAAACAAATCAAATCAAGGCAAAGTGGCCAAAAAAGAACAGAGTTGCACGAAAGAGACAGACAACAAAAAAAACATTAGTCTGAGGCCCGGTGACTCAACCGAGCCGACCTCTGCACTTGCACATCAAAATTGTAGCGTCAAAGCCACATTGGCAGAAGGATGTCAACAAACGTCTGGAGTCCCAAAATAAACTAGACGGGTCATTTCCGGTGACCAAGCTGGAGACATGGAGACTTGGTGATCGTGCGAGAAATCTCGCATGAGTTTGGCCAAATACTAAACTCGACAAAAAGCCCAAAACGACGTCATACTGTCGAGGTATCGCCTCGACAGAGAGCAGCCGCAAAAACAAAACGCGCAGAGGGCATGAACAAGTCGAAGTCATAGTGCAGCCAGTCACAATGTCAAACTTCACAAATCAAAGCTGGCGACCAAGCCAAACTCAAAAATTTCAACAACCGCGCCGAAGCTGTCCGCAAAAGACAAAACTCGACAACCCAATCAAGGTTGCCACCAAGTTCGAAGCAAAAGCCAAGCTCACTTTCACACGGCGACCGAGTCGAACCCAACTGGAAAGTCAAGCTATCGCAAACCGGCGACCATGCTGGATTCGCATGTGAGGAGTCACATTCAATTCAGCCTGGCAACCGAGCCAGACTAAGCATAACGACCTGGCGACCGTGCCGGACCGATTGGAGGAACATCTTGTTCGTTGCAAGTCTGACAATTAAGTCAAACACACTTCGACGGCTGAACTAGGGTCATCGTAAAGGGCGAATTCTTCACTTCGGCCAATCGGCAGTCAAGTCCAAGTCGCGAAAACATGCAGGTACATATCTCCAACTCAAAGAAAAAAAATTTGAAATCGAAAAAGAAAAATAAACTTGAAAATAAATCGAGAAAAATAAAAAAAAAAATATTACTAAAAAAAGGAGAGTTTGTTTTACCAGTTGGACTCGGAGACTCTGACGAAGATGATTGATCAAGCAAATCGATAAGTAATGCCGAGATGGGCTGCGCGGACAGAAGTGAAGTCGCACCTGATGTTGCGCACAAAGACGCAGCAAGCAAAATCATGACCGACGTCGCAACCAACGTTGCCAAAATCGAAGAAGAGGTCGCACAACAAGTGCACACCAGAAGCCGCGCAACTGAAGTCGCTCCAGAACCCAGAAGCGTCACGAACGACGCAACACAGCGAAGTCACGCCCAAATAGCTGAACAGGCTACACAGAATTCCACAAACGATGACACGCAACGGCAGTCACACAACGAAGGTCGCACCACAGAGGTCGGGTAGCGGAGTTCACAATAGAATTTGCAAACAGGTCGCGTCGCTGAACGACACAGGCCCACCGGAGATGGAGAAGAAGTCGCACCGAGATCGCAACCCAAGTCGCAACAAGGTCGCATAGAACGTCGTGGCCGGGAAGCAGAAACCAAAGTCAGAGGAGAACAATTGTCGCACAAAATTCACAATCAGAAGAACCAACACGACGATGCAATTTCAGTTCAATCACGGAGAGATTCAAAGTCGCACAGGCAACGAAAGAGCGGGGAGATACAATCCTGCACAACCGAAAATATTACACGCAAAGACAACGCTGTTTTCGGGAGATAGAGAACCTCCCGCTCTTCGTCGCATACCAGATAAGTGGGAACAAAAAAAAAAAAGAGAAGAGAGAGCGAAGTAAAAGAAAAAAAAGGAAGAAAACTCACCTGCAACGATGGTCGTCGCACCGTCGCTAGAGAAGGACGCCGCGCAACAGAACGCGCGACGAAGGGCGTCGTACCGTCGCCAACTGAGCGAAGCCGCACTAAAGTTACGAACCAAATCGCACCTAGTAGCAAACGGGGCACAGAAGCCGCAAATGGAGGAGTGCAATCAACGTCGCAATCGCGACGGAGGTCGCACACAGAGAGAGCCGAGGGTCACAACCGAAGTCGCAACGTCGTTCACGATGGAGAAAGATGCAGGCCGCGCAACAGAAAGCGACGAGGGTCATCGCACAAAGTCCCGCCGAAAGAAAGCACTGCAAACAACGCAGGAAAAAAAAAAAAAAACACAAGCGCAGAGATGGAGTTGTTCTTCGTCGCACGCACAAGAGAAAAGAAACAATAAAAAAAAAAAAAAAAAAAAAAAAAAAAAAAAAAAAAAAAAAAAGAGTAGAGAAGAGAAGAAGAAGAGAAGTAGAAGAGATGTACATACCTGAGACCACGACGCGCGAGGAGGAAGACGAAGAGCTCCAGCCACCAGAACGTTAGACGAAAAAAAAAAAAGGGAAGTGGGAGTTTTGTTTTTAAGACTCCCACGATTTGAGTCGGTGGGGATTATCCTCTCCCAAATCAAAGATCATATCGGAATTTCCATGTAGAGCCTTATTCAATTAAGACTGCATGGAAAACCTAAAGAGGAAGCCTTCAATTAAATTATAGTGGGGTCCACGAGGATTCACTCTAAGTCCTCCCTCTCTCTACGCCACATAACGTGACTATCGAAGACCAAGAGACAACGGGGCCCACCACTTTCAAATTAACGCGCCATCTCAAAGCTGGGTCAAAGAGGTCAACAAACACTAAGTGGGGCCCACTATCTCGCACTTCAATTAACTCCAAATGCACCGATTGGTTATGAAAGACGGATAGAGTCGGCATCAACTCTTCAGCCTGCTGTAGAGGTTCCAATTCGACGACAATACCGAACTTCTCCACCAGGTACAAATTCCATAGACGTATACGTACCTTCATGTACGTACTCGTATATGCAAAAAAAATAAAAAATAAAAAATATAAGCCCTAAAAGAGTAAGAGGGCTGAAAAAAAAAAGAGAAAAGAAAGAAAGAAACGAAAAAAAATTTAGTGTACATAAAATATACATTGTACTAAAAGAGTAAGAGGACAAAAACTCCGTACACGAGAAAAATCAAACGACCCTAAAAGTAAGAGAGTTCAAAAAAAAACAAAAATGTGTGTGTGTGTTTCGTGTGTGTAAATTCCAGTTCAAAATTTACTCGTTCTCCTAACGAGTAAATCTTGAAGGGGGCAATCTATAGGCGTCAAAATCCGACGCGGCCCAATTTCAACAAGTCCATGCAACGACCCAACAATAAACCATCTGAATCCTATTTTATGTACACTGTGGACTTTCCAACAGTCCGCCCATCAACTTCAACAAAACAGCCCACCTGCGGATCTGAGGTCCAACCAAATCAATTTCTCAAATCGACTGACAGTCAGCCAAAATCAAAGCCACGCCAGGCTTCTCAAGCCACTCGGCAGCCGGCTAAAAAGGCAAGCCACACCAGGAAAAAAATCTCAATCGACCAAGTCTGGTCGATCCCTCAATCACAGGGAAGGAAAAAGGAAAGTATTCCCTTCTCTTACGGATCGAGGGATGAAAAACAGGGAGTTCCCCCAGTCCTCTCTCACTCCAATAGAAGCAAAAGAAATCAACCTAGATCCTCTTTATGAGGATCGAGCTCCAGCAAACAAATCCAACACTAGCTACAAATAGCCAGAGACTGAACGCCAAAAGGATTGGACACACAGAGGTTCAGAGATTTTTTCACTCAAAGTCACTCGACTCAAAAACTTTCTCGGGCCCGAAGTTCACAAATTCTCAAGTTCGTCGGAATACACACAGTCAACTGAAAAAGCTTTACACGTTCACCGGAGAAGTCAACACACTACACAGAACACAAACACTTCCGTCCAGCCAACTATACACGTTGTTCGTGCACACTCACTCGGAGACTCAAAGTTCGTCGTCGAATTGCAGAAGGCAGTGACTTCACCGCCAACCACATCAGAGATCGAATAAGAGGAAAGATAGGAGATCACACTTGCAAAATTTTTCCAATTCCCACATGATTTATAATAAAAAAAAAAAGAAGTATTAAAAAATTTTTAAAATGAATATTTAAATTTTGAATTATGCATAACATAAAAAATACTTAAAATGTGTAATAGGTACAATGTATAAAATATCCAACGTACATATGAATCTATATCCAATAATATATCTATATTTAAAATTGTTAAAAGGTCCCAAACACCATTTTTTGTACCTAAAAGCATCGAGATATCTGTAAGTGGCAGTGTGAGATCGAGGCACATGATCCAACTTATGTTATAAAGAAAACAACATTACAAACACGTCAAGCCGAAATCACGAGTCAGGCAACAACTTTTTGGGCATCATCTCGGAGCTGTCTTTTTTTCGAATCCATATCCAGGCAACCTCGGGAAGAGAGATGGCAAGATCAGTGTAACGGGTCGCGCCGCTTGCATGGACAAATTACATAGCAGACCAAGTACTTACATAGCCAAAGGCCGACAGGGCAAGTGCACATGCAATTTGTTGGGATTCGCACATGGACATGGCAGCACGGGTCGAGTGCAAGAGATGAGCCGCTCACGCAATCGAATGGGCAGTGCACATCGCAAGGGCCGCGCACAAGGCATGGGCCAGGCACGCAGCCATGACTTAGACGATGCGCGCAAGTGCATGCTCGACGAGGGGGCCTCGCACACATGCATGACAAGTCCCGGACGGTCCGCGCGCACATTCATCCAAATCCGTGCGCGCATAGAGCAAACGAGCCAGCCCGCATGCAACTGGGCCATGCACATACATTCACAAGGGTGGAGCACTTTCCTTGGGGTTCCGTCCGGGCCAACCCAACCCCAAGCCATGCAGCCAATGGACAAGTCAATGGACTGACGGACCAGGGCGCAACGGGCCAAGATAACCTTGTAACCAACGTATGGGTCAATGGACGGACCGGCCACAGTGCAATGGGCCACTCTGGTGGACTCGGTAGAATTCGAATTTGAATTTGAACAAGAGGTTTGAATTCAAATCAAGGATAGAACCATTTGAATTTGAAATATGGTTTAAGTTCAAATGGGTGATAGGATAAGAGATTTGAATTCAAAGGTGTTGGAATTCAAACTCATGGATAATGATAGAAAGATAGACATCTATCTTATCTCTAGGGGATTTTTTGGTCATTTTGTATGCTAGCATGAAGCCTATAAATTGGCATGTAAACTAGCTTGCAAAACATCTTGGAACATTCAGTTCTCTTAATGAATAGACTCGTTTTCCTCCAAATTTTGTGCCCTTTTCTTAAACCCTTATTCCATTGAGTGTTTCCACTTAGAACATAGCGTTCTTGAGTGAAAACAACCCTGGGAGGTTGACTAACATCCAGACGGACTTCGGAGTTAGGCCGCACTCGGCAGAAGATTGACAAAGCATTGTAATTCAGCCTAGTCGAATATTGCCCCGTGACAATCAAGCTCAAGTAAAGAAGGCTGAAGAAACTTCCATGCTGGGATATAGTCATCAATTTGGTCGTTAGAAACCACCTCCTTCTTTACAAAATTGAAACATACGACGTCAGTACAGTACCCACTAAGCTTGAAAACAATTGTGTGAAGTCCCTCGTTGAAAACAACCATTGATACAAAGTCTATAGAACAAAGTCTGCGCTCCATGTATCTTTGAAATTTTCGATTTCTCCGGACGCCACTTTTCAGCAACTTGTGACTAAAGTCGATTTCATTCGCGGGGATGTTGTTTGTTTGATACCACTTATTAGTAACGTGAAGGACCCAGACACACAGAGTCCTTGGGTTGGACTTTGTTGTATTAAGTAATTAAATTATGTCAAAGGGAGTTTTCAAAAATTAGTTTTTTGCTGGAGGATTTTGAAACAAGGAGATGCTTCTTTTCAAGCAAACTGATTTACTGGTTTGTTACTGGTTTTTCCAAATAACCATGACTTTTCAAAGAGTCATGAGACTCCAAAGAGTCTCTTTAATCACCTATTAATAGGTGATTACCTATTAATAGGTGATTAATTCCAGAACTTCATTCATTCAAACACTTCTTCTCATCTAGAAAACTCTATTTTTCTCTACTATCCCAATTCCTAGCTCTCTTAATTACAGTACTTTGAAAGAGGAAGGGTGTTTAAATGTATTTTCTATACGTTAAACACATTACTCCGTTGTATCCTAGGAGAAAACTTGCTTGTAACCCATTAGAAAACTTCTATCGAAAGTGGAGGAAATTATTCCTTAAGGAAACCTATTTTCACACCACAGAGTTCGATTTATTCTAACTCTATTTTTTGTTTCTGAAGCAATACAATGTTACAGGTATACAAGGTACAATGTTAAAGTTGGTTGGAGTACAGTGTTATACCGTTGAAGCATACTACATTACAACAAGTTGTAAATTTCTAAAATTCATATTCAAATCTGTGAAGAAATCTTTTAATAGGAAAAATTATCTTCAAATTTTTCAACAATCTTAAGGAATAATTCTTCTCCAACATGGCTTCTTCAGAATCAAATGTGGCATCACTCAAGATCATGAATTAAGACCTTGTGAAGTTGGACCGATTCGATGGCACAAACTATAAAAGATGGGCTAATAAAATGATATTTCTCCTCACAGCTTTGAAGATTTCTTATATCCTGGATCCAAAACTTGAAGAACTTCCAAAACCTACAGAAAATGAAGACAACAAATTAGAGGGACGAAAGCAAAGAGAAGAAGATGCTTTATTATGTAGAGGTCATATCTTACAAGCCATCTCCGATCGTCTTTTTGATCGTTACTCTCAAATGGAGTCAGCAAAGAAAATATGGAATGCCTTAGAATTCAAATACAAGGTAGAGGAACAAGGTACGAGCAAATATCTAATTTCCAAATACCTTGAGTTTAAAATGGTAAATGATAAGGTCATTCTAGACCAATGCCTTGAGATGGAAACCATTGTTAATCAAATGAGTGTTTTAGATATTAAGCTTCATGAAACCTTTCAAGTAGGAGCCATCATTGCTGAATTACCTCCTTCATGGAAAAATTATCAAAAGAAACTCATCAATAAGATTTAAAATTTCACCCTCCTGCAATTACAAAGAAACCTTAGAATGGAAGAGGAGTTTAGAGTTAGAGACAAAAAGGAAGAACCCATTTCGAAGGCCAATGTGATAGAAAACAAACCCATAAAGAAAGCAAAAAAGGCTTATGGAAATGAGAAGAAAAAGGATCCTTGTTATGTATGTGGAAAAATTGAGCATTTTGCTAGAACATTCAGAAATTAAAAGAAAGATGCAAATATGGTTGAAGAGTTTATAGCCATGGTAACTGAAATAAACACAGTGGATTCAATTTCTGGTTTGTGGCTGGACTCCGGTGCAACAATTCATATTTGCAAAGATAGATCAGCCTTTAAGAACTTTGAAGAGACAACCGCTGGTCAAGAAGTGCAAATGGAAAATCACAACCGAGCAAGGGTTGTGGAAAAAGGTATTGTAGATCTTCTCTTCACTTCTGGTAAGAAACTTACTCTCACAAATGTTCTACATGCTCCTCATATGAGAAAGAACTTAATTTCTGTAGACATGTTATGTAAGAAGGGTTTCAAGGTCATATTTGAATCCAATAAAACCATTTTATCAAAGCATGGGTGGTTTGTTGGAAAGGGTTATTCTTGTAATGGGATGTTTAAGTTGAGTATTAATAATAGTGGTTCATCCTATATGGTAGACTCTTGTAGTTTGTGGCATGTAAGATTAGCACATTTAAATTTTAATTCTATGAAGTTAATGAATAAAACGGGTTTAATCACACTTAACCAAAATGAAATGGAAATACTTAAGTCTAAGATGACAAAAAGACATTTCTCTAGCATTGAGAGAATATCATAATTGTTGGAATTAGTTCACTCATATGTATGTGAATTAAATGGTGTAATCACTAGAGGAGGTAAGAAATACTTCATTACATTTATAGATGATTTTTTTAGATATATGTATGTTTATCTCATGAGGACAAAAGATAAGCATTTTCTATGTTCAAGGCTTATAAGGCTGAAGTTGAAAACCAAAAGGAAAAGAAAATTAAAATTCTACGAAGTGATAGAGGAGGAGAATATTTCTCATTCGAATTTCAAAGTTTTTGTGAAGAACATGGTATTGTACATCAAATGACAGCCCCTCATACTCCCCAACAAAATGGATTGGCTGAAAGGAGAAACCAAACTTTGGTTAAAATGGTAAATTATATGCTTCTTAATTTTAATTTACCATTGAATTTATGGGGTGAAGCATTGTTTTCAGCTTGTCACATATATAATAGGATCCCATCTAGAAATAACCAAACTTGTCCCTATGAGTTGTGGAAAGGTAGAAAACCAAATAATTCATACTTTAAAGTTTGGGGTTGTGTATCATATTATAGGACACCCGATCCTAAAAGAACTAAATTAGGTTCTAGAGCATTAAAAAGTGTGTTTATAGGTTATGCTCAAAATAGTAAAAGCTATAGATTACTAGATTGTGAATCTAATGTAATTGTTGAGTCTAGAGATGTTGAATTTCTAGAAAATAAATTTTTATTAAAAGATAATAATAGTGAATCAAGTAAGACTCCTAAGGATGCTTCTATAGAAGTAAAAGATGACATTAGCAAAAATAAAGAACCAAGGAGAAGTCAAAGAGCAAGAAAAGAAAAATCTCTAGGCCCTGATTTTATCTCCACTCAATCTATAATTTTTCTTGTAGAATGAGACAAAGACAAAGTATTAAATAAAACACCTATAGAATTGAATGAAGATGTTATTCCTAATACCTATAGTGAGGCTATGACATCTAGAGATTCAGCTTTTTGGAAAGAAGCAATTAATGATGAAATGGATTCTATTATGTCAAAGAATACATGGGTTTTAATGGATTCGCCACAAGGTTCTATTCCTATAGGTTATAAATGGGTATTTATGAAGAAATACAATTCAGATGGAACTTTACAAACCTTTAAAGCTAGGCTGGTAGCAAAAGGATTTAAACAAAAAGAAAGGATAGATTACTTTGATACATATGCACCTGTGGCTAGAATATCTTTTATTAGAATTCCTTTTGCTTTAGCTTCCATATATCATTTGTATATTCATCAAATGGATGTTAAGACTGCTTTTTTATATGGTGATCTTGATGAGGAAATATATATGGAGCAACCAGAAGGATTTATTCTTCCAGGTAATGAAGGTAAAATTTGTAAGTTAGTGAAATCACTTTATGGTTTAAAGCAAAAACCCAAAAAATGGCATGAAAAGTTTGATGATATTATTTTATTTTGTGGCTTTAAACATAATAGTGCTGATAAATGCATTTACATGAAGTTTGTACATGAATACAATGTGATTTTGTGTTTGTATGTTGATGATATATTGATCATAAGCAATAATATGGTGGGGGTTCTTGAAACTAAGAAATATCTCACTACTATGTTCAAGATGAAAGACTTAGGTAAAGTGGATACTATCATAGTCATTAAAGTTAGAAAACAAAATGGACGTTATGCTTTAAATCAATCACATTATTTAAATAAGATCATTGATAAATACTCTTATTTGGAATTTAAGGATTATAGCACTCCTCATGATACTAGTATGAAATGGAGTATGAATTCTGATAAAGCAATAACACAACTTGAGTATGCTAGTGTTATTGAAAGTTTGATGTATGTTATGCATCGCACAAGACCAGATATTACATATGTTGTATGTAAATTGAGTAGATACACTAGTAATCCTGGAGCTATTCATTGGAAAGCAATTGGAAGAATCCTTGGGTATTTGAAATCAACTATTGCATATGAATTAAAATACAATGAATATCCTAATATGTCAGAAGGATATTGTGATTCTAGTTGGATGAGTAGTTGTGATGATCACATGTCTACTAGTGGCTGGATTTTTAATTTAGGTGAAAGTGCTATTTCATGGGCCTCTAATAAGCAAACTTGCATTTCACACTCAACTATGGAATCAGAATTTATTGCTTTGGCTACTGCTGATCAAGAATTGGAATGGATTAGGAATTTATTGTTGGATATAAAATTCTTGACTAATCTCATGCCTCCTATATCTATTCATTGTGATAGTGAAGCGACATTGTCTAGAGCATATAATAATATTTATAATGGTAAGTCTAAACACATTAGTCTAAGACATCAATATGTAAAGGAATTGATACAAGGAGGTATCATTACTATTACTTATGTGAGGTCAAGTAAGAACTTGGCGGATCCTCTTACCAAAGGGCTTTCTAGAGAAGTGGTAAGAGAAACATCTCTTGAGATGGGATTGAAACCCTTTTTTAGTCAACAGTGATGGTAACCCGACCGAATGCTAGTAGAACATTAGTCCTAGGTTTAATGGGTAAGAACAAGTTACTGTGAGTGACTGAGCATTGGAACTTGAAAGTCATTCTGATGCTGCCCGTTACGTTAATGAGGGTTGAGTTTTAACTCTTAATGAGGTTCGTATGGTGTTGTTGTAACGGGAACACTAGAGGAATGTTACCTATGTGAACATAGAAGTGGTGCCGCTTCTCATGGAAGTTGAGGGTTTACTTCCGAGATTGTTCATGAAACCAGGGAGCACATGGCCATAAAAGTGCTAACAAGTTTCCTCGTTAAACGTATGATGATGTTATATGTGTGGTATTACCGGATTATGTCTAAGAGTACCTAGTTTAATGCTATATGCAACTAGCGACTTTCATAACTCCTTGTAGTGCTTACACTAAGAGAAGGTTTAATTCGAAAGACACCTTCTTTTATGCATAACAAAATCAGTATGATAGAGAGCTAGAAATGCTTAATTTAATTACTTAGGTGGGAGGTTGTTGTATTAAGTAATTAAATTAAGTCAAAGGGAGTTTTCAAAAATTAGTTTTTTGCTGGAGGATTTTGAAACAAGGAAATGCTTCTTTTCAAGCAAACTGATTTATTAGTTTTTTACTGGTTTTTTTAAATAGCCATGACTTTTCAAACACTTCCTCTTGTCTAGAAAACTCTATTTTTCTCTACTCTCCCAATTCCTAGCTCTCTTAATTACAGTAATTTGAAAGAGGAAGGGTGTTTAAACGTATTTGTTATACGTTAAACATATTACTCCGTTGTATCTTGAGAGGAAACTTGTTTGTATTTCATTAGTAAACTTCTACCGGAAGTTGAGGCAATTATTCCTTAAGGAAAGCTGTTTTTGTAGAGCCCGGATCCACTGGCCAAAATGCGCGTGGCCAGCGCCAATCACGGGGCGCCCAGACATGGGACACGTGCGACGTTCGCCCGTGATTGGCGCTGGCCATGTGCATTTTGGCCAGCAGATCCGAATCCGATTTCGCAACTCGGAGTTCGATTTATTCTAAATCTATTTTTTGTTTTCGAAGCATTACAATGTTACAGGTATACAAGGTATAGTGTTAAAGCTGGTTGGAGCACGGTGTTTAGACAGAATTCTGAAATTTATATTCAAATCCATGAAGAAGCCTTCCGGAAAAAATTATCATCAAATTTTTTAACAGACTTAAAATAGTAGTAGGTGAGGCGACATGCTTCTTCTGATTTGCAAAGTAATCCTACATTTCGTTTATCCGGTAGCGGCATGTTCAAAAGCAGGAACAAGTTCCTCTTCAAGCAGAGTTTCACCAGAGACAAGAGGACGCACTTCGTTGTCTCCGCCGAATGCTTTGTGTAAATTTCCAGGGGTAGCAAGCGAGAAGCAGATTTTCAGGACCATTTGCGCCCCAGCCGTGAACCCAATACAGAGCTTCAATCCCCATGAGGAATTGAGATAGAACAAGTCGGAATAATCTGATTCGAAATTCTTCATAAACTCGTCAGAAAGCCCCTGTTTGTGGATCGAAAGTCCCGATTTTTGCAAAACCATTATCACCAAACGTCATTGATCGTCGTCTGTTCAGTAGTTCTTCTGATCCCTTTTTTTTGGGGATCTACTGTCGTCGTCGTCGTTATAATATCCAAATTTTATTTGAGGACTGCTATCAATTTCCAGCAATCGACCGAATTGGACCGAATTAAACCCAAACCGACGATTGAATAGCCATATAATTTGTCACAAGTCGATATTCGCAACGTATATAACAAGTGTAAGTGGACGAACCCGCACCTTCAACTTCCATCATCGATCTCTACCACTAAGAGTTTTGAAAAGGCAGCGCGATCGATAACGCAGACACAGAAGACAAAATAAACGTACCAACGGAAATTCGAATGAAGAAGATGGATGGAGAATAGGTACATCTTCTAAGAATATACGAACATCGTCTCGCCTTGTTAAATGGCTTACATGGAAGGGCCACTATTAATATTATGGGGACCAACTGCAGCCTGGGGTATATTTATTTTTATGAGGAACCTGCAATTTTTTTTTCTGTGAGTCGATTTAAATTGCTTAAGTGAATAAGATGAAGTTGCTTGTCCATTTTGGGTATTTGAAATTCTTCTTATGTTCTCAAGCAGGGAAGAAAAGATTAACAAAATAAATAAATAGAAATAAAATAAATCCGACCTGCCGGATTCGAACCAGCGACCTAAGGATTTCCTGAGGGACGTTATCCGACTACAGTCCTCCGCTCTACCAACTGAGCTAAGGTCGGCTTAATGACGAGCTTCGGGTAAGATTTATATAGAAAAAATGAATAATTTATTATTTTAAATTTATGATTTTTCAATTATACGGCTGTATTGAACAAATCATTTGCTAATTGTGATTAACGAGACGAGCTCTACAAGGTAAGGGGAGGGATTGCTGGATCCAACGCTCAGGATCGTTTTGCTCCAGCGTAATATTATTTACATTTGTTTGTTCCAAATTTCAATATTTCAATAGAATAACACCAGCGACTACCGAGCCTGGTCGAATTGGGTTGAATTTGAACCACCTAAGCCGCAAGTACTGCTTCTCTTGTTTGAGGAAAATAACAGGTACAAATATTGAGCAGAATTTCCCAAGAAATATGAGAAATGTTGTCCAAGCCAAAAACTAAATAAAAAATAAAAAGGCCATGAAACTTAGGGGTATTTTTCTAAGTTAACCATGTATATAAACTCAATGACACACTTCATGAAATTAATCTGGTCTTTTTTATTAAGTTAACATCATCAGAAAGGTAGGCCAAAAAAAAAAAATAAAAAATAAAAAATAAAAAAACTCATGGAATATGTTCAATGATGTTCAATTTCATTAAGGGAGTTAACAATCCTCAATCGAAATCCCTCAAGCTTAACTACAGATTAAGATTCCCCTAATTTAGTATCTAGGCCCCAGACAAGCAGAAAACTGATACTTGAGCCAAATACAAATGAGTCAAAAACTTGAAGTCTACCAGAAATATTCAACATTTCACACTCTTGGATGATATCATTAGAAAGTTAGAAACTCTTTTTTTTTTTTTTTTTTTTGCAATTGGAAGGGATGGTGGTTCTTTTCCCATTATCCAAACTGCCTACCCGCTTGAAAACCCCGCCTAAAATGCCTACTCTTTTGAAGTTATGACCAGCAATCCGAGGGCACCTATCAGCAAGTACTGCATCAAAACAACAAACATCAGACTTCACACGTTTAATTCTTCGACCATATGTTACCGACTCAATAAAGAGTGCATGGTAAAAAAAGGGTCAGCCATATACTTGAAATGAAGTTTTCTGGAATATTAATGCCGTAGACAAGGGCCTTAAGAACAAATTTGAAAGTCTCGTGACCGCAAATATAATTTCAAGCAAAGAGCATGACGATGTAAGAAAAAAAAACATTTTTGTATCAAAACATCATTTTCCCCCTATGTTTCTCATACAGCCCAATTCAGTAAAACTGTCAATTATAGACTTATATGCAACAATACACACGGAACATAGAAAAACAAGGACTGAAACTGCAAATTCTACCCAAAAGAAAAAACCATGACAAACTAACACTCAAAAAAAGATTTTTCCTAATAAAATGGTTATGCTGGAAGTTGGTTAATCCAGACTTTTTTCGACAAGTAGTCAACTAGACATTTTATCAGATAAGTCCCTTAACCATGTCATGGATTTCTGTCTTACAAAAGATATCACAAAGAAAAACATCCAAATTTTGGTCCCCTCTCACCAAATTGTTATTAATTGACCTGTAATGCAAGGGCTAATGTTTTTACTGTAACCTCAAGTTATGACCTTTCACTTCAATAAATCTTTGTATTTTCTACATAAACACGCATCTCTATGAAATATAAACTCAAGTAACACTCAAAAACTATTTAAAAGTATAAATGTCTTTCAAGAAGAGGATACCAAAAAAGACTAATGTGTCAAGCCTCTCCAAGTTGGTAATTCTATAATGAAAATTGGACATTGTATCCCACATTCCAATCCTTTTCCTACTGACCAAAGACAAAAACTGGCTTTGGAACTAATTATTTCTCCATTTCATAGTAATCAAGTTTCTATACAGGTGCAAACCTACACTAAACAATTTCCTAGCTGCAAATTATATTTAAATCAGCTGTGTAATTAACAAACTAGAGATGAACTCTGAGATAGAGATTACCACCTTTCAGACTCCCACGCTATTTTAAAATAAGATAAATAAAAATCCACTCAATCACTTCGAGACGACATAAAATTTCAAAAAATTTTGTCAAAGATAAAAAAAAGGTGAAATTTCATATGCATGTCAAGCGAACAAACCTTTATAATTGGCTTTTCGGTCATGATAATAGTCACCCAACCGACATATGGTAAAAACCTATAGAAAAAAAGGAAAGACATTAAAAATCAGCTACCAGTCCAAAACCAGCAATCACACATTTCTAAGTCTATCTTACAGGACTAGGTCCCAGAAAACGAAATAAACAGGCAAAACGATGACTTCTTCTGAACAATGTATAAAACCCAATACAACAACGCAGATAATTTCCTAGGGACATTACGGTTTACGGTCTTGTATGGTGCTTTTTGCACATTGCATTACTTCTTTCACTATCCATTCAATTTGTAGCATTTTAAGCAAAAGAAAGGAGGTCTGTTCCCCTGGTGCCTCCTTGTGCCCCCCAAAACACTTTTTCATCAAATGCTGAACCCTATAATCTACTGAGGCTCAAAGCCTCACTTCAAAGTAATCATTCCTAGTAAACTTCATGTTAAAATGCTTTTAATACACACCATAACTCAATCATGGATCTCACATTCACCCCTCCCTCCCTCTATGAGGAATCTGTGATTGATGTTTCATCTACCTCTTTCTTCAACCATCTCTGTTAATTGGCTACCTCTTTCTTCAACCATCTCTGTTAATTGGTTTCCTCTATCACTTTTAACCCATTTAGTCAGCATTGTTGTGGTTGTGAAATTATGGTAGAATATTTTTCTGTTGTTTAATACAGATCACTTGGAAACATGTCGGCCAGATTCTCATGTCATTTCAGTTCAGTTGCATCAATTTTAATTAATTCTTATGCTGTTTAATTGCCAACAACTTTAATTCACTTAAAGGAGTGCCCTAAAAGATTTTCAAAAAGAAAAGTGCCTTAAAAGATGCAATTGAGATCTCTGAGTAATTCCGGACAAAAACAAGGAAACAGCAACACTTGATTTATATCTCATTGACACTCTCATGTTGCATTATGAACAGTATTTACCATAAATTGTTTCCTAATTCAGTTATATCATGTAATTCACCCTTAGATAGCTTTATTTGACAGAAAGACACTGCCAGGGTCACTGTGATAAGGGGGTCTCGAGCAGAATGAGTGCATTGGAAAAGTTTCTGGTAGTACATTAACATCGACCAAAGGATGGAAAAGTTTCTGGTAGTACATTAACATTGACCAAAGGATGCTTCAGTACATACCCTATCGCCCTTCCCATGATATGATGCCGGTGCAACCACAGTTGGCCATGAGCATACAGAAGACGGTCATCCCCGTAATTATTATCACCTGAAATAGAATGAGTAGCTCTCTAAACAAGGTTATGACAGAGTATTTCCAACATTTAAGCTAATAACAGAATCTGATAAAAAATGCAGTGATGGACAAACAAGATACCCACATTGAAAAGCCTACAAGGATATAACATGAATAAATATCTATAGAGATGGGTATGTGTGGGATTAGGGCGTGTTTGAGTTTTGAAAACCTAACCTCCAGAAAAGCACAAAACTAGTTGAAAAAGCCAACTCTGTCCCTGCCCCATGTCCAGTTCCCCATTTCCGTAATGTGTCCCTGTATCCCTATTTGTCCCTGCATGGGGAAAACTGCATCCCCAACCCAAAATCCAGCAGGAATTTTTCCTGCCCATCCCCAAACTGAGGGGTGAAACAGGAATCCCACCACCAAGTTTTCATTTTGATCGGGTCGGGTTCCCCGTGTAACTCCATCAGGGAGAAAACCCCTAATCTCTATGCTAATTTGTATCTTTATATTGTAGACAGGGGGTATAGGGGTCAATGGGTGTGAAATCAATGACAAAGTGAGATTATATTTGCTTAGATCAACATAAAAAGGAGAAATGGAAAAGAAGGGAGGGAGTCATAAAACTCTCTAGACCACATGAATAAAGCATAGACAACTCAGATCACCAAAAATGATACAACTTTGGTATTTTAGGATCCACATCTTACTAACTGATCATGATATTACTAACACTAGCTTCATGGGACAGCTAATATTCACAGACATAGTCTTGAGCCCTAAGTGAGCACATTTCCTTGCCATAATAATATTTAACAATATTATACCCCTGAAGAGATTAGTCCACTACTGGTCCTACTTCAGGTTTCAAGTGAGAAAGAGATAAATATAGCATGGAACATTCAGTACCTTTGGTAAGCACATCTACCTCCTTTGTATCATTTCGTTCATGCACCTTCAACAAAAAGAAAAAGGACACTACATGAAAACACAAAATTTTGAAGAATGCAAGAGTAAACAGTAAAAATAAGCAGACAAAAATATGAAACGACTGCGCTGCAAGGAATTTACAAAACCCTGCACACTGTCAGTGCAAGAAAGACCAGAATTTCAGATATCAGAGAAAAAAAAATTCAGAGTACCTTAATTACTCTGTGGACTATTGGAATATCACGTCCCTGCAATCAAAGACACAGGAGAAAAAAAAAGATAAGATATTAAACCCGAGGAGTCATACCAATACAAGAAGCAAGAACACGAGTTGAAAAAGAAGGAAAAAAAAAAAAAAAAACAATCAACCATAGACTACACTGAAAAGGTTAAGAGTAGTTAAAAATTACATAAACCTTCAAAAATTTTATGAACATACCAGAATAAAAGCATCCAATGTAAAAATTCTCGAGTGTTGGCAGGGACAGAAAAGTAAAAATATTTCATAGACGAGGAAAAAATGGAGAGGCACGAGGTAGTTAACCACACCCCTTCAAGGTATTTACACATGCAGGAATTTTTTAAAAAAAAAATAAATAAATGACCATTAAAAACAGCTAAGTAAATGGGCAAATCCCCTGAACTAATCAAGTGTATTTAAGAACAAGTAAGAAAGTAGCAAGAGCCATGTGAGGCAGTAGCAAGAAGTGCATACATCGACATTGAATACAACAATTTCCCCAGCACGAATTGGATCCTTACTCATGCTTAAGAACAATATATCTCCCTGCAAAACCCAGGAAGGCAATGTTAATAATCAGACAGGAATACATATTGTTCGCAATAGTGTACAACCATCCACATGCATGTGCACCTTTGTGCACATGGAATCTATTTCTGAGAAAGAGAGAGAGAGAGAGAGAGAGAGAGAGAGAGAGAGAGAGAGAGAGTATTTTTTTACCAGTTCTTTTGTAACTCATTACTCTTTTTGGGGGATTTTATGATTTTTTCATTAAAAAAAATATCAGAAGAAGAAATGCTTCACAGAGAAGTGACGTTTTGTAACTATGACGATATTTTATGAAGTTATCAATGATAGTGGACAGACTTTTATGGAAATCACTTTAGAAGACTAGTTTAATAAATAGCCTTCACATCTTTTCTGTCAAAAAACATAAGCAAATGAGATATAATCTCAGCATGTAGTAAAAATAAACTTGATACTCAAGTGCTTCCAAACATAGTTATAAACAGACTCACCCTTTTAAACCCGGGCTCCATACTCCCAGAAAGAACAACTACAACAGGTGATTCACTTCCAGTAACGCACATAAGTCCCTTCCAAATTATCAGTGCGGATGTGACAATCATACCTGAAAAGTACATCTGTGAATATCCAGGAACAATCACATGTCCACGTCGCTTACCAAAAGTCTAAAGAAATCCCACCATTATAAAAGTTCATTAAGGAAGATAGTTCAGAAGATATTGGTGGCCATACACTGCCGGACCATTTTTAAAACATGAAGGAAAAAAGTGCCGAAAACGGCCAATTTTGAACAAAATCCGAACGCGGATGTTATGTGTTACTCTTTGGTAAAAATGCGTGTTACTGTTCAGAAGAACCATACCCAACGTTTCTCCCATCAAACTTAATCCATCAGTTAAACAATTGGCAAAAAAGCTGAATTCGAGATAGGTTCATCGAATGATGACAACGGAAAACACCTGAGACCTCGAAAGGAAGGCGAACTACTGTTTGCCTGACGATTAGCAAATTGAACCAAAGGAAAACGCTACATGTCGAATTTGTAGAAACAGATGACAGAGATAAGCATAGAGGAAATACTCTGTAAACGTGCACTTCTCCTGTGAACGATATGAGGTAGAACATAAAATGAGAGTCCCAATCAAACGGAAAAATTCCAGTCGCCCCCACAATGCCTAAGGGTTTTTGGAGAAATGGAAGATGAAACGAAAATTTTACCAAGACTGACGGCCTGTGTGAGCACTTGTCTGATCGGAATAGAACGGATAGACTCCACGGTGTCTCCGATGAAACCCATTGTTCCTTCCCTGCACGTTGTTGTCTTAAACGTAAAACTACCAGGCAACCGAGTGGGCCTTGAATAGGTTAAAAATGAGAATAAAAGAAGAGAAGAAGAGCGTGGCAGGCGCCGGAATTGAACCGGGAAGAAGATCGGTGATGAATCTTGTGACACTCTGATTTACTCTCGCGTCTCGGACAGAGAAACTTCAAGAATCTCGACGGACAATCTCGACGCTCGAGTCAACCTCGCTTCAACAGCGGCCGGTCTGGCTCATTCCTACTCCGAATCGGTCGACGACGACTCGTGATAACCAGCCGGGGTCGAGGTTTTTAGGGGAAAAAAACGCCATTAATAATTGTGTCTTTGAATATATATATATATATAGTAACAATTATTATATCTCAAAACCACCATCAATAAAGTTATCGTATTTGAGTTACAATACAACGTTTATATTTGATAGATAAGGTATAATTTATGAAATAGTAATTTTTGAAAATGCAAATGTGAAACGACATTACGTGTTAGATATTAAAATCATCAAAAATAATATATAAAAAACTTAAGTGCCAATAATAAAATCTTAGCAGTTTGAAATGAAAATAAATAATAACAAATTACTGTTTTGACAATATAAAAAATATCAAAATTGGTTGAAATAAGATAATAATAAAATAAATGTATTTTTTAACAATGCAAGGGATTTTTAAGCCGGTTCTTGATTGTTAATTTTTTTTTTAAAATCTAACATGTTTGTATAAAAACGCTAAATAAAAATATATAAGGTTAAGTAATTAGAATATTTTTATATATTTTTTTATTTTCTTTTATTATGTATATTTGAAGTTTTTGTATATTTGATTTTTTCTAAAACAAAAGGAAAAAGGAATGTAAACCTAATGAAGTCAGGTGCAGCCTCTTATATTTTTGCAATATGAAATATAATTTTCTATTTTATATACAACTTCTTTATTACATTAATAATTGTGATGCTTAATTTTGTATTTTTTTTATGCTTATTATAAATTACTAATAAAACTAAGCTAGACATATTATTGCTTTAAAATTTAAATAATAGTTGTAGATGTTTCTTGTATTTTATTGGATAAATATCTAAAAAATATTAAAATTTCTACAATTTCTAAAATATCTGTTACTCTTTTTCTCTTTCTTTTTTTCAGTCTTAGGCCATTGTCATTGACCAACCATGAACATTACAAGTTGACATAGTTGGTAATCTAGAAAATAATTTTTCTCTTGAACCTTCGTCCACAATGGCGAATAGCGACAACACAAGCTGCGCGCGCCATTGATACTTTTTCTCCTCTCTACTTACATAACTCAGAAAATCCAAGTATATATATATATATACGCTTTTAGTTTCCTATGTGTTAGGTTTTGTTGATCGCACAATCGATTAACTCACTCCACAGTCCAAGCAATTTCAAGCATGCATGGAAGTCGTGTAATTCGATGATCATAGGATGGATTATCACTGCTATCGACAAATCTATGTAGTCAAGTATGGCATACGCAGTTGATGCCTAACAATTGTGGGATGATCTCGTTGAGCACTATGCACAAGGTAATGTGCCTCACATCCATAAAATTAAGACTGAGATTAGTCTGTTAACACAAAACAAAACTCTCAATTGCAAACTATTCTAAGTTGAAAGGATTATGAGATGAACAAGAATCGTATTTAAGTATATACCTATTTTCACATGTGGTTCTGTTAATTACAACCTTTAGACAGGAGAAAGAGGTCGAGAAAATACAAAAAAAAATCATGGGGTTGAACACGGATTTTCTCTTTCTCCCCCCCACCCCCCGCGTCAAGATTTACTAACCGATTGGTTTTGTCTTATCTACAAGTCAAAAAGGCACAATTTCCTTTAGCTATGATTTGACCTTGTGCGGTGTTTTGTTTGTTCCAAGTGTCTCTTGCTCTCAAATTATTATTTCTCCCAAGTTAAATGGAACTGAATTTTTATGTCGTGTATTACAAGATTGATTTTTTTCCTACACATGGTATTTTACACCAAACTTCCTGTGTGTACACTCCGCAACAGAATGGGCGGGTTGAACATAAGCATAGGCACATAATGATGTTCGTGCCCTCCGTTTTGAAGCCCATTTACCTATTAAATTCTGGGGTGAATGTGTGCTCATGACTGCATTTTCAATCAATCTCACACTAACTTATATTTTGGGAGACAAAACCCTTTATGAGGTATTTTTTTAGAAATTCCTTGATTATTCCTCCATTCATGTGTTTGGTTGTTTGTACTATGCATCTGTTTTACCACGACCCCATGATAAATATGCCTCTCGAACTCGAAAATGCATTTTTTTGGGATATCCTTTTGGAATAAAAGGATGAAAGGTTTTTTATCTTGACACCAAAAAGATTTTTGTTTCACGAGATGTTATTTTCCATGAACACATGTGTCCTTACAAGATATTCCATCTATCTCAGACCCAATTGGTGCATTACCATTTAATGTACTCGACACAATTGACATTTTGAATGAGTCTTCTCCTCTGGTATATGCATCCACTTTGACATCTGATACCAACCAAAGTCAACCATAAAGTCCTGACACTAGCAACACCTCTTGTTCTTACTCTATAATCGACAGGGGGAGTTCTTCTTCACTAGTTGCTCCTCCACCCCATCGTACTTCCTCTTTAATACGAAATCCCCCTCAACATCTTAAGGATTTTGTGTGGTTTGGTGGTAGCTCCTCCTTGTACTTCATCCTTGCCATCTACACATCAGGTTCAACTTTTTTGCTCCACAATTATCTTTCTTATCAGAAGTTTTCTTCTTCCCATAAAGTTTTTTTTGGCTACTTAGTCTTCTAATGATGAGCCCAGTTCCTTCTCCCACGCCATTCAATTTAAACACTGGTGTGAAGCCATGGCTACCAAGATTCGAGCTTTACAAGAGAATCATTCATGGGTGCAGACATCTCTGCCATTTGATAAATGTCCCATTAGCTGAAAATGGGTGTATAAAATCAATAGGAAGGCCGATGGGTCAATTGAACGCTCTAAGGCCCCATTGGTTGCAAAGGGTTATACTAAAATTAAAGGTCTCAATTTTCAAGAAAGTTTTGCTCCAGTTGCCAAATTAACAACAATGCGTTGTCTCCTAACTAAAGCTATTTCTAAAGGTTGGTCCCTCCATCAAATGAATGTCAATAATGTTTTTCTACACGGGGATCTTCACGAGGATGTTTACATGTGCCTTCCGCCTGACTTCTCCCATTGTGATCCTATATGGTGTTCAAGGTGCAAAAATCTTCATACAACTTACATCATGCTTCACGTCAATGGTTTGCTAAACTTTCTTTTGCACTTCACATGTACGTTTTTTCTCAATCTTCTGATGATTATTCCCTCTTTATCCATAACCAAGATGGTTGTTTTCTTGCCCTTTTGGTTTATGCGGATGATATTGTCCTTACTGGCACCGATGATTCAAAGTGTTTGGCCTTCAAGAAATATTTGGACAACTATTTTTAAATCAAAGATTTGAGCCCCTTTAAATATATTTTGGGCATTGAAGTTACCTACACTAATTATGGTTTATTTCTTTGTCAAAGGAGTAATGCATTGGATATTCTTAGTGAAATAGGCATGCTCTTCTTGTTTTCTCACCCTTTTGGTTTATGTGGATGATCTTGTCCTTACTGGCACCGATGATTCAAAGTGTTTGGCCTTCAAGAAATATTTGGACAGCTATTTTCAAATCAAAGATTTGAGCCCCTTTAGATATTTTTTGGGCATTGAAGTTGACTACACTAATTATAGTTTATTTCTTTGTCAAAGTAAGAATGCATTAGATATTCTTAGTGAGGGAGGCATGCTCAGTGCCAAGGAACGTGATGCTAGTTTATACAAACCAGTCCTCCCCTCTTGCTGATGCTAGTTTATACAAACAACTTGTTGGACATCTTCTCTATCTTACTATTTGTAAATCAACAATGAACGTGATTTTATTTATGTTCTTATTTACAGTGATGAATCAAATACAATTTATAGACTTTGTGATACAATTATTTACAGTAATTGAATAAATCATTGACTATTGATTTATCCATCAACACCAGTCATTCCAAAATAGTGTTGTAGTGATCCGATAATGAGTTATCTTGACAGCTGTTGTATTGGTTTGTGAAGTCAACCATTCCCAACAATGTGTCCATGATCTAGCTGAGATAAGTGTTGCCAGTTGTGGTCTTGAAATGGAAGGAGAGGAGAGCTGATTGATATGTGATTGATGATTGCTTGCTTAATTGGAGGAGGATCATATATGTTGGATTGATCCTTGCCATTGCCCCTCAAGTTGGCTGGTAGTTTTGTGACGGTTAACTTGATCATAAACCGTCCATGTGCTTGACAAGATAAACCTTTTGTAAAAACATCAACAATTTGATCAATGGTTGGAACATATCGAACCTCTAAGGAACCACAATTTATTCGTTCATGAACAAAATAGTAATCTTGTGTTTTGTTCTTCGATTAAACACTGGGTTGGCGGCTTATGTATGTTGCAGAAAGATTGTCGCACCAAAGAATTTGTTGATGTATTATCTTGACATGAATTTCTTTGAGAAGCTCGAGCAACCAAGAAAGTTTGGAGGTTGTAGAGGCTAGAGCACGATATTTTGCCTTGACACTGGATATGAAAACTGTTGCTTGTTTCTTGGAGCACCATGAAATCAAATTGTCTCCAAGAAAAACATAGTAGCCGGAAGTGGACTGACAATCATCTGGGTTACTAGCCCAGTCTGCATCAAAATGGGCATTAAAGTCAAAAAGATTCAATTGGTGACAAAGTGATCCCATATTGAATGGTCCCTTTAACATAGAGAAGAATTCGTTTTACAGCTCCCCAATGTACATTTGTTGGGTGTTGCTGAAACTAGCACACTTGGTTTAGAACATATTGGAGATCTGGCCTTGTAATGGTAAGGTACTGTAAAACTCCCACGACAGAGTAATAGATTGAAGAATTAGAGAGTGGAGTACCTGCAAACTTAGACAACTTCGTGCCTATGGCTACTGGTGTAGAGAGTGGTTTAACATTCTCCAGTTCTAAACGTTGAAGGAGATCAGTTGTAAATTTTGCTTGACAAAGGTGAATTGACTTGTCTGAGACAATGACTCTGATACCATGTAAATAAATAATGAACGTGATTTTATTTATGTTCTTATTTACAGTGATGAATCAAATACAATTTATAGACTTTGTGATACAATTATTTATAGTAATTGAATAAATATTGACCATTGATTTATCCATCAACACCAGTCATTCCAAAATAATGTTGTAGTGATTCAATAATGAGTTATCTTGATAGCTGCTATATTGGTTTGGGAAGTCAACCATTGCCAACGATGTGTCCAAGATTTGGCTGGGATAAGTGTTGCCAGCTGTGGTCTTGACATGGAAGGAGAGGAAGGGAGCTGATTGATAAGTGATTGAGGATTGCTTGCTTAATTGGAGGAGGATCATATCCGTTAGATTGATCCTTGACACTATTACTCATCCCGAGATATGTTATGTTGTTCAGATTTTATCCCAATTCATGCATGAGCCACGCCAAACTCATCTACAGGCTGTTATGCGTGTTCTCCGCCATATTAAATCTTCAACTTGGCAAGGAATTTTGCTTCGTTGTTTACAATCCTTTTAGCTTCATGCATTTTGTTATTTGAATTGGGCTAGTTGTCACATGACACGCCGATCTTTGATTGGTTATTTCAGATTTTTAGGTGGCTTGCCGATTTCTTGGCTCACAAAGAAGCAGTCTATTGTCTCTTGTTCCTTTGTAGAAGTAAAATATCGAGCCATGGCTTCTATTGTTGTTGAGCTCGTCTGGCTTCGTGGCCTCCTCCAAAGCGTTGATATTTCTCACACACAACTGACGCAACTCCATTGTGATAATAAGGCTGCCCTTCATATTGTAGCTAACCTAGTTTACCACGAACGTAACAAACATATTGAGATTGATTGTCATTTCGTTCGTGATCTTTAGTCCAAGTTTCTTACAACGGCTAATGTACCCTCCAACTTGCAACTAGCTGATATTTTCACTAAGGCTGTAAGGCATAAGCAATTTATCTTTCTAAGATCCAAGTTGGCATTGTCGTTCTTCATTCTCCAACTTGATGGGAGACTAAAGGAAGTAATTGATTTATCAGTTATCTAAATTCCTTATTTATAAATTTGCCTACCTGTATTACCCTTACCTGTACACTACTTTATCTATTGGAGTTCTAGAATATCTCAAATTAGTTTGTTCTTGTAAATTATTGTTTCACCAAAAATTCGTTGGTCCGCAAAGAGGCGCTACCGAGAGAGTAATTCAATTTATGACAGAAAATTTGGTGTTACAATGTGTGTGAATGTTAAGGAATGCGAGTACAATTTCCTAGTCTTCCTCTGATTCGATCTCCATGTGAATTGTCGAAGTTTCGGCTTCTGGCGAGGACGTCGAAATATGAGTTCTGGAACGAGTGTGCATGAACGGTGACGGCTATGGTCAGTCGGACGAACGTATTTGTGTTCCGCTTGTATCGACTTGTTGACGTTGCCGGTGAATGTGTAGAGCTGCTCCGGTCGAACTGTTGAATTCCGACGGACTGCAAGTGGCTGAACTTCTTCGGATCGAAAGAGTCTGTGTGCAAGAGTGTGGCTCGACACAAGATTTCTCTTCACGTAGGAATTTTGATCTTTGTTTTCGGATCTCCAATTTTGAACCTCTGCGACAGAACGTTTCTGGCTATTTGTAGCCGGTTCTGCGCCGTTTGTTGAGGTTGATGCTTGGAATGGGGATCACGATCCCCTTTTTGCTGCTTCTTTTGAGAGAGGAAGAAGACTGGAGAGTTTCTCTCCTGGATCCATCGAATGAGGATCACCGTGTCTCTTCTTGGCTCCTTCGGTTAACGATCAGATTTGGTCGTTTAACTATTGAGGAGGCTGACTTGTAACTTGGCTTGATGACTGGTGCTGACGCGGCAACTTCTTGCTGACTAGGGCGTCGACTGTGTTGATGACATAGCGACGCAATTGGACATCGCGATGGGCTGCCACAAATAACCTTGAGAATCATCAGAGCCTACCCACGATGATCGATTGCTGGATCGATGGATTTCTGAGCTCATCGAATTTGGTGCATACAGATTGCCCCCCTCGAGACTTGACCGTTCGGAGAGAACGATCAAGTTTCGAATGTGAAGAAGAACTCAACGCACACACACTTTTCTCCCTTTTTTTTGCTGACCCTCTTACTCTTTTAGGGTCTTTTATCTTTCCGTGTACTTATCCTTTTCTATCCTCTTGCTCTTATAGGACAGTGTATATTTCTGTACACTTGTATATATCATTTTTTTTTTGTTTCTTTCTCTTCTTTTTTTTTTGGCTCTCTTGCTGTTTTAGAGCTATTTTTTTTTCTCTTTATTTTTTTTATTTTGATGTTTTTTTTTTGTATACTCGTACATGTAAAGTATGTACGGTATAGAGAGACAGTATACCTGAGCGTCGACGACAAGTTGAGATTGAGGTTGTAACTGTTGTTGAATGTCGCTTTGGTACTTTGGAGATAGCAGTTGCGATGAGTTTGATGACTTTGGTACGTTTCGACGATTCTGGATGTTGCGCCGAAGAAAGATGTTGCAGACTAGAGCGAAAGTCATCGCGCCGAGGAAGGAGTGCGCACCCGAATGAGACTCGAGAAACTGAAATCGAGTTGCTGATTTTTTATTTTTTTAGACGAACTGGAGTTTCTTCTGTGTACTAAATTGGCTCGCCGAGAAGAGGATTTGCGCAGGAGAGGGTGCGGTGGGGCCCACTCTGGCTGAACTGATCTCCACAGCGAATTGTGATGTTTCACCCTGTTGACGATTTGGCTTCTGCGCAGGTCGCAGGAGAGTTGGGGTGAGGGTGTGTGGGTCCCACCCTCTTGTGCAATAATCTCCTTCTTTTGTGGGGGAAGCCCTAATCCACTCCCCGTGAGATTAGGAAAATCTGATTACCTCTTCTTTCGAATTTAAGTGCTCCTGCTGTGACTGCAATTTGCTGCTTTCTGCAAATTGGCTACTTGCGAATTGCGGATTGGGAGACTGCGAACTTGTTGTCTGCGAATTGACTGGTTTTGACTACAAATTCAATTTTTTGCGAATAGACTGGTTCGTCTGGCTGTGAACTTGAAAGACAGTCTGCGAACTGCTGCGGATTGAAGACTGTGAATTGTTGTTTCCTTCTTGTCTGCAATTTTGGCTTGGGAGGTTGCCAGAGAATTTGGGAGACTATCTGCGATTTTGGTCGGTAGGGCAGTCTGCGACTGCTGTTTGGGAGATAGACTGCGACTACGACCCAAAACTCTGTCTGCGATTCTGTGTTTTCTTTCAGCCTGTGAATTTAGGGAGCTGCGACGTGCTGAGAATTTGGGAGGCTACGAATTTGACTATTTGGGAGACAGACTGCGACTACGACCTAGAACCCAGTCTGCGATTATGTGTTTTCGATTTGACTCTGTGATCTTCTCCAAGCCCCAGCTTGCATCAGAACTTCTCCGCGAACCAGAATTTAAGGTATTGTATCAAAAAAGATCTTCCCGACAGTCTCTAGCTGAATTCGAGTCAGCCGGGGGGTCCCCACTCTCTTTTCTTTCTTCTTCTCTTCCTCCCTCTTTCTTTTTCTTTTTCTCTCCTCTCATTTTCAACTTCTCCCTTAGTCTCTCTCTCTCTCTCTCTCTCTCTCTCTCTCTCTCTCTTTTAACGATTTTTTTTTTTCGAATTTCATCCATCTTGATTGTCCTCTCTTTCTCGCACTCTAAGTGTCTGTCAGTTTGTCGATGTGACAGACTGACAACTTTTTGTGTCATGTGCTGGAGTTGATTTGGGTTACGCCCGGCTCGGTCACCGGGTGTTGGGCTTCTTGTTTTGTGTCCGACTCTATCACTGGGTGCCGAATTTGGATTCAAGTGATCCCAGCTAGGTCGTCGGGATGTTGAATTTCCATGATGTCGCATCCGACTTGGTCGCCGGGTGCTGTTGTCGCATCTGGATCCATCGTCGGGTGTGAATTGCTATGTAGTCACATCCGGCTTGGTCACCGGGTGTGATTTTTTTGTTTTAGCTTTGGCCGGCTCAGTCGTCGGGTGTTGGGCTTCTGCTTTGGTCACCGAGTGCCAAGATTTTGATTCGGCTGAGCCCGGCTGGGTCGCCGGGAGGCTGAATTTATGTGCTGGTGCACCCGGCCAGAGTTGCCGGGTAGTGTAGGTCGCGCCCGGCTTGGTTGCCGGGGTGTGAACTTGTTGCGCAATTCGGCTGGGTCGCTGAATGCTGTGGTCGCAGCCAGCAAGAGTTGCCGAGTGCGCGAGTACGTTTTGACTTCCTTTTATTTATTTTTTTCTCTCGTGACTGCTTCTTTTTGTCGCGACTTTTTTGTTTGGCAACTGCTTCTTTTTGTCGTAGCAACCCTTTTTTTTTGTTCGGCGACTGCTCCTTTTTGTCGCGATGCTATTTTTTTTATTTGGCGACTGCTTCTTTATGTCGCTTGCTTTTTTTTTGTTTGGAGAGGAGTTACGTACCTGGCTACGTTCGACTGCGTTCGGCTCGATCGTCGGGTGCAGATTTTATTGTTTCGATTGCGGCCGGCTGTGTGGCTGGTCGCGAAGCTTCGAATTGTGCTCGGCTCGGTCGCCAGGCACTTGTTTTGATCACGGCCGGCTTTGTGGCTGGTCGCAAAACTTTGAATTGTGCTCGGGCTCGGTCGTCGGGCATTTGTTTTGATCGCGGCCGACTTTGTGGCTGGTCGCGAAGCTTTGATTTGTGCTCGGCTCAGTCGTCGGGCACTTGTTTTGATCGCGGCCAGCTTTGTGGCTGGTCGCGAAGCTTTGAGTTGTGCTCAGCTCGGTCGTCGGGCACTTGTTTTGATCGTGGTCGGCTTTGTGGCTGGTCGCGAAGCTTTGAGTTGTGCTCGGCTCGGTCATCGGGCACTTGTTTTGATTGTGGCCGGCTTTGTGGCTAGTCGCTAAGCTTTGAATTGTGCTCGGCTCGGTCGTCGGGCACTTATTTTGATCGCGGTTGGCTTTGTGGCTGGTCGCGAAGCTTTGATTGTGCTCGGCTCGGTCACCGGGCACTTGTTTTGATCATGGCCGGCTTTGTGGCTGGTCGCAAAGCTTTGAATTGTGCTCGGCTTGGTCGTCGGGCACTTGTTTTGATCGCGACCGGCTTTGTGGCTGGTCGCTAAGCTTTGAGTTGTGCTCGGCTCGATCGCCGGGCAATTGTTTTGATCGCGACCGACTTTGTTGCTAGTCACGAAGCTTTGAGTTGTGCTCATCTCAGTCGTCGGGCACTTGTTTTGATCACGACTGACTTTTTTGTTGGTCGTGAAGCTTAGAGTTGTGCTCGGCTCGGTCACCGGACACTTGTTTTAATCGCGGCCGGCTTTGTGGCTGGTCGCGAAGCTTTGAACTGTGCTCGGCTCAGTCACCGAGCACTTGTTTTGATCACGACCGGCTTTGTGGCTGGTTGCGAAGCTTTGATTGTGCTCGGTCGTCGGGCACAAAATTTGTTGTTTTGCAGCATTCGTTTCCCGTCCAACTCAATTGTTAGGCACTAGGATCGAATGTGCGGCATCTGGTTCTGTCGCCAGGTGCTGAATTCTCTGTCTGGTTATGTCCGGCTGGGTCGCCGGGCACTGGAGTTTGATTTTGTTCACCTCCGGTTTAGTTGTTGGCCGCGAGGCTGTTTGTTTTGGTCGCACTAGGCTCTGTCGCCGTGCGCGTCGCTTTTGGGACTGTGCTCGGCTTGGTAGTCGAGGCACAGTGTTGTTGTTTTGGTCGCACTCGGCTCGGTCACCGGGTGCTGCTTTTTTATTTTGATCGTGGTCGGCTTTTTTGCTGGCCGTGAGTTTGGTACCTACTGCGCTCGGATTGGTTGCCGAGTGTAGTGCTTCTGTTTTGATCGCACTCGGCTCGGTCGCCGAGTGCTGTAAATTTCTTGTGGTCGCATCCGGCTTGGTCGCTGGGCGCGAAGGTTTGCTCGTCGAACAGAAGAGGATCGGTATGCCCCATAGGTTTGCCCTCTCTCTTTTTTTTTCTTTCTCCTTCACCGGCGACTGGTCTTTTTTGTCGCCCCTTTTTGGCTTGCGTTTTCTTTTTTTTTTGTTTGCGACCTGGACTTCTCCTTCCAAGGTCGCATGAAATTTTTTTTTTTTTGAATTGTAAGAGAGTAATGAATTGTGTACCTGACTTTGGCTCGGCTGACGATTTTGACACTTTGTTGCAGATATTTGCCACACCGACCTCTTTCTCCTTCCTCGGTCTGACTCTTTCGAACATCAAGACCCTCATGAAGGGCACTCTTTGAGACTGTTTACGAATCCGTGACTCTAAGGAAGAGCAGAGACCATTGTTGTTACCTCTTGGGGGACCGTCGGCCTACGGTGGTTGTGATGTAACTGCGCCCACTGTCAAGGTTGTTCACGACCTGTGGAGTCGCCCTGTTGTAGACGAGGACGACAAAATTTGTTATCTCCCGGGGGTCGACGAAGCTTCATCGTCTCCGCATCAGACCATAGGCAACATCTTGCTGAGTCCGATGCGTGACCATTTGGTTCGCTTTTTACAATAAACTTTCCATCGACAGTGAACGTCTTGATTCTTGGAACAGTCAATCGATGGTGTGCTCGAGCCCCTATCGTGTGCCCTTCTATTTTGAATGGGCAGACGTCGTTCTCCATACTTGTACTGAGCCGTTGGCCGCGATAGGCCTCACTCATGCAGTCCGAGCTTCAATATTTTCATATCGATGCTGCAGCAATGTTATCCACGTTTTTCTGGAGGTCTAGTGTTCTTCCACCAACACCATTTTTACTCGCGAGGGGGAGCTGTCGATTTCCTTGTGGGATATGCATCGACTCGGTGGATTGCCCATTTCTGGGAGCATTTTCGATGAAGTGACTCCGACCATTGAAGATTTTACTCAGAATACGTCGCTCTGTACTGCTACCCGAGAGCGTTCGATACCTCATCCTCGCATATTATCGTTTTTTCTGTCATCCGGGGTCTTCGAACTCGGATGGATTCTTCAGGGTTCGCATGTCCGAGTGGGCATCCTTCTGGTTCCGTACCGAAGGGGATGCACAACCTTTAGAAGACCCATGGGTTGATCATGGGAAGGTGACAGGTTCTCAGAGTCGTGACCGGTCGGCCGTACAGGATCAGCCCCTCACTGAGCTTGAAGTTCCTGAAGCCCTCGCAGATGAGGTGTATCTCATCTTATCACTGTGGCTCTGCTGTTTTGCCTTCCCTTTGCCGAGCGGCATGCTGAGGTTCACTGTTTTCAAGATGGCCTGTTTCATGGCCAGTAGTAAGAAATGTAGTCTGGCCGGCGCAGCCTTGGCCAACCTTTATCGGGGACTCAACAACTTCTCCTCGGGAAGGATCTCTTGGCCGTTTGTTTATGCCTGGCTCGCCCAGCAGTTCGGTGTCCACGAGGCTGACTCCATCGACGACGACAGACCCCTTATGATGTTGTACCGTAACCCGATGCTCATTCGCATCTATACCCAGAAGGATGCTCGTTCTCTGTTTTGTCGCGGTGGAGTGCGATGCCGGTATCCTTCGGAGGCTCTTCCCCCCGGTCTGATCATTGACAAGGCTAGTCACTTTGCTTCTCGGATCGAAGTGGAATACTTCCGTTGCTTGCGAGCGACCTTTCTAGTCTTGCGGCAGCGTGACCTCCTTATAGTGGAACCTTACAGTCCTCACCGGTTTGCTCGTCAGTTTGGGTTCTGCTAGGACTTGCCGGGTGTGCTATTTACTGACGAACGAAAGGCGGCCACGGTTAATGCGCTGGAGGAGGTATGGCGAGCCGGGACTGTTTGTCCTCTTGGCAGCGTGGAGGTGCCTGCCTTCGTGAGTCCAGGTTCTGATCCAGGTGTTACGTCCCTTTTTCGGGAGTCCTGGCTTGAGGCAGTCGTTCCCCTCTTCGAGGTAGTAACTTCTTCTCATTTTCTTTTGTTTCTTCCTCCTTTCTCCTTCTTTTTTTTTTGACTTCTTCCGTTCTCTTTTTGTGTGTAGCGTGCATGGAATAAATTTACCGATGCATTTGCGCTGGAGAAGGCCTTGCCGCCTGCGCAAGCTGGTGGTGATGCGGTGGGTCGCGACCGAAAGAGTTCGCGAAAGGGTTCAAAGCCTCCGACTTCTCCCAAGGCAAAGAAGAGTAAGGTTGCGAAGAAGTGGGCTCCCCGGCCGAAGGTCGCGAAAGAGAAGGTGTCGGCGCCGTTCCAAGTCGTGCAGGCGAAGGGCATCGTCATTAGAG
Source organism: Aristolochia fimbriata (assembly GCA_019845555.1). Classification (NCBI taxonomy): domain Eukaryota; kingdom Viridiplantae; phylum Streptophyta; class Magnoliopsida; order Piperales; family Aristolochiaceae; genus Aristolochia; species Aristolochia fimbriata. The sequence continues at coordinate 20,383,157 of CM034079.1, forward strand.
AGGCATCTCCGGCACAAGGGGATTCGCGGCCAATAGTGCTTTCTTTACCAGCAGATGATCCTTTGGGCAAGGGTAAAGGGCTGGCTGAGTCGGCGGCCTCACCGAAGAAGACTACTTCGAAGAAGAAGTCTGCGGCTCCTCAATCAGAGCCATTCATTTTCGTCCCACCTCCCTTCAAGAAGCGGTTGCGGACTGGTCTAGGTAAGTCTTTGACGAATTTGACTCCGCTTTCTGTCGTTCAGCCTTCAGAGGATCCTATGTCAGAGTCGGGGAGAAGGCTAGGGAGACGGCGCCCCTCGACGGGTCTGTTGTTCCGTCAACTGGAGAGGTCGCTGCTGAGTTAGAGGTGGCGCCTGCGCAAGCACACCAGGTTGGATTGCGGGCAGTTGAAGAGCCAATCGACTTGCCCTCTGATACACTCGCGGTCATCGTTCCTCCTTCTATGGACCAGCCTATCTTTCGGCAAGAGGATTTGTTTGATCTCGCCGAGTTAGAGGATACTCAACAACTGGAGTGGGTCGGGGAAGAGGTGCCTGCTGCTGCCGTTACCGGTGGGTTGGTGAATGGCGAGGCTGAGTGTCCCGTGACCCTCGCAAGTGATGGCGGAGTGTCCTTCCAGCCTTTGGTTGAACAAGATGCGGCTGATGGACTTATGGTGGGCGCCGGAGTTACTGTTGCGGGTGGATTTCAGCACCCTATTTCTGATCAGGGCCTTCTGGCTGTCGCGGCTTCGAGGAGGGAACCTTTTGTGACGTTTCCTCCTAGTAGTGGAGAGGCGACTCTTGCTGCCAAGGGAGGAGCTTCAGGTTCAGCTTGTCGACCCGTTAGCGAGGATTCGTCTACTTCGCGACCTTCGTCGGTAAGTAGAAAATCTTTCATCACCCCTTTTTTTTGTTCTTTGTTCTTCCTTCACTCTTTTTTTCCTTATCTCCCCTTTTTGTTAGGTGTCGGCCTTCCGTCTTTCGGCGAGGTCGAGGCTGTTGATGCAACGGTCTGCGTTGGGGCTGTGGACAGTGTTTGTCGAGTCGGTTTTAGTGCCGGGCGATGACCCATGTTTGTCCGAGCTTGTGGCGGACACCCGCACCATTCTTGAGCACTTGAGAGGAGCCGGCGTCGACACTTCGGTTCTATAGCACTGGGTGGAAGACTTTGCTTCGGAGGTGGCTCGCTTTCAGCAGTTATGCAGCTCTTTGGCCGGGAAGCTTAGTTAGGCCGAACGGCTTGCTGTTGAAGCTGAACTCGTGTTGTCTGTCCAGCGTGTGAGCCGTCGACGTGATGACTTAACAACGGACTTGGATAGACATTAGGCGGAGCGTGAAGCTGCGGAGGCTGAGCAGAAAGCTCTTCGTGATCGTCTGGCATTCGTCTCGTCCTAGCTCGACTCCATTAATGGCGAGCTAGCGACCATCCGAAGAGGGATCGACGCTAGCGAGGAGGAAGCTTCTGCTCTCGAGGACCAGCTTGCTTCTATTCGTTCACGCCCTGTTCTCGACGAGGCTGAGACGCGGGAGCTGGCTGATGTTCGTGCCGAAGTGGTTCGATTGAAGCGACGAGTGGCTGATTTCGAACTTCCTCAACTTTGATGTAGATTTTTTTTTGTAGTCTCCTCTTTTTGTTCTCGTGACTTGATTATATATATACATATTTTTTTTTAGCCTTCCTTTTTTGTTGCAAGGCTTGCATTGTTCTCATCACACACATTGTTTTTTGTAATGAGAAATATTGTTTCTTTTATTCAACTTTCTTTTTTTCTTTCCTTTTTTTCTTCTGCTACCCCTTCATGGGTAAAATCGTTTGAGGAATTTACCATTCGTTATATGCAGCTCTGAACCATTTGAAGTGACTAGTTTGTAGGCGCCATTGGTGTAGGCTTCCTGCACCATGTACGGTCCTTCCCATTTTGGCGCAAATTTGCCCCCGGTTTTGCTCGTAAAGAGTATTGGCCGTCGGACTGCGAGCACGAGGTCGCTTTTCTGGAATGACCTGAGCCGTACTTTTTTGTTGAAGGCTCGGGTCATGCGAGATTGGTAACATTCGAGACGTTGTTGTGCCTCGAGTCTCTGCTCATCGAGTGACACAAGTTCTGCCAGTCGCAATTGAGCACACTCTTCTGTCGTGATCCTTTCTCTAATAGCGATGCAAAGAAAGGGGAGTTGTACTTCGAGAGGGAGCACTGCTTCAGTGCCGTAAACCAACGAATATGGGGTCGACTGGGTCGGCGTTCGAAACGAAGTTCTGTATGCCCACAAGGCTTCGCTGAGCTTTTCGTCCCAACTCTTTTTGTTGGCACCAATTGTCTTTTTAAGGATCTTGCAGAGCATTTTGTTGAATGCTTCTGCAAGCCCGTTGGCTGCTGGATTGTAAGCCGACGACGTCCGTTGTTGTATGCGAAATTTCTCGCAAAAGTGGTCCATGACTCTGTTCCTGAACGGCGTGCCATTGTCTCTCACTATGTATCGAGGAACCCTATATCAGTAGATAATTTGGGTCTGTATGAAGTCGGCGACGGTGGTTGCCTTGACTTCTCGATAGGCAGAAACTTCGGCCCATTTCGAGAAGTAGTCGGTGGCCGTCAGGATGTATTGCCTGTCGGAGTTGAATTTAGGAGTGATGGGACCTATGATGTCCATCCCCCAAGCTTCGAACGGCCATGGCGCGATCGTCGAGTGAAGCGGCTCCAGTGGTTGATGTATGTAATCGGCATGGAGTTGGCACGGTTTACAGGTTCGAGTCATTTCGGTGGCGTCCCTGAGCATCATCGGCCAATAGTATCCCAACCTTTTTAACTTGTAAGAGGAGCTTTGGGCCAGCCTGGTGCGCGCCGCAAATTCCACTGTGCGTTTCTTTTAACACTTGCAGTCCCTCTTCTTTAGAAAGACATCGGAGAAGCAGGCCTTCAAACGACCTTTGGTAGAGTACGTCATTGACGAAAACGTACTTTGGAGCTGCTCGACGAATTTGGACTCGCTCTCGCACGTCGACCGGGAGTGTGCCGTAGCAAAGAAAATTTGAGATGGGCTCTCGCCAATCTTCGGCTTCGTTTTGGCTGGCCGAGATTGGGAGAGACTCTTCTATCTCTTATGTCTGTTCTTCTTCTGTTTCTTCTTCGGACGGTGGAGGGTTTACCCATCGTTCGCAAATGGGGAGTTGGCTCGGCCATTCGTCGAATTGCGCTAGACTGGCCGCAATTCCAGCCAATGCGTCGGCTGGCCCATTTTTGGATCGAGGGACATAGTGGAGTGAAGCTTCCGGAATTTGGGCCAGAAGTTCACCGGCATGTCTCCAGAACGGTACGAGCTCGAGTTTCTTTACTTCGAACTCCCCTATGAGTTGTTTAATGACAAGAGTCGAGTCGTCGTAGATGTTTAGCTGTGGCAGCTTCATCTCGACTGCCATGCCGAATCCGAGGAGGATAACTTGATACTCTGCTTCGTTGTTCGAACAATTTTGGGTGAGAACGAACAAATACGGGAGCAGGTCCTTTCTCGGTGAAACGAACAGAACTCCCGCGTCGGCTCCGTTCCTTCGTGCAGCGCCATCGAAGTACATCTCCCAGGGGGGAAGCACCTCGACCAAGAAGATTTCTTCATCTGGGAACTCTTCTGTTAATTCCCATTCGGCAGGCACTGGATGGTCGGCCAGGAAGTTCGCCAAAGCTTGGCCTTTGATTGCGCGTTGCGGCACGAAGTTAATTTCGAACTCAGAAAGGACCAATGCTCATTTAGCCCATCGACCAGAGAGAATTGGTCGCGACATGATGTATTTCAGCGGGTCGGCTCGCGAAATCAAGTTCGTCGAATGCGCCAGGAGGTAGTGTCAGAGCTTTTGAATTGCGAAGATGAGTGCCACACAAGTCTTTTCAATCGGTGTATAATTGAGTTCGGCGCCCACCAGTGTTAGGCTCAGGTAATAGAGATAACGTTCTTTGCTGTCCTCGTCGCATTGGGCCAATAGAGCTCCGACCGATTTCTCTTGCTCTGCGACGTACAGCAGCAGCGGCCTGTCGACAACTGGAGCAACGAGCACTGGAGGCTTGGTGAGGTACTCCTTTATGTTGTTAAAGGCGTTCCGACAAGATTCGTCCCACTCGAACAGCGTATCTTTCTTCTGTAGGCTGCTGAACGCCTGGCATCTCCCGGCTAGATTCGAGATGAAGCACCGGATATACGCTAAGTGACCTTGAAAGCTTTTGAGTTCGGAGATGTTTCTGGGCTCTGACATCTTTTGAATTGCATCGATTTTTGATTGGTCGATTTCAATTCCTCGATGGTGTACAACAAATCCCAGAAACTTGCTTGAGGTGACACCGAATGTGCATTTTAGCGGGTTCATTTTGAGCTGAAACCGTCGAAGTCGCTCGAATACGACCCTGAGGTCAAGAAGATGATCTAACCACTCTTTCGTCTTTACTACCAGGTCGTCGACATAGCATTCGACGCGCTTATGCAAGAAGTCGTCGAAGATATTCTGCATAGCCCTCTGGTATGTCGCGCCGGCGTTCTTGAGTCCAAACGGTATCACCCTGTAACAGAAGCCTTTGGGAGTGCGAAACACAGTGAGCTCCTCATCCTTCGTGTCCATCCGAATTTGGTTGTAACCAGATGATCCGTCCATGAAAGATAGAGCTTCATGACCCGTCGTCGCATCGACCATGAGTTCTGTTATCGGCAGAGGGAAGTCGTCTTTTGGGCAAGCTTTGTTCAAGTCACGAAAGTCGACACAAACCCGAATTTGTCCGTTCTTCTTCTTGACTGGTACGATATTTGCAATCCAGGACGGGTATTTCACCTCCCTGATGAATTCGCAGCAATCAATTTGTCGACTTCCTTTTCAATTTCTGGTACGAGTTCTGGCCGAAACCAACGTTGTGACTGTTTGACTGGTGGAACAGAAGGATGAACCGCTAGCTTGTGTACTGCGACTTGTGGATCGAGGCCTGACATTTTTGTGTAATTCCAGGCAAATATGTCTCGGTATTCGCGAAGTAGCGACATATAATCAACCTCTTCTTCGATTGACAGTGAAGCACTGAGAAATGTCGGCCTCGGGTCCTTTGTTGTGTCTAGGTCGACTTTCTTTAACTCGTCGACAGTCGACAGGCCGCCTTCGTCGAACGTAGCTGGAGCCTCATCCAGGATGAACTCGCCATCCTCTTGGCTGTCGTCGACGACGGAGATGTGGTTCACCATCACTGAGTCGTATGCGCGAGCTCGTGCAATTGCAGCTGTCAAAGTGTAGATGATCATTGGTTTTGGGTCGGCTTTCTTCTGTGCAGAAGTGTGGTCAACTGAAACTTGGTTTACATCTGCCGATGTCTTTCTAGTGTTTTTGATTGGCTTCGCTTGAGCTCTATAGATTTTGATCGGCTTCTCCTTCTGGTAGCCGAGGCCTAGGCGACCCTGAGTGATTTGATGACCCTCGTTTCTCAGTTTCTCATGTTCTGGAGTTAGGACCGGCAGAGTGACGAGTGGTTTCTCATGGATTTGATCTTTTGTAAGATTGCCCCGGCTCTGGCCATCAGTCGGTATGCGTTCGGGTCAAAAACCTCATTCGAGTGAGTTGATGGTAATTGCGCGAGGTTCGGGAATTGCTTCACAATGCTTCTTTCCTCGAGCTTCGACAGTGGGAGAGTGACCTTTTCTGTCAAAGGGGTTGGCTGAATTTTGTGGCAGACGACCAAGGGGGCTTCTCCCTTCTTTCTTTGTGACTGGGGAATGTACCGTAATATAGGTACATTACGCTGCGTCGGCGCTGGAGTTGTTGCGGCCTGTTTGTGGCCGTGTACTGACTGGTTGTTGTGTGTCGGTTGTTTGGGAGACACGACTTGTGTCGTGGTCTATTTTGAGGACGCGGCTTGCGTCGACAGTTTGGTGGACGTGGCTTGCATCGGAGTGATCTTGGCATTTGACGCCTAGTTCGGCCAGGGTGACAATTTGACTGTCGGTCTGGTCGTCAGGTAGAATTTGGCATCTGCGAATGATGCCTCTGCCTCCATGAACGGACTTTCATCGGCGTACACCATCTTTTGCTCGTCGTTCTCCCAGTACTTGAAGCACTGATGGAGTGTTGATGGCACAACTCCGGTTGCGTGAAGTCGTGGTCGACCCAAGTGCAGATTATAAGATGTTCTTGAGTGGATGACTTGAAATGGGGTTTCGGCCACAATGTCGCTGATGTGCAATTTGAGATTGATCATACCGAGCATCCTTTTCCCTTCCTGGTTGAAGCCTTGGATGAGGAGAGAACTCGGAGAGAGGTCGCCAGCAAAGAGGCCGACATTCTTCATTGTGCGAATCGGCAGAATGTTGACTGCAGATCCACAATCGACGAGAATGCGATTGATTTTGTGGTCTCTAATGTAGTCGAAGACGAACAATGGTCTGTTATGATTCTTCGACCCCAGCTGTGCGTCCTCTTCTCAAAATGTGATGCACGACGGACATGAGACGACGAGCGCTTCCTCCGACTTTGCTGGTTGCGGAGAGGATTGCGCATCTTCTTCCTCCTTTCTGTAAGGTGGAGTTAACCCGACTTTTGGCAAGTCATGCTTCCTCATGAGCAGCATTTTGACTTCGGCTTGGAGTTCCTCTGGTTTGTCGAGGACGCGAATTAGAGCTTGTCTTGACCGAATGACTAAGTCGAGGTCGTCTTCTATCTCGTTAAGTGGTGAGATTTGCCTTTGTCGTTTGGTGCTGTTTATTCGGGAGGAGCTGTCGAACAGGTCACCACCATTGCTGGCGGCGCGAAAAACTCCTTTGGAAAGAACTCCGCCAGTGTGACGGGTCTTCTCTTCTTTTTTGTTTGCTCTCTTTTGGCGCTTCACGGCTCTTTTGTTTGGCTGCTTCCCCTTGGTTTTGGTGTTCGCCGGCGTCGGTTCAAGTTCTCGAACATGCTTCTTTTGCCGGGTGACCAGGATCCACCCCTCTGCGTCGGCTACAGCTGCTTCGTGGGGTGCCGGTTTTGCTGCGACCTTAGCCGGTGGTCGTCTGTTGTTGTGTGATCGGTTGGAGGGACCGGATTTTAGACGGTACTCCTTTGCGACCTGCTGTTTGCTTGGCCGAGTTCGTCGATTTGGCTCGGCTTGAATGAAGATGACATGAGAGGATACCATATTTTCGGTTCCTTCGATTTCGATGCGGCCTTGAGTCGCCAGCTCCATGATCCTATCTTTCAAGACGAAGCACTTCTAGGTCGGGTGCGCGACCAAGCGGTGGTACTTGCAGAAGTTCAGATCTTTGCTTCTGGACAAGTCGTCGGGTCTTTTAACTTCTGGCAACTTTAGTAACTGGTTGTCGAGGAGCTGGTCCAGCATGATAGAAACATCCGCGTCGGTGAATGGGTACGTTTTGGCCTGTCGTTCCTCCATCGAAGGCCTTCAGTATGTGCCCCCGGTAAGCTGTCGTGGGAGGTAGGTAGCTTTGACCTTGCATCCGACCTTGATTGGTTTAAAAGTGTTCGTGGCAAAGGAAGCTTTTGTTTTCTCCTTCGTGTCTTTTGGCGCGGTCGCGGCTGCTGCATTCCCTTTCTTGCGAGGGTCAACAGACGAGGGAACTTCTTCTCCTCGTTCCTCCATAAGATTTTCCATATTGTGAGCCTCTGTTGCGAGCTCTTGAAAGTCGGTTGGTCTCCGACTTCGAATGTATCGCAGGAGCTCCCATTGCATCCCTCGAGAGCACATTTCAATTTTGGCTTCGAGGGACAGATTCAAACTTTTTTTGCAGTGTAAGCTCAAGTTTCTCCATCGGTTGATGTAGTCGACAACCTTTTCACCCTTCTTCTGTTTTAGGTTGGCGATCTCCACCAGAGAAACAGTGCGTCAGTTACTGTAGAACCGGCTGAGGAATTCGCGCTCCAATTGTTCCCAGCTGTCGATTGACTCCTGGGCCAGCTCGATATACCAGTCAAAGGCATTTTCCTTCAACGACCGGCCAAATTGCTTGACCAGCAAGTCGCCATCGGTGCCAGCGTTGTTGCAAGTTTCAATGAAGTGGGCGACGTGTTGTTTAGGGTGCCCGTCGCCATTGAATTGCTGGAATTTTGGAGGATGGTAGCTGATCGGCATTAGGATGTTTTGGATCCTCTGCGTGTAAGGCCTCCGGTAGGCGACAGATTTGCTGTCGCCCGAACTGTTCCGTACAGCGCGGTTGATGAGCTCGGTGATTGCGTCGAGTGTAAGAGCAGCCGGATCTGCTTCGGTTCGACCTCGGCAAATGGCTATTGGTGCGATGGGCGGCAGCTCGTCGTCGGAGGCGAGGTCTTCTTGCGGTGGTTCGGCTGAACCACTGGTAGTCGGTCGGTTTCGGTCGAGTTCTTGAGAGACGCCACCAGAGTTGTTGGTGGCCGCGCCCATTTCGAGCCGCTCCAATATCCTCGCGATTTGGAGGTCGCGAGATGCGAGTTGCGCGTCTTTGATGCGCAGCTGCTCGCTTTGTTCTTTGAGTGCAGCCTACATTTCGGCAAGCTGTTCTTCTACTGTCATGGCCGAGGTGGTCATCGCGGCCATTCTGACGGTCTGTGTTGACGAAGTTGTCCCCGACGCGGATCGAAGTGGAGAATTAGTTGTCGGCGCCTGTATTGGGGAGGCGGTCGTCGATGTCTTTGTGGGTGGAATGGTAGTTGTAGGCGATCGATCAGGAGAACCGGCCGTTGTTGGTTGAGCGCGGAAAGCGGCTCTGACGGGTGACTGGCTTGCAGTTACAGCCACCGGTGAGATTTGCCGAAATGCAATGGGTGATAGCGAAGCTGGGGATGTTACCGATGTCTGTCGGCGAGGCGAGCAGATAGGTGGGGAATTGGCTGCCGTGGTGAGCGCGGCCAGGAGATCGTGAGATATAGTCACGATTGGCGAATTATTTGTGGCCGTCGCTCTCTGTACGGAGGAGGCTGGCGATGAATGCATTCTTGCCGCGGCGGAAGAAGTCATGCCCCCATGTTGTTCGTACCGCTGCACCAAGGCAGAGACGACGAAGCTCCTTCGCGATGATGGCGACCGAGGAAGAGGAGAGACAGCGACGACCAAGTATGTTGGTTTGGCCGTGACTAGGAGTGGTTTGGCTGAGCCCGCAGCTGGCTTGGTGGAGGCCGCGGTAACTTGTGGCACGAAGACGGCGCTTGGGCGACTTGCGTCGCGCATGAAGGGAGCATGTCTAGTGGACAAGTTTCTGGCCAAAGCCCTGGTCATTGGGCAAGTAGCCGGTGGTGGAGAGGTAGGAGCGCGGAGGTCGGCCGGAGATGCGGCAGCTGGTCCGCGAGTTCCTGCGGTCGAGCCTGCAGTCGCGGCAGGGCGCAGTGAGTAGAACTCGAGGTGGCAGTTTGCTTGCCCCTGTTGTTGTTGTTGTTGTTGTTGTTGTTGTTGTTGCCGTTGTTGGCGTTGCTGGTCATGGCTGGAGGTTTTTTTTTGTTGTTGAACGGAGAAGGAGTTGAGAGGTAGGAAATGTCCCACTGGGTATGCCAAATCTATTTCACCAAAAATTTGTCGGTCCGCGAAGAGGCGCGACCGAGAGAGTAATTCAATTTATGACAGAAAATTTTGTGTTACAATGTGTGTGAATGTCAAGGAATGCGAGTACAATTTCCTAGTCTTCCTCTGATTTGATCTCCGTGTGAATTGTCGAAGTTTCGGCTTCTGGCGAGGACGTCGAAATATGAGTTCTGGAACGAGTGTGCACGAACGGTGACGGCTATGGTCGGTCGGATGGAAGTATTTGTGTTCCGCTTGTATCAACTTGTTGACGTTGCCGGCAAACGTGTAGAGCTGCTCCGGTCGAACTGTTGAATTCCGACAGACTGCAAGTGGCTGAACTTCTTCGGCTCGAAAGAGTCTGTGTGCGAGAGTGTGGCTCAACACAAGATTTCTCTTCACGTAGGAATTTTGATCTCTGTTTTCGGATCTCCAATTTCGAACCTCTGTGACAGAACGTTTCTGGCTATTTGTAGCTGGTTCTGCGCCGTTTGTTGAGGTTGATGCTCAGAATGGGGATCACGATCCCCTTTTTGCTGCTTCTTTTGAGAGAGGAAGAAGACTAGAGAGTTTGTCTCCTAGATCCATCGAATGAGGATCACCGTGTCTCTTCTTGGCTCCTTAGGTTAACGTTGTTGAGGAGGCTGACTTGTAACTTAGCTTGATGACTGGTGCTGACGCGGCAGCTTCTTGCTGATTGGGGCGTCGATTTTCTTGATGACGTAGCGACGCAATTGGACATCGCGATGGGCTACAACGAATAACCTTGAGAATCGTCAGAGCCTACCCACGACGAACGATTGCTGGATCGATGGATTTTTGGGCTCGTCGAATTTAGGCCGTTCACATTTTGGTGCATACAATTATATGTACAAAAGTTCGTTTATTTAATGCATCACTAACTTTTTTCATGTCTCTAAAATTTATCACTTTTTTTCAACTCCTTTTATGAATTTTTCTTTTTAACTTTTAACATCTTTCCAAAGCACCCACAACCCTTTTATGCTCTAATAAAAATCGAACAACATCATACTCCCCTTTATTCCTTTTTCTTTTTTTCTTTTTATAATTTTTAATAATTTATTTTTTGCATTGTATTTTTCGTAAGACCATGTCTTTATTATTTTATGAGCACGGTATAAAAAACTTTTCTCTACACTCACTTTTAATAAAAAAAAAAATATCATTGTTATAAATATAAGGGATATTTTTATAAAAATAAATAAAATTATAAATCATTTTAAAAAATACCAATTACCTTCTTTAAAATGCATATATATATATATATATATATATATATTTAAAATTTTCTCTATTTTCAAGGTTGAAGTGATGAGCAGGGACGTTTGACGTCAAGTGATCTTCTCATGGTCGTAGTGGGTGGGTGGGCGGGGCAGGAGACAAGCTAGAAGGAGACTTTGCACGCGCTACTTTTCTTTGCCTAAAACGCCCACTGCTCAGCTGTTATTTGCCAACACCAATACGTGAACCATTGAGAACCACTAGAGAACAGGCGCATGAAACGGTAACCAGAAGTCTGAATCTATTTAAAAAAAAAGAGTAAAATTTAATTAAAAATTGAAATTCTGAAATTAAATCAATAATTTTAATCTAAAAGAACTTACTACGCAGAAGAATTAGTAAATGTTTTTTAATCAATTTCATCAAATAGAGAATGCAGACTGGACCGGCCAGCCGGGTTGTCTTTTGAAGCACGGTTCGGGGAGCCGCTGGAAAGGAAACAGGGGTAATTTAGTCATTCTGTTAATTGCGAGGAGAGGACCGAATAGCGTTCCTTTTTCCCATTCATTCAGCGTCGTAAGAGCCGTCCCTTTTGGTCCCTTTATAAGCCTCGGTTTCTCCTCTTTCCCTCCAGAAATCGAAGAGAAATTCAGAGAGGAGATTTTTCGCGGCGAGTTTCTAAAATGTCGAGCTCTGGGGATTTAGCCGATATTCCGTCCGTCGATCTCATGACGGAGCTTCTTCGTCGCATGAGATGCGCCGAGAAGCCTGACAAGCGCCTCGTTCTCATTGGTAATCTTCTCTCTGCTATGTAATTCTCTTGTCCAATGGGGGTTCAGACATGTTATCCGGCGGGGAGCGTCAAAGGTGTCTGTTTTGTGGTTGTTGTAGTGGGACTTGAGCGTATGACTAGAACTTGTAGATTTCTTTTGCAAGTCATGGTGGATTATTTGTTTCTTTTTTGTTTTTCTTTCCGCGAAGGTATTTTGCTTGAACCTTTTCTCTGTTGGGTACTTCAGTTCCCTTTCTTTTTATGTTACGAGTACGCTTATAGGGTCCAAAGTTTTCGAGCGTAATGGAACTCGGGAGATGCTTGTTGCTTGTTGCTTGACATTTGACTACTCATGGTTTGACTCTCCGTGGTTTGGTTTCTTCTAGAGATTTTGTTTTTAACTTAGACAACCTTAACGTTCCACTGAAAGACTTTGTTTTCGTTGGAATTTCTCTATGTTTTGGAACAAATCTGCTTATCGTTTCGCAATTTTTGTTGATGTGTAAACTTCTCATCAAGTCAATCTACATCTTCTCACTTGCTTAGTGGTGGACGAATTAAAATATTAATATTTCCTTTTCAGTTTTGATGTCAACAGTGTTTTGGAAAGGAAGTAGATGTAACAAAAACGAGAGAAACATGCCTAAATTTCTTTTACATTACCAAGTTTGTCGCTTGCATAGGCATTTTGAATTGATTGCAAATAGTTTCACTTCATTACATATGGTGCTGGTACGAGAATCTGGGAACACACCCATCCTTCAGTTGGTCATATCTATGTGACATCTGGGTAAATACATGGGTTGTCAGGGTGTTAGGAAGTGATACAATTCCTGCTTCTTTTTGTTGTCTGTTGTTCTTCCGATTTGTGCCCAATGATCTAGAAACAATAGTCAGTCGCATTTCCTTTATGCATAATAATGGAGACTAGTTATCCCCAGGTCCACCTGGTTCTGGCAAAGGGACTCAATCTCCTATTATAAAAGATGAGTACTGCCTATGCCACCTGGCGACAGGAGACATGTTAAGAGCTGCAGTTGCTGCAAAGACCCCGCTTGGAGTAAAGGCAAAAGAAGCCATGGATAATGTAATGCTCCTTTTGGTTTTTAAGTTATTTTGATTGAAAATTTGCCTTTTTTTAAGTTTGATCAGGAAATTTTGCTTAATGTTTTTTCATTCACAAACTTGCTGTTACTTCTGTAGGGACAACTTGTATCTGATGACCTAGTTGTAGGAATAATTGATGAGGCAATTAAAAAGCCTTCATGCCAAAAAGGTTTCATCCTTGATGGCTTTCCTAGAACTGTGGTCCAAGCGCAGAAGGTGCCGACCCCTGTGACACATTGATGATCTATTTTCTAGAGTATTTTTTAATTAGATGTAGTTTTTAACTTCATGTGTGGTTACTGGATGCAGCTAGATGAGATGCTTGAAAAGCAGGGATCAAAAATTGATAAAGTACTTAACTTTGCGATTGATGATGCCATATTGGAAGAGAGAATCACTGGTCGATGGATCCATCCTTCGAGTGGTCGTACCTATCACACAAAATTTGCTCCTCCAAAGATTCCTGGAGTCGATGATGTAAGTCAATATGACATATCCTTTCTGTTGTGTAGGTGATTCCAATTTTTGGTATTTACTCTTGAAGCTTGTGTCTTAATAATTAAGCACGTGACATCTGTTGATTTGCAACATCTTGTTAGTGATGAGAATTCTCTGGATATGTATTTTTGTTTCAATATAAGTAATTCACCGTTCAAAATCAAAACCAAATTCACCATCTTTCGGCAGAGTTTCAATAATAAAAAAAGATTTCATTGGAATCTAGTTTAGTGGAGGATATAATAGCAGTTATTATGAGTTCTACAACGAGAAGTTCTCTGAAAAAATATGACATTCTAATTGTTTCCTCTTAAGTTACACATACACGAAGGACGTGATCATCCCTACTTGGGCTAAGACTCATAGTATTGACTTGCCAGTGTAATATATCTAGTAGACTTTGTGAATAAACAATTTGTGGTATTTATGTTGTTCTTTAGGCATAATGCCATACATCTTAGTCTGCCCATTCTAGGCATGTTTTACTTGTATTTGCATTTCTCAGTTATATTGATATTATTGGTTGGTCTCATGTAAGTTAATAAATATGAACATCCAAGTTTTCTTGAGCTGGATGAACATTTCCTTTCGTAGTCAATTTTTGCTTTCTTTATGCATGATCGTCCTTTTGTCTTCAAAATTTTGTTCTGCAAGTAGTGGGTTTCTTTCTTTTTTAGATTTTTTTGTAATTTTAAAAATATCAATCTAAAACGCCTTAGATTTTACAATGAGAAGTACCCAAACTTGGACAGTCTGTACTCTGCATGTAAATCTCAGATGATTATGGATTTTAACATCCATGGCTTACAACTTCTTTTATGTGATCAAAGGTCACTGGGGAACCCCTCATTCAGCGAAAAGATGATACTGCAGCTGTTCTTAAGTCAAGGCTGGAAGCTTTCCACAAGCAAACTGAACCTGTATGTTCGCTTCTGCTCTCTCTTGTAATTTTTGTAGTTGTATTGTCATTAAGATTTTTAAGTTGGAGGCAGAAGTCTTTGTGCTACATATGCTTTATGTTCCTTTTGGATTTGCTCTTATGAGGTTTTCTCTTGTTTATGTGGCCATTTGAGTGTAAATGGAGAAAATGAATATAGTCCTGGTAGAAGACTTCTTGAGGCTCTCATATGTTGATGTCTGGAACCTTAGTAAATCAGTATAAGTTCTTAAATATCCCTAGAAAGTAGTTTAAGCATTGTATGTTTGTTCCAGCGGATCTGATAGAAAGCAGTTATTTTTCATTTTATCTGATTGGTCGATGCATGATTCTTTCAGGGTGTCAATTACACAGAAAAATATAAAAATGTGACATCATTTTCTTCTCAAAAAGAGATGTTGTCAGTTAACCAAGCTAATGGATTTCTCAGCTAACTCAGCGAACCTGCAAAACATCACTAAAATTAATTTAGATTAGACATCTCAGGAAGCCACATAACCTTACGGAGTTTGTAGAACAGAAAAGAATCTCTATGAATGCTATTTTAGCACAGGTACTATTTGTGCACTGGGTATTTCGAGATGAAGTGAATGTTCAATAATGAGTGAGCTTCGAAAGTTTAAGTCAAATATGCATTGTCTTGAGAAAGTCAATCATACTATTGATGAATGAAAGAAGAGTGGAAGCAATGGCTCATTTAAAGGATCAAGTTTTAGTGGGACAGTCAACTTTGATCTCAACCTCAGATTAAATTTGAAAAGTTAAGCACTCTCAAACATATTGAATCCTGCAAGTATTTTATCTTCTTTAGGTGGAAACCCTGCAGTGTTTACTTATTGCCACTGGCAGCATCTATATATACAGGTAATAGTTCCTGTTATGTAGCATGGTGTGCACTTGAGATGTTTAGCTGTTTACTAAGTGTTAATTTTCCATTGTCAGAAGTGCTTGTTTCCTCATGCCCTGTTTCATGCCCCACTTCATGTCTATTCTGTGCCCCCATTTTTTTCCCCGTATTATTCCCATTTGGTGCCCGTTTGATGCCCAATTTGATGCCCAATTTGATGCCCGTTTGATGCCCAATTTGATGCCCGTTTGATGCCCCATTTGATGCCCTGTTTGATGTCCCTTCTTTTGTCTTTCCCTTCTTGAATCTGTTATTCCCTAAATAGTGGTTTATATCTTATTACAAGTTAAGATTCTGCAAGAGTTGCAAACTGCCGGTGCAGGAGAGGTGGAGAGCGATGAGCGGAGAGGCGGAGAGGAGAGGGGAGCGGCTAGTACCTTACGACCACCAGCCGGCCAGAGAAGGAGAAAAGAAGACGCGTTGTATCCCGCCGGCTGCCTCGGAAGCGCAGAGGAAAGGAAAGCAGGCTGCGATGGCTACAGAAGAGAAGGAGGAAGCTGATGAAGATGGTTGGATCGTCGTAGAGAAGAAGAAGAACCGGACTACGGGTCTTTTAATGTCGAAACTCTTTCGGTTCGACGATTCCATAGTCAAGTTTGAAGATTGGAAGGATAGATCAGGAGGAGAAGTGCGGACCTCCATCAAGATCACGGTGGCGAAAGGATTGAAGAAATCTTTCATCAAACTACCGCTCGCATCTCTAGAAGAATGTCTGAAGGCCTTGGGTGACTGCCTGGATAGTAGTAGGCGGGTGTCACCGCGAGCAACCATTAAAGAGGGAGAGGACTCCTTTCTTTTTACTTCTTCCCTGGGACCCAAAAGAATCTGTCGGGTCCCGCACTAGCGAAATCGGAGGATACTGGCCCGCCTACACATACCTGAGCACGCAGAGAACGGGTTTCGCTGGGACCACCTACGGGAAGTGGTCCAAGACGCACTAATGAAGAGGAGGGGATGTATAAACCCGTCACCAAGGCCAATCGGAGGAATGAACCCCACGATGAAAAGGATAGTGCCCGGTGAACAGGAGGAAGAGGGCATTGTCTTCGGCCCTGAGGTCTGGAAGAAGGGGGAACGGGATCTAGACTACGCGATGGTTTTTCTCGCCACCTTGGAGGCAGCAAGGGAAGTGAGTAACCTACTTTGTCTTCGCAACCCTCTCCCGTACCAGCCGACCATCTCGTCCTATGGGGAGGGGAGATGGATTCTTTGGGCAAGGAGTCTCGAAGAGCAAGCAACACTGACTGAGGCCTGGTCCGAGATGGGCATACTAAGGAAGCTCAAGTTGGTTGCGTGGAAGGATATAGAAGTCGACAACTCCAGGGAAGGATGGTTGGAGGTTCACGGCATACCAGTTGAACTATGGACTGAGGAGTGCTTCGCGTCCATATTCAGCAGCTACGGGAAAGTGTTACAACTCGATCAGAGAACAGCCAATAAATTGGATGTGACGGTTGCCCGAGGTAAGCTGAAGCTCTCCTTAGCGAAACCTGTGGGCGGCTGCCGCATGATTCGGGCGGGGGAAAACTCTTTCCCGATCACAGGTGTGCTGATGAACCACCAGCCGGAGTCGGAGAAGACAGTAGCGGGGAGCCCCAGCCCAAGTCTGCCAAGTCCGGAGTCAACTCGGCAGGACTCACCATCACTCGCCGAGTGGAATGACGCGGAACCTCAAAGTTCAAATTTGAATTCAAATTTGGACGGGCTCTTAATGCAAGTAGGTGTGAAGAAAAAGATTGATAAGCCAGGACGTCAGAATGGATCAGTCGTACGCCAGGCTTTAAATCACAAGGGCAAGCAGGCATCACCACCTGTCCCCAGTCACCCCCACTCGTCTACCCAAACTTCTCCACCTGGCTGCCATTCCCCGAGTTCCCCGCCCACCCCCCATTTACCCATTAGTCCCCCGGGAGCAGCCATGCAAACCCCCCTCCCTGTCCTTCGTTTTAACCCAATCTTCTCCCCTGAATTGGGTGATTTTGAGCCCCCCCCCTCAAGAAGTTTTTACTCCCTACAAACCAGCTTCACCTCCGTCGAATCAGCCCTTCCCCCCCTCGATAACTTCAGACCTTCCCTCGACCCCTACCACTTTGTCACCTTACCCCCATTGACCAATACGACCCCCGCGACCCTTGCACCATCACAAATGGCCCCACACCCACCTGAGACACATCACCCCTCGAGCCCAACTCGCAGAGGACTCGGGAGAAACGGTAGTGGATTCGCAGCCACCTGCACCCCCTGAGTCCCCCCAGCAGGAAGCTGAGTTCTTCGACCCTATATCAGACCCCCAACTACTTTCGCACCCAAAGCAGAGTCACCACCCTTCACCCTCAAACAAGATCTCCACCAAACTCACGCAGGTTGAGTGCTAGCATCCTAATCCAAGATAGTCACTCATGGACCGAGACCGCTAATGCTGCACTCATCCCAGTAACAGCGGAAACTAGTGTCCTGGTAATGGAGCTGGCCAGAGCCATGGAGAAAGGACGAGAGCCACGAATAGAGGGACGACGAGGACCAATGAGGCACAGGGGGTGTGTCATCAGGAGGGGAGCCCACAACCCGCCAACCCCCCCCCCCCCACGAAGATACTCTCTTGGAATGTAAGGGGTTTTGGCGGGCCCCAGAAACAAGCCAGCATTAGGAGCACTGTAATGCAAAGCGGTGCCGACTTAATAATTTTTCAGGAAACGAAACAGATGGAGTTGAATGAAGCCAAGGTACGAGCGGTAGTACACTTTAATAATCCCGGCTGGAAGGCGGTGGATGCAGTAGGGTCGGCAGGAGGCATCCTAATGGCGTGGAACCAGTCGACGGTAGAAGTATTGGAGGAGGAATTTGGAATTTACTGTCTGGGGGTGAGGCTACGTGACAGGGAATTAGCCAAAGAATGGTGCCTGGGAGGAGTCTATGGCCCTTGCTCAACGCAAGCCCGAAGACACTTATGGGACGAGATCGAGGATTTGCTCAGCAGGTGGTCTGGGCCCTGGCTGATTGGGGGTGACTTTAATGTCATCCACTTCCGAGATGAAAAAGCCCCTCCTGCCTCGCGCGTTACAACCAGCATGAGAGCTTTCAATGACCTTATAGACGCCTTCGAATTAGAAGAGCTCCAGACGGCTGGGAAAAAATTTACGTGGAGCAACAATCAGCAGAGGACGGTGCTATCCAAGTTGGATCGTTTCTTAGCCTCCCTAGACTGGCTCTCCTTGTACCCCGAATGTACCAAAAAAGTGGTCAATAAAATTGTCTCTGATCACTGGCCTGTGCTAATGGATAGTAAGACGGGAAAGTGGGGACGAAAACCTTTTCTGTTTGAGAACCATTGGTTGTTGAATGAGCAATTCGGGGATCATCTCAAGCAATGGTGGAGGGAATGTGATGTGAAGGGTGGCCGTGGTAGTTGGGCTGCTGAAAGGGGTGAAGACCAAGATCGTAAAGTGGGTGAAACTTGAAAGGGCCAAGGACTCCGTTCAACAGAAGCTATCAGCAATGCAAGTGGAATCCCTGGACATTCTCGAAGAAGGCCCCTCTCCATGGAGGAACGCCAGAACGACAACTCGTGACCGACTCGCTCCGAAGCATGGTTTACAGCAGAAGTCTCTACTGGAAGCAGCGCTCCCGTTACCGATGGCTGAAAGAAGGAGACGCTAATACAAAGTTCTTCCACGCCATAGCATCCTCTCGCCGCTGAGCAAATAGGATCAACTCCCTCATGATAGAAGGAGAGCTGGTCACGGACAGGACTCGAATTATAGATGCCTTAACTCAGTTCTACGAGGAGCTATACAAAGAGGGCCGGAACGCCCGCACCATGCATCAAAGGGCTGGACTTCTTCACCTTAGACCATGCCGACAGAGAGCTCTTGAACGCTCCCTTCTCGGACGCAGAAATTGAAGCAGCAACACGCAAGATGCCCCTAGACAAAGCAGTGGGCCCCGATGGTTTCAACGGCGAATTTTTTCGAGATTCTTGGGAAACCATTAAGAAGGACGTTCAACATCTCTTCCAAGATTTTTATGAGAATGGCATCTCACATAAAAGTCTTGGGGCATCGATTATTACTCTCGTCCCCAAAAAAGAAGCTGAAGAAATCAAAGATTTTCACCCGATCAGCCTCATATCCAGCCTGGACAAAGTAATTTCAAGAGCCCTGGCCACGCGGCTAAAAGCCGTATCCCCGAAGATCATCAACCTCCAACAGAATGCCTTTGTTCGTGATAGGCAAATACTTGACTCAGCCATGCTCATCCATAAAGCCATTGATCTGTTCAGAAGAGGTTCGACACCGAAGCTTATTCTACAACTGGATATGGAGAAAGCCTTTGATAGGGTAAATTGGCAATACCTGGATCTCATTTTGGACACGATGAACTTCGGTAGCAAGTGGAGATTATGGATACGCCCGGCCCTATCATCAGCTCGGTTCTCTATCTCAATCAATGGAGGTCTCTTTGGGTATTTCCCAAGCTCAAGGGGGATCCATCAAGGTGACCCCATCTCTCCGTTCCTCTTCAACATAGCAGCGGAAGGCACTGCAGCATTTTTTGAGCGGATTATTCAGCTAGGATGGCTAGTCAATCCCATGCCAGACGGACTCCCCCTGGTGCAATTTGCTGACGACACCATGGTGTTCTGTGAAGGCTCAATGCAACAAGTTGCACGGCTCAAGGCGGCGCTACACCTCCTGGAGGCATCTTCTGGTCAGAAGATAAACTGGGCAAAATCAAAAGTGTATGGGGTCAACACTCCAGACGCGCTGCTCGGCCAGGCGGCAGAGCATCTGGGATGCAATATTGGCCGAACACCTTCAAAGCATCTTGGCCTCCCTCTCTTTGAAGGAAAAGGGGGTGTAGCGCTATGAGACCCCGTCATGGAGTGACTCCGAACCAGACTCTCAACATGGAAAGGTAGAAATCTCTCCAAAGCAGGCAGATTGGTCCTCATCAAATCTTGTCTGTTCGGCATCCCCACTTTCCTTCTATCCTTCATCCATTGCCCGGCTTCGGTCGCAAGTGACATGGAGTCTCTTATGAAAAGATTCTATGGAGAAGAATGAGCGACAAGTTTAAATTCCACTTAGTAAGCTGGGAGGAACTATGTAAACCAAAGAGGGCAGGAGGCCTTGGGATGCGTCGCGTGAAGCAGTTCAACTAGGCGCTCCTCATGAAGTGGTGCTGGCGAATCAACCAGGACCCCAATGTCCCGTGGGTCAAGATGATGAGATACAAGCTGAATGTGCAGCAGGAGGAATGGGTCCTCAACTCTCAGACAAGTCGTCGACTGTCGCCCATTTGGAGGTCAGTGAATAAACTCTTTCACCTATTCAGTGCAAACATCATGTTCCTGCCTGGAAGGGGCTCCCGCACCAAATTTTGGAGCGCGCACTGGATCGGGGGAGGTCCGCTGAAGGAGGAATTCCATGCGCTATTCCAGGTTGCCCTCAATTAGAATGCATCGGTGGAGCAAGTGATCGAAGGAGGCTCAGGAAGGACAATTAACTGGAGTCAAGTATTCCGCCGTGAGCTTCGCGGGGAGGAGTTAACTCAACTGGAAGCCCTGGACAACCGTATCTTGAGCTCCTTTCTATGCAAATGAAGATGAGTTAGTTTGGCGCCCTTCCTCAGATGGCTCATTCTCAGTTAAATCTGCATACCGAAGGCTGCTGAATTTGGAGCAATCCCACGTGCACCCAGCGGCAGCAGCATGGGGGATGCCGGTCCCCCCAACAGCCCGCTTCTTCCTCTGGACTGCTTTGAGAGCTAAAATCCTAACCAGAGATGCACTAGTAAGAAGAGGGATGACTGTCCCCTCAACTCTTTGCCCACTATGCCTTACAGAAGAGGAAGAGGTGAATCACCTCCTCATCCATTGCCCTTTCTCATGGAATGTCTGGATGGCGGTAGCTAGACTTTTTGGAAGCAGCTTATGCCTCCCAGCGACACTGGCAGATCTGTTAATGCAGTGGAAAGCTGTAGCTAGGGGAAGGAAAGGAAAAATCATGTGCTCCACAACGGTGTTAGCGGTAGTTTGGAATATATGGACTGAAAGGAACTTTAGAATATTCAAACGGAAGGAGAGGAGATGGGAAGCGGTGATACAATGTGTGTGCAACAAATCTATTGAGTGGCTTTTAGCTACAAAAGAATTCCAAGGCGTGAGTGGGGAAAGTTTAAGGGCAAAATGGCTTGAGAAAGCAGATCTGAATGGGGAGGGCAGAAGTGTAATTCAAGCATCCTGGAAGCCGCCCCCTCCCTCCATAATTAAGCTCAACACCGACGGAGCTTCATGGGGCAACCCGGCTCCATCCGGATATGGGGGCTTATTTAGGGACTCTGAGGGCAACATCTTGTTGTCTTATAAAGGTCCCATAAACCATGCTGACTCGACAGAAGCTGAAGTTGAAGGGGTGCTCCAAGGATTGCGAATAGCTAAATCGCGCTTCCCAGGTAGACTATGGGTGGAGTGCGACTCTAGCAACACCATTAAATGGTGCATGAAGGCAGCCTCGGTACCCTAGAGATTAGCCCCAAAATTAAGAGAAATATGGGACCTCTCAGAATCTGTAGTTGGTTGGAGTCACACGTCCAGGTCGGCAAACGCAGCTGCATATGCTCTAGCTCGGGCAGGAGTCTTACTTCAAGTCATGGAAATTTTATACCCACCATAGCAAGGACGATGATGTCAATTCTGTAATGCATTATGCTTCTTTGCATTGTACTCTACAATTTCTGAATTAATATAATCATCGCTTTCCTAAAAAAAAAAAGAGTTGCAAACTGCCTTTTACTCCCTGTCCTTGTGGAAGACCTTTTCTGCTGAGGGCAAAGCCCCCTACATATAACAGCTGGATGAGTTCATTTGTGAAGATAAAGAATGGGACAGAATTGTCAGATTGATTGACCCATGACGCAGATGGAAGTGAGATAAAAAAGGTGTTCCTTTGAAAAGTCCTTCCTCAAGTTTCTCGTGCTTTTTCTCCTTTTTTTTATTGTTCATGAGCACACTTATTCAATTCCACACATCGGAAATATTGCTCAAAATTGATATTTGCTGGTTGCATCTGCATTGACTAAGAAAGTGAAGACATTAGTTAGATTTTTTTGCTCTCATACTGTTTTCCCCAAATGGGCAGAAGGAGGTTTTGTTGTGTGACTAATGCCTAACATAACAAATGTTGTTAAATGTGAACTGGTCATGGATGTGGCGAAGTGAGTGGGCGTGGTTGCATCAGTGATGGTGCTAAAAGAGAGGGAGGTTTCTCCCTTTCCCTCCCACTTCTATGCAATGACAAGGAGATCCTGAGCTGGGATGCTGGAGGATCCCTCTCCCATAACTGCAGTGAATAGGGGATGAGAGGGTCACTAATTCCCTTACCTGTTTCCCCAGTTAATTTGGTCAGATCTGCTGTGTTTTGACTCATTATGAGTATCCATGTTTATGAGCCAGATGAGAAAAATGATCAAATTGAACCTTTTGTTTCTCCTCTGATCAAAGTAAATACCACTGATCAAACACTGCTAGCTTCAACTGGTAGTAGCAATAAAGTGGAACAGTTCTGTGAAGTTGTAAAAATAATTAGAAAATGCATGTCTTTGTGCTAGTATTGAGTGGTATACAATGTCATTGTTGTATATATTATATTGGAGAGCCTACTTGTTACTTTATTTTATTTTTTGGGTGACGAAGCCTTGTTGTTGCTTTCATGGCTTTTGTTCTTTAATTCTCTTCTCAAGGCATGAGCTTAAAGATTCTTCGAAGCACCTTTTGCCAGCTGCATTTTTTCCTCTGTTCACCGTTTCTTAATTTGGTTTCATTTCCATTTAAATAATGATGTTGTATTTCGTTTTATTGAACAGCTTATCTATTTGCATTTGCAGGTGGTTGATTACTATTCCAAGAAGGGGGTTGTTGCAGACCTCCAAGCAGAAAAACCTCCAAAGGAGGTTACAGCCGACGTTCAGAAAGTGCTTTCTTCATGATATTTGGCTGCTCTGTCATTTGTATGAGCTCGAAATTTTGTTACAATCTTTAGGTTACATCAATCCGGTACATGCAGCTACATTAATCTCTCTTTTTTTGTTATAACTGTTCCTGTTCTGCTGAATTATATGCTGAGTTATGAGGCCGCGAGGGGTAACTAACTTCTTCCAAAATAAAATTTTCTGCTGTTGTGAGTCCAGCATATTGTTGGTCTCTCTTGAGGTTACTGTTTCTTTCATGTCCGGGTGAGAACCAGTGAGAACCATCTGCATTCATGTCCTTGAGCCGTGAGCATCAGTGTTTTCTCCCCATCGATCATCTTTTCCTACTCCGTCTTAGCAGTGTCCAGCCGAACGTTCGACCCAATTCTGTATTAAGTAAGAAAGGAAATAACGCAGGAGAGTGTAAGATTAAGCAAATGAAGGAGAGAAGCAAGTATTGGGCAAAACAGAAATGTGCATTCCAACAAAAATGTTTCACTGCGTTCTTAACGTTCATAGTTCACAGTCCACATTTATGTAAGTTTTAAAGGGCAGCCTTGGCGCAGTAGTCGCTCCGTCTAAAGACTAAAAGTAAGCGACAATATCCTTTGCCTCTTTAACCTGGTTTGTTTTTCTTGTACTAAATGAATTTTACACAGGTAATCATCCTTTTAATGAGGAAATCAGAGAGAATCGTGTTTTAAAACTGGACCTAACTGGCGTTTCTTTCACTCTAATTAGGAACAATTACTCTACCTACAAAAAATAATAAACATATACAAATTATAAGGTATAATATTCATATTTGGTTGAATCATTAGTCGAACCCGGTCTTAGGGTAACTATTTGTACAACAAATGGTCGATCCTGTTTTAAACTGAGGAAGAAGAATCGGATTGGCTATAAAAGCTACGTGAACAGGTTTCAGAATGGCCATACACAGTCAAAATGAAAGTATTCAAGGGGAAGCTTGTACTTTTAATGGAGTCACCTGTATTATTGCTATACAATGCCTTTACTTTAGACCTTTTTACATTTCGAGTAACCCACTTGCCTGCATATTTGCTTTGTTCGGGAGAGAGGAAGCACCACTGAGTCAACTGACACGAAGACCCCAGCTTTGAAGGCGCCATTAAAGAACCTGTTGTTCAAAAAATCCTCCTCTCCTCTGCGTCACAAAGCCTCGGAGGGAACGGAAGACAGGCCTCTCTTCTTCACCTCAGGAGGCCCCTCTTGATATGGCTAAGCTAAAAGCAAGGCCCTTTCTCCCATTTATCTCCCTCATCTCCCTGCTTCTCCTCTTCTTCTTCGTCTTTCCATTCCCTACATCTCCGTTTCAGTCCCGCCGGAGTTCCTTCACCGTCCCCCCCAACTCCTTTCCTACGGCACCCAGAATCGCCTACTTCATCACGGGGTCAGTCGGAGACAAAGATCGCATTCTGCGCCTTCTTTTCGCCGTTTACCACCCGAGAAACCGTTACCTGTTGCACCTGGACGCGCGGGCTTCGCAGCAGGAAAGGGAAGACCTTGCGGCCGACGTCGGATCCGTGTACGTGTTTAAGGCTGTGGGGAATGTTGATGTGATTGGGAGCGGCGATACTGTCAACTACGGTGGATCCACGCCTATTGCTTCTTTGCTTCATGGCGCGGCAATTTTGCTGAAGCTCTGGGGGGATTGGGACTGGTTCGTAAATCTCGGAGCTGGGGATTATCCTCTGATTACTCAAGACGGTATACAGCTCAGTTTTTTTTTTTTTTATCCCCTTCTTTCAGTTCATTCATTCCCAGTTTTTCTCTTCCATCAACACAAGACTTCTGTTTGAGATGTGGGTCATTTTCCTTTCTGTCTCGTACAGATTTTCTCCATATACTGTCTTTCCTTCCCAGGGAGTTCAACTTCATCGACCACACCAGCAAAATCGGTTGGAAAGAGTAAGTCCCCTTTTTTCGATATCGTCGCCTATTACTCTACAAGATTCACACAATCACATTTTGCTTCAAAGTTTTCATTTTATAATCGTCATTCTCAGGTATCAGAGAGTAAAATCTATCGTTGTTGATCCTGGGATTTACCTCGCCTCTTTAAGGGGTCGCATGTTTGTTGGCAGCAGAACGCGCCCACTGCCTGCTGCCTACAAGTTCTTCACGGGTACATCTTATTTGAAACTCGTGAAATCAATTAAAAGTCGTGTCTAGTGATTTTGTTCTTGCTTCCATTGTTTGTAGTTATCAGTGCTAAATAAACAGTCCCGCTTGCAACTGCTTGTCTTTTTCGTTTTGTCAATTTCTGCCGAGTAATCGTCTTTGTTTGGTCTTGCTGCAACTGCTGCTTTCAGACAATGACTTCTACTAGCTCGAAACAGAGCAGCAGTTGCAGTGAGAACTCTTTTAACTCTGCTTTTGCTTTGTAAACTTTCACTCTTTAACAGCTGATTCAAAAGCTCGAAACTGTCACTCTTTATAGGCTCGCCTTTCGTGATTCTGAATCGGAAGCTCATCGATTTCTCTGTTCTGGGGTATGACAACCTTCCTAGAACACTACTCCTCTACTTCGCAAACGTCCAGGCCTCTCACCAGGGTTACTTCCAAACGCTAGCCTGCAACTCCAGACAGTTCCGTACCGCAGTGATCAACTCCAACCTTCGGTTTGAAGTATGGGATAACCCCCCACAGTTAGAGCCCCGGAATCTCAAACTCTCCGATTTCAAGAGAATGGTCGCGAGTGGGGCTGCATTTGCAGGGAGCTTTCAACCAAATGACCCTGCTTTGGATAAGATCGATAAGACAATTTTGCACCGGCGATGGGGGAGATTGGCACCGGCGGGTTGGTGTGTCGGAAGCGACCCTTGTGAGCAATTGGGCGAACTGGATGTGATTCGACCGGGTCGTGGTGCCAAGAGATTTGAGAAGCATTTGCTGAAGTTACTGGCAACTCACAACTCTCGATCGAATGTCTGTGCGTTCCGATGAGGACATGGGTACTGAACTTCTATGTATTTTTCTTCGTAATTTGTACATGTGGAAACCACGGAAAGAAAATTACAGGAGCGGAAAACACAAAGTTGTCTTTCTTTTTTTCTCGGTACGAACTCAAATTGTTCCATACGAATTGAATGCAAGTCGATCAAATGGATCGAAAGATCATTGTCTGCTCATATAGTCATATGCCTTCTATTGGTGACTTGATCAATCGACAAATTTGGGCGCGTTATAAGATCCAGGTGGCTGTCTATGAAGAAATCCAAGTAATTCAGTAATAAATTAGGATACCCTTCCAGGTGTAAACTACCAAGGTCGACAAAAATTTTTGCTTGAGCTTATCACTATTTCACAGAGTACTCTGTCGTCGTCCCCAGGTCATGTCAATCGAAGACGACGAGCTTCGCGAGCAGATGAAGCCTATCGTTTCTCCTCTTGCAATATCATTTCACTCGGCTAAAAGAGATGAAGGGCTTAGGCAATTTATGTGGCTATTACCGTACGACCAATTGGTTGCTGGATAACAAATTCCATGACTGCAAAAGGCCGTTTGATGTCGATGTGAAGCTGTCGTTTTATCCAGCTCTGTTATTTCCTGTAAACTACATGTGGCGCCATGGAAACTCTTCCTTTTATCCGAATTTCTCAAGCACCGGCTCATCTATCGATGGATTGCTTTCTCCTGCGACACCCCTCTTTTCCGAACTCGCTTGCCGATTCTGGGTAAATGTTTCTCCTGGAAACTGAAAGAGCATTCTCGATCAATTCGTTGGCTAAACTCTGACGTTCTTTTTGCTTACCTGTTTTGCTACTGCGTCAGTCGTCATCGCTCGTTAGCAGCTCTCCACAGCCACCACGATCGAGGGCGGCTTTGCAGAAGAACATGGTTCAAATTTACTTGCTGGAATGCAAGGGGTGATGGATTTGGAGCAGAGGGAGGGAACGAAAACGGTTTCATTTTTGCTGGGTCCAACGAGCCAAGTATATCTTCTTTTGAGACATTAAATGCAAAAATAACGCATGAGACTGTTGATTTCTTTGTTAGCGATGCAGAGGGCGACCCTGATTGTCCTACCGAGGGTTTCTCCTCCATAGATGATGCACTCGATGCGTTGCGTCGTGGAAAGGTCAGATATTTGCTTGTGCCTTAGTTTTTTCAGTAGTTTTAGTTGTGGTCCGGTGTAGTTATTTATTTTAAGAGCAGAAAGGCCTGATAAAAAAGTTTCATTTATGAACTTGAACTAGTGGTTCTCAAAGAACCTGACTCAATGAAGAGGCAGATATACTGCGTTTTGAATCCTTATCTGAATGATAGGAATTCCCATTTCTCGTAACCTCTTTCTCTGTATTTGTGTCCTCTCAGGTCACATTTAAGACTGTAATGTTCACTCCGTTATCAGGGGTTAGAACAAATGCAAATCAATTATGAGTTGCTTGTGATAGCCATGGCCATCCTGTCTTTTCCCTTAGCTATAAGTTTACCTGTTAATCAAAATTTTTATTTCAACTATCGCTCCAGTAGTTGGGCTATTATTTTAGAGATTACCAAGAACAACTAGATGCTTTTACAGGATCTGAGATAACTTTCTAGTCCCTTTTTTTATTCACATACTCTGAGTCATTGTCTACCTTCTA
Organism: Aristolochia fimbriata; assembly: GCA_019845555.1. Classification (NCBI taxonomy): domain Eukaryota; kingdom Viridiplantae; phylum Streptophyta; class Magnoliopsida; order Piperales; family Aristolochiaceae; genus Aristolochia; species Aristolochia fimbriata. Next base: position 20,410,662 of record CM034079.1, read on the forward strand.
GTTTGTGATTGCCGTAGATGATGAAAATGGTGAAGTTGAAGGGAACATTATTATGGCAGCCTGCTTTGCAACACCTCAAGCTATGGTCTTTATGATTAAGCACGGTTCTGGGATTGTCTCGGTAGGCATAAAAGAAGAAGATCTTCAGAGACTACAGATTCCTATGATGTCCTCTGATAGTGAAACAGAGACTATCTCTTCTGCAGCCTTCACAATGACAGTGGTATGTGTATTTTTCTTACTTTATACATTTATTTTACCTTTTAAGTATTTATGGATCAGAAAACAACTAATTTTGTGGGTCTACTTAGGATGCTAAAATTGGGGTCTCTACGGGGGTTTCCGCGGCAGACAGAGCAAAGACAATTCTGGCCCTTGCATCTCATGATTCTCAGCCTCAGGATTTTAAAAGACCTGGCCATGTGTTCCCCCTTAAATACAGAAATGGAGGTGTCCTACGAAGAGCTGGCCATACGGAAGCCTCAGTGGATTTGGTTTCACTTGCTGGCTTAAGGCCTGTGTCTGTTCTTTCTGCTGTTGTTAATACCGAGGATGGTTCTATGGCCTCCTTGACTCAACTAAGAGAGATGAGTGTTCAGTACCAATTTCCTATTGTATCAATAACTGATCTGATAAGGTAAACTTTTTAATCACTAGATTGCTCTCTTATTTTCAAAACTGTACCCTACAGGAAATGGTTATGTTGTTTATCTCCTCTAGGCTCTTCCATTAGTAAAGCACGTATTAGCTTAAAAGCACTTGAAAATTTTATATGTCATATGATTGTTACATCTCATGTGCTGAGATTTGGAGAATGGAAGAGCAATTTGTATCTAATGAAGGAAACTTTAATCAGAAAACTATTCTAATCTGCTTGCTCTGCTCTTGGTGTGGTTACAGATAGTTTACTTGAACAAATAAAGAGTTCCCATGATTCATCTCTTTCAGGTATAGAAGGAAGAGAGAAAAACTGGTAGATAGAGTGGCAGTCTCACGTCTTCCCACTAAATGGGGTCTATTTCAAGCTTGCTCTTACCTTTCAAAATTGGATGGATTGGAGCATATAGCTCTTGTGAAGGTGAGGATGAATTTCAGTTTAGATTTCTGCTAGAACCAAAAGAGTGAGGTGGGAAACAATGGCACAGTGACCTGTATTGTATAGATTTTATCTAGTGAGTTCAGAGTGTTTTTAAATTTGTAGCCGTTTTAAAATAAAACATCTTGAGGATGAGATGCTTAGCCTTCTTATTGGTTCAAAATTGGCAGGGGGAAATAGGAAATGGCCAAGATGTTTTAGTAAGGGTGCACTCAGAATGTCTCACTGGGGATATATTTGGATCTGCTCGTTGTGATTGTGGTAATCAATTAGCACTTGGAATGCAACTAATTGAGCAAGCTGGTCGAGGAGTATTTGTTTACCTTCGTGGCCATGAAGGTCGAGGTATTGGCTTAGGCCATAAGCTGCGTGCTTACAATTTGCAAGATCAAGGGCATGACACAGTTGAAGCCAATTTGGAACTTGGACTAGCAGTGGATTCTCGTGAATATGGTATTGCTGCCCAGGTAAAAGTTTTCAAAGTTTCTTTAATAACTCATTGATATTTCATGACGAAGAAAGAAAGCATTAGGATAATTTGTTGTCTGGGTTTAGCATGTACATTTAGCATTATGCTCGAGCTTATTGGTGGTCCTATATAAGTATCTCATTCTGGGACCATGCTCTAAATTCTTACTTGGATCTCAAAATCGTTTTTAGGGCTGCTTCAGACACCATTAAACAGTTTCCTCTGTTAACGGTCATAAATCTGTCAGCTGAATCATAGTGTCAAATAACCACTCTGAATCTTCCATTACTGCAAGTTGAAAAGGGCGTTTGCAGCAGTGCAATTCACTAATGGTGATATAGAGTAGCTACAAATTATTGAGTCTGAACAACTATCATGCTAATTTGGATCTGTGCGCTTTTTCTCATAGATTTTGAGAGACATCGGGGTGAGAACCATGCGTCTGATGACAAACAATCCTGCAAAGTTCACTGGTTTGAAAGGTTATGGCTTGGCTGTTGTTGGGCGTGTGCCTGTCTTTACTCCGATCACTAAGGAAAACCAGAGATACTTGGAAACTAAAAGGACAAAGATGGGACATGTATACGGTTCAGATCTGCCTGGCTCCACTGCCGAATTATTTAACCACATTGCCTGGAAGGAAAACCAACCAGAGCAATTGGACAGGGACTAAAACCAGTCAATTCCGGCCTCAAGAGGCCATTAACTTGGTACGTCTTTTCTACAGGAAGAAACATTGATTGTAGCCAAACCCCATCGGACATGGAAGAATATGAATCAACGGCATATCGGCAGATTTATGAGAGTGCAGAGCCAGAAGCAAACGATCGACAGTCTGCCGAATAGAATACAAGCAATAAAAGCAAAGATTTGCCCTGATATTTTTCTACACAATGAATCTTCAAGCTCAGTAATTAATAGTAAGACGGTCTAAATCTCATCGCTTTAGTTACAACTTGGAACTATTCCAGTATAAAAGCCTTTTGACGTTTAATACCAGGACCACTGAACCCAGTACAAATAAGAAAGAATAGAGAAACTACATTTTCATGAAGAAATCAAGAAGCTGCGTGCAACTGCTATCAAATATGGAATCTTTCTTGCTACCATTCCCCTCTAATCCTTCTCTAGGAACTATGTCTACCTTCATACTATCAAATACTGAATCTGCAGCGGCGGAGCCAAGAAAAAATTCTTGGGGGGGCCAAAAATTAAAAAAAAGAGATATATACCTATAATATATATGTACTCTTTCTCATTGTTCTCTCTCTAATTTGCTCTCTCTCACAGTCTCTCTAATTTGTTCCCTCTCACTCACTCTTTCTAATTTGTTCTCTCTCACTCTCTCTCTAATTTGTTCTCTCTCTAATTTGCCCTTTGCTCTGTCAATAATTTTCTCTCTCTCTCTCTCTCTCTCTCTCTCTCTCTCCCTCTCCTTTGCTCTCTCTATAATTTGTTCTCTCTCTCTCTCTCTCTCTCTCTCTCTCTCTCTCTCTCTCTCTCTCTCTCCCTCTCCTTTGCTCTCTCTATAATTTGTTCTCTCTCTCTCTCTCTCTCTCTATCTCTCTCTCTCTCTATATAATAATAATAATATGTCTCTCTCTCTAATAATAATATCTCTAATAATAATTCTATCTCTCTCTCTCTCTCTCTCTCTCATAATCTCTCTCTCTTTCTCTCTCTCTCTCTCTCTCTAATAATATCTAATAATATGTTTCATCTCTCTCTCTCTCTCTCTCTCTCTCTCTAATATTTCATCTCTCTCTCCTCTCTCTCTCTCTCATTTCATTTCTCTCTCTCTCCCCCTCTCTCTCTCTTTCTCTCTCTCTCTCTCTCTCTCTCTCTCTCATTTCATCTCTCTCTCTCTCTCTCTCTCATTTCATCTCTCTCTCTCTCTCTCTCTCTCTCATTTCATCTCTCTCTCTCTCTCTCTCTTCATGTTTTATGCCTAACCCTATATAAGGGGTGAGGAAAATGTTTGGGGGGGCCACGGCCCCTCCTTGCCCCCCCTCTCCGCCATTGTGAATTTGGAAATGTAACATCATCAGTGCATTTACAACGCCTATTCGTTCTTCTAGTTAAGATAATTGTAAACGAGTACAATGAGTGGACCGAAAAATACGCGTTCGATGTATAGTGTACAAAATAATTGAAGGGGTAATTTGGTAATTTTGAAATAAATTTGTGGGTACGACTTCTAGAATTCCTTTGATTCAATCTCCGAATAAACACTCAATGATCGACGTACGCCTTCTTCACCAACGAACGAGACGAATTTGAATTTCGCCTAAGCTTGACAAAAAATTTGGTATTCCGATTAGCCTGAAGCAATTGATTGTGAAACAGAGGCATGAATGCTTGTTGCTATCTCACTGATTTGGTGTGGTGATTTGGAATTTCTTGGATTTTGACATACGTTCTCTTGTCTCTGTGTGTCTCTGGATGTGTCTAGCCCCTGGCTTTATAGGCTCGTTGGACTCTAACTATGTAGACCAGGTATGTCGGAGCCATTGTAACCCACTTCGACCGCTTCTTTGTAACGTCTTCCTTGAGATGTGGAACTGTCTTAGACCAAGGCAAGGTTGAGCCACGTCGGATCCTTGTAGACTGACTATGTGGCTTTAATTGTCTGACGTGTCATCTCTGTAGGCTGTTGACAAGGTGATTTTGATCTCGGCTGTTGACGCACTGTGGCCTGATTGAAGTTTTGATTTTATTGATTGACCAGAGTCCATGTTTGACTTGCTGACCAGGGCCATTCGGTGCTGATTTGGACCGTAATTGTCGGTCCTCGCAAAATTCGTTCATACAGATGCCCCCTTCAAAATATACACATTAAGTGTACGATTTTGAGACTGTACACTAAGAATCTGTAAATTTTGAAGCCCAATATTATTTTTTATATTTTCTATTTTTTTGTGGGCCCATAGGTAAGTGGGCTTGGGCCTGTTATGGACTTGAGCTTACCTCGGGCTTGGACCCACTGCAGATTTCCTTAATTTGGTAGGCCGACTAGTCTCTCCTTCTTAGTGGGCTGGACCATAAGAGTTGACTCAGTGAGTGCTTGGCTGAGTCGACTGGGTGGCTTTCTGTTCACTTAGTTATAACTCAGTATTCCTAATGTGGGTGGTTGGCCTCTTATCCTTGTTTAAATTATAAATTAAAGATAACCATAATCTAGGGATGAGGATGGGTTTAGGGTTTAGGAGTATATAAATAAAGACCCTAGCCGTCTCAGTTTTCATGTTTAACACTTTTGATTTTTTCTTTTCGACCTGACTTCTGAGTTGGAAGCTTTTGTCGCTGACTTATGTGTTGGAAGTTTTTGTCGCCGACTTATCTGCTGAGGTAAAAGTTTCTCTCTTATTTTTCTTTCTACTTATATGCTCTTCTAATGGCTTTCCTTTGTATGCTTTGTTCCCTTCCTTTCTGACTACGGAGACTTCCCGAGGGGCTTCATGAGGAGGGTCAAGAGGCTCCAGTGTGGTGAAGTTTGGTTCACCATCACTGAAGGCTTGCTTTTCAGCCACCTCTTCTTCACTTTCAGTGAGCTTTAGTGCGGTGAAATTTGGTTCACCCTCTTCTAAACCTTGCTATCAGTCGTTTAACCCCGAACGCTGTTGACACGAGTCTCTGCTTTTCGTGATTGGGACGACGTATTGACTCTGATTTCTACCTTTCTTTCTTCCTTAATCGCAAAGTCTCTTGATTGCTTTGTTGACGTTCTAATTGTTGAGGTGTCGCCGTTGGGAGGAGACTGGTTCCTTCTTTGCGACATATTGTAGCACTACAGAAATTTGATTGCGGTGGCATTCAGTTGAGGAGGTCGTGCTGATTCAGTAAAACTCGGTTCGGTGAAGTTCGGTTCACCGTTTACTGAAACTTTACTTTTCAGCAGCCTCCAATTCTGATTGCCGCTGCGATTCATTGTTTTCGAGTGCTATTTTTTTTTTTTTTTTGGCTTTGGATTTGATTTTGCGCTGTAGAAGTAGTCCTTCGATTTTGAGGTGTTAGCCGCGATGTCGTCGGCAGTGCCGCCGTTCCGTCGTCGGTAGTGCGGCCGTTCCGTCGTCGGCAGTGTCGCCATTCCGTCGTCAGTAGTGTCGCCATTCCGTCGTCAGTAGTGTCGCAATTTCGTCGTCGGCAGTGTCGCCGTTCCATCGTCGGCAGTGTCGCCGTTCCATCGTTGGCAGTGTCGCTGCCCCGTCGTCGTCGTCGGCGACATGATTGGTGTAAATGATGCTTCGTAGTCGGCGGCGTCGTCGCAATCGACGTCGTCGACGCTGGAAAAGGGGGCGGAGGTGGAGTGGCTGTGTGAAGCGTCGCCGCTTCGCCTTGCTGAAGCGCCGCCCCTTTGCTTCGCTGAAACGAGGCGAAGAGATGAGCTACTGAGCCTCGCCCTTGCGAGGCTCCGGCTTGTTGGGTCGAAATTCCTGATCCTCGGGGTCCGGTTATGGAGTCCGGTTAGGCCTTCGGTTCGGGAAGCCGGATTTTAGGGTTCCGAATACGAGACCCGGATGATGGGGTCCTGCTTACCAGACTTTAGGGTTTCGAGTACGAGGTCCGGATTCTGCGGTTTCCCGTGTCAGATTTTTAGGGTCCGAATAACGGACCTGCTTCCTTCGTCTTCTTCATTGTGAAACCCTAATTTTACGATGTCGATTTTGGTGGCGTTTCCCGTCGGGGTGATCGACGGAGAGTGCAAACGTCTTCGCTTTAGCCTTCTTGTTCTTGTTGTCGGTAGGGATGGCAACGGGTACGGGTTAGCGGGGAACCCGCCCCGACCCGACCCGCTTAAAGCGGGTTCGGGTTTATGTTTTTACCCCGCGGGTCGGGTTCGGTTTTGGGAGCAGAACCCGTCCACGGGTTCGGGCGGGGGGCGGTTTAAGCCCCAAAACCCGACCCGACCAGCTTAATTCTTATATAAAAAAAAAAAAAGTTTTAGAGGGTATTTAAATAATACAAAGTAAAATCCTACTTTATTACGTTCTCCCCTTATGTTTGACAATATGTTTAAGTATTTATATATTTATATTATTTATTTTAGATTTTTTTTATATTTTTAAAATTTTAATATTAAACATATCGGGTCGGGTCGGTACCAGGGGCGGGTGGGTTTTTTGGTTCGGGTTCGGGGTTTTTTTGTCCGGGGGGGACGGGTTTAGAAATCAAACCAGCAGGGCGGGTTTTCGCGGGACGGGTTTCCCTGATTTTTTGGGGGGCGGGGATGGGTTTCCAAAAACCCGCCCCGCCCCACCCCATTGCCATCCCTAGTTGTCGGCTGTGACTTTGGTTTCCGCGGCCTTTGGTGGCTAGGGATGGCAACGGGTACGGGTTAGTGGGGAACCCGCCCCGACCCGACCCGCTTAAAGCGGGTTGGGGTTTATGTTTTTACCCTGTGGGTCGGGTTCGGGTTTTGGGAGCAGAACCCATCACGGGTTCGGGGCGGGGATGGGTTTCGCCCCAAAAACTCGACCTGACCCGCTTAATTCTTATATAAAAAAAAAAAGTTTTAGAGGGTATTTAAATAATACAAAGTAAAATCCTACTTTATTACGTTCTCCCCTTATGTTTGACAATATGTTTAAGTATTTATATGTTTATATTATTTATTTTAGAATTTTTTTGTATTTTTAAATTTTTTAATATTAAACATAGCGGGTTATCGGTATTCCAGCATGGGCGGGCGGGTTTTCGCAGGTTCAGGGGGGGTTTTTGCCCGCACATGGTTTTCGCGAGGGGCGGGTTTCCCGGTTTTTTGCGGGCGGGATGGGTTTCAAAACCCGCCCGCCCGCCCGTTACATCCCTATTGGTGGCGCCGCTGCGGTGTCATCTCCGTGCTTGCCCGGTGGCGGCGCGCGTCATCCTCGCGATTCTTTGGCGGTGCCTCCGTGGTTCTCATCGGCTGACAAGGTGATGCCTCCACACTTTCCTGGTGGCGCCGTCGGGCGGTGCCATTCCATAATAGGGTGTGAAATACCCTAAGTTCCTCTGGAAAGTTGGGTAGAGTCGGGTTTGTGACTCGGGCCGTGACTCGGGTTGTGACTCAGGTCGACTCAAATTTTTTGATTTTTTTTTTTAAATTTTCAATTGGAATTTAAAACAACTTAATCAAAGATTACCCCTTCAATTTAGTAACTTGACCTGAATTGAGTAATTTGAACTTTAACTTCTCCAAATCAGGCCTTTGATTAGGCATGTACCTCATCACCCACGGGCCTTAACAGGCATGGACCTCGTCACCCACAGGCCTTAGCAGGCATGGACCTCGTCACCCATCGGGCCTTAACAGGCATGGACCTCGCCACCCATTGGGCCTTAACAGGCATGAACCTTGCCACCCATCGGGCCTTAACAGGCATGGACCTCGCCACCTATCACCTCGACTTAGCCAACTTAACTTAGCCTTAATTAAGGCTTAGCCAACTTAACTTAGCCTTAATTAAGACTTAGCCAACTTAGTCTTAATTAAGATTTAGCCAACTTAGTCTTAATTAAGATTTAGCCAACTTACTTAGCCTTAATTAGAACTTAGCCAACTTAGCCTTAATTAAGAATTAAGACTTAGCCAACTTAGCCTTAATTGATCCCGTTAGGCACCTCGACTTTGATTTAGGCTTCTCCAGTAGGCAGGCACTTAGTTCCCCAAAGAGGCGTGCACTTAGTTCCCCAAGAGGGGCGTGCACTTAGTTCCCCAAGAGGGCGTGCACTTAGTTCCCCAAAGAGGGCGTGCACTTAGTTCCCCGGTGGCGTGCACTTAGTTCCCCAGTAGGCAGGCACTTAGTTCCCCAGTAGGTAGGCTTCTTCGACTTAACAAATTCCTGAAATTACTGGCGCGGTCACGTCGTTACTATGTCTTAAATTGGCACGGTCGCGCCACTCTGGTAGAACTTCCTGCACTTACCAAATTTCTGAAATTACTGGCGCGTTCGCGCCATTACTGTGTTTTAAATTGGCGCGGGCGCGCCACTCTGACAGAACTTCTTGCTCTTTCCAAATTCCGGAAATTACTGGCACGGTCGCACCATTACTGTGTTTTAAATTGGCGCGGTCGCGCCACTCAGGCAGAACTTCCTGCCCTAGACTTCTTTTCTGATTTTTTTTTTTTCGATTCTTCTTTTCTGACTCAGAGTGTTTGAATTTTGAATTTTTTTTTTTATTCTTCTTTTCTGATTCAGAGTCTTTGAATTTTGAATATGGAATTTGAATTTGAAATTTGAAATTTGAAATTAACCTGACCTTTGAGTTTTGGTTTGAGATGGCTGCTCCTTCAGTGATTTTGACCAATGGATTGTGTGCCTTTGACCACGTCGTGACCGTTGGCGGGGAGTCAGTTTTGACTCTGGCTCTCTACATGGAAGGCGATGCTTCTCGCCTAACATATTGCCCTAGCGGGGAATCAATTTTTGGGGGCCATGCTGTGAAACCTCCATCATCCCTCGTGGACCGCTCACTTCCTTACGGGTCTTTGAGTAGGCCTTTGGCTACCGGTGATTGTGTCTTCTTCCTTCCTTGTCCTGACTCTTCCGAGAACGAGGATGTAGCCGCTGGACCAGAGACTTTTGCGCTTCAGAGTGCTTTACGCTTAGCGAACCAGCCTCCTCTACCACACACCTTTGAGGATCAGCTTATGGGCAGGGCAGTTGTACGGACTCTTCACGTGCCCGACAGACTTTGGATATGCCAATCCCTTTCCTTTACGAGTGGACTATTTTGCTTCTGGGTCAATGAAATCGCACTCTCTGTAGCGCGGGCGTCTACTATGGACTTTGGGCATCTATCTTTCAGTATAGTTACGATGTGTCGGTAGTTCAGGCTTTTCTTGACGCATTGAGTCCAGAGACTAACACGTTAGTTACGTGCCAAGGCGAACTCTCCATTACCTTGCTAGATATGGATCGGATATTCGACTTGCCTATCTCAGGGTATTTTTACGACGAGGTTTCTCCGATGGTAGCCGATTTCACGGACGTGTGGAGTTCGGCTTTACCCTACAGCTGCCAATATCAATTTTTGGCATATCACCGTCTCTATCAGAATTTGGAATCTAACACTTTGTCCACTGCTGCTTGGGTTACGTTTTGGTTTCCCACGGAGAACAATGCCGTTCCAGTCCATGATCCCTGGACAGCATGGTATGCCTTTTATGGAAAAGGTGCAGCCACTCCACGGGAGCGAACGACCGTAGAACAAGACGTCTTTGACTTCCTCCACATCATGCCGGGTAAAGAAGACGAAGTCCATTTGGCGGCACTCCTCTCGGTTTGGTTGTCCCGTTTTATATTTCGTTCAACTGGAGGCGACGATCTGCGATCCACGGTCTTCAAGGTGGCGAGTTATATGGCCACTGGGGTCCGTTTTGCCTTAGCGGGTCCTACTCTGACTTGTCTTTACCGAGGTTTGGGTCAAGTGCCTGTTGGTTTGTCATCGATTGCCCAATGGCCGTACTTGTATTCCTGGCTGGCCGTCTGCTTTCACACACATGGGGAGGACCTTGAAGGAATTCGTCGTCCGGGTATGATATCATTTGGGAATCCATCCCTTCGGCGTACTTTTACCGAGGAGCAAGCTTATGACTTTCTCCAACGTCCGGTGCTGGTGTGGCATCGATACATTCTTGGCGGGAACACGATATCTTCCTTGGTGGATGAGTCGAAGTCACCGATTTCAAGGCAGGCCTATGAGAGTCTCCTCAGTGTTTGCTGCTGTTATTTGATAGCCCGTTGATCCATTCGTTTCTTCATGGAGCCGTATAATCCCACCAGGTTTGCGAGACAATTTGGGTATTGTCAGGATTTGCCCGGGGATTTGGGGGCTAAGGCCAGTCAGCGGGAGGCCACCTCTCTGTCCGAATTAGTGACTCTTTTGAAGGCAAGCCTTGTCCGTTCGTGTGGTCGACTTGATTTGCCTTTGCCAGGAGGACCGACCTGGGATCCTGGGACCACCTTTGCCTATTATACTCAGTGGAAAGAACACATGTCCCCATGATTTCAGCTAAGTTTGATCTCCCCCTTTTTTTTCTTTTCTTTCCTTCTCCTTTTTTTTTATTCTCACTCCTGTGTCCTTTCAGCAAGGTTGACTAGAGCCGACTATTTCCGTGGCTACAGATAGTGGTGGAGAAGAGGAGGATTATGACAGCGATCGGTCCCATCCGCGCCGTCGAAGGCCGAAAGGCAAGAAACAAGTTAGTGCTCCTTCGGTAAGTCGCGTCATAACTGTGACTCCTTTTGTTTTGTTGCATTTTCTAATATTTCCCTCTTAAACCTCAGGCGAATAAGAAGAGGGCCCCCCTTACTACTTTGAACGACGCTTCTGCTTCTGCATCGAAGAAAAAGGCGCGCGTGGAAGTTCTGCCTGCTTCTCTCCCTTCGCCACCGACTTTCCTTCCTCCAATTTCGGAGGCAGAGCCTTTTCACACTTCTTGTTCACCGGAGATAGATCCTCCAGTAGAAACTGTTCAAATATCGTCTTCCCAGAGGCATCCGAAGCACCTCAAGAGGAGGTGTCTCCTCCAGAAGCGATCGTCCAGACAGATTTGTTCGTCGTTGCTGCCCCCGAGGGTACTGAGGTATTGGAGACCCCTGCAGCGACTTCCCTTGAGGTTATTGAGGTTGCCCCAGACTTAACTCAGTTTGAGGCTTCGCCTATTCAAGAGGTCACTCCTCCAGCTATACAGGAAGAGGTCTTTCAGGCAGTGGTTCATGAAGAAGCTCCAGTTGTTCAAGAAGGAGCTCTAGTTGTTGAGGAAACGGTCACTTCTCTGCCGTTGGCTGCACTGCATGCTTTGACTCCCTTGGCGACTCCGTCGCAGCAGTTACTGTCTCACTTTAAGGGTATGATGCTGCAGATTTGGAAAGACCAGATAGCCCCTTGCATGCTTTCACCAGATGTAGTGCACAACTCATCTTTGGCCACTGATGCGGAGTTCGTCATTAGTAAGTTACAGGAGGTGGGTCAAGATGTGACTTGCTTACAGGGCTACACCCCGAAGCTCCAGGCTCTGAAGGAAGCAGAAAATTTGGCTGGAGAGAAGACGAGTAGGACTTCAAGGGACTCAGCAAAGAGTGACGCTTGGGAAGCCTTGGATGCACTGTCTTCCAAACTAGAAAACGCTGAAATTACTTTGAGCGAAGTGGCTGAAGATCTTTCACAGGCCGAGCTCGATCATGAAGATGCCTGTGAACACCTGGAGTTGGCTAAGGAACAGTTTGAGTCGACAAAGACTAAGGTCATGTACTTTGCAACCCAAGTCGAGCAAATTTGAGAGAGTGTGAGAGAATTAAAGGGGACCGTCCTTGAAGCTACGCAGAAGGTAGAGGAGATCATTTCCATGCCTACTCTCAGTGCAGTTGAGGAGGCAACTCTTCTGTCATTGAGGGCTGCCTTTGCGGAGTCGCAGTAGGAGATGGCGAAGGATCTTTGATTTAATTTGCTTTTTGTTGTTTTCCTTTCAATTTGATTTGCAGCCACCTTCTTTTCTTCATGTAGTTGAATGTTGAATGTAACTTGGTTTTGTACTTTGGAATAGAGATATTTATCATGGGTAAAACTTCTTAAGAAATTTACCATTTATGACTAGGAGTCTTCTTCCTTCAGGAGTGACCAACTTGTAAGCGCCGTTAGTGTAAACTTCTTGAACGACGAACGACCCTTCCCATTTAGGTGCGAATTTTCCCCCATCTCTGCTAGTGGCCATGATTAGTCTACGCACGGCTAAGACGAGATCACCCTTTTGAAAGGAGCGGCACTTAACCTTTTTATTGAAAGCACGAGTGAGACGAGCTTGATAGCATTCGACCCTTTGCTGTGCTTCCAGGCATTTTTCGTCAAGGGATTCTAATTCTTGTAGGCGAAGTCGGATATTCTCCTCTTTTGTGAGCCCTTCTCGAAGAGCGACTCTTAGAGAAAGAATTTGGATTTATAGTGGCAGCATGGCTTCAACACCGTAGACTAGCGAATAAGGGGTTGACTCTGTAGGGGTGCGGAACGTAATCCTGTATGCCCACAGTGCCTCTCCGAGCCTTTCATGCCAGTCTTTCTTGTTCCCTGCGATCGACTTCTTTAAGATTTTGCACAGTTTTATTAAAGGCTTCTACCAAGCCGTTTGCAGCAGGGTTGTATGTGGTGGACGTCCTTTGTTGGATGTCAAATTTCTCACAGAAGTTGTCCATTGTCTTCTTGCGAAACGGGTACCGTTGTCGGTCATGATGTATCTCGGAGCACCATACAGATATACGATTTGCGTTCGGATGAAGTCGACCACAGTGGCAGCTTTGACTTCTTTGTAAGCTCTTTGCTTACGCCCACTTAGAAAAGTAATCGGTAGCCGCCGGATATATCGCGATGATTTGTCTTGGCGACTTCGGGTGATTGGATCTATGATGTCCATTCCCCAGGCTTCGAATGGCCAGAAGGCCACCGTTGGATGTAACGGGCTGGGAGGCTGATGAATGTAATTAGCATGAATTTGACATGTCGTGCAATGTCGTGCTAATTCTATCGCATCCCGCAACATTGTAAGCCAGTAGTAGCCTAATTGTTTGACTTGAAGATGTAGTTTGGGACCCACTTGATGAGCTCCGCAAATTCCCCTATATGCTTCGGCCAAGATAGCTTGTCCTTCTTCTTTAGAGACACATCTGAGTAGACACTAGTACAAACCTGACTCGTGGCAACTGTCTACAAAAGTCGCCAAAGGCTAAAAAAACAGTCGCTAAAGGTGTAGCGACTAGTCCCCCGCCGCCAATAAATGGTGCCAAAAAAGTCGGTCGCTAAACTTCTTATGGCGACGGGCTAAGTCGGTCTCTATTCGTTGAAATTTTTGGCGACTGTTAAAGAGTCACCAATTCTTCTTTTATAGCGACTGGTATGTAACAGTCGCAATATTGACTTATAGTGATTATTTGACAGTCACCATTAAATACTTTTAGTGACTGTTGGACAGTCTCCAAAGCAAATATTTAGCGACTGTTTATTTTCCGTCGCCGTTTCTTTTACATTATAGTGACTGTTTGCCAGTCCCCCAAAAAAATATTTTTCGACTGTTTATTTTCAGTCGCCTTTTATTATACTTTATAGCGACTATTTGCCAGTCACAAAATAATTTATTTGGCCACTGTTTATTTTAAGTCGCCTTTTATTATGCTTTATAGCGACTGTTTGCCAGTCACAAAATAATTTATTTGGCAACTGTTTATTTTAAGTCGCTTTTTATTATGCTTTATAGCGACTGTTTGTCAGTTACAAAATAATTTATTTGGCGATTGTTTGATGGTCCTCAAAATATATATTTAGCGACTGCGTATTTGGTCTCTTTTTTCCCTGATATATGGCGACTGTCCTTCGCAGTTGGCTTTGTGAAATTATGGGCATTGGTAGACAGTCGCCATAAATATTTATTTATTTTTCTTTCATTCTATTTAATTTTTTTTTTCCTTTTCCTGTGAAAACCTAAAAAATCCACATTTATATAAAACACAAAATCCACTTTCAAATGAAACACAAATAAACATTTATATTATATATCAACCAAGTATGAATTAAAAATATGTTCATGTGCCCTTTGTGCTTAAACATCATAAAAACTCAACAATTCCTCTTATGTTCAAATACTAGATTCCTAATAGTGTCGCACCAAAATCCACCAAAGCCTCCACCAAACAGCCTCCACCGAACAGCCTCCACCAAACAACCTCTACCATACAGCCTCCACCAAACAACATCCACCGAATAGCCTCCACCAAACAGCCTCTACCAAACAACCTCCACCAAACAACCTCCACCAAACAACTTCCACCAAACAGCCTCTAGCAAACAACCTTCACCAAAATGCCTCCACCAAAATCCAATTTGCAACACCCCTAGACAAGGCAGTATAAACAATGGTAAATCAAAAAGATATGAAGATCTATTTCCAACAAAAAAAAAATGTGAAGATAAAATAAAAAAATGTAGTAAACACTTAGACATAAACTATAGCAACAGAGTAAGAGGTTAATGTACAAACAATTATGAAATCTAAGAAGCTACCTAAAAGAATATTCTCCTATTTACTGAAGCTTAATCAAACAATTTACTTGTCATCTCAACCAGAATTTAATTATTGATAAATTAAAATGTGTTTTTTGTAATTTTTTTATACAAGTTGAAGAAAATTTTCATCAATTATAATTCAAAGTTATTATGCTAACCAATGTTTTAAAATCGAACTGGCCATCCAACTGGCAGTATGCCTGGTTTTGGTCGAACCCAGTAAGCCCGGGTTGGACAGTTGGATACTATATCATACTTGTATATATATAATATATTTAATATTTCAATACTAATAAAAAAAAAATGTTGGTTCTTGGGAACTAAGCCAAGTTAGTAAGAATCGGACTGGCCTTTGATTTTGGTTCAACCTAGCTGGACTTGATGGTTTAGTTCGGTTTTTAAAACTTTCAAACATTTAAATGCTCATTAAGTTTTAGTAATGGAACAATATTGATTAATTAAACAACAAATCACATTTGGTAAATAAAACTTGCAAATAAAATTTAGTTAACATATTATAATTAATCACCTGCTAATTGAAAATCAACAAATACATGCATTGGATTGGTGGTATTTGTGCGTACATACATTTATATGAAACTCAAAATCCACATTTCCCTAAAACGCAATCCACATTTATTTGAAACCAAGTATGAGTTTTACAATATGTACGTGTGCCAACAACGCCTCCACCAAAAAGACTACACCAAACAGCTTCCACCAAAAACCCTCCACCAAAATGCCTCCACCAAAAACCCTCCACCAAAATGCCTCCACAACAATAAAAAATATCTAACCATTCAGAATAACCAATCGAAAATCAGCCATTGGCTTCCCTCTTTCTACCATCTCTTTGGAAATTCTGGAGGCTTTCCAAGGTCTCAAGTCTTCCTGAACAAGATTAACGGACGATTTTGCTTCATCAGATAGACTACACAAACGCAGGCGAGCAATACTGTATTTGAAGTTGGATCAGTAAAAGAAGCCCAATACTTTGTCCCTTCTATGGAAGCCAAATCCAATAAAAATGCAGCTTGGTCCAATAAAATGCAGCAACTTATCTGATGATTCCCGAAAGTTTCTGGTATGCTGCAAGAAGTTTTTTCGAGTTACATCTTTGTGATTCTTACTAAGCAGTTGTAGAAATGCAGCAGATGAAGAAGAGCTGAAACTATATACCTGTGAAGTTGTAAGAAGATGGTATGAAATAGTAAGGTCCAAATTCCCATAGGGCCTGAGTGGGAGCCAAAGTGTAAGATACAAATAATCAGAAACCTCAAGAAACTGAACAGTTGGCAGCATTACAGGAATTGGGTTTTCATTAAAACTTACAACAGAGTGTTGTTGTACGCAGAACTTAGAGAAGAGATGTTATTGAATTGCAAATCAACAAGCTCAAGATTGCTACTGATGCTATTTCCCATGTCAAGAGTGCCATTAAATGAATTGTTTCCCAATTTCCTGTTACAGACCCAACATTACTCTGGATTACAGTGCCTTTTTTACTTTTGAATAGCAGTAGAGAGTTTGTGAGCTTACACTAGTTGTAGCTGTGGAGCACTGAAGAGGTCTTCTGGAATGGGTCCAGTAAAACTTCCACCTTCCAAGACTCTGTACGAACCAACAGTTTTATAGAATCTCAGATAAGACTCCACAACTGAAAAGGGTGCTTCAACTTTTTTAAGTACAAAATCTTCCTAAAAGATTAACTCACAGAGCAGTGAGAGATCTTAGATTTGAGAACCAGGTGGGAGCCTCTGATGAGTCGAAAGAGTTGTTGCTCATGTCCCTTAAAAGAAGTCAATGCCAATCATTGAGTTAATGAGATACAAGAGAGTCTCAGACCTTTCATTCAAAGTTCAATATCCGTGCAGTGTGTGCCTCAGAAATAATTGAAACAACTTGTAAGTTGAGCCCTCCAAACTTACACATAATAAAGGGAATCCATCCCAGTGAGATCCGGTACTGGTCCTCATAGTCAGTAAACTCACTTCAGAAACCACAGCATTTGAACTTGCCATTCAAGAACACCCACTTACAATTCATTCATCTGGGTATGGTAGTTGAGGCTGGGAGCAGGTCCAGTAAGTAAATTGTTATTGAGCCGACTGTTGCAAACAAGAAATAAATCTTAAGAGTACGCAACTCAGCAACAAAGGAGAGAAAAGAGGATTAGAGAAATTTTGAGTAGAATGGAATGCTACTAACAGAACACTCAGAGTTTTAACTTGTCCAAGTGTGGGTGGAATTGTTCCAGTGAGCTGATTATCACCAAGTAATCTAGCAGAAGTGGAAATTGACAAAAGAAATTAGGGCCCATAGACGAATGAAAGAGAATGAAGTCAGAAACAATGTTAATTGGTTGTTGCCAGCTTACTTTGTGGGCTTGGATAAGTAATCTGTGTACTCCTGGAACGGGGCCTTAAAGAAGCGAGTCTCTATCCAAAAATCTGGTGTCCGGAAGCCGTAGGCCTTCAAGAGACACTCAAATGTGGCCTACAAACAGCATGCACCATATTATATAACACTTACATCTAATGGGAAAGGAATAAAAGAAAAACAACTTCACAAAAGAAGCAACAGTATGTTTTTAACAAACACAAAGAGCAGACCAAAATATCACACATATCAGTGGCATTCAGTATCATGGATGATATTGACAATAAGAGGTATTTGATTTTCTTGAAAAGATAGAAAGCCAATACTAATCTTAAGTTTAATTTTTATTTTCAAGGTAGCTGAGAAGCATAAGTAACAATAAAAATAGTATCATGAGGATAGAAATGTAAAATGACTAGCTCAAGTAACTGACACTTTAAGGTCTAAGTCCACAGCACGAATTAAATAGATTAGACTTGCTTGTACAAGGACTATGTGTGGGTCAGATTTTACAATACCTCTTCCCAACAAAATAAAATAATTATTTGTTTATAACATCATGGCAATGGTATATAACTTAAATTTCACTGCTAAAACACAAAGAGTCCAATAAGATTTCAAGCTTACACCCCCGTATCTCAAGCAATTGCAGTTTATTATATTTGACAAAAATAACGAAAAAGGTTTCTCTTTTAACCAAGGTGCCTTTGATAGGCACCTTGGGTCTTGGTCGTTCCTTCCAGGGGATGTTCTATCAGCAGCAACCAGAGGAACGACCAAAAAGAGTTTTATGCTTGCCAGCAACAAGTCTCATGAAGAGTCACGCGTTGTAGACATTTGTTACAATTGTTCAAACTAGAACGATAAAAAACTTTATCTTTAGTTGCAAAGCATTTAACTACAATATAGTGAACTATTTCCTAACTATTCAAGATGAGCAAAAGAGAATGAGGTTATGCATATGAGAAGTCAAAGAAAAACAGATTACTCTCAACACACACACACACACACACACACACACACACACACACACACACAAAAATTAAAAATTAAATTAAAAATTTAAAAAAAATCAGCTCTCTGACCTGTACTTCGTCAAAACAGAGGACACTTGCCCCACGTTGCTTAGTTTCTCTGTCAATAAGAAATTTATCTGCCACAACAAGAAGAATATGCTGCATGTGTACCTCTCGATTATAATTCTCTTCTTCAGAAAGCCATTCTTTCACTCTGGTATCAAAAGGAAGTCTTTCTATCCAAGATGAGACAGCTGATTGAATAGATTTCCCCTCCACCTGTTCCTTCCACACTTTATGCATCTGTTCATTTATTACCAGCATGGCCTGCAGGGAAGGCAGCTAGTTTGCTGAGCTTTTGATTATAGTAGTATGAAGCATTGGAAGAACAGACTTGGACGAGCAGAACAGAGGAGAACACTGAAGAACAAAGAGAAGAGAAGAACATAACAGAAGTGAACAGTTATTAAAAAGAAATAAGAGACGACTCCTTTATTCAAAATGTGGTCCAATTTAGCTAATGAACTTAGAAGTAGCAGAAACCTCCAGCTTTGAAAGTTTTTGCTGCTTCCACCCTTTCCTCTTTCAATCCACTAAGGAACCTTGCATCCAATGAAGACTCAATGGTTGGGGCTGCAACTGATAGCTCCGCAGCTTGTTGAACTGTCCATTTTCCAGTACCCTTCATGCCTGTCTTGTCTAAGACCTTATCCACCAGATAGCCATCTCCTTGGTCATCCTTAATTGTAAAAATATCTGCTGTAATCTCAATCAAAAAGCTCAGGAGTTCTCCCTTGTTCCACTCTGAAAAAGCATTGTGCAGTTCGTCATTTGAAAGTTTACCCACTGACTTCAGAACATCATATGCCTCAGCAATTAACTGCATATCTCCATATTCAATACCATTGTGAACCACTGCTGGACGCACGCGATCGAGCTGGAAGGGGATGCAGCACGGGAAGAAACGCAACGGTCGAACGGGAAGGAAACCTACTCGCGACTGGGTTGGAAAATCGCGACTGCGAAGAACTATTCGCGACAAGGGAAATTCGACAAATTAGGAAAGTCATGTTTTAAAAACCGACCCGACCCGGCCGGTTCATATGTGTCCCTTTATCATTAGAACAAAACTCTTTAATTATATGTATATACATAATGTGTATGTATATAAATATAAATATATATAAAATAAAATTAAAAAATTTAGGTTTGAAATGATTGATCAATTAAAATGCATTATTTGTAAATTGTTTGGTAATCATATAGTTGATGAAAATTTTCCAACTATAATTCAGATTAATTAAGTTTTACCTTAAGTTTTTATTTTATTTAAATATTTAAATTATAATTAAGTTTTATTAATGGAAAATGTTGGCATTCCCTTAATCTGTTGTGATGTCACTAATCAGGGACAGTCCACTGGTCGCCAAAAATTAACATGTAATGTCTGTCCACCTGTCGGCATATTATAATGTGTACGAAGACTATTTCATCAGTCGCTAATTGTTGATAATAGGGACTGTCTATTAGTAGCCATACTTCAACATTTAGGAGACTGTTTTATCAGTCATTATCATATAATAATTGGCGACTATTTACCAAATGCATACCACTCACCAATAACCTTAAGTTATGGGGACTGTCTACCAGTCGCAATTGCATAAATTGTAACGACTGGTATCCAGTCGCCATTACTTTTTAATCTACAGTGACTGACTTGGTCAGTCGCCATAGGGGAAACCAGTCGCTATAAATTAATTTTGGCGACTCGTAGCTTTAACCCGTCGCAAATAAGCACAACCAGTCGCCATTTGTTACTTATTGGTGACTGGTTCTTCTATACCAGTACCCGAAAATAGGTTTTTTACTAGTGAGAATACCATCGTAGGATCGTCGGTACAATGTGTTATTGAACAAGCAGAATTTGGGCGTAGCTCTTCGTACATAAGCCCGAACTTTTAGTTCCTCGGGTAGTTTATTGTGCTCTAAATAGTCGAGGAATTGCTGACGCCAATCTTCTTCCTCGATTGCATAGACCGAAACCAGATTGGTTTCTTCCTCCCCTGATAGTTTTTCCAAGATAGGTACCACCCATATTTTGCATACAGGAATTCGTTCGGGCCTTGCATCGAACTGTGCTAGACTTGCGGTAATTTCTGCCAATGCGTCTACTTGGCTATTGTTGGCTCGGGGTACATGTCCTAGGGTGACATTTGGAATTTTCTTTAGTAACCTTTTGGCCTCTTTTTGATAAGGCACGAGTTCATCTTTTCTGACTTTGAAGTCCCCGATTAGCTGCTTGATCACCAGGGCCGAGTCACCGAAGATTTCTAGCCGGTTAAGGCCCATTTCGATAGCCATTCCTAAACCAAGGATTATGGCTTGGTACTTAGCCTCGTTGTTTGTGCAGTAGTGAGATAAAATGAAGGAGTAAGGCATCAGGTCGTCGTTTGGAGATATGAAATGGACGCCAGCACCTGCTCCATTTTTTCGTGTAGCGCCATCGAAATACATCCTCCATGGTGGTAGTATTTCAATGTAAAAAACTTCTTCGTCGGGTAAATTCTCACTTACTTCCCATTCTGTCGGGATGGGGTGATCGGCTAGGAAATTTGCCAGCCCTGGTCCTTTTACGGCTTTTTGTGAAATGAAATTGATTTCAAACTCAGAGAGCAACAAAGCCCATTTGGCCAACCGTTTGGAGAGCATAGGGCTGGACATGATGTATTTGAGGGGATCTGCCCGAGATATCAAGTTTGTGGAGTGTGCAAGTAGACAATGTCTCAACTTCTGGATGGCAAAAATGAGGGCGAGACACATTTTTTCAATCGGGGAATAATTGAGTTCAGCTCCGACCATCGTGCGACTTAGGTAGTACAACGAGCGTTCCTTCCCTTGGTCGTCATTTTGAGCCAGAAGGGCGCCCAATGATTTTTCTTGAGCCACAATGTACAGGAGTGGCTTTCCCGGAGCTGGAGCCATCAGCACTGGTGGCTTCATAAGATAATCCTTGATGTTTTGAAAAGCCCGTCGACAAGATTCATCCCATTCGAAGGGTGTATCCTTCTTCATGAGATGGCTGAAGGGTTGACATCTTCCTGCTAGATTTGAGATGAACCGCCATATATAAGCCAGATGCCCCTGAAGGCTTTTTAACTATGACAGATTCTTTGGTTCAACCATTTGTTGAATAGCATCAATTTTGGTCTAGTCGATTTCGATGCCCCTGTGTGTGACCACGAATCCGAGGAATTTCCCAGATGAAACTCCGAAGGCGCACTTAAGCGGGTTGATCTTTAATTGATGCCGTTGCAGGCATTCGAAGACAAATCACAGGTCTTTTAGGTGGTCGTCCCTTGATTTGGTTTTCACGACCAGATCGTCGACGTAACATTCCACAAATTTATGTAGGAAGTCATCGAATATTCTTTGCATGGCCATTTGATATGTGGCCCCTGCATTCTTCAGACCAAATGACATTACTTTATAACAGAAAATACCTTTTGGCGTGCGGAAGACCATGTTTTCCTCATCCTTTGGATCCATCCGAATTTGGTTGTAGCCGGAAGATCCATCCATAAATGACAAGGCCTCGTGCCCCGTTGTTGCATCCACCATTATTCGGCGATGGGGAGCGGGAAGTCATCTTTTGGACAAGCTTTATTCAAATCTTTGAAATCGACGCAGACTCAAATTTGTCCGTTCTTCTTCTTCGCTGGTACGATGTTGGTGATCCAGCTCGGGTATTTGATTTCATGGATGAAGTCGGCTTTGAGGAGTTTGTCGACCTCCCTCTCAATTTCTGGGACGAGTTCGGGACGAAACTGTCTTTGGGTCTGCTTTACCGATTTGACTCCGATTTTGACGGCGAGTTTGTGGATTGCAATTATTGGGTCAAGCCCAGGCATCTCAGTATACGACCAAGCAAAAACGTCTTTGTATTCACTGAGTAAAGTAACATATTCTTTTTCTTCTGTTACAGACAGTGAAGCACTCAGAAAAGTGGGCCTTGGATCTTCTTCAGTACCCAAATTTATTTTCTTCAATTGATCGATAGTTTCTTGGCCACCTTCTTCGAAGATTGCAGGTGCTTCTCCCAGCTCTTCCTCAGAAGTTGGATTGTCGCCCTCGTCAACCGAAATGTGGTGGACAACAGCTACTTCTTCTTCTTCAGCGTCTTCCTTCTTTGATGATATGTAGATTACCACAGGTGTATTGATGATTAATGGGGTGACTTCATTGCTCTCTGTCTTTGTTCTTTTTTATGAGCTTTCCCCTACTTTCCCCAACCTTTGGCTCACAGGGATTCGTGTGGGTGCTTATGTGATGGCCCCAAGTCTTTGGAAGACATTCTTTTTGGGTTGCTCCGTCGGCTTCCCCAGTATTTGAAAGACTCCTTGTTTCTTCGTTGTTGATGGAGCGATGACATTTGGTTCTGAGTTTTCCTTTTGCCCCTTTTTTTGCCAGACTTTTGTAACTTTGGGTTTAGGCTCGTTACTTGGTCTTCGGGGGACGTCTCTGTTTTCTTCTTGACTCAGTCGAACGAAGGCTGAGACTCGTGGCTCTGGGGCGCCGATTCGGTCAAAAGCTGACGTTCGAGTACCTTCTGAGGTTGGTGCCTTTCTTTTGGTTGTCACCTGATTGACATTGGCTTTGCCGAAAATCACAATAGGCTCGAATTCCTGATAGCCAAGCCCATGACGATTAGAGGGGATTGAATAACCTTGCGATTGGAGATTCTTCTAGGTTGGTGATAGATTTTGTACAATCACCACAGGTTTCTCTCGCAATTGTCTGAGGAAGAACCCAGATCTTACTTTTGCCATCATTTGGTAGGCATGGGATCAAACCCTTGTGTCCGAGTCTTAGGAAGATCGGGTAGGCCCCGCTTCTCTTCGACGATGCCCCGATTATTGAGCTTGGGCAATGGGATGGTGGCAGCCCTTTTTAAGGCTTTCAATTTTTTTGATGGTTCTTCTAGGCCACAAATAGTGAAGGGAGATTCACCTTTTTTTCTTCGTGACTGAGGCACATACCTGAGTATCGGTTCCTCTGTCTACTCATGATTAGGGTTGGCCCGCTCGTCTTTGACCGCTTTGAGAGGAGTAGCTTTACTCGAAGTGGTAGATTTTTCTTTCGAGTAAAATTTTGCGTCTACGAAAGAAGCCTTTGATTCTGTGAAAGGACATTTGTTAGCAAACACTATTTTTTCTTCTCCATCCTGATAATATTTGAAGCACTGATGAAGGGTCGAGGGCACAACTTTGTTGTGCAACCAGGGTCTTCCTAGCAGCACATTGTAAGATGTGTGTGCGTCAATCACATGGAATAGCACATGCGAAGTCATGTCCCTGATTTGCAGCTCCAATCTGATTGTGCCCAGCGCTCTTTGTCCTTCTTGGTTAAAACCTTGGATCATTAACGAACTGGCCTGGAGGTCGTTGGCCACCAACCCGACATCTTTTACAGTCTTGATGGGCAGAATATTAATAGTTGACCCACTGTCTAGAAGTATGCGGTTGATCCACCGGTCTTTGATGGATCCGGATGCGAACAGAGGTCGGTTGTGGGATCTTTCTCCAAGTAACATGTCCGCTTCTTTGAAAGAAATGGAAGTTGAGTGTGCTTCCTTGATTTGTGGTGGCTCAACCGGTTGCTCTTCTTTTATCGTGCTAGGAGATAATCCGACTTTTGGCTCATCGTGTCTCCGCATTCTCAATTGCTCAACCTCTGCATGCCAATCATCTTTTGCCGCAACAAATTTGATGAGAGCCTGCCTAGACCTAATTGGCAAGTCTAGGTCATCTCTTACGACATTGATGATGGACACGTCCTGGAAGCACGTGTGAATGTCATCAGCGGATCCTATTGGAGCTTTCTCTTCACGCCTTTGCTCGACTGTTTGAGGTGAACAAGTGGCCACCAGCGCGGGGGATGGCGTCAAGAATTCTGACGGGAAGAAATAAGCCAAAGTGATCGGCTTTGGTTTTCTCTGATAAATTTTTTCTTCAACTTTGGCTGGGGCAGATTTGCGTCTGTACCTTCTGCCTCCTCTTTTCCTTTGGGCTTTGTTATTTTCTTTCGGTTCTTCTTTTTGTGTCGCATAACCTTTGATGAATATTCTGACAGGAGTTTTAGGAAGTGGTTTCTTTTTTCAGGTTGCCACTTCCCACCCTTCTTTGTCTTTAGTAACGGGCCGCGGTCTGGGTCCTGCAGTGCACGGGATGAAGACTTTTCTTTTCGTCCTCGAATTCCCTGTTCTGGTGCTAGAATCTGATTGGACGAAGATAGTATGGGAAACTGCAATGTTGTCATCGGCTTCCAGGATGATGCGACCTTGTGTTGCTAATTCTAGTATTTTGTCCTTCAGGACAAAACACTTTTCGGTAGGATGGCTTACCAGTCTGTGATACTTGCAATAGTTGGGATCTGAACTTTTCCCAACGTCTTCCGGCCTTTTGGCTTCTGGAAGTTGTAGCATGTTTTTCTCCAGGTGCTGTTCGAGCATGCCTGGAACGTCGGAGTCAGGGAACGGATAAGATTTGGCCTGTCTATCCTTAAATGTAAATTTTTGACGGGGTGCACCGCCGGTGAGTCGACCGACATTTGGTTTCCAGTCACTCCCCGTACTTTGATTTTGAGTCATCACAATCTTTTGTGGTTCGACGACGTTGGTGGCGAGTGCGTCTTTTGCAGGAGCTTTATACTCCTTTTTCATGAATTTAGGCTTCTTATCGGCATCAGACATTGGAGCTTTTCCTTCTCTCTTTTCTTGGATAAGGATCTCCATATTATGAGCCTTGGTTGCTAGTTCTTGGAAGGCCCTCAGCTTCCGACTCGGTAAGAAGTACACCAGTGTCCAATTCATCCCACGAATGCACATGTCGATGGCTGTTTGGGTAGACAAGGAGGTGCTCTCCTTGCAATTGAGACTCAAGTTACGCCAGCGTCACTGTGCTCCACCACAGTGACGCTCCACCAGCGTCCCTGCCGTTGTTTCAGATTAGTGAGCTCCACCAGCGTCACTGTGCGCTTCGTGCTATAGAAGCGGTTGAGGAACTCGCTTTCTAGTTGTTCCCAACTGTCAATTGACTATGCTAGGAGTTAGATGAACCAGTCGAAAGCGTTCCCTTTGAGGGATTGTCCAAATTGTTTGACCAAGAGGTCACCGTCTGTTCCTGCATTGTTGCAGGTCTCGATAAAGTGGGCAACGTGCTGTTTTGGTTGCCGTCCCCACTGAATTGCTGGAATTTAGGCGGGTGGTAGGAGGCAGGCATTCGGGTTGCCTGGATTCGTCGGGGGTAGGGCCTGGTGTAGGCTTGAGATCGTACTCCCTCCGCCTGTTCTTTTTGCTCCACCGCATTGGAAATTATTTCTTGTAGGGTGCCGTAGGATAACGCCCCTGGTTCTTCGAGCAGTGGTTCCCGGCTCATTGGTGGGATTTCGGGAGCCGGGGATGGGCGAATGATGGGTGAAGGAGGGATCGTAACGAGATTGGCAGCCGTGCTGGGTCCTGCCTGGCCATCATCATTTTTGGGTTGGGGGGAAGCTCCCAACCGATCTGTGATTTGTTTGAACTTTTGCAGAATTGTAGCGATCTGGAGATCCCTCTGCAGTTCTCTTTCCCTCAGCTGCTCGTCCCTTCCCTTCATGGCAGCTTGGAGTTCTTCCAGTTGTTCTTCCACCGTTTTAGCTTGTGTCATCATCGCGAAAACTCTGATGACCGAAGATGTGGGGGAAGAAGGACTTGGAGCAAGAGGTGCCCCAGATGATGTGGTCGATCGTACTGGAGAAGGAATGATACGTCTTCCTTTGAAGTGAGTGATTAGCGCAGGGACCCGGCTAGTAGTTAGTGGAGAGTTCCTTGCTGGGCTTGCGACGGGCTGGCCACTGGACTGATCGGCGGTGGGGATGTCAGAACAGCCGAATAGCTCCTCGATGGATGGACCCTTGTTGGAGAAACTATGGGACTGGCCAGAACTTGATCCGCCTGTGGCTAAATTTGCACAGCGCGCAACATTGGTAGGGATCCTGTGCGAGATCTGGTGGTCGGTCTTGAGTGGATAACCACATGAGCCTTGGATGGACGAATACCCCTAGCTTGGCCGGCAGCAGCGGCTGTTGGTGTACATGGACGGCGAGGGAAGGCGACCAAAGGATCAGTCATTCTTGGTGCCGGTGATGACCTAGCTCCGACAGCCAGAGTCTTAGCGGCGGCCTTGTTGTTTTTGTTGGTGTTGGAACTAACCATTTGAACTAGTAGATCGGAGAAAGAGATGAAAGGTAGAAGTGTCCCACTGGGCGTGCCAAATTTGTAAACAAGTACAATGAGTGGACCGAAAAATACGCGTCCGATGTACAATGTACAAAATAATTGAAGGGGTAATTTGGTAATTTTGAAATAAATTTGTGGGTGCAACTTCTAAAATTCCTTTGATTCAATCTCTGAATAAACACTCAACGATCGACGTACGCCTTCTTCACGAACGAACGAGACGAATTTGAATTTTGCCTAAGCTTGACGAAAAATTTGGTATTCCGATTAGCCTGAGGCAATTGATTGTGAAACAATGACATGAATGCTTGTTGCTATCTCACTGATTTGGGGTGGTGATTTGGAATTTCTTGGATATTGACATACGTTCTCTCGTCTCTGTGTGTCTTTGGATGTGTCTGGCCCCTGGCTTTATAGGCTCGTTGGACTCTAACTGTGTAGACCAGGAATGTCGGAGCCGTTGTAACCCACTTCGACCGCTTCTTTGTAACGTCTTCTTTGAGATGTGGAACTGTCTTAGACCAAGGCAAGGTTGAGCCACGTCGGATCCTTGTAGACTGACTATGTGGCTTTAATTGTGTGACGTGTCATCTCTGTAGGCTGTTGACAAGGTGATTTTGATCTCGGCTGTTGACGCACTGTGGCCTGATTGAAGTTTTGATTTTATTGATTGACCAGAGTCCATGTTTGACTTGTTGACCAGGGCCATTCGGTGCTGATTTGGACCGTAATTGTCGGTCCTCGCAAAATTCATTCATACAATAATAAAGTCGAATAAAGACCTCCTGCCTTTTCAAAAGGAAGTCGCTGATAAGCTAGTAGCTCTCCGGCAGTGGGAACCACGACTACTACGCATGGTGCTCCCTATTCCTCAAAAAGACAGGACTCTAATGAAATCGACCCTCCTAAATTCTTCAAGAAATCCATGGATCCAGATGAAATTTTTATATGCAGGATCCAACAGATAGAGCGGGGGCTATATATAAAAGATGAAGTTGAGCCGTTTTGGCCTTACGGATCAATTTCTTCCATCACTGGAGCCAGAAGGCTTACAGGGTCATGAGGGAAGGAGAGGTTTCAAGCTAACCCAAGTGATTGCCATTTGGTTCCCGTATGTTATGGGCAGTGAAAAGCTGAAATCCCTCCTGTCCTGGAGGCGGGTAACGACAAGAACGGGTACGTTGGTAAAGAAAGTACAATTACAAAATCACGAAGGAATAATTCCCTCAGTATATTCTAGTCAGACGGTAGTGAAAGTTTCCAAGTCTGAGCTATAAATGCTACCAGAAATTTTGCTGTAACGTTCATAACCTTCTACATCTGTCGAGTCTTCCAGCTTAATATTAACTATCATTCCAAGCAAAACTCTTGTATATAAAATACCCTTTCAGTTCTGACTTCATAATTTGAGTTCAATGGCTAGATTAACAGGCTTAGTTATACCCTCGAATCATGCGAAGCTGCTCTGCTTGGCCTTGTTCATGTTTCTGGGCCTTGCCCGGAGTCTCTCATCATTTGAATATCTGGAGATGAAGAAACTTCTCAAATCACTGAATAAGCCTGCTGTCAAGAGTATTGAGGTATGTAAAATTTTCAATTGCTAGCTATTCCAATATTTGTGCCTCAAGCCTTGCAGTTGGAATCTGGAGAAGTACTGATCACCTTGGTTTTCTTCTGAAACGACAGACTAGGGGAGATATCTTTGATTGTGTTGATATATACAAGCAACCCGCATTTGATCATCCTCTCCTGAAGAACTACACAATCCCGGTATGTAAGTTAATGATCGGAAGGTTCTTGTCATTTTAATTTCTTTGATAAGCTGTCCAAGGTCTTCTGCTTCTGTAGTATTAATTAATGCTTGATTTGCTGATTGATATTAATATCCAGAAGGAGCCAACTTCCCCTCCAAAGATAAAAAACAGTTTAGAATTTGTTTCTTCAAATGCATCACTAGTGGACATAAAACTTCCAGATGGAGGTTGCCCAGAAGGAACAGTGCCTATTAAAAGAGTTCAAATGAAGGATCTGCTAAGAGCTCGCTCTATCTCTGACTTTGGAAAGAAACGTTACATGAATGGTTCTTTCAACCCTGCCAATGCCCTTCCAAGCTATCATCATGTAAGCTTTCAATTTACTCTATTTTTTGCGGATGGCTGAACTTCTGAAAAATTCTTACTTCACTATTTCTTTTAATGAGCTCTTTTTATTGCTTTCTTATAGTGGGCTAAGATAGACACAAAACATGGAGACTACTATGGAGCATCAGCACATATTAATGTGTGGAAACCAGGGCTTGTAATGAAAGCTGACTCTAGCAGCGCCCAGTTCTGGCTCGTCAGTGGCTCTGACAATCAACTTAACACAATAGAGGCAGGATGGCTGGTATACATAATTTTTCTCAATTGTAGAACGAGAAACGATCATTCCCTATTTGTTTTTGCTCTTCTTTTCTGTTCAAGTAAAAAAATCATTTAACTTTAGCTGATCGATTCTGGTGTTTTATTTGAATAATTTCAGGTGTATCAGGAGTTATTTGGAGATCTGGAACCTCGGATTTTTATATATTGGACTGTAAGAACTAAGAACACGGACAAGGATTCTTTACAATCAAATCTCTGCTACATACCCTTTTGATTTGCTTGTCTTATAATGCTCTCAAATCTTTCTCTGACCCATATCATTCTTTTCTGGTGCTGCTTTGTTTCGTGTTAACAGTCGGATAATTATGGCCAAACAGGATGCTTCAATACATTATGCTCAGGTTTCGTGTCAGTTCACAGACGGGTGCCGTTAGGCACGACATTTCAGAGACGGTCTATCAGAGATGGAAAGCAGTTCGAATTTACAGTCTCAGTTTGGAAGGTAATTGGGAAGAAGAAAGCTAAGAAGGGTTCCCAGACCCATTTTCAAACTCATTTTACTGAATATTCCAAGCCTAGATTCAACTAGCAATTTTGGGTATCCAAACTTAACAGTTCTTCTGTTGCAGGATATAGCCCAATGGTGGCTTTACATAAACGACGAAGTTGTGGGGTTCTGGCCTGAGCAGATCTTCAGCCATTTGAACCGGAAGGCCGAGAAGGCGATGTGGGGAGGGGAGGTTTACAACCCAGAGCCAGAGACACCAGGTACTGTCCCCTATTTACCGCCTATGGGCAGTGGAAGCTATGCGGGAGAAGGGTGGCAGAAGGCCTGCTTCATGAACCGTGTCTTTGTTGCAAACGATAAGAATCAGTATGTTGATGCTCCCACAGACACCACCACTTTCATCGACAAGCCAATGTGCTACGATGCTGTTGACAGGGGGATGTCCAAAGACCCAAATTGGAGAAGAAACATTTACTTTGGCGGACCCGGTGGCCGCTGCTAGAATTGCTTTTGCTATCATCTCAATTTTTTTTTTTTTTTTTTTTTCTTTTAGCCTTTTCTTACCGCATTTGATCATTGATATAGAACTAGATTCATATGCATCTGTTTAAATAGATGCATCTTCAAATGAGAGTAAATATTTGGAATTGCATTTGATCATGGTACAAATTAGAGGGACAAAGGCTGTACAATCGCTTGAAGGATCTAGGAAGACGAAGAGTTTCCAATTGAAGAAAACATAGGACAATTGACTGAAAAAACAAATCAGGGAGAAAGCCATTAAATTTTCGGATTTGTGATGCAAATTAATTAAAAAGGGGAAAAAAAGGAACATTGCATGATATATATATATATATATATATATATATATATATATATATATATATATATATATATATTGTTTCACCGAAAATTCGAGTACAATTTGTTTTTGAATATCAAGGAATGCGAGTACAATCTCCTAATCTTCCTCTTATCCGATCTCCTGATCTTCCTCTGAATTGATGAAGTTTTGGCTTCTGGCGAGTTGATGTCGAAATCTAAGTTCTAGAACGAGTGTTTACGAACGATGACGGCTTTGGTCGGTCGGACGAAAGTATTTGTGTTCTGCGTGTATCGACTTGTTGACGTTGCCGGCGAACGTGTAGAGCTGCTCCGGTCGAACTGATGAATTTCGACGAACTGCGAGTTGCTTAACTTCTCTAGCTCAAAAGGGTTTCTGTGAGTGAGAACATTTCTTGATGAAGGATTTTTGAACCCTTTTGACAGAATGTTTATGGCTTTTTGTAGCAGTTTCTGTCCACTTGTTGGGGGTCGATCCATGGAATGGGGATCACGATCCCTTTTATGCTGCTTCTATTGAGATGAGAGGACTTGGGCGCTCCTCCTTTTCCTCTGCTGGATCCATCGATTGAGGATCGTCGGTGGTTTTCCGGTTTCTTTAGTTGGCGATAGGCTTGGTCGTTTAACTGCTGAGGTGGTTGGCAAGATGACTGGCTGCTGAGTGGCGATGACTCGATGAGTTGTTGCTGACTGGATGATGACTGTACTGATGACGCGGTGAGACGAATGGGTCTGGCGTTGGGCTGTGACAAATGACTTTAAAAATTGACGGAGCCTACCCATAACAACCGACTGATGGTCTGGTGGGTGTTTGGGAACACCGTGTTTGGGATCCGAGAGAACGAACAAGTTTTGAATGTGAAAAACACACACGCAACACACACACGCACGCGACACTTTTTTTTTTTTTACCCTCTTACTCTTTTAGGGTCGTTTATCTTTTCATGTACATATCTTTTTCTGTCCTCTAACTCTTTTAGAACAGTGTATATTTATGTACACCTGTATCTTGTATATTTTTCAATCTATTTTTTATTATTTTTATTTTTATTTTTTTTTGTATACATATACATATAAGGATATACGTACAAGTATACGGGATATGAGAGGCACCTGAATTGAGTTTCCTGTGATGCCGTTGTTGGAGACTGCTTCCATAGACCGGAGTCGACGACCTTCGATGAATTTATACTTCGGGAGAATTTGTTCTGCGCAGGGAGAAGGAAGGCTGCGTAGTGGGTCCCACCCCTACGTGGCACTGACTCCTCCGGCAAAATTCTGCTTCAACAGACTTTGTTTAGCACAGGAGTGAAGGAAGGCAATACAGTGGGTCCCACCCCTGCATGGCGCTGACTCCTCTGATGAAATTCTGCTTTGACGGATTTGATTCTGCGCAGGAGAGAGGGAAGGCAGCGCGGTGGTTCCCGCCCTACGCGGCGCTAACTCCTCTAGCAAAATTCTGCTTTGACGGGTTTGATTTTGCGCAGGAGAAAGGGAAGGCTGCACAGTGGGTCCCACCCCTATGTGGCTCTGACTCCTTTGACGAAATTCTACTTTGGTAGGCTTTGTTATTGCGCAGGAGAGAGGGAAGGCTGTGCAGTGGGTCCCACCCCTGCATGGCACTGACTCCTCCGACGAAATTCTGCTTCGGTAGATTTGATTCTGCACAGGAGAGAGGGAAGGCTACATAGTGGGTCCCACCCCTGCGTGGCTCTTACTCCTTCGACGAAATTCTACTTTGACAGGCTTTATTTTTGCGCAGGAGAGAGGGAAGGCTGCGTAGTGGGTCCCACCCCTGCATGGCACTGACTCCACCGGCGAAATTCTGCTTCAACGGGTTTGGTTCTGCGTAGGAGAGAGGGAAGGGTGCGCAGTGGGTCTCGCCCTGCGTGGCGCTGACTCCTCCAGTGAAATTCTGCTTCGGCAGACTTTGTTTAGTGCAGGAGAGAGGGAAGGCTGCGCAGTGGGTCCCACCCCTGCATGGCGCTGACTTCTTAGGTAAAATTCTACTTTGGCAGACTTTGTTTAGTACAAGAGAGAGGGAAGGCTATGTAGTGGGTCCCGCCCTGCGTGGCCCTGACTGCTCCGGCGAAATTCTGATTCGACAGATTTGATTCTGCGTAGGAGAGAGGGAAGGCTACTCAATGGGTCCCACCCCTATGTGGCACTGACTCCTCTAGCAAAATTCTGCTATGACGGGTTTGGTTCTCAGGAGAGAGGGGAGGCAGTGCAGTGGGTCCTGCCTTCCGTGGCGCTGACTCCTCCGGAAAAATTTTGCTTCAGCAGATTTGATTTTACGCAGGCGAGAGGGAAGGCTACGCAGTGGGTCCCACCCTGCGTGGCGCTGACTCCTCCGACGAAATTCTGCTTCGACGGGTTTGATTTTGTGTAGGAGAGAGGGAAGGCTGCGCAGTGGATCCCACCCGGGCAAAATTCTGCTTCGGCAGATTTGATTCTGCGCAGGAGAGAGGGAAGGCTGCGGAGTGGGTCCTGCCCTACGTGGCGCTGAGTCCTGCAAAATTCTGCTTCGGCAGATTTGGTTCTGCGCAGGAGAGAGGGAAGGCTATGCAGTGGGTCCTGCCCTGCGTGGTGTTGACTCCTCTAGTGGATTTCTGTTTCGGCAGAAATTAATCTGTGCAAGAGGAGAGGGAGGCCGCGCGAGCCCACCCTAATTGGGTTGGCGCCTTAAAAGTTGAATCACAACGACCTGCAGGGCTTCCCCAGATCGTGCCTCCACAATTAAAGGTAGTGGGCCCCGCCCTAATCTCCTTTTCTTCCATCACGTTGGATTCTCCTAAAAATAAGGGAATGCAAATAATTTCCCACAATAAAGGAACTAATTAACTTCCCTTATATCCCCCCAGTCAAGTATGCTCTGCGACTTTCTTTTTCTTTTTTCTTCTTGACTGTCCCTCTGCGTGTGCAGGCTTCGTGCGTGGGCCCTTTGCTCTCCGTTGCTGTGCTTTGCCCCTTCTTCCTTTTGTGCTTCCACAAGTTTTACTTCTCCAGTTGGGTTGTGAGACTTCGACCTTCTGTCTGCGTGACTGTGACTTGACTGCATGCGGATTGGGTGACTGCGACCTGCTCCCTGCGTGTCTGCAACTTGACTGCCTGCGAATTGGCTTTTTCTGCTTTACAATCCTCTTCGAGCCTCGAATTTCGTAAGAAACTCTCCGCGAATCAGAATTTAGAGGTACTGTAAAAGTTTTCTTTTTCTCCCCGCAGTTTCTGGCTGGATTCGTGTTTGCCAGGGACCCACTCTCTTTTCTTTTCTCCTTTCCTTCTTCCCTCTTTCTTCTTCTTTTTCTCTCCTCTCATTTTCTACTTCTCCCTCAGTCTGTCTCTAATTTTTTTGTTTTATTCTCCCTCGCATTTTCTCTCTATTTTCTTTTCTCTTTCGGTCTCTCTCGAATTTTCTCTCTTTCGCACTCCAGGTGTTTGTCAGTTTGTCAGTGTGACAGACTGTTGGCTTTTAGTGCGTCGTTTGGACAAAAAGTTGAACACAATGATTTTGTGTCGCACATGGCTTTGTCGCCATGTGCTGAAATCCAGTTTGGGTCGCATCCGGCTTGGTCGCCGATTGCTACAGTTCAGTTTTGGTCGCGTCCGGCTCGGTCGTTGGACTTGAAGTTTTTGGCTCAGTTGCCAGGTGCTTAATTTTGTGAACTGTGCTCGGCTCGGCGGCTGGGCACAGTGTTTTTGTGCAGCGCTCGACTCAGTCGCCGAGTGCAGTGAATTTTTTGCGGTCGCGTCCGGCTTGTTTGCTGGGCACTGAAATTTGAACTGTGCTCGGCTCAGTCACCGGGCAAAGTGCTTTTTGTTAAGCGCTCGGCTCTGTCGACGAGTGCAGTGATTTTTTTTTTTTGGTCGCGTCTGGCTTGGTTGCTGGGCGCAAAGCTTCTGTCTGCGTTCGGCTCAGTCGCCGTGTGTTGTAAATTTTCTATGGTCGCGTCTGGCTCGGTCGCCGGACGCCAAAATTTGTGGTGTAGCATCTGGCTCGGTTGTCGGGTGCTGAATTTTTTGATTTGGTTGCATTTGGTTCGGTCCCCATACGCTGTACTTTTGGACTGCGCTCGGCTCGGTAGTCGGGCGCGGTATATATATTTTTTGTAGTTTTTTGTTGCAACCGACTTAGTAGCCATTTTTTTGTTTTGTTTTTTTTGTTGTTGTTGTCGACTAATCCGCCCTTTAATTTTGACTTGCGCTTCTCTTTTTTTTGTGCGACCTTGATTTCCCTATCTCTGGTCGCCGAAGTCGCATATTTTGAATCGAGAAAGAAATGGGTTGCGTACCTGACTGTATTTTGCTCTATCGCAGATGTCTACTACGCCGACTTTCTTCTCTTCCTCGGTCTGACTATCTCAGATGCTTATGTTATAGCAGAAGGTGTTGCACGATGCTGCCTGTGGATTAGGGGCTTAGATGGACAAGAGAAATCAATGTTGTTACCTCACGGTGAGTCTGTTTTCGGCGGTTGTTCTGTATCTGCGCCTACGCCCAAGAGTGTGCATTAGTTGTGGATTCGTCCCGTGGTCGAGGACGACCAGCTTTGTTGTCTTCTGGGCGAAGCGTCTTCTTCTCAACACCAAGCTGAGGGGAACGTTCTGTTAAGTCCTCTCCATAAATTGGCTGCGTACACTACACCCAAGCTATCGATTCACAGCCCTCAGTTCGTCCGTACTTATCAATAGGCTTTGGCCAGGTTTGGCATCTTTTTTGCAATTCATGCTTCTATCTTTGCCTATCGGTGTTCCCCTCACGTGATCCACTCTTTCTTAGAGCCCGTCGACGAACACAATTTTCACTCGAGGTGGGGAGTTATCCATTTCTTTATGGGACTTGCACCATCTTTGCGGGCTGCCCATTTCGGGGTCGATATATGACGAGGTGGTTCCGACATTAGCTGACTTTACCGCCATCCAGCCTTTACCATTGCCAGAGAGTGTACAGTTTTTGTTGTTGGCCTTTTACAGAATCTACTATCGTCGCGACCCGGGAGATAAGAAGAGTCATGCTGTATCCTTTTCGAATTGGACAACTTTCTGGTTACGTGTCGAGGAGGGCGTCCTTCCTTCTTCTGTCCCTTGGGTTGATCGCAGCAAGATGTTGGGATCCCGTGTTCAAGATCGTTTGGCTACTCAAGACCGGGTTCTTGTTGAACTTGGTGTACCCAAGGCCCTTGCAGACGAGGTGTATTTGCAGCATTTTTGGAGCTATGGCTATGCCGCTGTGTGATACCTGTGTCGGGAGGCGCTCTACGACCTGATGTTTTCAAGACGGCATGGCGGGCGGAACTCGAGTAGGCTTAGCTGGGGCAGCTCTGGTACATCTCTATCGAGGTCTCAACATTTTCTCACCAGGCCGCATAGCTTGGCCGTTCCTTTATGTCTGGCTGGTGCAACGTTTTGGTGCCCATGGTGCAGATCCCAGTGAAGGCGTTCATCCCTTCATGATGGCTTATCGGAATCCAGGGCTCGTCCGACTTTTTACTCCAACGGAGGCTCATGCTCCATTTTGGAGAGACGACATCAAGACATGGTATCCTGCTGAAGCCCTTCCTCCTGGCACCCTTCTCGACACAAGAGGTCACTTCGCTTCTTCGATCGAATCTGATTACTTCTAGTGAATTCGAGCGACTTTTCTGGTTTATCGGCAACATGACACTCTGGCAGTGGAGCCTTACAGTCCGTATAGGTTTGCTCGGCAGTTTGGGTTTTGCCAAGATTTACTTGGTGTGCTTGCCTCTGACCAGCGGAGGGCATATTCTCTTTCTGCACTACTGGAGATGTGGCAGATCAGTGTCGTGAGGCCTTTTGGTCGTGTGGAAGTGCCTGTTTGTCTGGGCGCCAACATTGACCCCGATGTCACATTGAGTTTCAGGGAGTCGGGGCTTGAGCACGTAGTCCCTCTCTTTGAGGTATGTGAACATTTACTTTCTTTCTCTTCAATTCCTTCTTTCTTGTCTCTGATATTTTCCTGTCCCTTTTTTTTAGCACGAGTGGAGATCCCTCTACTCAAATCTGAGTTGCTGCGAGTGCAAAGTGACAACGATGCAACAGGTCGCAATCGAATAACTCTCCAACTGCGTCGCGAGCCACCGGCATCCTCCAAGGCCAAGGAGGGAAAAGTTAAGGTTAGGCTGCCGTGGCCGAAAGTAGCAGTGGACAAGTTATCGGCTCCTGATAAGAGTCTAAAAGACACTATCTTTAGGCCTGAAAATTGAGTGAAAAATCTAATTCCAAATCAATTCTGAGTATAAAAGCAACATATATGACTCAATTTCATGTTCTGTGTCTCAGGTACCCAGTGGAAGAAGAAAATCTGGATTTGGAACAAAAACGAAGGAAAATGAGCAAAAGAAGCCAAAACGAAGGATGGCGCGCCCACGCCAGAATCAACGCCACCGCGCCGAAAAAATATTCATAAATTCAAAATATTGGAGAAAAATGCCCAACGACTCAATAAACATGAAAGCCAACAGTTGGGGAATGTGAAATGGCGCGACTGCGCCATCTGAGGGCGCTACCATGCCAAAGAGCTGGCGCTACCTCACTCAGAGACAGCATGGACGCGCCAAAGAGTTGCTGAAGAAAGAAGGAGAAGTTGTCGTTCTGGGGAGCAAAGGAAAGTCTAACTAGTGGCGCAATCGCGCCACTTCTACAGCAAAATATGTCACGACCGCGCCAAGAAGTCTCCTAATTCGGCTCGGGTTTGAAGGCAGTCTCCACACTTAGAAAGTACTCCGCTCCAGTGGCGCGACCGCGCCAGAATTAGGCATAATACCGGCGCGACCGCGCCGATGACTCAGCAACACAAAGTCGCAAAAATCTCGGGATCCTGACATCCATTCAAGCCTAAACTTTGGAAACGAAGTCCTAAGTGTCTAAGGAAGGTATTCAAGAAGATTTTAAGGAATTATATTCGAGTTTTAAGTGCTTTGAATGACCAAGAAGTGAAGATCAATTCAAAGAAGGAAACTGCTGCCAGGAGAAGAAGTTCGGTCCGAAATTTATGAAGAACATATCTGCAGTTCCCGTGTTCCAATTAAAGCCAAATTTGGACTGAAGATTTCTGAGGATACTAAGGATCATATCACGAAAATTCAGGCAATTCCAAGTCGGGTTTCTCATGTTCTATACTTCCAAAGTGGTGGACCCAGTGCTGGAATTGGCAGCAAAATCAAGCAAATTCTTCACATTATATCTCGCGTTTCCCAACTCAGATTGAACTCAAATTTCATGAGCAAGGCAAGGACCATAGAAGGAAGGTTCGTATGTAATTTCAGCCAATTATGTGGTCGGGAAGGCATAATTCATACCCCTGAACAGAGACCAATTTACAAGGCCTGGGCAGCAGGACAAGTATAAATAGGGGCCGAGGCAGAGCACTGATCATGCAGTCTTTTCAATCAGTTTTGAGTTCAAGTTTCTGTTTTATTCATTAGCTCAGAGAGAGAAGAAGGTCCAGAGTGAGTCTTACACGACCTCTGGCCACTTTGAGGGAGAAAGGTGGAGATTTCTGCCTAAGGAGCTAGCAAGAGCAGCCTTCCAAAGGGAGTTTCTGTACTTAGTTGTTTTTCTTTCATGGCTGTTATCAAAATCTTGTTGTGTGTTTTCAATTGCAATGTGGAGTAGTCGTTTTAGTTGGGAGTCCATGACTCCCTAGGCATGTAATGAGATTGATACTTTATAATCTATTTGGTTTTCATTTCGGTGCATGAATGAGTTTTCCAAAGTGTATAATTCCTGATTCATACTTGCTGTCTACTATGTACTGGTTATAAGGTGACGCTAGACTTAAGGTAAGATATGTTGATAGGGTTGTACAAGTCTTTTTGAATTCATACACTAGGCAGATTAATTGATCCTTGGGTTAATCCTCGACCTTAAAGTAATACCCTGTTAGATTAGTTGATTTGTCTATGACATAAGAGCTTCATGTTTATGCTATCAAGTAGAGTAGATTATGCCGGCTAGTTTGCTCTAGGAGATAGAAATAGATGATGCTGATGTGGATTGTAGCCATGGTTTTATAAGCTCGTCAGAAATTAATTTCCAAAACATAACTTTATTCAATCTCAGAAGTGTCTAGGGATGGAATTGGATTCCCAACGTCTTCTTCCATCATTGAAATTTCTCAAAGGCTTTTTCTCAATTGTTTTCAATTATTGGTTTAGTTTAACTTCCTGTCTCTCAAATCAGAATTCTCAAACTTTAGATTTTTATTCAGAAAGCAATTAACTGCTGGCTTGGTCCTTGTGGGACGATATTCGGACTTACATAAAGTTTATATTATATTGATTAGTCCTCTTCCTAGTGATTAGCTAGGATCACATCAAGTTTTTGGCGCCGTTGCCGGGGACCAAAGTTTATAGTAGTAATTGCTTAGAGTTTAAAAAGTTAGAGATTTGAGTTTTTATTTTTATTTTGCAGGTGGTTCATGACCAGATCTCGAGTGGAATCACCCCATGAGATTGATCCTGAACCAGAAAGAGCTTTAAGGCAAAGGCTGAAGGAAAATCTGAACCAGAGCACTCCCCAGAACCAAGAAGACATGGAGAACGTAGAAGGCACTCATGAAGAACAAAAACCAAGGAGAGTAATGGAGGATTACGTCACACAAAGCCCAAACACAAACAGGACAAGTATCATCACTCCCACTATTCAAGCTAATAATTTTGATCTTAAACCTCAACTTATTATTATGCTGCAAACTCATTATCAGTTTAGTGGGTTGGCTAATGGAGATCCTAATGATCATCTTGAAAGATTTTTGGACTTGTGTGCTACTTTCAAATACAATGGTGTGTCAGATGATGCAGTCAGATTGAGGCTTTTTAAGTTCACCTTGGCTAGACGAGCAAAGACATGGCTGAACACTCTACCAGCCGGGTCTATTGCCACTTGGGAAGAGCTGCTGAAAAAATTCCTAGGTAAGTATTTTCCACCAGAAAAGACCCTCAAATTAAGGAATGAAATCTCTCAATTCTTGCAGGAACCAGAAGAACATGTTTCGGAGGCATGTGAGAGGTTCAATGGACTTCTCAAAAGATGCCCAAATCACAAGATAGAGCTCTGGAGCCAGATTGAGATCTTCTACAATGGGCTGAACATAAACACAAGAAGCATGATAGATGTTGCATCTGGTGGTTCGATCAGTAAAAAGACTCTTGAAGAAGTGCATGAGTTATTAGAGGAGATGACAGCCAACATGTACCAATATCTGTTGGAGCGATCAATCAAGAAGGCTGTTGGAGCGATCAATCAAGAAGGCTGTTGGAGTGTTCAAACTGGACTCCTCCACCTCTGTACAAGCACAATTAGATGCACTTCAGCAACAAATAGCAACTTTGCAACAAAAACCAACCCATGTGGTAGCTGCGATCTGCGAATTATGTGGAGGAGGACATGCTGATTATGAATGCCAAGGTAATGTATATGCTTTGAATTCCACACCTGAACAAGCTAATTTTGTTGGAAATTCTCGCAGGATGGACCCATACAGCAATACATACAACCCTGGCCAAACCATCCAAATTTCTCTTGGAATAATGCAAATCAAGCAAGGCAGCCACCTCTTGGATTCAAACCTTTACAAGCCAATGCACAAAAAAAGGAGGAGCTGCTAGCCACCAAGGCTGAATTGGAGGAAGTAAAGAAGTTTAATCGAGCAATGTATGCAGAGTTGCAATCACTAAGGCAATCATTCACTCTTCTGACCACCCAGGTAAACCATCTTAATCAATGTGCATATGAGAGGCCGAGAGGAGCTCTACCTAGCAACTTAGAAGTAAATCCAAAAGAGCAAGTCAAGGCCATAACACTTAGAAGTGGAAAGACTCTCGAGGAGCTCCAACCAGAAAAACAACCAGCCATGGAAGAAGAGAAAAATTAGAAAGGAGAAGAAGAGCGAGAACGAGAAAAGGTAAGTCCACCAGCTTCCCCAAGAAAGAAAAAAGGTAAGGATGCACTTCCTATTACTGATATTGATATAAGAAATTTACCTTACCCAAGTAAAGCTAAAACGGACATTCTAGAAAGTAGCTTTGCTAGGTTTCTAGAAACCTTTAAGAAATTGCAGATTAACATTCCACTTCTTGAAGCATTGAAGCAAATGCCTCTTTATGGCAAGTTTCTTAAAGAGGTCATATCCAAAAAAAGGAAGATGGAGGAGAAAGATACGGTCTTGCTGAATGAAAATTGCAGTGCAGTCTTGAAGAATGAGCTTCCAACGAAATTAAAAGATCCTGGGAGTTTACAATACCTTGTGAAATTTGTTCAAATAAATTTGCAAATACTTTATGTGATTTAGGGGCAAGTGTTAATTTAATGCCATTGTCCCTTTGTAGGTATTTAAAACTTGGAGAACCTCAAGAGACTGGAATCACTCTTCAATTTGCAGATAGATCAACCAAAATACCAGAAGGAGTAATGGAGGATGTGTTGGTGAAAATTCAAAATTTTATATATCCTAGCGATTTTGTAGTTTTAGACATGGAAGTAGACAAAAACCTGCCTATAATTCTTGGCAGGCCATTCTTGGCTACTGCTGGTGCTATAATTGATTGCAAGCAAGGGAATCTAACCTTAAGGCTTAACAATGATACAATAAGTTTTAATATAAAAGAAGCCAAGAAGCAACCAGCCATCCCACATGATGATTTCTGTTTGAGTATTGATGTGATTGATTCTTGTATAGCAGAAATTGAAGAAGAAGCAAGGATTGGAGAAGAAAAAGAAGGAGGCCTAGTCAATTCAGAGGAGAAGGAAGATGAAGATCCCATCATGACAGGAGAGGTTGATTAATTGGAGGCTGAAAGCAAGAAGGAGTTGGAAGAAGAAATAAAGGAGCAAGGGGCTCAAGAAGCTCCTAAACCTGAACTCAAACCCCTCCCTAATAATTTGAAATATATTTTCCTTGAAGAGAATGACAAACCAGTAATTATTTTCTTATGTTTGACAGATTTGGAGGAGGAAAACCTCATTGAGGTGCTGTCCAAACACAAGAAGGCAATAAGCTGGTCATTAGCAGACATTGAAGGAATCAGCCCCACAATTTGCACACACCGAATCTTGATGGAAGACAATTACAAGCCCAACATTCAACCAAAAAGAAGGCTGAACCCTACATTACAAGAGGTAGTGAAAAAGGAGGTGATCAAACTCTTGGACGCAGGTATTATCTATCCTATTTCTGATAGTGCATGGGTAAGTCCAGTTCAAGTTGTTCCTAAAAAGGGGGGTACCACTGTTATTTACAATGAAAATAATGAACTGATCCCCACTAGGACGGTCACGAGTTGGAGAGTATGCATAGACTATAGGAAATTGAATACAGTCACTAGGAAGGATCATTACCCTTTACCATTCATTGATCAAATGCTTGAATGGCTGGAAATAAATTTTATTGTTTCCTAGATGGTTATTCAGGATACTTTCAGATCCCCATAGCACCCGAGGACCAGGAAAAGACCACCTTCACCTGCCCATATAGAACCTTTGCATATAGGAGAATGCCCTTTGGCTTGTGCAATGCACCAGCCACTTTTCAAAGATGCATGATGGCTTTATTTCATGATATGATAGGCAAGATGATGGAGATCTTTATGGATGATTTTATAATCTATGGACTAACATTTGAAACTTGTTTGCAGCACTTAGAGCTTGTGCTCGAAAGGTGTGAAGAAAATAAACAAGTCCTAAATTGGGAAAAGTGTCACTTCATGGTAAGAGAGGGGATTGTTCTTGGCCACAAAATCTCAGAAAAGGGGATAGAGGTAGACAAGGCGAAAATAGAAGTAATTGAAAAGCTACCTTCACCCACTTCAGTCAAGGCCATTAGGAGTTTTCTAGGCCATGCAGGTTTTTATAGAAGGTTTATAAAAGATATTTCCAAAATTGCAAAGCCTTTATCAAACTTGCTTTCGAAAGAGGTCAAATTTGATTTCAATAATGATTGCTTAAATGCCTTTAATCTTCTGAAGCAAAAATTATTCTCTGCCCCCATCATTGTCTCACCTGATTGGAACCTACCTTTTGAACTCATGTGTGATGCAAGTGATTTTGCTTTAGGGGCAGCCCTTGGTCAAAGAAAAGAAAACGTTTTCCACACCATTTCTTATGCTAGTCACACACTCACTGGTCCTCAATTGAATTATACCACCACAGAGAAAGAACTTATGGCTGTGGTTTTTGCATTCGAAAAATTTAGATCATATCTCATTGGTTCAAAGGTTATTGTTTGGATTAACCATAAAACCCTTTGATATTTGTTTGCAAAGAAGGATTCCAAACCAAGACTGAGCAGATGGATCCTTCTTCTCCAAGAATTTGATATTGAAATCAAGGACAAGAAAGGAGCTGAAAATGTGGTAGCAGATCACCTCTCAAGGCTGGAGGCAAAAAATAAAGAAGGGGAAATTTCAGAACTCTTTCCAGATGAACTGATTTGCCAGGTTAATATTTCAAAAGTACCATGGTTTGCTGATATTGCTAATTTTGTTTACAACAAATGGGTACCAAAGCACTCTACATACCAGCAAAGGAAGAAGCTGATGGGAAATTCAAAGCACTACTATTGGGAGGATCCATTCCTCTACAAAATATGTCCGGATCAAGTCATTAGAAGGTGTATGAAAGAGGAAGATGCTCCACTCATTCTCAGCCATTGCCATGACAAGGAGGTTGGTGGCCATCACAGTGCAAACCGAACAGCAGCAAAGGTATTGCAATCTGGATTCTTTTGGTCAACACTTTTTCGAGATGTAAAGAGGTATGTCCAAGCATGTGATAGGTGTCAAAGGACAGGTAATATCTCCAGAAAGAATGAAATGCCTTTAAATAATATTTTTGAACGTGAATGTTTTGATGTTTGGGGCATTGACTTAATGAGACCCTTTCCACCTTCTTTTGGGTATGAGTACATTTTGGTGGCAGTTGATTATGTAACAAGATGGGTAGAGGCCATTGCAACCAGAACTAATGATGCCAAGGTTGTCATTAAAATTTTAAAAAAGAATATTTTCTATCGTTTTGGCACTCATAAAGCTATCATCGGTGATGGGGGAAAGCATTTTTGCAACACTCCTTATAAAAACTTGTTGAAAAAATATGGAGCCACCCACAAAGTAGCCACCCTATACCATGCCCAAACCAGTGGCCAAGTAGAAGTGTCCAATAGAGAGATCAAGAGAATTTCTGAAAAAATTGTTAATACTTCAAGAAGAGATTAGAAAACCAAGCTAGATGATGCATTATGGGCCTATAGGACAGCTTTTAAAACACCAATAGGCATGACCCCCTATAGGTTGGTTTATGGTAAGGCATGTCATCTCTCTTTGGAATTAGAGTATAAGGCATATTGGGCAACCAAGTTCTTGAATTTTGATATGAAAGCTGCTGGAGAGAATAGACTGCTGCAA
This sequence comes from Aristolochia fimbriata, assembly GCA_019845555.1. Taxonomy (NCBI): domain Eukaryota; kingdom Viridiplantae; phylum Streptophyta; class Magnoliopsida; order Piperales; family Aristolochiaceae; genus Aristolochia; species Aristolochia fimbriata. Next base: position 20,454,063 of record CM034079.1, read on the forward strand.
CTAAATGCATTAGATGGGTTTAGGTACTGGTCCTATGAGAATGCCAAGATGTATAAAGAAAAAACTAACAAATGGCATGATGAGCACATCTTACCCAAGGAATTTAAACCTGGTCAACTTGTCCTCTTGTTTAACAGTAGACTTAGGTTGTTTCCTAGAAAGCTTAAATCAAAATGGACTGGTCCTTTTTCAGTGGAAATAGTGTTAAAATCAGGGGAAGTGGAAATCAGAAACCCGAAAGATCAATCCACCTTTATTGTGAATGGACAATGGCTGAAAAGATACATCTCTCCTGATTTTCATCAGGAAAGAACCTTCACAATCCTATCTAACTAGAAGAAGTCACAAAGTCGAGCTGGGACTATAAACCAGAACTCATTTACTTGTTTTAAAATAAGACTGCATTGAAATTTCATGGATTTTGCAATTTTTTAGGTCTTGCATGATTAGTTGATTGATTTTGCATGAGTAGGATAGAATTAGGCTAGAAATAGTTTTTTCTTCACCACAAACAGAAAACAACAAAAAAATAAATAAATAAATAAAAAACCTAAAAATTTTTTAAACTGGCGCTACCGCGCCAAAACTGGCGCCACCGTGCCAGTTCGACAAACAATTTTGATCCGAATGTTTTAATCAGTCTCTCCTCTGGGAGAATATGCTTTGGTGTCTATGTATCAGATGTTTTAAGAGTGATTTTTGTCTGCATTGTTCAATAATATGTACTTAATCTCCATTCATATTGATGACATGATATTTTGCACTCTCAATATGTGTTCCAAAGCATGATTTCTCCATTGAAAATGTGTGGTAACCAAATCAGCATCTGTATCTAACTAATAAAACTCTGTTCAAAGTGGAAATTTTTAAAAACACATTCAGTATGCTGATATTTGATTGAATTACACGGCGCGTCCGCGCCACTGTCTCATTAAGTTACAACCAATCCAGAGCTCAGAAACGGGGAATTCCACTGCAGGTATGCATCTTAGACTCAGTATTGTGCATGAGAACAAACTAAATTCAATTCCATTTCGATTTCTACATCATGCACAAATAGTGAGCACTAACCCATGAAGACAGATTTCAATTCAAAGAGCAAACAAGGGGAAGTCACATTCCACTTCAGGCACAACCAGATTGATCAAGGAAGTTTTCATCCTTCTTATTTTTATTTATGCTTTGGGGACGAAGCATGATTTTAAAGTTTGGGGTGGGATATTCTTTCTTCGAGTTTTCAAAATCTCTGTTTTCAAAAAACTTTTACAACAGAAACAGATCCAAAGAGATTTAGAAAAGCACCAGTGGAAAAACCTTGAGTAAATAGAGAGCATGATTCACTTTCTGGAGAAATAACTTAGTTCAAATTGCTTAGTCTTTACTAAAGGAGAATTTTCTTTAAAAACAGTTTTTGGAAAACAAAGTATATAGTGAGAAAGTTGATGTAAAACTCTAGAACTAACCTGAGGAAAGCTTGAGGCGAAACAGAGAAAGGTTTTCAGACATCCTGAAGTGATTTAGGCACCTCTTTTCAATCGTTTGAGCCTTTTTCAAGCCACCTACTGGAATGCACAAGATGTATCACTTTTTATCAAACACCTTGAGCCAACAAGATCCCTGATTTGTTCAAATCCCACATTACATGAACCAGCCTTTGTGATAAACCAACTTGTTTCCTACTGACCTATATATCTCTCTCCAAATTATTGAAGTGTTCTGTTTGAATGAGCATAGACAAAAATCTGAAGTTATAAGGAAAAAGAAGAGTATAGAGTTTGTTTTTGAAAAAAAAAAAAAAAAAAAGGAAAATGGAACAAGATGGAGGCTAAGTCAGGAGAAAGGCCACCTTGTGTGTGCACCGGGTCTCGGGCCTCAGCAAGCTTAGGGACTCTGAGTCAACTGACAAGGTAAGCTGGACTTCGGACAAAGCCAAGGAAAAAGAAAGAAAAGGTTGTGGGTTAGTTAGAAGAAAGGCTACCTCGTGTGTGCACCGGGTCTTGGGCCTCAGCAAGCTTAGGGACTCTGAGTCAACCGGCGAGGTAAACTAGACTCTAGACAGACCCAAAAGAAAAGAATATGGGATCAATGCAAGAAAATAAGTTTGGGGTGGAAAAACTTGGAGAGAGATCGTAGGAATTTACTCATGCTCAGGAAGATGGAACATGGAAATGAGGAGGAGGGTAAAACCCAAAAGATAAGCTTACAATTTGACCCATTACAACCTAAAAAAGACCAATTGATTAGGATTATGGATTCCTTCAGGTTAGTGGAGAGTGGATTGAGGGTTGGCTTATGGAGTTAATTGAGATTTCTCACCTGTATGGGGGATCTTTGAAAATTTAAAGAAAAATTTGAATTCTATTTTGATTAAGCAAGGAGAACCATCATTCGGAAAGGAGTGAATCATACATTTTGAAACTTGCAAGGGGATTGCCACTGCTCTTTTCTTAATCTCCACAGACTTATCTGGTTGTTTCTTTCAGATTTTCCTCCAGGACAAGCAAAGGTTTAAGTTTGGGGTTGTGATAAGTGTCTAAAAGACACTACCTTTAGGCATGAAAATTGAGTAAAAAATATAATTCCAAATCAATTCTGAGTATAAAAGCAACATATATGACTCAATTTCATGTTTTGTGTCTCAGGTACCCAGTGGAAGAAAAAAATCTGGATTTGGAGCAAAAACGAAGGAAAAATGAGCAAAAGAAGCCAAAAAGAAGGATGGCGCGCCCGCGCCATAATCGGCGCCACCGCGCCGGGAAAATATTCATAAATTCAAAATATTGGACAAAAATGGCCAACGACTCAACGGACATGAAAGCCAACGGTTGGGAATGCGAAATGGCGCGCCTGCGCCATTTGAGGGCGCTACCACGCCAAAGAGCTGGCGCTACCTCACTCAGAGACAACATGGATGCGCCAAAGAGTTGCTGAAGAAGGAAAGAGAAGTTGCTGTTCTGGGGAGCAAAGGAAAGTCTAAGTAGTGGCGCGACCGTGCCACTTCTATAGCAAAAAATGGTGCGACCGTGCCAAGAAGTATCCTAATTCGGCTCGGGTTTGAAGGCCGTCTCGAGACTTAGAAAGTACTCCACTCCAGAGGCGTGACCGCGCCAGAATCAAGCATAATTCCGGCCCGATCGTGTCGATGACTCAGCAACACAAAGTCGCAAAATCTCAGGATCCTGACATCCAATCAAGCCTAAACTTCGAAAACGAAGTCCTAAGTGTGTAAGGAAGGTATCCACGAAGATTTTAAGGAATTATATTTGAGTTTTAAGTGCTTTGAATGACCAAGAAATGAAGATCAATTCAAAGAAGGAAACTGCAGCCAGGAGAAGAAGTTGAGTCCGAAATTTATGAATAACATATCTGGAGTTCCCATGTTCCAGTTGACGCCAAATTTGGACTGAAGATTCCTGAGGATACTAAGGATCAGATCAAGAAAATTTAGGCAAATCCAAGTCGGGTTTCTCAAGTTCTATACTTCCAAAGTGGTGGACCTAGTGCTGGAATTGGCAGCATAATCAAGTAACCTCTTCACATCGTATCTCGAGTTTTCCAACTCAGATTAAACTCAAATTTCATGAGCAAGGCAAGGACCATAGAAGGAAGGTTCGTTCGTAATTGCAACCAATTCTGAGGTCGGGAAGGCATAATTCATACCCCTGGACAGAGACCAATTTACAAGGCCTGGGCAGCAGGACAAGTATAAATAGGGGTCCGAGGCAGAGCACTGTTCATCCTCTCTTTACATTCATTTTTGAGTTCAAGTTTTTGTTTTATTCATTAGTTGAGAGAGAGAAGAAGGTCCAGAGGGAGTCTTACACGACCTCTGGCCACTTTGAGGGAGAAAGGTGGAGATTTGAGCCTAAGGAGCAAGAGTGACCAAGAGCAGCCTTCCAAAGGGAGTTTTTGTACTTAGTTGTTATTCTTTCATGGCTGTTATCAAAATCTTGTTGTGTGTTTTCAATTCCATTACGGAGTAGTCATTTTAGTTGGGAGTCCATGACTCCCTAGGCATGTAATGAGATTGATACTTTATAATCTATTTGGTTTTCAATTTGGTGCGTGAATGAGTTTTCCAATGTGTATAATTCTTGACTCATATTTGTTGTCTGCTATGTACTGTTATAAGGTGACGCTAGACTTAAGGTAAGATATGCTGATAGGGTTGTACAAGTCTTTTTGAATTCATACACTAGGCAGATTAATTGATCCTTGGGTTAATCCTCGACCTTAAAGTAATACCCTGTTGGATTAGTTGATTTGTCTATGACATAAGAGCTTCATGTTTATCCAATCAAGTAGAGTAGATTATGACGTCTAGTTTGCTCTAGGAGATAGAAATAGGTGATGCCAATGCGGATTGTAGCCATGGTTTTATAAGCTCGTCAGAAATTGATTTCCAAAACATAACTTTATTCAATCTCAGAAGTGTCTAGGGAGGGAATTGGATTCCCAACGTCTTCTTCCATCATTGAAATTTCTCAAAGGCTTTTTCTCAATAGTTTTCAATTACTGGTTTAGTTTAACTTTCTGCCTCTCAAATCAGAATTCTCAAACTTTAAATTTTTATTCAGAAAGCAATTAACTGCTGGCTTGGTCCTTGTGGGACGATATTCGGACTTGCATAAAGTCTATATTACATTGATTAGTCCTCTTGCTAGTGATTAGCTAGGATCGCATCAGCTCCGAAGGGCATAGCCGAGGTGAAGGGTATAGTACTGAAGGACCCTCCTTTGTCGAAGGAAAATTCTGAGCCAGTTGTCCTTGGCTTGTCAGCGCGTAAGGTTCCAACCTCTAATGAGAAAGGGAAGAAGACAACACTTGCTTCTGTTGACCTCCTCGCAGACGAAAGCTCCAGTGAAGTGGAAGTCGCTTGTTCAACCTCCAATTTTTAGTCATCCGCCATTTCAGAAACGCCTTCGGAGTGGTGGCCCCAGGCCGTCCGAATGCTTATCCTTAGTTCCTGTCACTTCAGCTCTTCAACCGGAACAACCCGAACCTCTAGCGACTTCGACTCCTCTTTTCTTTCCAGGTCTGTCTCAAGGGACTACTAGAGGGTCATCGACTATCGACTCGCAAGAAGGCCGGCTTGATTTGACTTTAGAGGAGCCTCTGGATCTCTCTGGGTTAGAGCTCCCTCAGCACTTAACGCTGGCTGAGGAGGACCGTGTTTTGTTGGCAGATCTTACTGGTATGCGGTTCAATGAGGACCTCCCCATGTCGTCTACTGCTGAACATACCGGTGGAGCCATTCATGATTATCCGATAGTGGTTGCTGACGATATATTGCCCCAGGCCGTCGAGCCAGTGGTGGCCGTAGATGGAGTCGCGACCACCGGGGTAACTCAAGTGACTGGCGATGAGGGTCAGTGTGATGCCCCCAGTTCGTCTCGTCTCATCCCTACGGCTCCGGTCACTGTGGTTCAGCCTCCGATTGTGTCTGTGCCTTTGAGTGGTGGAGGGCCGTCGTAAGAAATTCAGCCGCCCGGTAGTGAGCATTCGACTTCTTCGAAGCCTTTATCAGTAAGTACCGATTTCTTTTCTCCTTTTTTTTTTCACATGGACTTTTCGTCTTTGGTTTTTTTTTTTTTGAGCTTTTGGTCCCTGTTTTTGCAGGGGTCCTCGTTTAGACCTTCGGCGAGGACAAAGCTAAAGCTTCAGAAGGTGGCTCTGGGGCTGTGGGAGGATTTTGTCAAGACGGATCTTTTGTCGTCCAGCGACCCATGTTCGCCCGAGTTGGTCGAGGATACCCACGTTTTTATAGAGAAATTGAATGAGGTGTGTATTGACACTTCTGTGTTGGAGCTGTGGGTTGAGAATTTTGCATCTGGAGCAGATCGGTTTCAGCAGTTGCGCCGTTCGTTGGAGGGGAAGCTCAGTCTGGAAGAACGTCGAGTTGCAGAGGCTGAATTTACTAAAGCTTGCCGACGTGTGGTCGATCGTCGCGATCGGATAGTTGCCGATTTCGATAAAATCTGATGGCTTGGAAGGTTGCCGAAGAGGAACAGAAGTGACTTCATGAGCAGCTTGCTCTCGTTTCAGCTCGCCTTGACACTTTGGATGTGCAGATTGCGAATGATAAGAGATAGCTCGATGCAAAAGACTAGGAGGCTACCATCATTCGTCGACGCTTGGCCGAGCTCCGAGCTCGGCCTACCTTCAGTGAACAGGAAGGACGAGAGTTGTCTGATGCCCGAGCTAAAATGATCCGACTAAAGGGGCGGGTTGCCGGTTTTGAGCTCCCGCAGCTCTGATGTCATCTTTCTTTGTATAATTTTTTTTTTTAACGACTTGTCGCCTCTCCTATTTTTTGTTGTGAGGCATACATTATTCCCTCTGTATTGCAATGAGAACCATTAGCACCTTTATTCGACTCTTCTCTTTTTTATTTTTTTATTTTTCACTGCTCCCCTCCCCTTCATGCATAAAAGCGTTTGAGGAATTTACCATTCGTTATCGGTAGCTCTGAGCCATTTGACGTCATGAGCTTGTACACACCTTTGGTGTAGGCTTCTTGCACCACATATGGTCCTTCCCATTTCGACGCGAATTTGCCCCTGGTTTTGCTCGTAAAGAGCATTGGCCGTCTGACTGCCAGCACCAAGTCGCCTTTCTGGATTGACCTGAGCCGCACTTTTTTGTTGAAGGCCCGGGTCATTCGAGATTGGTAGCACTCGAGTCGTTGTTGTGCTTCGAGTCATTGCTCATCGAGTGACTCTAGCTCTGCGAGTCGCAACTGAGCACACTCCTCCATCGTGAGTCCTTATCTTATGGCAATGCGAAGAGTGGGGACTTTACCTTGAGTGGGAGCACCACTTCTGTGCCATAGACTAACGAATATAGAGTCGACTGGGTCGGCGTTCGAAACGATGTTCTGTACGCCCATAAGGCTTCGCCAAGCTTTTTTGTCCCAACTCCTTTTGTGAGTGCCGATTATTTTTTTTAGGATCTTGCAGAGCGTTTTGTTGAATGCTTCTACGAGTCCATTGGCTGCCGGGTTGTAAGCTGATGATGTCTGCTGTTGTATGCGAAATTTTTTGTAGAAGCGATCCATAACCTTATTTCTGTACGGTGTACCATTGTCCGACACTATGTATCGAGCGACCCCATATCGATAGATAATTTGGGTCCGAATGAAGTCCGCGATGGTGGTAGCCTTGACTTCTTGGTAGGCAGCAACTTTGGCCCATTTAGAGAAGTAGTCAGTGGCAGCCAGAATGTATTGCCAGTTGGAGTCGGATTTAGGAGTGATTGGACCAATGATGTCCATCCCCCACGCTTCGAATGGCCAGGACGCGACGGTTGGGTGAAGCGGCTCCGGTGGCTGGTGTATATAGTCGGCATGGAATTGGCACGGTCTACATTTTTGAGCCATTTTGGTGGCGTCTCGAAGCATCGATGGCCAGTAGTAGCCAAACCGTTTGACTTGTAGGTGGAGCTTCGGACCGGCCTGGTGTGCAACGCAAATTCCACTGTGTTTCTTTTAGGACTTGTAGTCCCTCTTCTTTAGATAGACATCGGAGAAGCAGACCTTCGTACGACCTCCAGTAAAGTACGTCGTTGACGAAAACATATCTTGGAGCTGTTCAACGAATATAAACTTGCTCTCGCAGGTCGGCCGAGTGTGTGTCGTATCGAAGAAAGATCTAGATAGGCTCTCACCAATCTCCAACTTCGTTTTTGCTGGCCGAGATAGGGAATGACTCTTCCATGTCGTTTGTCTGCTCTTCTTCTACTTCCTCTTCGGTTGGTGGAGGAACTACCCACCTTTTGCAAATTGGAGCTTAGTTAGGCCGTTCGTCGAATTGTGATAGACTAGCTGCAATTCCAGCTAAAGCGTCGGCTGGCCCATTTTCGGATCGAGGGACATAATGGAGCGACGCTTCCAAAATTTGGGCCAGAAGGTCACATGCATATCTCCAAAATGGCACGAGCTCGAGTTTCTTTACTTCAAACTCCCCTGTAAGTTGTTTAATAACCAGTGTCGGTCGCTGTAGATATTTAATTACGGCAGCTTCATCTCGACCGCCATGCCGAGTCCGAGAACGATGGCTTGGTACTCCGCCTCTTTGTTCGACCAGTTTTGGGTGAGAATGAACGAATACAGGAGCAGGTCCTTTCTCGGAGACACGAAGAGAAGTCCTGCGCCGGCTCCATTTCTTCGTGCAACGCCGTCGAAGTACATCTCCCAAGGGGGAAGCACCTTGACCAAGAAAATTTCCTCGTCTGGGAATTCTTCTTTCAATTCCCATTCGGCTGGCACTGGATGGTCGGCCAAGAAATTCACCAAGGCTTGACATTTGATCGCACGCTGCGGCACTTGATGGTCGGCCAAGAAATTCACCAAGGCTTGACCTTTGATCGCACGCTGCCGTACAAAATTGATCTCAAACTCAGAGAGGAGCAACACCCACTTAGCCAGTCAGCCAGAAAGTATCGGTCGCGACATGATGTATTTGAGCGGGTCGGCGCACGATATCAGGCTCGTCGAATGCGCCAAGAGATAATGCCAGAGTTTTTGAATCGTAAAGACGAGTGCCCGACATGTCTTCTCGTTCGGAGTGTAATTGATTTCGGCGACCACCAATGTTCGGCTCAAATAATAAAGAGAACGCTCTTTGTTGTCCTCATCGCATTGCGCCAATAGAGCTCCTACGGACTTCTCTTTTGTTTCCATGTAGAGCAGCAGCGGTCTGTCAACAATCGGGGCGACGAGCACCGGTGCCTTGGTGAGGTACGCCTTTATGTTGTTAAAGGCATACCTGCAAGACTCGTCCCATTCGAACGGCGTGTCTTTCTTCATGAGGTGACTGAACAACTGACATCTTCCGACTAAATTTGAGATAAAGCGCCGAATGTATGCTAAGTGGTCTTGAAAGCTCTTATGTTCAGATATATTCCTGGGCTCTGGCATCTTTTGAATAACATCAATTTTTGATTGGTTGATCTCAATTCCTCGGTGGTGCATAATGAATCCCAGGAATTTGCCCGAAGTGACACTGAATGCGCATTTCAGCGGATTCATTTTGAGCTAAAACTGCCGAAGTCGTTTGTACACTGCTCTAAGGTCAAGAAGGTGATCTGACCACTCCTTCGTCTTTACCACTAGGTCGTCGACATAACATTCGACGCGTTTATGCAGAAAGTCATCGAAAATGTGCTGCATTGCCCTCTGGTACGTCGCGCCGGCGTTTTTCAGTCCGAACGACATCACCTTGTAATAGAAGATGCCTTTAGGAGTTCGAAAAGCGGTGAGCTCTCCATCCTTCGGATCCATACGAATTTGGTTGTAGCCGGACGACCCATCCATTAAAGAGAGAGCTTCATGACCCTTTGTCGCATCCACCATGAGTTCTGATATCGGAAGAAGGAAGTCGTCTTTCGGGCAAGCTTTGTTCAGGTCGCGAAAGTCGACGTAAACCCGAATTTAACCATTCTTCTTCTTGACTGGTACAATATTTGTGATCCAAGAAGGATACTTCACTTCTCTTATGAAATTTGCAGTGATCAATTTGTCGACTTGTTTCTCGATCTCTGGCACAAGTCCTGGCCGGAACCGTCGTTGCGATTGTTTGACTGGCCAAACAGAGGGATGAACCGCTAGCTTGTGCACTGTGACTTGTGCGTCGAGTCCTAGCAATTCTGTATAATTCCAGGCGAATATGTCGCGGTATTCGCAAAGTAACGACATATATTTGACCTCTTCTCCGGCCAATAGTGAAGCGCTAAGGAATGTTGGCCTTGGATCCTCTTATGTACCCAGGTCGACTTTCTTCAATTCGTAGACTGTCGACTGGCCGCCTTCTTCGAACGTAGCCGGGGCCTCTTTCATGACGAACTCGTCTTCTTCTTGGTTGTCGTCGACGACGGAGATGTGGTTCTCCATGACTGAATCGTACGCGCAAGCTCGTGCGATGGCTGCTTTCAAGGTATAAATAATCACCGGATTCGGAGCATCTTTCTTCTTCGCCGAAGTTTGGCCGATAGAAACTTGATTGGCCAATGTTTTTCTAGCAATTTTGATTGGCTACTGAGCTCCATAGATTCGGATTGGCTTCTCCTTCTGGTAGTCGAGGCCTAGGCGACCTTGAGTAATTTGGCGACCCTCATTTCTTAACATTTCTTGTTCAGGAGTGAGCAGCAGAGCGACGGGTGGCTTCTCGTGGAGCTAGTCTTTTGTAAAATTGCCCTCGACTCTGGCCATTAGTCGGTATGCGTTCGGGTTGGAGCCTTCGTCCGAGCGTGTAGACAGTAACTGCTCGTGGGCCGAGAATTGTTTCACAATGCTCCGATCCTCTAGTTTGGGCATTGGGAGAGTAACTTTTTCTGAAAAGGGGGTCGGCTGGATTTTGTGGCAAACGACCAAGGGAGCTTCTCCCTTCTTTCTTTGCGACTGCGGGATGTACCGTAAGATAGGTACATTATGTTGTGTCAGTGCTGGAGTTTCTATGGCCTATTTGTGGCTGTGTGCCGGCTGGTTGTTATGCGCCGGCTGTTTGGGAGACGCAACTTGCGTCGGCACCTACGTCGTTTTGGCCGGTTTATGATTGTGTGCCGGCTCTTTGTTGTGCGTCGGCTGTCTTGAAAGCGCAACTTCTCACGCTAGGTCTTGCGTCGGAGTCCATTTTGGAGGCAGGGCATTCTTGGCATTTAAAGCCTAGTTTGACCAGAAGGACAATTTGACTGTCGATCTGGTTGTCAAATAGAATTTGGCATCTGTGAATGATGCTTCAGCCTCGGTGAATGGACTTTTGTCGGCGTACACCATCTTTTGCTCGCCGTTCTTCCAGTACTTGAAGCAGTGGTGACGTGTCGATGGCACAACCCCGTTCACGTGAAGCCATGGTCGACCCAAGAGCATATTGTAAGATGTTCTTGAGTCGATGACTTGGAATGGAGTTTCGGCCACCATGTCGCCAATGTGCAATTTGAGGCAGGTCATACCATTGTCCTTTGTCCTTCTTGGTTGAAGCCTTGGATGAGGAGAGAGCTCAGAGAGAGGTCTCCGTAGAGAGGCCGACATTCTTCATTGTGCGAATCGGCAGAATGTTGACTGCGGATCTACAATCGATGAGAATGCGGTTGATTTTGTGGCATTTGATGTAGCCAGAGACGAACAATGACCGGTTATGGTTCTTTGTCCCCAGCTGCGCGTCCTTCTTCCTCCGATTTTTCCAACTGTTGAGAGGAGGGCGTTTCTTCTTCCTCCTTTCGGTAGGGTGGCGTTAGCCCGACTTTTGGCAAGTCGTGTTTCCTCATGAGTAGCATCTCGACTTCGGCTTAGAGCCCCTCTGGTTTGTCGAGGACTCGAATAAGGGCCTGTCTTGACTGGATTGCCAAGTCGAGGTTGTCGTCTATGTCGTTAAGCGCCAGATATGTTTTATTGACGTCTTGAGGTCGTCGCACTTGACGACTGGCCATTTGCCTTTGTCTTTTGGCGCAGTCTGCTCGGGAGGGGCTATCGAGCAAGTCGCCACCATTGCTGGAGGCGCGAAGAACTCTTTTGGGAAGAACTCCGCCAGTGTGACGGGTCTTCTTTTCTTTTTGTCTGATCCTTGAACGCGGGTCCTGGGAACTTTCTTTTGGCGCTTCGCGGATTTTTTGTTTGGTTGCTTCGCCTTTGTTTTGGTGTTCACCGGCGGCTCGATTTCTCGAACAAGCTTCTTTCACCGGGTGACCAGAATCCACCCCTCTGCGTTGACTGCAGCTGCTTCGCGGGGTGTCAGTTTTGGTGCGACCTTAGCTGGTGGTCATCTGTTGTTGTGCAATTAGTTGGAGGGACCAGATTTTGGACGATATTTCTTCCTTGCGACCTGCTGTTTGTTTGGCTGAGCACGCCAGTTTGGCTCGACTTGAATGGAGATAACATGTGAGGATGTCGTGTTTTCGGCTCCTTCGATCTTGATGCGGCCTTGAGCCACAAGCTCCATAATCCTGTCTTTCAGGATGAAACACTTCTCGGTCGGGTGTCCGACCAAGCGGTGGTACTTACAAAAATTTTGTTCCTTGCTTCTGGACAAGTCTCCGAGTCTTTTGACTTAGGGCAACTTGAGCAAATGGTTGTCGAGCAGTTGCTCGAGCATGACAGGAACATCTGCGTCGGCTAACGGATAAGTTTTGGCCTGCCTTTACTCCAGTGAAGGTCTTCGGTACGTGCCACCAGTTGGCTTGAGTGGAGCATAGCTTATTTTGACCATGCTCCCGACCTTGATTGGTTCGAGAGCATTCATCGTGAAGGATGTTTTTGTTTTCTCCTTCGTGTCCTTAGGTGCGATCACGACAACCATTCCTTTCTTGCGAGGGTCAGCAGATGACGAAGCTTCCTCTCCTCGCTCCTCCATGAGCTCTTGAAAATCTGTCGACCTTCGACTTTGGATGTAGCGCAGGAGCTCCCATTGCATCCCTCGTGCACACATTTTGATTTTTGCTTCAAGGGGTAAATTTGAGCTCTCTTTGCAATTGAGGCTTAGGTTCCTCCACCGGCTAATATAGTCGACAACTTTTCTCGCCCTTCTATTGTTTTAGATTGGCGATCTCGACCAGAGTGATGGTGCACTGAGTGCTGTAGAATCGGTTGAGGAATTCTCGCTCCAGTTGCTCTCAGCTGTCAATTAACTCCTGGGGCAACTCGATGTACCAGTCGAAGGCATTTCCCTTCAACGACCGGCCCAACTGCTTGCCCAGTAAGTCGTCGTCTGTGCTGGCATTGTTGCATGTTTCAATGAAATGGGCGACATGCTGTTTGGGGTGTCCGTCGCCGTTGAACTGCTGGAATTTTGAAGGATGGTAACCGAGCGATATCGGGATATTTTGGATCCTCTGAGTGTAAGGCATCCGGTAAGCGACAGATTTGCTGTCACCAGAGCTATTCCGTACAACGCGGTTGATGAGTTCGGTGACCGCGTCTAAGGTAAGGGCAGCCGGCTCTGCCTCGGCTCTTCCTCTGCAGATGGCTATCGGTGCGATAGGCGGCAACTCGTAGTGCAGATGGCTTCTCGTAATGGTTCGGCCGAACCACTGGTAGTCGCCCGATTTCGGTCGACCTCTTGAGAGAAGCCACCAGTGGTGTTCGTGGCTGCGCCTATTTCGAGCTGCTCCATGATCCTTGCGATCTGGAGATCACGAGTTGCAAGTTGCACGTCTTTTATGCGCAGTTGTTCGCTCTATTATTTAAGCACAACTTGCATTTCGGCAAGCTGCTCTTCAATTATTTTGGCCGATGTTATCATTGCGGCCATTCTGACGGTCAACGTCGATGGAGTTGTTCCCGACTCTGAACGAAGTGGTGAGTTTGTTGTCAACGACCGCATTGGGGAGGTGGTCGTCGATGTTCTTGGGTGTGGAGAGGTTGCGGTGGGTGACGGGTCAAGTGAGCTGGTCACTGTCGATTGAGTGTGGAAGATGGTTTTGGCGGGTGACTAGCTTGTGGTGGCAGCCCCCGATGAGATTCGGCAAGGAGGAATGGGTGATAGTGCAGCAGGGGAGGTCGCCGATGTCTGTCGGTGAGTTGAGCGGATGGGTGGTGAACCGGCTGCTGCAGTGAGCAGGGCTAAGAGATCGTGAGAGATAGTCACGATCGACGACTTATCTTCGGGCGTTGTTGGGTGTCTAGAAAGTCCACTAGCTCAGCAAGTAATATAGACTTTGAGAGTCCAGATATCGATCCCACAAAGACCTTGATGAGAGCCTAATCTAAGCAAAAATTTTCCTATTGATTGAGGTGAAGAAAATTTGGATTTTTGTTGAGAACTGAAAAAGAAAACATAATTTAAAACTTCTGAAAAAACTTTTGAAAATGAGATGTTGGGGAAGAATGTCATCCCTCCTAGTTGTTAATATGCAGAATTCTGATTTTATAACTCAAGTATCCTTACCTTGACTTAGTTTTTTAAAACCTGGTTACCCATATACAGGAAATAACTTTCACCTAATCTCTGAACTCCATCACAATCCAAAAACATTCAGATCCTAGGTGCATAAATATAAAAGCTTGAGGATCAACTCTTATTCAGAACAAAAGTGTTTAACGAGTCAAATTGCTTTCCACTAGTCTCCATCACAATCCAGAAACAACTAGTGAGAAAAACAAGTTGACTTTCACTCATTCTTTGAACTCCATCACAATCCAAAAACATTCAAATCCTAAGTGCATAAATATCAACTCTATCATTCAGAACAAGGGTTATAAAAAGTCACATCACTTTTCAACTAGTCTCCATCACAATCCGAAAACAACTAGTGAGAAAAACGAGTTGTTTAAGAAAACAAAGAATCATCTGACTAACCCAAATCTCTACTGATCCTTAAGTTCTCTATTCGAACCTCGTTAAACTTCAAATATGAATTTGGATTAGACACAAGCAGTAAGCACAATTTCTAAACAAAAGTAAGATACTTTATTGCTGTAGAATTCAGAATTCAAACATATAACAAACTAGGAGTTCATGACTTCCCCAACAAAGAGAGATTACTCCATGCTAATAAAACAAACAATGAAAGAGGAATTAATTACAGTTATGAAAACAAGAAGAAAACTAAGTACAGAAAACCCCCTTTTTGAGGACTGCCTTTTCGCTTCAACTCCTCCTTGACTGAAATTTCTTCCTTCTCTCTCTCTCTCTCAACTCCCAAACTAACTACAAAAACAATGAATTGAACTAAAACTTGTCCTAGAACTATATTTACAACCTAAAACTCGATCTACACTACAAAACAGGATGCTGTGCTCTCTACCTCGGACCTCTATTTATAGCTGGGCTTCTGTCCAGAACTTGTAAATTGGTCTCTGTCGAGGGGTGTGAATTATGCTTTCCCGATCTCAAAATTGGCTTAAATTACATACGAACCTTCCTTCTAAGGTCCTTGCCTTGCTCACAAAATATGAGTTCAATATGAGTTGGAAAACTCGAGATATGATGTGAAGAAGTTGCTTGATTCTGCTGCCAATTCCAGCACTGGGTCCACCACTTGGAAGATCTGAAGCTTGAGAACCACGACTTGGACTTGCCTGAATTTTCGTGATATGATCCTTAATATCCTCATGAATCTTCTGTCCAAATTTGGCTTCAATTGGAACACGGGAACTCGAGATATGTTCTTCACAATTTTTGGATTTAACTTCTCCTTCTAGCAGCAGTTTCCTTCTTTGTGTGAAACTACTCCTTTTTTTTATCATTCAATGCACCTAGACTCGAGCAATATTCCATAAAATCTTCGTGGATACCTTCCTTAGCCAATTAGGACTTCCTCTCCCAAGTTTGGGATTGATTGGTAGTCAGAATCCCGAGATTTCCGCAAGTCACGTTGCTGAGTCAGCGGCGCGGTCGCGCCGAATTGTTCTTTGTTTTGGCGCGGTTGCGCCACTGGAGCAGGAATTTTGTCCAAGTGTGGAACACGGCCTTCAGGTCCCATATGAGGAAGGATTCTTCATGGCGGTCAGCGCCACTTTATCTTGTTGAACTGGCGGTCGGTCGGCATACTCCTTAGACTCTTTGCCGACTTCCCGAAATAGAACTTGACATCTTTGTAAGGAAACAGTGCGGCACGACAGCGCCACTTGTAGCGCCATCTTCATGGCGCGGTAGCGCCCTCGTGGGGCGCGGTTGTGCCATTTCACATTCACGAACTGTCCTCCTTTGAGCCTTACTAGCCGTTGGGAATTTCCAAGATTTATTTGAATTTCCGCACCTTTTCCCGGCGCAGTCGCGCCAGAATCAGCGCGGTCGCGCCGTTCCCTTTTTTGGCTTTTTTTGCTCCTTTCTTCTTCAATTTCCCTCAGATTTCAGTTTTTCTTCTTTTATCAGGTACCTGAGACACAAAACATGAATTTGAGTTATACAATTCATTTTCAAGCTAATAATTAACTCATAATGGAAGTTTATGCTCATTAAATCATGCATAAATAAGTATCTTTTGGACACTTATCAGGCGTCGCTCTTTGTATGGCGGAATCCGGCGATAAATACACTTTTGCCGCCTCGGAGGAAATATTGCTGCACCATGGCAGGGACGATAGAGCTCCTTTGAGATGGTGGCGACTGAGCTGGGCTGACAGTCGGGCTGCGGGGAGGAGGAGCGGCAGCGACGACCAAGTATGTCGGCTTGGCCATTGCTGGAATCGGCTGGCTGAGGCCGCGACTGGCTTGGCGGAGGCCGCGGTAGCCTGCGGTAGGAAGACGACACTCGGGCAACGCGCGTCGCGTATGAAGGGAGCCTGTCCGGTGGACAAGCTCCTGGCCAAGGCCTTGGTCATTAGGCGAGTGGCAGGTGGTGGAGAAGTCGGAGCATGGAGGTTGGCCGGAGAGACGGCTATTGATCTGCGAGCTCCTGAGGTTGAGCTTGCGTTTGTGGCAGGGCGCGGATGGGCAGAGCTCGAGTTGGCAATTTGCTTGCCCCTGTTGTTGTTGTTGTTGTTGTTGCCGTTATTGGCGTTGCTGGCTATAGGCTATGGCTATGGCTGAGATGAGAGGTAGAAAATGTCCCATCGGGTGTGCCAAATCTGTTTCACCGAAAATCCGCCGGCCCGCGAAGAGGCGCGACCGAGAGAGTAATTCGATTTGCGACTGAAATTTTGTGTTATAATTTGTATTTGAATATCAAGGAATGCGAGTACAATCTCCTCATCTTCTTCTGATTCGATCTCCGTGTGAATTGATGAAGTTTCGGCTTCTGGCGAGTTGACGTCGAAATGTGAGTCTGGAACGAGTGTGCACGAACGATGACGGCTTTGGTCGGTCAGACGGAAGAATTTGTGTTCCGCATGTATCGACTTGTTGACATTGCCGGTGAACGTGTAGAGTTGCTCCGGTCGAACTGATGAATTTCGACGAACTATGAGTTGCTTCATTTCTCTGGCTCAAAAGGGTCTCTGTGGGTGAGAACGTTTCGTAATGAAGGATTTTTGAACCCTTTTGACAGAATGTTTCTGGATTTTTGTAGTCGTTTCTATCCACTTGTTGGGGGTCGATCCTTGGAATGGGGATCACGATCCCTTTGCTGAGTCTGTTGAAATGTGAGGACTTGGGCGCTCCTCCTTTTCCTCTTCTGGATCAATCGATTGAGGATCGTCGGTGGTTTTTCGGTTTCTTCAGTTGGAGACCAGGCTTGGTCGTTTAACTGTTGAGGTAGTTGGCAAGATAACTGGCTGTTGAGTGGTGATGACTAGATGAGTTGTTACTGACTGGACAATGACTGTACTGATGACGCGGCGAGACGAATGGGTATGACGATGGGCTGTGGCAGGTGACTTCAAAAATTGACGGAGCCTACCCATAACGACCAACTGATAGACTGGTGGGTGTTTGGGCTCGCCGTATTTGGGCTGATCACATTTTGGTGTATACATATATATATATCGAGAAATCTAACATGCGGGCATCCACACGGTGAGGCGCCCGCTTTTCTAAAGGCGGACTTTGGCAAACAGAAATAAAAAAGGGTATAAAATTTATTTCTAATAATACCCTTCAATAAAAAATCAAAGGAAGTAGTTATTTAATTGCATTTATATCTCCAATGATCCAAAAATACCTGTTCGTATAAAACATAAATTTTATTTCGCAACCTTCAATACATTTCCCAACCTTCAATACAAATAAAAATTAAACAAAGGTTATTAAAAATAAAAAAACTTTTAAAAATTAAAACTTAAAAAATATTTTTTGTAAAAAAAAATTTAATTAAAAAAAAAAAGTACAAATATCAAATACCCTAAGAAATCATAAAAAAATTAAAACAATAAAATATATGTAATTTATTAAAATTAATAAAAAAGTCAAAATTTTAATCAAATTCCTATAATACCCCAAAGATTTTAAATAACACCAAATATATAATTCTAAATTATCCGTTGAACTATATTTAATATTTTTAACCGTATTCCAATAAAGAACTATTAAAAAATACAAAATGATAAAAGTTCGTGACAATTGAAAAAAATAATGATGAAAAAAGTTTTAAATATAAAAGATTTTAAATATTTATAAAACTTAATATAACCACACAACATTTACAATGATCGAGAAATATATAAAAAATAAGAATAAAAATATAAAAATTTATAAAAAATAAAAGTTGAAAAAAATAAATTAATAACATTTTCATATGAGTAATTTTTATGATTATACGTTTAACCACCATTTTCGTTCAGCTTCACACTATTAAAAAGAATGCAAACCACTAACGTAATTTTAATGTCACTAAGTTTTTATTCGAATAAAGTCGTAACTCTAAATTCAAAATAATAAAACTTTAAAAAATAATAAGACATTAATTAAAACAGTAAAAGTGAAAACAAAATGAAAAAATTATAAAATAGAGAAAATAATAAATATCTTAAAATAAATATGTTAAAAAGTGTAAAATATTATATAATTTGATAAAAAAAAAGGCACTCATGAACAAGCAACCGGGTGAAAAGTTAGGGCTAACTCCCAGTTGCAATAGGGAGTTAGAGGTAACTCCCAGTTGTGAACTAGGTTGCGTACTGGGAGTTAGATGTTAACTCCAAGTTGCGAACTAGGAGTTAGGGGCTAACTCCCAACTCCTAGATGCAAACTGGGAGTTAGGGGCTAGCTCCCAGCTCCTAGTTACGAACTGGGAGTTAGGGGCTAGCTCCTAGCTCCTAGTTACGAACTGGGAGTTAGGGGCTAGCTCCCAGTAGCGAACTGGGAGTTAGGGGCTAGCTCCCAGTTGCGACCTGGGAGTTAGGGGATAGCTCCCAGTTGCGAACTGGGAGTTAGAGGATAGCTCCCACTTGCGAACTAGGAGTTAGGGGCTAACACGCAATTGCGAACTGGGATTTAGCGGCTAACACGCAATTGGGAACTGGTAGTTAGGGGCTAACTCCCACTTGCGAAGTGAGAGTTACGGGCTAACTCCCACTTCCGAAGTGGGAGTTACGGGCTAACTCCCAGTTGCGAGCTGGGAGTTACGGGCTAACTTCTAGTTGCGAGTTGGGAGTTACGGGCTAACTCCCCGTTGCCAGAGTGAGAGTTACTGCCAACTCCCCAGCCATCGCCGAGAGTTACCGCTAACTCCCTAGTTGCGAAGCCGGGAGTTCTGGGGGCTAACTTCCAGGTTATGAAATGGGGAGTTATGGGCTAACTCCCCGCCATGCAAGGAGTTACGGGCTAACTCCCGCCATGAAGCCGGAGTTGGAACTAACTCCCGCCATGGCCGGGAGTTACGGCTAACTCCCGCCTTGAACCGAAGAGTTTCGAGGAGTTGAACTGGGACTTATGGGCGAGCTGAGAATGGCAACGGGCGAGCTGCGAACTGCAACGGGTGAGCTACGAATGACGACAGGTGAGCGGCGACGGGCGAGCTGCGTACGACAACGGGGGAGCGGCGACGGGCGAAGCCGCACGACAACGGGGAGCGGGAGCGGGCGAATAACTAACGACGCCAACCAGCAAGCAAAAATCGAAGCGCGACAAACAGTAAGCAACAACTGACGAGCGGCAAATAGTAAGCGGCAACTAACGAGCGACAAACAGTAAGCGGCAACTAACGAGCGACAATCAGTAAGCGGCAACTGACGAGCGACAAACAGAAAGCGGCAACTGAAGAGCGGCAACTGACGAGTAGCAACCGGGAAACATAGCTTGATGAAAGGAGAAGAACAGTGAGCATCAGGAGGGCAGGAAATGAAATAAAAAAGCAAAGTGAAAGGTAAAAGGGCATTTTTGGTATCGAAAAATAAATACTTATCCGACCTTTGTTATCCGCGTTTGCACCGTTAAAAAATGTGCGAACGCGACCACACGGTAGCCCGGAAGATGATCTAGAACATAAACAACCCCAACAACATGGGAAAGACCCAGAAAACTTATAAAAGAAAAACAAAAACAAGGAGCACATGGAATTGTTCTAAAAGATAGTAAACAAAAGAAAAGTACTAGATGGATTACCTAATGACAAGATGTACAACGACCTGTTCTTCTATCTATTTCTCTGAAGATGGCCGCAAAAGACAACCTACGAAGACAACCACCGACAATAGGTGTGGGCATCAGGTCGGGTTTTTCGGGTAACCCGACCCAACCCAACCCAAAAAACCCGGGTTTGGATTCCCAAATCCAACCCACGGGTCGAGTTTGGGTTTTGGTCAGGTCAGGTTGGGTTCGGGTTTGTACAATGATGAATCGGGTCGGGTTCAGGTTTGTAAAATGATGAATCGGTCGGGTTCGGGTTCGAATTTTAAAACTCGTTCAGGTTTTTCACGGGTTCGGGTTTAGGGTTTTTAAGTCGGGTTGGGTTTGGGTATTTAGGTCGGGTTGGGTTCGGGTTTTCAGAAACCCAACCCAAACCCGACCCAACCCCTAGGCGATGACGACGGCAAAAAGTGATGGCAACCGTGGAACACAAGGACTTTGATGCTTTACCCGAACTCGGGGAACCAAAAACGAATAAGAGTTGGAATGGAATAAAATTGAGATAAAATGGGTTAAAGGCATTTTTCATATTAGAAATGTACTGCTTTAACCACTGTTTCAATCCGTGATTGCACTGTTAACAAAAGTGCGAATGCGGCCGCACGGTAGCCAGATCCATATTTTAATTTAAAATTTGAAAAAAATTAAATACAATAGTGAAATCTTCTGAAAGAAAATTGCAGTGGTCTACCTTAAAATTTATAATGATAGAAGCAATTTCAGCTCCCAAAGAGAGAAACAGAGTGAAGGGTGCGTGAGCAGGTTATGCACTGGTAATGAATCTTTTCAAAAAGCTCTGTTACAAGCACACTTTTGCTTATTACTAAGGGCTTTCAGGAAAAAATGTAGGACAATAATGCATACATCGAACAACAAATTGCAAGTTCACTTAGAAACAATCAAAGATGACAAGAGCGTAGGCAGCAAAGTGTGCAGGTAACAAGGTAAGAATCAACAATAACAAATTTCTTTTCACCTGATACAATAATCAGATGATGGAATCAAGAGGACAACAGATGAAGCAATAAAAGAAGAAAAAAATCAAGCCACTAATCGTGATAAAAATTGTCAGAAGACAAGAACCCCAAGAACCCCAGAAGAAAACACAATGACACTCAATCTAGCCAATACCTCAATGCCCGCAACCGACAAGTCAACCATATCCCCCCTACAAACCAACAATCAACTCCTACAAGTCTCCAATAGAAAGACACCAAATGCTGCAAAAAGAAAACCATATTCGAGCACCCAAAAAGGGTAAACAATAGAAACATACAAGAAAAGAAACCAATCACATTAAACAAATGAAACTAATACTGCAACGACCTAGGTGGCAGAATCACAAACTCGGATGAAACAACTTTATGTTTTGTAACTTAAAAGATGCTAAAGTCTAAACCAAAAAAGATCACATTAATGGAGAACAGGGCAGCCCAGTTACCTCAGTCTATATGCGGAAGTTGCTTGCTGGGTGGGATTGGTTGAGAAGGAATCCGATCCTCTCCATGCTTTAAAGAAGAACTAGAAAGGAACGAAGAGGAGATAAACAAGATCACAGTCTCCATCCAAAGTTCCAAACCCGACATGGGTGATCGACAAAGTTGGGCATACATAGAAGGGCAAAGCCTCACTAATTTTCAAACAAAACTCCTTTTTAAAATCAAAACAGAAAAGTTCTCTTCATAAACTGACAATGATGGTTTTTTTCGACCGAAAAGGTCTGTCACGAATGCTATCAGAGAAACAAAAATATTTAGGGAAATCAAGCTTACCGTAGCAAAATCAGAAGATGTTTCTCCACCATAGAGAACTTGGCAGCTAAATCAGGCGAGGAGAAACCGGCGTGAAAACGGAAAAAAGGGAAGCAAAAGAAAGGTGGAGGGAAAAATATCCCCACTTATGCGCAAGACTGATATGATGAAAGGAGGAGACGGGAGGAGAGAAACAAATCAAGACAAAAAGAATCAGAGACACAGAAACTACGAACCTAAAACTACAAACCTGAAACCACAAACCGCTCTACTTCTTTCCCCTCTCTCAGAAGAAAGCTAAAGGCGAGCGACGACAGCCGAGCCGCGAGTAGCAACCGGCGAATGGCCACAACGACCAGAAAAGGGGAAGATTACCCTAACTTCGTGAACGGAAAATGATCTTCGCTGGACTCGGGACTAACGAATCGCTGGGTCGGGACTGAAGAAGCGCTGGAGTCGGGACTGAAGAAGCGCACAAGTCGGGACGGAAGAAGCGCTGAGTCGGGACGGAAGAATCGCCAGAAGAAAAAATATAAAATCTTTTGTCAGCGAAGGGTATTTTTGGTATAAAAATTAGTACTTAACGACCATTTAGTCCGCGTTCGCACCGTTAAAAAATGCACGAATGCGGTCCTAAAACTATCTCTGGTGTCTTCTTTGTTAAAGAAGTAAAGCAACAAGGTGTCTTCATGGCTAAGAAACTAGTAGATATCTAACTGAATTCAGATTACATAGGTCTACTGAAAAATCCCAGCAGAGGATAACAAACTAATCACATCTCATAAACACATCAGAATGATAAAAATGTAATCTTATAACCTCATCCTATAAACGCATCAGTCAGAACTGTTTTGGATTTCAATGAAGCCAAAAGTATAGCCAAAGCCTGTAAAAGCAAAAACGGGAATAAATAAAGAAGAAGAACAGAAGGCAGAAGGGAGAGAGACAAAAAGGAGAAAGATATGTTACCTCTACCATCCCAACATTCACCGTTTTCTCTTCGAGATCGGACAAATGAGTGACCTGAAACTTGTTCAAAAGAAGTATGTTGGAAATCGAAGACATAGGAGTGACGGTCAAATCATCTGTTATTGTGTAAGTGACAACTCCCTTTACGAATCCCCCACTATCAAAGGTTGCAGAGTTCGGCGATTTCGAATCAAGAAAAGAGCACGGCGTGTTCATTTGACGATTACAATTCTTGCAAGTAGCTCCGGATACATCAGATAAATAAAGTGATGAGTGGTAACCGGAGAAGCTAGTGCCGTAGCAGGTATAGTATGTACTCGCACTTTCGGTAGGAGGATTTTGCAGCAGCAATGGCGAACCAGAGTCATTTGGGGGGAAATCGTATCGAGGATTCAATAGAAGCTTTTTGTTCTGGACGCTTTCGAGGTAAGTTTCGTTCAAATTCTCCACGCTTTGGTAG
Source organism: Aristolochia fimbriata (assembly GCA_019845555.1). Lineage (NCBI taxonomy): Eukaryota > Viridiplantae > Streptophyta > Magnoliopsida > Piperales > Aristolochiaceae > Aristolochia > Aristolochia fimbriata. The sequence continues at coordinate 20,477,180 of CM034079.1, forward strand.
AGATTCCCAATGCATCCCACCATTTGGTGCTCCTTGAGCAAATTTATGACCGAAGTAAGAGGTAACGCCATGAGACCGAAGATAAAATCTACGAAGTCCTTGCCTGCTTCGGCCACTAGAACCCTCCTTCGGCTTTTCTGAATAAGAAGCTTCACACTCATCTTCGTCGTCGCCATTGAATCGGATTACTGCTTCTGGGTTTTTGTTGAGTGAATGTCGAAATAGACAACTATCGACTATAGAGAAATGAAGAGAAGCAGCGTCGGTGGAATGAACCTACATTCCAGGTCGGTTTGTAGAGATATATCTTGAGATGCTTCGGAGCAGAAGAGTCCTCCTATAAATAGAGAAAAAAAAAAAAAAAAAAAAAAAAGTGTTAGTTAAAACTAGTCTTTTGTGTGAGACTTCTTTCCAGAAGAGCCTTGTAAAACCCGTTTTGTTGTAAAACTGGTTTAGAATTGCTTTTGCTCTCATATCAATTCACTTTATTTTTATTTTTATTTATTTTTTCTTTAAGCTTTCTCTTACAGAATTTTATCATGATATAGAACTAGATTCATACGCAACTGTTTATTTTTTTTATATTTTATTTATTTATTTATTTATTTTTTCATTAAGCTTTCTCTATCGGAATTTGATCATGATATAGAAGTAGATTCATATGCATCTGTTTAAATAGTTCATCTTGAAATGAGAGTAAATATTCGGAATTGCATTTGATCATGGTACAAATTAGAGGGACAAAGGCAGTACAATCGCTTGGCAGTGAAGGATGAACAGTGAAGGATCTAGGAAGAAGAAGAGTTTCCAAGTGAAGACAACAGAGGACAATAGCCTGAAAAAATAAAACAGGGAGAAAGAAATTAAATTTTCGGATCTGTCACGCAAATTAAAAATGGAACATTACATGAATCTTCATACAGGATAAAGCTATCTCTGGTGTTTCCTTTTTAGAAAAAAGTAAAGCAACTAGGTGCCTTCATGGCCAAGCGAAGAATCTATAGAAGATATCTAATTGAATTCAGATTACAAAGTTGTTCTGAAAAATGCAACTGATGATAAAAAAAAAAAAAAAAAAAAACAGTAATCTCATCCTATAAACACATCGGTCAGAACTGTTTTGGATTTCAAGGAAGCCTTAAGAATAGCCAAACCCTGTAAAAACAAAAATAGGAATAATTAAAGAAGAAGAAGAACAGGGAGCAGAAGGAAAAAAGACAAAAACGAGATGGATATGTTACCTCTACCGTCCCAACATTCACCTTCTCTTCGAGATCGGACAGATGAGTGACGTGAAACTTGTTGAAAAGAATTATGTTGGAAATCGAAGACATGGGACTTACGGTTAAATCATCTGTTATGTTGTAAGTGACAACTCCCTTTACGAATCCCCCACTAGCAAAAGTTTCAGTGCTCGGCGATTTCGAATCAGGGAAGGAGCACGGTGTGTCCATTTGACGATTACAATTACAGCAAGTAGCTCCGGCTACTGAAGATAGATAAACTAATGAGTGGTAGCCGGAGTAGCCACTGCCGTAGCACGTATAGCATGTACTCGCACTTTTGGTAGGAGGATTTTGCAGCAGCAATGGCGAACCAGAGTCATTTGGGGGGAAATCGTATCGAGGATTCAATAGAACCCTTTTGTTCTGGACGCTTTCGAGATTTGTTTCCTTCAAATTCTCCACGCTTTGGTAGAGATTCCCAATGCAGCCCACCATTTGCTGCTCTTTGAGCAATCTTATGACGGAAGCGGGGGGTAGCGCCATGAGGCCGAAGATAAAATCTACAAAATCCTTGCCCGCTTCGGCCAGTAGAACCCTCTTTCGGCTTCTCTGAATAAGAAGCTTCACACTCATCTTGGTCGTCGCCATTGAATCGGATTACTGCTTCTGGGTTTTTGTTGAGTAAATGTCGAAATCAACAAATGTCGAGGACAGTTACGGCAGGCTCTCTTTTCGGCTGTCCTGAGTTCGATGCTTCACGTTCTGCGCTTCCTCTGTTCCACGGTTTGCATAACCGTCTCCGCGTCGTGCTTTGGTGCTTGTACTATACCTTGTCCTTTCGACTCTGGTCGCTTCGTAAATCGCAATCGTTTAGTTAGATATTCATTATTATTAAGGGTGTTCATTTTACCTGATTACCCGATTACCCGATTTACCCGAATGGTAATCGGATCGATAAGGAATAAAATTATCTATTTCGATTACCCAATTACCCGATTACCCGCCTTTTAGATAATGGGTATTTTTTATCCGTTTACCCGATCACCCGAATGGCAATTTAGTAAATTTTAAAAATTGTATGCCCTTATTCATAATACATATACCTTTATTAATTTCATTCCCCGACTCCCCCTTTCCCGACTTCCCGTCTCTCGCGACTCCCCCTCTCTCTCATATCTCTCTCTCTCCCGACTCCCCCTCTCTCTCCCCCCTCCCCTCTCTCTCCGGGCTCCCCTCTCTCTCCGGGCTCCCCTCTCTCTCCCTCCCCTCTCTCTCAGGCTCCCCCTCTCTCCGGCTCCCCTCTCTCCCTCCCCTCTCTCTCTGGGCTCCCCTCTCTCGACTCCCCTCTCTCCCTCCCCCCCCTCCCCCTCTCCAGGCTCCCGACTCCCCTCTCCCCCTCTCTCTCCCCTCTCCCCTTCTCTCCCGGCTCCCGACTCCCCTCTTTCCTCTTTTCTCTTCCCAACTCCCCTCTTTCTCTTCCTCAACTCCCCTCTTTCCATTTTTCCCCACCAACATGGCCCCGGATGCCCCAGGATGCCCTCGCTCTCGATGCCTTTCCCCACCTCTACAGTAGAAGAAAAAAGACCGGGAAGAAAAAGAAAAAAAACCCTAACTTCGTTTGCTTTTCTTTCTCTAACTAGTCTCTCGCAGTGTTTTTCCTCTCGCTCTCGTTGCTCGTTGGGACGGGGCGACGGGGACGTCTTCTCGGCGGTCTCGGACGAAGCCCAAGGCCTTTATTTTGGGTCGGTTGCTTCTTCTCCTTTTCCTCTTTTGATTGTTATCTACTAATAATCGTTTTTGAAGTTGTCGGTCGTGTCGTCGCGTTTTTTTTTTTTTTGGTGAAGTGATCAAAAATTGTTGTCGGTGACTGCTTTTCTGTGTTTATCTGTTTGTGTTTTGTGTTTAGATCACTGGTCTCCATTTACTTACCCGATTACCCGATTACCCACGGGTAATCGGGTAAAAATTTGGGTGACGGAATGGATTATTTTCAATCGGGAGAAACGGGTGACAGAATACAGGTAGGACTAATCGAAATGAGTAACGGAATAACCCTTACCCGTTTCGATTATTACCCGTTTACACCCCTAATTATTATGGAATCTTTTAATGTGGGTATTTCTGATTGGCTACATTGCTGTTTCACCGAAAATCCGCCGGTCCGTGAAGAGGCGCGACCGAGAGAATGTATCGATTACTTTAGAATAAATTTGTGTTTACAATGTGTGTGAGTCGGGAAAAAGCGAGTTCACTTTTCTAAACTTCCTCTGATTCAATCTCCGTTACAATTTTTGTTGAAGTTTTGGCTTCTACGAACGAACGTCGAAACGAGTTATGGAACGAATGTGCACGAACTGCTTGTGGCTTTTGTCAGTCGGGCAGAAGTATTTGTGTTCCGCGTGTGTCGACTTGTGACGTTGTCGGCGAACGTGTACAGCAGCTCCGATTAAACTGTTGAGTTGCGACGGACTGCGAGTTGCTTGACTTCTGTGGTTGGAGAGAACTTCTGTTCGTCGAGTTTCTTCTCGGTGAAGGGATTTTTAGACCTTCGTTTTGAGAGAGAAAGAACTCCTGTGCGTGAAGTATTTTCTCGACTAGAATGCTCTCGAACTTGATTTTCTCTCTCTTGTGCGCAAAAGTTCTTCTCAATGAAGGAATTTTTAGACCTTCTTTTTTAGAGAGAGCTTCTGATGGTTCTTCTCACTGAAGGATTTTTCAGACCTTCGTCTCGAAAGAGAGCCTCTATGCGTGAATGAGCACTTTGACTTTTTGTTTTTTTGAACCTGATTTCTCCAACCCCTACGACAGGGAACTCTCTGGTTTTTTGTCGCGCGGTCCTCAGCAGTGGTTGAGCAGTTTTTGCCTGGGAAAGGGGATCACGATCCCCTTTCTGCTAAGGGAGTTGATAGAGGAGGGAGACCAGGATCGTGGTCCCTCCTTTTCCTCCTTCGGTTAACGACCAGAACTGGTCATTTGACTGTTGAGGGGGCTGATGTGTGACAGGGCATGCTGACTAGTGATGACGCGATGACTTTCCGTTGACAGGGACGCCGAATGTACCGGTGATGCGGCGGCATGAATGGGCTGCGTTGAGAGGCTTTTGAAAATTGATAGAGCCTACCCATGACGATCGTTTACTGGACCGATGGGCGTTTGGGCTTGTTGAATTTGGGCTAGCCACATTTTGGTGCATATAGATTGCCCCCTTCGAGACTTGACCGTTCTGGAAGAACGTGCAAGTTTTGAAACTGAAGAAGAACACACACATGCAACATTTTTTCTCTTTTTTTTTTTTTTTTTCGATCCTCTTTCTTTTTTAGGATCGTTTATCTTTTTGTGTATTGTTCTTCTGTCCTCTTTCTTTTTTAGGACAGTGTATATTTTTTGTACACTTGTAAATTTTTTTTTTCATTCTTTTCTTTTCTTTCTTTTTTGGCTCTCTTGCTGTTTTAGAGCTGTTTGTTTTTTTTTTATTTTCTCTTTTTTGTATACGCGTACATGTGGAGTATGTACGGTATAGAGAGGTGATGAATACCTGAGCAGAGATGTCGCCCAGGTTTGAGCAACAACGGCGAATTGGAGTTGAGCTGCTGGCTACGGTCTGCTTTGAATGTTGTCAAAAGTTGTTTCGAAGCCTCAGAGAAGGCCGACGCGATAGATTTTGCGAACTTCTGCAAGTCTCGACGATTGTGGTTGTCGCGCCGGGGAAGAGGTGTCACTCGGCGACTCTGTGTGCGTCGCACTGGTGAGAGGTGCAGTTTCGGTAGCTTGGTAGTCGGACCAAAGAGAAAACTCGAACCCGAATAAGACCCGGGAGGCCGAATTTGAGTTTGACTGATGTCTCGGCGAGTTGCAGTTCCTTCTGCGAACTGTATTGATGCACCCTGAAGAGGATTTTGAAAGGAGGTGTGTGTAGTGGGACCCCTCTTGGCTGAATCGATCCTCCCAACAAATTGGGATCTCTCAGTCGACGGTTTGGCTTCTGCGACGGTTTGGCTTCTACGAATTTGAAAGATAGTCTGCACTCTAGGTGCTGCCCTCTGTCTGTGAATTGGCCTTCTGCAGTTACGACCAGGGAGACTGTCTGCAACTTCTCTCTGATTTGCGATCCTTGTCGGGTCCCGATTTATGTCAGAAGTTTTTCGCGAACCAGAATTCAAAGGTACTGTAAAAAAAATTTCTCTCCCGTCGGCCTCGAGTTGAATTCGAGTCAGCCGGGGTCGACCCCACTCTCTTTTCTTTCTTCTTCTCTTCCTCCCTCTTTCTTCTTCTTTTTCTCTCCTCTCATTGTCGACTCCTCCCTCAGTCTCTCTCTCTCTTTTCTTTTCTTTTCTTTTTTTGCATTTTCTCTCTCTTTTCTTCTCTCTTTCTTACCTCTCCCGAGTTGTCTCTTTTACGCATTCCTGGTGTCCGTCAGTTTGTGGGGTCGACCCCACTCGCTTTTCTTTCTTCTTCTCTTCCTCCCTCTTTCTTCTTCTTTTTCTCTCCTTTCATTGTCGACTCCTCCCTCAGTCTCTCTCTCTCTTTTCTTTTCTTTTCTTTTTTTGCATTTTCTCTCTCTTTTCTTCTCTCTTTCTTACCTCTCCCGAGTTGTCTCTTTTACGCATTCTTGGTGTCCGTTAGTTTGTCAATGTGACAGACTAACAATTTTTTTTTTTTTTTCGCGTCGTTTGGCCCAAAAGTGTACCTGGCTCTATCGCCGTGTGCAGGAGTTTAATCTGGGCCATCTGTCTTGGTCGCCGGATGCTGGATTCTGTTTGTGGTCGCACCCGACTCAGTCGCCAGGTGCTGAAGTTGTGTTTCGGCAGCGTCTGGCTTGGTCGCCGGGACGCAGGAGTGTGTTGCGCGACTTGGCTTGGGCGCCAAAATGCTATGGTCGCATCTGGCATGGTCGCCGGGTGCGAACTGTTGTGTGACAGCATCCGGCTTGGTCGCAGAGAAGGTAGAATTTCTGCGCTAGCGCACCCGGCTTGGTCGCCGGGACGCAGGAGTTGGTCGACGGTGTGAGTTGTTTTGAGGTCGCGGCCGACAAGAGTCGCCGAGTGCGAGTATGTGTCGACCTCCTATTTTTTCTTGCGACTGCTTCTTGTTGTCGTAGCTTTTCTTTTGCGACGGCTTCTTTTTGTCGCAACTCTTTTTTTGTTTAGCGACGACTTCTTTTTGTCGCGGCTTTTCTTTTGCGACGGCTTCTTTTTGTCGCAACCTTTTCTTTTTGAAGAGGAGTTACATACCTGACTCCGTCTGGCTGCATCCGGCTCGGTCGTCGGTCGTAGGAGTTTGCTGCGCGGCACCAGAATCGATCGCCGGGTGTTGCATTTGATAGTTCCTTCGTCGCATTTGGTTTGGTCGCCGGGCACGGATTTTTGTTGCGTCCGGCTATGCCAACGGTCGCGAAGCTTCTTTCCTGCGTTCGGTTTGGTCACCGAGTGCATTGCTCCTATTTTGGTCACATACGCCTATGTCGTCGGGACCTGAATTCAGTGTGGCCGCAGCCGGCCAGAGTTGCCGAGGGTGAGTTCCTTGTGGCCGCCGCCGGATTGGTCGCCGGGAGATTAAACTTCTGTTTCGGTTGTCAGGTGCAAAAATTTTGATTCGGTTAAGCCCGACTTGGTCACCGAGAGGCAGAATTCCTGCGCTAGCGCACCCGGTTTGGTCATCGACAACTTTTCTTTTGCGACTGCTTCTTTTTGTCGCTGCATTTTTTTTGTTCTTTTGCCACAGCTCCTTTTTGTCGCTTGCTTCTTTTTTTTTTTGTTCTTTTCGCGACCGACTTCTTTTTGCCACTTTCTTCTTTTTTTTTTGTTCTTTTGCGACAGCTTCTTTTTGTCGCTTGCTTCCTTTTTTTGTTTTTTTTTTGAAGAGGGGTTGCGTACCTTGTTCTGTTGGCTCGCGTCCGGCTCGGGTCGCCCGGCTGCGGGAGTTTAATAGCATAGCACCATTCGATCGCTGGGTAGTGCCTCTGTATTGTTTTTCTTCGCGTCCGTTTTGTTGCAGGGCGCTGATTTTGAACTGTGCTCGGCTCGGTCACCGGGCACTTGTTTCGATCGCGGACGGCTATGTTGCTGGTCGCGAAGCTTTGAACTGTGCTCAGCTCTGTCGCCGAGCACTTGTTTTGGTCGCGACTGGCTTTGTTGCTGGTCGTGAAGCTTTGAATTGTGCTCGGCTCGGTTACCGGGCACTGGTTTTGATTGCGGCCGGCTTTGTTGCTGGTCGCGAAGCTTTGAGTTGTGCTCGGCTCGGTCGCCAACCACTTGTTTTGGTCGCGACTAGCTTTGTTGTTGATCGCGAAGCTTTGAATTGTGCTCGGCTCGGTCGTCGGGCACTTGTTTTGGTCGCGACTGGCTTTGTTGCTGGTCGCGAAGCTTTGAATTGTGCTCGGCTCGGTCGCCAGGCACTGGTTTTGATTGCGTCCGGCTTTGTTGCTGGTCGCGAAGCTATGAGTTGTGCTCGGCTCGGTCGTCGGGCACTTGTTTTTATCGCGACTAGCTTTGTTGCTGGTCGCAAAGCTTTGAATTGTGCTCGGCTCGGTCCCCGACCACTTGTTTTGGTCGCGACTGGCTTTGTTGCTGATCGTGAAGCTTTGAATTGTCCTCGGCTCGGTCGCCGGGCACTTGTTTTGGTCGCGACTGGCTTTGTTGCTGGTCGCGAAGCTTTGAATTGTGCTCAGCTCGGTCAGCGGGCACTGGTTTTGATTGCGGCCGACTTTGTTGCTGGTCGCGAAGCTTTGAGTTGTGCTCGGCTCGGTCGTCGGGCACTTGTTTTGATCACGACTGGCTTTGTTGCTGGTCGCGAAGCTTTGAATTGTGCTCGGCTCGGTCGCCTGGCACTTGTTTTGGTCGCGACTGGCTTTGTTGCTGGTCGCGGAGCTTTGAATTGTGCTCGGCTCGATCGCCGGGCACTGGTTTTGATTGCGGCCAGCAGTTTGGCTGGTCGCGGAGCTTCTAAGGGTGCTCGGTTCGGTCGCTGGGCACCTGTTTTGATTGCGGCCAGGTGTTTGGCTGGTCGCGGAGCTTTGAAGGGTGCTCGGCTCGGTCATCGGGCACCTGTTTTGGTCGCGGCCAGCAGTTTGGCTGGTCGTGGAGCTTCGAAGGGTGGTCGGCTCGGTCGTCGGGCACCTGTTTTGGTCGCGGCCAGCAGTTTGGCTGGTCGCGGAGCTTCGGCGGGTGCTTGGCTCGGTCGCCGGCACTGTTTTGGTCGCTTCAGCAGTTTGGCTGGTCGCGAGCTTCAGAGGGTGCTCAGATCGGTCATCGGGCACTCAGATTGGTCGCGGCCAGCAGTTTGGCTGGTCGCGGAGCTTCGAAGGGTGCTCGGCTCGGTCGCCGGGCACTTGTTTTGGTCGCGGCCAGCAGTTTGGCTGGTCGCGGAGCTTCTAAGGGTGCTCAGCTCGGTTGTTGGGCACCTGTTTTGGTCGCGACCAGCAGTTTGGCTGGTCGCAGAGCTTCGAAAGGTGCTCAGCTCGGTCGCCGGGCACCAGTTTTGGTCGCGGCCAGCAGTTTGGCTGGTCGCGGAGCTTCGAAGGGTGGTCGGCTCGGTCGCCGGGCACCTGTTTTGGTTGCGGTCAGATTTGTTGCTGGTCGCGGTGGAGGAGGTCATGCCCCCAGTTGTGCATCCTTCTCTCGGAACACAATGCGCGGTGGGCAGGAGACGACGAGTGCCTCTTTTGACTTTACCGGCTACGGGGAGGATTGTGCATCTTCTTCCTCCTTTCGGTAGGGTGGAGTTAACCCGACCTTCGGCAAGTCATGCTTTCTCATGAGAAGCCTCTCGACTTCGGCTTGGAGTTCTTCTAGTTTGTCGAGGACTCGAATTAAGGCTTGTCTTGACCAAATAGCCAAGTCGAGGTCGTCTTCTATCTCGTTGATTGACGAGATTTGCTTCAATGACGTCTCGAGGTCATCGCATTCGACGACCGGTCGTTTGCCTTTGTCTTTGGTTGCTGCTGGTTTGGGAGGAGTTATCGAACAGGTTACCACCATTGCTGGAGGCGTGAAAAACTCCTTTGGGAAGAAATCCGCCAAAGTGAAGTGTCTCCTCGTCTTCTTGTTTGCCCCTTGGACGTTGGTCCTGGGAGTTTTCTTTTGGCGCTTCGCGGCTTTTTTGTTTGGTCGCTTCGCCTTGGTTTTGGTGTTCGCCGGTGCCGGTTCGATTTCTCGAATATGCTTCTTTCTCCGGGTGACCAGGATCCACCCCTCTGCGTCGGCTGCTGCTTCTTCGCGGGGTGCCAGTTTTGGTGCGACCTTAGCCGGTGGTCGTCTGTTGTTGTGCGGTCGACTGGAGGGACCGAATTTTGGATGGTACTCCTTCTTTGTGACCTGCTTCTTGTTTGACCGAGCTCGCCGGTTTGACTCGGCTTGAATGGAGATGATATATGAGGAGGCCAAAACGAAGCACTTCTCGGTCGGATTCCCGACCAAGCGATGGTACTTGCAGAAGTTTGGATCTTTGCTCCTAGACAAGTCGCTAGGTCTTTTGACTTCTGGCAATTCGAGTAGATGGTCGTCGAGGAGCTGCTCGAGCATGACAGGAACTTTCACGTCGGCGAACGGATACGTTTTGGCATGTCGTTCCTCCAGTGAAGGCCTCTGGTACGTGCCTCCGGTTGGCTGCCATTGAACGTAGCTTGTCTTGGCCTTGCTCCCAACTTTTATTGGTTCGAGAGCGTTTGTCGTGAAGGATGCTTTAGTTTTCTCCTTCACGTCTTTGGGTACGGTCGCTATGGCAGATGATGAAACTTCCTCCCCTCGCTCTTCTATGAGGTTCTCCATATTGTGGGCCTCCGTTGCGAGCTCTTAAAAATTTATCGGCCTCCGTCTTTGAATGTAGCACAGGAGCTCCCATTTCATCCCTCGAGCGCACATTTCAATTTCGGCTTCGAGAGATAGATTTGAGCTCTCTTTGCAATTGAGGCTCAAGTTCCTCCACCGATTGATGTAGTCGACCACTTTTCGCCCTTCTTTTGTTTGAGGTTGGCGATCTCGACTAGTGTTACAGTGAGCCGAGTACTGTAGAATCGGCTGAGGAGCTCTCACTCCAATTGTTCCCAGCTGTCAATAGACTCTTGGGGGAGCTCGATGTACCAGTCGAAAGCGTTTCCTTTCAACGACCTGCCGAATTGCTTGACCAACAGATCGCCGTCTGTGCCGGCGTTGTTGCAGGTTTCAATGAAATGTGCGACATGTTGTTTGGGATGCCCGTCGCCATTGAACTGTTGGAATTTCGGAGGATGGTAGCTGAGCGGCTTTGGGATGTTTTGTATCCTCTGCGTGTACGCTTTCGATAGGCCACCGACTTGCTTTCGCCGGAGCCGTTTCGCATGGCACGGTTGATGAGTTCAGTCACCGCGTCTAAGGTGAGGGTAGCCGGCTCTGCTTCAGCTCGACCTTCGTGGATGGCCGTCGGTATGATGGGCTGCATCTCGTCGTCAGAGGCAGGATCCTCTCGCGATGGTTCGGCTGAGCCGCTAGTAGTCGCCCGATTTCGGTCGACCTCTTGCGAAACGCCGGTGTTGTTCGCGGCCGCGCCCATTTCGAGCCGCTCCATCATCCTTGCGATGTGGAGATCGCGAGCTGCGAGTTGCGCATCTTTGATACACAGTTGTTCGCTCTGTTCTTTAAGTGCAGCTTGCATTTCCGCAAGCTGCTCTTCGGTTGTTTTGACCGACGTCGTCATTGCGGCCATTTTGACAGTCAACGTCGACGGAGCTGTTCCAGACGCAGATTGAAATGGAGAATATTTTGCCGGCGACCGCATTGGGGATACGGTGGTCGGTGTTCTCAGGTGTGGAGAAGTTGTTGTGGGCGATTGGCTTACGGAGGCAGCCCCGAATGAGATGCGGCTCTGCGGAATGGGTGATAGCGCAGCCGGGGAGGTCACCGGTGTCTGTCGGCGAGGCGAGCGAATGGGTGGTGAGCCAGCTGCTGCAGTGAGCGCGGCTAAGAGATCGTGAGAGATGGTCACAATTGGAGATTTGTCTTCGGTCGTCGCTCTCTGTACGGAGGAGGCCGATGACGAATTCATTCTGGCCGCGGAGGAGGAGGTCATGCCCCCACGCTGCTCATATTGTTCCACCAGGGCAGGGACGATGGAACTCCTCCTAGATGGTGGCGACTGAGCCGGGTTGACAGTCGGACAGCAAGGAAGAGGAGAGTCAGTGACGGCCAAGTATGTGGGTTTGGCCGTTACTGGAATCGGCTTGGTTGAGGCCGCGGCTGGTTTGGTGGAGGCCTCGGTAGCCTGTGGTAAGAAGACAGCGTTCGGGCAATGCGCGTCGTAGATGAAGGGAGCCTGTCCGGTGGACAAGCTCCTGGCCACGGCCCTTGTAATTGGGCGAGTGGCAGGTGGTGGAGAGGTTGGAGCATGGAGGTTGACCGGAGAGACGGCTGCTGGTCCGCGAGCTCCTACAGTTGAGCTTGCGATCGCGGCGGGGCGTGGCTGAGCAGAGCTCGAGGAGGCAGTTTGCTTGCCCCCGTTGTTGTTGTTGTTGTTGTTGTTGTTGTTGTTGTTGTTGTTGTTGTTGTTGTTGTTGCCGTTGTTGGCGTTGCTGGCCATGGCTGACGATTGGAGAAATTTTTTTTTTTTTGAACGGAGAAGGAGATGAGAGGTACGAAATGTCCCACCGAGTATGCCAAATCTGTTTCACCGAAAATCCGCCGGTCCGTGAAGAGGCGCGACCGAGAGAATATATCGATTAATTTAGAATAAATTTGTGTTTACAATGTGTGTGAGTCGGGAAAAAGCGAGTTCACTTTCCTAAACTTCCTCTGATTCTATCTCCATTACAATTTTTGTTGAAGTTTCGGCTTCCGCGAACGAACGTCGAAACGAGTTCTGGAACGAATGTGCACGAACTGCTTCTGGCTTTTGTCGGTCGGGCGGAAGTATTTGTGTTATGCGTGTGTCGACTTGTGACGTGTCGGCGAACGTGTAGAGCTGCTCCGATTGAACTGTTGAGTTGCGACGGACTGCGAGTTGCTTGACTTCTGTGGTTGGAGAGAACTTCTGTGCGACGAGTTTCTTCTCGGTGAAGGGATTTTTAGAGAGAGAAAGAACTCCTGTGCGTGAAGTATTTACTCGACTAGAATGCTCTCGAACTTGATTTTCTCTCTCTTGTGCGCGAAAGTTCTTCTCGATGAAGGAATTTTTAGACCTTCATTTTTAGAGAGAGCTTCTGATGGTTCTTCTCGATGAAGGATTTTTCAGACCTTCTTCTCGAGAGAGAGCCTCTGTGCGTGAATGAGCACTTTGACTTTTTATTTTTTGAACCTGATTTTTCCAACCCCTACGACAGGGAACTCTCTAGCTTTTTGTCGCCGGTCCTCTGCAGTGGTTGAGCAGTTTTTCCTGGGAAAGGGGATCACGATCCCCTTTCTGCTAAGGGAGTTGATAGAGGAGGGAGTCCAGGATCGTGGTCCCTCCTTTTCCTCCTTCGGTTAACGACCAGAACTGGTCATTTGACTGTTGAGTGGGCTGATGTGTGACAGGGCATGCTGACTGGTGATGACGCGATGACTTTCCGCTGACAGGGACGCCGACTGTACCGGTGACGCGGCGTCATGAATGGGCTGCGTTGAGAGGCTTTTGAAAATTGACAGAGCCTACCCATGACGATCGTTTACTGGACCGATGGGCGTTTGGGCTTGTTGAATTTGGGCTAGCCACATTTTGGTGTATACAATTGCGACAACCTCTTGGTAAAAGTGATATGTACAGGTGTTCAGATTTAAACCTCTGGATAAGTGATAGAGATCATAATGAATCTCAGGATAACAGCAAGGCTAAGATAGACTTTATCCAAGTTTGTGGACATTATTAGCTATATAGATTTTTGAGTCTCTTGAAGGGGTCACGTTGTACACTGAAGAAGAATATTACCTAGCGTAGAGTTGAGGAGTATTGCAGATTATCTCAGACGTTGTGTGAATGTTTTATAGTGCGCCAAGTGAAGTCTTCAGGCTTGATATCATAGAAGCCATTGACAGTTTTCGTGTCTGTCTCATTCTGAGAGGACATCAACTTGAATAGTCTTTGTGCGAAGGGATTCATTGAGGAGGAGCCTCAGTGTAAGGGAGTCACGGTGATCTGTTGTTGGAGCTTCATCAACAACAATCTGAAAGTGGAAAAGTTTTTTGAATCTTTGACTAAAAGATGAGAACACTTTATGTGTAACTTGTAAGTTACTCTACGTCTTTCACAAGTAAATTTGTGCTCCCGGGCTCAATGCCCCGCAGATTAGGAATGGTTTATTCTGAACTGCGATAACAAATCCCTTTGTGTCCTTCGTAACTTTAGTTGTAACTCATAGTGCAACTTCAAATGTAAGTACACCAGTATTCGGGTGTGGTTACACTCCCACGTACACCGATCTAGGTCTACTGTTTTCAAATTCAATCAATTAACGTTACTGTAACAAAATTCTACCAAATCTACAAGATACGATAAACACAATGTATAATTGTATGTATAAGTATAACTTTTATTTGAAGTAGAAATGGAGATGGGGTCGTGAATGGATACACGCTGTTAGCAAAGATTAGATCCAGTTTCATCAGAATCCTTTACAGAAATTAGTTGGAAAATTTGAGTATAAACACAATAATCTAACTCAATTTATCATGCAGTTGATGAAATAAACTTACTAACCTCTTCTGATGTTTTTTCTCTATGCAATTGAACCACCTTTGTATCCTAAAATTATCTACTTAGACAAAAATAAAGGAAAAGAAATAGAGATCACCTTTTTACCACTCGCACAGTCCTTATTTGGTTTGGCTGAAAAACAAACAGTACTCTTCAACCACTTAGAGAGAAGAAAGAGAACCAGAATTCTGAATTCTAAAATTGTGTTGTGTCTTCTGTACTCCACCTATTTATATGTGTATAAAATTATAACTCCCATAAGGGGAATTGATTTCATAACCTCCTTATAATAAAAGGAGTAAATATTCTATAACCTCTCTCATATTATGAGGAGTTAATTTCAGCCATTAATAAAAAATTTCCACCTTGATCTCTTTGAATTTTTTGTAACCTACATGGTCTTGGGCGATGCACTCTGAGGCCTTAAGACACATACTAGTCTCTCCTTAGGCCCATATTATGGATATGCCCCAAAAAATAATCCGTTGTTAATGATTTTGTCAACAGATCTGCCAACATCTCAAAAGTTGGAATATGGCTTACAACCACTTTCCCCTTCTGTAGAATGTCAAACACATGGTGATAATGTACTTCTATGTGTTTACCTTTTGAACTAATTTCACTATTTTTCAATGTTGTCACAATTGCTTGATTATCACAAAATAGTTGTATTGGACTACTAGCCTAACAACTCAATTTCAAGTATTCGAAGAAACCTTTGATACACACAGCTTCAATACTTGCCAAACTACAAGCTACAAACTCAGCTTCCATAGTAGATCTAGCAACACAATTTTGTTTCTTACTAGCCCAAGAAATTGCTGCACTGCCAAGCGTAAAAAAAACCCCGAGGTTGATTTCCTATCATCTGGATCACTAGCATAATCTGAATCTGTACACCCAATAGGAATCAACTCATCGGCCTGATATGTGAGCTAGTAATCCTTAGTGCTCAACAAATACCGAAGTATTCTTTTAACCGTTTGCCAATGCAAAGTACCAGGGTCACTTTGATATCTACTCACTAGACTTACTACAAAGCCTAAATCAGGGCGAATGCATAACATACATAAAACTACCCACAAGTAGGGCATATAAAATAGACTGCATCTTTAGTATTTCCTCATCACTTGATGGTGTCATTTTATTTGATAAACTTGTCCCTTTATAAATTGGGGAATCAATGGTCTTCCACCTGACCACACCATAGCATTTTAACAAGCTATCTTCATATATTTATTGAGAGAGTGAAAGTTTCTTGACTTTTCTATCTCTTTCAATTTTTATACCAAGGATAAATGAAGCTTCTCCCATATCTTTCATATCAAACTAGGTTTTGAGCCACTCTTTAATCCTTAAAACCATATCTAAGATCGTTCTCCATTAATAATATATCATCAACATAAAGAGACAAAATGACAAATTTACCCCCACTAACCTGGGTGTAAACACAAGGGTCATATAAGTTGGGTATAAACCCATACTAAGTTATCACTTTGTGAAAAGTGAAGAACCATTGCTTTGGCGACTGTTTAAACCCATAAATAGTTTTTGTCAGTCTATACACTTTGTCAACTTGATCTTTCACAGTTAACCCTTTAGGTTGGCGCATATAAATTTCTTCCTCTAAATCTCCATTGAGGAAGGCTATCTTTACATCCATTTGATGTAATTCAAGGTCAAGATAGGCTACTATAGCTAGTAATACTCTAATTGAAGTGAATGCTATCACAGGAGAATAAGTCTTCTTGTAGTCAATTCCTTATTTTTGAGTAATCCTTTAGCTACCAACCTAGCTGTATATCTATCAATGGTTCCATCTGATTTTAGTTTTTTCTTAAATATCCATTTACAACCTATAGGTTGTCTACCCTCAGGAATTTCTACTAACTCCCACACCTTATTTTTGTCCATAGAATCTAACACTTCTTAGATTGCTTTCAACCATTCAGTTGAGTCTTTACATTCTAAAGCTTGTTCATATGTTTGAGGGTCATCAAGAAGGATTTCTTCATTTGGATCACTTACATCACTAGTCATAACATAGAAGTATTCAATGCCGAAGGAGGTCTTCTATCTTGTACTATGCGAGAGACAAAATTAACTTATTTTGGGGTATCTATAACTTTTTCTTGATCAATAGAAAGAGGCTTTTAGTTTTTTGTATTTCAAATAACTCAACTTTCTTTATTGGGTTTCTTGGGTCAAGGTTTTCTTCTAAAAATTAAGCATCTCGACTTTCAATAACCCCCACTGAGCCATTAGAATGGTGCACAACAAATCTGTAACCACCTTAATGACTACTATAACTAATAAAATTATATTTTATGGTTTTAGGATCACGTTTGCCTCTATTTTGATCTGACACTTTCACATATGCCCTAGAACCCCAAAGGTGACTTAAGTCTGGGCTTCTACTAGTCCATAACTCATAAGGGGTAAGACTCTGTTAAGAATATATGTTGCAGTATCTAATGCTTCACCCTAAAACTGGGTTCCTAGCATTGAGTGGTTTAGTATACACCATACCATCTCTAACAAAGTTCTATTCCTTCTCTCTGCAACCCCATTTTGTTGAGGTGTATAAGGCAAAGTTAATTGGTGACATATGCGATTTGCCTTGCAAAACTCATCAAACAGATCAAAAGTGTATTATCCACCTCTATCTGATTTGAGGATCATAATAGTTCTTACTAACTAATTTTTTCAGTTTTACTTAACTCAACAGCAGCAACTTTAGAAGCCATTTAATCCTAATTTTAATAAGCAATTATAAGCAACGAAACTTACAAATATAATATTGAAATGAACCTTAGTTTAAATACCAAATAAACATTGTAATAAAATTAATAATTATTATAAAAAAGGATTATACTCGGGAAGTTATCAACTTTCCCTAATTTCTACAAATGGGTTCAAAAGGGTAAAATTGTCTTTTCACAATAATTTGCTGAAATTTTAAATCTAGAATTCTAGAATATCATAAAATGCACTGTAAAATATTCAATTACTTCTGGAATAAAAAAATACTGATCCAAAACGACCAATTATGCACAAATGGACTACAAGGGCAAAATGGTCATTTTACAATACTACTTTGCAGAAATTTTTTTAAAAATTACAGAATTCTAAAATATTATAATATACACTTTAAATACTCATTTATTTCTGGAATAAAAATATTTTGGATAAAAAATGACAAATTATGCTCAAATTGACTATAAGGGCAAAATCATCATTTTATAATAACACAGTTTTCAATAAAACAAATTCTTTTTTTTTGTATATATAAAATGCGCTGAATAGAGGTGGCACTGAACCGAGCCGGCTCACGAGTATCTCAGGCTCGGCTCTGGTTTGGCTCGGTTCGGCTCGAAATTAATCAAACTCAGACCGAACTCTGTTATGTAGTGTAGCTCGTTTATATAACCGAGCCAAAGTCGAGTTTCAGGTGACTCGGTTCGAAAGCTCATCGAGCTACTTGAGAACCAGAGAACCGCGATTTGGGGAGTTAGAAACCAGAGAATCCTATATGCCGAAATCACTTCCGCTGCGTAAAAACTTCTCTTTCCTTTCTTCCTCCCGTTTCTCTTGCCCTTTTCTTCTAGACTTCTACTCTTCTTCAGTTTTTTCTCTCTTCCAATCTTTCTCAATCTCTCTATATCTCTGCATAGAAAGTATTCTAATTCCTCTTTTTTGTTTCCTTTTACAGATTTTTCAAACGGCGGAAGCCCTAAGTCTATGTTGTCAATAGGAGATCTTCAAGTCTAGCAATAGTTGAGAAATCAGAAGATGTACAGAAGCCAAAACCTTATGCAATAAGCTCGTATCTTCCTCCTTTCTCTTTCAATTCTTATGTTTTCTTTCAATTCTTATGTTTTCTTTCAATTATTTTATTCTCTTTCAATTCTTTTATTCTCTTTCAATTCTTCTATTCTCTTTCAATTCTTTTGTTCTCTTTCAATTCTTTTGTTCTCTTTCAATTCTTCTGTTCTCTTTCAATTTTCAGTATAGATTTGGTGTCGATTGGAGGTATTATATCATCAAATAAAGGTACTATTATCCCTAATTTTTAATTTATTTAGCTTCTATATTGTTTATTGCTTCTGATTGTGTGGTTCAGCTTGAATATAATTGAACTCTAAAATAAAGTTAGCTTTGGGAAGAAAGTTTCTGGTAAGATATGCTTGGACAATAGAACGTGCACTTAGAAACAGAAGTTGTGAAGCTGTCATCCTTCTTAGAGATCATGAAACATTTTCCTAAAATTAAAATCCACTAAGACCAAAGGTTAGTATTATCAAGCTCAATCCACATCCTTCTTAGAGAGCATGAAACATCAAAACAGTTGCTTAAGGATGCTAACAGACGAGAAAAATATTCATATTCATTTTGCTTGGCCATAAATAACAGTGGCACCAAATAACAAAGACAAACATTGAACAAGTACATAACAGAAATAGGTGGAGATACATAAACACCTTAATGGCTGAGAAAAGTCGTGCTACACCAGATTGAGTCCAATCTTTCCCAAGCAAAGGTATGAACTGTCCAAGAACATTCGATAAAAAACAGAGGCCCAGGTTTAGTACCTTAAAATATTGATTTGGGATACATGGTAAACCCCTCAATTCCAGTAAGATAAGCTACATTGATTATTGCTTTTGATTTGGGTCCCCGACCTTGTTATTGGACAACCAGACCTAAAAAACTTTTAAATAAAAATTTCTGATTTGATGTATCTTAATTGACTTATTCAGAAAGAACTTACATTAATATTAAGATACTTTATGAGGTGGGTCCGTTTGTTTTTGTGCTGGCTTTTCCCTAGTTTTTCTGTTTTTTATTTGTCTCTTAGCTTCTCCTTGTTACGGTTAATGTTCTAGAATTTTTTTTTAATTCTTGCGGCTTGTAGAGTGGGAGTTCTAGTAAGACAGATGTATGGGTTTGATGTGGCTTGATTGGAGGTGGTATATCTAAACATTGACCTTTAAAATATGGTTTGATTATCTACTACTTTAGCGAATGCTCTATAGACTACATTTTACCCTCTTTCTAAACATGTTTATTTTTTTTCTTTTGTCTAATCTATTTGATGATAAATAGATCAGATTCAGCACAAGTATTAGGTGACCAGGCCCCATTGACGTGTCATACATATTACCCAAATCAATATGATTTTCAAGTTAAATTTTGGATGAGATTGGATCTAAATATTTTATAATATTGAAGTAGATTAGACTAGATCTAACTAGAATAGATATGATTAGATTAGATTGTTTTGTCCCTGTTGAATATTGAATTTGAAGTGAGCTTCTTTGGTTGGTTCTCTAGTTCTATAATTATGTTGGTTGACTGGTTCTATAGTCTATAATTTTGTTGGTTATTTAGTTTTATAAGTTTGTTGGTTTTGAAGTTTATAATTTTGTTGGTTATGTAGTCATGTAGTTTATAAAACGTAGTGGTTATGTAATAGTCATTATGTTGATTATGTAGTTATATGATCTATAGGTTCTATAGTTTATAATCTTGCTGGTTATTTAGTTTTATAACTCTGTTGGTTTAGAAGTTTATAATTCTGTTGGTTATGTAGTTTTATGATTTTATAGGTTCTATAGTTTTAATATTGATATTTTATTTGCATTAGGTAGTAAGGATGTCATCTCCTTCTTCATCCTCGACAGTTGCTAATGCTTATCGTAGTGAGGTTAGAATTGATGGTCAAGTTCCACAAGATAATCTAACTCAAACTACTCAACCATTAGAGAACCCACAACAAGGTACTCAAAATGAGGAAGAGAACCCACAAAAGGGATGCAAAATGAGGCAGAGAACCCACAACAAGGGACCCAAAATGAGGTAGAGAACCCACAACAAGGTACCCAAAATGAGGAAGGAACCCAAGGTTTAAAAAGGAAGAAAACTTCTCCTGTTTGGTCAGAATTTAAAGAGATTTCTATTCCATATGGTACAAACACTAGTAGAAAGAGACTTTCTACCAAGGGTTTGGTTGTAACAGTTGGTAAATTTTTATATACACATACGGTTTCCTGATGGTCCGTTAGTAAATACATTCCTTTAGCAAGGGTTAATTTCTACCTACAGTCGAAAATAACACTCTTGGTATAAGTGTTCGTTTACTCAGGGTTTAAATAAAAACCCTGGGTATTCGTCCCCATATAACTAGGGTTATGGGGTAAACCGTTGGTAAATGTCGTTTCTTCTTTACCAACGGACCTCTCTAACGGTTGGTAAATATCACTCTCTAATCGTTCGGGCTTTGTTCGGCTAAAGCTCGGCAACCCAAAATCTCCTTCTCTGCTTTATCGTACTCTGCGATAGCATAAGCGGCGATATCCTGCACTGGGCATCGCCCACTCCCTCGATCTTCTTCCATCCCCCTACCAGCCCTTTCCGGCCACTCTCCGTGACAACAGAAATGAACACGATCAGAGAAAGAAGTAGCAGCAACGCATGGAGTTCTTTCAGGTTCCCCAAAAGTGTAATTTCAATTGAGACAAACTGTGTAATAGTCTGCAGTTCTCCTCTTCCTTTGGATTTTGTAATGAAGCTATAGTCATTTAGACTCGGTACAGATTGATGTGGAATTTCCATTTTTTTCATATTTAGTATACTTTCTAGTGCTTAATCAAACTCCTATCATGTAAACATTTCCCTTTTGTTGTTTTCATGTTCTTGTATTAGAACTCTGTCCGTTCGGTGCAACTAAAAGTTGTCTCTTCAGTTCCTGTTGCTTATGGGTATTTAGAGAAATTTTTATCTATTTGGAAGTTTGCATGGTGAATATGCCACAGGGATTGCAACCAAAGGAATTGCAATTTCTTATGTCCTTTGTGTTAATCTTATCAAAAAACCAATTAAATTTCTCATTAACATGTACAAGTCTTTATATACATAGGGTTACATATGCAGAATGACCAAACTGCCTCTATATATGTACACATATTACGATAACACCCTATATACACATATTACACTAATATCCCCCCTCAAACTCAAGGGGGACCAAGGGAACACATCTTGAGTTTGGAACACAAGTACTGAAATTGCGACTTGGTGAGCGATTTAGTAAACATATCCGCAACCTGATCCTGAGAAGGTATATAGTACAACTGAAGAGTATGTGAAACACAGTGATGTCGAATAAAGTGGCAATCAACTTCAATGTGTTTGGTTCTCTCATGAAACACATCATTATGAGCAATTTGAATGGCACTTCTATTGTCACAATGAAGTGGAGAGGGAGTGTCCAACTGCACACCCATATCACTAAGAAGCCAACGAAGCCAAACGAGCTCAGAAGTAGTGTCAGCAAGAGCACGATATTCGGCCTCAGTACTCGAACGAGACACAATACACTGCTTCTTGCTGCGCCAAGAAATCAAAGAGTCACCCAAGAAAATACAGTAGCCTGTGGTAGATCTCCGATCAGTAACATCACCTGCCCAATCAGCATCTGAATATGCAGAAAGATGAAGCTGCGAAGTGGAACCAAAAAATAATCCCTGGAACAAACTGCCTTTAATGTATCTCAGAATGCGCAAGACTGCAGCATAATGAACAGAGCGAGGAGCAGACATAAACTGACTAACAACATGGACTGTATAGCTAATATCTGGACGAGAGATAGTCAAATATAGTAGTCCTCCAACTAATTGCTTGTATAAAGTAGGATCAGATAATAATTCACCATTAGCTGGGTGAAATTTAGCATTGAGCTCCATAGGACTATCACAGACCTTGCTATCAGACAGACCAGCTCGATTGAGCAAGTTAGATGCATACTTAACCTGAGAAAGGCCATAACCATCACCAAACGGTAGAACCTCAAGGCCAAGCAAATATCGTAACTGGCCAAGATCTTTCATCTCAAAACAAGAGCTAAGATAGCGCTTGAGATCAAAGATGCCTTGTATATCATCACCAGTAATCATCATATCATCAACATAGAGTAATAACAAAACTGTGCCAGATGAGGACTGACGAGTAAACAAAGCAGAATCATGACTACTCTGTGTATACCCAAAATCAACAATCTTGGAATAGAAGGTGGAAACCCAAGCATGAGGTGCTTGTTTGAGTCCATACAAAGCACGACGAAGCCTGCATACCTGCCCAAAAGGATGTGAAGAACCCGGAGGAGGTACCATATAGACTTCTTCAATGAGTGCACCATTCAAGAAGGCATTCTTCACATCCATCTGAAAAAGATCCCAGTGACGAATAGAGGCAATGGCTATCAACACACGAACTGAAGTCAATCGAGCCACCGGGGCAAACGTCTCCTCATTGTCAATGCCATACTCCTGATTATATCCTTTGGCCACAAGACGAGCTTTATACCGATCAATATACCCATCAGCCTTAGTTTTAACCTTGTAGACCCACTTGCAACCAATGGGAGATTTACCAGGAGGAAGAGAAACAAGGTCCCAAGTATGAGCTTTGTCTAAGGCCTGCAGCTCTTCAACCATAGCTTGCTGCCAGAGAGGATCAGAGGAAGCTTCCCTGTAGGAGGAAGTTTCATAGACAGGTAACAGCCGAAAAAAACAATGATAGTCATTGAGACGTACCGAAGGTCGACGAATGCGCGAAGACTGACGAGGTGCTGATGGAGGGACGTCTGGAGCCAAAGGAGGAATAGGCTCAGACGGCGAAGTGTAGGAAGGCACAGGCACGTCAACTGCAGGAGGCAAAAGGGACAAAGTATCGTTAGACGGCGAACCTGCAATAGAATCAGAGATGGTAGAAGGCAATGGAGAAGAACCATCAGGAAAGATATCAAAGACAACTGTAGGAGACATAGAAGACTGATCGGAGTGTTTTGGCAAGGAATAGAAGGGAACATGTTCCCAAAATGAAACATGGCGAGATATACGCAGTTTGTTAGCCACAGGATCAAAACACCGAAAACCTTTCTGCTCAATGCCATAACCCAAAAAAACACACATAGCAGACTTGGCAGATAACTTATCGCGCTCGCGGTCAGGCAAGAGCACAAAGCAAGTAGAGGCAAAAACACGAAGAAGAGAATAATCAGGAGATGTACCATAAAGACAAGTGAACGGGGTAGAGTTCTGCAAAACCGGTGAAGGCAGTCGATTAATGAGTTAAACAGAGGTTAAAATAGCGTCCCCCCAAAACTGTTTCGGAATAGAAGAAGACAACATGAGAATGCGAGCTGTTTCTACAATATGCCTGTGCTTACGCTCAACAACCCCATTCTGTTGAGGAGTATAGGGACAAGAAAGCCGATGCAGGGTACCATTCGATTGTAACAGAGCACGAAAAACATGAGAAACATACTCTCCCCCAAAATCCGAACGAAAACCTTTATAGATTTAAAAAATTGAGTACGAACCATATTGGAGAAGTTAACATATGCATTATAGAACTGAGAGCGAGCATGCAACAGATACACCCAGACAAAACGAGAATAGTCATCAACAAAAATGACATAATAGGAAGACCCTCCCATGGTCGCTACTGGAGCAAGACCCCAGATATCAAAATGAATCACATCAAAAGGAGCCAAAGAACGAATCTCGCTCGTAGGAAAAGGCAATGCAGTATGTTTCTCAAGTTTATAATTAATGCACTGTAAAGATGCAGAAGAGACAAAACCCAAATTTCCAGATGAAATCATTTTATTCAAAGTAGAACAAGATACATGACCTAAATGATTGTGCCAAAGTATAAAATCTGAGTCTGAACGAACAGAAAGACTACAACGGGAAGAAACAAAATCTAAAATGTCTAAAGAATCTAGCTCAAAAAGCCTTCCAACTTTACGCCCTGTCCCAAACACCTTCCCCGTTGACGGGTCCTGTACCTGACAACCAAAAGAAGAAAAAACAACATCAAGACCAAGATCACACAATTGACCAACAGAGAGCAGATTCACGGACAAAGCAGGGACATGAAAAACATCAGAAAGATGAATGCCACGAGATGTACAGATAGAACCAGAATACGAAACAGAAAGCGTAGACCCATCAGCAGTATAAATAGGAGATAACGAAGAGGATGAAGTAGACATGAACAAAGTAGAATCAAAGGTCATGTGATTCGATGCACCAGAATCAATGATCCAAGAGGACTTACCTGAACTAACAGACAAAGCAGAAGCTAAGGAGGTACCTTGACCAAGACCTATGAGAGCCTTGTTTATCATCTCTTGAATATCACCAAAGGTCGAAATAGGACTAGGAGAGGTAGAAGGCGGCACAGGCAATGAGTCATCCTGAACGGCTGAAGCTGCAGTTGTGCAACGAGTGGAGGTAGAGTGTGATGACTTCTTGAGTTTATGACAAGTGAACTTTATATGCCCAAACTCTTTACAGTAGTTGCACTTTACCTTACTCAGATCCCGAAGAGTACTAGGTTTGCTTTCTGACGAAGCAGAGGATCTCTGAGATGATGTGGCAAAAACTGTATCAATCCCACCCAATGAGGAGCTGAAAGGTCCCCGAGTAAGGTGACAAGTCTCTTCGGCCAACAACTCTGATACTGCACTCTCAACGGATGGAAGTGGAGACGTGTGCAACATAGAAGAACGAATAGAGTCGTACTCATCACGAAGGGCCATAAAAAATTGAACCAAAGCTTCCACAATATATTTCTGAAAAATAACTGTATCTTCCTCATATTTGAACTGGGGATCCATGGCTGCTAACTGATCCCACAACAAAGACATCTGAGCATAAAAATCGGAGATTGACTGATTTGGCATCTGCCGAAGGGCGTGAAGATCTATTGCTAACTTGTATTTCTGAGCAAAATTAGGGCACTTATAACGTTTTTCCAAGAAAACCCAAGCATCATGGGCACAATCAAATTTGCCAATCTGAAAACTGATAGAAGGAGACACAGAACTAACAAGCAAAGTCATTGCCTTAGAGTTATTAATTTCCCAATCATCAATTACTTTCAAATTAGAGTTGTCAGCAGATAGAACTGGCGGTGGGCAGGCACCAGTGACATATCTCCACAAATTACGACCTTTCAAGAAAGTACGCACAATAGAGGCCCAATGAACATAATTAGTGCCATCAAGCTTCATTGGCACAATCTGAGCAATATCCATATTCGTGGCCATTTAGGGTCCCAAAACAAATACAAAGACAGATAGGCAAAAAAAAATCCCAAGAACTTGTGCAGCGTGGACAAAAGAGAATCCTAAAACCACTCCAAAGTGGCACTGCCGAATCAACAATCACAAGCAAGTTCCAAAGTGTCACGACCGAGTCAAGCTTTCCCAAACCCAAAAAGATCAAGCACGAACAACCCAAAATCACAACCTTCAAACAAGCCAATGAAATCCCCGAATTTCGCCCTTCACATGAAGCAACAAAAGCCCCCAAATTTCACCCTTCAAACAAGCCAATAAGGTCCCCAAATCGCGTCCTTCAACAAGTACGCGTGACCCGTCAAAAAAAAAAAACCCAAATCGAAACAAGGAGTTTTGCAACCCTAAATCCACGAATCTCGAATAGAAACAACCCAACGCCAAAAATCGACCAATCAAGATCGTAGCAAAGACAAAATCGCAATGATCTGACTGCAATAACAAGCCAATCAAACGTCCTGCCCCAAACGCGAACGCGCGCGACGAAGAATCCCAACACGAACGGACAAAAATCCTTCAAACAACCTCACAAATCTGAAGAATGGAAAGGGGAACTGAAGAACCAGACCTGAGGAAGCAAGAGACGCTGAAATGGAGCCGCGCCGTGCCCAATATGCCATCGCTGAGCTCCCTGAAACTCAATCGCGAAACCCTAATCAGTGGTAAGGGACGACCGAGTTGCGATGAGTCAACTCGATCGAGTCGACGAAACGCGGCGATTCGGGGCGAGTTAGGTCCGAGTTGTACCGAGTTGGGGCGAGTTTGAGCTTGTTTCAACCGAGTTTGAGGTGAGTCACGCTATTTTGTCAAAACGTGGATTTCTAAAGCTTTGATACCATGTTAATCTTATAAAAAAACCAATTAAATTTCTCATTAACATGTACAAGTCTTTATATACATAGGGTTACATATGCAGAATGACCAAACTGCCTCTATATATGTACACATATTACGATAACACCCTATATACACATATTACACTAATACTTTGGATGGTTTATTGTGAACCAAGGTTTTCTGTCAAATTGAAGTGCATATTCTATACAAAAGTTGGGCTAGAAAACCATGATCTTAATGTTAGGTTTTACTGTTTCTAATTGAATGTAATTCTTGTCATGTCTTATATTTTTGTTCCTTCTCCTATCAACTATAGTAAGGCGGTAAGCAAAACTGTAAAATTTTTTTGTCAGTGGCTCTGTTTGTAATTTCATTTTATGTTGCGTTTTTTGCTTGTTCCATTTTTATCCAGATATAACGTCCATCCTATATATTTCTTATAACAATCATCTTCACTGCAGATATTTGGCATTGGATGAAGTAGATAGGCTTGTGGATTTGGGTTTGAGGATGATGTAAAGGAGGTCCTAGACCACTTCAAAGCACCGTGATAAACCCCCCTTTCAAGTTGGAAGAAAGACATTTTGGTTACAACTGATGTAGCTTTTAAAGGGTTGGATTTTTCGGACATCCAACATTATGATATATGCCTGCTGAGATAGAGATCTATGTATTCACAGAATTGGCCAAATGATTAAGGTGGAAGATTAGATGCCATTGCTAGAGCCGGTGGAGTAAAGGGTTGGGCTTTATTGTGGTGGGCTTGTACACCGTTTTTGGGATGGCCCAAAACTGGAACTCA
The DNA here is from genome assembly GCA_019845555.1 of Aristolochia fimbriata. Lineage (NCBI taxonomy): Eukaryota > Viridiplantae > Streptophyta > Magnoliopsida > Piperales > Aristolochiaceae > Aristolochia > Aristolochia fimbriata. The sequence continues at coordinate 20,503,830 of CM034079.1, forward strand.
GGAAAAAGCAATGTTGTTTATTTTCTTTCTTTTTGTTAATGAAAGTTTATCAATGTTAAGAACTATGTATTTGGTACCATTTTTTAAAATGTATATAAACTTAGAGTTTGATTGTTTGTTACAATAGATATTTTTTAAGTTAATTTAATATAATTAAATATTATTGTAAGATTAGACATTGGTAAATCTTATTATTCCTCTATTGATATAGTAAAAAATAAAATATATAATAATTAATAAAAAAAATTAAAAACAATTACCTAAGGTTCTAACCTATGGGTATTAAACTAGTACCTAGGGGCAAAAACCGTTGGTAATGTATATCTATACCCAGGGGCAGAAACTGTTGGTAATAAGCATTATTAACCACGGGCCAAAACTGTTGGTAATGGGCTCATATACCAATGGGCTTCAACTGTGGGTATAAATGACTTACTACCCAGGGTTTTGAGACAATAATCAGTCAAACTTTACCAAGGGTTTTGGCCCGTTGGAGTCACTTTTACCAACAGCCTTCACTGCGTTAGTAATATTTTTACCAATGCGATTACTACCACCAAATTTTTAGCAAGGGGTTATTGTTGGTAAAAGTATTACCAAGAGTTTTTAATAACACTAGCTACGGTCTACCACCGTTAGTAATGTTTACATTTGTACTAGTGAAAGAAAGGTCAATGTCTTTATTGTAAGAGAAATTATATTATCAATAGCACTAGATCAACCTCACACTTGAGTAGGCATTTGAAGGTTTGTGCTAGTAGAAAAGTGACAATGAGAAAACTAAAAAATTTAAATTTTCAAGCAGTGGACAACAATGTAGATAGGAGTTTAGTTGGTCCTCTCTTGAATTTTGAAGGTGAATATGATCAAGCAAAAATGAGAAAAGCTATTGCCCATTGGATTCTTCTGCATGAACACCCTTTCATGGTTGTTGAAGAGGAAGGTTTTAATTTTTTCTTGAAAATAGCAAATGTGAACTATCCAAAAATATCTCGTAAGACCATTAAGAGTGAGTGCATAGAGGTGTATGAGTCTGAGAAGAAGAAATTAAAATTTTTATTGAAGGATATTAATAAGATTAGTTTGACCACTGATCTTTGGAAGTCTCAAAATAAAAAAATAGAATACATGGTTATCACTTGCCATTTTATTGATGATAATTGGAAATTACAAAAACGGGTTTTGAGTTTTGTGCACGTTCCTCCTCCTCGTCATGGTATTGACATAGCCGATGCTATACACAAGTGTTTGAAAGAATGGAAAATAGAAAACAAAGTTTTCCCAATTTCAGTTGATAATGCTGTTTATAATGATGTTTGTGTGAGAGTTTTGAAAGAAAATGTTTTGAGAAATAGGAGATTGATTTGTGGTGGAAAGTTATTTCATATTCGTTGTTGTGCTTATATTTTGAACTTACTTTTCCAAGATGGTCTTAGTGAAATCAAGAGTATCATTGAAAATGTGCGGGAAAGTGTTAAATTCCTTAACCAGACAGAAGCAAGACTTCGTACTTTTTCAAAAATAGTACAACAATTACAACTAGGAGAAAAAAAGTTGATCGTTGATTGTCCAACTCGTTGGAACTCTACTTATGAAATGTTGTCTTGTGCTCTAAAGTTTAAAGATGTCTTTCCTAGATTTCAAGATAGAGAACTTGCCTATGATTATTTGCCATGTCTGGATGAGTGGAAAAAAGTTGAGAAGATTTGTGAAATTTTAAAAGTTTTTAATACTGTCACTAAGATAATCTCAAGAGTAATTACCCCACTTCAAATTTATACCTCAGTGAAGTTTATAGGGTGAAAGAACTCAATCGTAATATTGACAGTCACAATGTATTTGTTAGGGCAATGGTATATAAAATGAAGGGCAAATTTGATAAGTATTGGGGTAAATGTAACTTGTTGATGGCCATAACTTCAGTTTTAGATCCAAGGATCAAATTCAGGTTGATTGAGATGTGTTATCTACAGATTTATTCTGAGGTGGAAGTTAGATTGAAAATAAGCATAGTTCGTGATACCTTATATCATATATTTGATGAGTATGTTGCTATGGATAATGTGAGAATTGGTAATGAAGCTTCTTTCAGTGGAGGCTCTTTAGATGTTTCTACAAGTTCTAGCTCTCATTCTTCATCAAGTTCAGGTTGATCAAAGTTAACGAATTATGTGAGACAAGTGGAAGTGGTTCCTTCGCCGAGGTCTAAGTTGGAGAACAATCTTGAAGATGGTGTTTATATTTGTGTCTCAATATGACTTTGATGTTTTAGGATGATGGAAAATAAATAACTTAAAATATTGGGTTTTATCAAAGATGACAGTAGATATTCTTGCAATTCCTATATCCATTGTGGCTTCAGAGTCTACCTTTAGTGCTGGTGGAAGAGTGATAGATTCTTATCGCTCTTCTCTTGCTCCAAATACTGTTCAAGCTTTGATTTGTGGTGGTGATTGGGTAAGGGTTATTCATGGTGTAAAAAAAATTCAAAAGGTAAATATTTAACAGAATAAAATATTTTTTTCCTAACTTTTTTTGCTTCGCCTTACAAATTTCTGTTTGATGAATGCAGGCTAAAAAGAAACCAATGAAAGTAGTGTTGCCCATTTCTTGATATTTTTACCTTTCCATTATTTAGGTAAATTTAATATTTTTTTATTACATTGATGTTATTAGGTCTTAATTTGTTTGTGTCAAACTAATATGGTTGTATGTGTGACAAGAACGTAATTGAAGTTGGGGGCATGGAGGTAACATTATATGAAATAAATTATTGGTCAAGACATGACATCTTAAGAATAGGTTATTTTTTTAAGAGTTAGATCTAAGTGTCATGTACAAGATTTTTTGTTATTGTGTGTTTGAATATGATTAACATGCTTTATTAGCATATTTGTTAAAAAATATCTTTTTTATGTTTAAACTACAAAAGATTAACATATTTGAATGGATTTTTTTGAATATGATAATTTTTATGTTATTTATTTATGTATTATTGTGGAGCTATTAAATTGTGAACATGAATATTATAATTGTTATATATAGTTAAGAATAGGGTGCAATATTTCTTCTCAATTTGATTGAGAATTATGTTTGTGAATTCTATTAACCAAAAAATTATCAATAATTAATTAAAAATATTAAAATTTGTATGAATTTTTATTTTAGCGCGTAATCAACAGCTATTTATGTATAATTACTAATTTAGGTCTTGTAGGTAAAATTTAACTATACCAATTAAAAGAGGTCTGAATTAAGATCCATGCTAGGCATAGGATTGAGCTAGGCTCGGGCTCATGCTGGGCTCGGGCTCATGATGGGCTTGGGCTCGACTTGGGCTTGATTGGGGCTTGAGTCGGGCTCGAGTAGTGGATCTAGCCCGCTCGAATTGAGCTCGAGCTCATTAGATCCGCTCCTGCTGAAGTCTTAATGGCTTAGCCGAGCTCGAGCCATCATAGATTCGGCTCGTCTGTGCTCATTTCCACTCCTAGTGCTAGCCCATATGACCAACAAAATCTGTATTGGGATCAGATTCAGAAGACAACGCTTTCCAAAGCCTATATAAAGGATGTCGCAGTTGTTTATTTATTTATTTTTAAAAATTATTTTCATTTTTTCTTCCACAATGGGTCTCCCACCTTATATCTAATTTAGCTGTCTGTGCTGTTCGTGGCATGCAAGGCGGTGCTTCTACTTTTCACATCCAGTAACAGAGAAAGAGAAGCAAGAACCACTCTCTGCTTATTCCAAAGACATTACAAAACATGTTATTCAGTGCCAATTACAGAGAGGTCTAGCGAAAGTATCTGCCCACAACGGAGATAATAATTAACAAGACAATTTCATCCCAAAAACACATCGGTTAGAACAGTTTTGGATTGCAGCGAAGCCTTCAGAATAGCCAAACCTTGTGCAAAGACGAACGGAAAGTAGTATTACGTTACGGTGAGAATAAGCGAGAGCAGAAACTAGAAAAAATAATCGTCGAGAAGAGAACAGAGGACATAAACATGCAAACCTCTTTGACCTCAACATCTACCATCTTCTCTTCGAGGTCGGCCAGATCAGCGACTTGAAACTTGTTCAAGAGTGTTATGTTGGAAATGGAGGACATGGGACTTACAGTCAGATCATCCATTATCGTGTAAGTCACCACTCCCTTGACGAACCCACCACTTTCTAAAGCTTCCGTGTTTGTTGAGTCCGAATCAACGAAAACGCACTGCGTCTGCATACTATGACGACAAGTACGGCAAACAGTCCCAACCTTATGAGAAAGATATATTTGATCGACATGGGTGCTCGTGTAGCCATTGTTGCAGATGCAAGTATAGTATGTTTTTGAACTTTGGGAAGAACGATTTTCGAGGAGCAGAGGCGAGCTAAATCCACTTCGGGGCAAAGCAGATGAAGGATTGAGGAGGAAGTCTTTGTTGTAGTCGCTTTCGACGTATGTTTCGTTCAAATTCTCCACGCTTTGGTAGATATTGCCAATGCAGCCCACCATTTGTTGCTTCTTGAGCAACCTTATGATCGAACCGACAGGGAGCGCCATGAGGCTGAAGACGAAGTCTATGAACCCCTTGTCTGCTTCAGCCGGTAGAACTTTCTTTTGGCTTTTAAGGATGAGAAGCTTCAGACTCAGTTTGCTCGCCATCGAAATCAGATCGGAGCTAGCTTCTGGGTATATTAAGATAGCCCAAGGATCTTTACCCCCAATTTATATAGAATTTGGGTGAACTTGGCGATCGGAAATCAGCTATCCTCAACTTCTCTATCGAGGAGAATCAAGGAAGGTTCACCATTATCTACGATTGCTTAGAAGACTTTAATTAATTGTCAATTTGACCGTAACGACTTTCGAGACCCTCGTGGGTCTTGTTGCTAACTCAGCATCAGCTCCTCCCTCCCAAAAACTTTTCTTAATTTCCCGCTAGAAATTAATGTCATGGACTCTGGAATCTATGCGCCTACTGATTTTGAGTGACTTAGATCTGTAAACGGATCGGAATGGACCTGATCCAGAGAATCCGCCTCTGGATCCAAAGGCACCATCCGGATCCAAATCCGATCCGATCCGGCTCAGAGAATCCGGTTCTGGATCCAACAGCAACCATTCGGATCCAAATCCGATCCGATCCGACACAAAGAAACCGGTTCTGGATCCGACACAACTTCAGATCCAGATATCCAAATTTGATTTTTCTTTGGTTTCGGATCAAAATTCAGGATCCATATTAAAAATAAAAAATAAAAAATTTAAAAAAATTTCTGGACTCTGGAATCTATTTTACTTTTTTATTTTTATTTTATTTTATTTGATTTTTATTTTTATTTTATTTTATTTTATTTTATTATTTTATTTTACATTTTTTATGATTTTTTTACTATTTATTTTGATTTTTTATTTTTATTTTATTTTTATTTATTTATTTTATTTCATTTATTTATTTTTTTTATTTTATTTTATGATTATGATTTTACTTATGATGATGATTTTTATTTTTTTTTATTATTTATTTTTATGATATTTTATGATGACATTTTATTTTATTATTTTTTTACTGATTATTTTATATGATATTTATTTTATTTTATTTATGATGATGATTTTGATTTGATGACATTTTATTTTATTATTTTTTATTATTTATTTTGATTTATTTTATCTTTATTTTTTTATTTTTTTGATTTTTATTTTATTATTTAAGGCTTTAGATTTATTTTTATTTTGGCCATTTTATGAGGGGGATTTTGCAAATTACGTACACTGTATGATGATGTATTATGGGAGAGCCGGCGGCAGAGGGAGGGAGAGCCGGCTTTATAGAGAGAGAGAGAGAGAGAAGGCGAGAGAGAGAGGGCATGAGGGCACGAGGGCGAGAGGGATGTCGATAAGAGGACAAGCAAAAACATAACCCAGACGGTTGCGATATTTTTTTTCGCAATGATCGATTTACAAGATGAGATTGCAATAAGGTATTTATTAGTTTTATATTTTAAATTGTCATGTTTCTCTTTTTTGTGGATATTTTTTGGTTTAGTTAGTGTTTCACGAAAAATTCGCCGGTCCGCGAAGGGGCGCGATCGAGAGAGTAATTCGATTATATCAGAATATTTGTGTTACAATTTGTGTTTGAATATCAAGGAATGCGAGTACAATCTCCTATTCTTCCTCTGATTCGATCTCCGTGTAATTTGATGAAGTTTCGGCTTCTGGCGAGTTGACGACGAAATAAGTTCTGGAACGAGTGTGCACGGACGGTGACGGCTTTGGTCGATCGGACGGAAGTATTTGTGTTCCGTATGTATCGACTTGTTGACATTGTCGGCGAACGTGTAGAGCTGCTCTGGTCGAATTAGTGAATCTCGACGAACTGCGAGTCGCTTAACTTCTTCGGCTCGAGAGAGCTTTTTGGCGTAAGATTTCTTCTTGACAAAAGAATTTTGAACTTTCGTCTCGAGAGAGCTTCTGTGCGTAAGATTTCTTCTTGACAAAAGAATTTTGAACCTTCGTCTCGAGAGAGCTTCTGTACGTGGAAGTGCACTTAGACAAAGGATTTTCGAACCCCTGCGATAGAACTTTTTTAGCTATTTGTAGCCGATTCTGCCAAGTTGTTGGAGTTCTTTCCTTGGAATGGGGATCACGATCCCCTTTTTTTCTGTTGTTGTTGAGATGGGAGGAAGACCGAGAAATTCCTTTGTTGAGTAACTCGAATGAGGATCGAGAGCCTCTTTTCTTGACTTTGCTGAATTGAGTGGCATTGTGACATGGTTGCTGACGGGTGCTGATGCAGTGGTTCACTGTTGACTGGTGCTGACGTGGTGGTTCACTGCTGACTGGGGCGACGACTGTATCGATGATGCAGCGACATGAATGGGTCTGGCGATGGGCTGCGGCAAGTGATTTTGAAAGTCGACAGAGCCTACCCATGACAATCGTTTGCTGGATTGATGGGCGTTTGGGCCGTTCACATTTTGGTGTATACGGATTGCCCCCTTCGAGACTTGATCGTTCCGGGAGAATGAACCAGTTTTGAATGTGAAAATGCACACAACGCACACATGCACGCACGTGACACATTTTTTTTTTTGTTGACCCTCTTACTCTTTTAGGGTTCTTTATCTTTTTGTGTACGTATCTTTTTCTATCCTCTTATTCTTTTAAGATTGTGTATATTCTTGTACATTTGTATCTTGTATGTATATTTTTTTTTTCTTTTCTTTTTTATTTTTTTTTGCTCTCTTGCTGTTTTAGAGTTGTTTGCTTTTTCAATTTTCTCTTTTTTTTTTTGTATATGCATATATATGTGGTATGTACGGTATATAGAGAGACTCTGAGTACCTGAGCAGAGATGTGACGCCGAGTTGAAGTCGACTGAGTGATTGGTCGCAGCCTGCTCTAATAGAATCGGTTGAACGCCAAAAAGAAGAGTGAGCATGGTGATGTAATCCTATCGTTGGGAGGAAGGCACACGCTAGATCGAAGCACAATAGGCCTCGTTCTTAGTTCGGCCGACTTCCGGCTTGGTGGGAGGACTCCTTCGGTGAATGGTGCTTCGGAGAAAACCGGTCAATTAGCCGATCCTCCTAGCAATTGCGACGAATTTTGGCGACTTCGGCAGGTTTCGATGGCTCTGAGTGTCGTGCTGGAGAAAGATATTGCGAATTGAAGTGAAGCGTTGCTTTGCTTTGGCTTGATTGCATTTCGCGACCAGGAGACCCACTTTTCGTCGAACTTCAGATTGAAAGAAGGGTATAGATGGGCGAAAGAATAGAGTTGGTCGCGCCAGAGAAGAGTGCAGCTCCGTTTCGATGAATTTTGGCTCACCGACGAAGTCAGATAGATCAGACTCAGGCTTCCTAAAACCCTGCTCGGGACAATTTCTTTTCTGCGTTTTTGTTTGGTGCACCAGGAAGAGAATGCGCAATAGAGTTGGTGTGGGGGGGTCGCCCTGGCCAATATGAATCTCCAGCGAGTTGGGATGTTTTGCCCGGCTTGTTTCTTCTCAATTGGCGTTATGTTTGGCTTCAACGCAGGTTTCAAGAGTGATCGAAGTCAGAGAGAGAGCGTGGGTCCCACTTAAGCAAATTTGGTGCCTCCCTCTCTCTGCCCACGATTGGGATCCCTCCAATTTGTGCAACAGACTCCTTTTTAAGTGGGGGAAGTGCAAATCCACTTCCCACGAATTTAGGACAATCAGGTTTAAAAGCTGTCTTCTTCACCTTCTTCTTTTGGGAATTTAAGTGTTTCCGGGGTGACTATGAATTTACTACTTCCTGGCGGTCTGCAATTTGGATTTCTACGACCATTGTTTGCGAATTTGGCTGACTGCGAATTTGGCTTTGTCTGCGAATTTGGCTGATTGCGAATTGGGAGACTACGAATTGGGAGACTGCGACTTGGAGACTGCGAACTGGCTTTGTCTGCGAATTTGGTTGCCTTCTCTGTCTGCAAATTTGGCTGCCTTCTCTATCTGCAATTTTGGCTGCCTTCTCTGTCTGCGATTTTGGCTCTGCAATCTTCTTCGAGCCCTGGCTTGCGTCGGAACTCTCCGCGAATCAGGACTTAAACGTACTGTAAAAAATTTCTTTTCTCCAGGCAGTCTCTAGCTGAATTCAAGTCTGTCGGGGTCCCACTCTCTTTTCTTTTCTTCTTTCTCTTCCTCCATCTTTCTTCTTTTTCTCTCCTCTCATTTTCAACTTCTCCCTCAGTCTCTTTTTTTTTTTATTCACGATTTTTTTTTTTCCCTCAAATTTTCTCTTTGTTTTCTCTTTTTATTCTATCTATCTCGAATTATCTCTTTTTTGTACTCCAGGTGTCGGTCAATTTGTCAGTGTGACAGACTGACGACATTCGGTGCTTCGTCTGGCTCGAAAGCCGAACACTGTAATTTTGTGTCGCACCTGGCAATGTCGCCATGTGCATTAATTCAGTCTGAGTCGCATCCGGTTCGATCACCGGGTACAACAGTTCTATTTTGGTCACGCCCGGATCGGTCTCCATTTTCGTTTCGGTTGCGTTCGGCTCAGTCACCGGGTGCGAGGCTTCTATTTTGCGTCCGGCTCGGTCATCGGGTGCAAATTTTTGGGTTGTCGCGTCCTGCTTGTTCTCTCGACGCTGATTTTTTTTTTAACTTTGTCTGACTCGGTCGCCGGAGGGCTGGAGTTTTGTCTCGGCTTTGCCCGGCTGGGTCGTCGGGGGGCTAAACTTTTATGTTGGTTGCGTCCGGCTTGGTCACCGGGGGCGAAGCTTTGTGTTGAGATCGGCTCGGTCGCCGGTCGCGAAGCTTTTCTATTTCGACTGAGCCCGGCTGGGTCGCCGGGTGATCATGTTCTGTTGTGTTGCATCTGGTTTGGTCGCCAGACGCTGTAGTTTGGCTGCGTCTGGTCGGCTGCCGGACGCTGCAGTTTGGTTGCGTCTGGTTGGCTGCCGGACACTGCAGTTTGGCTGCGTCTGGTCGGTTGCCGGACGCTGCAATTTTGGTTTTGTCGTGCCCGGCTTGGTTTGTCGGACGCGAAGTTCTCGAATTGCGACACATTCTGCAACTTACCGGGGGCATTGGTGTAGGATGTGCAAATGGTCGAACTGACAAGAGAGTCAGTATACTTTCGACCCTTTTCTTTTTTTTTTCTTGCAACTGCTCTTTTTTGTCGCTCGCGATTTTTTTTTCTACAACTGCTTCTTTTTTTCGCTCGCAAGTTTGTGTGACTGCTTCTTTTTGTCGATTTGTTTTGTTTGGAGAGGAGTTAGATACCTGGCTCCGATTGGCTATGTCCGGCTCGGTCGCCGGGTGCAGGAGTTTGCAGTACAACACCTGGCTCGGTCGCCGAATGTTAAATTTGGTGATTTGATCACGTCCGGCTTGGTCGCTGGGCGCGGATCTTTTGAACTGTGCTCGGCTCGGTCGGCGAGCACAGTGTATTTGTTTTGGTCACGCTTTGCTTGGTCGTCGGGCGCGAAACTTTTGAACAGTGCTCAGCTCGGTCGCCGGGAACAAAGCTTTTGTTTTAGTCGCGTCCGGTTCTATCACCGGGCGCGAAGCTTTTAAATTGTGCTCGACTCAATCGCCGGGCACAATGCCTTTTTTTTGATCGCGTCCGGCTTTGTTGCTGGTCGTGAACTTTTTGAACTGTGCTCAACTCGGTCGCCGGACACAGTGCCTTCTGTTTGATCGCGTCCGGCTTCGTTGCTGGTCGCGAAGTTTTTGAACTGTGCTTGGCTCGGTCGCCGGGCACAGTGCCTTCTGTTTTGATCGCGTCCGGCATTGTTGCTGGTCGCGAAGTTTTTGAATTGTGCTTGGCTCGGTCGCCGGGCACAGTGCCTTCTGTTTGATCACGTCCAGCTTTGTTGCTGGTCGCGAAGTTTTTGAAATGCACTCGGCTCGATCGCCAGGCACAGTGCCTTTTGTTTGATTGCGTCTGGCACTGTTGCTGGTCGCAAAATTTTTGAATTGTGCTTGGCTCGGTCGCTGGGCATAGTGCCTTTTGTTTGACCGTATCCAGCTTTGTTGCTGGTCGCGAAGTTTTTGAACTGTGCTCGGCTCAGTCGCCGGGCACAATGCCTTCTGTTTGGCCGCGCTCGGCTTCATTGCTGGTCGCGAAGTTTGTGAACTGTGCTCTGCTCGGCCGCAGAGCACAGTGCTTTTGCGCAGCACTCGGCTCTATCGCCGAGTGTAGTGGTTTTTTCTGTGGTCGCGTCCGGCTCGGTCGTCGGGCGCGGATCTCTTGTGCAATGCTCGTCTCGGTCGCTGAGTGCTGTAATTTTGTTTTGATCGTGTCCGGTCGGTCGCCGGGCGCAAAACTTTTGTGAAGCGCTCGGCTCGGTCGCCGAGTGCTGTAATTTTGCTTTGGTTGTGTTCGGCTCGGTCGCCGGGCACGGAGCTTCTGTGCAGCGCTCGGCTAGGTCGCTGAGTGCAGTACTTTTTCTTAGTTTGCAGCCGGCTCAGTCGCTAGGCGTGGTGCTTTTGTTTTACGTCCGGCTCGGTCGCCGGTCGCTGAAATTTGTTTTTGTTGCCTACGGCTCGGTCATTGGGCGTGGAGCTTTTGTGCAGCTCTCGGCTCTGTCGCCGAGTGCTGTAATTTTTCTTCGTTCGCGTCTGGATGGGTCGCTGGTCGCGGAGCTTTGTGCAGCGCTCGGCTCGATCGCTGAATGCTGTAATTTTTCTTCGTTTGTGTCCGGCTCGGTCGCCGGGCGTGGAGCTTTTGTGCAACGCTCAACTCGGTCGCCAGGATGCTTTTGTTTTGGTCGCGTCCGGCTTGGTCGCAGGGCACAAAGCTTTGTGGAGCGCTTGGGTGGGTTGCCAGGCGCTGCAATTTTTCAGTTAGTTGTGTCCGTTTCGCGGCTCGCCGGTGAGGGTGGTGCTGTGGTAGAGTTGTGCCAATTTGATTCTAGAAGTCTCATGGTTGGACTCGGCTTGCTGGCCGAGTATTCGAAGAGTCGCAGATCACCGGTGTGACGGAGCTGTGACAGAATTGGATTGGTTGATCGAACTCCCTTATGTCAAACTCGAATTTTGTCCCGCTTTGTGATCTTTGCGTCGATTCGGCTCGGACTCCGACTTGTGACTTGTTGGTCGCTTCGAGGCTCGCTAGTGCAGGCAATGTTGCGATGAAGTCGACCTCCATTGTCAAGTTGCTGGTCATCCCGTGAAGAGCCTTGTTTCACAACCAATTGGCGCACAGTCTGCCGCTCGTCTGCGGGCAGTGGTGCGGCAGAATTGTGTGGCCAAGAGTTGCTTCTTCTTCCCTTTTTTTTCTGAGTTTGGTTTGTTGGCCGAACTGTTGAGAGGGCCGGTGTACTCTTCCATGACTGCCCTCTCTTTTTTTTTTTAATTGTCCTTTTCTTTTCGCGACTGTTCTTTTTTGTCGCTTGCATATTTTCTTGTTTCAATTTTTTTGTGCGACCTTTCTTTTCTTTTGATCTGGACACACTTTTTCTTGACTTTGATTTCTTTTCTCTTTTTTTTTTTTAGAGAAAGGAGTAGTTTACGTACCTGATTTCGGCTGATGCGCATGCTTGCTTTGTCGCAGAGGGCCGCAACGTCTTTCTCCTTTCTTGGTTTGACGGCCTCGAAAGCTTCGATCATATTGACTGGTGCTGCGCAGCTCTGCCTCCGGATTCTGGACCTTTGGTGGCTGTTCCGTATGTGTTCCTACGCCCAAGGTCCAGCATAACTTATGGAGTCGTCCTGTGTTCAACGACGACGACCAAATTTGCTATCTTCTGAGAGGGGACGAGTCGGCCTAAAGCGCGAGCGGCCAAGGGACCGACGACATTTGTTGACCAGCAAGAGAGTCGACCCAACATGCAGAAGGTCAAGCAGTCGACGATGGCTGTTGACCACCAGTGGGATCGGCCCGGCATGCATCGAGATAAGCCGTTCAACCTCGCTGAGTTGAGCTTCGACCAGCAGTGGGATCGGCCTGGCATGCATCGAGAGGAGCCGTTCGACCTCGCTAAGTTGGAGCTTCCTCAAGTTTAATTTGCGCTCTCTTGTATATATATATATTTTTGATTGCCATGTCGCATCTCTTTTTATTGCGAGAGATTTGAATTGCTTCTCGCTTATTTAAATAAAGGACAATTTCACATTCTTTATTCAGCCATCTTTTCCCCCCCCTTTTTTTTCTGACGGCCCATCACGCATAGGATCTTTTAAGAAACTTACCGTTTGTCATCGGCAGCTTCGAACCGTCTGCCTTCACGACCTTTAGCGATGGTCGTTCTCAATGTATAAATGATCACCGGGGAACTGCTTTTCTTTTGCAAGCTCTGGTCAATGGCAGCTTTCGTGTAAATGGTCACCGGAGCTCTCCTTTTTTGCGGCGAGCTTTGGCTGACTGAGATTTGGTGGACATCAGCGAATCGACTAGTGATTCAAATCGGCTTCTTCGTCTGATAGCTGAGGCCGTGTCGATTTTGCGGAATCCAACACCCCTCTTTCCTTAGTTTTTCCTGTGCTGGAGTTAGAACCGGAAGAGCAGTTAGTGACTTCATGTGCAACTTGTCTTTAGAGAGGTTGCCCCGTGCTTTGGCCATCAGCTGGTAAGCATTTGGGTCGAAGCTTTCCGTCGTCTGGGTCATTAGCAGCCTTTTGGGGCTCTGCCACCTTTTTATAACACTTCGGTCCTCGTGCTTTGGCAGAGGCAGAGTGACTCCTTTCAGTGGAGTCGGTTCGACGTTGCGGCAAACGATGAGAGGGGCTTCTCCCTTTTTTCTCTGCAACTGCGGAATGTACTTAAGTATAGGCACATTGCGCTTTGTCGGCACCGGTGCCGTCGATGAGGTCACCTGGTTGTTGTGCGCCAATGGTTTGGACGGCGCGACTTTTAGCACCAAGTTGTTCTTTGGCGTTTGTTTCGGCGGAACGACAATTTTGGTATTGGATGCTTGACCCGGCCAGGATGACACTTTGACGGTCGGCTTTGTCGTTAGGTAGAACTTGGCATCGAAAAGTGAAGCTTCGGCCTCGATGAACGGACTCTCGTCGGCTTACACCGTCTTCTATTCGTCATCCTTCCAATACTTGAAGCACCGGTGGAGTGTCGAAGGTAGAACACCATTGGTGTGGAGCCATGGTCGACCCAAGAGCAGATTGTAAGATGTTCTTGAGTCGATAAATTGGAATAGAGTTTCGGCCACCATGTCGCCGATGTGTAATTTGAGGGAGGTCATACCGAGTGTCCTCTAGCCTTCTTGATTGAAGCCTTGGATGAGGAGAGAAGTCGGAGAGAGGTTGACATTCTTCATCGTGCGAATTGGCAGAATGTTGACTGCGGATCCATAGTCGATTAGAATGCGGTTGATTTTGTGGTCTCTGATGTAGCCAGAGACGAACAGTGGCCGATTGTGGTTCTTTGACCCTAGCTGCGCGCGTCCTCCGACTTTCTCAGTTGCTGAGAGGAAGACACACCTTCTTCCTCCTTTCGATATGGTGCCGTTAGCCCGACCTTCCGTAAGTCGTACTTCTTCATAAGTAATTGCTCGACCTCGGCCTGGAGTTCTTCTGGTTTGTCAAGAACTCGAATGAGAGCTCGTCTTGACCGGATGGCCAAGTCAAGGTCGTCGTCAATCTCGTTAAGTGACGAGATTTGTTTCAGTGATGTCTCGAGGTCGCCACACTCGACGGCTGGTCGTTTGCCTTTATCTTTAGCAGTGGTCTACTCGGGAAGGGTCGTTGAGCAAGTTGCCACCATTGCTGGCGGCGTGAAGAACTCTTTTGGGAAGAACTCCGCCAGTGTGATGGGTCTTCTTTTCTTTTTGTTTGCTCCTCAAACGTGGGTCTTGGGAGCTTTCTTTTGATGCTTCACGGCTCTTTTGTTTGGCCGCTTCGCCTTTGCATTGACGGTCGTCGGCGACATTTCGATTTCTCGAACAGGTTTCTTTCGCCTGGTGACCAGAATCCACCCCTCTGCGTCGGCTGCAGTAGCTTCGCGGGGTGCCGGTTTTGGTGCGACCTTAGCTGGTGGTCTCTGGTTGTGCTGTTTGTTTGGTGGGCCAGACTTGGGACAATATTCCCTCCTCACGACTGGAGGTTTGCTGGGTCTAGCTCGCCTGCTGGACTCGGCTTGAATCGTAACGACATTGGCCGATGTCGTTCCTTCGATCTCGATGCGGCCTTGTGCCACCAGATTCATGATTCGATCTTTTAGAATGAAACATTGCTCGGTTGAGTGGCCGAGCAGGTGGTGGTACTTGCAGAAGTTTCGGTCCTTTGACTTCGCAAGATCGTCGGGACTTTTGATGTCCGGCAACTTGATGAAGTTGTTCTCGAGTAGTTGCTCGAGCATGACAGGAACGTCGACATCAGCGAAGGGGTAGGTCTTTGCTTGCCTCTCCTCCAGCGACGGTTTCCAGTAGGTGCCCCCGGCGGACGGCCGTGGAGCCAAGTTCTTCTTTGTTTTGCTTCCGACTTTGATCTGTTCGAAAGCATATATTGTGAAGGAGCCTTTTGCTTTCTCTTTCGTGTCTTGGGTGGTAGCCTTCCCTTTTTTCCGCGGGTCGGCTATTGGTAACACGTCTTCCCCCCTTTCTTCAATGAGAGTTTCCATGTTGTGAGCTTATGTCGCAAGCTCCTGGAGATCTTTTGGCTTCTTGCTCTTGATGTAGAATAGTAGCTCCCACTGCATCCCTCGAGAACACATCTCGATTTCTGCTTCGAGGGATAAATTAGCGCTCTCTTTACAATTGAGGCTCAGGTTCCTCCACCGGTTAATGTAGTCGATCACTTTTTCATCTTCCTTTTGTTTGAGGTTGGCCATCTCGACTAAAGTCACAATGTGTCGGGTACTGTAGAATCAACTGAGGAACTCCCGCTCGAGTTGTTCCTAGCTATCGACTGATTCTTGCGGCAATTCGATATACCAATCGAAGGCGTTGCCTTTCAAGGATCGACCGAATTGATTGACCAACAGGTCGCCGTCTGTGCCGGCATTGTTGCAGGTCTCGATGAAATGAGAGACGTGCTGCTTTGGGTGGTCGTCGCCATAGAATTGCTGGAACTTCGGCGGATGATAGCCGAACGGCATGGGGATGATCTGTATCCTCTGCGTGTATGGCTTTCGATACGCCACCGACTTGCTTTTGCTGGAGCCGTTTCGCAAACACGGTTGATGAGTTCAGTCACCGCGTCGAGGGTAAGGGAGTTCGACTCCTCTTCGTTTTGTGACTTTTGAATGGTCACGGGAGTCGTTGGCCGCTGCTCGTCGGTAGCAGGTTCCTCCAGATGAGGTTCGGCCGTGGCGCTTGTGGCCGCCTGATTCTGGTCGACTCCTTGATAGACGTCGTCGGAGTTGGTGTTGGGTGTGCCAATCTCCAATCGCTATAGTATCCTGGCGATTTGAAGGTCGCGGGCTGCCAGCTGCGCGTCTTTGATGCACAACTGCTCGCTTTGTTCTTTTAACGTAACCTGCATTTCTGCAAGTTATTCCTCAATTGTTTTGGCCGAGGTGGCCATTGCGGCTACTTTGTCGGTTGGAGCCGCGAGAGAAGTTGTCGTCTCGAAATGAAGTGGAGATGACTTAATTGGAAACCATGCTAGCGAGCTGGCCGTCGGTGTCTATCGGAGTTGGGAAGACACGAGAGACCTGTTGGCTGCGGCGGTCAATGCTGTCTGGAGATCTTGAGAAACCATCACGAAATGCGACTTGCCCGCTGCTGTTGTTTTAGGCAAGGCTGAAGTTGATGTTGGGTTCCTTCCTACTGCGGAGGAAGAGGTTGCGTCTCTGTGTTGCTCATATCGCCGGACCATGGTTGACACGATCGAGTCCCTGCGTGAGGGTGGTGATTGAGTTGGACTGACCACCGGACTATGCGCCGATGATTTGGTGTCGACGGGCAGGGAGGTCGACCTATTTGATGCCGGGTCATTCTAATCGATGAGACGACCGTTTTTGTGGAGGCCGCGGTAGCCTGTGGTTGGTAGATGGCACTCGGACGACGCACATCTAGCATGAAAGCAGCCTCTCCAGTGGACAAACTTCTGGCCAATGCCCTTGTCAATGGGCGACTGGCTGGTGGAGGAGATGGAGCACGTATGTTGGCCGAAGAAGTGGCTGCTGATCCGTGAGCTCCTGTTGCTGCTGTTGAGCGGTAGGGCGCGAACAAGGAAAGCTCGAACTGGCAATTTGCTCACCTTTGTTGTCGTTGTTGTTAATGTTGGCGTTGCTGGCCATGGCTGAGGAAAGAATAAGTTTTTTTTTTTTTTTTTTGAAGGAGATGAGTGGTAGGAGTTGTCCCACTAGGCGTACCAAATCTGTTTCACCGAAAATCCGCCGGTCCGCGAAAGGGCGCAACCGAGAGAGTAATTCGATTATATCAGAATATTTGTGTTACAATTTGTGTTTGAATATCAAGGAATGCGAGTACAATCTCCTATTCTTCCTCTAATTCGATCCCAGTGTAATTTAATTCGGTCTCCTCTTGTGGTCGAGCCATCTTCCTGCTCAGCTCCGCCACATCAAGCATGCCCGTCCACCCCTCATCTTGTCAATGTCGTGGGTTTTTCCTTCGTTCTTCTGGTCTTCCCCTCCCTTTTCCTGTATTTCAGACTTGGAAAGCATAAGTTTTTGCCTCAGTTGTGCTTATTGAGATTTCTTTTCTACCTTATTAATTGGACCTCTCTAAAATCAGCAATCAACAAAAGTAAAATTATTGATTTCTTAGACTCATTTGTTCACTTTATGATTTTTCTCTCATCCAAAACATCAGTGAGAGTTGTGATTTCTGGAAAGCTGGATTCTTGCAACCTTATATTCATCTTTTTATATTTTTAGAAAAATTATCCCAGCCAAAGTTATTTTATTCGGTTTGATTGCTTATCTTTTTCTGATGCTAAATTTTTTCCCCAATCTTCTATCTCCTCTCTGCAAGACTTCGTCCTGAGATTCTAAAGCACCCAAGACATCCACGATTGACGGGTGTCTAGAAGGAGAGATAGGTAGGAAAACATGTCACAAAAATGTCTAATGTTCCTCACTAACAAGGGAAATTTTTTTATTAATATTGTTTTATTTTTATTTTATTTTTATTATTTTTATGTTTTCCCCAGTAGTGCATAACATTAGGTAGTTGAAATTAAATTTGTTTCGCTTCATTTATTTCAACGTCGTTTATGATATGATTTCCAAAGGCAGCCATGATAAGGTTGACACTAACCGATTAGATATGGATGTGAGAGCAAACCTTCCCCGAGGTTTCTATTTGGTAGTTTTTATTATTTTGTAAATATTTTCTAACACTTCCTTCTCGATTTAATCCAAGAATTAGTGTAACTATTTCTTTTTGAGAATGTTGAGTTATATATAGCACATCTTGCTATTGGCGTAGAGCTGCCAAAAGATGATCAAAGTTCAATTTGATAAGGGTGGAATAAATATTTTTTCTTTTAGGGAGATTCTTCCAATTGATTTATCATGTACTTTTAAGTGATCTTGGTTGGGACATTATT
Source organism: Aristolochia fimbriata (assembly GCA_019845555.1). Lineage (NCBI taxonomy): Eukaryota > Viridiplantae > Streptophyta > Magnoliopsida > Piperales > Aristolochiaceae > Aristolochia > Aristolochia fimbriata. The sequence goes on from CM034079.1 coordinate 20,521,781, forward strand.
CAGAAACATAAACCAGACGGTTGGGCTACTTTCTTTCGCAATGATCGATTTACAAGAGGAAATGTCGATAAGGTATTTATTAGTTTTATATTTAAAATTTTAATGTTTCAAGTTTTTGTGAATATTTCTTTGTGATGATGGAATAAAAAAAATATTTGTAGGTTGAGTTAGATACATCTTTGCGTCTGTTTCTCATACGTATAGGGATTTAATTGACTCTAGTAGAAGAGATTCTAATAAAAAAAGTAGTTACCTCATAAGAAATTTATTTTGTGTTTTTATTACTCTTATTTTGTTTTACTACTTATTCTCATCTTGTCTTCGTAGGGTAATATTATATCAATTACAAGATTGAATCATCCAAAGTGCATTCCTATTCTGGTGGTACTTTTAATTATCAAGGGGTTTTACTAATTAAACTCAAGATCTATCTTTTAGTGTAATCTTTGAGTTTGAATCAATTTTTTTATCCCCACATACTTCTGTGGGGATAAATTCATAGATAAGGAATTTATGAGACTTCTCTAGGTACTATTTTTTTTTTTTCTTAGTTCTTTTTAATATTGCTTTATTTATTTATTTATTTTTTGGTTTTAGATTAATTGATTGTTATAATAAGACATGTTCAATTGAAGACAAAATACAAAGAAGTATTAGGGTCAAATTAATTCTATTTTTTATGTTGGAGATTATAATTCTTTCACTAAGAGGTAATACTCCTTTTACTTCGTTTTATCCCTTGTTTTCCCCAATAGTGCATCACTTTAAGTTGTTGTAATTAAATTTTTTTTGCTTCATTTATTCCAGCGTCGTTTGAGATGTTAATTGTCATGGTTTGTAAAATGAAGTTTGAGAAAGTAGAATCACTAATTATAATAGAGGCAGGAAATTAATTTAAATTATTTATTTATTTTTTTTTTCTGTGCATTGGACGGAGCTTTTCGCTAATATGTTAGAAGTAAAGACATTGCTGAATTTTTTGATAAAAAAGGCATCCACCATGAGTTCGCTGCCCCAAAAATGCCACAACAGAATGAAGTGGTGGAAAGAAAGAACCGAACACTGCAGGAGATGGCTCAGGTCATGCTGCTTACAAAAGGCCTACCTGAAAAACTCGTGGCTGAAGCCATAAACATTGCCTGTTATATTACCAATAGAACTTTCTTTCATCATTTCACTCACAAGACTCCGTATGAGTTGTACAAAGGTAAAAAACCTACGGTGAATCATTTCCACAACTTTGAAAGTAAATGTTATATTCTATGTGATAGAGAATCACTTGAAAAGTTTGCTACTTGTAGTCATGAGGGAATCTTTCGTGGTTATTCAACCAATAGCAGAGCTTATCAAATATACAATAAAAGAACTCAAGTTATTATGAAATCTGTCAATGTAACACTTTTTTATGATGAAATTCAAACTCAAAGGACAAATGATGATGATCTGCCCAGTCCACAGTCACAAATACGGAATGAGAGTTTACCAGAAGTCACTGGAGTTTCGAAAGGTGTTTCAGAAGGAGTTACAGATTGGCAAGGTGATGAAACTCCTATTGAGACTCCTGAGACAGTCATGGACACACAAGTACAAGACGAACCTGACAAACTAGAAAATGTTACCTAACCATCTTCCAGAGTTTAGAAAAATCATCCAGAAGATATTATTATTGGAGAACTCAATGAAAACATAAAAACTAGAGGGATTGATATTAATTACCAAGATATGGTTCGTTTTGTATGCAACTCTTCGTCACAGGAACCAAAGATGGTTGAAGAAGCTCTCAATGTAGGAAGAACTATATCAATTTGAAAGGAACAAAGTCTAGAGGTTAATACCATGACTTGCTAATAACAACATCATTGGTACTAAATGGATTTTTAAAAATAATACAGATGCAGTTGGAACAGTTATACAAAACAAAGCTAGATTGGTAGCCCAAGGGTACACTCAAGTGGAAGGCTTAGACCTTGAAGAAACTTTTGGTCCGGTGGTTCGATTGGAAGCTATAAGACTGATGATATCCGTAGCATGTCAATTAAAGATAAAACTCTATCAGATGGACATCAAAAGTGCATTTCTAAATGGATACATTTCATAAGAAGTATTCGTGGAGCAACCCAAGAGGTTTATAGATCCCCATAATCCAGATCATGTCTACAAGCTCTCCAAAGCATTGTATGGGTTAAAATAGGTACCATGTGCCTAGTATGACTAATTGGCCTCCTTAATAGGTCATGGTACTCTTGAGGTAATGTGGATCAAACTTTGTTTATTAAAAGGATTGATGGAGAAATTATCATGACAGATTTATGTAGATGATATAATTTTTGGTGCAACAAAAGGAGCATTACTAAATAATTTTGTTAAAACCATGAAACATGAGTTCGAAATGAGCATGGTTGGAGAATTGTCATTCTTCTTTGGATTTCAAATCAAACAACATGATAACGGTATCTTCCTATGTCAAGAAAAATATTTTAAGGAGATGGTACAAAAATTTGGCATGGAACACACTAAGTCAAAAGCTACTCCAATGGGGACACATGACAAACTACATAGAGATTTAGAAGGAGTTGGAACTGATCAACAGTTGTACAGAAGTATGATTGGAAGTTTGTTATATATTACAACAAGTAATCTTGATTTATGTTTCAGTGTTAGGGTTTGTGCACGATATCAGGCGAATCCCAAAGAGTCCCATCTCTAGGTAGTAAAAAGAATATTACGGTATGTGCATATGACAACAGAACTTGGTGTGTTTTTTTCAAATTCTTTTACTTTTTCACTTGCAGGCTATAGTAACGCAGATTGGGTTGGGAATTCTAATGATCGAAAGAGTACCTCTAGTGGTTGTTTCTATCTAGGAATAAACCTTGTGGCATGGTATAGTAAAAAGCAAAACTTAATATCTTTATCAACTGCTGAAGTCGAATACATTGCAGCAGGGAGTTGTTTCACTCAATTACTGTGGATGAAGCAAATATTGGCAAATTATGGCTTCGATCAAGACATTCTTACAGTGTTTTGTGATAATACAAGTGCAATAGACATCTCTGAAGACCCAGTACAACACTCATGTACAAAACATATTGATATTCTGTACCATTTTATCAGAGAGTTGGTGGCAGATAAGATAATCAATCTGGAGTACATTTCTATAGAAAATCAATTGGCAAATATGTTTACCAAGAATCTGGACATAACACATTTGAGTTTCTTCGAGGGGCTGTGGGCATGTGTCATTTGTGAAATTTTACAGCACATACCATGGTATTTATTAGCTAAATCTGACAATGGTATTTTTATTGTATGTCATGGTTATCTGTTTTGCAAGGTGTTCGAAAGGGAGATACATCACTAAAAAAACACGTTTTTCAAAGAAGCTCGATGTGTCACCAGCCTATAAGATTCCAAAAGGCGGTAATTTTGTTTGCAAAATACATATTTTATCGTTGCTCAACGGTAAAATCGGGCTAACACATATTTTTTAAAGTCAATTTTGTGTCTATTTAAAGAACTTCGAACTCCGTATCAATCATGTCTCCTGACTCTGATCTATTTCCTATTTTGTCTCCAACTCAAGATTCTTATATCGTGCCCTAACGACGCGAGGTTTCGGTATACCTCAATCAATGGATTCTCCATCATCTTCGTCGGGCCAAAAGACGGTTGCTGCTGCTATTGTTGACAAGGTGGTTTCTTTCTTTCTCCAAACAAAATCTCCTATCATAGCGACATTTCCTGAAGCAAAACAAGTCGATCCAGGTCTTGCAATGCCTGACGATGAGCCGAAGGAAGCAGAGACGACTCATGCTCCTTATTCTACTGCTCCTTCAGTGTCTATTCGTGATGATATTCTTTCCATCAATGTCCAACCCACCTCGTCCAAAGAGCCATAATAGGCAGCAGCAAGCAGTTCCCCCTCAGTTGATGGTTCTTCAGCTCAGTCCTCTCCTTCTATGCGAGATTCCTTGACCGTGAGAGAAGCACTCCATCATATCGTTGAGAAATCCACCCATGTCCACACTTCTACTCCTATTGCATTCTCTAAGGATCATTCACAACTAACAGATTTTAGAACACTGATTTCTTGGGGGAAGACATTCGTGAACTATCACTCTTTGGTTCCAATGAGGTACGAAGTTTAGATTCCTCTGATCTTGACAACATTCCAATATCTCAATTACCACGCAAGCACCCAAAGTAGAGTTCACCTTTGTCAAATCATCCACGCAAAAAGTAATATCTTGCTAAATCAAGTGGCCCTGTTACTTCTTCCTCGACTGGTATTGCATCTCGGCTGCGCCCATGAATCTCAAAAGATGTAGTTCCAACTCCTTGAGCAACTCATGTCCTGCGCTCTAGTGCAAAAAAGTCAATATCTATTTTGGCCTCTGCTGTAGCTACTGCTGAACATGACTGTAAGAATCAATTTTGTCCAGTCCGACACTTACGATCCAAATCAGCACCGTACAACCCTGGTCAACAAGTCAAAGACTGACCCCAGTCAGATCAATGAAATTATGCCGTCAATCAAGCTTCAACAGATCAACGGCCGAGATCTCAGTTGCCACATCAGCAGCTTATTTGGGCGACATGTCATTCAAGGCAGCCACGTCAGCAGCCAACAAGGATCACACATGGCCCTTGCCTTGGTCCAAGGAAGTTTCACAATCCAAGGTAAAGGTTACGCAAAAGACGTTGGGAATTACAATCACTCCGATAAACCTGGTCCATGCAGTTGGAACTAGGTAAGCCTATAAATTCAGAGGACAGATCAAATCGATGGGGGGAGAGATCAGATCGATCACATAAAGATCCAGAGACGCAAAAATTTCATGACGTACGTCCAAAAATCCCAAATCACCACCCAAATCTGAGATAGCAACAAGCATTCCTGGCGCTATCTCGCAAACCAAATTGCCGTGAGCCAATCGGAATACTAAATTTTCCGTCAAGCTTAGGCGAAATTCAAATTCGTCTCGTTCGTTCGTTCAGGAGGCGTGCGCTATCGTTCGTGTCTACTCGGCTATCGTTTGTTCTTGATTGGAGATTGAATCGAAGGAGTTCTAGAAGTCGCACCCCATACAATCACCTAAAAATTACCAAAATACCCTTCAAATTATTTTGTACACTGTACATCGGATTCGTATTTTTCGGTCCACATATTGTACCTGTTTACAAATTTGGCACGCCTGGTGGGACACTTCTACCTTTCATCTCTTCCTCGAATTTATCAATTCAAATGTCCGGTTCCAACAACAACAACAACAAGGCAGCTGCCAGAACCCAAACTGCCGGAGCCAGCTCGTCGCCGACACCAAGAATGACCGATCCGTTGGTCACCTTCCCTCGTCGTCCGCGCACACCAATAGCTGCTGCCGCCAGCCAAGCTAGAGGGATTCGCCCATCCCAAATTCCTGTGATCGGTCGTTCAAGGCCAACCACCAGATCTGTCACGGGATCTCTTCCAACTCAGCGCGCTGTTCAAATTCAGCCGCAGGCAGGTTAAGCTCCGGCCAGCCCTATAATTTCTCCATCAAGGGTCCATCCCTCGAGGAGTTATTCGGCTGTCCTGACATCTACGCCACCTGCCAGTCCAGTGGCCAACCCGGTTGCAAGCCCAGCGAGGAACTCTCCCTCAACCGCAAGCCGGGTCCCCGCATTAATCACTCATTTCGAAGGAAGGCGAATCATCCCTTCTCTGCGACCAGCTACACCAACTGGGGCACCTCTCGCTCCAAGTCCCCCTTCCCCCACATCTCCAGTCATCAGAGTCTCGACAATGATGACACAAACCAAGACTGTGGAAGAACAACTGGTAGAAATCCAAGCTGCCATGAGGGAAAGGGACGAGCAATTGAGAGAGATAGAACTGCAGAGGGATCTCCAGATCGCCACGATTCTGCAGAAATTCGTGCAAATTGCAGATCGCCTGGGAGCATCCTCCCAGCCCAGAAATGATGAGGGACGGACAGGATCCAGCACGTCCGCCAATCCTATCCCTCCTTCACCCATCATTCGTCCATCTCCGGTTCACGAAAACCCACCAGTGAATCGGGAACCTTCATTTGAAGAACCAGGGGCGCTATCCTACGACACCCTGCAAGAGATGATCTCCAACGCAGTGGACCAGAAAGTACAAGCCGAGGGAGTCAGATCTCAAGTCTACACCAGGCCCTACTCCCGACGGATCCAGGCAATCCACATGCCTACCTCTTACCATCCACCGATATTTCAACAATTCAGTGGGGACGGCAACCCAAAACAGCATGTTGCCCACTTTATTGAGACCTGCAACAATGCAGGAATTGACGGAGATCTCCTCGTCAAACAATTTGGGCGATCTCTCAAAGGGAACGCCTTCGATTGGTTCATTGAGCTCTCGGCCGAATCGATCGACAGCTGAGAACAACTGGAAAGCGAGTTCCTTAGCCGCTTCTACAGCACAAAGCGAACTGTAACACTGGTGGAACTCACCAATCTCAAACAGCGCGAGGGTGAGAAAGTGATTGAATACATCAATCGCTGGCGCAATCTAAGTCTCAATTGCAAGGAGAGCACCTCCTTGTCCACACAAACGTCCATCGACATGTGCATTCGAGGGATGAATTGGACTCTGGTGTACTTCTTACAGAGTCGGAAACCGAGGGACTTCCAAGAACTGGCGACAGAAGCGCACAACATGGAGATCCTTATCCAAGAGAAAGGAGAAGGGAAAGATCCAATGACCGAGACTGACAAAAAGCCAAAGTTCGTAAAGAAGGGTCCAAAGCTCCTGCAAAAGAAGCGCTCGCCACCAACATCGCCGAACCGCAAAAGATTATGGCGACCCAAAACAAAAATACGGGCAGTGATTGGAAGCCAAATGTCAATCGACTCGCCAACACTGCAATCCGTCAAAAGTTCACATTAAAGGATACGCAGGCCAAAACCTATCCTTTCCCCGACTCAGATGTTCCAGGCATGCTCGAACAACTCCTGGAAAAGAACCTGTTGCAGCTTCCAGAAGCCAAAAGGCCGGAAGATGTTGGGAAAAGCTCAGATCCCAACTATTGCAAGTATCACCGACTGGTAGGCCATCCTACCGAAAAATGTTTTGTCTTGAAGGACAAAATAATGGAGTTAGCGACGCAAGGTCGCATCATCCTGGAAACCGACGACAACACGACGGCTTCCCACACCAACTTCGTTCAAGCAGATTCCGGTACCAGAACGAGAAATCCAAGGACGAACAAAAAATTATTCATCTCAAGCGCTGTACGACCAAAACCACAACCTGCCACAAAAGACAAAGAATGGTGGGAAATGGTAATCCACAAGAAGAAACCGCTTCCTGAGACCCCCGTGAAAATATTCATCAAGGGGTACGCGGCGAAAAAAGAGGAGCCAAAAAGAAAGAAAATCCAGAAGAAAAGAGGAGGCAGAAGGCACAAACGCGAATCAACCTCCGCCAAAGTCGAAGAGATCTATCAAAAGAAGCCGGAGCCAATTACTTTGGCTGATTTCTTCCCGTCAGAATTCCTGACACCAACCCCTGCACTGGTGGCCACTTGTTCACCCCAAGTGGTCGAGCAAAGGTGTGAAGGGAAGGCTCCGATCGGGTATGCCGACGATATTCACACATGCCTACAGGACCTGTCGATCACAAATGTTGTACATGATGACTTAGATTTGCCAATCAGATCTAGGCAAGCTCTCATCAATTTCGTTGCCGCCAAAGATGACTGGCACGCAAAAGTGGAGCAATTAAGGATGCAGAGGCATGATGAACAAAAAATTGGCTTATCTCCCAGCACGTTGAAAGAAGAACAACCGTCAGAGCCACCACAAATCAAGGAGGCTCATTCAATCTCCATATCCTTCAAAGAAGCAGACATGCTGCTCGGGGAAAAGTCTCATAATCGGCCTTTGTTCGTTTCTGGAGCTATCAAAGACCGATGGATCAACCGCATACTTCTGGATAGCGGATCAGCCGTAAACATCCTGCCAATCCAGACTTTGAAAAATGTTGGGCCGGTGGCCAATGACCTCCAAGCCAGTTCGCTGATGATCCAAGGCTTCAATCAAGAAGGACAACGAGCATTGGGAACGATCAGGCTGGAATTACAAATTTGGGATATGACTTCCCATGTGTTGTTCCACGTGATCGACGCTCGCACCTCTTACAATGTGCTGCTCGGGAGGCCCTGGTTACATAACAACAAGGTCGTGCCTTCGACTCTCCATCAATGCTTCAAATATTATCAAGATGGAGAGGAAAAGACGGTGTTCGCTGACGAATGCCCTTTCACTGAGGCAGAGGCTTCCTTCGCAGATGCTAAATATTACTCAGAAGAAAAAGGTACAACTTCGAGTAAAGCAATTCCCCCAAAAGCTGTCAAAGATGAACGGGTTAACCCTAAGAGGCAGATTGAGGAACCAATTCTCAGGTACGTTCCTCAGTCAAGAAGGAAGAAGGGCGAATCTCCTTTTACCATCTGTGATCGAGAAGAACCGGCAGAGAAATTGAAGGCCTTAAAAGGCACTGCCACTATTCCTTTGCCCAAACTCAACAACCGGGGCATCCTCGAAGAGAAACGAAGCCCACCCGAGCTTCCTAAAATTCAGACAGAAGGATGTGATCCCAATGCCTATCGGATGATGGCAAAAGTAGGGTCTGGGTTCTCCCTCAAGCAACTGCAAATGAAACCGGTGACGGCGGTATAGAACCTGTCACCAACTCAGAAAAACCTCCAGGCGCAAGGTTATTCAATTCCTTCCAACTGACATGGGCTTGGTTACTAGGAATACGAGCCGGTGGTGATCTCTGGCAAGGCCAGTGTCAATCAAATCACATCCAAAAGGAAGGCAGCCGCTTTAGAAGAAACTCGGACGTCAGCTTTTGACAGAATCGGCATCCCAGAGCCACGAGTCTCGGCATTCGTTCGATTGGGACAAGAAGAAAATAGAAATCCAAATGTTCCTCCAGAGCCAAGTAACGAGCATAAGTCCAAAGTTACGAAGGTCTGGCGGAGAAAGGGGCAAGAAACAGACACTAAACCAAATACCACCGCTGCACAGGCCATAGAAAAACTCAGCATATTTCAGAGGCTGGGAAAACCGAAGGAGCAACCCAAAAGGACTGTTTTCCAAAGACTTGGGGCATCCGCACGGATCCCAGTGACCCAAAGACAGGGGAAAATAGAGGAAAGCTCTTCAAAAAGGGTAAAGGCAGACAGCAACAAAGAAAAAAGACCCGGAAGAAGAAGAGGTAGTTGTTGTCCATCATATCTCGGTTGACGAAGGTGACGATCCAACCCTTGAGGATGATCTGGGAGAAGCGCCTGCAATCTTTGAGGAAGGGGGACAAGCAACCATCGACCAACTGAAGAAAGTTAATTTGAGTACAAAAGATGATCCAAGGCCCACCTTTCTGAGTGCTTCATTGTCTGTAACAGAAGAAACAGATTATATGTCTTTACTCAAAGAATATAAAGACGTTTTTGCTTGGTCGTATACTGAGATGCCTGGGCTCGACTCAACAATTGCAATTCACAAGCTCGCCATCAAATCCGGAGTCAAACCCATAAAACAGTCTCAAAGACGATTTCGTCCGGAGCTTGTCCCAGAAATTGAGAAGGAAGTCAACAAACTCCTCAAAGCCGACTTCATCCGAGAGGTCAAATACCCAAGCTGGATCGCCAACATCGTACCGGTGAAGAAGAAGAATGGACAAATCCGAGTCTGCGTCGACTTCTGGGACCTAAACAAAGCTTGTCCAAAAGATGACTTCCCGCTCCCTATCACTGAATTAATGGTGGATGCCACAACGGGGCATGAGGCCTTGTCCTTCATGGACGGATCTTCTAGTTATAATCAAATTTGGATGGATCCAAAAGACGAGGAAAAGACAGCCTTCCGTACACCAAAAGGTATTTTCTGCTACAAGGTAATGCCATTTGGTCTGAAGAATGCAGGAGCCACTTATCAAAGGGCCATGCAAACGATATTCGATGACTTCCTCCACAAATTTGTGGAATACTACGTCAACGATGTGGTTGTCAAAACCAAATCAAGAGGTGACCACCTAAGAGACCTACGAGCTATCTTCGAACGTCTGCGATGGCACCAGTTGAAAATGGTGCGCCTTCGGGGTTTCATCCGGGAAATTCCTCGGATTCTTGGTCAGACACAGGGGCATCGAAATCGACCATACCAAGATCGATGCCATTCAACAAATGCCTGAACCAAAGACTTTGTCAGAATTAAAAAGCCTTCAGGGGCATCTGGCTTACATTCGGCGGTTCATCTCAAATTTGGCCGGAAGATGTCAACCCTTCAGCCATCTCAAGAAGAAGGATACACCCTTCGAATGGGATGAATCTTGCCGACGGGCATTTCAAAACATCAAAGACTACCTGATGAAACCACCAGTTCTAATGGCTCCGACTTCGGGAAAGCCTCTTCTCTTATATATCGCGGCTCAAGAAAAATCTCTGGGTGCCCTCCTCGCCCAAAATGATGACCAAGGAAAAGAACGTCCGTTGTACTACTTAAGTCGTACGATGGTCGGGGCTGAACTCAATTACTCCCCGATCGAAAAGATGTGCCTTGCACTCATCTTTGCCATCCAGAAGCTGAGACACTATCTGCTCGCCCATTCCACAAACTTGATCTCTCGGGCAGATCCCCTCAAATTCATCATGTCCAGACCCATGCTCTCCGGAAGGCTGGGCAAATGGGCCTTGTTGCTCTCTGAGTTCGAGATCAATTTCATCCCTCAGAAAGTCATCAAATGACAAGGACTTGCAAATTTCCTAGCCGATCACCCCATCCCAGCAGAGTGGGAGGTAAGCGAAAGTTTGCCTGATGAAGAAGTTTTCTACATCGAAGGGCTACCCCCTTGGTGAATGTACTTCGATGGCGCCGCACGAAAAAATGGAGCAGGCACTGGCGTCCTTTTCGTGTCTCCAAGCGACGACTTAATGCCGTACTCCTTCATCTTGTCTCACTGTTGCACAAACAATGAGGCAGAATACCAAGCCATAATCCTTGGTCTGGGGATGGCTGTCGAAATGGGTTTTTGCCAGCTAGAAAGCTTCGACGACTCAGCTCTGGTGATCAAACAGCTAATTGGAGAATTCGAAGTCCAGAAAGAGGAACTAGTCCCTTATCAAAACGAAGCGCAAAGGTTACTAGAGAAAATTCTAAATGTGACCTTGGGGCATGTACCCCGAGCCAGCAATAACCAAGCTGATGCCTTGGCAGGAATTGCCGCAAGTTTGGCACAGTTCGACGCAAGGCCCGAGCGCATCCCAATATGCGAAAGATGGGTGGTGCCGACCTTAGAAAAATTCTCAGGGGAAGAAGAAGTCAATCTGGTTTCGGTCTACGCAATGGAGGAAGAAGATTAGCGTCAACAATTCCTTGATTACATAGAACACAGGAAACTTCCTGAGGAACTGAAAGCTCGGGCGTACGTACGAAGAGTTGCGCCCAAATTCTGCTTGTTCAACAACATACTATATCGCCGATCCTACGACGGTATTCTACTCAGATGTGTCTCCAAAGAAGAAGGACAAGTTCTCTTATTCGAAGCACATGGAGGAATCTGCAGTGCTCATCAAGCGGGCCCCAAACTTTATCTCCAAGTCAAACAGTTAGGCTATTATTGGCCTACCATGCTGCGGGACGCGATAGAATTGGCAAGACACTGCACGGCATGTCAATTACACGCCAATTATATCCACCAACCTCCCAGCCCTTTACATCCAACAATGGCCTCCTGGCCATTCGAAGCTTGGGGAATGGACATCATAGGTCCAATCAACCCGAAGTCGTCTGTAAATCACCAGTACATACTGGCCGCCACAGATTATTTCTCTAAGTGGGCAGAAGTAGCAGCATACAAAGAAATCAAAGCTGCCACCGTGGTCGATTTCAATCGGACACAAATCGTGTATCGGTATGGTGTTCCAAGATACATCATGACCGATAATGGCACCCTGTTTTGTAATAAGACCATGGATAATTTATGTGAGAAATTCGGCATCTGACAAAGGACGTCCACTGCGTACAACCCTGCTGCCAATGGCTTAGCAGAAGCCTTTAACAAGACCTTGTACAAAATCTTAAAGAAGACAGTCGCAGGGAATAAGAAAGACTGGCACAAAAGGCTCGGAGAAGCACTGTGGGCATACAGGATTACGTTCCGAACGCCAACAGAGTCAACCCCGTACTCGCTAGTTTACGGCATGGAAGCCGTGCTCCCCCTGGAAATTCAAATTCCATCGCTGCGAGTTGCTCTTCGAGAAGGACTCACGGAAGAGGAAAATATCCGACTCCTCTTGCAAGAGTTAGAATCCCTCGACGAAAAACTCTTGGAAGCACATCAAAGGCTCGAATGCTACCAAGCTCGTCTCACTCGCGCATTCAATAAAAATGTCAAGTTTCGTTACTTTCAAAAAGGGGACCTTGTCTTAGCAGTGCGCAGACCGATCATGGCCACAAGCAGAGATGGGGGAAAATTCGCACCTAAGTGGGCAGGACCATTCGTCGTTCAAGAAATCTACACTAACGGCGCATACAAATTGGTCACTCCCGAAGGAAGAAGACTCCCTGCCATAAATGGCAAATTTCTCAAGAAGTTTTATTCATGAATATTCTATAGTGGAATGCAAAAAGCTACAGCCAAAATTCAACTACACTCAAAAAAAAAAAGTGTGTGTGGTTACAAATCAAATCAAAAGGCGAAAAACAAAGCAGCTCCTAAAGATTCCTCGCCATTTCCTCCTGTAACTCCGCAAAGGCAGCCCTCGATGATAGGAGAGTTGCCTCTTCAGCGGCACTGAGAGTGGGTGTGGCGATGACCTCTGCTATCAGTCTCTCAGCTTCAACCACCCCCGTCTTCAAACCCCGTACACTCTCCTGAATCTACTCAGCTTGAGTGGTAAGGTATACGACTTTAGTCCTAGCCGACTCCAGGCGTTCATGGGCATCCTCTTCCTCGGCCTTAGCCTCCGAAAGTTCCTCAATAACCTCGCCCAAAGTGGCTTTGGCCTCTTCTAACTTGGAGGATACTATGGCCAAAGTGTTTCGAGCAATACTCTCTGCCTCATCCCTGGAAGTGCGACAAGCCTTCTCTCCAGCCGAACTTTTGATCTCCCTAAGAGTCTGTAGCTGCTGAGTGTAGACTCGTAGGCGAGTCACATCATGACCCATCTCCTGCAGCCTGCTGATGGCAAATCCTGCATAGGCCAGCAAAGATGTGTCACTCACCGCGCCTGGAGATAACATACGAGGGGCTATTCGGTCTCTCCAAGCTTGCACCATCAAGCCCTCAACATAAGACAAAAACTCCTGCGATGGGGCCTCTTGAGAAGTCAGAATAGGAGTGGCTAGGTCCTGAACGACCGAGGCTTCCTCAACAGCGGGAGCATCATCAGCTACTTCCACAATAGCCGGGACTTCCTCCTGGACTGCCTCGGCCACTGCCTCAATAGCTGGAACTTCGATCGCTGGAGCCGGAGCTTCCTCTTCAACCGCAGGAGGCGGAGCCTCTGCCTCGACCACTGCCTCAATCGATGGAGCTGGATTCTCCACAACTTCCTCCTCGGCCTCCTCTTGAACAACTGATGGAGGAGCGACCTCTTGACCAGGCAAGCCCTCGGACTGAGTCAATGTGGGTGTAATCTCTGCAGGCTCTTCCACCACCTCTGTACTCTCAGGAATAACTACGACTGATGAAATCGTCTGGACAATTACTCCTGGAGAAGCCTCCTCTTGAGGCTCTGCGGGTGCCTCTGGGGAAGACAAAATCTGAACCGTTTCGATAGGAGGGTTCTCCGACTGACAAGAAGTCGGAGGCTCCGTCTCTGGAATAGGCGGAAGGAATGTCGGTGGCGAAAGGGGAAAAGAGGCAGGCGGAACTTCTTTGCGTGCCTTCTTCTTCTCTGACGCAGAACCAGAAGCGCCCGCCAAAATGGTAAGAGGAGCCCTCTTCTTACTCGCCTGAAATTCAAGAAGAAATAAGGAAACACAGCAAAATCAAATCAATCACAAGTATAAAGCATCTTACTGAAGTAGCACCAACTGGTCTCTTGCCACTCGGACTTCGCTTGCGAGGATGAGACCGATCGCTGTCATAGTCCTCATCACTATTCTCTACAGCAGAAACAACTGGCGCCGACTCCAGTCGATTTTGCTGGAAGATGCAGGACAATGAGAGAAAAAAAAAACAAAGGAAAGAAAAAGAAAAGAAAACAAAAGAGGAGATAAACATACCTGAAATCGCAACGACATGTGGGTCATCCACTAGGTATGATAAGCGGAAGTGGTCCCTGGGTCTCGAGATGGGTCCCGTTCTCCTGACGGGGGCAGATCAAGCCGACCATACGGACGAACAATGCAGGTTTTCCAAAGGGTCACCAACTCCGATAAAGAGCTAATCTCCCGATGATTAGCTGTGATCCCCATATCGCCGTGCAGATCTTGACAATAGCCAAACTGTCGCGCAAATCTGACTGGACAATACGGCTCCACAAAGAGATGAATAGAGCGCCGGACCGTCAAAAAATAGCAGCGGACGCTGAGAAGACTCTCATAATGCTGTCTAGCCATCGGCTTCTTTCGCTCGTCCACCAAGAAAGAAGTTTTGGCTGTGGCAAGAACATATCTATGCCACACCGGCACCGGAAGACGCTGAAACAAATCGCAGGCCTGGTCCTCCGTAAAATTACGTCTGAGAGAAGGATTCCAGAAAGAGATCATACCTGGACATCGACTTACTTCTAAATCCTCCCCGTGCGTGTGAAAGTAGACGGCGAGCCAAGTATACAAGTAAGGCCACTGGGCCATCGATGGCCATCCAGCCGCTGCGTGTCCCAAGCCTTTGTAAAGGCAGGCCAAGGCAGGACTGGCGAAAGTGAAACGGACCCCGGTGGCCATATAACTCGCCACCTTAAAAACCATAGGTCGGATCTCATCGCCAATCGACCGGAACACGAACCATGACAACCAAACCGATAAGAGCGTTGCCAAGTGGACTTCGTCCTCTTTACTCGGTTCGACGTGGAGAAAGTGAAACACATCGCGCTCTGTGGCCGTGAACTCTCTGAAAGGGGAGGCATCTTTCCCAAAACGGGCATGCCAAGCAGCCCAGGGATCATCAACTGGAACGACATAGTCCTCTGTGCGGAACCAAAACTCGACCCAAGCGGCAGAAGATATAACGTTGGACCCCGAACTCCGACAGAGATGGTGGTATACCAGAAATAGATAACGGCAGCTAAAGGGTAAATCCGTACTCCGCACTTCCTTAAAACCAGCTACCATGGGCGAAATCTCGTCGTAAAACTGACCAGCGATGGGCAAGCCAAAAATCCTATCCATGTCCATCAGAGTGATAGAAAGCTCGCCCTGGCATGTGACCAACGTGTTCGTCTTGGTACTCCAGGCGTCAAGAAAAGCTCTGACCACCGACACATCACAGCTGTACCGAAAGAGGGATCCCCAAATGCCATAGTAGATCCTTGCGTCGTGGAGAAGGCTGCTGCAACGACCCATAAGCAGAGTAGTCCACTCGAAAAGAAACGGAATTGGCATGTCCAAAGTCGTGTCGGGGGTATAAAGGGTCCGCTCAACTACCCCATCTTCAAACATGCGGGGCAACAGAGGCTTATTCACCAACCACGAAGCACGCTGGAGCGCAAGAGTCTCCGGCTTGGCAGCTTCATCTTCCCTATTTGGAGAGTCAGGGCAAGGCAGGAAGAATACACGGTCACTGGTAGCCAAACGCCTACTCAAAAACTCACATGAACGAGAGCTGTCTGAGAAGGATGTTGGTTTCTCGGCATGACCCCCAAAAACAGATTCTCCGCTCGGGCAATAGGTCATATGAGAAGCGTCGCCTTCCATATACAACGCCAGAGTCTGAATAATCTCCCCGTCAACAACCACGGTGTGGTCAAAAGCCTTCAGTCCACCAACCAAAGTTACCGAAGAAGCAGCCATCTGAAATCAAATTTCAAAGGTCAGATCAAAGTTATAATTTTCAGCAAAATCGGCAAGTTCAGCAAAATTCAACAAGTTCACTCAGAAGCGGCGCGATCGCGCCAAATTAAAGCACAATTCGGCGCAACCGCACCAAAAGTCAGAAAAATCGAAGTCTAGAAGTGGCGCGATCGCGTCAAATTAAAGCACAATTCGGCGCAACCACGCCAAAAGTCAGAAAAATCGAAGTCCAAAAGTGGCGCGATCGCGCCAAATTAAAGCACAATTCGGCGCAACCGCGCCAAAAGTCAGAAAAATCGAAGTCCAAAAGTGGCGCGATTGCGCCAAATTAAAGCGCAATTCGGCGCAACCGCGCCAAAAGTCAGAAAAATCGAAGTCCAGAAGTGGCACAATCGCGCCAAATTAAAGCACAATTTAGCGCGATCCGCGCCAAAAGTTGGAAAATTTCTTCAAGTTCAGAGTTCGGCAAGACCAAAATTCAGCAAAGTCAAGAATCCAGAAGTGGCAAGACCGCGCCAAATTCGGTGCGATCGCGCCTGCAAAATCAGAAAATCCAATTTCGGCTAAGTCAAAAAAATCAGTTAGCAGAATCAAAAAATTTGTCACGAAAGATGGCTTAAGTCCTTAGTTTTTTCAGGCTAAATTGGCCTAAATTGGCTAAGTCTTAATTTTTAATTAAGGGATTGCCTAATCAAAGGCGGGGATATCGATCTGCCTAGTCAAAGGCGTGATATCGATCTGCCAAATCAAAGGCGCGGAAGGGAAATCGATCTGCCTAGTCAAAGGCGTGATATCGATCTGCCTAATCAAAGGCGTGATATCGATCTGCCTAATCAAAGGCGCGGAAGGGAAATCAATCTGCCTAGTCAAAGGCGTGATATCGATCTGCCTAATCAAAGGCGCGGAGGGGAAATCGATCTGCCTAGTCAAAGGCGTGATATCCATCTGCCTAATCAAAGGCGCGGAAGGGAAATCGATCTGCCTAGTAAAAGGCGTGATATCGATCTGCCTAATCAAAGGCTGAGAGTTGAGGTTCTGCCTAATCAAAGGCGCGAAAGGGAAATCGATCTGCCTAATCAAAGGCCTGATATCGATCTGCCTAATCAAAGGCCTGGATGGAATGTCGGAGGCCTAGTCAAAGGCAAGCCGTTGGTGGTAAGTTAAATCCTTAAATTTTTCAAATTTCGAGTTAAGTTACTTAATGGAAATTCATTTCATTAAGTTATCTTAAATTTCGATTCCAAAAAAAAAAAAAAAAATCGAGTCTTCACACGAGTCGACCCGAGTCGCAATTCGAGTCTTGACGGACAGCAAATTATCGATGAAATTCTCTAAGTCCGCAAATATGGACTTAGGGATTACACACGAAGGCAATACCTCGCCGCCACAACAGTGGCGGAGGCACAGCCTCGTCGCGCCATCAAGAATGGAGGCGCTGCTAGCAACAAAGCCGACGACGTCTCTCCGACGCCGACGACAACTACAAGGAAGAATGCCACCAATGACCGCAACAAGGGAGCACCAAATCGCAACAAAAAGCAAAAAGCGAAAAAGAGCGTCGCGAAGGCCAAATCGAAGCTCGAAAGGATGAAGCCGAAGTCAACGATGGACCAAAATCCCACCGAACCAGGCTCCACCAAATCAAGCTTCTCAATCGCCGAGAATGCCGCCGCAGTCGTTCACCACAAAAAAAAAAAAGAGCGTCGCGAAGGCCAAATCGAAGCTCGAAAGGATGAAGCCAAAGTAAACGATGGACCAAAATCCCACCGAACCAGGCTCCACCAAATCATGCTTCTCAATCGCCGAGAACGCCGCCGTAATCGTAAGAAAAATTTTTGAAGACTCCCGACGTTACAGTTCAAAGTAAAATCAAAGCTTCCCCGATGAAGCCGAAGTAAGCGATGGACTGAGATTCCATCGAACTAGGCCGCGCCAAAACGAAGCCGCACGGAAGAAAGAAGTTGAAGGAAATCAAAAATCGTAAAGTAGGGTTTCAACGAAGAGGATGGAGAAGGCAGGTCCCGTACGCGGATCCTCCACATCCGACACGCGGAACCGCGGTGTTCGGGTCCCGTATGCGGAACCCTAATATTCGGCTCCCTAACCGGAAGCCTAATCGGGTCCCGTCCACGGATCACTAAGACCCGGAAAGGTTACCCGATAGGTCGGAGCCTCGCGAGGGCGAGGCACCGTAGCCCGTCTTCCTTTTTTCGACTCAATGAAGGGGGCGGCGCTCAATAAGGCGGAGTCGCGACTCCCGCACGGCCACCCTTTTTCCGCCTTTCCCTCCGGCGCCGCGCTGACGACGCCTATGAAGGAGACGCCGCCGCCGACCGCAACAGGAGGCCAAAATCGCAACAAAAAAAAAAGAGGGGAACGTCGTGAAGACCAAATCGAGGTTTAGAGGACGAAACCGAAGTTGACAATGGGCTAAAACCCCATTGAACTACGTTTCGCCGACTCAAGCCTCTCAATTTCCTCACAGACGCGCAAAATTGCGAAGAATAAACCAATTACGGTGAAATCCAGAGCGAAGATGGAGTTCAAATGAGAGGTCAATGCCAAATCAAAGGTCAGAGAAGGCGAAGCCGAAGTAAACGATGGACTAAACTCCACCGAACCTGGCTCAGCCGACTCAAACATCTCACCAGAAGCACAAGATCACATAAAAAAAAAAAAAAAAAAAAAAAGGTTCGCATTGGAACAAATTAGAAGTTTTGAGCAGAGAAACCACGGTAACATCGGACTGCATTCCGACGAACTGAGTTTCGCTGTGTCAAAACCTCCTCAATTCCCCAGGAGAAGCCAAAAGCAGAAAGCAACAAAAAGAAAAGAATTCCATCATCAATCAATCAGCAAGAATGAAACACTTCAGTTGGCAGAAGGACAACAAAGAGAATAACGCCCGCAGGCCCTCTCAAGAAGAATGGCCCTCAGTCCATCGAACCGAGAAGACGGCCATACAGACGTTGTCACCTCATTATTACCTTCCCACCAAAATAATGGTACAACATCAAAGTAAAGACAAAGCGAGAGAGATTACCTTGTCAAGTGGAAAGGAAGTAGACGTAAAAGGAAGCAGACGTAAAAGGAAGCAGACGTCAAAGGAAGCAGACGTCAGAGAAAAGAAAGCAAATGTCAGGGCAGAATGTCAAAAGCCAAGAACGGGAGCAAAAGCAATTAAGGCTGGTACGCTTAACGAGGTTCTATTTATAGAACCCTAAACCCTAAAATCTCCTCATTACTCTTATCCTCTATTCATAATTTGAATAGGATAAGAATTCAAGGAGAAAATCCCTACGTGAAGGAAACTGAGTCACAACTCAGTGGGTAGGGAAAAACACCCAGCCAACTCAATTTGGGTCAGTCAACCTGACCCGACCCAGACCGACCCACTCGGACCAGTTATACAAACCTGACCCAACTTGGCTCAGCCTACACAACTCGGCTTGACTCAAACCAGTTGACTCGATTCAGATCAAGTGGACTCGACTCGGACTACTCAACTCAACTCAGTCCAATTTACTGAGTCTACAAAGAATCAGGTCCAAATAATAAGTCCAAAGCAAGCCGGCCCATCAAGTCAAAAATGCCCACAACGAGCTCAAACCTGAGGTAAGCTCCAGTCTGCAACGGGCCCAAGCCCACTAGCTAGCGGGCCCAGAAAAAATAAAAAATAAAAAAATTTAAAGACATGAGAGAATGTACTTCAAAATGTTCACATCCCTAGTATACATTCTCAAATCGTACACTTGATGTGCACATTTTGAAGGGGGCATCTGTAAGAATCAATTTTGTCCAGTCCGACACTTACGGTCCAAATCAGCACCGTACAACCCGGGTCAACAAGTCAAAGACCGACCCCAGTCAGATCAATGAAATTAAGTCGTCGATCAAGCTTCAACAGATCAACGGCCGAGATCTCAGTTGCCACGTCTGCAGCTTATTTGGGCGACATGTCATTCAAGGCAGCCACATCAGCAGCCAACAAGGATCACACATGGCCCTTGCCTTGGTCCAAAGCAGTTTCACAATCCAAGGTAAAGGTTACGCAAAAGACGTTGGGAATTACAATCACTCCGATAAACCTGGTCCATGCAGTTGGAACTAGGTAAGCCTATAAATTCAGAGGACAGATCAAATCGATGGGGGGAGAGATCAGATCGATCACATAAAGATCCGGAGACACGCAAAAATTTCATGACGTACGTCCAAAAATCCCAAATCACCACCCAAATCTGAGAGAGCAACAAGCATTCCTGCCGCTGTCTCGCAAATCAAATTGCCGTGAGCCAATCGGAATTCCAAATTACTTTGGCTGATTTCTTCCCATCAGAATTTCTGGCACCAACTTCCGCACTGGTGGCCACTTGTTCACCCCAAATGGTCGAACAAAGGCGTGAAGGGAAGGCTCCAATAGGGTCTGCCGACGATATTCACACATGTCTACAGGATTTGTCAATCACAAATATTGTACATGATGACTTAGATCTTCCCATCAGATCTAGGCAAGCTCTCATAAAGTTCGTTGCGGCCAAAGACGACTGGCATGCCGAAGTAGAGCAATTGAAAATGCGGAGGCATGATGAACCAAAAATTGGCTTATCTCCCAACACGTTGAAAGAAGAACAACCGTCAGAACCACCACAAATCAAGGAGGCTCATTCAATCTCCATCTCCTTCAAAGAAGCAGACATGCTGCTCGGGGAAAAGTCTCATAATCGGCCTTTGTTCGTTTTTGGAGCTATCAAAGACCGATGGATCAACCACATACTTCTGGATAGCGGATCAGCCGTAAATATCCTGCCAATCCGGACTTTGAAAAATGTTGGGTTGGTGGCCAACGACCTCCAAGCCAGTTCGCTGATGATTCAAGGCTTCAATCAAGAAGGACAGCGAGCGTTAGGGACGATCAAATTGGAACTACTAATTGGGGATATGACTTCCCATGTGTTGTTCAACGTGATCGATGCTCGCACCTCTTACAATGTGCTGCTCGGGAGACCCTGGCTGCATAATAACAAAGTCTGCCTTCGACCCTTCTTCAGTGTTCTAAATATTATCAAGATGGAGAGGAAAAGACGGTGTTCGCTGATGAATGCCCTTTCACAGAGGCCGATGCTTCCTTCGCAGACGCTAAATATTACTCAAAAGGAAAAGGTGCTACTTCGAGTAAAGCCGCTCCTTCTAAAGCTGTCAAGGACGAACAAGCCAAACCTAAAAAGCAACCAGAGGAACCAATTCTCAGGTACGTTCCTCAATCAAGAAGGAAGAAAGGTGAATCTCCTTTCGCCACCTGCGACCGAGAAGAGCCGGCAGAAAAATTGAAGGCCCTAAAAGGCACTGCCACTATCCCTCTGCCCAAACTCAACAACCAGGGCATCGTTGTTGAAGAAAAGCGGAGCCCACCCGAGCTTCCTAAAATTCGGACAGAAGGATTCGATCCTAATGCCTACCGGATGGTGGCAAAAGCAGGGTCTAAGTTCTCCCTCAAGCAACTGCAAGAGAAACCGGTGACGGCCACACAGAACCTGTCACCAACCCAGAAAAATCTCCAGGTGCAGGGTTATTCAATTCCTTCCAACCGACATGGGCTTGGTTATCAGGAATACGAACCGGTTGTGATCTCTGGCAAGGCCAATGTCAATCAAATGACAACCAAAAGAAAGGCGTCTACTTCAGAAGAAACCCGAACGTCAGCTTTTGACAGAATCGGTGTCCCAGAGCCACGAGTCTCGGCATTTGTTCGATTGGGGCAAGAAGAAAACAGAAATCCAAATGTTCCTTCAGAGCCAAGTAACGAGCGTAAGTTCAAAGTTACGAAGGTCTGGCGGAGAAAGGGGCAAGCAGAAGACCCTAAACCAAATACCACCGCTCCACCGGCCACATATAAACTCAGCGTATTCCAGAGGCTGGGAAAACCGAAGGAGCAACCCAAAAGGACTGTCCTCCAAAGACTTGGGGCATCTACACGGGTCCCTGTGACCCAAAGATTGGGGAAAATAGAGGAAAGCTCTTCAAAAAGGATAAAGGCAGACAGCAACAAAATCACCCCGGTGGTGATTTACATGTCGTCAAAGAAAAAAGACCCGGAAGAAGAAGAAGCAGCTGTTGTCCATCATATCTCAGTTGACGAAGGTGATGATCCAACCCTTGAGGATGATCTGGGAGAAGCGCCTGCAATCTTTGAGGAAGGCGGCCAAGCAACCATCGACCAGCTGAAGAAAGTTAATTTGGGTACAGAAGATGATCCAAGGCCCACCTTTCTGAGTGCTTCATTGTCTGTAACAGAAGAAACAGATTATATGTCTTTACTCAATGAATATAAAGACGTTTTCGCTTGGTCGTACACTGAGATGCCTGGGCTTGACCCAACAATTGCAATTCACAAACTTGCCATCAAATCCGGAGTCAAACCGATAAAACAGACTCAAAGACGATTTCGTCCGGAGCTGGTCCCAGAAATTGAGAAGGAAGTCGACAAACTCCTCAAGGCCGACTTCATCCGAGAGGTCTAGTACCCAAGCTGGATCGCCAACATCGTACCGGTGAAGAAGAAGAATGGACAGATTCGAGTCTGCGTCGACTTCAGGGACCTGAACAAAGCTTGTCCAAAAGACGACTTCCCGCTCCCTATCACTGAATTAATGGTGGATGCCACAACGGGGCATGAGGCCTTGTCCTTCATGGACGGATCTTCTGGTTATAATCAAATTCGAATGGATCCAAAACACGAGGAAAAGATAGCCTTCCGTACACCAAAAGGTATTTTCTGCTACAAGGTAATGCCGTTTGGTCTAAAGAATGCAGGGGCCACTTATCAAAGGGCCATGCAAACGATATTCAATGACTTCCTCCACAAATTTGTGGAATGCTACGTCGACGATGTGGTTGTCAAAACTAAATCAAGAAGCGACCACCTAAGAGACTTACGAGCTGTCTTCGAACGACTGCGACGACATCAGTTGAAGATGAACCCTCTCAAGTGCGCCTGCGGGGTTACATCCGGGAAATT
This sequence comes from Aristolochia fimbriata, assembly GCA_019845555.1. Lineage (NCBI taxonomy): Eukaryota > Viridiplantae > Streptophyta > Magnoliopsida > Piperales > Aristolochiaceae > Aristolochia > Aristolochia fimbriata. The sequence continues at coordinate 20,544,789 of CM034079.1, forward strand.
CCTCGGATTCGTGGTCAGACACAGGGGCATCGAAATCGACCAGACCAAGATCGATGCCATCCAACAAATGCCTGAACCAAAGACTTTGTCAGAATTAAAAAGCCTTCAGGGGCATCTGGCTTACATTCGGTGGTTCATCTCAAATTTGGCCGGAAGATGTCAACCCTTCAGCCATCTCATGAAGAAGGATACACCCTTTGAATGGGATGAATCTTGTCAACGGGCATTTCAAAACATCAAAGACTACCTGATGAAGCCACCAGTTCTAATGGCTCCGACTTCGGGAAAGCCTCTTCTATTATACATAGCGGCTCAAGAAAAATCTCTGGGTGCCCTCCTCGCCCAAAATGATGAGCAAGGAAAAGAACGTCCGTTGTACTACTTAAGCCGTACGATGGTCAGGGCTGAACTCAATTACTCCCCGATCGAAAAGACGTGCCTTGCACTCATCTTTGCCATCCAGAAGCTGAGACACTATCTGCTCGCCCATTCCACAAACTTGATCTCTCGTGCAGATCCCCTCAAATTCATCATGTCCAGACCCATGCTCTCCGGATGGCTGGCCAAATGGGCCTTGTTGCTCTCTGAGTTCGAGATCAACTTCATCCCACAGAAGGCCATAAAAGGACAAGGACTTGCAAATTTTCTAGCCGATCATCCCATCCCAGGAGAATGGGAGGTAAGTGAAAATCTGCCTGATGAAGAAGTTTTCTACATCGAAGTGCTACCCCCTTGGAGAATGTACTTCGATGGCGCCGCAAGAAAAAATGGAGCAGGCGCTGGCGTCCTTTTCGTGTCTCCAAACGACGACTTAATGCCGTACTCCTTCATCTTGTCTCACTGCTGTACAAACAACGAAGCAGAATACCAAGACATAACCCTTGGTTTAGGGATGGCTATCGAAATGGGCTTAAGCCAGCTGGAAATCTTCGGCGACTCGGCTCTAGTGATCAAACAACTAATCGGAGAATTCAAAGTCCGAAAAGACGAACTTGTGCCCTACCAAAAAGTGGCGCAAAGGCTACTGGAGAAAATCCCAAACGTGACCCTAGGTCATGTGCCTCGAACCAACAATAGCCAAGCTGATGCCTTGGCAGGAATTGCCGCAAGTTTGGAACAGTTCGACGCAAAGCCTGAACGCATCCCAATAAGCGAAAGATGGGTGGTGCCGACCTTAGAAAAATTCTCAGGGGAAGAAGAAATTAATTTGGTTTCAGTCTACACAATTGAGGAAGAAGATTAGCGTCAACAATTCCTTGATTACTTAGAACACAAGAAACTTCCCGAGGAACTGAAAGCGCGGGCATACGTACGAAGAGTTGCACCCAAATTCTGCTTGTTCAACAACACATTGTATCGCTGATCCTACGACGGTATTTTACTTAGATGTGTCTCCAAAGAAGAAGGACAAGCTCTCCTTTCCGAAGCACATGGTGGAATCTGCGGTGCTCATCAAGCGGGCCCCAAACTTCACCTCCAAGTCAAACAGTTAGGTTATTATTGGCCTACCATGCTGCGGGACGCGATAGAATTGACAAGACACTGCACGACATGTCAATTACATGCCAATTACATCCACCAACCTCCCAGCCCTTTACATCTAACAGTGGCCTCCTGGTCATTCGAAGCCTGGGGAATGGACATCATAGGTCCAATCAACCCGAAGTCATTTGCAAATCACCAGTACATACTGGCCACTACAGATTATTTCTCTAAGTGGGCAGAAGCGGCAGCTTACAAAGAAGTCAAAGCTGCCACCGTGGTCGACTTCATTCGGACACAAATCTTGTATCGGTATGGTGTTCCAAGATACATCATGACCGATAACGGCACCCCATTTCGTAACAAGACCATGGATAATCTCTGTGAGAAATTCGGCATCCGACAAAGGACGTCCACTGCGTACAACCCTGCTGCCAATGGCTTAGCAGAAGCCTTTAACAAGACCTTGTGCAAAATCTTAAAGAAGACAGTCGCAGGGAATAAGAAAGACTGGCACGAAAGGCTCGGAGAAGCACTGTGGGCATACAGGATTACGTTCGAACGCCAACAGAGTCAACCCCGTACTCGCTAGTTTACGGCGTGGAAGCCGTGCTTCCCCTGGAAATTCAAATTCCATCGCTGCGAGTTGCTCTTCGAGAAGGACTCACGGAAGAGGAAAATATCCGACTCCGCTTGCAAGAGTTAGAATCCCTCGATGAAAAACGTTTGGAAGCACAAAGTAGGCTCGAATGCTACCAAGCTCGTCTCACTCACGCATTCAATAAAAAAGTCAAGTTTCGTTCCTTTCAAAAAAGGGACCTTGTCTTAGCAGTGCGCAGACCGATCATGGCCACAAGCAGAGATGGGGGAAAATTTACACCTAAGTGGGAAGGACCGTTCCTCGTTCAAGAAGTCTACACTAACGGCGCGTACAATTTGGTCTCTCCCGAAGGAAGAAGACTCCCAGCCATAAACGGTAAATTTCTCAAGAAGTTTTATTCATGAACATTTCATACTAAAGTGCAAAACCTAGCTACAATCAAAATGAAGAAAAGAAAGTGGTTACAAATCAAATCAAAAGAAGCAGACAACAAAGCAGCGACTAAAGCTCCTTCGGCAACTCCTGCTACGACTCCGGAAAGGCAGCCCTCAATGCCAGAAGAGTTGCCTCTTCTGAGAGTAGGCATGGCAGTGACGTCCTCCACCTTTCGCTCGGCTTCAAGAACGACCTCCTTCGCTTCCTGTACACTCTCGCGAATTTGCTAGACTTGGGTGGCAAAGTACACGACCTTCATCTTCGTCGACTCAAATTGTTCCTTGGCCAACTCCAAACGTTCACCAGCATCTTCATGATAGAGCTCGGCCTGTGAAAGATTTGTAGAACAAGTCTCTCGAAGAGAGCGCTGCACCAAAGCAGTGTGCCCAACAACCAAGCCAATCGCAAAACTTAACCTGGCGACCAAACCGGGCATAGCCAAACAGAGAACTCGTCTGGCGACAGAACCGTACGCCGCACATTCGATCCTAGTGCCTGACAACTGAGTTTGACGCGACCAAAAACATCACACATCTATCGAGCCGGACGCAACCAAAAACAAAAATCTGCGCCCGACGACCAAGCCGAATGCGAAGAAGGAACCATCAGATGCAACACCCAGCGACCGAGCCGGGTGCCGCACTACAATCTCCTGCGCCCCTGCGATCGAGCCGAACGTAGCCAAACAAGATCATTCAGAAATTCGTTCATTCAGAAATTTGTCCGTTCAGAAATTTGTTCGTTCAGAAATTTGTTCGTTCATGTTAAGGGTTCAAAGTTCGACCCGACCCAAATGGGTCGAGATGAAGTCAATACCATCGACAAAGATGAGGTGGAGTCAACGGTGTGGTCAAATGCCCTCAGTCCACCGACCAAAGTTACTGAAGGAGCAGCCATCTGAAATCAAATTTCAAAGGTCAGATCAAAGTCATAATTTTTACCAAAATCGGCAAGTTCGGCAAAATTCAACAAGTTCACTTAGAAGCGGTGCGATCGCGCCAAATTAAAGCACAATTCGGCGCGACCGCGCCAAAAGTCAGAAAAATCGAAGTCCAGGAGTGGCGCGATCGCGCCAAATTAAAGCACAATTCGGCGCAACCGCGCCAAAAGTCAGAAAAATCGAAGTCCAGAAGTGGCGCGATTGCGCCAAATTAAAGCACAATTTGGCGCAACCGCGCCAAAAGTCAGAAAAATTGGTTGGCAGAATCGGAAAATTCGTCACGAAAGATGGTTAAGTCCTTAGTTTTTAATTAAGGCTAAATTGGCCTAAATTGGCTAAGTCTTAATTTTTAATTAAGGGATTGCCTAATCAAAAGTGGGGAAATCGATCTGCCTAGTCAAAGGCGTGATATCGATCTTCCTAATCAAATGCGCGGAAGGGAAATCGATCTGCCTAGTCAAGGCGTGATATCGATCTGCCTAATCAAAGGCTGAGAGTTGAGGTTCTGCCTAATCAAAGGCGCGAAAGGGAAATCGATCTGCCTAATCAAAGGCCTGATATCGATCTGCCTAATCAAAGGCCCGGATGGAATGTCGGAGGCCTAGTCAAAGGCAAGCCGTTGGTGGTAAGTTAAATCCTTAAATTTTTTAAATTTCGAGTTAAGTTACTTAATGGAAATTCATTTCATTAAGTTATCTTAAATTTCGATTCCAAAAAAAAAAAAAAAAAAAAAAAAAAAATCCCGAGTCGTCACCCGAGTCGTCCCGAGTCGCAATTCGAGTCATGACGGACAGCAAATTATCGATGAAATTCTCTAAGTCCCCAAATATGGACTTAGGGATTTCAAACGAAGGCAATACCTCGCCGCCACAGCAGCAGCGGAGGCACAGCCTCGTCACGCCACCAAGAATGGAGGCGCTGCTAGCAACAAAGCCGACGACGTCTCTCCGACGCCGACGACAACTACAAGGAAGAATGCCGCCAACGACCGCAACAAGGGAGCACCAAATCGCACCAAAAAGAAAAAAGCAAAAAAGAGCGTCGCGAAGGCCAAATCAAAGCTCGAAAGGATGAAGCCAAAGTCAATGATAGACCAAAATCCCACCGAACCAGACTCCACCAAATCAAGCTTCTCAATCGCCGAACGCCGCCGCAGTCGTACACCACAAAAAAAAAAAGAGCGTCGTGAAGGCCAAATCGAAGCTCGAAAGGATGAAGCCGAAGTAAACGATGGACCAAAATCCCACCGAACCAGGCTCCACCAAATCAAGCTTCTCAATCGCCGAGAACGCCGCCGCAATCGTAAGAAAATTTTTTTAAGACTCCCAACGTTACAGTTCAAAGTAAAATCAAAGCTTCCCCGACGAAGCCGAAGTAAGCGATGGACTGAGATTCCATCGAACTAGGCCGCGCCAAAACGAAGCCGCACGGAAGAAAGATGCTGAAGGAAATAAAAAATCGCAAAGTAGGGTTTCAACAAAGAGGATGGAGAAGGCGGGTCCCGTACGCGGATCCTCCACATCCGACACGCGGAACCGCGGTGTTCGGGTCCCGTACGCGGAACCCTAATATCCGGCTCCCCAACCGGAAGACTAATCGGGTCCCGTCCATGGATCTCTAAGACCCGAAAAGGTTACCCGACAGGCCGGAGCCTCGCGAGGGCGAGACTCCGTAGCCCGTCTTCCTTATTTCGACTCAATGAAGGGGGCGGCGCTCAATAAGCCGGAGTCGCGACTCCCGCATAACCACCCTTTCTCTGCCTTTCCCTCCGGCGCCGCGCCGACGACACCTATGAAGGAGACGCCACCGACGACCGCAACATGAGCCCAAAATCACAAAAAAAAAAAAGAGGGGAGCGTCGTGAAGACCAAATCGAGGTTTAGAGGACGAAACCGAAGTTGACAATGGGCTAAAACCCCATTGAACTAGCTTTCGCCGACTCAAGCCTCTTAAGTGCCGCACAGACGCGCAAAATCGCGAAGAATAAACCAATTACGGTGAAATCCAGAGCGAAGATGGAGTTCAAATCAGAGGTCAATGCCAAATCGAAGGTCAGAGAAGGCGAAGCCGAAGTAAACAATGGACAAAACAAAAAAAATAAAAAATAAAAAAATTTAAAGGGGTCGCTTTGGACCAAATAAGAAGTTTTGAGCAGAGAAACCACGGTAACATCGGACTGCATTCCGACGAACTGAGTTTCGCTGTGTCAAAACCTCCTCAATTCCCCAGGAGAAGCCAAAAGCAGAAAGCAACAAAAAGAAAAGAATTCCATCGTCAGTCAATCAGTAAGAATGAAACACTTCAGTTGGCAGAAGGACAACAAAGAGAATAACGCCCGCAGGCCCTCTCAGTAACAATGGCCCTCACTCCATCAAACCGAGAAGATGGCCATACAGACGTTGTCACCTCATTATTACCTTCCCACCAAAATAATGGTACAACATCAAAGTAAAGACAAAGCGAGAGAGATTACCTCGTCAAGTGGAAAGGAAGTAGACGTAAAAGGAAACAAACGTAAAAGGAAGCAGACGTAAAAGGAAGCAGACGTAAAAGGAAGCAGACGTAAAAGGAAGCAGACGTCAAAGGAAGCAGACGTCAGAGAAAAGAAAGCAAACGTCAGAGCAGAATGTCAAAAGCCAAAAATGAGAGCAAAAGCAATTAAGGCTGGCACGCTTAACGAGGTTCTATTTATAGAACCCTAAACCCTAAAATCCCCTGATTTCCCCTATCCTCTATTCATAATTTGAATGAAGATAGGAAATCAAGGAGAAAATCCTCACGTGGAGGAAACTGAGTCACAACTCAGCGGGTAAAGAAAGACACCCGGCCAACTTAACTCGAGTCAGCCAACCAGACTCGACCGAGACCGACCCGCTTGGACCAGTCTACACAACCCAATTCGAACCGGTTGACTCAACTCAGACCGGCTCAGCCCTGATGCGGACCCAAACCCGAGGTAAGCCCAAGTTTGCAACGGGCCCAAGCCCACTTGCGTGTGGGCCCAAAAAAAAAATAAATAAAAAATTATTTCTTCTCAATGTACACTGTCCTAGTGTACATTCTCAAATCGTACACTTGATGTGCACATTTTGAAGGGGGCATCTGTAAGAATCAATTTTGTCCAATCCTATACTTACGGTCTAAATCAGCACCATATGACTCGGGTCAACAAGTCAAAGAACGATCCCAGTCAAACCGATGAAATTGAGCCGTCGATCAAGCCTCAACAGATCAACGATCGAGATCTCAATCGCTCCGTCAGCAGCTTACATGGGCGACAAGTCACACAAAGCGGCCACGTCAGCAACTAACAAGGATCACACATGGCCCTTGTCTCAGTCCAAGACAGCTCCACTCTTCACGGGAGACAGTACGCAGAAGCGGTCGAAGCAAGTTACAACCACTTCGATAAACCTGGTCCATACAGTTGGAACTAGGTAAGCCTATAAAATCATAGGCTCAGGGGGGAGAGATCAGATCGATCACATAAAGATCCGGAGACACGCAAAAATTTCAAGACGTACGTCCAAAAATCCCAAATCACCACCCAAATCTAAGAGAGCAACAAGCATTCCTGCCGCTATCTCGCAAACCAAATTGCCGTGAGCCAATCGGAATACTAAATTTTCCGTCAAGCTTAGGCGAATTCAAATTCATCTCGTTCGTTCGTTAAGTAGGCGTACGCTATCGTTCGTGTCTACTCGGCTATCATTTGTTCTTGATTAGAGATTGAATCAAAGGAATTCTAGAAGTCGCACCCCACACAATCACCTGAAAATTACCAAAATACCCTTCAAATTATTTTGTACAGTGTACATCGGATTCGTATTTTTTGGTCTTGGAAAAAATTGAGTATAAACTCAATAATTTAACTTAATTTAACATGCAACAGATGAAATAAACTTACTAACCTCTTTTGAAGCTTTTCCTTTATGCAATTGAACCTCCTTTGTATTCTGGAATCTACTTAAAAAAACCAAAGAAAAAGTTATAGAGATAACCTTTTTACCGCCCGCACAGTCCTTCTTTGATTTGGCTGAAATACAAGCACTACTCTTCAACCACTTAGAGAGCATGAGCTTATCTTTCTCTTAGAGAGAAAAAGAGAATTGAGAGAAGAGAGAAACTAGAATTCTGAATTCTGAATTCTTTTTTTTGTGTCTTCTCTACACCACCTATTTATAGGTGAGTGAAATTATAACTCCCATAAGGGGAGTTAATTTCATAACCTCCTTATAATAAAAAAGTGTAAATATTATATAACTCCTTAGTATTAAAAAGGATTAAATATCATATAACCTCCCTCATATTATGAGGAGTTAATTTCAGCCATAAACCAAAGATTCCCACCTTGATCTCTTTTAATTTTGTGTAACCTTCATGGTCCCACAAGGAAGACCAATGGCTGTGCTCCATTGGAATCCCACTTGGCCTATGGGTGCTAGCCCATATGACCAACATCCCCCACTTGGGCGATGCACCCTGAGGCCTTAAGAGACACATACTAGTCTCTCCTTAGTCCCATACTATAGACATGCCCCAGAAAACAATCCGTTGTTAACGCTTTTGTCAACGGATCAGCCAACATCTCAGAAGTTGGAATATGGCTTACAACCACTTTCCCCTTTTGTGGAATGTCAAACACATAGTGATAATGTACTTCTATGTGTTTACCTTTTGAACTGATTTCACCATTTTTCAATGTTGTCACAGTTGCTTGATTATCACAAAATAGTTGTATTGGACTACCATCCCAACAACTCAATTTCAAGTATTCTAAGAAACCTTTGATCCACACAGCTTCAGTACTTGCCAAACTGCAAGCTATAAACTCAGCTTCCATAGTGGACCTAGCAACACATTTTTGTTTCTTACTAGCCCAAGAAATTGCTCCACCGTCAAGCATAAAAACTAACCCCGAGGTTGATTTCCTATCATCAGGATCACCAGCATAATCTGAATCTGTATACCCAATAGGAATCAACTCATCGTCCTGATACGTGAGCTTGTGATCCTTAGTGCCCAACAAATACCGAAGTATTCTTTTAACCATTTGCCAATGCAAAGCACCAGGGTCACTTTCATATCTACTCACTAGACTTACTACAAAGCCTAAATTAGGGCGAGTGCATAACATGGCATACATCAAACTACCTACAACTTGGGCGTATGGAATAGACTGCATCTTTAGTCTTTCCTCATCACTTGATGGTGCCATTTTCTTTGATAAACTTGTCCCTTTATAAATTGGAGAATCTATGGTCTTCCACCACACCAAAACGTTTTAACACGCTATCTAGATATCTTTCTTGAGAGAGTGAAAGCTTCTTGACTTTTCTATCTCTTTTAATTTTTATACCAAGGATAAATGAAGCTTCTCCCATGTCTTTCATATCAAACTGGGTTTTGAGCCACTCTTTAATCCTTAAAACCATATCTAGATCATTCCCCATCGATAATATATCATCAACATAAAGAGACAGAATGACAAATTTACCCCCACTAACCTGGGTGTAAACACAATGGTCATATAAATTGGGTATAAACCCATACTCAGTTATTACTTTATGAAAAGTGAAGAACCATTGCCTTGGCGACTGTTTAAGCCCATAAATAGCTTTTGCCAGTCTACACACTTTATCACCTTGATCTTTCACAACTAACCCTTTAGGTTGGTGCATATAAATTTCTTCCTCTAAATCTCCATTGAGGAAGGTTGTCTTTACATCCATTTGATGTAATTCAAGGTCAAGATAGGCTACTATAGCTAATAATACTCTAATAGAAGTGAATGCAGACACGGGAGAATAAGTCTCCTTGTAGTCAATTTCTTCTTTTTGAGTAAATCCTTTAGCTACCAACCTAGCTTTATATCTATCAATGGTTCCATCTGGTTTTAGTTTTTTTTTAAATATCCATTTACAACCTATTGGTTGTCTACCCTAAGGAAGTTCTACTAATTCCCACACCTTATTTTTATCCATAGAGTTTAACTCTTCTTGGATTGCTTTCAACCATTCAGTTGAGTCTTTAGATTCTAAAGCTTGTTCATAAGTTTGAGGGTCATCAAGAAGGACTTCTTCATTTGGATCACTTACATCACTAGTCATAACATAGAAGTCCTTCAATGCCGAAGGAGGTCTTCTATTTCGTACTATGCGGGTGATAGGATCAACTTGTTTTGGGGTTTCTTAAACTTTTTCTTGATCAATAGAAGAGTCTTTTAGTTTTTTTATTTCAAATAACTCAACCTTCTTTATTGGGTTTCTTGGGTCAAGGTTTTCTTCTAAAAAATAAGCATCTTGACTTTCAATAACCCCCACTGAGCCATTAGAATGGTGCACAACAAATCTATAACCACCTTTAGAATGACTACTATAACCTATAAAATTACATTTTATGGTTTTAGGATCAAGTTTGCCTCTATTTTGATCTGGCACTTTCACATGTGCCCCAGAACCCCAAACTCTAAGGTGACTTAAGTCTGGACTTCTACCAGTCAATAACTCATAAGGGGTAGTCTTAGTAGTTTTACATAAAACCCTGTTAAGAATATATGTTGCAGTATCTAATGCTTCACCCCAAAACTGAGTTCCTAGCATTGAGTGGTTTAGCATACATCGTACCATCTCTAACAAAGTTCTATTCCTCCTCTCTGCAACCCCATTTTGTTGAGGTGTATAAGGCAAAGTAAATTGGTGATGTATGCCATTTGCCTTGCAAAACTCATCAAACAGATCAGAAGTATATTCTCCACCTCTATCTGATTTGAGGATCTTAATAGTTCGTCCTAATTGATTTTCTACCTCAACTTTGAATTCTTTAAATTTATCTAAGGCTTCAGACTTCGTAAGAAATCAAATAAATATAACCATACCTAGAGTTTTTACATTAAGAGGGCCACATATATCTGAATGTATTACCTCTAAAAGATTTTGGACTCTTTCCCCTTTACCAAAGGGTAACCTAGCCATTTTACCAGACAAACAATTTTCACATGTACGTAGTTCATTATGTAACTTAGGTAACAAACCACTACTAACCATGCGATGTAGTTTGTTTACATTCACATGACCTAAGCGTAAATGCCATAATAAAGAATCATCAAGAGACAAGCAAGCATACTCAAAATCAACTTTCACATTACTAGTGGATCTAGAGTATAAGTCAAGTGAATACAATCCATCAATCAGAGTACCAGAAAAAAGTATACTATTGTTTTGACCCACAGTGGCCTTTCCTGATTTAAAACGAGTTTCTAATCCCTTCTTATCCAAGCAAGGGATAGAGATTAGGTTTCTTCTAATGTTAGGAGCACATAATACCTCAGTCAACACCAAATAGTTACCACTTGGTAACTTCAACCGAACTGTCCCTGTGCCAATCACATCACAATAAGTATTGTTCCCCATATATACTCTATGTTCACCGGTCTTCATTTCTTTGAAATCAGAGAAAAATTCTCTTGATTTAGCCACATGTCTAGATGCAGCAGAATCTAACCACCATGTATTTTCTCCAACATCAACCAGAAGGACCTCAGAAATAACACATACAATATCATTGTTATTTCTATTATCCTTATTTTGAAACTTAGCTCCACCTTTGCCATTAGCTCTGCAATGGGCTTTAATGTGACCCATCTTGCCACAATTGTAACAAGGCCCTATCTTCTTACCAGAATTGTTTCCCTTAAAGTGGGGTTTCTTCCCTTGTTTCTTGAAGTCTTGCTTCTTCTGAGGGACATTTCTTGGTTTTGAAGTAGGAGCTCCTGCACCACTAGCTATATTAACCATTGAGTCCGTCGTAGATTTCTTCTTTCTCCTTTACGCCTCAATTGTCAATTTAGCAGTTAAGGTTTGCACAGTAAGAGCAACATCAGACATATTCAATGATACAACAACGGAATCCCAAGAAGGTGGGAAGCTGTTAATTATTGTTTCTACTTGAAGTTCATCAGGGATAGGACGGCCTAAACTTGCTAATTCTTTAGAAACAACAGTCATGGCATTAATATGCTCAACAATATTATCACTTTCTTGCATTTTTATACCATTATATTGTACAACAAGCATCCTAACATGTGCCTGTGACGTTTCTCCATAAGTAGCTCCAACAGCCTTAAACATGGCATGGGCAGTAAGTTGGTCCTCAAATAAAATTTCCACATCTGGTTCCATGAACGTTAACATGATGGACCTAGCCTTCTTGTCCTCTAAAACTAATTTATCATTAGCTACTTTAACTGACTCTTCAGCTCCTTCTGGAGGACTAGCCACTGCTTTATCCAAGACATGATCAATTCCATCCTGTAGTAGGATGTGACGAATACGCCTCTTCCAAGTCAAAAAGTTATTCCCATTGAGTTTCTCAGTTTTACTTAAATCAGCAGCAGCAGCTTTAGAAGCCATTTAAATCCTAATTCCAATAAGCAATTATGAGCAACAACACTTACAAATGTAATATTAAACTTAAAAATTGCTGTAAAATAGGATTATACATTGGAATTTATCAACATTTCCTAATTTCCACAAATAGGTTCAAAAGGGTAAAATTGTCTTTTCACAATAATAATTTGCAGAAATTTTAAAAATTCCAGAATACCAGAATGTCATAAAATGCACAGTAAAATATTAAATTACTTCTGGAAAAAAAAAAATATTCTGATCCAAAACGACCAATTATGCACAAAAGGACTACAAGGGCAAAATGGTCATTTTACAATACTATTTTCCAGAAAATTTTTCAAAAATTCCAGAATCCTAAAATGTTAAAGTTCAATTTAAATAATCAGTTAGTTCTGGGAAAAAAAATTCGGATAAAAAATGACAAATTATGCTCAAATGGACAATAAGGGCAAAATCGTCATTTTATAATAACACAATTTCCACAAATCAAAAAATTCTTTTCCAGGAAGTAAAATCCCCTGAATATAAAATTATATCAACTTAAACCTTCTGCAAAAATTTTCAGTTGCTCAAAATTATTATATTATGCCCAATATGTCCCAAGGGCAAAATAGTCTTTTTCCAAAAAAAATTTCCTGACCCAAAAAAAATTCCAGAAAATCGAAATAATTCTATTTTTACAAATAGATATATTTTTCTACAATATTTATGAAAAACACAACATATATATAACCTTTTTGTAATTCATACACAACCTGTTCTAGTCGATTACATAGCTAAAGCCTCGTGGGATACATTCTCCTCTCGGGAGATTGTTCTTGAACTTTCTATATGCAAAGAGAGTTCAGGAAAGCAAATCAACTTGAACTGCTGGATTAATTGCATCTCAAACAGTCTACCTTGTTCACGGCCAAATTTCATCCCGTGATCATATATGAATTCTTTTTTAAATTTAAAGAAATCCATCTTCAATCCAGCCTCTCCTGGCTATCACAAGATATGACTTTGTGGTCATCTATATGATTTTTCTCCATTAAATTTGGTTGTTATTGTTGCTGTTCCAACTCTAGAAGAAGTTAATGTTGATGTTAGCCTTGATGAAATCATTCACGAGCTCACTGGTGGATACAAGAAAAAGTGGGTCTCCCATCGCACCTTCCCCATCTCGGCTTTGACCACTACGTGTTATGGGCTTTACAAGGTGGCTATATCTCACTGAATGCCAACAGGTCATTACACCACTATTAACAAGTCTCTTGCACAATTTCTCTACAAAGTGGGTAACGCGATTCCCGTTAAAATTGGGCAGTTAATTTTTTATCAAGTGGTGAAGTTTGCTGAATACCCAAAACATTATGCAAGCACGATGTTTGCTAGCACTATCTACACGAGTTTGATGTCTCAAAAGGAGTTCGAACTACCTCCCGTTCCCATGTGCTTTCGGTTTGCAACATCGAAGACAACACTCAAAAAGCTTCCATTCAGACCGGCCAGTGTGAAGATGAAGATGACAATTAAGGTATTTTCTCAATCTATTTTTTCTGAAGCTTATTCAAAATGTCAACAACAGTACTACCAGAAACGACTGAAGGTTCTTCATTCTGCAATACCCATGCTTAAAAAAGTTCTTGCTATTCACCAACATGAATGTCGACAACTACTTGCTCTTCTTACTAATGAACTAGTGCCTTCAATCGAGTATGAGGATGATGCTCCAGATGATGAAGATGTTTAACACTTGGTTGGGGTACCCTTTGTCTTTCCTTGTCAAAATGGGGGAGAAAGTATTTTGATCTTTTGATTATTGTTTGCTCATGGTTTGACTTTATGAACTTATGAAGTAATAGAATAGTTTCAAAAGCAGTTCATTCAGAGTTATTACTGAGGAAGCATTTAGAAGTTTGAACATGTGAAAGGATTATAAAAGAGAGGATCATGTGAGGAATTAAAGATTGATCAAATCAAGGATTTGTGATTGAAGCATGATTAAAGTACATGCCTTAGAAGTGGACACATACTAGTGTATAAAAACATGAAGGATACAAGACATTTGATTAAAAGGTTTTTTTCGAGGATTCTAGAGAATCAGAGTCTTTAGAGATTTATTAGTTCTACATCCATCCGCTTATCATAGAAGCAATCCAAGAGATGAAGACAGAGTTGAAGCCAGAATTGCAACGCCATTACTGAAGTCTGTGTTGGAAACACTGAGTCTTCTACACTGGAAGCTCGTACTGAGGGGGAGCCTCAGTGGGATAATAACATGACCACCACACTAGGTGTGTCAGGAGAAAGTTTGAAGGTAATCCAAGCTATTATTGTAAAGTGAATGAAAACTATAATGCCTTGGTAAAGGCTTGTAATAAGTAATCAATAGTGGATTGTTATTATCTCGGGCAAGAATGCCCCGTAGATTAGGAACATTTATTCCGAACTGCGATAACAACTTGTTTGTGTTTGCATTGTTCTTTATTTCTCGAGGTGTTTAAAACAGAGTTCCAAACGGAGTTTTAAAACTTGAAAATTTTGCTAACCGACATCACCAGAACAATTTCATGAACTTGTCTCCTCTGCCATGATTTTGTGGTTGTGTTTGCTATTTATCCAGTCCGGCCTCGATAGATTCGCTTTAGAGACAAAGTCTGTTTGCGGTGTAGAGAGTTGTTTACCTTTCTTACCTATGCTCCTCCAGTCTGACGATCCTGTGTCATTCTTATCCTTCGGGTTTAGGGGCTTTTGATCCTTTGATATTATCCTCGGATTTGTCTCGACATTCAGATGTCAAGTGTCCCCACCTTTTGCATCTTGTGCAAACTTTAGGCTGATTTTTGGTGTACCGTCTGAGATTGTGAGTCATTTGGTGAAAGTGGTGCTCGGAGGGAGGAAGTTAACATTAATTTCAAAATCCCTCAGCAGTCTGGGAGTATGTCTAGTGCTGCAGTTTTTGGGTCTCATCTTCAGTGGTTTTGCCAAATGCAGTAAGGTTTAGTGTAGCTTGTTTGATTTTTAAGGAAGGAAGACGAAGAGTTTTTGGATATCCGGTTCATCGGTAGGCAGGTGTTTAAATGGCTGTAAATGGCATGTGCCATCAGGCTTAACTCAACTTGGTGGGTTTTCCAAGGGATTTGATTTTGTTTTGTTGGAAAAGGTGTGGTACTTTATGCATGTGTTTTTTCATGTGAGATAAGAGAATCTGCCTATCTATCACTCTGTTACAGATGTGCTTGTGATTTTTCCCGGATTCTCTTAGTTTTATTTAGTTTAAAGTATTGGGTCCATATGATATAGTGATATTGTGCACTTGGATTTAGATGGATCGGAGGTCGGTGGGGTGTTTGTTGGGTATTTAAGGTGAAAGTTTTGTTGTAGTATGTTTTGGTGCAAGTGACAGCCAACTCCAGTGTAGGGGGCCGGGGTAACAGCTACGCTATAGACACATGCAAGGGGAGGCTTTTAGTCTGAAGCCAGGTAATAAGCGAAACGGGTAAGGGTTATTCCGTTACCCGTTTTGATTACCCTACCCATGTTCCGTCACCCATTTCGCCCAAATAAAAATTAGACATTCCGTCACCTGAATTTTTTACCCGATTACCCGTGGGTAATCGGGTAATCGGGTAAATAAATGGATAATAATATTTTAATAAATTTAATTCTCTAATTCTTATAAATTAAAAAAAATACAAAAAAAATTACAATCATCTAAAAATACATACAAATTCTTATGTTTATCTAAAAATAACTCAAACAAATATACAACACATATATTATATAAAAATAACATCAAATACATAAAGTTTTAAAAAATTATCAAATTACCTTTTGGGTAATCTGGTAATCGGTTAAGAAATACCCATTATCCATATCTGTTTCGATTAAGAGCCAGGTAATTGGGTAATTGGATAATCGGTAAACTTGCCACCCTTACTTCTTGAATGCTTCATTTCCTCCGCACTTTAATATGTTCCATCTGTCCCCTCTATTCAGGGGTATGGCAGAGAGTACGTAAGCTTCATTTATCGAGGCATCTCCTCTCCTTCCCGAGCAAACGATGACGGTGTAGAAGTGATGTTCGGCCATGGTGGTTTTGGATTTGAGGTTGCTAAGTAAATGAGGAAGTAGACATGATACATTATGTGTCTAATATAAGTTCTTCCAGCAAGACTGTTGATTGATTTTTTTGGGCGAGAGTTGCTTGGGAAGTAGGTTAAGGGTAAATTGGAGAAGATTTTGGTGAGCATGTTGTGGGAGTTGTGAATTGCGTTGAATGTAATTCGGCTTTTTATACTTATCCCTGAACTTTCAGAAGGCTTTTAAGGAAGGAGGGTTTTGGGTATTGAGATGAAGATTTGACTATATAAGAGTTTTCTTCTTTGCTTTTTCTTGGACAGATATATGGAGATGAATCATTGTAACAGAAGTCTTCGGGGCATACCTGGCTGGTGTCCAGTATTGTTCAGCTCCTCGGGTATGAGGAGGGTCCCGAGACCCTGGCCCCAAGGGGGTTTAGAACTTACCTTCTACCTTCACTCGCAGTCCCAATCTGCCGTGCTACTGGAAGAGCTAGCGTTTCTTTTCCCCCATCTTTGTTGCTTTCAGAAACAAAGGATCCCGTCTCCTCCGTCAGATCTCCGCTCGATTCGCCACCCCTCCGAACTCGAACCTCACCTCCTTTCCACAGTTACACTACTCGATCCACTCCTTGCTTTCTTTTAGTGGGCTATCATAGACGCAAAACATGGAGATTACAATGGAGCACCAGCACATATTAATGTGTGGAAACTAGTAGTTGCAATGAAAGCTGACACTAGCAGCGCCCAGTTCTGGCTTGCAAGTGGCTCTGGCAATCAACTTAACACAATAGAGGCAGGATGACTGGTATACATAATTCTTCCCAATTCTAGAACAAGAAACGACCATTCCCTTTTTTTTGCTCTTCTTTTCTGTTCAAGTAAAAGAATCATTTAACATTAGCTGATCGATTCTGGTGTTTTATTTATATAATTTCAGGTGTATCAGGAGTTATTTGGAGATCTGAAACCTCGGATTTTTATATATTGGACTGTAAGAATTAAGAACACGGACAAGGATCCTTTACAATCAGATCTCTGCTAAATACCCCTTTGATTTGCTTGTCAACTTTCTCTAACCCATATTATTCTATCAATAGTGGGCTGTGATCCGATCTAATTCTGGGCAAAATGTCAACAACAGTATTTGGGAGGGTAGTGATCCAGAGATAATTAAAGAGTGCCCTATCCACTCTTGTCGTGATTCTGTGATGGTGGGTTCTACAATTAATTTGTCCATGTATTGTGTACCTCGACTAACAAAATCTACCATCCATTTGATTCTATAAAGTTCTTAAGCTGGCTGTTGGGAGTGTAGGTGGAATTCGAAACCGATTTTTTCTCCTTTGGGTCAATCGTGGCATTAAAGTCACCTATGATTGCCCATGGTTGTCTTGTTCAATTAATTTGTTGATTTATATGGTTTAAGCCTACTTTCCATCTTCGGGGGTCTGGTGGGAGGTATATAAAGAAAATGTATATCGTTTTGGCATCTGAGATCTTGATTCTTGTCTAGATTTCGTGAAATTGTTTGCTTAGTACTTCTAGATTGACATGTGGCTTCCACATAATCCACTATCCTCCACTTATGCCTTACCTGGTACATGATCATGGTTTGGGTACTCCGTAAGTAGAAATTTATGCATTGGGGTATTTACTAGGTCCCCTACTTTCGTCTCACTAAGATATATTGTCTGAGTTGGTTTTCCTTAAAGTTAGAGAGATATATTGTGTCTGAGTTGGTATTTTTTGTTATTTAATAAATATTTTCTAACACTTCCTAGCGGGTCTAATTCAAGAATTAGAGGAATCATTTTTTTTTTGAGAATTTTGAGTTCTTATATATACCACATCTCGCTATTGGCGTAGGGCTGCCAATAGAAGATCTAAGTTAAATTTGATTAAGGGTGGTGTTTCACCAAAAATCCGCCACTCCACGAAGAGGCATGACCGAGAGAGTAATTCGATTTACGACAAAATATTTGTGTTACAATGTGTGTTTGAATATCAAGGAATGGAAGTACAATCTCCTAGTCTTCCTCTGATTCGATCTTCGTGTAAATTAGATGAAGTTTAAGCTTCTGGCGAGTTGTCGTCGAAATCCATGTGTTCGGGAATGAGTGTGCACGAACGGTGACAGCTTTGGTTGGTCGGACGGAAGTATTTGTGTTCCGCGTATATCGACTTGTTGACGTTGTCGGCGAATGTGTAGAGCTGCTCCGGTCGAACTGGTGAATGATGACGGACTGCAAGTTGCTGAACTTCTTTGACTCGAAAGAGTCTCTGTGCGCGAGAGTGTTGCTCGACAAAGAATTTCTTCTCGACAAAGAATTTCTTCTCGACAAAATGCTTTTAGAACAGAAGTCTTCGAACTCTAGTTTTTGAACCCCTGCGACAGAATGTTTCTGGCTATTTGTAGCCGGTTCTGTGCAGTTGTTGGGGCTCGATCCTTGGAATAGGTGATAAGTGTCTAAAAGACACTATCTTTAGGCATGAAAATTGAGTGAAATATCTAATTCTGAGTTAATTCTGAGTATAGAATCAACATATATGAATCAGTTTTATGTTCTCTGCCTCAAGTACCCAGTGGAAGAAGCAAATCTGGATTTGGAGCAAAAACGAAGGAAAAATGAGCAAAAGAGGCCAAAAAGAAGGATGGCGCATCCGCGGCGGAATCGGCGCCATCACGCCAGATAAATATGCAAAAATTCAAAATAATAAAGAAAAAGGCCCAACAACTCAACGAACATGAAAGCCAACGGTTGGGGAATGTGAAATGGCGCGACTGTGCATCTGAGGGTGCTACCGCGTGAAAGAGCTGGTGCTACCTCATTCAGAGACAGCATGGACACGCCAAAGAGTGCTGAAGATGGAAAGAGAAGTTGTCGTTCTGGGGAGCAAGAAAAATCTAAGTAGTGACGCTGTCGCGCCACTTCTACAGTGAAATATGGCGCTACTGCGCCAAGAAGTCTCCCAATTCAGCTCGAGTTCGAAGGTCGTTTCCAGACTTAGAAAGCACTCTGCTCCAGTGGCGCGACCGTGCGAGATTCAGGCTTATTTTCGGCGCGACCGCGCCGATGACTCAGCAACACAAAGTCACGATAATCTCGGGATCTTGATATCCAATCAAGCCTAAACTTGGGAAACGAAGTCCTAAGTGTCTAAGGAAGGTATCCACGAAGATTGTAATGAATTATATTTGAGTTTTAAGTGCTTTGAATGACCAAGAAGTGAAGATCAAATTCTAAGGAACTTGCTTCCAGGAGAAGAAGTTGAGTCCGAAATTTATGAAGCACATATCTGGAGTTCCCGTGTTCCAATTGAAGCCAAATTTGAACTGAAGATTCTTGAGAATACTAAGGATCACATAACGAAAATTCAGGCAAGTCCAAGTCTGGGTTCTCATGTTATGTACTTCCAAAGTGGTGGACCCAGTGCTAGAATTGGCGGCAGAATCAAGCAACTTCTTCACATCATATCTCGAGTTTCCCAACTCAGATTAAACTCAAATTTTGTGAGAAAGGCAAGGACCATAGAAGGAAGGTTCGTATGTAATTTCAGACAATTCTGAGATCAGGAAGGCATAATTCATACCCTTGGACAGAGACCAATTTATAAGGCCTGGGCAGCAGGACAAGTATAGGCGTCCGAGGCAGAGCACTGAGGATCCCGTTTTGTATTCAAGATTTAGTCTTTACATTCAGTTTGAGTTTGAGTTTCTGTTTTATTAATTTTTTAAGAGAGAAGAAGTTCCAGATGGAGTCTTACACGACCTCTGGCCACTTTGAGGAAGAAGGTGAAGATTTCAGCTTAAGGAGCAAGGGTGACTAGGAGCAGTCCCCTTCGGGGAGTTTCTGTGCTTATTGGTCTTTATTTCTTATGGCTGTTGTCAAAACCATGTTGTGTGTTTTTATTTCCAGTATGGAGTAGTCATTTTTAGTTGGGAGTCCATGACTCCCTAGGCATGTAATGGGATTGATACTTTATAATCTAATTGGTTTTCAATTTGGTGCGTGAGTGAGTCCTTCATGTCGTTAATTCTTGATTCATACTTGCTGTTTGGCTATGTACTGGTTATAAGGTGACGCCTGGCCTAAGGTAAGACATGTTGATAGGATTTTATAATTCTTTATGAGTTTGTGCACTAGGTAGATGACTAATCCTTGGGTTAATCCTCGACCTTAAAGTAATACCCTGTTGGATTAGTTGATCTGCCTATGACATAAGAGCTTCTTGTCTATGCTGTCAAGTAGAGTAGATTATGCCGGCTAGTTTGGTTTAGGAGATAGAAAAAGGTGATGCCGATGCGGATTATAGCCATGGTTTTATAAGCTTGTCAGAAATTGATTTCCAAAACATTATTTCTATTCAATCTCATAAGTGTCTAGGGAGGGAATTGGATTCCCAACGTCTTCTCTCATCATTGAAATTCCTCAAAAACTTTTCTCATCAGTTTTCAAGTACTAGTTTAGTTTAATTTTTTGTCTTCAAATCAAGATTCTCAAACTTTAGATTTTTATTCAGAAAGCAATTAACTGATGGCTTGGTCCTTGTGGGACGATATTCGGACTTGCATAAAGTCTATCTTACATTGATTAGTCCTCTTGCTAGTGATTAGCTAGGATCGCATCAAGTTTTTGGCGCCGTTGCCGGGGACCAAAGTTACTAGCCGTAATTATTTAGAGTTTAAAAATTTAGAGATTTGAGTTTTTGTTTTTATTTTGCAGGTGGTTCATGACCAGATCTCGAGTGGAACCATCCCAAGAGATTGATCCTGAACCAGAAAGAACTTTAAGGCAAAGGCTGAAGGAAAATCAGAACCAGAGCACTCCCAAGAATCAAGAAGACATGGAAAACTTAGAAGGTACTCATGAAGAATAAAGACCAAGGAGGACCATGGAGGATTATGTCACACAAAGCCCAAATACAAACAGGACAAGTATCATCACTCCCACTGTTGAAACTAATAATTTTGATTTTAGACCTCAACTTCTTGTTATGCTGCAGACTCATTATCAGTTTAGTGGGTTGGCTAATGAAGATCCTAATGACCATCTTGAATGATTTTTGGACTTATGTGCTACTTTTAAGTACAATGGTGTGTTAGATGATGCAGCTAGATTGAGGCTTTTTAAGTTCACCTTGGCTGGACGAGGTATACATTTCTTTGCTCTAGGTTCTAATTTTCCTTCATTCACATGCATTTAAGCAGTGCAACCAAAAACTTTCAAATCAGAATAATCAGCAGGAGTACCAGACCATGCCTCTTCTGGAGTTTTGCACTCAATTGCAGTAGAGGGCGATCGATTCACCAAATAACAAGCCATACTAGTGGCTTCAGCCCAAAAATCCTTGCCCAAACCTGCATTTGACAACATGCATCGAGCTCTTTCCAAAAGAGTTCTATTCATTCTTTCTGCAACGCCATTCTGCTGTGGTGTGTGACGAACTGAGTAATGTCTCACAATTCTTTCGTCCTTACAGAATTTGTTAAATTCTCCACTGCAAAACTCAAGACCATTGTCGGTTCTCAACCTCTTTATCTGTCTTCCTGTCTGTTTCTCAATCATACACTTCCATTGCTTGAAATTAGTGAAAACATCACTCTGTGATTTTAAAAAGTAAACCCAAACTTTTTTGGAAAAATCATCAATGAAAGTGAGTAAATATCTGGCACCACCTTTAAAAATGACTTGTGTTGGCCCCCAAAGGTCTGAGTGAATATAGTCTAGAGTACCTTTCGTCCTATGAATGCCTGTGCTGAATGCAACCCTCTTCTGTTTGTCGAAAACACAATGTTCATTGAAATTCATCTTTCCTGTACTCTGTCCGCATAAAAGACCTCTTCTACTCAACAAATTGAGACCTCTCTCACTCATGTGGCCCAATCTCAAATACCACAACCTTGTGGTTTCACTTTCTGTTAATGATGCCGAAGCAACCGCAGTGGATCCAGTAACCGTAGAACCATCTAGAACATAAAGAGTTCCAATTTTTCTTCCTTTCATGACTGTGAGAACACCTCTGCTAACCTTCATAACTCCACCTTCAACTGAATACTTGCACCCAATTGAATCAAGGGTGCCCAAAGAGATAAGATTTCTCTTTAAATCTGGAACATACCTTACATCTGTCAATGTCCTTATAACTCCATCATGCATCTTCAAGCGAACAGATCCTTTCCCAATAGCTCTACAAGTCGAGTTGTTTGCCATCATCACAACTCCACCGTCAAGTGCATCATATGTGGAGAACCAATGTGTATGAGAACACATGTGATAAGAACAACCTGAATCAAGGATCCATTCATCACATCCTTTAGTTTTGTCATCGCTGACTACTGAAAGAACATTCCCAGCCGCCTCTGCTATACTGACATTTGCAGCCTTTTGATTTTTAGAATCATTCTTCTGCAATTTATTCTTAAGCCTCTAGCAATCAGCCTTAATATGTCCCTGCTTTTTACAATAATTACAAATCAGATTCTTGTGCCTCGACTTTGATGACTTCTGTTTTCCACTTCCAAATTCCTTCTCTTTTGACATTCCTCTAGTGAACAATGCATCCCCATGACTACTGTTGGAACCAGATGTCCCAACTAGCTGAGTATCTACCAAATTCTTACTCAATAAAGATGTTTTAACATCCTCAATCGTAATTGTCTCACGCCCATAAAAAATAATTTTTCTAAAATGCTTATACAATTGAGGTAGTGAACATAACAGTAATAAAGCTTGATCTTCATCATCCAATTTCACATCAATATTTGTAAGATCCACAATAATAGAATTAAAATTCACTAAGATGGTCCTTAATGGATGTACCTTCTGCCATCCGAAGGGTGTAAAGGCGTTCTTTAAAAGTCAGACGATTGGTGAGGGATTTCTTCATATATAATATCTTCAATCTTAACCAGAGACCAGCAGCAGTCGTCTCTGTCAAAACCTCCTTCAAAACTGTATCTATCACACAACTGGATTGCAGTTAGAGCCTTATCATCCAATTGCTCCCAATCTACCTCACTCATATCTGCTGGCTTCTTCTCCTTCCCTTTCAATGCAGGTTTTAGGTCGTTCTGGATCAGAACTGCAAGCGTTCGAACTCGCCATAACCGGAAACTCATATTGCCGTCGAACTTGTCGATATTGAACTTTGTGATCGTCATCTCCGCACAAAAAAAAAAAATTTTTCAAATCTGCAACTTCACAACCTTGCTCTGATACCAATTTGTTACGAAAAATGCAAAATTGCAGGAAAAGTAAACCGGTGCGAATCAATAACAAATAAAATGAGACAAAGAATTACGTGGTTCGGCTAGGGTAGCCTAATCCACGGGCAAGAAGAGTCAGGAGAGATTTTACTATGCCAACCAAAAAAGGGTAGAAACTATAGAGCTCAGAGATAGCTCAGACACGGCTAGGGTTTCAAAGATCAATCCCTAGGTCCTTAATACAGAGTCTTAAATGAGTAAATTCCCAAAATGCCCAACCCAAGTTAGACGGGTTCAATTATGGGCCTACCAGCCCATATAGATTCAAGGCACAACATAACAGATTGCATTACACGGCACGTCCGTGCCACATTCTGGCGCCACCGCGCCACGGTCTCATTAAGTTACAACCAATCCAGAGCTCAGAAATGGGGAATTCCACTGCAGGTATGCATCTCAGACTCAGTATTGTGCATGAGAACGAACTAAGTTCAATTCCATTTCGATTTGTTGTACTTCTTGCACAAATAGTGGGCACTAACCCATGAAGACATATTTCAATTCAAAGAGTAAACAAGGGGAAGTCCCATTCCACTTCAGGCACACCCAGATTCTTCAGGGAAGTATCTTTGTTTATGCTTTGTGGTCAAAGCATGTTTTTACAGTTTGGGGTGGGATATTCTTTCTTCATGTTTTCAAAATCTCTGTTTTCAAAAACTTTTACACCAGAAACAGATCCAAAGAGATTTAGGAAAACACCAGTGGAAAAACCCTGAGTAAATAGAAAGCATGATTCACTTTCTGAAGAAATAACTTAGTTCCAATTGCTTAGTCCTTACTGGAGGAGAATTTTCTTTAAAACAGTGTTTGGAAAACAAAGTATAAGTGAGAAAGTTGATGTAAAACTCTAGAACCAACCAGAGGAAAGATTGAGGCAAAACAGAGTAAAGATTTCCAAATAACCTGAAGTGATTTAGGCACATCTTTTCAATCATTTGAGCATTTTTCTAGCCACCCACTAGAATGCGCAAGATGCATCACTTTTTGTCAAACACCTTGAGCCAACAAGATCCCTGATTTGTTCAAATCCCACATTACATGAACCAGCCTTTGTGATAAACCAACTTGTTTCCTACTGACCTATACATCTCTCCAAATTATTGAAGTGTTTTGTTTGAATGAGCATGGACAAAAATTTGAAGTTATAAGGAGGGATGAAAGAAGGGTTTAGAGTTGTTTTCGAAGAAGAAATGAGAAGGAAAAAGATGGAGGCTAAGTCAGGAGAAAGGCCACCTTGTGTGTGCACCGGGTCTCAGGCCACAACAATCTTAGGGACTCTGAGTCAACCGGCAAGGTAAGCTGGACTTCAGACAAAGCCAAGGAAAAAGAAAGAAAAGGTTGTGGGTTAGTTAGGAGAAAGGCCACCTTGTGTGTGCACCGGGTCTCGGGCCTCAGCAAGCTTAGGGACTCTGAGTCAACCGGCGAGGTAAGTTGGACTCTGGACAAACCCAAATGAAAAGAATACATGTAAAGGAAAGGAAGAAAAAAAGAATATGGGTTCAATGCAAGAAAATAAGTTTGGGGTGGAAGAACTTGGAGAAAGATCATAGGAATTTACTCATGCTCAGGAAGATGGAACACGGAAATGAGGAGGAGGGTAAAACTCAAAAGATAAGCTTAAAATTTGACCATACCATTACCCATGCCCCATTACAACCTAGAAAAGACCTATTGATTAGGATGATGGATTCCTTTAGGTTAGTGAAAAGTGGACTGAGGGTTGGCTTATGGAGTTAATTGAGACTTCTCTCCTATATGGGGATAAGGATCTTTGAAAACTTAAAGAAAAATTTTAATCCTGTTTTGATTAAGCAAGGAGAACCATCATTAGGAAATGAGTGAATCATACATTTTGAAACTTTCAAGGGGATTGCCACTGATCTTTCCTTAACCTCCAGAGACTCATCTGGTTGTTTCTTTTAGATTTTGCTCGAGGACGAGCAAAGGTTTAAGTTTGGGGTTGTGATAAGTATCTAAAAGATACTATCTTTAGGCAAGAAAATTGATTGAAATATCTAATTCTGAGTTAATTCCGAGTATAGAATCAACATATATGACTCAGTTTAATGTTCTTTGCCTCAGGTACCCAGTGGAATAAGAAAATCTGGATTTGGAGTAAAAACGAAGGAAAAAAGAGCAAAAGGGGCAAAAAAGAAGGATGGCGCGTCCGCGCCGGAATCGGCGCCACCGCGCCAGATAAATATGCAAAAATTCAAAATAATAAAAAAAAATGGCCAACGACTCAATGAACATGAAAGCCAACGGTTGGGGAATGTCGAATGGCGCGACTGCGCCATCTGAGGTCGCTACCGCTACCTCATTTAGAGACAGCATGGACGTGCCAAAGAGTGCTGAAGAAGGAAAGAGAAGTTGCCATTCTGGGGAGCAAGAAAAGTCTAAGTAGTGGTGATGTCGCGCCACATCTACAACAAAATATGGCGCGACCGCGCCAAGAAGTCTCCTAATTCAGCTCGAGTTCGAAGGCTGTTTCCAGACATAGAAAGCACTTTGCTCCAGTGGCGCGACCGCGCCAGATTCAGGCTTATTTTTGGCGCGACCGCGCCGATGACTCAGCAACACAAAGTCGCAAAAATCTCGGGATCCTGACATCCAATCAAGCCTAAACTTGGGAAACGAAGTCCTAAGTGTCTAAGGAAGGTATCCAAGAATATTTTAAGGAATTATATTCAAGTTTTAAGTGCTTCGAATGACCAAGAAGTAAAGATCAAATTCAAGGAAGGAAACTACTGCCAGGAGAAGAAGTTGAGTCCGAAATTTATGAAGAACATATCTGGAGTTCCCGTGTTCCAATTAAAGCCAAATTTGAACTGAAGATTCTTGAGGATACTAAGGATCATATCACGAAAATTCAGGCAAGTCCAAGTCGGGGTTCTCAAGTTCTGTACTTCCAAAGTGGTGGACCCAGTGCTGGAATTGGCAGCAGAATCAAGCAACTTCTTCATATCATATCTCGAGTTTCCCAACTCAGATTAAACTCATATTTCGTTACCAAGGCAAGGACC
Organism: Aristolochia fimbriata; assembly: GCA_019845555.1. Classification (NCBI taxonomy): domain Eukaryota; kingdom Viridiplantae; phylum Streptophyta; class Magnoliopsida; order Piperales; family Aristolochiaceae; genus Aristolochia; species Aristolochia fimbriata. Next base: position 20,571,015 of record CM034079.1, read on the forward strand.
ATAGAAGGAAGGATCGTATGTAATTACAACCAATTCTAGGGTTGGGAAGGCATAATTCATACCCCTGGACAGAGACCAATTTACAAGGCCTGGGCAGCAGGACAAGTATAAATAGGGGTCCGAGGCAGAACACTGAGGATCTAGTTTTGTATTCAATATTTAGTCTTTTCATTCAGTTTGAGTTTAAGTTTCGGTTTTATTCATTAGTTAGAGAGAGAAGAAATTCCAGAGGGAGTGTTACACGACCTCTGGCCACTTTGAGGAAGAAGGTGAATATTTCAGCTTAAGGAGTAAGGGTGACTAGGAGCAGTCCCCTTCAGGGAGTTTCTGTGCTTATTTGCCTTTATTTCTTATGGCTGTTGTCAAAACCATGTTGTGTGTTTTTATTTCCAGTATGGAGTAGTCATTTTTAGTTGGGAGTCCATGACTCCCTAAGCATGTAATGAGATTGATACTTTATAATCTAATTGGTTTTCAATTTGGTGCATGAGTGAGTCCTTCATGTTGTTAATTCTTGATTCATACTTGCTGTCTGGCTATGTACTGGTTATAAGGTGATGCCAGGCCTAAGGTAAAACATGTTGATAGGATTTTACAATTCTTTATGAGTTTGTGCACCAGGTAGATCACTAATCCTTGGGTTAATCCTCGACCTTAAAGTAATACCCAGTTGGATTAGTTGATCTGCCTATGACATAAGAGCTTCATATTTATGCTGTCAAGTAGAGTAGATTATGCCGGCTAGTTTGCCCTAGGAGATAGAAAAAGGTGATGCCGATGCGGATTGTAGCCATGGTTTTATAAGCTTGTCAGAAATTGATTTCCAAAACATTATTTCTATTCAATCTCGTAAGTGTCTAGGGAGGGAATTGGATTCCCAACGTCTTCTCTCATCATTGAAATTCCTCAAAAACTTTTCTCATCAGTTTTCATGTACTGGTTTAGTTTAAGTTTTTGTCTTCAAATCAGGATTCTCAAACTTTAGATTTTTATTCAGAAAGCAATTAACTGCTTGCTTGGTCCTTGTGGGACGATATTCGGACTTGCATAAAGTTTTTAGCGCCGTTCAAATCTGGATTAGTCTTCTTGCTTGTGGTTAGCTAGGATCGCATCAAGTTTTTGGCTCCGTTTTCGGGGACCAAAGTTTCTAGCCGTAATTGTTTAGAGTTTAAAAATTTAGAGATTTGAGTTTTTGTTTTTATTTTGCAGGTGGTTCATGACCAGATCTCGAGTGGAACCATCCCAAGAGATTGATCCTGAACCAGAAAGAACTTTAAGGCAAAGGCTGAAGGAAAATCAGAACCAGAGCACTCCCAAGAATCAAGAAGACATGGAAAACTTAGAAGGTACTCATGAAGAACAAAGACCAAGGAGAACCTTGGAGGATTATGTCACACAAAGCCCAAATACAAACAGGACAAGTATTCTTCTTGGTGGACTCTGCGAATTTGAATCCCCTCTCTATCTGCGATTTGGTGTTTTCTGTCTGACAGCGATTTGGGATACTATCTGCGACTTTGACTTCACCTGCGACTTTGGCTGACTGCGAGATTGAGAGATTGTGACTCTTGCGACCTAGTTCTATTTGCGAACTCGGCTGACTGTGACTACAAGTACGAATTGCTACTTTCTTCTTATATGCGATTTTGATTTAGGAAGCTGCCTGCAATTTGGGAGACTGCGAATTGGGAAACGGCGACTTTGGGGGACTGCCTGCAATTTGGTTATGTCTGTGAATTTGGGAGATTGTGACCTGCTGCATGCGATTTGACTGTCTGCGGATTTGATTGAGGAGACAGTCTGTGAATTGTGATTTAGGATGCAGTCTGCGAATTTGGAGACTGCGACCTACTGTGATTTGACTGTCTGCGAGTTATGGCTTTGCAGTCTTCTTCGAGCCCTAGCTTGTGTTAAAATTCTCCGCGAATCAGAACCTGAAGGTACTGTAAACAATTTCTTTTCTCCCGGCAGCCTTGGGCTGATTCGAGTTTGCCGGGGTCCCACTCTCTTTTCTTTCTTCTTCTCTTCCTCCCCCTTTCTTCTTCTTTTTCTCTCCTCTCATTTTCAACTTCTCCCTCAGTCTCCCTCTCTCTTTTAACGGTTTTTTCCTTTTTTTGTTTTTGTTTCCTCTCGAATTTCATGTGTCTCAATTTTTCTCTCTTTCTCGCGCTCTAAGTGTCTGTCAGTTTGCCGATGTAACAAACTGTCAACTTTTTGTGTGTCGTTTGGTCCAAAAACCAAACATTGTAAGTTTGTGTGGCACCTGGCTCTTTTGCCAGGTGCTGAAGTTGATTTGGGTCGCGCCTGGCTCGGTCGCCGGGTGCTGCAGTTTTGTTTCGCGCTCAGCTTGGTCGCCGGGCGCTGAATTTCTGTTTTGGCTGATCGCGGCTTGGTCGCCGGGCGCTGAAATTGTGTTCTGGTTGCTTACGGCTGGGTCGTCGGGAAGTACAGATCGCGTCCGGCTCGGTCGCTAGGCGTGGGACATTTGTTTCGTGTCCGGCTCGGTCTCCGGGCGCAAAGATTTTGATCCGAACGATCCCGGGTGGATTGTCGAGAGGTTGAATTTCTGTTTTGGTTGATATCGCCAGGTCGCTGAGAAGTGCAAATTGCGTCCGGCTCGGTCGCCGGGCGTGGGACTTTTGTTTCACGTCCGACTCGATCGCCAGGTGCAAAGATTTTGTTTCGCGTCTGGCTCGATCGTCGGGCGCAAAGAATTTGTTTCGTGTCTGGCTCGGTTGCAGGGTGTGAGTTGCTGTTTGGTCGCAGCCGGCTTGGTCGTCGGGTGCGAGTTGTGTGGACTCGGCTGAATTGCGGAAAGACTTTTCTTTTGTTTTTCGACTGCTTCTTTTTGTCGCTCGCAAAATTTTTTCTGCGACTGCTTCTTTTTGTGACTTGCTTTCTTTTTTTTTTGTTTGGTGACTGCTTCTTTTGTCGATGCTTTTTTTTTAGCTTGACGACTGCTTCTCTTTGTCACTGCTTTTTTTTTTTGGCGACTGCTTCTTTTTGTCGCCACTTTTTTTTTGTTTGGAGAGGAGTTACATACCTTGCTTCGATTGGCTGCGTCCGGCTTGGTCACCGGTTGCAGGATTTTGCGGTGCGGCACCCGGCTCGGTCGCCGGGTGCTGAATTTGATGACTTGGTCGCGTCTGGCTTGGTTGCCGGGTGCGAAGCTTTTGAACTGTGCTCGGCTCGGTCGTCGGGCACATTGCCTCTTGTTTTGATTGTGGCCGGCTTTGTTGGTGGTCGCGAGGCTTTGCATTGTGCTCGACTCGGTCGCTGGGCACGGTGCCTTTGTTTTTTGTCACGTCCGACTCTGTCGCTGGGCTCGAAGCTTTTGAACTGTGCTCGGCTCGGTCCCCAGGCACAGGAGTTTGCTGCTTTGATCGCGGTCGTCTTTGCAGCTGGTCGCAAATTTTTGAACTGTGCTCGGCTCGTTCACCGGGCGCATATATTTGCTGTTTTGATCACGGCCAGCTTTGTTGCTGGTCGCGATTTTTTTGAAATGTGCTCGGCTCGGTCACTGGGCACAGGAATTTGCTGTTTTGATCGCGGTCGGCTTTTTTGCTGGTCGCGAATCCTAGAACTGTGCTCGGCTCGGTCGTCGGGCGAAGTGCCTTTGTTTCCATCGCGTCCGGCTTTGTCACTGGTCGCGAGGCTTTCGAACTGTGCTCGGCTCTGTTGTCGGGCACTGTGTATTTGTTATACAACATTCGTTTCATCCAACTCAATCGTCAGGCACTGAGGGTTGAATGTGCAGCGTCTGGCTTTGTCGCAAGATGCTGAATTCTCCGTTTGGTTGTGTCCAGATCGGTCGCAAGGCACTGGAGTTTGATTTTGCTCGCGTCTGGTTTGGTTGCTGGACACGAGGCTGTTGTCTTGGTCGCGTCCGGCTCCGTCGCCGGGCGCAGAGCTTTTGAACTGTTCTCGGTTCGGTCGTCAAGCACAGAGTTTTTTTGCCGCGTCTGTCTTTTTTGTTGGCGCGGAGCTTTTGTTGTTATTGGTTGTTGAACTGTGCTCGGCTTGGTCGCCTAGTGTAGTGCTTCTATTTTGGTCGCACTCGGCTCGGTCACCGGGCGCATTGCTTTTGGGCTGTATTCGGATTGGTCATCGGGTGTAGCATTTCTATCTTGGTCGCACTCGGCTCAGTCGCCGAGTGCTGTAGTTTTCTTTTGGTCGCGTGCTGTAGTTTTCTTTTGGTCGCGTCCGGCTCGGTCGCAGGAAGCGAAGGTTTGCTTGTCCAACCGTCGAAGAAGATCGGTGTGCCCCGTCGATTTTACCCTCTCTCTTTTTTTTTTCTTTCTGCGTTCTCTTTTTTTATCGGCAACTGGTCTTTTTTGTCGCCCCCGTTTTGTTTTTTTGACTTACATTTTTTTTTGTTGCGACCTCGACTTCTCCATCTTTGGTCGCAGGAGATGCAATTATTATTATTTTTTTTATATTGGGAGGAAATTGCGTACCTGACTTCTCCTGTTCTGACGCAGATGTCTACCACGCCGACGTCTTTCTGCTTCCTCGGTCTCACTATCTCGACCATAAGAACTCTCGTGAAGGGTGTCCTTCGTGAGTGCTTACGAATCTGTAATTCGAGAGAGGAACAGAAGCCACTACTGTCGGTTCTCGGGGGACTTTCGGCTTTCGTGGGTTGTGACGTAACTGCACCTTCAGTCAGGGCTGTCCACGACCTGTGGAGTCGCCCTGTTGTCGACAAGGACGACCAGATTTGCTATCTCCCGGGGGTCGACGAATCTTTATCATCTCTGCATCAAGCTGTAGGCAACATCCTGCTTAGTCTGATGCATGACCAGCTAGTTCATTTTTTGTCGCCGAAACTCTCCATCGACAGTAACCTATCCGACTCTTGGGATAGTCACCCAGTTGTGAGCTCGGCCCCGTACTTTGTGCCTTTCTACTTCGAGTGGGTGGATGTCGTTCTCCACACTTGTACTGAGTAGTTGGCGGCAGCAAACCTTACTCATGCAGTTCGAGCTTCAATATTTTCGTATCGATGCCGCTACAATGTCATCCACTCTTTTCTGGAGGTATGGTGTTCTTCAACCAACACCATTTTCACTCCCGAGGGGGAGCGGTCTATTTCTTTATGGGATATGCATCGGCTCGGTGGGCTGCCCATCTCTGGAAGCATTTACGATGAAGTGACTCCGACCGTTGATGATTTTACTCAAGGTAGCTCTGTGCCACTACCCGAAAGTATTCGATACCTCATCATTGCCTATTATCGGCTCTTCTGTTGTCCGAGGGCTTCAAACTTAGATGGAGTCACCAGAGTTTCTATGTCAGAGTGGTCATCCTTATGGTTTCAATCCGAAGGGGGTGCACGACCTTCAGATTACCCTTGGGCTGATCGCGAGAAGACGACAGCTTCTCAGAGTCGCGACCGGTCGACCGTGCAGGATCAACGCCTCTCTGAGCTTGGGGTCCCTGACGCCCTCGGAGATGAGGTGTATCTGGCTGCCTTCCTATCGTTGTGGCTCTGTTGTTTTGTTCTGCCTTTGCCGGGTAACATGCTGATATTGAGTGTTTTCAAGATGGCCTGTTTCATGGCCGGTGGTACTCGGTGTAGTTTAGCTGGCGCAGCGTTGGCGAACCTTTATCAAGGGCTGAACGCTTCCTCATCCGGGAGGATTCCTTGGCCGTTTGTTTATACATGGCTTGCCCAGCAGTTCGGCGTCTGCGAGGTTGACTCTAGCGACGGCGACAGGCCTCTCATGATGCTTTACCGCAATCCGGAGCTTGTTCACGTTTGTACTCGACAAGAAGCTCGTTCTTTATTTTGGCTCGGCGGAGTGCGATGCTGGTATCCTTCAAAGGCTCTTCCTCCCGGCCTAATCCTTGACAAGGCTGGCTGCTTTGCTTCTCGGATTGAAGTAGAGTACTTCCATTGCCTGCAGGCGACATCTCTGGTCTTGCGGCTATGCGAGCTTCTTGTGGTGGAGCCCTATAGTCCTCACCGGTTCGCTTGTCAGTTTGGATTCTATCAAGACTTGCCGGGTGTGCTGTTCTCCGACCAACGGAATTCGGCCACGGTTAACGCACTTGTGGCATTATGGCGAGCAGAGACTGCCTGTCCTCTTGGGAGTGTGGAGGTGCCTGCCTTCGTGAATCCAGATTTTGATCCGGGTGTCACATCCCTTTTTCGGGAGTCCTGGGTTGAGGCACTTGTTCCCCTCTTCGAGGTAGCGACTCTTGTTTCCCTCTTTTTTTTTTTGTTCCTTTTGCAGCTTCTGATTTCTTTTCTTTATTTTCAGTGTGCGTGGAGGAAGTTTACCAGAGCATCTGCTCTGGAAACAGTCTTGCTGCCTGCACAAGGAGATGGCGACGCGGAGGGTCGGAGCCGAAGGGGTTCGCGGCCAAGTTCGAAGCCTCTTGTTAAGGCAAAACAAAGCAAAGGTGGGGAGAAGCAGGCACCTCGGCTGAAGGTCGTGAAGGAGAAGTCATCGGCTCCGTCGCAAGTCGCGCAAGAGAAGGGCATCGTGATCCAAGATGCTTCTTCGGCACAGGGGGATCCTCAGCCAGTAGTACTTTCTTTACCAATAGCAGATGTTCCTGTAGGCAAGGGTAAGGGATTGGCTCAGTTGGCGACTTCACTGAAGAAGACAGCTTCAAAAAGGAATCCTACGGTTCCGCAGTTAGAGGCTCTCATTTTCGTTCCTCCCTTCAAGAAGCGGTTGTGGACTGGTCTAGGTAAGCCTCTGACTAATTTAGCTCCTCTTGTCGTTGTTCAACCTCCAAAAACTCCTCTGTCGGGGTTAGGAGAAAAGGCTAGGGAGCCGGCGCCTCTCGACGGGTCTGTTGTTCTGCCGACCAGAGAGGCTACTGTAGAGGCAGCGGAGTTGTCGCCTGCGCCGGCGACCCAGGACGGAGCGCAGGTAATCCAGGAGTTTGGCGAGCCTGATTCTGATGACCTTGCCGTCGTCGTAGCTCCGTTTGTGCACCAGCCTGTCTTTTGGCAGGAGGATTTGTTCGACCTTGCCGAATTAGAGGTTACCCGACAATTGGGGTGGGTCGAAGGAGAAGCACCGCCAGCCGTTGTTGCTGGTGAGTTAGTAGTTTGCGAAGCCGAGTGCCCGACAACGACCATTCGAGAGGGCGTGATGCCTCTTCTGCCGTCAGATAGACCGGCCATGGCGGAGGGCGTTCCAGTTGACGCCGGAGCTACTGTTGCAGGTGAGTTTCAGCAGCCTGTTTCTAGTCCGTCCCCACTTGTCGCTGCGACCTCGGGGAGGGATGCATTCGTGAAGTTTCCTCCTAGCAGTGGAGAGGCATCTCTCGCTGCCAAGGAAGGAGCTTCAGGTTCAGCTTGTCGACCCATCAGCGAGGATTCCTCGACTTCACGGCCTTCGTTGGTAAGTGTGTATCCTCTCACTCCATTTTTTCCTTGTTCTTTCTCTTTTTCTTTTTTTTTCTTATCTCCCCCTCTTTTTTTTTTCTCTAGGCATCGGCCTTTTGACCCTTGGCAAGATTGAGGCTACTGCTGCAACAGGTTGCTTTGGGGCTGTGGGCGAAATTTGTTGAGTCAGATTTATTGCCGATCGACGACCCATGTTCGCCAGATCTTGTAGCAGACACTCGCGTCATTCTCGACCACTTGAGAGGAGTCGGTGTTGACACTTCGGTTCTGGAGCAGTGGGTTGAGGATTTTGCCTCGGAGGTAGACCATTTTCATCAATCACGCAACTCTTTGGCCGGGAAGCTCAGTTTAGCTGAACGGTTCACTGCAGAAGCTGAGCTCGTCCAGTCTGTCCCGCGGCTTTGATGCAGCTTTCTTTTTTTTGACTTGTAGCCTCTTTTATTTTTTTGTTTGCGATGCTTGGATTATTCCCATTTTGGTTCAATGAGAAATATTATTTCCTTTATTCGGTTTCTTTCTCTTTTTTTTCTCTTCGCTGGCACCTCATGCATAGAAACGTTTGAGGAATTTACCATTTGTTGTTGGCAGCTGCGCACCATTTGACGTTACTAGCTTGTAGGCGCCATTTGTGTAGGCTTCCTCACCACATACGGTCCTTCCCATTTCGGCGGAACCTTGCCCCCAATTTTGCTCATAAAGAGCATTGGCCGTCTGACTGCTAGCACCAAGTCGTCTTTTTGGAATGACCTAAGCCGTACTTTTTTGTTGAAGGATCGGGTCTGCGAGATTGGTAGCATTCGAGCCGTTGTTTCATTTCAAGTCGCTGCTCGTCAAGTGACTCGAGTTCTGCCAGTTACAATTGAGCACACTCCTCTGTGGTGAGTCCTTCTCTAATAGCGAAGCGAAGAGAGGGAGTTGTACCTTGAGTGGAAGCACTGCTTCTGTGCCGTAGACCAGTGAGTACGGAGTCGACTGGGTTGGCGTTCAAAACGATGATCTGTATGCCCTCAAGGCTTCACCGAGTTTTTCGTCCCAACTATTTTTGTTGGCGCCGATTGTCTTCTTGAGGATTTTGCAGAGCATTTTGTTGAATGTTTCTGCGAGTCCATTGGATGCCGGGTTGTAAGCCGACGATGTCCGCTGTTGTATGCGAAATTTTTCGCAGAAGCGATCCATGACTCTGTTTCTGAACGGTGTGCCATTGTCCGTCACTATGTATCGAGGAACCCCATATCGGTAGATAATTTGGGTCCGGATAAAATCGGCGATGGTAGTAGCCTTGACTTCTCGGTAGGCAGCGGCTTCGGCCCATTTCGAGAAGTAATCGATGGCAGCCAGGATGTATTGCCGGTCGGAGTCAGATTTGGAAGTTATTGGACCAATGATGTCCATCCCCCAAGCTTGAAATGACCATGACGCAATCGTCGGGTGGAGCAGCTCTGGTGGATGGTGTATGTAATCGGCATGAAGTTGGCACGGTCTGGAAGTTTGAGCCATTTCGGTGGCGTCCCTGAGCATCGATGACCAGTAGTAGCCCAACCATTTGACTTGTAGGTGGAGCTTCGGGCCAGCCTGGTGTGTGCGGCAAATTCCACTGTGCGTCTCTTTTAGGACTTGTTGTCCCTCTTCTTTTGATAGGCAGCGAAGAAGTAGACCTTCGTACGACCTCCGGTAGAGTACGGCATTGACGAAAATGTACCTTGGCGCTGCTCAGCGAATATGAACTCGCTCTCGAAAGTCAACAAGGAGTGTGCCATAGCGAAGAAAATTCGAGAACCGGAAGTGTGCCGTAACGAAGAAAATTCGAGATAGGCTTTCGCCAATCTCCTGCTTTGTTTTGGCTGGCCGTGATAGGAAAAACCTCTACCATCTCTTCTATTTGTTCTTCTTCTATTTCTTCTTCGGCTGGTGGAGGGACTACCCATCTTTCGCAAATGGGGACTTGGCTTGGCCGTTCGTCGAATTGCGCTAGACTGACAGCAGTTCCAGCCAATGTGTCGGCTAGCCCATTTTTGGATCGAGGGACGTAGTGGAGTGAAGCTTCTGGAATTTGGGCCAGAAGTTCACCGGCATGTCTCTAGACCGACACGAGTTGGAGTTTCTTTACTTCGAACTCCCCGGTAAGTTGTTTGATAACCAATGCCGAGTCGCCATAGATGTTTAGTTCAGGTAGCTTCATTTCGACCGCCATGCCGAGTCTGAGGAGGATAGCTTGATACTTCGCTTCGTTGTTCGAACAATTTTGGGTAAGAACGAACGAATACGGGAGTAGGTCCTTTCTTAGTGAAACGGATAGAACTCCCGCGCCAGCTCCATTTCTTCGCGCAGCGCCATCGAAGTACATCTCTGAGGGGGAAGCACCTCGACCAAGAAGATTTCTTCGTCTGGGAACTCTTCTGTTAATTCCCGTTCGGCCCTGCACAAAATTGATTTCAAACTCAGAGAGGAGCATCGACCACTTAGCCAGTCGATCAGAGAGTATCGGTCGTGACATAATGTACTTGAGTGGGTCGGCGCATGAGATCAGATTCGTCGAATGCGCCAGGAGGTAGTGCCAGAGCTTTTGAATTGCAAAGACGAGTACCAAACAAGTCTTCTCAATCGGTGTGTAGTTGAGTTCTGCGCCCACCAGTGTTCGGCTCAGATAATAGAGAGAACGTTCTTTGTTGTCATTTTCACAATGAGCCAATAGAGCTCTGACCGATTTCTCTTGCGCTGTGATGTAAAGCAGCATCGGCTTGTCGACGCTTGGAGCGATGAGCACCGGTGGCTTGGTGAGGTATGCCTTTATGTTGTTAAAAGCGTTTCGGCAGCACTCATCCCACTCGAACGACGTATCCTTTTTCAGTAGGGGACTAAATGGCTGACATCTTCTGGCTAAATTCGAGATGAAGCGCCGAATATACGCTAAATGGCCTTGAAAGCTTTTGAGTTAGGAGATGTTTCTAGGCTCCGACTTCTTTTGAATTGCATTGATTTTTGATTGGTCGATTTTAATTCCTCGATGGTGCACAATGAATCCCAGAAACTTGCCTGAAGTGACACCGAATGCGCATTTCAGCGGATTCATTTTGAGCTGAAATCATCGAAGTCACTCCAATACTGCCCTAAGGTCGAGAAGGTGATCTGATCGCTCTTTCGCCTTTTCGACCAGGTCATCGACATAGCACTCGACGCGCTTATGCAGGAAATCATTGAAGATGTTCTGCATTGCCATTGGTACATGGAGCCGGCATTCTTGAGTCCGAACGACATCACTCTGTAGTAGAAAATGCCTTTGGGAGTTCGAAAAGCAGTGAGCTCCTCATCCTTCGGGTCCATCCAAATTTGGTTATAATCGGATGATCTGTCCATGAAAGATAAAGCTTCATGACCCGTCGTCGCAACGACCATTAGTTATGTTATTGGCAGAGGGAAGTCATCTTTCGGGCAAGCCTTATTCAGGTCGCGAAAGTCGATGCAGACCCGAATTTGGCCGTTCTTCTTCTTGACCGGTACGATATTCACGATCTAGGACGCGTACTTCACCTCCCTGATGAAATTGGCATCGATCAATTTTTTGACTTCCTATTCGATTTCTGGCACAAGTTCTGGCCGGAACTGTCGTTGCGACTGTTTGACTGGCCGAACAGAGGGGTGAACTGCCAATTTGTGTACTGCGACTCGTGGGTCGAGGCCAGGTATTTCTGTGTAATTCCAGGCATATATGTCGCAATATTCGTGGAGGAGCGACATATATTCGACCTCTTCTTTGGCCGATAGTGAAGCGCTAAGAAATGTCGACCTCAGATTTTATTTTGTACCCAGGTCGACTTTCTTTAACTCGTCGATGGTCAACTGGCGGCCTTCCTCGAACGTAGGCGGAGCCTCATCCAAGATGAACTCGTCGTCTTCTTGATTGTCATCAGCGGCAGAGATATAATTTACCATAACCTAGTTGTATGCACGAGCTCGTGTGATGGCTGCTCTCAATGTGTAAATAATCACCGGGTTCGAAGCATTTTTCTTTTTCGTCGGTGTTTGGCTGACTGAAACTTAGTGTACATCTGCCGATGTCTTTCTAGTTATTTTAATTGGCTTTGCCAGAGCTCCATAGATTTTGATTGGCTTCTACTTTTGGAAGCCAAGCCTAAGCGACCTTGCGTAATTTGGCGACCCTCGTTTCTCAGCTTGTCTTGTTCTGGAGTGAGGATCGGCAGTGGCTTCTCGTGGAGCTAGTCTTTTGTGAAGTTTCCCCCAGCTCTGGCCATCAGTCGATACGCATTCGGGTCGAAGCCTTCGTTCGAGCTAGTAGGTGGCAACCACTCGAGGTTCGGGAATTGGTATACAATGCTTCGGACTTCAAGCTTCGGCAGTGGGAGGGTGACCTTTTCTGCTAAAGGGGTCGGCTGGATTTTGTGGCAGACGACCAAGGGAGCTTCTCCCTTCTTTCTTTGCAACTGCGGGATCTACCGTAAGATAGGTACATTACGTTGCGTCGGCGCTGGAGTTGTTGCGGCCGGTTTGTGTCCGTGTGCCGGCTGGTTATTGTGTGTCGGCTGTTTAGGAGACGCGACTTGTGTCGGAATTTTTTCTGGAGACGCGGCTTGCGTAGATTGTTTAGTAGATGCAGCTTGCGTCGGAGTGCTCTTGGTATTTGGCACCCGGTTCGGCCAGGGTGACAATTTGACTGTCGGTCTGGTCGTCAGATAGAATTTGGCATCCGTGAGTGATGCCTTTGCCTTCGTGAACGGACTTTCATCGGCGTACACCATCTTTTGCTCGCCGTTCTCCCAGTATTGGAAGCACTGATGAAGTGTTGATCGCACAACTCCGTTCGCGTGAAGCCACAATCGACCCAAGAGCAGATTATAAGATGTTCTTGAGTCGATGACTTGGAAAGGGGTTTCGGCCATCATATCGCCGATGTGCAATTTGAGTGAGATCATGTCGAGCGTCCTCTGGCCTTCCTTATTGAAGCCTTGGATGAGGAGAGAGCTCGGAGAGAGGTCGCCAGCAGAGAGGCCGACATTTTTCATTGTACGAATCGGCAGTGTTGACCGCGGATCCACAATCGACGAGAATGCAACTGACTTTGTGGTCTCTGATGTAGCCAGAGACGAACAACGGCCTGTTGTGGTTCTTCGTCCCCAACTGTGCGTCCTCTTCTCGAAAGGTAATGCATGACGGGCATGAGACGGCGAGTGCTTCTTCCGACTTTGCCAGCCGCGGAGAGGAGTGCACATCTTCTTCCTACTTTCGGTAGGGTGGGGTCAGCCCGACTTTTGGCAAGTCGTGCTTCCTCATGAGCAGCATCTCGACTTCGGGTTGGAGCTCCTCGGGTTAGTCGAGGACTCGATTAGAGCTTGTCTTGACCGAATGGCCAAGTCGAGGTCGTCGTCTATCTCGTTAAGCGACGAGATTTACTTCAGTGACCTCTCAAGATCATTGCATTCGATGATCGGCAGTTTGCCTTTGTCTTTCGGTGCTATCTGCTCGGGAGGAGCGGTTGAAAAGGTCGCCACCATTGCTGGCGGCGCGAAGAACTGCTTTAGAAAGAATTCTGCCAGTGTGATGGGTCTTCTTTTCTTTTTGTCTGCACCCTGAATGTTGGTCGTGGGAGCTTTCTTTTGGCACTTCGCGACTTTTTTTGTTGGCTGCTTCGCCTTGGTTTTGGTGTTCACCGGCGCCGATTCGATCTCTTGAATAGTCTTCTTTCGCCGAGTAACCAGAATCCACCCTTCTGCGTTGGCAGTAGCTGCTTCGCGGGGTGCCGGTTTTGGTGCGATGTTAGCCGGTGGTCATCAGTGGTTTTGCGGTCGGTTGGAGGGACCTGATTTTGGACAGTACTCCTTCCTCGTGACCTGCTGTTTGTTTGGCCGAGTTCGCCGGTTTGGCTCAGCTTGGATGGAGATGACATGTGAGGACGCCGTGTTTTTGGCTCCTTCGATTTCTATGCGGCCTTGAGCCGCCAGCTCCATGATCCTATCTTTCAGGTTGAAGCACTTCTCGGTCGGGTGCCCGATGAAGCAGGGGTATTTGCAGAAGTTCGGCTCTTTGCTTCTGGTAAGGTCGGCAGGTCTTTTGATTTCTGGAAACTTGATTAGATGGTTATCGAGGAGCTGGTCTAGCATGACAAGAACATCTGTGTTGGCGAATGAATATGTTTTGGCTTGTTGTTCTTCAAGTGAAGCCCTCCGGTACGTACCCCCGGTTAGCTGTCGTGGTACGTAAGCTTCTTTGACCTCGCTCACGACTTTAATTTGTTTGAGAGCGTTCATCGTGAAGGATGCTTTTGTTTTCTCCTTCGTGTCTTTGGCCACGGTCATGGGTGCCTTTACTTTCTTGCGGGGATCAGCCGATGACGAAGCTTCTTCCCCCCGGTCCTCCATGAGGTTCTCCATGTTATGGGCCTCAATCGCAAGTTCTTGAAAGTTCGTCGGCCTCCGGCTCTGGATGTAGCATAGGAGTTCCCATCGCATCCCTCGAGAGCACATTTTAATTTCGGCTTCGAGGGATAGGTTCGAGCTCTCTTTGCAATTTAAACTTAGGGTCCTCCACTGGTTAATGTAGTCGACAACTTTTTCGCCCTTCTTCTGTTTGAGATTGGCGATCTCGACTAGAGTGACAGTGCGCCGAGTGTTGTAGAATCGACTGAGAAACTCTCACTCCAGTTGCTCCCAGCTGTTGATTGACTCCTGAGGCAGATCAACGTACTTGTCGAAGGCATTTTCCTTCAATCACTGGCCGAACTGCTAGACCAGCAAATCACCGTCAGTGCCGGCGTTGTTGCAAGTTTTGATGAAATGGGCGATGTGCTGTTTAGGGTGCCCATCGCCGTTGAACTGCTGGAATTTTGGAGGATGATACCCAACCAGCATCGGGATGTTCTAGATCCTCTCCGTGTAAGGCCTATGGTAGGCGACAGATTTGCTATCGCCCGAACTGTTCCGTACGGCATGGTTGATCAGTTCGGTGACTGCGTCGAGTGTGAGAGCAGTCGGCTCTGATTGGACTCAACCTCTGCAAATGGCTACAGGTGCGACAGGCGGGAACTCATCGACGGAGGTAGGATCTTCTTGCAATGGTTCGGACGAACCACTAGAAGTCACCCGATTTCGGTCGACTTCTTGAGAAACGTTGCCAGTGTTGTTTGTGGCCACGCCCATTTTGAGCTGTTCCAATATCCTCGCGATTTGGAGGTCGCGAGCTGCGAGTTGTGCGTCTTTGATGCGTGATAAGTGTCTAAGAGACATGATAAGTGTCTAAAAGATACTATTTCTACATGAATAAATGATTAGAAATCCAAAGTTTGAGTTACTTATCAGCATGAAAATGACAAATATAACTCAATTGCATGTTTTTTGTCTCAGGTAACTCGTCGAAGAAGAAAATCTGAATTCTCAGTGAAACTGAAGCAAAAATGAGCAAAATGATCCAAAAAGGGTATAGCGGCAACCGCGCCGAGAAAATAGTCAAAAAGTCAAATAAATGGAGAAAAATACCCTATGGCTAGAAAGGCTTCAAAGAAGACAACTCGAGAAAGTGAAATGGCGCGACCGCGCCTTAAGAGGGCGATACCTCACACATAGATAGCATGGACGCGCCAAAGAGATGCCAAATACTGAAAGAGGAGTTGTCGTTCTGGGGACCAATGAAAAGTCTAAGGAGTGGCGCTGCCGCTCCACTACTACATTAAAAGATGGCGCTGCCACACCAAAAAGTCTCCTTACTCGACAAAGTTTCGATGGCCATTTTCAGACTTAGAAAGAAATCTGCTCTAGTGGCGTTACCGCGCCAGAACCTGTCACATTATCGGCGCGACCGCACCGATGACTCGGCATCGCAAAGTGGCAAAAATCTCGGGATCCTGACAACCAATCAAGACAAAACTTGGGAGAAGAAGTCCTAAGTGCCTAAGAAAGGTATCCACGAAGATTCTAAGGAAATTTGCTCGAGTCCTAAGTGTTTTGAATGACCAAGAAGTGAAGTTCCATACAAAGAAGGAAACTGCTGCCAGAAGAGAAGAAAAATCCGAGTTTTAAGAAGAGCATATATGGAGTTCCTTATTCCCAATTGAATCCAAATTTGGACTGAATATTCCTGAGGAGATAAAGGAACATATTACGAAAATTCAGGTCAATCCAAGTTGGATTTTTAGAGTTTTATACTTTCAAAGTGGTGGACCTAATGCAGAAATTGGCAGCAGAAGCAATCCAACTTCTCAACATCATATCTCGAGTTTCCTAACTGAGATTGGACTCAAATTTCATACACAAGGCAAGGACCATGGAAGGAAGATTCACAAGTAATTTCTTTCAATTCTGAGGTCGGGAAGGCATACTTCATACCCCTGGACAGAGATCAAATTACAAGGCCTGGGCAGCATAACAAGTATAAATAGGGGTCCGAGGAAGAGTGCAAATCATCTTAGTTTTGAAGTTGTAAATCCAGTTCCGAGTTCCAGTTCTTAGTATAGTTTGTAGTTTAATTTTTCACTATTTTTAGTTAGTTTGGAGAGGAGAGAAACTCCAGAGGGAGTCTTTCACGACCACTTGGCACTGTGGAGAGAGGAGGTGGAGATTCAGTCAAGGCGCAAGAGAAGCTAAAGGCAGTCCTTCCAAGGGGGTTTCTGTACTTAGTCTATTTTGATTTCCATGGCTGTAATTGAATCCTTTTTATGTGTTTATACTATTGGCATGGAGTAGTCTCTCTCTGTTGGGGAAGTCATGAACTCCTAGTTGTTATATGTTTAAGTTTTGAAGTTTATAGCAAAATAGTATCTTGCTTTTGTTTTAGAATCTGAGTTCATTGCTTATTTCTAATCTTAATTAATTTCTGAGGTTTAGCGAGGTTCGAATAGAGAAGTTAAAATTCAGTAGAGATTTGGATTAGTAGTTTGGTCCTTTGTTTTCTAAAACAACTCATTTTTCTAACTAGATCGTTCCGGATTGTGATGGAGACTAATGGAAAGCGAAGTGACTTTTTAAAACTGTTGTTCTGAATAAGAGAGAGCTAATATTTAAGCTTTTATATTTATGCATCTAGGATTTGAATATTGCCAGATTGTGATGGAGTTCAAAGAATAGGTAAAAGTTGTTTCCTGTATATGGGTAACCAGGTTTTCAAAAGCTAAGTCAAGGTAAAGATACTTGAGCTATAAAAATCAGAACTTTGCATGTTAACAACGAGGGATTGACACTTTTCTGCAACATCTCATCTCTATAAGGTTTTCCAGTAGTTTAATTCTGTTTTGTTTTACAGTTTTGAAAAACCAAAAATTATTTTACCTCAATCATCAGAAAAATATTTGGTTAGACTAGGTTCTCATCAAGGTCTCTGAGGGATCGATATCTGGACTCTCGAGTCTATATTATTTGCTGACCTAGTTCACTTACTAGACAACACCAACAAGACACTATCTTTAGGCATGAAAATTGAGTGAAAAATCTAATTCCAAGTTAATTCTAAGTATAAAAGAAACAAAAATGACTCAATTTCATGTTCTGTGCCTAAGGTACCTAGTGGAAGAAGAAAAGCTGGATTTGGAGAAAAAACAGAGGAAAAATGAGCAAAAGAAGCCAAAAAGAAGGATGGCGCGTCCACGCTACAATCGGCACCACCACGCTGGGAAATTATTCAAAAATTCAAGATAAAGGAGAAAAATGCCAATGACTCAACGGACATGAAAGCCAACGGTTGGGGAATGTGAAGTAGCGCCATCGTGCCGACGGAGGGCGCTACCGCACCAAGGAATTGGCGCTACCACACACAGAGATAGCATGGATACGCCAAAGAGCTGCTGAATACAGAAAGAGGAGTTGCTGTTCTGGGGACCAATGAAAAGTTAGAGCGGCGCTGCCGCGACACTACAACAACAAAATATGGCGCGTGCCAAAGAGCTGCTGAATATAGAAAGAGGAGTTGCTGTTCTGGGGACCAATTAAAAGTTGAAGGAGTGGCTCTGCCGTGCCACTACAACAGAAAAATATGGCGCTGGCGCTCCAAGAAGTCCCTCAAATCAGCACGGATTCAATGGCCGTTTCCAGACTTAGAAAGAACTCTGCTGCAATGGCGCGCACCAGAATTAGGCACAATATCGGCGCGCCCGCACCGATGACTCAGTAACGCAAAGTCACAAAATTCTCGGGATCCTGACAACCAATCAAGCCCAAACTTGGGAAGAGAAGTCCTAAGTGACTAAGGAAGGTATCCACGAAGATTCTAAGGAAATTTGCTCGAGTCCTAGGTGTTTTGAATGACCAAGAAGTGAAGTTCAATACAATGAAGGCAACTGTAGCCAGAAGAGAAGATAAATTCGAGTTTTAAGAAGACCATATCTGGAGTTCCTAATTCCCAATTGAACCAAAATTTGGACAGAAGATTCTTGAGGATATTTAGGATCATAACACTAAAATTCAGGTCAATCGAGATCGGGTTTTTAGACTTGTATACTTTCAAAGTGGTGGACCCAGTGCAGAAATTGGCAGCAAAAGCAATCCAACTTCTCTTCAGCATATCTCGAGTTGCCTAACTCAGATTGAAATCAAATTTCGTACACAATGAAAGGACCATGGAAGGAAGGTTCGTGTCTAATTTCATCCAATTCTCAGATCAGGAAGGCATACTTGATACCCCTGGACAGAGATCGAATTACTAGGCCAGGGCAACAGAACAACTATAAATAGAGGTCCGAGGAAGTGTGTAAGGCATTGAGTTTTCAGTTCAATTTCCTGATTTATTCTTTAGTTTAGAGAGAGGAGAAGGTCCAGAGGGAGTCTTATACGACCTCTGGATACTTTGAGGAAGAAAGATGGAGATTTCAGCCAAGGAGCAAGGGTGACCCGGAGCAGTCCTCCACAGGGAGTTTTTGTGCTTAGTTGTGTTT
The DNA here is from genome assembly GCA_019845555.1 of Aristolochia fimbriata. Classification (NCBI taxonomy): domain Eukaryota; kingdom Viridiplantae; phylum Streptophyta; class Magnoliopsida; order Piperales; family Aristolochiaceae; genus Aristolochia; species Aristolochia fimbriata. The sequence goes on from CM034079.1 coordinate 20,589,251, forward strand.
ATTCTTTTATGGCTGTTATTAAAACCATGATTTGTGTTTTTATTTCCAGTATGGAGTAGTCGTCTGTAGTTGGGAGTCCATGACTCCCTAGGCATGTAATGATATTGATTCATTATACTTTATTTGGTTTCAATTTGGTGCAGGAATGAGTATTCCTAAGTTGTTTATTCTTGATTCATACTTGTTGTCCTGCGATGTTCTTGCTATAAGGTGAAGCTAGACTTTAGGTAAGATATGTTGATAGGATATACAATATCTTTTTGAGTTCATACACTATGTAAATCAACTGATCTTAGGGTTAATCCTCGACCTTAAAGTAATACCCTGCTGAATTTGATTGATCTACCTATGACACAAGACCTGATTCCCGACCATAGGTAGGGTCAATGAGCTTCATGTTTATGCCATCATGTAGAGTCAATTATGCCAGCTAGTTTAATCTAGGAAAAATAAAAGGTGATGCCGATGCGGATTGTAGCCATGGTTTTACAAGCTTGTCAGAAAGTTATTTCCAAAACTTAATTTTTATTCAATCTCAAAAGTGTCTAGGGAGGGATTTGGATTCCCAACGTCTTCTCTCCTCATTGAAATCCATCAAAAGCTTTTTCTCAACTTATTTCAAGTAATTGTTTAGTTTAAATTTCCGTTTTTGATAAAGTGTTTTATCCAGGATACTCAAACTTTGAATTATTACTCAGAGAGGAATTAACTACTGGCTTGGTCCTTGTGGGACGATATTCGGACTTACATAAGTCTATATTACATTGATTAGTCCTCATGCTTGTGAATAGCTAGGATCGCATCATGTTTTTCGCGCCGTTGTCGGGGACCAAAGTTTCTAGTAGCAATTTCGTAGAGTTTAAGATTTAGAGTTTTGAGTTTTTTTTTTAATTTACAAGAGGTTCATGACCGGATCTCGAGTGGAACCATCCCAAGAGATTGATCCTGAACCAGAAAGGACTTTAAGGCAAAAGCTGATGAAAAATCAGAACTAGAACTCTCCCAAGGATCAAGAAGACATGGAGAACTCAGAAGGCACTCAGGAAGAACAAGCACCAAGCCCAAGGAGGACCATGGAGGATTATGTCACACAAAGCCCAAATACACACAGGACAAGTATTATCACTCCCACTATTCAAGCTAATAATTTTGATATCAAACCTCAGATTATTGCTATGCTTCAAAATCATTATCAGTTTAATGGGTTAGCTAATGAAGATCCTAATGAATACCTTGAAATATTTTTGGACTTGTGTGCTACGTTCAAATACAATGGTGTGTTGGATGATGCAATCAGATTGAGGCTTTTCATGTTCACCTTGGCTGGACGAGCTAAGACATGGCTGAACACTCTACCAGCCAGTTCTATTGTCACTTGGGAAGATTTGCAGAAAAATTTCTTGGTAAGTATTTTTCACCAGCAAAGACCATTAAATTAAGGAATGAAATTTCTTGATTCATGCAGGAACCAGAAGAACATCTTTCAGCATCATGGGAGAGATTCAATGGTTTACTCAAAAGATGCCCAAATCACAAAATAGAACATTGGAGCTAGATTGAGATATTTTACAATGGGCTGAAAATCAACACAAGAAGCATGATAGATGTTGCATCTAGTGGATCGATCAGTAAAAAGACTCCTCAAGAGGTTCATGAGCTAATAGAGGAGATGACAGCCAACATGTATCAATATCCGAGGGAACGATCAAGCAAGAAGGCTGCTGGAATTTACAAACTGGAAGCCTCAACCACCGTGCAAGCACAATTAGAAGCACTTCAGCAACAATTTCCGAATTGGCTGCAACAATAAAACCTTGTGATAGCTTCGATCTGCGGAATATGTGGAGGAGGACATGCTGACTATGAATGCCAAGGTAATGTATATGCTTTGAATTCCACACCTAAACAAGCTAATTTTGTTGGAAATTCTCGCAGGATGGACCCTTACAGCAATACATACAACCCTGGCTGGAGAAATCATCCAAATTTCTCATAGAATAACACAAATCAAACAAGGCAACATCCTCCTTCATTTGAACCATTACAAGCCAATGCACAACAAAAGGAGGATTCACTACTCACCAAGGCTGAATTGGAGGAAGACAAGAAATTGATGCGAGCAATATGTGCAGAATTTTAGTCAATGAAGACAATGCAGACAAATGTTCAGTCAATAAAGCAATCAGTCACACTTCTGACCACTCAAGTGAATCAACTCAATAGAGATGTATATTAGAGACCTAAAGGAGCTCTACCTAGCAATTCAGAAGTAAATCCAAAAGAGCAAGTCAAGGCCATAACACTTAGAAGTGGAAAGACTCTTGGGGAGCTCCAACCAAAAGAACAACCAGCCATAGAAGAAGCACAAACTCAGAAGATTGAAAAAGAGCAAAGGCAAGAATGAAATAAGGTAAGTTCACCAGCTTCTCCAAGAAAGAAAAAAGGTAAGGATGCACTTCCAATTACTGATATTGATGTAAGAGATCTACCTTACCCAAGTAGAGCTAAAAAGGACATTCTAGAAAGTAGCTTTGCTAGGTTTCTTGAAATTTGTAAGAAATTTCAAATTAATATTCCACTTATTGAAGCATTTAAGCAAATGCCCCTTTATGGCAAGTTTCTTAAAGAGGTCCTATCCGGAAGTAGGAAGGTGGAGGAGCAAGGTACGATCTAACTGAATGAAAATTGTAGTGCGATTTTGAGGAATGAGTTGCCAGAAAAATTAAAAGATTCAGGGAGTTTTACAATACCTTGTGAAATTTGTTCATATAAATTTGATAATGCATTATGCGGTTTAGGGGCAAGTGTTAACTTAATGCCATTATCTCTTTGCAGGTATTTAAAACTTGGAGAACCTCAAGAGACCAGAATTACTCTTCAATTTGCAGATAAATCAACCAAGATACCAGAAGGAATAATAGAGGATGTGTTGGTAAAAATACATGATTTTATTTTTCTTTGCAATTTTGTGGTTTTAGACATGGAAGTAGACAAGAACCTGCCTATAATTCTTGGCAGACCATTCTTGGCTACCGCTGGTGCTATGATTGATGTCAAGCAAGGGAAATTAACCTTAAGGCTTAACAATGAGAAACTGAGTTTTAATATAAAAGAAGCCATTAAACAACCTGCCACCCCATATGATGATTTTTGGTTTACTATTGATGTGATTGATTTTTGTATAGCAGAGATTAAAGAGGAAGAGAAGATCTCATAAGGACAGAGAAGTTGAAGAATTGGAGGCTGAAAACAAGTAGGAGTTGGAGGAAGAAATAAAGGAACAAGGGGCTCAAGGTGCTTCCAAACCTGAACTCAAACCTCTCCCAAATAATTTGAAATATGTTTTCCTTGATGAAAATGGTAAACCTGTGATTATTTCTTCATGTTTGACAGGTTTGGAGCAGAAGATGCTCATTGAGGTGCTGTCCAAACACAAGAAGGCAATAGGCTGGTCATTATCAGACATTGAGGGAATCAACCCCACAATTTGCACACACCGAATCCTGATAGAAGACAATTATAAGCCCAACATTCAACCACAAAGAAGGCTGAATCCTACATTGGAAGAAGGCTGAACCCTACAATTATAAGCCCAACATTCAAAGTAGTGAAAAAGGAGGTGATCAAACTCTTGAACATTAGTATTATCTATCCTATTTCTGATAGTGCATGGGTAAGTCCAGTTCAAGTTATTCCCAAAAAGAGGCGTACCATTGTCATTCATAATGAAAACAATGAACTAATCCCCACCAGGATGGTCACGGGTTGGAGAGTATGTATAGACTATAGGAAATTGTATATGGCAACTAGGAAAGATCATTTTCCTTTACTATTCATTGATGAAATGCTTGAAAGGCTGGATGGAAATAAATTTTATTGTTTCCTAAATGGTTATTCAGGATATTTTAAGATCCCTATAGCTCCCAAGGACCAGGAAAAAACCACCTTCACCTGCCCATATGGAACATTTGCATATAGGAGAATGCCCTTTGGCTTGTGCAATGCACCTGCCACTTTTAAAAGATGCATGATGGCTTTATTTCATGATATCACAGGAAAGATGATGGAGATCTCCATGGATGATTTTAGACTATATGGACTAACATTTGACACTTGTTTGCAGCACTTAGAGCTTGTGCTCAAGAGATATGAAGAGAAGAAATTAGTCTTAAATTGGAAAAAATGTCACTCCATGGTAAGAGAAGGAATTGTTCTTGGCTCTAAAATCTCAGAAAAGGGGATAGAGGTAGACAAAGCAAAAATAGAAGTCATCGAAAAACTACCACCACCCACTTCAGTCAAGGCCATTAGGAGTTTTCTAGGCCATGCATGTTTTTATAGAAGGTTTATAAAAGATTTTTCAAAAATTGCGAAACCTTTGTCAAATCTGCTTTCAAAAGATGCAAAATTTGATTTCAATGATGAATGCATGCTGCCTTTAATCTCTTGAAACAAAAATTAATCACTGCCCCCATCATTGTGTCACCTGATTGAAATTTACCTTTTAAACTCATGTGTGATGCAAGTGATTTTTCTTTAAGAATAACCCTTGGTCAAAGAAAAGAAAAACTTTTCCACACAATTTCTTATGCTAGTTACACACTCGCTGGTCCTCAATTGAATTATACCACAACTGAGAAGGAACTTATGGCCGTGGTTCTTGCATTTAAAAAATTCAGATCATATCTCATTGGTTCAAAAGTTATTGTTTGGACTGACCATGCAGACCTTAAAGACTTGTTTGCAAAGAAGGATTCCAAACCAAGACTAATCAGATTGATCCTTCTTCTCCAAGAATTTGGTATCGAAATCAAGGACAAGAAGGGGGCAAAGAATGTTGTAGCAGATCACCTCTCAAGGCTGGAGACAGAGAATCATGAAGGGGAAGTTTTGAAACTCTTTCCAGATGAACTGATTTGCCTAGTAAATACCTCAAAAGTACAATGGTTTGCTGATATAGCTAATTTTGTTTGCAGCAAATGGGTACCAAAGCACTTTACATACCAGCAAAGGAAGAAACTGATGGCTGATTCAAAACACTACTATTGGGATGATCCATTCCTCTACCAAATATGTCTGAATCAAGTCATTAGAAGGTGCGTGAAAGAGGAAGAAGCTCCACTCATTCTCAGCCATTGTCATGACAAGGAGGTTGGTGGCCATCACAGTGCAAACTGGACAACAGCAAAAGTATTACAATCTGGATTTTTCTAGCCAACACTTTTTCGAGATGCAAAGAGGTATTCCAATCATGTGATAGGTGTCAAAGGACAGGTAACATCTCAAGAAGGAATGAAATGCCTTTAAATAATATTCTTGAATGTGAATATTTTGATGTTTGGGGCATTGACTTCATGGGACCCTTCCCACCTTCTTTTGGGTATGAATACATTTTGGTGGCAGTAGATTATGTGACAAGATGGGTAGAGGCTATAGCAACCAGATCTAATGATGCCAAAGTTATCATTGAATTTTTGAAAAAAATATTTTCTCTAGATTTGGCACACCTAGAACTATCATCAGTGATGGGGAAAAACATTTTTGCAACACTCTTTAAAATTTGTTGAAAAATTATGGAGTCACCCACAAAGTAGCTAGTCCATACCATGCCCAAACAAGTGTCCAAGTTGAAGTGTCCAATAGAGAGCTCAAAAGAATTCTAGAAACAATTGTTAACACTTCAAGAAATGATTGGAAAATCAAGCTAGATGATCAATTGTAGGCATATAGGACAGCTTTCAAAACCCCAATTGGCATGACTCCCTATAGGTTGGTTTATGAAAAAGCATGTCATCTCCCTTTGGAATTAGATTATAAAGCATATTGGGCAACCAAGTTCTTGAATTTTGATATAAAGGCTGCTGGAGAAAATAGGTTGCTGCAACTCAATGAATTAGATGAGTTTAGATACTGGTCCTATGAGAATGCCAAGATGTATAAAGAAAAAACCAAAAAATAGCATGATGAACACATCTTACCCAAGGAATTCAAACCTGGTCAACTTGTCCTCTTGTTTAACAGCAGACTTAGGTTATTTCCTGGTAAGCTTAGATCAAAATGGACTGGTCCTTTTTCAGTGGAAAGAGTGTTAAAATCAGGGGCAATGGAAATTCGAAATCCAAAAGATCAATCCACCTTTATAGTGAATGGACAGAGGCTGAAAGGATACATCTCTCCTGATTTCCATCAAGAAAGAATCTTCACAATCTTATCTGACTAGAAAGAGTCACAAAGTCGAGCTGGGACTATAAACTAGAACTAAATATCTTGTTTTAGAATAGGACTGCATTGTAATTTCATGGAATTTTGCATATTTTTGTGAATTATTAGGACTTGAATGATTAGTTGATTGATTTTGCATGATTAGGATAGAATTAGGCTAGAAAGAGTTTTTAATTATGAACCATAAAGCAGAAAACAAAAAAAAAGAAAAAAAAAACTCGAATTGGCGCGATCGCGTCTGTTCGCAAAAAACATTTTGAGTCTCATTGTTGAACCAGTCTCTCCTCTGGGAAAATATTCTTTGATGTCTATGTATCAGATGTCTGAGAGTGATTTTTTGACTGGAATGTTCATTAATATGTACTCAATCTCCATTCATATTAATGACATAATATTTTTGCACACACAATTTGTCTCAAAAGCATGATTTCACCGATGAATATGTGTGATAACCGAATCAGCATCTAAATCTAACTGATAAAATCTTGTTCAAAGTGGAAATCTGCATAAACACATTCAGGATGCAGAAATTTTATGGTATTACTCGGCGCATCCGCGTCAAATTCTGGCGCTACCGCGCCACTATCTCATAGGAACAACAAATCCAAAGCTCAGAAAAGAAAAATTCCACTGCAGGTATGCATCTTAGACTCATTATTATGCATGAAAACAAACTCATTTCAATTCTATTTCAATTTGTTATACACCATGCACAAATATTGGGCACTAACCCATGAAGGCAGATTTCAATTCAAAGAGCAAACAAGGAGAAGTTCTATTCCACTTCAACCACAGCCAGATTCATCAGGGAAGTATTAATCCAAATTCTTATTTTTGTTTATGCTTTGGGGACAAAGCATGTTTTTAAGTTTTGGGTGGGATATTTTTTCTTCATGCTTTCAAAATCTCCATTTTCAAAAACTTTGACACCAGAAACAGATCCAAAGAGATTTAGAAAACCACCAGTGGAAAACCCCGAGTAAAGAGAAAGCATGATTCACTTTTTGGAAAAATAACTTAGTTCGAATTTCTTAGTCCTAACTGGAGGAGAATTTTCTTTAAAACAAATTTTGGAAAACAAAGTATAAATGAGCAAGTTGATGTAAACCACTAGAACCAACCTAAGGAAAGCTGGTGGCGAAACAGATAAAGATTTTCAAAAATCCTGAAGTGATTTAGGCACTTGGCTTCAATCGTTTGAGCCTCTTTCAAGCCACCTACTTGAATGCACAAGATGCATCACTTTTTGTCAAACTCCTCGAGCCAACAAGATCCCTATTTTGTTTCAAATCCCACATTACATGAACCAACCTTTGTGATAAACCAACTTGTTTCTTATTGACCTATATCTCTCCAAATTATTGAAGTGTTCTATTTAAATAAGCATGGACAAAAATCTTAAAGGAGGGATGAATGAAGGGTATAGAGTTTTTCTTTGAAAAAGGAGTAAGATGGAAAAAAAAACGAAATTTTTGTGGCTAAGTCAGGAGAAAGGCCACCTTGTGTGTGCACTGGGCCTCGAGCCTCAGCAAGCTTATGGACTCTGAGTCAACCGGCAAGGTTAGCTGGACTCCAGACATAGCCAAAGAAAAAGAAAGAAAAGGTTGTGGGTTAGTTATGGGAAAGGCCACCTCGTGTGTGCACCGGGTCTCGGGCCTCAACAAGCTTAGGGACTCTGAGTCAACCGACGAGGTAAGCTAGACTCTGGACAAAACCAAAGAAAAGAATACATGTGAAGGAAAGGAAGAAGAAAAGAGAATGGGATCAACTCAAGAGAATAAGTTTGGGGTGGAAAAACTTGGAGAAGGGTTATAGGGTTAGAACTAATTCATGATCAGAAAAATGGAACATGGATATGAGGAGGAGGATAAAACCCAAAAAGAAATGCTTACAATTTTTGTCATACCCATTACCCATGCCCCATTACAACCTAGAAAAGACATATAGATCAGGATTATGGATTCCTTTAGCTTAGTGGAGAGTGGACTGAGGGTTGTGTTGTGTGCCTATCAAGTGCACTAGGTCAGCTAGTAATATAGACTTGAGAGTCCAGATATCGATCCCACAGAGACCTTGATGAGAACTCAGTTTAAGCAAAGATTTTTCTACTGATTGAGGAAAAGAATTTTTGGTTTTGAGAACTGGAAAAACAAAGCAGAATTAAACTACTGGAAAAACTAATAGAGATGCGATGTTGGGGAAGAATGTCAATCCCTCCTAGTTGCTAACATGCAAAGTTCTGATTTTATAGCTCAAATACCCTTACCTTGACTTAGCTTTTCAAAACTTGGTTACCCATATACAGGAATTAACTTTCACCTAATCTCTGAACTCCATCATAATCCGGAAATATTCAGATCCTAGGTGCATAAATATAAAAGCTTGAAGATCAACTCTTATTCAGAACAAAAGTGTTTTAACGAGTCAAATTACTTTGCACTAGTCTCCATCACAATCCGGAAACAACTAGTGAGAAAAACAAGTTGACTTTCACTCATTCTTTGAACTCCATCACAATCCGGAAATATTCAAATCCTAAGTACATAAATATCAACTCTCTCATTCAGAACAAGGGTTATAAAATGTCACATCACCTTTCCACTAGTCTCCATCACAATCCGGAAACAACTAGTTAGAAAAGCGAGTTGTTTTAGAAAACAAGGGGTCATATAACTAACCCAAATCTTTATTGAAATTTAACTTCTCAATCCACACCTCATTAAACTTCAGATATCAATCTAAATTAGCCATAAGCAATGAATACAGATTCTAAAACAAAAGTAAAGTACTTTATTGCTATAGAATTCAGAACTTAAACATAAACAACTAGGAATTCATGACTTCCCCAAAAAAAAGAGACTACTCCATAATAATAGAATAAACACACAGTAAAAAGGATTTAATTACAGCCATGGAAATAAGAAGAAAACAAGTACAGAAAACCCCCTTTAGAGGAACTGCCCCTTAGCATCAACTCCTCCTCGACTGAAATTTCTTCCTTCTCACCTTCTCTCTCTCAACTCCAAACTAACTAAAAACAATAAAGGCATAAAATACTGTATTTACAACTCGAAACTGGATGAAAACTTGATAAAAAACTGGATGATAAACTCTAAACTCGCACCCCTATTTATACTTGTCCTGGTGCCCATGCCTAGTAAATAGGTCTCTGTCAGGGGTATGAATTGTGACTTCCCGACATTGGAATTGGTTGATATTACATACGAATGTTCCTTCTGTAGTCCTTTCCTTTCTCACCAAAATTTAATTCATTCTGAGTTGGGAAACTCGAGATATGAACATGGAGAAGTTTGATTGTTCCTGCTGCCAATTTCAGCACTGGGCCCACCTCTTTGAAAATATAGAACTCCACAAACCCGATATGGATTGGCCTTATTTTCCGTGTCATGATTCTCAATCCCCTCAGGAAGCTGTGGTCCAAATTTGGATCCAATTGGAAGTCGGAATCTCCAGATATGGCCTCTTCAATCTCGGACTTGTACTTTCCTTTTATGGCAGCAGTTTCCTTCTTTGTCTTGGACTTCTCTTCTTGACCATTCAATGCACCTGGACTCTAGAAAATTTCCTTAAAACCTTCGTGGATACCTTACTTAGTCATTTAGGACTCCTTCTCCCAAGTTTGGGCTTTGATTAGTTGTCAGGATCCCGAGATTTCCGTAATTTACGTTTGCTGAGTCATCGGCAGTCACGCCAAATTGTTCTTTGTTTAGGCGCGGTAGCGTCTTCGAGGGGCGCGGTCGCGCCATTTCACATTCCCGAATTATCTTCTTTTAGTCTTTCTTTGCTAGCCGTTGGAAATTTCTTGGATTTATTTGAATTTTTGCACATTTTCCCGGCGCGGTCGCGCCAGACTCGGCGCGGTCGCGTCGTTCCCTTTTTGGCACTTTTTGCTCCTTTTTCCTTCATTTTACCTCAGAATCCAGATTTTCGTCTTTTACCGGGTACCTGAGACACAAAACATGTATTTGAGTTATATTTGTCACTTTCATGCTCATAATCAACTCAAAGTAGGAATTTATTATCAATAAATCATGCATAAATAAGTGTCTTTTGGACACTTATCACAACCCCAAACTTAAACCTTTGCTCGTCCTCGAACAAAACTCTGAAATAAATACCAGATAGATCTTGTAAAGACTAAGAAAAATTCAATGATCCCCCTTGTAAAGTTTTCAAGATAGATGATTCACTTCTTTCCTAATGATAGTTCTTCTTGCTTAGTCAAAACAGACTTTGAATTTTCTTCAAAATTTTTCAAATATGTACATTCTCATACAAGTGATAAGTCTCAATTCAACTCCATAGGACAACCCTCAGTCCACTCTCCACTAACCTGAAGGAATTCTCAATTCTGATCAATAGGTCTTTATGGGTTATAATGAGGCAGGGGTAATGGGTATGATGAAGATTTTTGGTTTTCTTTTGGGTTTTATTCTCCTCCGCATATCCATCTTCTATTTTCCTGCGCATGAATTGGATTTGTGACTTTTCCTCCAAGCTCTTCCACCTTATTCTTTTGCATTGATCCCTCTTTTTTTCCTTTTTCCTCTTTTTTTCTCTTTCCCATGTATCTTTTTCTTTGGGTTTTGTCCAGAGTCTGGCTTACCTCGTTGGTTGACTCAGAGTCCCTAAGCTTGCTGAGGCTCGAGACCCGGTGCACACACAAGGTGGCCTTTCTCCTACTCAGCGCATAACTCTCTTTTTTCTCTCTCTTGCTCCTTCTTACCTTTGCAAAGAAATATTTCTATACCCTTCATCCATCCCTCCTTATAACTTCAAAATCTTTATCCATGCTCATTCAAACAGAACACTTCAATAATTTGGAGAATCATGGGTAAGGAATAAACAAGTTTATTTATCACTAAGGCTGGTTCATGTAGCATGGGACATTGAAATAAAACAGGGATCTTTTCGGCCCAAAAGGTTTGACAAAAGGTGATGCAACTTGTGCATTGAAATGGGTGGCATTGAAAAAGGCTCAAACAATTTTTAAACAGGTGCCTAAATCACCTTAGAATTTTTGAAAACCTTTCTCTGTTTTGCCTCAAGCTTTCCTCAGGTTGGTTCTAGTGATTGAAATCAACTTGCTCACTTGTACTTTGTTTTCAAAAACTGTTTTTTAAAGAAAATTCTCATCCATTCAAGACTAAGCATCTGGACTAAAATATTTTTTCAGAAAGTGAGTCATGCTATTCATCTGATCAGGGATTTTCACTGGTATTTTTTAAAATCTCTAATGGAATTTTCTGGAAATTTTTGAAAAAAAATAGGGTTTTTAAATCAATATGTAAACGCATGAAGAATTCATGAAGAGTATCCCACCCCAAACTTAAAAACCTGCATTGTCCTCAAAGCAGCAATAAACATAGGAGTAAAAGAGATACTTTCCTGACAGTCTGGTTTGTTGAGATTGGATGGCACTCCCTTGTTGTTCTTTTGAATTTTGCTTTCATGGGTTAGTACCAAAACTTGCATGATTTTTAGTAATTGAAACATGAAAGTTAATTTTTAGTGTCTCTTTAGGCATAAAATTGTTCTTCAGAAGAATACCTGTAGTGGATTCAGTGTTCCTCACCTCAGAAACTGTCATACATCATCAAGGCTGTAGCGCGGGTGCCGAGTAATTTCATCAAATCTTCAGTTCTTGAATGAATTTTTCAATCCTTCCCTCTTGGACAAGTATCATTTACAGGCTGGTGTAGAGTCATTTTTCACACATTTTCATTGGAAGAATTATTAAAAACTTGCTTTGAGACAAATCGTTGAGAGTAGAAATCAAAATTTCATTAATATGAATGGAGATTGAGTACATTTTAATGGAATTGCATTAAATCACACTCTCAAACATAAGCACTCACAAAAGCAAGCTCACACATGAATTTCAACAAGGAAAAGTTTACAAGATATAGCAAGAAATTTCTACTCTTCTTTTTCCCTTTCATCTTCTTCTTCCATTTTCCAGTTTTGAGTTTTTAATTTTTTTGTTTTTCTATTTTTTTTGAAAGCTGTAAATTTTTAATCTAGCCCTATTCCTGTCCTAGGTCTATGCAAAGAAATCAAAATCTCATTCAAATTTAAACAGGTCCAAAAATTTTTAAAAAATCTATCCTAACCTACTAAAAAAAAATTCCAGCAAATTCAAAAACTCCTTCTTCTATTATTTACACTACGTACTGGTCCCTGTGATCTGATCCACCAGGATTGAATGGAAACTGGAACCATCCATGCTTTAGGGTGTTTTTGACTTTAGAGTGTGTTGCATGGTGATTCAAACTTGTGAGTAAAGAGCTGGTCACTCTTTCTTTTTTCTGGTTGGCTTCTAACTTGTTTTACTCATTTATTTTTAGCCAACTTTTCTTCACACTGCCCAGACCCAATAAAATTTTAATTTCAAATTTTGTGGGTGGTTTATAGGATAATGAAGAAGTCTATATCTAATGAGAGGAAAGAATGTTCATTAACTTTGGTGTCCTCTATCCTAACTTCTTCATGCTCTTCAAGGGGTTTCTCTTCTTTCTCTACCCCATCCCCTTCTTTCTCTTTTTCATCTTCTTCTTTTTCCTCCATGATCTTCTCATCTTCTCCCTCTTTAAGTTTCTGAAACTCACAACAACTCTCAGCTCTCTCCATTGTATCTTCCTCTATGAGTTCTGATATGACAGTGGCCATCTGTCCTATTCGTATTTCCAGATTTCTGATGGAAGCTTCTTGAGCATCAAGCCTGGCTTCAGTCTGAGCATCTCTTTTTTCTTGATTTTCTAGGAACTTTAAAAACATATCCTCAAGTCTGGCTGTTTGTGAATCATCAATGGTTTCTAAACTAGGTTGTTCATCAGGTGAATCTAACATGGTATCTATTTGGGCAGAATAGTTATCCACTGGAGTGGTCAACCTAGACCACTCTTCTTGAGGCTGAGGGGGATATGCATGATGGTATGAAGAATCACTGAACATAGGAGGGTGATCATACCTGAACCTGGACAATTGCCCATGTGGCAAATTATCCTGCCAATCATTCTCAAAATATGGATTTACATTTTGCTTAGAGAAATAATTATCATGCTCTGCTTCGTAGAAACTATTAGGTTCATTATCAACAAAAGAACATGATATATTAGAATCATAACACCATGAATCATTATTAGAAGATGCACATTGTTGGGGAAGTTCCCAAATTGAGTTAGGATATGGACTTATCTCATTCTGTTCATAATTTCATTTCTCATCTGATTGCTCTTTCCAGTTCCAGATCGGGTTCATCTAGTGGCTCACCACTAATTCTGGTTTTCATGCATGAATCTGGTTCAACCTGAAAAGATAAAATAAAAATTTTAATCTCAATCAACAAATCAAAATTCACTTAAACTTACTCTCAATTCAATGGTCCCCGGCAACGGTGCCAAAAACTTTTTGTGTCTCTAGCAAGTGCACTAGGTCAACACGTAATAGAGACTTGAGAGTCTAGATATCGATCCCACAGAGACCTTGATGAGAACTCAGTTTAAGCAAAGAGTTTTATAGTAATTGAGGAAAAGAATTTTTTGTTTTGACAACTGAAAAAACAAAGCATAATTAAACTACTGCAAAAACTAATAGAGATGAGATGTTGGGGAAGAATGTCAATCCCTCCTAGTTGCTAACATGCAAAGTTCTGATTTTATAGCTCAAATATCCTTACCTTGACTTAGCTTTTGAAAACCTGGTTACCCATATAAAGGAAATAACTTTCACCTAATCTCTGAACTCCATCACAATCCGAAAACATTCAGATCCTAGGTGCATAAATATAAAAGCTTGAAGATCAACTCTTATTCAGAACAAAACTGTTTTAACGAGTCAAATTACCTTCCACTGGTCTCCATCACAATCCGGAAACAACTAGTGAGAAAAACAAGTCGACTTTCACTCATTTATTGAATTCCATCACAAGCCGGAAACATTCAAATCCTAAGTGCATAAATATCAACTCTCTCATTCAGAATAAGGGTTATAAAATGTCACATCACCTTTCCACTAGTCTCCATCACAATCCGGAAACAACTAGTTAGAAAAGCGAGTTGTTTTAGAAAATAAGGAATCACATAACTAACCCAAATCTTTACTGAAATTTAACTTCTCAATCCGTACCTCATTAAACTTCAGATATTACTCTAAATTACCCATAACCAATGAATACAGATTCTAAAACAAAAGTAGAGTACTTTATTGCTACAGAATTCAGAACTTAAACATAAACAACTAGGAGTTCATGACTTCCCCAACAAATTTGGATCCAATTGGAAGTCGAAATCTCCAGATATGGCCTCTTCAATCTCGGACTTGTACTTTCCTTTTATGGCAGCAGTTTCCTTCTTTGTCTTGGACTTCTCTTCTTGACCATTCAATGCACCTAGACTCTGGCAAATTTCCTTAAAACCTTCGTGGATACCTTACTTTGTCATTTAGGACTCCTCCCAAGTTTGGGCTTTGATTAGTTGCCAGGATCCCAAGATTTCCGTAATTTACGTTTGCTGAGTCATCGGCGCGGTCGCGCCGAATTGTTCTTTGTTTTGGCGGTCGCGCTACTCCTTAGACTCGTTGTCGACTTCTCGAAATAGTGCTTTGGACTCATTGTATGGAAACAGTCTGGTGCGCCAGCGCCACTGGTAGCGCCATCCTCCTGGCGCGGTAGCGCCTTCGAGGGGCGTTGTCACGCCATTTCACATTCCCAAATTGTCTTCTTTGAGTCTTTGCTAGCCGTTGGAAATTTCTTGGATTTATTTGAATTTTTGCACATTTTCCCGACGCGGTCGCGCCGTTCCCTTTTTTGGCTCTTTTTGCTCCTTTTCCCTTAATTTTACCTCAGAATCCAGATTTTCTTCTTTTACCGGGTACCTGAGACACAAAACATGTATTTGAGTTATATTTGTCACTTTCATGCTCATAGTCAACTCAAAGTAGAAATTGATGATCAATAAATCATGCATAAATAAGTGTCTTTTGGACACCTATCAGGTTGGCCTATGGAGTTAACTGAGACTTCTCACTTGTAAGGGGATAAGGATCTTTGAAAAAAATAAAAGAAAAATTTGAATTTTGTTTTGACTAAGCAAGGAGAACCATCACTAGGAAAGGAGTTAATCATCCGTTTTGAAACTTGCAATGGGAGTGCCACTGATCTTTTCTTAATCTCTACAGATTTATCTGGTTGTTTCTTTCAGTTTTTGCTCGAGGACAAGCAAAGGTTTAAGTTTGGGGTTGTGATAAGTGTCTAAAAAACACTATCTTTAGGCATGAAAATAGAGAGAAAAATCTAATACCTAGTTAATTCTGAGTATAAAAGCAAGAAATATGACTCAATTTCATGTTATGTGCCTCAGGTACCCAGTGGAAGAAGAAAAACTGGATTTGGAGCAAAAAGGAGGAAAAATGAGCAAAAGAAGCCAAAAAGAAGGATGGTGCGTCCACGCCAGAAACAACGCCACCGCACCAGAAAAATATTCAAAAATTCAAAATAAAGGTGAAAAATGCCCAACGACTCAACGAACATGAAATCCAATGGTTGGGGAATGTGAAGTAGTGTGATCGCGCCTTCGGAGGGCACTACCACGCCAAGGAATTGGCGCTACCACACACTGAGATATCATGGATGCGCCAAAGAGATGCTGAATACAGAAAGAGGAGTTGTTGTTCAGGGGACCAATGAAAAGTTTAAGGAGTGGTGCTGCCGCGCATCTAGAACAGCAAAATATGGTGCTGCCGCGCCAAGAAGTCCTTCAACTCGGAACAGATTCGATGGCCGTTTCCAGACTTAGAAAGAACTCTCCTCCAATGGCGCGACCGCGCCAGAATCAGGCACAATATCAGCCCGATCGCGCCGATGACTCAACAACGCAAAGTCGCAAAAATTACGGGATCCTAACAACCAATCAAGCCCAAACTTGGTAAAAGAAGTGCTAAGTGCCTAAGGAAGGTATCCACGTAGATTCTAAGGAAATTTTCTCGAGCCCTAGGTGTTTTTAATGACCAAGAAGTGAAGTTCAATACAAAGAAGGCAACTGCTGCCATAAGAGAAGATAAATCCGAGTTTTAAGAAGAGCATATATGGAGTTCCTGATTCCCAATTGAACCCATTTTTGGACTGAAGATTCCTGAGGATATTGAGGATCATAACACGAATATTCAGGTCAATCCAGGTGAGGTTTTTAGAGGTTTATACTTTCAAAGTGGTGGACCCATGGCAGAAATTGGCTGCAGAAGCAATCCAACTTCTCTACAGCATATCTCAAGTTGCCTAACTCAGATTGAAATAACATTTCGTACACAAGGAAAGGACCATGGAAGGAAGGTTCGTGTGTAATTTCAACCAATTCTGAAGTCAGGAAGGCATACTTTATACCCCTGGAGTGAGACCAAATGACAAGGCCAGGGTAGCAGAACAACTATAAAAAGAGGTCCGAGGAAGGGTGTAAGGCATTGAGTTTTTAGTTCAATTTCCAGCTTTATTCTTTAGTTTAGAGAGAGGAGAAGGTCCAGAGGGAGTCTTACACGACCTTTGGATACTTTGTGGAAGAAAGGTGGAGATTTCAGCCAAGGAGCACGGGTAACCAGGAGCAGTCCTCCACAGGGAGTTTTTGTGGTTAGTTGTCTTTATTCTTTTATGGCTATTATTAAAACCATGATTTGTGTTTTTATTTCTAGTATGGAGTAGTCGTCTGTAGTTGGGGAGTCCATGACTGCCTCGACATGTAATGAGATTGATACATTATACTTTATTTGGTTTCAATTTGGTGCATGAATGAGTACTCCTAAGTTGTTTATTCTTGATTCATACTTGCTGTCCTACAATGTACAGGCTATAAGGTGAAGCTAGACTTAAGGTAAGATATGTTAATAGGATATACAATATCTTTTTCAGTTCATACACTAGGTAGATCAACAGATCTTAGGGTTAATCCTCGACCTTAAAGTAATACCATGCTGGATTTGATTGATCTACCTATGACACAAGACTTGATTCCCGACCATAGGTAGGGTCAATGAGCTTCATATTTATGCTATAAAGTAGAGTTGATTATGCCGGCTAGTTTACTCTAGGAGATAGAAAAGGTGATGTCGATGCATTTTGTAGCCATGGTTTTATATGATCGTCAGAAATTGATTTCCAAAACTTAATTTCTATTCAATCTCAGAAGTGTTTAGGGAGGGAATTGGATTCCCAACGTCTTCTCTACTCATTGAATATATAGTCATGATCAAAGATTTGTCTTCGATCGTCGCTCTCTGTACAGAGGAGGCCGATGGCGAATTCATTCTTACCCCTGAGGAGGAAGTCATGCCCCCATGTTGTTCGTAGCGCTGAACCAAGGTAGGGACGATGGAGCTCCTTCGTGATGGTGGTGACTGAGCCGGGCTGACAGTTGGGCTGCGAGGAGGAGGAGAGGCAGCGACGGACAAGTATGTCGGTTTGGCCATTGCTGGAGTTGGTTTGGTGGAGGTCAAGGCTGGTTTGGCTGAGGTCGCAGCTGGCTTGACGGAGACCGTGGTAGCCTATGGTACGAACATGACGCTTGGACGGCACGCATCGCCCATGAAGGGAGCCTGTCAGGTGGACAAGCTTCTGGCCAAAGCCGTAGTCATTGGGCGAGTGGGCGGTGGTGGAGAGGTAGGAGCACGGAGGTCGGTCGGAGATGCGGCAGCTGGTCCGCGAACTCCTGCAGTTGAGATGAGCTTGAGGTGGCAATTTGCTTGCCCCTATTGTTGTTGTTGTTGTTGCCGTTGTTGGCGTTGCTGGCCATGGCTGAGAGGGTTTTTTTTTTTTATTGAATGGAGAAGGAGATGAGAGGTCAGAAATGTCCCACCAGGTGTGCCAAATCTGTTTCAACAAAAATTCGCTGGTCCGCGAAGAGGCGCGACCGAGAGAGTAATTCGATTTACTATAGAATATTTGTATTACAATGTGTGTTTGAATATCAAGGAATGCGAGTACAATCTCCTAGTCTTCCTCTGATTTAAATTAGATGAAGTTTAAGCTTCTGGCGAGATGTCGTCGAAATCCAAGTTTCGAGAACGAGTGTGCACGAACGGTGATGGCTTTGGTCGGTCAGACGGAAGTGTATTTGTTCTGCGTGTATCGACTTGTTGACGTTGCTGGCGAACGTGCAGAGCTGCTCTGGTCGAACTGGTGAATGACGACGGACTGAAAGTTGTTGAACTTCTTTGGCTCGAAAGAGTCTCTGTGTGAGAGAGTGTTGCTCGACACAGAATTTCTTCTCGACAAAATGCTTTTAGAGCAGATGTCTTCGAACTCTAGTTTTTGAACCCCTGCGACAGAATGTTTCTGGCTATTTGTAGCCGGTTCTATGCAGTTGTTGGGGGTCGATCCTTGTAATGGGGATCACGATCCCCTTTTTGCTATAGTTGCTGAGATGGGAGGAAGACTGGGAGCTCCTCTGGATCCCAAGAATGAGGATCTTGGTCTCTTTTCTTGGCTTCCACCGTTGGCGACCAGACTTGGTCGTTTAACTGATGAGTTGAGTGGCATTGTGACGTGGCTACTGACTGGTGCTGACGCGGCGGCTTATCACTGACTGGGGCATCGACTGTATCGATGACGCGGCAGAATGAATGAGTCTGGCGATGGGTTGCGACGAGTGATATTGAATATCGACAGAGCCTACCCACGACCATCGTTTGATGGATTGATGGGCGTTTGGGCTCGTCGAAATTGGGCTGGTCGCATTTTAGTGCGTACAGGTGGTTTAACTTTTTTTTCATTTTAGGTAGGTTATTCCAATTGATTGATCATGTACTTTTAAGTGATCTTGGTTGGGACATCATACGAAAACATAATCGAGATGGTTACTCTATTTTCTTTCGCAATGATATATTTACCAGAGAAGATGTTGATAAGGTATTTGTGGATATTTCTTTGTGAGTATTGAATTAAAAAAATATATGTCTTCTTGAGTTAGATACATGCTTGCCTCCGTATACCATTAACTCTAATCGAAAAGATTGCAATAAAAAAAGTAGTGACCACAAAAACAATTTATTGTTTCTTTTCATTGCTTTTATTTTATTTTGCTACTTATTGTCATCTAATGTTTGTAGGGGAATATTGCATCGATTACAAAATTGACACTCACCAATCATCTAGATTTTACTTAACAAAAAATCTTACTTTATTGTTAGGCTGGGGCAATCTAAAATTTTGGGGGAGAAGAGCTCTAATAGTGCCATGTCAGCACCCTAAAACCTCTCTTCTCCTATTTCAGTAGAATAGATATTCTTAGACACTGCTCAGTGGTCCCCCGCTGCAACCGCCAGGCTCTGCGCTCATCTCCACTCCCGTGCGGCTTTGCGCTCCCCTCCCCTCCCCGGCCTTGCGGCCCCACGGACCCGCTCTCTTCTCATGTCTCGCCCTACGACCCCACAAACCTGATGTCCCCTCCCGTCCCCTCCCCAGCTCTCCACTCTCTTCTCCCCACCCTCGCACTCCGATCTCATTAGCTCTCCACCCCGGCTCTCGCTTCTCTCTGATCTCCTTTTCTCTCAGCCCCCTCTCTCCGCTCTCCGCTCTCCCTCCCTCCCTGTCCGGCTCTCAGCCCCCGCTTTCCGCTCTCTACCCCGGCTCTCCGGCTCTCCAGATCCCCTCCCCCACTCTTGATCCCTTCCCCTCTACATTCGGTGCTCCCCCCCCCCCCCCCCCCCCCCCCCCCCACTAGATAATGTTGGGTTAAAAGGAGTGCCTAGAACTATCTTGTTTGATAAGTTCTTAATTACTGCTGCTGGTGAGAGCATTTTCTTGTCGCCAATCCAGGTAATCTAGAAGACAACTGGTAAAAGACGTCACCAATGATGTCAGCATTCCACTTTCTACTGATTAAGAAACTACCAGGTTTGGAGCACCCACAGTTTTTGGACTCCACCAACTCCACGACAAACTCGATTTAATACTTTTCTTCGAGTCACCAGACTACCATACATAATGGCGAATTAGGTTTAATATTGTAACTTTGGGTCTGGACCTTCCTTGCACTATAAAAGGAGGCCTCCCCCCTTAGGTAGAGCATCCTTTAGAGAAACGTTCTCTTCTGTGTTTCAAGTTTGCTCTCGAGGTTCCAAGTTTGAAGTTTCTTTTTATTTTCTATAAGTTTCTTTTACTTTGTACTTTGTTATATTTTATATAAAGTTTTGAAGTTTGCCTTATCTATTTTATTATTCTGCTGGCATTAGATCCACCCCTTCCTGGTATCAGAGCCATGTCAAGCTAAACGGCTGAAGACAGGGTCCGTAAGGCTTGTCCAAATTATTCTAATGCTATGCTATATACATATCATTCTTTTAATAAATATGTAAAGACGCACCGTTAAGATATGATTAGGTTTATACATTAAGAGAATCGTGTACTTATTTAGTAAGTACCGATAGTCCTGTTACCCGTAAATTCTCGTAAGGCCAATGATGAGGCAAGGTGAGGTGTGGACTATTGTTGATCTATCGTTCTCGATAATGAGCCAGTTTTTTGGCAGGATTCTCTTGATTGATAAAACTAACCATGTTAGATGATACTTCTTTTCTTATTTATTTTTAGAATTATCTATACACAACACAGAAAAGGTATAAAATACATAAGTATATACGGACTACTCTCGCCTGCTATTGACTAAGGCCGTGCCCAAATACTCTGCTGTTACCAGCAGCAAGAACGCGTCGTTAGAAGTATACACCGTCAACATACGTGACGTAAATAAATGGTCTACACCTAAAGTACCATCAAAACAAATTTACGACCTAGGGTCCTCTACTCTAACCTAGTCTCACCTGGTTAAGACGCTTGAACAGACTGTTACTGTCGAAGATACTGAACAAGCTTTAGAACTGCTGTCTTAAACCGACATCCGTCCATTCAGAGAAAATTTTAAATTTATACAAATAGGATGTGTACAAATCGCACTTAAGCCTTTAACACTCAAAGGCATGAATAATTCCCTTATGCTCTCCCTAAGAGACGCTATATGCCTAAATTGGGCAAACTCCTTGATGGGTGTTATGGAAATCAGCCTTACAAATGGCCCAGTTTACTTTAATATCTATCCAGACTTAGCACTGTCATGACAAACCCTCATTTGCTTAAGTCACTGAGTCTAAATATTAAGACCCATAACTACCATTTCTTACCCAGACTATAGCCATAGTCTATCGGATTTAGTATAGGGTACTAAACACCATTACCTCTAACATAAAAGTAGTATCCGAAAAGGGTAAAACCACCTTTATAGAGTCAAGCATTATATCTTCAAAGACAGCTATCTCACGAACCTTGAAATGGGGTCAAATTGATTTTTTGACTACTTGGCAAATGTCCTTATGGTTTTCTTGTTTAACAGGTAGAGCCTGGTTTGACATCTGGAAAGTATGCTGATAGGTTTCCTTTTCTGACTGCATATTAAGCTGTTGGGAACCTATTTTCTTGATGAGTTTTTCGGGAAGTTCAACAGCATTATGTTCAGGAGGTAACTCCAACTTTGGAGGTTGATGTAAAATAGAAGGTTTGATTACCTATTTTGAGGTAGAAGCCTCAAAATATGTTGGTCTTGAGGTTTTTTGTGCAAGTAGTTGGGTAAGCTTACCTTCTATTTGTTGTAGTTGTTTTCCTAGTGCTTCAAAGGTAAGATTAGCAAAGTTCTCTTTCCTTAACAGTTGGTTGATAGCTTGGAGTACATCTGAAGTGCTTGGATTATTTGTAGTAGAATCCAGAGGATGTACCGCGACCACTGGTGCTCCTTTAACATCTTCTATACTGAGAGCATCTTTTGGAGGAAATACTGACTTGATTATAGCTCCTGTATTAGGCCTTGAGCTGTTCTGACTTCTGGATGTAGTTGACACCATTGTGTAAAAAGTGCCGGTAATGAAGGGCGCAGAACTTTGTCGTCGTATTCCACAAATATCCGAATCTCCCTTCCCATCGAAGGGAACCAATTGTAACTTCGGGTCTGGGACTTCCTTGCACTATAAAAGGAGGCCACCCCCATTTGGTAGAGAATCCTTCAGAGAAACCGTCTCTTCTATGTTTCAAGTTTTCTCACAAGGTTCCAAGTTTGAAGTTGTAATGTTTGAAGGGTGGTTTTACCCTTTTCGGATACTACTTTTATGTTAGAGGTTAGGGTGTTTAGTACCCTATAGTAAATCCGATAGACTATGGCTATAGTCTCTGACCTAGGTAAGAAATAGTCGTAAGGAAGGGGTGGATCTAATGCCGGCAAAATAATAAAATAGATAAGGCAAACTTCAAAACTTTATTTAAAATTTAACAAAGTACAAAGTAAAATAAACTAACAGAAAACGAAAAGAAACTTCAAACATGGAACCTTGAGAGAAAAATAGTAACACAGAATAGAAGGTTTCTCTAAAGGATGCTCTACCTAAGGGGGGTGCCTCCTTTTATAATGCAAGGCAGGTCCTGACCCGAAGTTACAATATTAAACATAATTCGCCGTTATGTACGGCAGTCCGCGGACTCAAAGAAAAGTATTAAATCGAGTTTGTCGTGGAGTCGGTGGAGTCCGAAAACCGTGGGTGCTCCAAACCTGGTAGTTTCGTAATAAGCAGAAAGTGGAATGCTGATGTCTTTTACTAGTTGTCTTCTAGATGATCTGGATTGGCCGAAAGAAAATGCTCTCTCCATCTTTTAGCGAATGCCAGCTCATCTTTTACTGTGAGCTATCGTCTCCTCATGTTATCTTGAGGATAATCCCAAATGTTGATTAACTCTAGTGGTAAGGGATCTAAATCTTCAGGGACTCCTTTGATCTTGTGGACGAATTGGGAAATTTTTTGTATTATCTCCCTCTTTATTTGCCAGATCTGGTGTAAATACCATTTGTCTTGGTGTTTTTTCTCGAATCGTTCGAGAGGATTGAAGCTCCTAGTCATTGTGGCAACGTGGTGTGATACCTTCCTGGTCTATATCACCGAGTCTGGTGCTTCCTTCTGAATCGTTGTTCCCTGTAGAGGATACAGTAAGAAAAGGAGAGTAAGGAAAAGTTGTCGCAAAAAGTCTTTGTATGATTGTTGCGCAGTAAGTAGCTGCATGTTCATCAGTTGCGTTAGGGAATTTTGGCATGTATCTTTCCCTAAGCTCTCTGGGGTCTGAACTGGTTACATCATCCAATTCATCAGTCGGTGGATTCTTGCTCTAGTCTTTTAGGTCAGCTTTAATAGTGTTGACTGTAGTATCGCAAATTTGAGCCGTGTATAGTTGATCCATCTTTGGATTTCATAAGTTCTTCAGAGTGCTAGAATGTTGTTGACTGAACTGTTGATTTCCCATTGAACTTGCCAGATCCATGGGATTTAATATTTAATGAAGAATGTGGCCTTGGTCAGTGTAGTATATAGATTGGCCCCTTGAGTTGTTCTCACTTCTTGATGTAGTTGACACCATTGTGTAAAAAGTGCTGGTAATGAAGGGCGCGGATCTTTGTCGTCGTATTTTGCAAATATTCAAATCTCCCCCTCCATCGAAGACCACCAATTGTAGAACCATGGAGGGATGGGTTCAGATAAGAGTGTAGCCTGGGGCTGATAGTAGAAGGAGTGAGAGCGAGTAGAATTGTTATACAGAAATGCATTGTAGAATGCATCTATCTAATCCCAGTAAGTATAAGAAGTAGGAGCTGGTGTGGCTGAAATAGTGAAAGGAGTATTGGGGTTAGTAGGCCAACCAAAAGGATTTAACAATTTTTCGATCGTCACTTGAGTTCGTGTGATCTCTGTGTTTTGTTTCTGTTGTTTGACCTTTACACTATCGGTAAGTAGTAGAATGTAACGGTAGTAGTCAAGTATTTTACCCACTCGTTGTGGGAAGAGATGTGAACCTCCCAAAGTTTGATGTCCCAGTAACAAAGGGGGTTGGTGAGGATTAAGTCCGTCTGGTAAGAATTGGACAAAATCTTTAGTAGGTTTACGGTACCACAGTAATGGTTCTTGAACTGCTTGTTGAAAGGTTGTTGTAGGAGTGGCTGTAGTAGCCACTTGGCTCCTCTGAGAGAGTGTTGCCTGAAGCTCTTCTGTAGTACAGAAGGCCAGGGGTTTGTTCAGGGTCGGAGGCTTATTAAAGCCAATAGATCCAGTAGTGATAGCTGTATGGCCAGAGCTGGTTGCTCTACTATTGTTGTTTTGTTTTCTGGAGTGTTTTCAGGAATTGTTTTTCCGTGGTGCCGGCATCGGCCCTTTTCCCCGATTAGGGAAATTAGAGCTTCTTCCCGGAGAGGGAATCATGTACGTGTAAGAAATTATCTGGTAAGAAAATCAGGTAATGAGTTAGAGATACCTGCAATGTATTCAATATCAAAATCGTAAACAGAAAGTTCAGATTGTCATCTTGCAAATATCTGTTTGGAAACTAGATTTTGCACATCCTTTTGGATGATGGGTTTTAAATCTTGACAGTCAATTCGTAGTAAGAAATGTTGATTTATTAAATCATCTTGAAACTTTGAAATGTATTTGATGATTGAGAGCATTTCTTTTTTGACAGAAGAGTAATTCTGTTGAGTTTTGTTCTAGAATCTTGAGCAGTATCTTACTAACACCTCTTTGTTTTCTGGTATTTTCTGTTTAAGGATTCCTCCATAACTTTGATCAGAGGCGTCAGTTTCCACTATTTTTGGTAACTGAGGATCAACAATAGCTAAACAAGGCAGGCTTTTGACCTTTGCCTGGATGGTCTGGACTGATAAAGTATGAGCTGAAGTCCTAGGAGACGGTTTCTTTTTAAACCGTGCATATAGTAGAACTGTATCTGTAATAAGATCTTTGTAATAATTGGCCACATAATTAAGAGATCCCAAAAACCTCTGTTACTCTTTTGTATCAGTTATTTCATCTGGAAATTTAGAAGCAAACTCAATAGAGCGTTGAAAAGGTGTATGTGTGTGTTGGACAATAGCATGGCCAAGAAATCTTATTTCCGTTTGAAATAGTTTCATTTTTGGCTCAGAGAGTACTAAAGTATTTTTCAGAATTAAAGTTTTGAATGTACGAGCATGTTTGAAATGCTGGTCAATTATTTGAGAAAAGACCAAGACATCGACGTAAGAAATAATAAAATCATGATAAGGTGTAAAAATGTCATTCATAATATGTTAAAATTCAGAAGGGGCATGTTTTAGACCAAATGTCATGACATTCCATTCGTAATGTCCAAAAGGGGCCACAAACGCGGTTTTGTACCTATCTTCTTTTTTAATCTGGATTTGCCAGTATCCAAATTTTATGACGAGTTTGGAAAATATTTCTGCTTTAACTAGTCTATTGAGCAGATCTATTTTTTTGGGGATAGGATATCTAACCCAATGTAAAACTTTGTTCAAAGGTTTGTAATTGATTACTAACCTTGGTTTTCCTTGTTTCTTTTCTGCTGCATTGTTAACATAAAATGCTGTGCAACTCCAAGGAGAGTGAGTAGGTCTAATGAGTCCTTTGTCTAGGAGGTCATTAATTTCTTTTTGGCATAAAGTTAAGTATTCCGAGTTCATTTGGCATGGCCGTGCCTTGGTAGAAATATTTTGTTCAGAGAATCCTGGTTCGTAAGGTAAAGAAACTATATGTTGTTTGCAATTCCAAAAGGCATTGGGCACATTGCTACACACAACTCTAAGTAATTCCTTTTGAAAGGCTTGTCTTCTTTCTAAAAAGGTCGGTTTTTTCAAAGCTGATTCTATTTGTCTAGACTTAAGATCTGTTTTTAAGGAACATAGGTATTGTTCCTTTCATTGAGCAATTCTGAACTAAGAGAGCTCAAATCCCCGGTGTAGGGGCAAAAATAAAGTTAAAATGGTAGGGACTTCCTAGCTTAGTAGTGATGATTGGTTCCTTTGTTACAGAAAAAGGTAAAATGTTCTGTTAAAAAGGAGTGCCTAGAACTATCTTGTTAGATAAGTTCTTAATTACTACTGCTGGTGTATGGACAAACATTTGCCCATTCATCTTGTTGCGGACGTATAGTTCGTCTATCTCGCCTTTAACAGTTATGGCGTTCCCACAAGCTGACCTTAAAGATTCTGTCGAAGGTTGTAGAAAGTTTGATGGTATCACACCTTCGCGGATGCAGTTCAAAGCTACACCGCTGTCAACTAAGGCAACTAAATTAGATAGAAATAGTTTACCTTGAATAGAAATGGAAATCAATACGTACCATTTCTGCTGGATGATAGTTTGCGTCATCTATTGGAGATACTGCCCTGTAGTTTTTTTAACAGGTGCTATATTTATCTCCTATAGTGGTTCTTGGTAAGAACTTTCCCGTTTGCAATAAGATTGTGGTCCTGGAGTGGCAAGTTAAGCTTCTATTCTGGTGGACAGCTGATAGTATGCTGCCTTCAACTCTAGTATTTCCTATTTACAAATCTTAATTTATTTCTGTAAATCAGGATGAGAAGCGGTTGCACTCTACTTTTGTAAATGTTTAAATAGAGCAGGCTTAGTATAGTAGTTTTTTGCATACTTAGAGTTTTCTATTTTATTTTCTCTAAGTACTATTTCCAAGAGTAATTGCTTATCTCTCTGATCTGTCAGTCTTGAAAGTATATCAGAAAGATCGTTAGCAGTAATCATGTTGAAAGAAGTAGTCATCCTAAGCATGTTTTCTAATTGCTCTAGTTGGTCATTGTCTTCGTTGTCTGAAGACATCAGAACTGAAGAGTTAGAGGACTCCATTAGTTCAATACAGCCCTGCTCTGACTTAGAAAAAGTAAGATTTTGCTCCTCTTCGGCTAGTATTTGTAGTACTTGTTCTTTTGATTGGTCGTCGATAGTTAGTTCTTTTATTTTTAGTTTTTGTTTAACAAAACAAATTTTTGCAAAGTGGCCTTGTTTCCCACATTTGTAACATCAGGGCTTTGAAGTAGATGCCCTTTGGGTAGGTTGAGCATTGGATTGAATTCTGGGTTTCTTTTCTTTTGGTCATCTATTTTTGGAGAAGGGAAGGCAAGACGTTCGTTTAGGTTTGCTAAAAGTTTTAGTAGAACAACCTTCACATGTGTTGGCTGGAACTGGGTCAAAGGCAAATTGGTTACAAAATTCGCCTAGTGTTATGGCAGAAATATGATCTCGCTTTAGTTGTTTTTTCAGTCTGAGATCATTGCAAAGGGCTAGTCCTTGGTGTGTACAAGCTACCTGTAAATTTCCATAATGAAGAGAATTCCAGCTAATTTCTTCATTAGGACTAGGTCTTATGGCTCCTTTAACCTTATTAGCGAATTAAGTTGGTAACCCTTCTATAAATCGTTGTTTCCAGTAAGGGTTAGCAGCATCTGGTAGCGTCATAACCCTACTTAACTTCGGGTCCGGACCTTCCTTGCACTATAAAAGGTGGCCACCCCCCTTAGGTAGAGCATCCTTCAGAGAAGCTCTGGAGGAACCTGCCACTCCAGGACCACAATCTTATTGCGAAGGGGAAAGTTCTTACCAAGAACCAGTACTGCAAGAGATAAATATAGCACCTCTTAAAAAACCTACAGGGCAGTATCTCCAACAAATGATACAAACTATCATCCAACAGAAATGGTACGTATTGATTTCCAATTCTATTCAAGGTAAATTATTTCTATCTAATTTAGTTTCCTTAGTTGACAACGGTGCAGATTTGAACTACATCTGCGAATGTTTGATACCATCACACTTTCTACAACCTTCGATAGAATCTTTAAGGTCAGCTTGTGGGAATGCCTTAAATGTTAAAGGCAAAATAGACGAACTATACATCTACAACAAAATGAATGGGCAAATGTTTGTCCATACACCAGTAGTAGTAATTAAGAACTTATCAAACAAGATAGTTCTAGGCACTCATTTTCACAGAACATTTCACATTTTTTTGTAACAAAGGAAGAAATCATCACTACTAAGTTTGGAAGTCCCTACCATTTTAACTTTAGATCCACCCCTTCCTGGTATCAGAGCCATGTCAGGCTAAATGCCCGAAGAGAGGGTCCGTAAGGCTTGTGCGAGTTATACTAATGCTTTGCTATATACATATTATTCTTTTAATAAATATGTAAAGACATACCCATTAGATATGATTAGTTTTATACATTAAGAGAATCGTGTACTTATTTAGTAAGTACCGATAGTCCTGTTACCCATAAATTCCTGTAAGCCCCATGATAAGGCAGGGTGAGGTGTGGACTATTGTTGATCTATCATTCTCGATACTGAGGTAGTTTTCCAACAGGATTCTCTTGATTGATAAAACTAACCATGTTAGAGGATACTTCTTTTCTTATTTATTTTTAGAATTCTCTATACACAGCACTACAAAGGTATAATATGCATAATTATATACGGACTGCTCTCGCCAGCTCTTGATTAAGGCCATGCCCAAATCCTTCTTCTCCTCTACTGCTACCAGCAGCAAAAACGCGTCATTAGACGAATACACCGTCAATGTACGCGACCTAAACAAATGGTCTATACCTAAAGTACCATCAAAACAAATTTACGACCTAGGGTCCTTTACTCTAACGTGGTCTCACCTGGTTAAGATGCTTGAACAGATCATTACTATCAAAGATACCGAACAAGCTTTGGAGCTGCTATCCGAAACCGACATCCGTCCATTCGTAGAGAAATATAAATTTATATGCATAAGATGTGTACAAATCACACTTAAGCCTTTAACACTGAAAGGCTTGAATACTTCCCTTATGCCCCCCCTAAGAGACACTAGATGCCTAAACTGGGCAAACTCCTGGATGGGTGTTATGAAAACCAGCCTTACAAATGGCCCAGTTTACTTTAATATCTATCCAGACTTAGCACTGTCAATGAAAGACCCTCACTTGCTTAAGTCACAGAGTATAAATATTAAGACCCACAACTACGATTTCTTACCCGGGTCAAAGACTATAGCCATAGTCTATCAGATTTACTATAGGGTACTAAACACCCTTACCTCTAAAATAAAAGTATTATCCAAAAAGGGTAAAACCACCCTAATAGAGTCAAACATTATATCTTCAAAGACGGTAATGTAGAGATTACTTTTGCACCTAACTTAAATCGAAAAATACCGCTTATTACTTCTGGAAAAAGATCTACGGGATCTATCCCGATCAGCGAAACATCTTCACAACCTGAAATGGAAGGATTAACCACTGACTCTTTCGGAAACCTACAACCTATTTACTCACGACACCCTTCTCATCAAACTTTTAATGATTAAACCTCAAGACGTAGTAAGATGGGGACCTCTTCGAACCATTCTGGCATATGAGTTCGACGAAACCCAAAATTAATGGTTTAAAGACTGGTACTTTACCACGTTTGATGAAACCAACCTTTCATACATCAAAGATTGGTATTTCGCTGACCTAATAGGGAGGGAATATGGACTTTATTTCATTCCTTGATTTTTTGAGAAGTTTACTGATACCTGTTCTCAGTATATAATCACTTTAGAACAACAATGGCAGCTTAATACAGGAGCTTAATCAAGTCAGTATTTCCTCCAAAAGATGCTTTCACTATACAAAGTGTTAAAGGAGAATCAGTGGTCGTGGTACATCCTCTTCATTCTACTAAAAATAATCCACACACTTCAGATGTACTCCAAGCTATCAACCAGCTGATAAGGAAAAATAACTTTTCTAATCTTACCTCAGAAGCAGTAGGAAAACAACTACAACAAATAGAAGGTAAGCTTACCCAGCTACTTGCACAAAAAACCTCCAGACCAACCTATTATGAGGCCTCTACCTCAAAACAGGTAATCAAACCTTCTATTTTACATAAACCTCCAAAGTTGGAGTTACCTCCAAAACATAATGTTGTTGAACTTCTCGAAAAATTTATTGAGAAAATAGGTTCCAAACAACTTAATACACTGTCAAAAAAGGAAACCTATAAGCATACTTTCTAGATGTCAAACCATGCTCTGCCTGGTAAACAAGAAAACCATAAGGCTTCCTCAAGTCGACCTGAACCCTTCGACTTGAGTACTAAAGAAAACCCTTTGGTTTACTCCAACAGTTGTGATGCCCGTGTTATCTATGAATGGAACTTAGATTACCCTACTCCGATGAGAGTACAGGACACAGTACATCGGATGCTTATTTATTCGAATGTATGTAGGGCTAGAGGGATTACTGAACTCAATGTAGTCAACCAGATCGTAGCAGGACTATCTGGAGACTTGTATGGATGGTAGTTCAATTACCTCAGTGAAGCACATCGTCACAGCATACTGTATGTTGTAAAGACTGATGAACTAGGAACACCACTCCTGGTATCAGAGCCATGTCAGGCTAAACGCATGAAGAGAGGGTCCTTAAAGCTTGTGCGAGTTATACTAATGCTAAGCTATATACATAGTATTCTTTTAATAAATATGTAAAGACGTAGCCTTAAGATATGATTAGTTTTATACATTGAGAGAATCGTGTACTTATTTAGTAAGTACCGATAGTCCTATTACCCGTAAATTCCCGTAAGGCCCATGATGAGGCAGGATGAGGTGTGGACTATTGTTGATCTATCGTTCTCGATAGTGAGCTAGTTTTTTGGCAGGATTCTCTTGATTGATTAAACTAACCATGTTAGAGGATACTTCTTTTCTTATTTATTTTTAGAATTCTCCATACACAGCACAACAAAGGTATAAAATACATAAGTATATACGGACTACTCTCGCCAGCTCTTGACTTAGGCCATGCCCAAATCCTTTTTCTCCTCTGCTGCTACCTGCAGCAAGAACGCGTCGTTAGACGAATACACCGTTGACGTACGTGACCTAAAAAAATGGTCTATACCTTAAGTACCATAAAAAAAAATTTACGACCTAGGGTCCTTTACTCTAATGTGGTCTCACCTGGTTAAGACGCTTGAACAGACCGTTACTGTCGAAGATACCGGGCAAGCTTTAGAGCTGCTCTCTGAAATCGACATCCATCCTTCAAAGAAACCTTCTCTTCTGTGTTTCATGTTTGCTCTCGAGGTTCCAAGTTTGAAGTTTATTTTCGTTTTCTGTAAGTTTCTTTTACTTTGTACTTTGTTATATTTTAAATAAAGTTTTGAAGTTTACCTTTTCTACTTTATTATTCTGCCGGCATTATATCCACATAGTAAGATGGGCACGTCTTCAAACCATTATGGCAAATGAGTTCGATGAACCCCAAAATAATGGTTTCAAGACTGGTACTTTTCCACGTTTGATAAAACCAACCTTTTATACATCAAATATTGATATTTCACTGACCAAATAGGGAAGAACTATGCACTTTATTTCATTCCTTGGTTTTTTTATAAGTTTAAGGATACCTATTCTTAGTATATAATCACTTTAGAACAGCAAAGGCAGCTTAATACATGATTTTTAATCAAGTGAGTATTCCCTCCAAAAGATACTCTCAAGGTAATTCCTTTTGAAAGGCTTGTTTCCTTTCTAAAAAGGAAGGGTTTTTTTGTGCTAATTCTATTTGGCTAGACTTAAGCTCTATTTTGAAAGAACAAAGATATTGTTCTTTCTCGTGTAGCAGCTCGAAAGTAAGACTGCTCAAATCCCTAGGAGTAGTGGCTGCAATAAAGTTTAAATGTAAGGACTTCCAATGTTAGTGGTGATGATTGCTTTTTTTGTCACAGAAAAAGGTAATATATTTTTTAAAAAGGGAGTCCCTAGAACTATCTTGTTAGATAAGTTCTTTACCACCATAGTTGAGTATGGACAAACATTTGTCCATTCATTTTGTTTCAGACGTATAGTCTGTCTACTTTGCCTTTTACGATTATGGCAGTTCAAATCTACACCGTTGTCTACTAGGGCAACTAAATTAGAAAGAAATAGTTTCCCTTGTATAGGAATGAAAATTAGTACAAACCATTTCTGCTGGATGATTGTTTTTATCATCTGCTGGAGATATTGTCCGGTAGTCTATTTGACAGGGAAAATCTCTGGCTGAGGTTCTTGGTGAGAACCTTCTCCTTTGTAAGGGGATTGAAGTCCTGGTCTATCTGGTCCTGCCAGAGCTTCTATTCTGGTAGACATCTAGTAGTATGCTATCTTCAACTCCTGTATTTCCTATTTTCAAATCTTAATTTCTTTTTGCAAATCAGGAGGAGTAGTTGCAGTCACCTTCTGTAATTGTTTGAATAGAGTTGTTGGGGGTCTAGCAAGTGCACTAGGTCAGCAGGTAATATAGACTCGAGAGTCCAGATATCAATCCCATAGAGACCTTGATGAGAACTCAGTTTAAGCAAAGATTTTTTTTCTGATTGAGGAAAAGAATTTTTGGTTTTTGAGAACAGGAAAAGAAAAACAGAATTAAACTGCTGGAGTAGATGACTAAACTTTATGGAGATGTGATGTTGGGGAAAAGTGTCAATCCCTCCAAGCTGTTAACATGTAAAGTTCTAATTTTTATAGCTCAAGTACCTTTACGTTGACTTAGCTTTTGAAAACCAGGTTACCCATATACAGGAAATAACTTTCACCTATTCTTTGAACTCCATCATAATTCGAAAACATTCAAATCCCAGGTGCATAAATATAAAAGCTTAATGATTAACTCTCTTATTCAGAACATGAGTTATAAACAATCACATCACTTTTCCACTAGTCTCCATCACAATCCGGAACGATCTAGTTAGAAAAATGAGTTGTTTTAGAAAACCAAGAATCAAAACAAAGAATCAAATCACTAACCCAAATCTCTACTGAATTTTAACTTCTCTATTCGAACCTCGTTAATCTTCAGATATCAATTCAGATTAGAAATAAGCAATGGACTCAAATTCTAAAATAAAGGTTAAGTACTATATTACTATAAACTTCAAAACTTAAACATATAACAACTAGGAGTTCATGACTTCCCCAAAAGAGAGAAACTACTCCATGCTAATAGTATAAACACGTAAAAATAATTCAATTACAGCCATTGAAATCAAAATAGACTAAGTACAGAAACCCCCTTGGAAGGACTGCCTTAAGCTTCTCTAGCGCCTTGACTGAAATCTCCACCTCCTCTCTCCAAAGTGCTAAGAGGTCATGTAAGACTCCCTCTGGCCTTTCTCTCCTCTCCAAACTAACTAAAAACAATAAGAAACTAAACTACAAACTATACTAAGAACTGAAACTGGATTTACAACTCAAGACTGGATTATATAACTGTATTTACAACCTAAAACTAGATTATAGAACTCTATTTACAACCTAAAACTAGATGCTTTGCACTCTGCCTCGGACCCCTATTTATACTTGTTCTGCTGCCCTGGCCTTGTAAATTGATCTTTGTCCGGGGGTATGAAGTATACTTTTCCAACCTCAGATTTGAGAGAAATTATATGAGAACCTTCCTTCCATGGTCCCTGCCTTGTGTACGAAATTTGAGTCCAATCTGTGTTAGAAAATTCGAGATATGATGTTTGGAAGTTGGATTGCTTCTGCTGCCAATTTCTTCACTGGGTCCACCACTTTGAAAGTATAAAATTCTACAAACCCGACTTGGATTCACCAGAATTTTTGTAATATGATCCGCTATCTCCTCAGAATCTTCAGTCCAAATTTAGGTTCAAATGGGAATAAGGAACTCCATATATGCTCTTCTTAAAACTCAAATTTTTTCTTCTCTTCTGGCAGCAGTTTCCTTCTTTGTATGGAACTTCACTCCTTGGTCATTTAAAACACCTAGGACTCGAGAAAGTTTCCTTAGAATCTTCGTCGATACCTTCCTTAGGCATTTAGGACTTCTTCTCCCAAGTTTGGGCTTGATTGGTTGTCAGGATCCCGAGATTTTTGCGACTTTCCGTTGCTGAGTCATCGGCGCGATCGCGCCGATAATGTGTCTAGTTCTGGCGCTATCGCACCACTGGAGCAGAGTTCTTTCTAAGTCGGGAAACGGCCATCGAAATCGTGCTGAGTAAGGACACTTCTTGGCGCGGCAGCACCATCTTTTGCTGGTCCCCAGAACGACAACTCCTCTTTCTGTATTTGGCATCTCTTTGGTGCGTCCATGTTGTCTCTGTGTGAGGTAGTGTCAGTTCCTTGGCGCGGTAGCGCCCTCAGAAGACGCGGTTGCCCCATTCCACTTTCCCCTGTTGTCTTCTTTTGACTTGATCCCTCATTCCTTTCCCTTTTCCATTTTTCGTTCCCATGTATACTTTTTTCTTTTGGCTTTGTCCAGAGTCTAGCTTACCTCGCCGGTTGACTCAGAGACTGTAAGCTTGTTGAGGCCCGAGTCCCAGTGCACACACGAGGTGGCCTTTATCCTAACTTAGCCAAGGATTTTCTCTGTCTTTTTCGGCCTCTTATTTTTCTCTTTTGGCTTTGTTCAGAGGCTAGCTTACCTTGTCGGTTGACTCAGAGACTCTAAGCTTGCTGAGGCTCGAGTCCCGGTGGACACACAAGGTGGTCTTTCTCCTACTCAGCCCAAAATTTTCTTTTTTCTCTCTCATGCTGCTTCTTCACTTTTACAAAGAAATATTTCTATACCCTTCATCCATCCCTCATAACTTCAAAATCTTGATCCATGCTCATTCAAACAGAACACTTCAATAATTTGGAGTATCAGGGTCAGTAAGAAACAAGTTTATTGATCACTAAGGCTGGTTCATGTAGCATGGGACATTAAAACAGAACAAGAATCTTTTTGGCCCAAAATGTTTGACAAAAGGTGATGCATCTTGTGCATTAAAGTGGGTGGCTTTGAAAAAGGCTCAAACAATTTTTAAACAGGTGCCAAAATCACCTTAGAATTTTGAAAACCTTTCTCTATTTCGCCTCAAGTTTTCCTCAGGTTGGTTCTAGTGATTGAAATCAACTTGCTCACTTGTACTTTGTTTTCAAAAACTATTTTCAAAGAAAAATTTTCATCCAATTAAGTCTAAGCATCTGAACTAAAATATTTTCTAGAGAGTGAATCATGCTATTCATCTGATAAAGGATTTTCACTGGTATTTTCCAAAATCTCTTTAGGATTTTTCTGGTGAATTTTTGAAAAAAAACATAGCTTTAAAATTCTTTGAGAATGCATGAGGAGTATCCCACCCCAAACTTAAAAGCATGCTTTGTCCTAAAAGCAGCAATAAACATAGGAAAGAAAAGAGATACTCCCCTGACAGTCTGGTTTGTTGAGGTTGGATGGAACTCCCTTGGTGATCTTGAATTCTGCTTTCATGAGTTAGTGCCAAACACTTCTATGATTTTAAGCAATTGAAAATGAAAAAGTACTTCAAGTGTCTTATGCATAAAAGTGATCGTCAGAAGAATACCTGCACTAGTTTTAGTGTTTCCTCACCTCAGAAATGTTCGTACCTCAGCAAGACAGTGGCGCGGCCACGCTAGAATATGGTGCGGACGCGCCGAGTAATTCCATGAATTCTCTAGATCCTGAATAAATTTTTCAATCTTTCCAGTTTGGACAAGTTAAAATCAGTTACAGGCAGATGTAGAGTCATTTTTCACACATTTTCGTTGAAAGAATTATTAAGATCATGCTTTGAGGAAAATATTAAGAGAGTAAAAATCATAATTTCATTAACATGAATGGAGATTGAGTGCATATTAATGAAATTGCATTAAAGAACACTCTCAGACAATAGCATGCACAAAGCAAGCTCATACACAAATTTATACAAGGAAAAGTTCAAAAGATATACCAAGAGCTAAAACTTTCTACTCTTCTTCTTCCTCATCATCTTCTTCGCGCCATTTTCCAGTTTAGAGTTTATTTATTTATTTATTTATTTTTGTTTTTATTTTTTTTTATTTCTATTTTTGGGAAGCTATAAAATTTAAATCTAACACTATTTCTATCCTAGGTCTATTCTATCAGTGAAAAGAAATCAAAATCTCATTCAAATTTAAACAAATCCTAAAACTTTTGAAAAAAAACTAGTCTAACCTACTCACTCAAAGTCCTAAAAAAAAATTATGCAAATTCAAAAACTCCTACTCCTATTCCTACACTACTGGTCCAGGTGATCTGATCCACCAGGATCGAATGGAAATTGGGACCATCCATGTCTAAGGATATTTTTGGCTTTGGAATGTGCCGCATTGCGATTATGACTTTTGAACAAAGAGTTGGTCACTCTTTCCCTTTTCTGTTTGGCTTTGAACTTCTTTTGCTCATTCACTCTTAGCCAACTTTTTTTTGTATTACCCAGACCCAATAAAATTTTAAGTTCTTCTTTTATGGGTGGTTTATAGGGCTGGATAATGAAGAAATAAATATCTATGAAGAGGAAGGAATGTTCATTAGCCTTTTTGTCCTCTATCCTAACTTTTTCATGCTGTTCATGGGGTTTTTCTTATTTTTCAACCCCATCTTCTTCTTTTTTCTCCATGATCTTTTCATCTACTCCCTCTTGAATTTTTTGAAAATCACAACTCTCAGCTCTCTCCGTTGTATCTTCCTGTATGTGTTCTACAGTAACACATGAATTAAAACAAGAAGTGCTAGCTGTACATCCATTCAGGTTCATCATCATCAAATAGCTCAAGAAAACAAGTTTCATTGTTTCTTCTAGAAATTAACTCATGCTTAAGCTGATTTACTAGATTATCTGTCTCAGCTCTAATGGATGGAAGAAAAATATGCAACCATGGCTCAGAAACATCGGTACCTTCTAAACTAGGTTGTTCCTCAAGTGGATATAGCTTTGTATCTATTTGGACAGAATAGTCATCCACTACAGTGGCAAACCTAGACAAGTCTCCTTGAGGCTGAAGGGGATATGCATGATGATAACAAGAATCACTAAACATAGGAGGGTGCTCATTCCTGAACATGGACAATTGCGCACTTGGCCATTTAACATGCGAATCATTCTCAAAACAAAGATTTTCATTTTTCCTAGAAAAATAATCACCATGCTCTCTTCTATAGGAATCATTAAGTTCATTATCAACAAAAGAACATGATATATCAGAATCACACCTCCATGGATCATAATTAGAAGATGCATACGGTTGGGGAAATTCCCAATATGAGTTAGAACATTGACTTATCTCATTCTGCATGTAATTCCACCTCTCATCTAAGTGCTCTTTCCAGTTTCGGATCTGGTTCATCTAGTGGCTCACCACTAATTTTGGTTTTCATGAATGAATCCGGTTCATCCTGAAAAGAAAGAATAAAAAAAATTAATCTAAATCAACAAATCAAAATTTACTTAAACTTACTCTCAATTCAATGGTCCCCGGTAACGTCGCCAAAAATCTATTGGGGGTCTAGCAAGTGCATTAGGTCAGCAAGTAATATAGACTCGAGAGTCCAGATATCGATCCCACAAAGACCTTGATGAGAACTCAGTTTAAGCAAAGATTTTTCTACTGATTGAGGAAAAGAATTTTTGGTTTTTCAGAATTGGAAAAGAAAAACAGAATTAAACTACTGGAGTAGATGACTAAATTTAATGGAGATGAGATGTTGGGGAAAAGTTTCAATCCCTCCTAGTTGTTACCAAGTAATGTTCTGATTTTTATAGCTCAAGTACCTTTACCTTGACTTAGCTTTTGAAAACTTGGTTACCCATATACTGGAAATAACTTTCACCTATTCTTTGAACTCCATCACAATCCGAAAACATTCAAATTCTAGGTGCATAAATATAAAAGCTTAAAGATTAACTCTCTCTTATTCAGAACAGGAGTTATAAATAGTCACATCGCTTTTCCACTAGTCTCCATCACATTCCGGAACGATCTAGTTCGAAAAATGAGTTGTTTTAGAAAACAAAGAATCAAATGACTAACTGAAATCGCTACTGAATTTTAACTTCTTTATTCGAACCTCGTTAAGCTTCAGATATCAATTCTGACTAGAAATAAGCAATGGACTCAGATTCTAAAACAAAGGCTAAGTACTATACTGCTATAAACATCAAAACTTAAACATATAACAACTAGGAGTTCATGACTTCCCCAACAGAGAGAGACTACTCCATGCTAACAGTATAAACACATAAAAATGATTCAATTACAGCCATTGAAATCTAAATAGACTAAGTACAGAAACCCCCTTGGAAGGACTGCCTTTAGCTTCTCTTGCGCCTTGACTAAAATCTCCACCTCCTCTCTCCAAAGTGCCAAGAGTGTAAGACTCCCTCTGGCCTTTCTCTCCTCTCCAAACTAACTAAAAACAATGAGAAACTAAACTACAAACTATAGTAAGAACTGAAACTGGATTTACAACTCAAAACTGGATTATAGAACTTTATTTACAACCTAGATTACAGAACTGTATATACAACCTAAAATTGGATGCTTTGCACTCTGCCTCGAACCCCTTTTTATACTTGTTTTGCTGCCCAGGCCTTATAAATTGATCTCTCTCCAGGGGTATGAAGTATGCTTTCCTGACCATAGAATTTATTGAATTTACATGAGATCCTTCCTTCCATGGTCCCTGCCTTTTGTACGAGATTTGAGTCCAATCTGGGTTAGGAAATTCGAGATATGATGTTTGGAAGTTGGATTGTTTCTGCAGCCAATTTCTGCACTAGGTCCACCACTTTGAAAGTATAAAACTCTAAAAACCCTAGTTGGATTGACCTGAATTTCCGTAATATGGTCCTCTATCTCCTCAGAAACCTTCAGTCCAAATTTGGGTTCAATTGGGAATAAGGAATTCCAGATATGCTCTTCTTAAAACTTGGATTTTTCTTCTCTTCTGGTAGCAGTCTCCTTCTATGTATGGAACTTCACTCCTTGGTCATTCAAAACACCTAGGACCCGAGTAAATTTCCTTAGAATCTTTGTGGATACCTTCATTAGGCATTTAGGACTTCTTCTCCCAAGTTTGGGCTTGATTGGTTGTCAGGATCCTGATATTTTTGCGACTTTGCATTGCAGAGTCATCAGTGCAGTCGCACTGATAATGTGTCTAGTTCTGGCGCGGTCACGCGACTGGAGTAGAGTTCTTTCTAAGTCGGGAAACGGCCATCGAAACCGTGCCTAGTAAGGAGACTTCTTGGCTCGGCAGTGCCATCTTTTGCTGTAGTGGTGGCGCGGCAGCGGCACTCCTTAGACTTTTCATTGGTCCCCAAAATGGCAACTCCTCATTTTGTATTTGGCATCTCTTTGGTGCATCCACGTTATCTCTGTGTGAGGTAGCGCCAGTTCCTTGGCGCGGTAGAGCCCTCAGAAGGTGCGGTCGCGCCATTCCACTTTCCCGAGTTGTCTTCTTTGAAGCCTTCCTAGCCGTTAGGTATTTTCCATCATTTATTTGAATTTTTGACTATTTTCCCGGCACAATGGCACCAGAATCGGCGCGGTCGCGCCTCACCCTTTTTGTCTCATTTTGCTCATTTTTACTTTAGTTTCACTCAAAATTTGGATTTTCTTCTTCGACCAGATGCCTGAGACACAAAACATGCAATTGAGTTATATTTGTCATTTTCATGCAGATAATTAACTCAAAGTTTGGATTTCTAATCATTTATTCAGGCATAAATAGTGTCTTTTAGACACTTATCAAGAGTAGGCATAGTGTAATAATTTGCAGCATACTTAGAGTTTTCTTTCTTGTTTTCTTTAAGTATTGTTTCCAAAAGTAATTGCTTATCTTTCTGATCTGGACTTCAATCCCCTTACAATGGAGAAGGTTCTCCAAGAACCTCATCCAAAGATTATCTCTGTCAAACAGACTACAGTACAATATCTCTAGCAGATGATACAAACAATCATCCAGCAGAAATGGTATGTACTAATTTCCATTTCTATACAAGGGAAACTATTTCTTTCTAATTTAGTTGCACTAGTAGACAGCGGTGCAGATTTGAACTGCGTATGTGAAGGTGCAATACTGTCACACTTTCTACAACCTTCCACAGAATCTTTACGATCAGCTTGTGAAAATGCCTTAATCGTAAAAGGCAAAGTAGTCAGACTATACGTCTGGTACAAAATGAATGGACAAATGTTTGCCTATACTCCAGCTGTGGTGGTAAAGAACTTATCTAACAAGATAGTTCTAAGGACTCCCTTTTTTACAGAATATATTACCTTTTTCTGTGACAAATGAAGCAATCATCACCATAAACTTAGGAAGTCCTTACCACTTTAACTTTATTTCTGCCCCTACACCTAGGGATTTGAGCAGTCTTACTTCCGAGCTGTTCAACGAGAAAGAACAATACCTATGTTCTTTAAAAACAGAGCTTAAGTGTAGCCAAATAGAATTCACCCTTATAGAATCAAACATAATTTCTACTAAAACAACCATCCCATGAACACTCAAAAGGAAAGAAATAGAGTTTTCGACCACTTGGCAGATGTCGAAAGCAACTGTTCCACAACCCTTAGACAATAGGGATGTAGAACAGATTACCCACGATACAGACGGTAATGACAAAATTACCTTTGCACCTAACCTAGAGCGAAAAATATTGCTTATATCTTCTGGAAGAAGATCTACAGGATCTATCTCGATTAGTGAAACATCTTCACAACCCGAAATGGAAGGGTTAACCACTGACTCTTTCAGGAACTTTCTGCCTATTTACTCTAGGCACCATTCCCACCAAACTTTTAATGATTAAGCCCGAAGACATAGTAAAATGGGCACCTCTTCGAACCATTCTGGAATATGAGTTTGATGAACCCCGAAACCAATGGTTTAAAGATTTGTACTTTGGTACGTTTAATGAAGCCAACCTTTTATACATTAAAGATTGGTACTTCGCTGACCTAATAGGAAAGGAATATGCACTTTATTTCATTCCTTGATTTTTTTAAAAGTTTACTGACAACTGTTCTCAGTATGTTACTACTTTAGAAAAGCAATGGCAGCTTAATACAGGAGCTTTAGTCATGTCAGTATTTCCTCCGAAAGATGCTCTCACTAAACAAGGTGTGAAAGGAGCATCAGTGGCAGTAGTTCACCCAATGGAAACTACAACGAGTAATCCAAACACTTCGGATATACTCCAAGCCATCAACCAGCTGATAAGGCAAAACAACTTTGCCAATCTTACCTTGGAAGCAGTAGGAAAACAACTACAACAAATAGAAGGTAAGCTTACTCAGCTGCTTAGGCCAAAACCATTCCAGCCAACCTACTCTTAGACCTCCACCTCTAAGCAGGTAATTAAACCTTATATTTTACATCAACCTCCAAAATTTGGAATTACTTCCTGAACATAATACTGCTTAACTTTTCGAAAGACTTATCGAGAAAAAAGGTTCCAAACAGCTTAATATGCTGTCTGAAAAGGAAACCTATCAACAGACAATCCCACTACCAAACCAAGCTATCCATGTTAAACAAGAACACCATAGGGCTTCTTCAAGTCAACCTCAACCCTTCAACTTAAACACCGAAGAAAGCCCTCTAGTTTACTCCAATAGCTACAATGCCCGAGTTATCTATGAATGGAACATAGATAACCCTACCCTAGAAGGGTACAAGACATAGTACGTCGAATGCTAATTTATTCGATCGTCTGTAGGTCCAGAGGTATCACTTAACCTAATGTAGTCAACCAGATTGTTGCAGGACTCTCTGGCGACTTGTATGAATGGTGGTACAATTACCTCAACGAAGCATACCGTCACAGCATATTGTATGTAGTAAACACTGATGAACTAGGAACACCACTCCTAGATTCAAACAATGAACCAATATCAGATGTTGTAATGTTACTTTTGGTCATCATCGTTGCCAACTTCTCGTTGGATCCTCAATGACAAACAAAGACAACCAAATACCTGTTACACAATATCAGGTGTAGAACTCTTACCGATCTGAATTGGTATATAACGACTTTCTGAAGTAGCGTTATGACATTACCAGATGCAGCTAACCCTTACTGGAAACAACGATTTATAGAAGGTTTACTAACCCAATTTGCCACCAAGGTCAAAGAAGGCTTAAGACATAGTCC
Source organism: Aristolochia fimbriata (assembly GCA_019845555.1). NCBI lineage: Eukaryota > Viridiplantae > Streptophyta > Magnoliopsida > Piperales > Aristolochiaceae > Aristolochia > Aristolochia fimbriata. The sequence continues at coordinate 20,631,362 of CM034079.1, forward strand.
TAATAAAGAAATTAACTGTAATTCTCTTCATTATGTAAAACTGTAGGCAGCTTGCACACAATAGGGGCTACCTCTCTGCAACGATCTCAGACTGAAGAAACAACTTAAGCGAGTTCGTATTTCAGCTAAAACATTAGGCGAATTTTGTAAATAATTTGCCTTTGACCCAGTTCTAGGTAAGACTTGCGAAGGCTGTTCCATAAAGCCAAGGAAAACAAAACCTTTTAGATGACCAAAACAATTGTCTCGCCTCCCTTTCTCTAAAGGCAGAAGGCCTAAAGAGAAGCAACCAAAGGCTGAACTCAGCAACCGGGCTTCTACCTCAAAGCCCAGATGTTAAAAATGTGGCAAACAAGGCCACTTCACTAGAAATTATTTTGTTAGAAAAAAACAAAAAATAAAAGAACTAGCTATCGACGAATCGAAAGAATTAGTGTTACAAATACTAGCCGAAGAAGAAGAAAACCTTACTTCTTCTGAGTCAGAACAGGACTATATTGAACTCATAGCATCCTCTGGCTCTTCTACTCTTAGGTCTTTAGACAACGAAGACAATGATCAATTAGATCAATTAGAAAACATGTTTAGAATGACTACTTCTTTAAACATGATTACTACTAACGATCTTTCTGAGTTACTTTCAAGGTTGACAGATCAAAAGGATAAGCAATTACTTATGGAAACAGTACTTAGAGAAAACAAGACAGAAAACTCTAAGTATGCTGAAAATTATTACACTATGCCTACTCTATTCAAACAATTACAGAAGCAAACTGTGACTACCTCTCCTCCTGATTTGCAAAAAGAAATTAAGATTTGTAAACAGGAAATACAAGAGTTGAAGACATCATACTACTAAATGTCTATCAGAATAGAAGCTCTGGCAGAACCAGTTACTCCAGGACTTCAATCCCCTCACAAAGGAGAAGGTTCTCAGAACGAACCACAGCCAGAGATTGTCCCGGTTAAACAGACTATAGGACAATATCTTTAGTAGATGATACAAACTATCATCCAACAGAAATGGTATGTACTGATTTCCATTTCTATACAAGGGAAACTATTTCTTTCCAACTTAGTTGCCCTAGTAGATAGCGGTGCAGATTTAAGCTGCATACGTGAAGGTGTGATACCATCACACTTTCTACAGCCTTCCATAGAATCTTTACGGTCAGCTTGTGGAAATGCCTTAACCGTAAAAGGCAAAGTACACAAACTATACGTCTACAATAAAATGAACGAGCAAATGTTTGTTCATACTCCAGCTGTGGTGATTAAGAACATATCAAACAAGATAGTTTGAGGAACTCCCTTTTTATAGAATATATTACCTTTTTCTGTAACAAAGGAAGCAATCATCATCACCCACGTGGGAAGTCCTTACCATTTTAACTTCATTTTTGCCCCTACACTTAGGGATTTGAGCAATCTTGCTTCCGAGTTGCTCAATGAGAAAGAACAATACCTCTGTACTTCGAAAACAGAGCTTAAGTCTAGCCAAATAGAATTAGCTCTTAAAAACTCTACCTTTTTAGAAAGGAAACAAGCCTTTCAATAAGAATTACTTCCAGATGTGTGTAGCAATGTCCCTAATGATTTCTGGAATCGCAAACAACACATAGTCTCCTTACCTTACGAACCTGAATTCACTGAACAAAGTATTCCTACCAAGGCACGACCATGCCTAATGAACTCGGAATACTTAACTTTGTGTGAAAAATAAGTTAATGAGCTCCTACACAAAGGACTCATTAGGCCTTCTCAGTCACCATGGAGCTGCACAGTATTCTAGGTTAACAATGCAGCCGAGAAGGAGAAAGGAAAATTGAGGTTAGTTATCAATTACAAACCTCTAAACAAAGTTTTATAGTAGATAAGATATCTCAGTCCCAAAAAAAGAGACCTGCTTGACAGACTACTTAAAGCAGACATTTTCTCTAAATTCTACCTAAAATCTAGATACTGGCAAATCCAGATAAAAGAGCAAGATAGGTACAAAACTGCGTTTGTAGTACCTTTTGGTCATTACGAATGGAACGTCATGCCATTCAGACTAAAAAACTCCCCTCCCGAATTTTAACACATAATGAATGACATTTTTACTCCGTACCATGATTTCATTATTTCTTACATCGATGATGTTTTGGTCTTCTCTCAAACTATTGACCAACACTTCAAACATCTGCGTACTTTCAAAATTTTGATTTTAAAAAATGGTTTAGTACTCTTTGAGCAAAAAATGAAACTATTTCAGACTGAAATCAGATTTCTTGGCCACACCATAGCCCAATACACACATACACCTTTTCAACGCTCTATTGAATTTGCTTCTAAATTTCCAAATGAAATAACTGATACCAAACAGTTACAGAGACTTTTAGGAGCTCTCAATTATGTAGCAGATTATTACAAAGACCTTGCTACATATACAGTTCTTCTTTATGCTCGGTTAAAAAAGAAATAGACTCCTTGGACTTCTTCACATAGTTCAGCAGTCTAAACTATTAAGTCTAAGGTTAAAAGCTTGCCTTGTTTAGCTCTTGTTGATCCTCGGTTGCCCAAGATAGTGGAAACCGACACCTCGGATCAAGTTATGGAGGAATCCTGAAACAAAAAATACCAGAAAGCTAAGAGGTGACAGTACGATACTGTTCAGGCTTCTGGAACCCCACTCAACAAAAGTACTCTACTGTCAAGAAAGAAATGCTAGCTATCATTAAATGCATTTCCAAATTTCAAGATGATCTACTGAATCAACAATTCTTGCTACGAATTGACTTCCAAGCCTGTAAGCCCATCATCAAAAAGGATGTACAAAATCTAGTTTCAAAATAGATATTTGCAAGATGGCAAGCTGAACTCTCAGTTTACGATTTTATTATCGATTACATTGACGGTAATACTAACTCCTTACCTGATTTTCTTACCAAAGAATTCCTTACAGGTACATGATTCCCTCTCCGGGAAGAGGCTCTCCGTTCCCTAACAAGGGAAAAGAGTCGATGTCGTCATCACGGCAAAATCATTCTGGAACACACTCCAAAAAACAAAACAACAGTCGCCGAGCATCCAGCTCCGCTACTACTATTAGATCAACTGGCTCTACTAAGCCACCGACCCTGAACTAGCCCGTGGCCTTCTGTACTACAGAAGAGCTTTAGGCAGTACTTACTCAAAGAAGACAAGCGGCTACTACCGCCACTCCTACAACTACATATCAACATGTGGTTCAAGAACCATTACCATGGTACCACAAATCTACTAAAGATTTCGTCCAGTTCTTACCATACGGACTTAATCCACACCAACCCCCTTGGTTACTGGTGCATCAGACTTTGGGAGGTTCACATCTTTTCCCACAACGAGTGGGTAAAACTCTTGAGTACTACTAGAACATACTACTACTTACCGGAGGAGTAAAAGACAAACAAAAAAAACACAACACAGAGATCGCACGTACTCAAGTGACGATGGAAAAACTGTTGAATACTTTTGATTGACCTACTAGCCCAAAGACTCCTTTTACTATTACAGCCACACTGGCTTCTACTTCTTATACTTACTGGGATTACATAGATACATTCTACAATGCCTTCATGTACAACAATACTTCACGATCCCACACCTCTTTTTTTCAGCCTTGTGCTGCACTACTATCTCAGCCCATCCCTCCATGGTTTTACCATTGGTGGTCTTCGATGGGAGGGGAGATCCGGATCTTTGCTGAATACGACGACAAATCTCTAAAGCCTTCACTACCGGCACTCTTAAATCAATGGTGCCAAGTACGTCTAGAATTACGAACTGCCCAAGGCGCTGATCTGTACACTACACACACCGAAGCCACGTTCTTCATCAAAAATAAAATCCCATGGATCTGACAAGTTCAATGGGAAATCAACAACACAGATAAAAATATTCCAGCACTCTATAGAACTTACGAGATCCAGAGATGGATCAACTACTATACGGCTCAAATCTGTGACACTGCAGTAAACACCATCAAAGCCGACTTAGAAGACTGGAGCAAGAATCCACCTACTGATGATTTGAATGATGCAACCAGCACAGACCCCAGAGAACTTAGGGAAAGATACATGCAAAAATTCCCTACTGCAACTGATGTAGAAGCAGCCACTTACTACGCAACACTCACACAAAGATTCTTTGCAACAACTTTTCCCTCTTACTCTCCTATTCTTACTGCATCCTCCATAGGGAACATCGATTCTGAAGGGAGTACCAGACTTGGTGACACCGATCAAGAAGCCGAAACCCCACGCTACGACAATGCGTAGAAACTATACGCCTCTCGAAAGATTCAAGAAAAAATACCAAGACAAATGGTATTTACACGAGATCCGACAGATGAAGAGGGAAATACTACATAACTTTCCTCAAATTTCACACAGGATTCAAGGCATTTCTGAAGATCTGGATCCTTTCCCACTAGAGGTAATCAACAATAGGGATTACCCTCCAGATTACATGAGAAGACGATACACTTACGTCAAAGATATGCTAACATTAGCTACGCGATGGAGGGAACACTTCCTTGCCGCCAATCCAAGACATGAAGACAACAACTGGTAAAGGCGCCACAAAGTAAACATTAACTACTATTGATGACTCACTCATACATGAACATCACATCATTGCCACCTTGCAAGAAGCAAACATCAGCAATGATCTCAGTAGAACCACCATGGTTTTCCAGCCCACCGATTTTGACAAAAAGTGACATACTATTCACTTGAAGAAGACCGACATGGACATCACTAGTTGATCACTTTCCACCTCTTTTCCCATAGAATTGAAAACCACTTGGGATTACAGCCCATGGTTTTTGGATTTAAAGTTTACTCCGGTAAAGTAAATTGTATATTTGTATTTCGGATCCGGTTTATCCTTCTACTACAAAAGGAGACCACCCCCTTCTTTGTAAATCATCTTCCTGCTTCCATCCTTTCATCCTCTTCCTTCGGTTTGCTCTCAAACTTTTGGTTTGAAGGTTCTTTTCATTTTGTAAGTTTCTTTACTTTGTACATTTTACATTCTGAATACAAGTTTGAAGTTCTTCACATTTGTTTTGAATTTTTCGGCTATCGATCCATCCCCTCTTCCTGGTACCAGAGCCATGTCAGGCTAACCGCCCGAAGAGAGAGTCCGTAGGGCTCATGTAAGTTGTGCTAATGCTATTTTGTATCTCCGCTCGCCGCTCTCAGCGCTCCGTTCTCCGCTCTCAGTGCTCCGTTCTCCGCTCTTTGCTCTCCCCTCTCAGCTCTCCGCTCTCCCCTCTCCGCTCTCCGCTCTCCCCTCTCCCCTCTCCGGCTTTAATCCCCTCTAATAAAATAAAATATGATAATAATCATAATAAAAATAATAAATGCATCTCCCCCTAATAAAATAATAATAAGATAATAAGATAATAAATAAGATAATAAAATAATAGACTATAAATGTGCATAAAAAATAATAAACTATGCATAAAAATATAAGATAATAATAATAAGACCATATGCATAATAAGATATAAATAATAATAAATAATAAGACAATATATGGAATATAATAATAAATAATAAGATAATAAATAATAGAATAAATAATAAAGACCAATAAAAATAATAATAATAATAATATGGAATATGTCATATGAATAATAAATAATAATATGCAATAAAAGATAATGCATAATATGACAAAATAAGAATAAAATATCTCATTGTAAAAAAATAAATAAAATAATATCATCTACATAAAAATAAAATGTCCATAATAATAAAAAAATCATACCATTTACGTTTCGGTAATAATAGAATGCTCATCCCCGGCTCGAATCTCCCTCCCCGCTCCTCTCCGTAATCCCCGTGTCCCCGTTCCCCTCCGTCCCCCGCTTTCCCCTCCTCTTCCCCGTCAATAAGGCCGTCCCTCCCCCGCTTTCCCCTCCTCTTCCCTCCCCTCCCCTCCCCCCGCTTCCCCTTCCCGCTCTCCCCTTCCCTCCCACACTCTCCCCTCCCCTCCCCTCCCCCTGCTTGTCTCTCCGCGCCCATGTTGAGAATTTTCATGAGAATTGTCTCCGTTGGAAGGCTTTTTCAAGGATTTGAATCAGAATTTCATAAATCTGCTATTGCGGCAATGTAGTACTTTTCAACAGTCTAACACAGTACTCCGACCAGATTTATCACCATACCTTGTAAACCTGTAATACTATACTATTTCGAAAACAAAATACAAAGTTATAATAAATCGAACTCCTATGCACGAAAAAAGCTTAAGGAATAATTTTCCCCATTTCTAATAGAAATTTGGTAATTGGTAACATGCAAGTTTCCTCCCAGGATATAAGTAGTGTGTTTAACGGTTAGAAATTACATTTAAACACCCATCACCTTGCAATGTATCGTAATTAAGAGAGCTAGGATTGGAGGAGTAGAGAATACATAGTCTTCAAGAAGGCAATAAGTTTTTTGAATGATATGAAGTTCTGGGAATTAATCACCTATTTATAGGTGATTGAAGAGATTCTTTGGAGTCTCATGTCTCTTTGAAGAGTCATGGTTATTTGGAAAAACTAGTCAAAAACCCGTAAATCAGTTTGAATGAAAAGCAACATCCTGTTTCAAAATCCTCCAGCAAAAATAGATTTTGAAAAGCTCATTTTGGCTTAAGCATTTCTAGCTCTCTATCATACTGATTTTGTTATGCATAAAAGAAGGTGTCTTTCGAATTAAACCTTCTCTTAGTGTAAGCACTACAAGGAGCTATGAAAGTCACTAGTTGCATATAGCATTAAGCTAGGTACTCTTAGATATAATTTGGTAATACCACACACATAACATCATCATACTTTTAACGAGGAAACTTGTTAGCACTTTTATGGCCAGGTGCTCCCTTGTTTCATGAAGAATCCCAGAAGTAAACCCTCAACTTCCATGAGAAGCGGCACCACTTCTATGTTCACATATGTGGGGTTCCTCAAATGTCCCCATTACAACAACACCATACTATAGACATAAAAAATCAATGGCCTATCTACCACTGGCCCATGAACCATCCATCCACCATTTGCCCATCACTGGCCCGTCTGCCATCCATCCACCATTGGCCAACCGTTGCCCCATTCACCATTCATCCACCATCGGCCCATTCGAAATCCATGCATCATTGGCCCATTGTTGGCCCATTCACCATTCATCCACCATCGGCCCATTCGGCATCCATCCACCATCGGCCACCCGTTGGCCCACCACCTGTCACTAGTCCACCATCAATGCATCACTAGGCCCGCATCGCCATGCCATTGCCATGACATCGCCACATCATCTCCACTTGCCGCCACATGGACCAATTAAATGTTGGTCAAGGATTAAAAAAAACAAGAAATAGCAAGTCAGCAATAGATCCCTTTATTGAGGATCAATAGAGAGAAAGAAGGGAAGGAATTGGCTACAAAAGGCCAAGAAAAAGAAGGAAGAGGGTAAAAAAAATTTTGTTGAGAAAAGATTTCACACTCAAGCTGCCGACTGAAGATCTTGTCAAATCATACTCAATTCGTCAAGAAACTCTACAGAGCTGCGAAAACGTCATCAAGCTGACTAAACGGAGTACAAAATTCTCCGTCCAGCTGACTAAATTTGCAACCAGTTCATGTACATCTTCCCAGATTTCATGATTCGCCACAAGATCGCATGGAGGCCCAAAATTTATTCGCACACGGAGATCGAATTAGATTAGTCATAGGTGACGCACTGACAACATTTCCCAAATTCCCACACTTGTAAATCTTTTTTCTATATCTTGAATGCTCATTCATGACGCTGCACAGACTGAATGATTTTTGGCAATACAAATTTGGCACGCCCATTGGGACCCTTCTACCTCTCATCTGCTTCTTCGTCAACCTTTTTCAGCACCAACGAAATGGCAGGCAACAATTCTGGAAACCCCTCCAAGAAAGCCACTCCTGCAAGCCCCATTTACCTGTGACCTGTTGCAGAACCAAGTACAACAACCGTGTTCAGAGGCAGAAGTTCACCTACCGGTGCGTCTCCCAAGAAAACATCTCCAATTTTTCGACCACCAGCAACTCCCGTCGGCCCTGTGATGCAAGCCATTTCGAAAGGACTGTCGATTCACCAACCTTTGTTCCCCAGGGAAGGTCATCACCCAAGTGCCGTATTCCAGTCACTGACATCCGTGGCACCGAAAAAACCAAGCTACTTGACTATAGCGACCACACCACTAGCACACAACCCACCGGTAAGCCCAACAAAGTCTTCGAAAGAATGGAAAGTTGTGCATGTTCTAGCCATTATCCAACATTTCAGAAAGCATGGCTACACCTCCCCTCCTACTGCCACTAAGAGAACGCAATCGCCCATTGTGATCTCCCCACGCCGGTTCTCACCTAGAGCCACCTCCACAGCTCCTGTCGTCAAAGTCACAACCATAATTATGCAAGCTAAGACGGTGGAGGAGCATCTTGCGAAAATGCAAGCCACGCCCAGAGAGCAGAGCGAACAGATTCGAGCCAAAGAGGCGCATATCATAGCTCGAGACGCGGATTGCAAAAATGGAGAATCTTGAGATGCTCACAGCTAACATGGGGGATGTCTCGCAGGAAACCGATCAAAATCAAGTGACAACGAACGCGTCAATCGGCCTAACCACACCTGGAGGAGCTGCACCCCAAAGTTCAGCCGGTCACTAGGGAGTTGCAGTTCGAAGAACCTGTCTCCCTCACGATGGACGTCATCAATGAAATGATCAATTGGACAGTCTGGAACAACATGTATGTCCGGGAGAGTCAATCTCAGGCGTTCTAGTGACCTTACTCTCGAAGGATCCAAGTCATGCCCATGCCGCTTCGATACGACCCTCCAAAATTCTAGCAGTTCAATGGAGATGGCAATTCGAAACAGCACATTGCCCACTTGATTGAAACCTTCAACAACGCCGGTATGAACAACGATCTTCTTGTCAAGCAATTTAGGAGATCTCTGAAGGGGAACACCATTGACTGGTTCATCGAACTTCCGCAAGAGTCAATTGACAGTTGGGATTAGCTAGGGTACTAGTTCCCCAGTTGGTTCTACATCACCCGACGCACCATGACTCTGATGGAACTCTCAAACCTAAAACAGAGAAATGACGAGAAGGTCATCGATTACATCAATCGGTAGAGGAACCTCTAACTCAACTGCAAACAAAGCGCTTCTCTGTCCACCAACACGGATATTGAGATGTGTATCGGCGGTATGAATAGGGGGCTTCTCTATTTCCTACTGAGCAAGAAGCCCAAAGATTTCTAGGAGCAGGCGAGAGAGGCTCACAACATGGAGATCCTCATCGAGCAGAATGGTGAAGCCAACGCTCCGATCAATGAATCAGACAAGAAAGGTAAAGCTGTCAAGAAAGAGTCCGAAGCAATGACAAAAGACTCATACACGACGAACGTCATCGACCCGGTCAACGTCGGAGGGAAGCCGATACCGAACTACGCCCCAAGGCCTCCTGTCGGAGCGACCTTCTAGAAGCAGAATTTGAAGGAGAAGCAAGGGAAATCATATCCCTTTTTAAAGTCCGACATACCGGTGATGCTCAAATAAATGCTCGAGACCAATTTACTCCATCTATCGAAAGAAAAAAGATTGAGAGACATTGGAAAGACCCTATATCCCAACTAATACAAATACCACCATTTACTCGGACATCCCACTAAGAAATGTTTCGTTCTGAAAGTTAATATTCTAAAACTTGTGATGCAAGGTTGAATCATCATCGAGAGAGACAGAAACACTGCTGCCACAAATTCGGTGTTCATCAAGGCCAAGCCCAATTCCAAAACTAAGCTCAACAAGCCTCAAGCCATGAAGGGGTGATGATCTCTTCCCAAATTCAGCCCACACAAGAAAACACCGGCAAGAGTCGCTCTGAAGCCGGCGCCTAGAGAAGTCGCCAAAGAACACGAAGAGGGGTGGATCTTGGTTGCTGACCATCAAAATAATTAGTCTAACCTCCTAGTCTAGTTTTTATTATAAACCAGAATATTAGCAAGTGCACTAGGTCAACAAGTAATATGGACTCACGAGTCCAGATATCGTATCCACAGGGATCAAGTTTAAGCATGCAAATCAAAGCAAATTCTACCTAGTGATTGAACGGCTAATGGTAAGGACGATTACCATGTGATCATAACTACACTAAATTAAACTAAACAATGTAAGATTTAACCTATGGTCGAGAGAACTTAATTGGATCTTGCTCTTGATTTAAAATGTTGGGGAGAATGTCAATCCCTCTTAACTAACATTATGTAGAATTCTCGAATTTATTGCTCAAACATCTCATCTTGGCTTAGCCTTTATAAGCCCTGCTACCCATATACAAGAAATAGTTCTCACTTAGGCCTAAAATTCCTTCACAATCCAGAACCTTCGAGTCCTAAGTGCATACATGTGAAGGCTTAACAATGGACTCGCTCTTTTCCAGAATGAGAATCGTATGAAGCCACACCACATTCACTAGTCTCAATCACAACTCAGAATGATCTAGCTACTTGTGAGTTAATTTAGAAAACTAAAAATCAAACCAATACAATTGAATACCATTGAATTCTAACTTCACATTTCGTTCCTCGTTAGGATCAATCGAATTCCAGCATACAAGTAGGCATTAAGCCTTGATTCTAAATCAAAGATAGATGCTCTATTGCTCACACAATTTCAGAATTCATACATAATCCTAACTAAGAGTTCATGACTCCCCAACAAGGAAAACTACTCCATGCTAGGATAAAGTACAATACACAAAAACGAATTCAAATGACAAGCCATGAGATAAAGAAAGATAAGAAGAAACAAAAGATTGATTGCTTCAAACTCTTTCTCCCTTCAATTTGACCAGCTTCAAGTTAATTGAATTCTTCTTCTAGCCTTGGACAAGATCTTCCTCGCTTTCCCTTTGTTTTGGACAATCAGAGATTAAAAATCCTCCTTTGGGTCAAGCTGGATCTGGAATTTTCTCCTCTCTCTCCCCCCAAAGTCTGTCCTTTCTTACTTTCTCTTTTTTTCTCCAAATCAGATCTCCCCTCTTCAATTCTTCAAAAAGTCTCTTATTTCTGTCCCTGGCACGTGTTTCCAAGCTGTTGGGTGGAATCCCAATTCCTTAGAATTGGAATGGAAGGAGCAATTTCAGACTTAAATTTCATTCCGAGGCTTGTTTTGACTTCGTTGGGACGAAATTTCTTTGCAAAATGGTGCTCGTCAAGACGAATTTTGGGATCTCGCCGGGACTTGCTCAGTGACTCATCGTGGCGAGTCTTCAGCTTCCCATCCAAGTAAAATTCACTTTGAGGTTCGCCGTGACATTGTCGGGGTGAGTGATCTTCTCTCCTTTTTCTTCATGTCTCGTACTTAAACATCGTCGCAGCGACAGGCATTGGTAACTCTCTGGAGTCATTTTCACGGCGTCATATCACCTCACCGTGAGTTAGCCATGAACTTCACTGCGACGAGACAAAATTCATGGCGTCATGTCACCTCGCCGTGAGTTATCCATGAACTTCGCTAGGACGAGACATAATAGAGAACTTTATGTTAACTTTTGCCCTTACGTCACCTTGACTTTGTTTCGGCACCCCTCTGCCTTGGTCCTTCAGTTGACATTCGCTGTGAGCTAGCTGGGGCGAATTTACTTAGTGATTTTTTTGCTTCTTCTCTCTTGCAAGTGGTTAACGGAATTAACCGCCAAATTCGTCGTGGCAAAGTCCCTTCTTCGTCGGGGCAAGAATCCATCACTTTTTGGCCAAAATTGTGATTTTTGATATTTTTCGCTCCATTCTTTTCCAAACCTGAAATTAAGCATAATTAGCTCGAAAACACATTTATTCAACCTAAATATATGCATAAAACTAACAAAATAACACAATAAAATTATGTAAATCTAACACTTATCAACTACCCCAAACTTAAACTCTTGCTTGTCCCCTAGAAAGCTTAAACTCTAAGTACATTCACAAATCAAACCATCTTTCAATGAAGTTCAGAAACATGCATTTCAATTCTTCACTTCAAAACAGTAAGTATCAATATATCCAAAATAACTTTGGTACTCCAATGTAGAAAAAAATTCAAGACAAGTTTCTAGACCTCCAACATTTCCTCTAATTGGTGGTGAACAAACAGTCCCGATCTCTGAAACTACTATTGCTCCCATAGGCTAAGTTTTCAGTCCACACTCCACTATCACGAAGACTAGGTCGGTCGTGATCAACAGATCTTTATAGGTTGTAATGGGGCAAGGTTAGTGGGATCAAGTTAAGATAATCGAAAGTTCTAAATTTGGTTGATCTCCTCCTTATTTCCTTGTGCCTTACAAATTTGGGCCTTGACTTACCTCGAAAGAATCTTCATGCACTAGTACAAACCTGATTTGTGGCGACTGTCAAATACAGTCGCCAAAGGCTAAAAAACCGGTCGCTAACGACATAGCGACTGGTTCCCCGTCGCCAATAAATGGTGCCAAAAAAGTCGGTCGCCATTCTGCTTATGGCGACGGGCTATAGCGGTCTCTATTGATTGAAATATTTGGCGACTGCTAAACAGTCACCAATTCTTCATTTATAGCGACTGGTTTGAAACAGTCGAGCATTCATATGCCTAAATGTCTGTGCAAAAGTGGCAGCAGTAAATTTCCTATTAACCAAGATCAAATCTGCCATACCTGCACGTTCCAAGACCAAGTCAGTAAAGAAAATGTCAGCTGCAGCAACGGCCAACATTACTAAGTTATGAGAAAGAGTAGTGCACTCCACTATATACTCATGAACTATTCCACTCCTTGTCCAGTGCAGCTAACGGGGTGCACAAATGTCATGACCAAAGAGGCATTGTAAACCAACCAGTATACACAGGGATCTGAGCCACTGTCTTCATAAATTAAAATTCCTAATACAACCCCCCACCCCTCCCAAACATAGTGGACATGCTTACAAGAGAGCCAAAAATCCTTTTCATGGGTTTAAGTTGAAAGGACCATATCTCCACTATTAGTCAGACTAGAGATCACACAATATCTCTTGCAATTGAATGCTTACCCACATGCTGATCCTCTAATCTCCAACTCAATTGCTGGTAAAGAACAATAATAAAAACTATCCTAATCTCAATTATCATCATTGAAGGAACACAATTGACAGAAAGAAGAAAAATATATTTTTTTTAAACAAAGAAAGAAGAAAATTAATAATAGTGAAGAAAAGAGAAAAAAGAAATCTGAACCCACCTCAATTGCTGGTAAAGAGAAATCAAATAATTATTTGTGTGAAGCTGATTATTATCCATTGCAGAAGACAGCTGACAGAAAGAAAAATAATAATATTTGTGGTGACAAGAGAAAAGAGAAAAAATATGAACTAACCAGTAGTGATTTCTTCAATTGCATCAATAGGCCAGCGATATAATCTTCTAAGCATACTTGTGTGATGTGCCAGTAACAAATCTGGAAAATGGCAATAGAACACCACCTGGAGATAGTAACTAGCATATATCAAAATTTGCACTGTGTGAGATTCTTAAGAGCAGCTTATGCAGAGTAATAAAACAACTTACCTTCATTGAGCTTTTCAGTTTCAACAAAGGAATGATTACAGAAACCTGGTCCGCAAGTACAGCATCGAACAAGGGCCACATGACTAGCAAGCAAATAGCAACAAAGATGCATCTCAAGTATGCACATACAGCATGCCAGCGGTAGAAAATGTGGCGAGGTCAGAAGCTACCATACACGGTAACAGGAAAGTTACCCGGACAACAAATTACAAAGAAATTATATGAAAATCACTGAATTGCAAGTTGTCTGAATTGTTATCTCATGTAAACAAAAACTTTTAATTTAAGGGTCTAAGAGCTATCCTTTTAGGTGTATAAGGATAGTCAATAACACATTCAAGAATTTGAGTGTGCCCTTTGAGATCAGTGACAGCTATTCTCTTCCTCCGAGACAGCTTGAAGTACAGAGGGGTTGAAAATAATGAACCACATAAAATCTCACCGTCTTAATTTCACTTTTAGTTCTTAATTTTCAGAGTTTTGCATTTAAAAAGGAAGAAAACAAAGAAAACAAGACTAAGAAACAACTCACATTCCCCTTATTATCGCTATTTTTTCATCGTGAATCCATATTCAGCCTCTGCAGATTTAACCACCCAACTTTGTTTTTAGCATCTCACACATTAAACGAGAACAAGGAAAGAGCCAACACACAGAAAAAAAAAAAGGAGCAACACCCAATAGGTTAAACAAAACAGGTTCGACCTTAAATAAATAACAGGTATTAGCTCTTATTTTTCAAATAACAGGTTCGACCTTAAATAACAGGTTCGACCTTACATCTCTGAAATTTATCCAGCGCCATATGCAAAATGAAGACAGATTAGAAATTATACCTTCAGACAGATATTAAACTATCAAATAGCTTCCGCTCCAAGAACAGAGGGTGCCAATCCAACACGAGAAGAGAGTGCAGAAGCTGAAAGGGGGAAACGCGCGTCGAAGAAGAAAGGAGGGAAACATGAAGAAGAAAAGAGGGAAACAGGAAGAAGAAAGGAGGGAAACAGGAAGAAGAAAGGAGGGAAATAGTCCGCTGCTCGCGGCGAAAATATCAGCTGCTCGCCGCTGGAATGCTCGCCGCGGATGTTCTGCTCGCCGCGGATGTTCTGCTCGCCGCTGGAATGCTCGCCGCAGATGTTCTGCTCGCCGCGGATGTTCTGCTCGCCGCTGGAATGCTCGCTGCAGATGTTCTGCTAGCCGCTAGAATGCTCGCCACGGATGCTCTGCTCGCCGCTGGAATGCTCGCCGCGGATGCTCTGCTCGCCGCTAGAATGCTCGCCGATGGAGTCGTTGCGTTCTGCCAATCCAAGTCGAGAAGCAGAAGCTGAAAGAGGGATACGCTCGTCGAAGAAGAAAGGAGGGAAACGGGAAGGAGGGAAACGGGAAGGGGAAACCGGGGAAACGGGAAGGAGGGAAACGGGAAGGAGGGAAACGGGAAGGAGGGAAACGGGAAGGAGGGAAACGGGAAGGAGGGAAACGGAAGGAGGGAAACGGGAAGGAGGGAAACGGAAGGAGGGAAACCGAAGGAGGGAAACCGGGAGGGGAAATGGAAGGAGGAAACCGGAAGGAGGGAAACGGAAGGGAAACCGGAAGGAGGGAACGGAAGGAGGAAACGGGAAAAACGGAAGGGAACCAGGAAGGAGGGGAAACGGAAGGAGGGAAACCAGAAGGAAGGAAAACGGGAAGAGGGAAACGGGAAGGAAGGAGGGAAACGGGAGGGAAACGGAAGGGAAACGGGAAGGAGGGAAACAGGGGGCGCAGGGGTGATGAGAGAGATTTTGAGACTAAAGACCTAAGTCGAAGTTTTTAGCCACGAGCAGCTAATTGAAATTCAACAAATACATGCATTGGATTATATGTATATATATACATATATAAATATATTAATACATTTACTTATTTAATTATTGATCAATTAAAATGTGTTCGATTTTTTAAACTTTCAAACATTTAAATGCTCATTAAGTTTTAGTAATGGAACAATATTGATTAATTAAACAACAAATCACATTTGGTAAATAAAACCTGCAAATAAAATTTAGTTAACATATTATAATTAATCACCTGCTAATTAAAAATCAACAAATACATGCATTGGATTGGTGGTCTTTGTGCGTACATACATTTATATGAAACTCAAAATCTACATTTCTATGAAACACAATCCACATTTATTTGAAACCAAGTATGAGTTTTACAATATGTACGTGTGCCCCTTTATCATTAGAACAAATCCCTTTAATTATATGTATATATATATAGTGTATATGTATATAAATATAAATATATATAAAATTAAATTAAAAAAATTTAGGTTTGAAATTATTGATCAATTAAAATGCATTATTTGTAAATTGTTTGGTGATCATATAGTAGATGAAAATTTTCCAACTATAATTCAGATTAATTAAGTTTTACCTTAAGTTTTTATTTTATTTAAATATTTAAATTATTAAGTTTTATTAATGGAAAATGTTGGCATTCCCTTAATCTGTTTTGATGTCGCTTATAAGGGACAATCCACTGGTCACTAAAAATTATCATGTAATGACTGTCCACCAGTCGGCATATTATAATGTGTACGAAGACTATTTCATCAGTCGCTAATTGTTGATAATAGGGACTGTCTATTAGTAGCCATACTTCAACATTTAGGAGACTGTTTTATCAGTCATTATTATACAATAATTGGCAACTGTTTACCAAATGCATTCCAGTCACTTATGGCGACTGTCTACCAGTCGCAATTGCATTATTTATAACGACTGGTATCCAGTCGCCATTACTTTTTAATCTATAGTGACTGACGTGGTCAGTTGCCATAGGGGAAACCAGTCGCTATAAAATAATTTTGGCGACTCTTAGCTTTAACCCGTAGCAAATAAGCAAAACCAGTCGCCATTTGTTACTTATTGGTGACTGGTTCTTCTATACCAGTACCCAAAAATAGGTTTTTTACTAGTGAGCGTAGTTTTAACTCTCTTGTGGCAGAAAATCAAAGGAAAAAGATGAAAATATAGCAAAAAACCGAGGCGAAAGAAGGCAAGAAAACTATGAAACCTCGCCACAACGAGGTGGGAGAGAGCTGACAGCAAAGCACTCTAGAGAGTTGCAAAGTGAAACTTGCTGGCGACGAAAATTTGCAGCAGAGCCTAAGTCAACCTTTGGTGAAAATTTTTCCTTTCTCCACATCCAAAGCACACTGAGCACATTTATTATGCACTGATTTAACTTTGTGTATGACATGAACCAATTTCGAAGAAAACCATCCAAAAAGCTGAAAAATCCAAAAAAGAATCAGAAATTTTTAAAAATGAAGATTGAAGAATCAAATGGATCTAGCATCACCACCGGCATATTTAGGGAAGTACCTCCAACCAATTCCTATGTGTTTGCATTGATGACAATGCAAAATCTTAAGTTTGGGGTGTGGGTAGAGATATTTGAATTCTTCAATCTCTCTAAATTTTTAGTTTGATTCAATTGTAGTTGTTTTAGTCTGTTTGTATGTTTTTGTAAGTGTCTAGAGTGGCTTAGGGTAGATATTCAGAATAATTGAAGTCTGATTTGAGGGATAGAGCATGCATTGACCGAGTGATCTGATTTGAAACATGTTGAAATTGGTCCAAGTTTTTCAAAAGTTCAATACCATTTTTAACATTCAAACCTATTTTGAAGCCAAATCTGTTCTGAAAAATAGTGATCGAATCAGATTAGTTCAAGATCATGTCTCTTACTCTTGCTAGAAGAACCCCGTTGAAGGAAACTCATGGCGAATCTTGAAAGGTTAGGTGAGTTTTGAAAGGATTTAGGCACTCTATTTGGAATCGTTTGAGCCTTTGCAGCCTACCTATTTGTTTGCACAAGATGCATCCCCTATAGAAACCCTCTTGAGCCTACACTTTACCAAAGTTCTTTGAATTACCTGACAAACTTGGCTTTTGACATATGACTTGTTTCTTATTGACCCATCTTGGAATAATCTACTTGATCCCTACAATATTTGAGCTTGGCTCTACCAAGAAGGAATTGGATTGACCTGATTCGAGGAAAGAAGAAGAAGGTTGAAGAGAAGCAAGGAAGAGCACAGTGGAGGTCAAGTGACTTATTGATGAATACTGAAGCAAGAGATAAGAGTTCTGATCTTCGCACTACAAATGTGGAGGAGGGAGTACCACAACATAAAAAGGGAAATCTGGTTTTAGGAAAGAAAAAAATATATATATACAAAACTCGAAAAACCGAAAGTCAAGTTCTATATATCTCTTTTGTGGACTTCCTACTTGCCAAAAGAACTCATTAAAAGTCAAAAAGTTTCAACGAAAAAGGTACTGTTTCTATGCATGAATGAGTTCAAATTTCAAAGTTTGGGGTGGCACCTGAAGCTGCACACCCCACTGATTCTGAGGATATTGTATAGTCTAGTATGAAGACATGCAAAGACTCAAGAAAGAAGAAAAGAAAATTCAAAAGCTTGAGATGGACATCATTGGTCTACACTTGAACTATTTGGAGAATTGGTGAGTTGTTACACAAATTACCCCATATATTCTTTGATTGGTTAAAAGAGGAAGATGCATGAAGATTGTTTTTAGTTATGTCAAAGCTCAAAATTGTAAGGACAAGGAAATAAGGAGGAGATTTAGCCAAAATTTAACTCTATTTTAAAATTTATCCCCTTAACCTGGCCCCATTACAACCCATGAAGACCTATTGATCATCACCGACCTAACCTTCGTGAGAGTGGAGAGTGGATTGAAACTTAGCCTATGGGAGCAAGAGTAGTTTCATGGATCTGGACTGTATGGCTGGTGGAAGAGTTGGAGACCTAACGACTGGTTTTGAATCAAGTTTTTTACATTGGAGTACTTAAATTTTAATGGGCTGATTGATACTTCCTGATTTGAAAAGAAGGATTGATATGCACGTTTCTAAACCGCACTGAAAGATCAATTGATTTCGGAATTAGAGTCTAAGTTTGCTTGGGGACAAGCAAAAGTTTAAGTTTGGGGTAGTTGATAAGGGTGAATTTGATGTTATATTATAGGTTTGATTTGATAGTTTTTGTATTCTATAAGAGGCTTATTTAATAAGTTTTTGAGCTTTTATGGTTAATTACAGGTTTGGAAGAAGAAATGAGCAAAAAGGAAGAAAATTGCAAACTTTGGGCAAAAAATGAAGAAATTTGCCGACACAATATCAAGTCCCGCCCCAACGAGATTGGAAGTTAAAACGGTTAACTGAACGAAAGAGGAAAAAATAAAATATAAGCAGGAGAAATTTGTCCCGACGAGCTCAAGGCAAATATCAAGGCGAATCACAACGAAAAGTTGAAATTAAACATTTGACCACACGAAGTCCCGACGAATCTCAAGGCGAATCTGAACAGAAGAGACTAGTTGAACACTCGTCCCGATGAAAAATTGAAAATGTTGCGACAAGAGGAATTTCAGAGTTACAAATCATCCCAAAACTCGCCCCGATGAGCCAATTTACAAATAAAATTCGTCACAATGAGAGTTCATCCTGAAGAATTCTCAAGGTGAGATGCTACCGACAAGTCCAAATTTTTGCCAATTATTTTCCAAACTGATTTGTATGAAATAGGAATATTTCCTATGGTTTAAGGGACACATACCAAGGGCTTGTAAAGTGTTTCGGAGGAGAATTTATAAAGACATGACTTGGGGAAGATGAATCCTACTAAAGGAAGGAGACAAATATGGAAAGTTTGAATTAAGAAGGAGTCCCACTCCCTTCTTAATATCTGGCATGTTTTCGAGTTGGGAGAAGACTCTCTGCCCAGAGAGAATAAAAGAAAACCACAGAGAGAGTCAAAAGACATCTCCAAATAGGAAATCAAAGAAATTTTGGTAAGAGAAGGACTCCTTATGCAAAAGGGAGTTGATGGACTATAAATGAGGGAGCTCAAACATATTGAGAAGAGCTCCTTTTAGGGGAGAGCAGAGCCACGTACTAGAAGAGAAGAAAGTCATCCAAGGCTGAGGAGGAGATTCAAGGAGCTAAAGTTGATTGATTTCAAGGAGAGAGGACTGCTGACTCGGCTGATCACCATTTCCTCTATACTTTCTGTTGATTTATGGCTTCATCCTTAATTTCAGTATCTTTTGTTGTAATTAACTTCAACATGGAGTAGTTTTCTTTGTTGGGGGAGTCATGAACTCTTAGTTTAAGCCATGTATGAACTCTGATTTTATTTGAGCAACTGAGCATTTGTTTTTACATTTGAAACCATACTTAATGCCTGCTTTTATTCTGAAATCCAGTCGTAGCCTAGAAAGGAATGGATTGTGAAGTGAATTTAGGACTAGATTTCATTCTGGGTTAGGAGTTTGGTTCATATTTGTATGCTAGAATTCTGTTGAGCCTAGCGAAGAACCGATTGTGAAGTGAAGTTAGGAGTTAGTAGTCTTCTGGTCTACTGGTTTGATTCTCTGTTTCTAATTCAACCCTCTAGTAGCTACATCATTCCGGATTGTGATGGAGACTAGTGAACGGAATGTGGCGACCTACGATACTCACTCCGGGATGGGGAGAGTTTATTGCCCACCCTTTACATTTATGCACTAGGACTCGAAGGTTCTGAATTGCAAAGGAATTCAAGCCTACTGAAAACTATTTCCTATATATGGGTAGTCGGACTCATAAAGGCTAGCCAAGTTAATACGCTTGAGCCAAATAAGAGTCAGATTTCTTAATGGTGTTGACTAAGAGGGATTGATAACCTGCCCTCAACGTTTAATCGTAAAGAAGAATCCCAATTAGTTTCTCTATCTTATCCTTAGTTAAATTGGCTGCATTATTTAGTTTAATTAGTGTTTACAAACACAACCTTTTTATTCTATTAACTAGATAGATTCCACTCTGATTTGCAATTTCCAAACATGGTACCTGTAGATATGATATCTGGACTCACAGAGTCTATATTACTTGTCGACCTAGTACACTTGTTAGATACTCAACAATAGGTCATTGCACGGCAAGAACTAAGTCGCCAATTTGGAATGAGCGCATTCTCACCTTCTTCTTGAAGGCTTGGGTCATGCATGCTTGATAACACTCGAGCCTTTGCTGAGCTTGGTGTCTTCTCTCGGCGAGTGACTCTAATTCCTCTAATCGAAGTCTGACGCTCTCTTCTTCAGTGAGTAGGGGTGGGCATCGATCGAGTCGGGTCGCGTTTGGCGGGGAAATCGACCCGACCCGACCAAAAATAGCGGGTTTGGACTCCCAAATGCAACCCGTAGGTCGGGTTTGGGTTTGGGAAATCAAACCCGATCTTGGGTCAGGTCGGGTTCGGGTTTACCCTAGAAAACCAGAATCTGACCCGATGATTTTCGTAAATATATTTTGTAAAGTTTTTATGAATTTTTTCTTTTATTTTGGTCTTTTTTTGTATTTTTTGAAAATCTGATGGGTTTTTATCGGGTCGGATGAGGTTTGGAATCGTAAAATAGGGGTTCGGATTGGTTTAGGGTTTGGGTTTTGAAAACCCGATCGGGTTTTAAACGGGTTCGGTTTCAGCTATTGCTTCTCAAGTCAGGTTCGGATTTTTAAAAACCCGACCCGAACCCGACTCGTGACAACCCTCTATGAGCCCTTCTCTGATGGTGACTCGAAACAACGGAATCTGAAGCTGTAACAACAAAATGACTTCGACTACATAGATTAAGGAGTAAAGGGTCAACTGTGTGGGAGTTCTGAACGTCGTTCTGTATGCCTAGAGAGCTTTGCCGAGCTTTTTGTCCCAGACATGTTCGTTCCCGAGCCGTCTTGTTCAAGATTTTACCTAGAGTCTTTTTGAAGGCTTCAGCCAGACTATTGGCCGCTGGTATAGGTTGAGGACATTTTTTGTTGTATGTGGAATTTGTCCCAGAATTGGTTCATGGCCCAATTTTGAAATGGAGTTCCATTGTCTGACTCTATTTAACGAGGGACTCCTTGGTAGATGAGGTGCGTCCGGATGAAGTCGGTCACAGTGATCGCCTTCACTTGTTGAAAGGTTGTGACCTCAGCCACTTTAAGAAGTAGTCTGTAGCGCCAAAATATATTGACGGTTGGAGGAGGATTTCGGCGTGATCAGCCTGATGATATCCATTCCCCATGCTTCGAAGGGCCACGACACAACGGTCAGGTGCAATGGCTCTGGCTGTTGCGGTTGGTGAATGTAGTCTTCGTGGAACTGGGAAGCTTTGAATGTGTGCGTGAACTGGATAGCGTCTCTAAGCATCGACGGTCAATAATATCCAAGTCATTTAATTTGCATGTACAGTTTTGGACTAGCTTGGTGGGAGCCGCAGATTCCAACGTGCGTCTCCTTCAGCACTTGACGTCCTTCTTCTTTGGCCCAGCATCACAAGAGAAGGCCTTCATACAACTTCCTGTATAGGGTGTTCTTGAGGAAGAGGAACATCAGAGCTAATCAGCGGATATAGGCTCCGTCTTTCAAGTCCGCTGGAAGCGTGCCGTGCTAGAGGTAGTTAACGATCGGCACACACCAATCTTCGTTCTCCATCTTGCAAATCGAAATAAGGTGAATCTCTAGCTTTTCTTTGTCTTATTCTTCTTAAAGAGGAGGAATCACCCATCTTTGGCAAACGGGTACCTGTCTTGGCTTGTCGTTGAACGGAGCCAGGCTCGCCGCCACTCCCGTCAAGGCACCTGCTTGCCCGTACTTGGGACAAGGAATGTTACTTAAAGGGACGTTCGAGATCCTTTCCTTCAAGTCTCGAGTGTACTTCTAGTATGGTAGGAGCTCTATTTTCTTAATTTCGAGTTCTCCCAACAGTTGCTTGATCACTAGCACGGAGTCGCCTAACACTTTGAGCTAAGGGATTTTCATTTCCACTATCATGCCGAGGGCGATGACAAGCTCTTGATACTTTGCCAGCATGTTCGTGCAGTATTGGGTTAGCACGTACGAATATGGAAGAAGGTCTTCTTTTGGAGAGACAAAGAGAACTCCAGCTCCAGCCCCACTTCTCCTTGTTGCACTATCTAAGTACAACTACCATGGAGGGAGGACTTCTACGAAGAAGATCGCTTTGTCAGGGAGTTCTCCGGTCAGCTCCCATTCTGTCAGGACCGGAAGGTCTACGAGGAAGTTCGCTAAAGCCTGGCCTTTGATCGCTCTCTGTTGGACAAAATTGATCTCGAATTCCAATAGTAGAAGTGCCCATTTCGCTAGTCGCCCTGACAGCATTGGTCAAGATTCGATGTACTTCAGCGGGTCGGCTCGCGAGATGTGATTCGTCGAGTTCGCCAGGAGGTAGTATTTTCTCTGCTTTTGAATGATGAATATCAATGTGGGGCATGTCTTCTTGATGGAAGAGTAGTTGATTTATGCACCTACCAAGGTGTGACTCAGGTAGTAGAGTGATCTTTCTTTGTTTTCTTCGTCGTTTTGATCAAACAAAACTCCCACCAATTTTTTTTGTCCGACAATGTATAGAATTAAGGATCTGCCTACTAGCGGAGCCACAAGTACAGGTGGATGGGTTAGATATGCCTTGATGCTCTCGAAGGCCTTGCCACACAACGTGTCCCATTCGAAGGGCACATTCTTCTTCATCAAGCGACTGAATGGTTGACACCTCCCGACCAATTCGGAGATAAATCGACGGATGTATGACCGATGTCCCAGGAAGCTTTTGAGTTCCGGTTGGCTTTTGGGTTCTGGCAGTATCTGGATCGCATCAATCTTTGATTGGTCAATTTCGATCCCTTAGTGATCCACCTCAAAGCCGAGGAACTTGCCCGAACTAACCCCGAATGCACACTTCAGTAGATTCATCTTCAGTTGGAATAGTTACAGATGCTCGAAAACTGCTGTCTGGTCGACTCGGAGGTCAGCTCGCTCCTTGGATTTTACCATCAAATATTCAACGTAGCACTCAACGCTCTTGTGGAGGAACTCGACAAAGATGGATTGCATGGCACTTTAGTAAGTTGAACCGGCGTTCTTGAGTCCAAATGGCATGACTTTGTAACATAATATGCCTTTGGGTGTACAGAACACTCTGAGCTCTTCGCCTTTCGGGTCCATGAGAATTTGATTATATCCGGGATGATCCATCCATGAACGACAACGTTTCATGCCCTGTCGTCTCATCCAGCAAGAGCTCGGTGATGGGTAGATGGAAGCCGTCCTTTGGGCAAGCTTTGTTTAGATTGCGGAAATCGACGCAGACTCTGATTTGGCCATTTTTTCATCTTCACCGAGACTATATTTGCAATACAAGTGGGGTACTTGACTTCTCGAATGAAATTTGTGGCTATGAGTTTGTCGACTTCCTTCTCGATTTCTGGGACAAGTTTTGGCTGAAACCATCTCTGGGGTTACTTGACTGGTCGAACCCCCTGCTGGATGGACAACTTGTGGATGGCTACTTTTGGTCGAGACCTGGCATCTCTGTGTAATTCCACGTGAAGACATCTCTGTATTATTGAAGCAGAGAGACATATTCCTCTTCTTCTTCTTTTGTTAGTGAGGCACTAAGGAATATCAGCCTCAGATGTTCTTCGCTTCCCGGGTTGACTCTCTTCAGTTCGTCTTTGGTGGCTTGCCCCCTTCTTCGAAAGCAGTCGGGTCATCTTTCAAGACGAACTCCTCACCTTCCTATTCGCTTCCTTCTGTGATGGATATATGGTGGACTACTACAACTTCGCCGGCATCTTCGTCGCTTGGAGTTTTGATGATCATGACAGTCTATCGTATTGATGACCAGCGGCCCAATCAAAAGTGCTTCTCGATTTTCTCTTGCAGTTTTTGCCTAGCTGTAACCTGATGCACGTTGGCGGATTGCCCAGAGATCTGGACTGGTTTGTCTGCTTGGTAGCCAAGACCGTGGTGACTTTGGAGTATCGGGTACCTCTTCTTTCTCAACATCTCTTGCATAGGCGTCAAAACCGAAGAGGTGAGTGGTGGCCATTCAAGCAGGTATTGTTTGGTGAGGTTGCTTCCTACTTTCGCCATCAAACGATAGACATTCGGGTCATAGCCCACGTTTGTGCGAGTAGTCGGCAGTTGTGACTCAAAACTCAGACATTCTTTGATGACACTGCGGTTCTCCAATTTTGACAGCGGCATTGTGACCTCTTTCTTCAGCGAGCTCTGGCCTTCTTTACTGCAGACGATGAATGGAGATACATCTTTCTTTCTTTATGATAGAGGCACGTACCTTAGCATGGCTACATCTTATTGGCGCGATGCTGATGACCGTGACACGCTTTTGTCGTTAGTCGGCTATCGAAGAGGACATAGTCTCTACACGCGCTTTGGCTCCGGGGTTTGGTTCACAGACAGCCTCGTCTCGACGGTGGTAGGCGAAGTCAAGTAGAATTTACCGTTGATGAATGAAGCTTTTGTCTCGATGAATGGAATCTCGTCAGCGAGTACAGTATTTTGTTCACCTTCTTTCCAGTATTTGAAATGCTGGTGTAAGGTCGATAGTACCACTATGTTGCCGTTTAACCAAAGCATGCCTTGTAGGACATTCTAGAGTCGATAACTTGGAATGACATGGTTGGAATCATTTAGCCAATACGCAGTTCAAGCTTGATCATCCCCAACATCCTTTTGCCTTCTTGGTTGAACCCCTAGATCAGCAGAGAACTCGCGGATAGATCGCTGGCCGAGATGCCAATATTCTTCATCATCCGGATAAGGAGAATATTCACTGCAGAGCCAGAATCAATGAGAATCCGATTGATCAGACAATCTCTGATGTACCCCGACACGAACAATGGCCGATTATGCATCTTTACCCTAGTATACAGTCTTCTTCTCTGAAGGTGATGCAGGGAGGGCATGACGCTGCGTGTGACTCTGCCTCCTTCGGTCGGCTGGAAGAAGCTTCTTCCTCTCTTTTGATGGGAGGCGTAAGGGTGACCATTGGTTCATCGTGCTTTCTCATCTTGAGCTGCTCTATTTTAGCTTCGAGTTTCTTCGAGTTGGTCAGGATTTTGACGAACGCTTGCCATGACCTGATGGGAGGGTCTAAATCGTCCTCAACCACATTAGTGGGTAGATCTATTTAAAGGATGTCTCAAGATCGTCAAACCCGACAATCGGCAGCTGTCCTTTATCTCTTCTAATTACCCATTTGTAGGGGGATGTTGAACAGGTGGCTACCAATGCGAGATTCGAAGTGAGAAATTCTTCAAGGAAGAATTTTGTGAGGGTGATGAGTCTTCTCCTCCTTCTTCGATCTGCTCTTCGGGCGTGGACCCTTAGAGGGTTGTTCTTGTATATAGGAGTGACCCTTTTTGTTTTTAGTTTTTTTTTTTGTTTAGGTAACTATGTTCTGTGCCTTGTGACCTTTAATGGCTTGGTCCAACTTCAAGCACACGGATGAGAGGTGGGATTATGTGCAGAATGAGGTAAGACCCTATCCTAACTCATATTGGGAAATTCCCCAACCATGTACATCTTCTATCTATGATCCATAGAGGTGTGATTTTGATCAATTATGTTATTTTGTTATTGATAATGAACCTAATTATTCCTATAGGATAGAGCATGACGATTATTTCTCTAGTCAGAATGTAAATCCCTATTTTGAGAATGATTTGCAAACAAAATGGCCGCATGGGCAACCGTCCATGATCAGGCATGAGCATCCTTCTATGTTTCTTGATCTTTTTTATTTCCATCCATCTGCCCCTCAGCCTCAAGAAGACTTGTCTAGGTTTGCCGCTCTAGTGAATGACTATTCTACCATAGTAGATACAATGCTAAATCCGCCTGATGAGAAACCTAGTTTAGAAGGGATTTATGTTTCTAATCTATGGTTGCATATTTTCATCCATCTTTTAGAGTTGCGTAAGATAATCTTGTAAATCAGGTAAAGCATGATTTGATTCATGGAAGAAACGATGAAACATGTTTTCTTGAGGTATCTGATGATGGTGAACCTGAATGGATGTATACATCCAACTCTTCTTGTTTGGACTCTTGTGTTACTGCAGAACACAAAGAGGATGATATAACGGAGAGAGGTGAGAGCCTTTGTGATTTCCAGAAACGTCAAGAGGGAGTTGATGAAATGATCATGGAGAAAAAAGAAGAAGATGCAAAAGAGAAAGAAGGGGATTGGGTTGAAGAAGAATAAAAATCCATAGAAAACCCCCTCAAACATCATGCAAATGTTAGGATAGAGGACACAAAGGTTGATGAACATTCCTTCCTCTCCATATATATTGATTTCTTTATTATCCAGCCCTATAAACCACCCATAAAATATGAACTTAAAATTTTATTGGGCCTGGGTAGTGTGAAGAAAAATTGGCTAAGTATGATTAATGAAAACAAGTTCTGAGCCGACCAGAAAAGGGAAAGAGAGACTAACTCTCTGCTCAAGGTTATAATTTCCATGCACCACACTCCAAAGTTAAAAATATCATACTCCAAAGTTAAAAATATCCTTAGGCATGGATTGTACCAGTTTCCCATTGATCCGGGTGGATCATATCACTTGGATCAGTAGTTTAGGATTAGGAGTTTACATTTGAGATGTTAGAGTAGTTAGGAATAAGATTTTTGAATTTGTAGTTAATTTAGGAGAATTTTTAGTTTTGGTTAAATTTGTTTAACAAAGAGGTTGACTTTTTAATTCTATGTGGGAAAATGTATTGTACGCATGGAAGCATGTTTTTAAATGAATTTAAAACATGTGTGCAAAAACCGAATTGAAAATTTTCAACCAGAACAAAATTTTAACCTCCAAAGTGAGTTGAGCTTTATTTTTTTAGGATTTTTCAATAAATTTTCACATCTTTTGAAAATTGGTCAGCATGCTTATGTATTAGTAAGAAAGGCGTGGAGAATCTTTCATTACATTTGGAAATGTGAGCGTGAAATTCTAGATTGAGAAAATTCAAATTTTGAGGAATTACACGCTACTGCCAATTTTTGCCGTGACGAAATTTATTTCGTCGCGATGAGTCAATAGCAGTAGTAACTTCCAATTTTTTATCAATCCTAGAGAATGATTCTGATGCACCTAGGCCATGAAAATTTTACCATATCATGTGCATAGTACTAACTCTCTAGTGGCAGAAAATCATAGGAAAATGATGAACAAATAGCATAAAAATCGAGGCAAAAGAAGACAAGAAAAACTATGAAACTCGCCATGACGAGTTGGGAGCGAGCTGATATCAAAGAGCCCCATAGAGTTGCAAAGACAAACTCGCCACGACGAGGTGGAAGTGAGCTAATAGTGAAGTGCTCCAGAGAGTTGCAAAGACAACCTCGCCGTGACGAAATCTGCATCTTGCCGTGACGAAAAATTGGCAGTGAAGCCCGGTTCATCCTTTGGTGAAATTTTTTGATTTATCCACATTTGAAGCACACTGAGCACAACTCTCATGCATATTGCATTTTGTTTTCACCAAATTCTTGCTGATCTAACTGGATTTCTGTTTGACATGCTCGAATTTTGAAGAAAAATTTCCTAAAAGCTATGAAATTCAAAAATCCAGGTTGATGAATCAGAATGGAGCTAGCATCATCACCTCCAAATTCAGGAAAGTACCTCCAACCAATTGCTATTTGTTTGCATTGAGGACAATGCCAAATCCTTAAGTTTGGGGGTGGGGGTCAAGATACTTGAATTCTTCAATCTCTCTAAATTTGTAGCTCGTTTCAATTGTAGTTGTTTTAGTCTGTTTGTATATTTTTGTACGTCTCTAGAGTGTCTTAGGGATATTCAGAATTATTGATATCAGATTTGAGGGACAAAGCATGCATTGATTGAATGTGATTTGACGTTTGTTGAAAATTGGTCCAAGTTTTCAAAAACCACTCTAATTTTTAAAATTCAGACCTGTTTTGAAGCCAAATCTGTTTTGAAAATTGGTGATTGAATCAGATTAGTTGAAGATCACGTTCTTACTCTTTTTACTCGAACTGAAATGAAGGAAACTTGAAGAAAATCTGGAAAGGTTAGGTGAGTTGTGAAATGATTTAGGCACTTTATTCGAAGTCGTTTGACCTTTGCAACCTACCTATTTGTTTGCACGAGATGCATCCCCTGTAGAAACCCTCTTGAGCCTACGCTTTAAAAAAATTTCTTTGAATTACCTGATGAGCTTGGAATTTGATATATAGCTTGTTTCTAACTAACCCATCTCTGAATAAACTACTTGATCCTTACAATGTTTGGCTTGGATTTCCCACAAAGAAATTGGATTGATTTCTGATTCGAGCAAAGAGGAAGAAAGGACAAAGAGGCAAGGAAAAACATGAGGGAAGGTGATGCAATCTTTGCTAATCACTAGCGAGAGGACTAATCAATGTAATGTAGACTTAGGTTAAGTCTGAATATCGTCCCACAAGGACCAAGCCAGTAATTAATTACTTTCTTCTTAAAAACAAAGTTTGAATATCTAGATTTGAGAAACCTAATAAAAACAACAAATTAAACTAAACAACTACTTAAAAAAAGTTGAGAAAGCTTTTGAGGAATTTTAATAAGGAGAAAAGACGTTGGGAATCCAATTCCCTCCCTAGACATTTATGAGATTGAATAGAAAGTAAGTTTTGGAAATCAATTTTTGACGAGCTTGTGAAACCCAGGGTTACTTCCGCATCAGCATCACCTTCTATCTCCTAGTGCAAATCAGCCGGCATGATCAACTCTACTCGATAGCATAAATATAAAGCTCAGCGACCCTACTTCTGGTAGGGAATCACGTCTTATGTCAATGCTAAATCAATCAAATTAAAGAGTATTACCTTAAGGTCGAGGATTAAACCTAGGATCAGTTTGACCTATCTAGTGTATGAACTCAAAACGAACATGTAAATCCTATCAAACATATATTACCTCAAGTCAACTTCACCTTATAACCAGTACATCGTAAGACAACAAGCATAAATCATGGAATTAAAAGCTTAATAACACTCATTCGAACACGAAATTGAAAACTAAGTAAGAGTAAAATTTATCAATATCATTACATGCGTAGGGAGTCTTGGACTCCCAACTAAGACGACTACTCCATCCTGAAAGTATAAACACATATCAAGGATTCAATTACAGCCATGAAAATCAAATTAAAGACTAAGTACATAAACTCCCTTGGAAGACTCCTCCTAGTCACCACTTGCTCCTTGGCTGAAATCTCCACCTTTCTTTTTCAAATAACCAAGAAGTCGTGCAATACTCCCTCTAGACTTCCTCTCCTCTCAAAACTAAATAAAACAACTGGAAATTAAACTAAAGATTGACGCATTACACTTCTCCTCGGACCCCTATTTATAGCTGAACTTCTGTCCAAGCCTTGTAATTTGGTCTTTGTCCAGGGGTTTAAAATATACCATTACGACTTTAGAATTGTATAAAATTACACACAAACCTTCCTTCCATGATCCTTGACTTGTGTAAAATATTTTAAGTTAATCTGAAGTGGAAAACTCGAGATATGCAGCTGAGAAGTTGGGTTGGTTCTGATGCCAATTTTTGTACTGGGTCCACCACTTCGAAAATATAAAACTCCACAAGGACGACTTGAATTGACCTGATTTTTTGTGATACAATCCTCTCAGGAGTTTGTAGTCCAAATTTAAATTCAATAGGGAATTGGAATCTCACTTCCCTTCTTTAGCAGTCTCCTGATTAGCATTGGACTTTACTTCTTGGACATTCAAACCTCTTAGGATTCGTGTCAATTTCTTCTAGTCTTTGAGGACACCTTCCTTAGGTACTTAGGACTTTATCTCCCAAGTCTGGGCTTGATTGGTTGTCAGAATCCCAAAATTCTTGCGATTTTGTGTTGATGAGTCACTGGCGCGGTCGCTCAACTGATGTGTCTCATATTGGCGCGACAACCATATCCAAGCTACATTAGGAAACATCATGGCGCGGTTGTGCTAGTTTTTCCCAGTGTTGTGGCACGGTAGCGCCACTCCTTAGAAATTTCACCGGTCCCAAAGTGGCAACTATGACTTCTGTATTAGCGAACTCCACGGCACGTCAGCGTCGTCTCTGTGTAAGGTAGTGCCAGCTTCCTGGCGCGATAGCGCCCCCTGACGGCACAGTCGCACCATTTCACATTCCTCAACTGTCCTCTTTCATGTCTGTTAAGCCGTTGGGATTTTTTATCTTTTAAATCGAATTTTTACCCATTTTCCCAACGCGGATGCGCCTTGTACCTTTTTGCCTTATTTTGCTCATATTTCCTTCATTTTTGCTCCGAATTTAGATTTTCTTCTTTCACTGGGTTCCTGAGACACAAAACATGAATTTGAGTCATATTTGTTATTTTTATGCTAAGAATCAACTCAGAATTGGAATTTATAATTATTTTTCATGCCTAAAAATAGACTCTTTGAGACACTTATCACAACCCCAAACTTAAATCTCCTCCTCATATCTATGTTCCATTTTTTTCTGAGCATGAATCAATTATGATCTTGTGAAACCTCTCCAAGTTTTTTCACCCCAAACTTATTCTTTTGACTTCATCCCATATTCTTTTTCCCCATTGATTTCCTTCTTTCTTTTCTCTTTCGTTTTATTTGTATTTTTTTCTTTGGGTTTGTCAAGAGTCTATCTTACCTGGTTGGTTGACTCAGAGACCTGAAGCTTGCTGAGGCCCAAGTCCTGCTGCACACATGACGTGGCCTTTCTCCTAACTCAGCCAAAAATTTTCTTTCTCTCTTTTCTTCTCAGATATTCCAGCAACTTTGTCATTCTTTTCATCTTCATCCGACTCCCTTTTCTCAATTTTCAAAGAAAATTTTATACCATTCAACCATTCCTCTTATTTCTCCATAACTCCAGATTTTGATCCATTCTCATTTAAACATAACACTTTAATAATTTGGAGAAATATAGGTCAATAAGAAACAAGTTTATTCAACTCAAAGGTTGGTTCATGTAATGTGGGAATTGAAACAAAGCAGGGATCTTGTCGGCTCAAAATGTTAAACAAAAGGTAATGCAACTTGTGCATTAAAGCAGGTGGCTTGAAAAAGGCTCAATCGATTTCAAAACAATTGCCTAAATCACCTCAGAATTTTTGAAAACCTTTTTCTGTTTCGCCTCAAGCTTTCCTCAGGTTGGTTCTAGTGGTTGAGATCAACTTGCTCACTTGTACTTTGTTTTCAAAAAATGTTTTAAAGAAAGTTCTTATCCTGTTAAGACTAAGCATTTGAATTGATTTGTTTCTCCAGAAAGTGAATCATGCTATCTATCCAATTAGGGTTTTCATTGGTGTTTTTCAAATTATCTTTTGGATTTGTCTCTGGTGAAATTTTTTGAAAACAGAGGTTTTAACACACTTAGAACATGAAGAATTTCCCACCCTAAACATAAAAACCTGCTTCGTCCCCAAAGCAAAGATGAAAATCAAGAATCAGTATAGAAACTTCCCGGATGTTCTTAATGTGGATGAAGTAAGATGGAACTTCCCTTGTTGCTCTCTAAATGGACTTTGTCTTCATGTTTTAGGTGTCTTCATGGGTTAGTGACAAACAATACATGAAGTATGATAAGTTTAATTCAAAATAAAAAGAAATTTTTCTCATGCATAGAACTAATTGACAGAAAAATACCTGCAATGGAAGTTTCTGAACCCTAGAATGGTTGTACCTCAATTGGACATTGGCACGGTCACGCCAAAATATGGCGCCGGTGCGCCAGTTAATTCCATAAAAGGTTAGCATCCTGGATGTGATTTTTTCAAATTTCCTCTTTGAACAAGGTAGTAACAGTTAGAAGAAGATGTGGATTTAGTGTTCACAAATTTTCATTGGAGAAATTTTTAATTTCATGCTTTGAGTCAATTCTTAAGAGAGCAAACCATAATTTCATTAATATGAATGGAGATTGAGTACATATTAATGAAACTTTCAAAGAATATCACTCTCATACAGCTGATAGATACACATCAAAGCACAATCTTACAAAAGGAGTAAAAGCAAGAAGTACAAAAGACAAAAGCAAAAACCTAAGGTCTGTACTCTTCTTCTTCCTGCTCATCTTTTTCCTCAGTTCCTTCTCCTTCTTCCTCAGAGGTGTCCTGAGTAGGCAGCTGATTTTCTGGGATGCCTTCATGTTGAGCCCACAATGTCCACATTTTCTTATTATAGGTGACGAGCTTATCCATCTTCTTCTCTAATCCACTCATCCTCTCATGGAGGGCAGCCAAGTCCTTCTCCTTGGATTTGCTAGCACCAAGCACTGATTGGTTATGTGGGTGCTCTCTCATTATTTGTTTAATGGAGTTGGATGAGATACCTCTGGGGACTTTCTCCAATGGTTCAACAAGGTCCAGTTCGATCCCATTTGGCAAACAAATGCTAGTGATGAGAGATGAGAAGGGGAGTTTACCCATAGTATGGTGTGTCATAGCTAAGATCTGGCTATGAATGATGTTCTCCACATTGACGGGAATACCCACGAAAAGAGCTTGTAAGAAATAAGCTCTTTCCTGTGTGATCTCTGTCAAGTGTGAAGTGGGGTCAGCTCGGTGAACAAGAACATTACCCAGACCTTGGCATCCACATGCATGTCCTGCCTATGAAAGTGTAGGAGTGTGCCCCTCCTTGATTCCCACTTAGCTCCATTAGTATAGAGTCTGTTGGCAATCTCAGTGGTACTAACCTCTTCCCTCAATGTGTCAAGAGGTTGGTGGGGACATCTGGAGTGTGGAGCTAGCCATTCAAGTCATGAGGGAATCATTGAATCCATTTCCCTCTCACAAAGAAATACTAATTTCTTGAGTCCGGCAAGTTTGCATAAAATTCTTGGACCAATGGGATGCTTTCTGGTATAGGGGTTCCTACCCATTGGGTCCATCCCCTCTCTTCGATGATGGCTCCATATTTTTCCTTTATGAGCTCGTCAATGATGAAACCTCTTTCCATATGGAGGTTGCACTTTGACAACGTGTCATTAAACCTTTTATGTGCCTATGCTGTAACAAATCGAACCTTGTCCCACACTTTTGACACCTTGAATTTTGACTGCTAGTAGGTTTTCTGAGTTGCCATGGCAAGCAACTTTCTATGCAAAGTTAGTGTCTGGGCCTTTTTCAAGAGTTTATTCTCCTAGCTCAATGATCATCTATGGCTGCAAAATATGGCATTGTAAAGCTCTTAGTATGTATTTTAAGGAATTGAAGTTGTTTTTCCAAAATTGTGCACAACTATTTTAATTTACACATCGAAAGGTGGCAAGAAAAACACTATTTCTGCCAAAAAATAGGCAAAAATCCGAAAATAAGTTCCCAACTTTGGGAGCTTTGTTCCTTATAATTCCTTGATGAAAATACCCCAAAATTGGACCAATTTAAACTAGGAAGTATTCTCTGTACTTTCGTACCTTTGGTTTCCGAAGTTGGATTCTGGATTTTTCAGAAATGGGCTAAAAATTGGGCTACAATGCACAACCTTTCTGCCAGAACTCTGCAAGTCATTGTTTTCTGACGTATTTTCGACAAGTTTTTCGGCGAGATTTGGCTTTGGTGAAGGTGGGTTTGAGGAGTTTGAAGTTTGGTCTCTAGGGTTTACCAGCTGTTTGGGAGTAAGCCCTCGAAATGATGTTTTAGGTTGTTTAAACCTACCCTCTCATGAGTCGAACCGACGCTTCGACCCCACTGGTCGCACCGGTTCAAAACTTAAGTTTTGTGTTTTTTGAACTGGCGTGCTCGCGCCAGTTTCAATTTTTTTGATTTTTTATTTTTTATTTTCTTCTATGGGATGGTAAGGGTTTTGAATTTAAAACTATTTCTAGTCTAGTTCTATCCTAATCATGCAAAAAATAAATCAAAACTTCATGCAAGTCCTAATAATTCTAAAAAATCATGCAAAAATCAATGTAATGAACAACACAATCCTATCCTAATGCTAAAAACAAGCAATTACTTCTGGTTTATAGTCCCAACTCGACTTTGTGATTCTTTTTAGTCAGCTAAGATTGTGAAGAATCTGTTTTGATGAAAATCTAGAGATATGTATCTTTTCAACCTCTGTCCATTCACTACAAAGGTTGATTGGTCTTTTGGATTTCTAATTTCCACTACCCCTGATTTTAAAACTCTTTCCACTAAAAGAGGACCAGTCCACTTCGATCGAAGCTTGCCAAGAAACAACCTATGTCTACTCTTAAACAAATAGGACAAGTTGACCAGGTTTGAATTCCTTGGGTAGGATGTGCTCATCATGCTATTTTTTGGTTTTCTCTTTATACAACTTGGCATTCTCATAGGACCAGTACCTAAACTCATCTAGTTCATTGAGTTGCAACAATCTATTCTCTCCAGCAGTTTGTATGTCAAAATTCAAGAATTTGGTTGCCCAATATGCCTTATACTCTAATTCCAACGAAAGATGACATGCCCATAATGCATCATCTAGCCTACTCTTCCAATCTCCTCTTGAAGTATTAATAGTCTTTTCCAAAAAAAAAATTCAGCTCTCTGTTGGAAACTTCTACTTGGCCACTTGTTTGGGCATGGAATGGGGTAGCTACTTTGTGGGTAACTCCATATCTTTTTAACAGGTTTTTAAAAGAAGTGTTACAAAAATGTTTTCCCCCATCACTAATGATAGCTCTATGTGTGCCAAATCGAGAAAAAATATTTTTGTTTAAAAATTTAATGACAACCTTTGCATCATTAGTTCTAGTGGCTACGACCTCTACCCATCTTGTCACATCATCTACAACAACCAAAATGTATTCATGCCCAAAAGTAGGTGGAAACAATCCCATGAAGTCAATGCCTCGAACATCAAAGATTTCCAATTCAAGAATATTATTTAAAGCCATTTCATTCCTCTTAGAGATGTTACCTGTCCCTTGACACCTATCACATGATTGTACATACCTCTTCACATCTCAAAAAATTGTTGGTCAGAAGAATCCAGATTGCAATAACTTTTCTGTTGTCTGATCTGCACTATAGTGACCGCCAACCTCTTTGTCATGACAATGGCTGAGAATGAGTGGGGCTTCTTTTTCTTTCACACATCTTCTAATGACTTGATCAGGGCATATTTTGTAGAGGAATGGGTCCTCCCAATAGTAGTGTTTTGAATCAGCCATCAATTTTTTTCTATGCTGATATGTATAGTGCTTTGGCACCCACTTGCTGCAAACAAAATTAGCCATATCAGTAAACCATGGTTCTTTAGATGGTGGAGTACTTACCTGGCAGATTTGTTCATCTGGGAAGAGCTCTGAAATTTCTTCTTCATGATTTTTTGTTTCCAGCCTTGAGAGATAATTTGCTACAACATTCTCAGCTCCTTTCTTGTGTCTAATTTCAATGTTAAATTCTTGAAGAAGAAGGATCCGTCTAATCAGTCTCGATTTGGAATCCTTCTTTGCAAACAACTATCTAAGGGCTGCATGGTCAGTCCAAACCATGACCTTTGAACCAATGAGATATGATCTTAATTTTCAAATGCAAAGACAATAGCCATAAGTTCTTTCTAAGTAGTGGAATAATTCAATTGTGGCCCAGTGAGTGTGTGACTAGCATAAAAAATTGTGTGAAAAATCTTTTCTTTTCTTTGACCATGGGCTGCTCCTAAGGCAAAATTACTTGCATCACACATGAGTTCAAAAGGTAAGATCCAATCAAATGATACAATGATGGGGGCAGAGATAAAATTTTATTTCAAAAGGTTTAAAGCATGAATGCATTCATCTTTGAAATCAAATTTTGCATATTTTGAAAGCAAGTTTGACAAAGGTTTTGGAATTTTTGAAATTTTTTTTATAAACCTTTTATAAAAACCTGCATGGCCTAGAAAACTCCTAATGTCCATCATTGAAGTAGGTGGAGGTAACTTTTCAATGACTTCAATTTTTTTTTATCTACCTCCATCCCTTTTTCTGAAATCTTATGGCCAAGCACAATCCCTTCTTTTACCATGAAATGACATTTTTCCCAATTTAGAACCAACTTCTTTTCTTTACATATTTCTAACATGAGTTCCAAGTGCTGCAAACAAGTTTCAAAAGTTAGTCCATACAAGGTAAAATCATCCATGAAGATCTCCATTATCTTTCCTATCATATCATGAAACAAAATCATCATGCATCTTTGAAAAGTGGTTGGTGCATTACACAAGCCAAAGGGCATTCTCCTATATGCAAAAGTACCGTATGGGCAAGTAAAGGTGGTCTTTTCCTGGTCCTCGAGAGCTATAGTGATCTGGAAATATCCTGAATAGCCATATAGGAAACAATAGAACTTATTCCCAGCCAATCTTTCAAGCATTTGGTCTAGGAAAGGTAATGGAAAATGATCTTTCCTAGTTGCGACATTCAATTTCCTATAGTCTATACAAACTCTCCAACCCGTGACTGCCGTAGTGGGGATTAACTCATTATTTTTATTGTGAATGACAGTGGTACCCTCTTATTAGGAACAACTTGAACTGGACTTACTCATGTACTATCAGAAATAGGATAGATAATACCTGTGTCCAAGAGTTTTATCACCTCCTTTTTTACTACCTCTTACAATGTAGGATACAACCTTTTTCGTGGTTGAATGCTGGGCTTATGATTGTCTTCCATCAAGATTCGATGCATGCAAATCGTGGGGTTGATTGCCTTGATGTCTGATATTGACCAGCCTATTGCCTTCTTGTGTTTGGACAACACTTCAATGAGCATTTTCTCCTCCAAATCTGTCAAACAAGAAGAGATAATTACTGGTTTATCATTTTCTTCAAGAAAGATATATTTTAAATTATTTGGGAGAGGTTTGAGTAAAATAATCCTCCATGGTTCTCCTTGGAATTGTTGCTTGTTCTCCATCAATGCCAGCGACTTCTAAGTTCTCCATGTCTTCTTGATCTTTAGGTAAGTTCTAGCTTTGATTCTCCTTTGACTTTTTCCTTAAAGTTCTTTTTGGTTTAGGATCAATCTTGGGATGGTCCAACTCGAGATCTGGTCATGAACCTCTTTCAAAAAAAAAAAAAAACAAAAACTCAAAGCTCTAATTTTTAAACTTAAGCAATTACTACTAGAAACTATGGTCCTTGGCAACGGTGCCAAAAACTTGATGTGATCCCAGCTAATCACTAACAAGAGGACTAATCAATGAAATATAAACTTAGGTTAAGTCCGAATATCGTCCCACAAGGACCAAGCCAGTAGTTAATTACTTTCTGATTAAAAACTAAAGTTTGAGAATCCCGATTTGAGAAACCTAATTAAAACAGAAAATTAAACGAAACAAATACTTAAAA
The DNA here is from genome assembly GCA_019845555.1 of Aristolochia fimbriata. Lineage (NCBI taxonomy): Eukaryota > Viridiplantae > Streptophyta > Magnoliopsida > Piperales > Aristolochiaceae > Aristolochia > Aristolochia fimbriata. The sequence continues at coordinate 20,669,210 of CM034079.1, forward strand.
CAAGTTGAGAGAGATTTTGAGAAAATTTAATAAGGAGAAACGACGTTGGGAATCCAATTCCTTCCCTAGACATTTCTGAGATTGAATGGAAATTAAGTTTTGGAAATCAATTTTTGACGAGCTTATGAAACCCATGGTTACTTCTGCATCGGCATCACCTTCTATCTCCTTGAGCAAACCAGCCGGCATGATCAACTCTACACAATAGCATAAATATAAAGCTCTGCGACCCTACCCATGGTCGGGAACCAGGTCTTATGCAATAGATAAAAAAATCATATCAAAGAGTATTAACTTAGGTCGAGGATTAACCCTAAGATCAGTTTGACCTATCTTGTTTATGAACTGAAAACAAACATGTACATCCTATCAAACATATCTTACCTTAAGTCAACTTAACCATATAACCAGTACATCATAAGACAACAAGCTTGAATCAAGGAATTAACAGCTTAATACCACTCATTCATACGCGAAATTAAAAACTAGGTAAGAGTAAAATGTTTCAATCTCATTACATGCCTAGGGAGCCATGGACTCCCAACTACGATGACTACTCCATTGTGAAAGTATAAACACACATCGAGGATTCTACAGCCATGAAAATCAAATTAAAAACTAAGTACAAAAACTCCGTTGGAAGACTGCTCCTAATCACCACTTGCTGCTTGGCTGAAATCTCCACCTTTCATCTTCAAAGTTGATGCGATCCCAGCTAATCACTAGCAAGAGGACTAATCAATGTAATATAGACTTATGTAAGTCCGAATATCGTCCCACAAGGACAAAGCTAATAGATAATTGCTTTTCTAGTTTAAAAACCAAAGTTTCAGAAATCGATTGGAAAGGAGTTACAAAAACAGAATTTAAACTAATCTACCTAATCCTATAGAGATCAAGAGAGAGCTTTTGATAAAATCAGTATGGAAAAAGACATTGGGAATCCAATTCCCTCCCTAGGCAATTATGAGATTGAATAGAAGTTGAGTTTTGGAAACCAATTTCTGACGAGCTTATAAAACCATGGCTACAATCGGCATCGACATCACCTTTTCTATCTCCTAGAGTAAACCTAGGTAGCATGATCGAATCTACTTGAGAGCATAAACAAGAAGCTCATTGACCCTACCTATGGTCGGGAATCAGGTCTTATGTCATAGGCAAATCAATCCAATCCAACAGGGTATTACTTTAAGGTCGAGGATTAACCCTAAGATCAGTTAATCTGCCTAGTGTATGAACTCAAAAATATTTGTAAAACCCTATCAACATATCTTACCTTAAGTCTAGCTTCACCTTATAACCAGTACATTGCAGGACAACAAGTATGAATCAAGAATTAAATAACTTAGGAATACGCATTCATGCACCAAATTGAAACCAAATAAAATATTATATATCAATCTCATTACATGCCTAGGGAGTCATGGACTCCGAACTACAGACGACTACTCCATACAGGAAATATAAACACAAATCAAGGTTTTGATAACAGCCATGAAATAAGAAAAATAACTAAGTACATAAACTCCCTTTGGAAGACTGCTCTTGGTCACCCATGCTCCTTAGCTGAAATCTCCGCCTTTCTTCCTCAAAGCACCCAGAGGTCGTGTAAGACTCCCTCTATACCTTCTCCTGTCTCTAAACTAAAGAACAAAGCAGGGAATTGAACTAAAAATTGAATGCCTTACACTCTTCCTCAGACCCCTATTTATGGTTGAAGTTTTGTCCAGGCCCTGTAATTTGGTCTCTGTCCGGGGGTATAAAGTGTTACTTCCCGACCTCATAATTGGATAAAATTACACACAAACATTCCGTCTATAGTCCTTGCCTTTTTTACGAAATTTGAGTTTAATCTCAATTAGGCAACTTGAGATATGACGCTCAGACGTTGGGTTGATTCTACTGCCAATTTCTGCCCAGGGTCCACTACTTTAAAAATATAAAATTCCAAAAACCCGACTTGGATTGGGATGAATTTTTATTATATGATCCTAAATCTCCTCAGTAATCTTCAATCCAAATTTGGGTTCAATTGGAAGTTGGAATCTCCGGATATGGCCTCTACAATCTCAAACTGTAATTTCCTTTTATTGCGCTCTCAAATCAGGAATAGAATTTCATCTCTTTGAGGATTCAAACCTCTTGAGATTTCCATAAATTTCCCCTAAATACTTTGTGGATACCTTCCTTATACACTTAGGACTCTTCCTCCCACGTTTGATCTTGCTTACTTGTCAGAATCCCGAGATTTTAGCAATTTTGCATTGCTGAGTCACTGGCACGGTCGCGCCATAACTGTCTTAAATTGGCGCGGTCGCGCCACTCGAGCAGATCTTCTTCTAAGTACTCGAATAGAAAGAGTCCTGGTAAAGTTTGGAAACTCCATAGGCCTTGTGGCACAATCTTGGCGGGGTCGCGCCATTCTGTTGGCGCGGTAGCGCCAGATTTTGTCCTCAAACAGGTGCAGTCGCGCCGGTCCCTGCAACTTTGTACCTTTATGCACTAAAATCTTCACGTTTTCCTCATTTTAGCTCCGATTTCAATGATTCTTGGTGCGTTGGACTCCTGAGAGAGAAAAAATGATTCTAAGACATATTTCATGATATTTTGATGATTATTTACTCTAAAATATAATTTCCAATTTCGATTGAGACCTGAAAATAGTGTCATTTAGACACATATCAAAAGTACCAAAAGGTCATGAAATACTCCCTCTGGACTTCCTCTCCTCTCAAAACTAAATAAAACAACAGGAAATTAAACTAAAGATTGATGTCTTACACTTCTCCTCGGACCCCTATTTATAGTCGAACTTCTGTCCAAGCCTTGTAATTTGGTCTTTGTCTAGGGGTTTAAAATATGCCTACCGACCTTATAATTATATGAAATAACACACTAACCTTCCTTCGATGATCCTTGACTTGTGTACGAAATTTGAAGTTAATCTGAATTACAAAACTCGAGAAATTCTGCTAAGAAGTTGGGTTGGTTCTACTGCCAATTTCTATACTGGATACACCACTTCAAAAATAAAAAACTCCAGAAGGACGACTTGAATTGACCAAATTTTTCATCATATGATTCTCAATCTTCTCAGGAGTTTGTAATCCAAATTTGGATTCAATTGGGAATTGGGATCTTCATATATGACCTCTTCAAACTAGGATTGTACTTCCCTTCTTCAGCAGACTCGTGATTAGAATTGGACTTTACTTCTTGGACATTCAAACCTCTTAGGGTTCGAGTCAATTTCCTCAAGAGTCTTCGTGGACACCTTCCTTAGGTACATAGAACTTTACCTCCCAAGTCGGGGATTGATTGGTGTTCAGAATCCCGAGATTATTGAGATTTTGTGTTTCTGAGTCACTGGCGCGCTTGCGCCACTGATGTGTCTGATATTGGCGCGGTTGCGCCAGTTGAGCAGAATCCTTTCTAAGTACAGAAGAGGCAACCATATCCAAGCTGCATTAGGAAACATCATGGCACAGTCGCAGTAGTTTTTTGCTGTGTTGTGGCGTGGTAGCGCCATTCCTTAGAAATTTGACCAGACCCAAAGTGGCAACTCTGACTTCTGTATTAGGCAACTCCACGGCGTGTCAGCACCATCTTTGTGTAAGGTAGCGCCCCCTCAAGGCGCGGTCACGCCATTTCACATTCCCCAACTGTCCTCTTTCATGTCTGTTAAGCCGTTGGGAAGTTTTATCTTTTAATTTAAATTTTTGCCTATTTTCCTGGCGCGGACGCGCCATGCTCCTTTTTGGCTTATTTTTCTCATATTTCCTTCATTTTTTCTCTGAATTTAGATTTTATTCTTCCACTGGATACCTGAGATACAAAACATGAATTTGAATCATACTTGTTATTTTTATTCTAGGAATCCACTCAGAATTGGAATTTCTATTCATTTTTCATGCCAAAAAATAGAGTGTTTCAGACACTTAACAGAAGGTCAAGTAACATGCTGATTCGAAGAGAAGCAAAAGAATTTCCATCTTGGCACTACGAAGACAATAGAAAAGATGGTTTTTGGGAAAGAAAAGAAAAGAAAAATTCAAAGACCCTAAATGAAAAGAAAAGTACTGAGTTTAATTTCTAAGTTTGGGGTGGCACCTTATACACCTCACTGATTTGGAGGAAGCGTGCAAATCTGGTATGAAGACACTCAAAAACTCAAAAGGAGAAGAAGAGAAAAATCAAAAGTTTGAGAGGTGCACCAATGTCTCATACTAGAACAAAGTGAAAATTAGAGTGAGTGAATTGAATCAACCCCATATACGATTGGAGTTACCTAAAGAGGAGATGGCATCACTAGTAAAAAACCTATTTTTGGGTACTGGTATAGAAGAATCAGTCACCAATAAGTAACAAATGGCGACTGGTTTTGCTTATTTGCTATGGGTTAAAGCTAAGAGTCGCCAAAATTATTTTATAGCGACTGGTTTCCCCTATGGCGACTGACCACGTCAGTCACTATAGATTAAAAAGTAATGGCGACTGGATACCAGTCGTTATAAATAATGCAATTGCGACTGGTAGACAGTCGCCATAAGTGACTGGAATGCATTTGGTAAATAGTCGCCAATTATTGTATAATAATGACTCATAAAACAGTCTCCTAAATGTTGAAGTATGGCTACTAATAGACAGTCCCTATTATCAACAATTAGCGACTGATGAAATAGTCTTCGTACACATTATAATATGCCGACTGGTGGACAGTCATTACATGATAATTTTTAGTGACCAGTGGATTGTCCCTAATAAGCGACATCAAAACAGATTAAGGGAATGCCAACATTTTCCATTAATAAAACTTAATTATAATTTAAATATTTAAATAAAATAAAAACTTAAGGTAAAACTTAATTAATCTGAATTATAGTTGGAAAATTTTCATCTACTATATGATCACCAAACAATTTACAAATAATGCATTTTAATTGATCAATAATTTCAAACCTAAATTTTTTTTAATTTAATTTTATATATATTTATATTTATATACATATACACTATATATATACATATAATTAAAGGGATTTGTTCTAATGATAAAGGGGCACACATTACATATTGTAAAACTCATACTTGGTTTCAAATAAATGTGGATTGTGTTTCATAGAAATGTAGATTTTGAGTTTCATATAAATGTATATGCGCACAAAGACCACCAATCCAATGCATGTATTTGTTGATTTTTAATTAGCAGGTGATTAATTATAATATGTTAACTAAATTTTATTTGCAGGTTTTATTTACCAAATGTGATTTGTTGTTTAATTAATCAATATTGTTCCATTACTAAAACTTAATGAGCATTTAAATGTTTGAAAGTTTAAAAAATCGAACACATTTTAATTGATCAATAATTAAATAAGTAAATGTATTAATATATTTATATATGTATATATATACATATAATCCAATGCATGTATTTGTTGAATTTCAATTAGCTGCTCGTGGCTAAAAACTTCGACTTAGGTCTTTAGTCTCAAAATCTCTCATCACCCGCGCACCCCTGTTTCCCTCCTTCCCGTTTCCCTCCTTCCCGTTTCCCTCCTTCCCGTTTCCCTCCATCCCGTTTCCCTCCTTCCCGTTTCCCTCCTTCCCGTTTCCCTCCTTCCCGTTTCCCTCCTTCCCGTTTCCCTCCTTCCCGTTTCCCTCCTTCCCGTTTCCCTCCTTCCCGTTTCCCTCTCTTCTTCGACGAGCGTATCCCTCTTTCAGCTTCTGCTTCTCGACTTGGATTGGCAGAACGCAACGACTCCATCGGCGAGCATTCTAGCGGCGAGCAGAGCATCCGCGGCGAGCATTCCAGCGGCGAGCAGAGCATCCGTGGCGAGCATTCTAGCGGCGAGCAGAACATCTGCAGCGAGCATTCCAGCGGCGAGCAGAACATCCGCGGCGAGCAGAACATCTGCGGCGAGCATTCCAGCGGCGAGCAGAACATCCGCGGCGAGCAGAACATCTGCGGCGAGCATTCCAGCGGCGAGCAGAACATCCGCGGCGAGCATTCCAGCGGCGAGCAGCTGATATTTTCGCCGCGAGCAGCGGACTATTTCCCTCCTTTCTTCTTCCTGTTTCCCTCCTTTCTTCTTCCTGTTTCCCTCTTTTCTTCTTCATGTTTCCCTCCTTTCTTCTTCGACGCGCGTTTCCCCCTTTCAGCTTCTGCACTCTCTTCTCGTGTTGGATTGGCACCCTCTGTTCTTGGAGCGGAAGCTATTTGATAGTTTAATATCTGTCTGAAGGTATAATTTCTAATCTGTCTTCATTTTGCATATGGCGCTGGATAAATTTCAGAGATGTAAGGTCGAACATGTTATTTAAGGTCGAACCTGTTATTTGAAAAATAAGAGCTAATACCTGTTATTTATTTAAGGTCGAACCTGTTTTGTTTAACCTATTGGGCGTTGCTCCTTTTTTTTTTTCTGTGTGTTGGCTCTTTCCTTGTTCTCGTTTAATGTGTGAGATGCTAAAAACAAAGTTGGGTGGTTAAATCTGCAGAGGCTGAATATGGATTCACGGTGAAAAAATAGCGATAATAAGGGGAATGTGAGTTGTTTCTTAGTCTTGTTTTCTTTGTTTTCTTCCTTTTTAAATGCAAAACGCTGAAAATTAAGAACTAAAAGTGAAATTAAGACGGTGAGATTTTATGTGGTTCATTATTTTCAACCCCTCTGTACTTCAAGCTGTCTCGGAGGAAGAGAATAGCTGTCACTGATCTCAAAGGGCACACTCAAATTCTTGAATGTGTTATTGACTATCCTTATACACCTAAAAGGATAGCTCTTAGACCCTTAAATTAAAAGTGTAAACGCGTACAATATGTGGACCGAAAAATATGGATCCGATGTACAGTGTACAAAATAATTTGAAGGGTATTTTGGTAATTTTCAGGTGATTGTGTGGGGTGCGACTTCTAGAACTCCTTTGATTCGATCTCCGACTAAGAACAAACGATCGCCGAGTAGACACGAATGATCAACGTCATATACGAACGAACGAACGAGAGCGAATTTGAATTTTGCCAAAGCTTGACGGAAAATTTGGTATTCCGATTGGCTCCACTAAGAAGTCGATTCTTGAGACAATTGCAGAATGCTTGTTGCTCTCTCAGATTTGGGTGGTGATTTGGGATTTTCGGGCGCCTTGAAAATTTTTTGTGTGTCTCGTCCCCGATTTTTTTGTGCTCTGAATTTATAAGCTTACCGGGCTCCAACCGCATTGACCGGGTTCATTGGAGCGGTTTTAACTCAATCGACTTTTCGTGTAACGTTTTCCTTAAAGAGTGGAGCTGTCTTAGATCGAGGCAAGGGCCATGTATGATCCTTGTTGGTCACGATGTGGCCACTTTGGATGACATGTCGCCCACAATAAGTCGCCGACGTAGCAATTGGGATCTTGGCCGTTGATTTGTTGAAGCTTGATCGACGGCTTAATTTCGTTGATCCGACCGGGTCGGTCTTTGACTTGTTGACCCGATTGTGCGGTGCTGATTTGGACCGTAAATGTCGGACTTTACAAAATTGATTCTTACAGATGCCCCCTTCAAAATGTAATGCATCAAGTGTATATTTTGAGAATGTGCACAAGAGATGTGTGCATTTTGAAGTTCTATATATATATATATATATATATATATATATAAATATATATATTTTTTTTTTTTTTTTTTTTTTTTTTTTTGTGGGCCCACTGGCTCGTGGGGCTTGGGCCCGCTGCCGCTTTAGGTTTACCTGGACTTTTTTTTGGCTTGATGGGCTGTTTGGGCCTGGTTCTTTGTGGGCCCATACCGGGTCGAGCTGAGTTGAGTTGGTCCGAAGTCGAGTCGTAGACCGGTTTGAGTCGCCGAAGTTGTATAAACCGAAGTCGCCGGGTCGGGTTTGTATAACTGGTCCGGATGGGTCAGGTCTGCCGGATGGGTCGGGTCTGGTTGACTGACCCGAGTTGAGCTGTGTCTTATCTCAATTCAAATTATGAAGAGATAAGAGTAATCCGAGAGGGGGGAGGATTTTTCTAGGGTTTAGAGGTCTTATAAATAAGAGCCTCGTTAAGTGTGCCCTTAATTGCTTCCCTGACGTTTGCTTCCTTCGTTGACGTTACGCTTTGTCTTTTCCTGACGTCTGACGTATGTTTCCTTTTCTCACTTGACGAGGTAATCCCTTGCCTTTTGTCTTTACTTTGATATTGTACCATTATTTTTTTGTGGGAAGGCAATGAGATGACAACGCTGTCCTCTCGGTTCTATGGAGTGAGGGCCATTGTTACCGAGAGGGCCTGCGGGCGCTCTTATCTTTGTCGTTCTTCTGTCAGCTTCTACTCTTTGACGATGAATTTCTTTTCTTTTTGGTGTTTTCTGCTTTTGGCTTCTCCGGAGGAATTGAGGGGGTTTTGATGCAGTGGAACCCGGTTCGTCAGAATTCAGTCTGACGTTACTGTGGCTTCTCTGCTCAGGCCTCCGATTCGAACTCCATCTTCGTTCTGGATTTCATCGTGACCTTCTCTCTTTCTTTTTTTTTTTCGTGATTTTGTGCGCCTTGAGCGGGGTTTGAGTAGGCGGAGCCAGGTTCGGTGGAGTTTGGTCCACCGTTTACTTCGGCGTCGCCTTCTCTGGCCTTCGATTTGGCGATAACCTTCTGATTTTGGTGATGTTTTCTTTGGCAATTGAGAGGCTCGATTTGGTAGCGCCTCGTTCAATGGAATTTTGGTCCATTGTTTACGTCGGTTGCACCTTCTCGGACTTCGATTTGGCTTTGCACGGCGTTTCTTTCCCCTCTTTTCTTTTTCTTTTTCGCTTTTGTTGCAATTTTGGGCTCGTTGTCGGTGGTATTGCTGTCGTCGGCGCCGGAGGTGAGCGGAGAGCGGCGGTGGAGGGCGTCGTCGCGTCGTTCTTCTTCATGGCTGCTGTCGGCGCCGGAGGGAGAGGCAGAACGGCGGTGGAGGGCGTCGTCGCGTCGTTTATCGGCGGCGGCGTCGCCCTTTTCGCTACGCTGGCCGGGTGAAAGAGACGAAGCTCGAGCCTCGCCCTCGAGGGCTTCGCTTGTCGGTAGCGATCCCGGATCTTCGATGTCCGAAAGTACGGGATCCGGTTAAGCTGCCGGATGCGCGAGGCGGATTTTAGGGTTCCGATTATGGGCCCGTATAAAGGCGGGTATGAGAGACGGATTTTTAGGGTTCCGGTTCGGGGACCCGAAGTTTGGCGGTTCCACGAAGTCGGGCTTTAGGGTTCCGCTTTTAAGGACCCGGATGCGGCGGTTCCGCTGCGGTCGGATTTTTTAGAGTCCGATTATCGGGCCCACCTCCTTCATCTTCTCCGATTTGAAACCCTAATCTTAGGGTTCGCCGATTTCCCTTTTTTTTTTTTTTTTCTTCTTGGCTTTGTCGCATCGCGAGATCACCGAATTTGGTGGCACTTCCGTCGGGCGAGATTTCTTCGCTTTTGGCCTTCTTCCTTTTTTGTCGCCCGGCTGGGTGTGAGGTGTTGATTTCCGCGGCCTCTGGTGGCGCTGGCCGGCAGCAGGGCGCTTCCTTGTTTGTTGGTGAGGCGACGCCCATTGTCTCAATGGTTGCCGGTGATGCGAAGAGGCGTCGTCGGCTTTGTTGCTGGCGACGCTTCCGTTGGATCTGTCGCTGGGCGAGGCGGTACTTCCGTTGATCGGTGTCGCGGGCGGCGGCGCCCGCTACTGGCGTCGCGGGCGGGGCGCCGCCTCAGCTACTGGCGTCGCTGGCGAAGGGATGCCTTCGCGAGGGTATAAAATCCCTAAGTCCCAAACATTAGGACTAAGGAGTTTTGTTTCATTGGGTCGCGACTTCGAGTCACGGCTCAGATCGATTCGGTCGACTTGGGGTCGACTTCGGACATGATTTTTTTTTTTTTTTTGTTTAATTCGAAATTTAAGATATCTTAATGAAAATGAACTTCCATTAAGTAACTTAACTCGAATTAAGAAATTTAAAATAGAACTTACCTCGCCTTTGATTAGGCTCGACTTTGGTATTTGTGCCTTTGATTAGGCGGATCCTCGACTCCCAGCCTTTGATTAGGCAGATCGATATTTCAGCCTTTGATTAGGCAGATCGATATTTCAGCCTTTGATTAGGCAGATCGATTTTCTTTTGATTTTGACAAGTTAATTTCTGAGCCTTTGATTAGGCAAGAATTCATCGTCCCGTCCAGGCCTTTGATTAGGCAGATCGATTTATGAGTCTTTGATTAGGCAGATCGATTTCCCCTTCGTGCCTTTGATTAGGCGGAACCTTAACTCTCGGCCTTTGATTAGGCAAGAATTCATCGTCCCGTCCAGGCCTTTGATTAGGCAGATCGATTTCCAAGCCTTTGATTAGGCAGATCGATTTCCCCTTCGTGCCTTTGATTAGGCGAAACATTAACTCTCGGCCTTTGATTAGGCAGATCGATTTCCAAGCCTTTGATTAGGCAAGCCTTTGATTAGGCAGATCGATTTCCCCGCCTTTGATTAGGCAAGCCTTTGATTAGGCAGATCGATTTCCCCGCCTTTGATTAGGCAATCTCTTAATTAAAAATTAAGACTTAGCCAATTTAGGCCGATTAGCCTTAATTAAAAACTAAGGACTCCAATTTTGCCGATCGATTTTTTCGACTTCGCTGGAATTGAATTTTCTTGATTTTGTTGGCGCGGTCGCGCCACTTCTGGATTTTCGACTCTTCTGAATGTTGGTTTTGCCCCGTATCTGAGTGTTTGTTGAATTTTGCCGAACTTGCCGGTTTTGCTGAAAATCATGACTCTGATCTGACCTTTGAATTTTGATTTCAGATGGCTGCTCCTTCAGTTACTTTGGTTGGTGGATTGAGGGCTTTTGACCACACCGTGGTTGTTGAAGGAGAGACTATTCAGACCTTGGCTTTGTACATGGAGGGCGATGCTTCTCATATGACTTACTTGCCCGAAAGGGAATCGGTTTTTGGGGTCACGAAAACCAATATCCTTAGTAGATACCTCTCGCTCATGTGAGTTTTTGAGTAGGCGTTTGGCTACCAAAGGACCGTGTATTCTTCCCCGCCTTGCCTTGACACTCCGGAGAGGGAAGACGAAGCTGCCAAGCCGAAACTTTTAGCCCAAATAAGCCTCTTGGTTGGTGAATAAGCCTCCGTTGCCACATTTGTTTGAAGATGGGGTAGTTGAGCGGACTCTTTACACCCCGACACGGCTTTGGATAAGCCGATCCCATTTATTTTCGAAAGTGGACCACTCTGCTTATGGGTCGCTCGCGGCAGCCTTCTCCACAACGCTGGGATCTACTATGGCATTTGGGGATCCCTCTTTCAAGACAGCTGTGATGTATCGATGAGTCGAGCTTTTCTCGATGCCTGGAGTCCCAAGACGAACACGTTAGTCACGTGCCAGGGTGAGCTTTCTATTACTCTGATGGACATGGATAGGATTTTCGGTTTGCCCATCGCTGGCCAGTTTTACGACGAGATTTCGCCCATGGTAGCTGATTTTAAGGAAGTGCGGAGTACGGATTTACCCTTTAGCTGCCGTTATCTGTTTCTGGCGTACCACCATCTCTGTCGGAGTTCTGGGTCCAACGTGATATCTTCTGCGGCTTGGGTCGAATTTTGGTTCCGCATGCAGGACGGCGATGCCGCTCCAGCTTGATGACCCCGGGCTGCTTGGCATGCCGTTTTGGGAAAGATGCGCCCTCTTTCAGAGAGTTCACGGCCACAGAGCGCGATGTGTTTCACTTCCTCCATGTCACACCGGGTAGAGAAGACGAGGTCCACTTGGCAGCACTCCTATCGGTTTGGTTGTCGCGGTTCGTGTTCCGGGCGATTGGTGATGAGATCCGACCCATGGTTTTTAAGGTGGCTAGTTATATGGCCACCGGGGTCCGTTTTGCTTTGGCCGGTCCTGCCTTGGCCTGCCTTTACAAAGGTTTGGGACACGCGGCTGCTGGATGGCCATCGATGGCTCAGTGGCCTTACTTGTATACTTGGCTCGCCGTCTACTTTCACACGCACGGGGAGGATTTAGAAGTAAGTCGACGTCCAGGTATGATCTCCTTCGGGGACCCTTCTCTCAAACGTAATTTTACGGAAGACCAGGCCTGTGATTTGTTTCAGCGTCTTCCGGTGCCGGTGTGGCATAGATATGTTCTTGCCACCGCCAAAACTTCTTTCTTGGTGGACGAGCGAAAGAAGCCGATAGCCAGACAGCATTATGAGAGTCTTCTCAGCGTCCGCAGCTGTTTCTTGACAATCCGGCGCTCGATTCATTTCTTTGTGGAGCCGTATTGTCCAGCCAGATTTGCGCGACAGTTCGGCTATTGTCAAGATCTCCCCGGCGATATGGGGATCACAGCTAATCATCGGGAGATTAGCTCTTTATCGGAGTTGGTGGCCCTTTGGAAAACCAGCATTGTTCGTCCTTGTGGCCGGCTTGATCTGCCTCCGTCGGGAGAACGGGACCCATCTCGAGACCCAGGGACCACTCGAGCTTATTATACTTGGTGGACGACCCACATGTCGTCACTATTTCAGGTAAGTTTATCTCCCCTTCTGTTTTTTTCTTTGCTTTGCTTTCCTTTTCCTCATTGTCTTGTGTCTTCCAGCAAAATCGACTGGAGTCGGCGCCAGTTGTTTCCGCAGTGGAGGATAGTGACGAGGTCTATGACAGCGATCGGTCTCACCCTCGCAAGCGGAGGCCGAAGGGCAAGAGGCCAGTTGGTGCTTCTTCGGTAAGTATACTTGTGTCGGTATACTTGTGGTTTTGATTTTGCTGCATTTCTTTATTTTTTTTTTGAATTTCAGGCGAGCAAGAAGAGGGCTCCTCTTACCATTTTGGCTGACGCTTTCTGGTTCTCAAGTCAAAGAAGAAGAAGAAGCACGTAAAGAAGTTCCGCCTGCCTCTTTTCCCCCCTTCCCACCGACGTTCCTTCCGCCTATTCCAGAGACGGAGCCTCCGACTTCTTGTCCGTCGGAGAACCCTCCTATTGAGACGGTTCAGATTTTGTCTTCCCCAGAGGCGCCCGTAGCACCTCAAGAGGAGGCTTCTGTAGTGGGAGAGCTTGCAGAGATTACACCGTCCGAGGGTTTGCCTGTTCAAGAGGTCGCTCCTTCTCCATCAGTTGTTCAAGAAGAGGCGGTGATCGAGGCAGAGGCTCTGCCTCCTGCAGTCGAAGAAGAAGATCCAACTCCAGCGGTTGAAGTTCCAGCTATTGAGGCAGCTGTCGAAGTGATCCAGGAGGAGGTCCCGACTACTGAAGGAGCTTTGGAGACTATTGTAGCACCTGAAGAGGAAGTTTCGCTCGTGCAGGCCACGCCGCCTACTTCGTCTTCTCTGACTCCATCGCAGACCCCGTCGCAGGAGTTTTTGTCTTATATTAAGGGCTTGATGGTGCAGGCTTGGAGAGACCGAATAGTCCCTCGTATGTTATCTCCGGGCGTGGTGAGTGACATATCTTTGCTGGCCGATGCAGGATTTGCCATCAGCAGGTTGCAGGAGATGGGTCATGATGTGACTCGCCTACGAGTCTACACTCAGCAGCTACAGACTCTTCAGGAAATTGAACCTTCGGGCCGGAGAGAAGGTTCGGCCGGACTTCCGGGGATGAGGCGGAGGGTATTGCTCGAACACTTTGGCCGTAGTATCCTCCAAGTTAGAAGAGGCCAAAGCCACTTTGGGCGAGGTTGTTGAGGAACTTTCGGAGGCTAAGGCCGAGGAAAAGGATGCCCGTGAACGTTTTGAGTTAGCTAGAGAACAACTTCAGTCGGCTGGGACAAAAGTCGCATACCTTACCACTCAAGCAGAGCAGATCCAGGAAAGTGTACGGGGTTTGGAGACGGGTGTGGTTGAGGCTGAGCGGCTGATAGCAGAGGTCATTGCCACGCCCACCCTTAGTGCGGCTGAGGAGGCAACTCTCCCATCGTCGAGGGCTGCCTTTATGAGGAGTTGCAGCAGGAGAGATGGCGAGAAATCTTTAGGAGCTGCTTTGTTTTCCGCCTTTTGATTTGATTTGTAACCACATTTTTTTTTTTTGTCGTGTAGTTGAATTTTGTTGCCCCCTTTTTTTTTTTTTTTGCATTCCACAGAATATTCATGAATAAAATTTCTTGAGAAATTTACCGTTTATGGCTGGGAGTCTTCTTCCTTCGGGAGTAACCAATTTGTACGCACCGTTAGTGTAGACTTCTTGGACCACGAGTGGTCCTTCCCACTTAGGTGCAAATTTTCCCCCATCTTTGCTTGTGGCCATGATTGGTCTGCGCACTGCTAAGACAAGGTCCCCTTTTTGAAAGGAACGAAGCTTGACTTTTTTATTGAATGCGCGAGTGAGGCGAGCTTGATAGCATTCAAGCCTTTGCTGTGCTTCTAATCGCTTCTCGTCGAGGGATTCTAGCTCTTGCAGGCGGAGCCGGATATTTTCCTCTTCCGTGAGTCCTTCTCGAAGAGCAACTCGCAGCGATGGAATTTGAATTTCCAGTGGAAGCACAGCTTCCACGCCGTAGACTAGTGAATATGGGGTTGATTCTGTCGGGCGCTTGAACGTAATCCTGTATGCCCACGGTGCTTCTCCGAGCCTTTCGTGCCAATCTTTCTTATTTCCCGCGACCGTCTTCTTTAAGATTTTGCACAAGGTTTTGTTGAAGGCTTCTGCCAGGCCATTGGCGGCGGGGTTGTATGCGTGGGCGCCCTCCTCGTCCGGATGCCGAATCTCTCACAGAAATTATCCATGGTCTTGTTACAGAATGGGGTGCCGTTATCGGTCATGATGTATCTTGGAACACCATACCGATACACGATTTGTGTCCGAATGAAATCGACCACGGTGGCAGCTTTGATTTCTTTATAAGCTGCTGCTTCTGCCCACTTAGAAAAATAGTCTGTGGCGGCCAGTATATACTGGTGATTTGCCGACGACTTTGGGTTGATTGGACCTATGATGTCCATTCCCCAGGCTTCAATGGCCAGAGGCCACCGTTGGATGTAAAGGGCTGGGAGGCTGATGGATGTAGTTGGCGTGTAATTGACATGCCGTGCGGTGTCTTGCCAATTCTATCGCGTCCCCGCAGCATTGTAGGCCAATAGTAGCCTAATTGTTTGACTTGGAGATGTAGTTTGGGGCCCGCTTGATGGGCACCGCAAAATCCCTCCGTGTGCTTCGCTAAGATTGCTTGTCCTTCTTCTTTAGAGAGACGCACCTGAGTAGGATCCCGTCGGAGGATCGCCGGTACAGCGTGTTGTTGAACAGGCAGAATTTTGGTGCAACTCTTCGTGACGCACACCCGAGCCTTCAGTTCCTCGGAAATTTGTTGTGCTCTAAGTAATCGAGAAATTGTTGACGCCAATCTTCTTCCTCAATTGCATAGACCCCAAAACCAAATTGGTTTCTTCTTCCTCTGAGAATTTCTCCAAGGTAGGCACCACCCACCTTTAGCATATAGGGATTCGCTCGGGCCTTGCCTCGAACCGTACCCGAACTTGCAGCGATCCCGCCAATCGCGCCCCGCTTTGGGAATTACTGGCTCTGGGTACATGCCCTAGGGTGACATTTGAAATTTTTGCAGCAATCTTTGAGCCTCTTTTTGATATGGCATGAGCTCGTCTTTTTCTGACCTCGAAGTCCCCGATTATCTGTTTGATCACCGTGAGCCGAATCGCCGAAGATTTCTAGTTGGCTTAAGCCCATTTCGATAGCCATCCCCAAACCGAGGATTATGGCTTGATACTCGCCTCGTTGTTTGTGCAGCAGTGGGATAGGATAAAGGAGTACGGCATTAAATCCTCGTTGGGAGATATGAAAAGGACTCCAGCGCCTGCTCCGTTTTTCCGTGCAGCACCATCAAAGTACATTCTCCATGGAGGTAGCACTTCAATGAAGAAGACTTCTTCATCTGGTAGACTTTGGCTTACCTCCCACTCTGCTGGAATGGGATGATCGGCTAGGAAATTTGCAAGTCCTTGTCCTTTGATGGCTTTCTGAGGGATGAAATTGATCTCGAACTCAGAGAGCAACAAGGCCCATTTGGCCAGCCGTCCGGAAAGCATTGGTCTGGACATGATGAATTTGAGGGGATCTGCCCGAGAGATTAGATTTGTGGAATGTGCGAGCAGATAGTGTCTCAGCTTCTGGATGGCGAAGATGAGTGCAAGACACGTCTTTTCAATCGGGGAGTAGTTGAGTTCTGCCCCGACCATTGTACGGCTTAGATAGTACAACGGACGTTCTTTCCCTTGGTCATCATTTTGGGCGAGGAGGGCACCCAGAGATTTTTCTTGAGCCGCGATGTATAGGAGAAGCGGCTTTCCCGAAGTCGGAGCCATCAGAACTGGTGGCTTCATCAGGTAGTTTTTGATGTTTTGGAATGCCCGTCGGCAAGATTCGTCCCATTCGAAGGGTGTATCCTTCTTCATGAGATGACTGAAGGGTTGACATCTTCCGGCCAGATTTGAGATGAGCCGCCGAATGTAAGCCAGATGCCCCTGAAGGCTTTTTAATTCTGACAAAGTCTTTGGTTCGGGCATTTGTTGAATGGCATCGATCTTAGTCTGATCGATTTTGATGCCCCTATGTCTGACCACGAATCCGAGGAATTTCCTGACGAAAACCCCAAAGGCGCGAGAGGGTTCATCTTCAATTGGTGTCGCCGCAGACGTTCAAGACGGCTCGCAAGTCTCTTAGGTGGTCGCCTCTTGATTTGGTTTTGACGACCACATCGTCGGCGTAGCATTCTACAAATTTGTGGAGGAAGTCGTCGAATATCTTTTGCATGGCCCTTTGATAAGTGGCTCCTGCATTCTTCGCACCAAATGGCATTACCTTGTAGCAGAAAATACCTTTTGGCGTCACGGAAGGCTGTCTTTTCCTCGTCTTTTGGATCCATCCGAATTTGATTGTAGCCGGAAGATCCGTCCCATGAAGGATAAGGCTTCATGCCCTGTTGTCGCATCCACCATTAATTCGGTGATAGGGGCGGGAAGTCGCCTTTTGGACAAGCTTTGTTCAAGTCCCCGAAGTCGACGCAGACTTCGAATCTGTCCATTCTTCTTCTTCACCGGTGCGATGTTGGCGATCCAGCTTGGGTACTTGACTTCTGGATGAAGTCGGGCTTGAGGAGTTTATCGACTTCCTTCTCAATTTCTGGGACAAGCTCGGGCGAAATCGCCTCTTTGGGACTGTTTTATCGGTTTGACTCGGATTTGATTGCGAAGTTTGTGAATTGCAACTGTTGGGTCGAGCCCAGGCATCTCAGTATACGACCAAGCAAAAAACGTCTTTATATTCACCGAGTAAAGACATATAATCTTTTTTTCTTCTCATTCGTAAAAGTGAAGCACTTAAGAAAGTGGGTCTTGGATCATCCTCTGTACCCAGATTTACTTTTTTTCAGCTGGTCGATGGTTGCTTGGCCGCCTTCCTCAAAGATTGCAGGCGCTTCTCCCAAATCATCTTCAGGGGTTGAGTCGTTACCCTCGTCGGGTCGAGATGTGGTGGACAGCGACTACCTCTTCTTCTTCTTCTTCTCGAGTCCTTTTTCTTTGACGATAACGTAAATCACCACCGGGGTGACTTCGCTGCTTTCTGATTTTATTCTTTTTGAAGAAGTCCCTCCTACTTTCCCCAATCTTTGGGTCGCAGGGATCCGTGTGGGTGCCCCAAGTCTTTGGAAGACTGTTCTTTTGGGTTGTTCCATCGGTTTTCCCAGCCTCTGAAATACGCTGAGTTTTTCTGTGGCTTGTGGAGCGGTGGTATTTAGTTTAGGGTCTTCTGCTTGCCCCTTTTTCCGCCAGACCTTCGTAACCTTGGATTTGCGCTCGTTACTTGGTTCTGGAGGAATATTTGGATTTCTATCTTCTTCTTGTCCCAATCGAACGAATGCCGAGACTCGTGGCTCTGGGATGCCGATTATGTCAAAAGCTGACGTCCGGGTTTCTTCTGAAGTGGTTGCCTTCCTTTTGGTTGTGATTTGATTGACACCGCCTTGCCGAAAATCACAACTGGCTTGTGTTTTTGATAGCCAAGCCCATGTCTGTTAGGAGGGATTGAATAACCCTGCGCTTGAAGGCTTTTCTGGGTTGGTGACAGGTTTTGAACAGCCTCCATCGATTTTTCTTGCAGTTGTTCGAGGGAGAGCCCGGATCCTGCTTTGGCCATCATCCGGTAGGCGTTGGGATCGAATCCTTGTGTCCGAGTTTTTGGAAGCTCGGGTGGATTCTTTTCTTCGACCAGGATGCCCCGGTTGTTGAGTTTAGGCAGGGGAATAGTGGCAGCGCCCTTTAAAGCCTTCAGTTTCTCAGCTAACTCTTCTCGGTTGCAAGTGGCGAAGGGAGATTCGCCTTTCTTCCTTCTTGATTGAGGAACGTACCTGAGAATTGGTTCCTCTGTTTGCTTTTTGGGTTTGGCCAGTTCACCCTTGACGGCTTTAGGGGGAGCGGCTTTACTCGAAGTAGCACCTTCTTCCGAGTAATATTTGGCATCTGCGAAGGATGCTTCGGCCTCTGTGAAGGATGCTTCGGCCTCTGTGAAAGGGCATTCATCCGCGAACACCGTTTTCTCCTCTCCATCTTGGTAATATTTGAAACACTGATGAAGGGTCGAAGGCACGACCTTGTTGGTGTGTAACCAGGGCCTCCCGAGCAGCATATTGTAGGAGGTGCGGGCATCGATTACATGGAACAGTACGTGGGAAGTCATATCCCCGATTTGTAGTTCCAGTCTGATTGTTCCCAATGCTCGTTGTCCTTCTTGGTTGAAGCCTTGGATCATCAGCGAACTGGCTTGGAGGTCGTTAGCCACCAACCCGACATTTTTCAAAGTCTGGATTGGCAGGATATTTACTGCTGATCCGCTGTCCAAGAGTATACGGTTGATCCACCGGTCTTTGATGGCTCCAGAGACGAATAAAGGTCTATTATGAAACATTTCCCCCAGCAGCATGTCTGCTTCTTTGAAGGAGATGGAAATTGAATGAGCCTCCTTGACTTGTGGTGGCTCTGAAGGTTGTTCTTCTTTCAACGTGCTGGGAGATAAACCAATCTTTGGTTCATCGTGCCTCCGCATCCTCAATTGTTCGACTTCGGCATGCCAGTCGTCTTTGGCGGCAACGAACTTGATGAGAGCTTGCCTGGATCTGATTGGCAGATCTAAGTCATCATGTACCGCATTTGTGATCGACAAGTTCTGTAAACATGTATGAATATCGTCGGCAGATTCGATCGGAGCCTTCCCTTCACGCCTTTGCTCGACCACTTGGGGTGAACAAGTGGCCACCAGTGCAGGGGTTGGCGTCAGGAATTCTGACGGGAAGAAATCAGCCAAAGTGATTGGCTTTGGCTTCTTTTGATAGATCTCTTCTTCGACTTTTGTGGAGGATGATTTACGTCTGTGCTTTCTTCCTCCTCTTTTCCTTCTTGGCTCTTCTTTATCTCATGCAAAACCCCTTGATGAATATTTTCACGGGGAGTTCTAGAAACGGTTTCTTTTGTGGGTCACCACTTCCCATCCTTCTTTGTCTTTGGTGGCGGGTCGTGGCTTTGGTCCTGAAGTGTGCAAGACGAAGATTTTTCTGTTCGTCCTTTGACTCTCTGGTCTGGTGCTGGAACCTGGTTGGACGAAGATGGTGTGGGAAGCAGCCGTGTTGTCGTCTGATTCCAAGATGATGCGACCTTGCGTCGCTAACTCGAGTATTCTGTCCTTTAGGACAAAACATTTTTCGGTAGGATGGCCTACCAGTCGATGGTACTTGCAATAGTTGGGATCTGAGCTCTTCCCAACATCTTCCGGCCTCTTGGCTTCTGGAAGCTGCAATAGATTCTTTTCCAGGAGTTGCTCGAGCATGCCTGGAACATCGGAGTCGGGGAAAGGATAGGTTTTGGCCTGCCTATCCTTTAACGTGAACTTTTGGCGGGTTGCAGTACTGGCGAGTCGATTGGCATTTGGCTTCCAATCACTGCTGCTCGTACTCTTATTTTGTGTCGCCGAAATCTTTTGCGGTTCGGCGATGTTTGTGGCGAGGGCTTCTTTTGAAGGAGTTTTGTACTCCTTCTTTACGAACTTCGGCTTCTTGTCCGTCTCAGTCAGTGGAGCCTTTCCTTCTCCCTTTTCCTGGATGAGGATCTCCATGTTGTGCGCTTCAGTCGCCAGTTCTTGGAAGTCTCTGGGCTTCCGACTCTGTAAGAAGTAAACCAGAGTCCAGTTCATCCCTCGAATGCACATGTCGATGGATGTCTGTGTGGATAAGGAGGTGCTCTCCTTGCAATTGAGACTGAGATTGCGCCAGCGGTTGATGTATTCAATCACCTTCTCTCCCCGGGCGCCCTTGAGGTTGGTGAGTTCTACCAGCGTCACCGTTAAGCCGTCTTGTAGAAGCGGCCGAGGAATTCACTTTCTAATTGTTCCCAGCTGTCGATTGACTCTGCTGGGAGCTCAATGAACCAATCGAAGGCATTCCCTTTGAGGGATCGCCCAAATTGCTTGACGAGGAGATCGCCGCCGGTTCCTGCATTGTTGCAGGTCTCAATAAAGTGGGCGGACGTGCTTTGTTTTGGGTTGCCGCCTCCACTGAATTGTTGAAATTTGGGTGGATGGTAAGAGGTAGGCATGTGGATTGCCTGGATCCGTCGGGAGTAGGGCCTGGTGTAGGCTTGAGATCTGACTCCTTCGGATTGCACCTTCTGCTCCACTGCGTTGGAGATCATTTCTTGTAGGGTACCGTAAGATAGTGCCCCTGGTTCTTCAAGCAGTGGTTCCCGGTTCATTGGGTGTTCGGGAGCTGGAGATGAACGGATGATGGGTGAAGGAGGGATAGGATTGGCGGACATGCTGGGTCCTGCCTGGCCTTCTTCATTTCTGGGCTGGGAGGATGCTCCCAGGCGATCTGCAATCAGCTCGAATTTCTGCAGAATTGTGGCGATCTGGAGATCCCTCTGCAGTTCTCTCTCTCGCAATTGCTCGTCCCTTTCCCTCATGGCAGTTTGGATTTCTGCCAGTTGCTCCTCCACAGTTTTGGTTTGGGTCATCATTGCCGAAACCCTGATGACTGGAGATGTGGGGGAAGGAGGGCTTGGAGCTAGAGGTGCCCCAGTTGGTGTAGTCGGGCGCGGGGAAGGAATGATGCGCCTTCCTTCAAAGTGAGTGATTAATGCTGGAACTCGGCTTGCTGTCGCGGGAGAGTTCCTTGCTGGGCTTGCGACCGGGCTGGCCACTGGACTGGCTGGTGGCGGGGATGTCGACACAGCCGAATAACTCCTCGAGGGATGGACCTTTGTTGGAGAAATTATAGGGCTGGCCGAGCTTGTCCTGCCTCTGCGCCTGAATTTGGACAAGACGCCGTGTGGGCGCAGAGATCCCGTGACAGATCTGGTGGTTGGCCTTGAACGACCGATCACGTGGGATTTGGGATGGGCGGATCCCTCTGGTTTGGCTGGCAGCAGCAGCGGCTGGTGTCTTGTGACGGCGAGGGAAGGTGACCAACGGATCGGTCATGCTCGGGTGCGGCGACGAGCTGGCTCCAGCAGTTGGGGTCTTGGCAGCGGCCTTGTTGTTGTTGTTGTTGGAACCGGCCATTTGAACTTTGAACTTGGTAGATCGGGGAAAGAGATGAAAGGTAGAAGGGTCCCACCGGGCGTGCCAAATTTGTAAACGCGTACGATAGGTGGACCGAAAAATACGGATCCGATGTACAGTGTACAAAATAATTTGAAGGGTATTTTGGTAATTTTTAGGTGATTGTGTGGGGTGCGACTTCTAGAACTCCTTTGATTCGATCTCCGACTAAGAACAAACGATCGCCGAGTAGACACGAATGATCAACGTACGCCTTCTGAACGAACGAACGAGACGAATTTGAATTTTGCCAAAGCTTGACGGAAAATTTGGTATTCCGATTGGCTCACGGCAGGTCGATTTGCGAGACAGCTGCAGGAATGCTTGTTGCTCTCTCAGATTTGGGTGGTGATTTGGGATTTTCGGGCGTCTTGAAAATTTTTGTGTGTCTGTCCCCTGATTTTTTTTGTGCTCTAAATTTATAAGCTTACCGGGCTCCAACTGCATTGACCGGGTTCATTGGAGCGGTTTTAACTCAATCGACTTTTTCTGTGTAACGTTTTCCTTAAAGAGTGGAGCTGTCTTAGACTGAGGCAAGGGCCATGTATGATCCTTGTTGGCTGCTGATGTGGCCACTTTGGATGACATGTCGCCCCTGTAAGCTGCTGACGTAGCAATTGGGATCTTGGCCGTTGATTTGTTGAAGCTTGATCGACGGCTTAATTTCGTTGATCTGACTGGGGTCGGTCTTTGACTTGTTGACCCGGATTGTACGGTGCTGATTTGGACCGTAAATGTCGGACTTTACAAAATTGATTCTTACAAAAAGTTTTTGTTTACATGAGATAACAATTCAGACAACTTGCAATTCAGTGATTTTCATATAATTTCTTTGTAATTTGTTCTCCGGGTAACTTTCCTGTTACCGTGTATGGTAGCTTCTGATCTCGCCACATTTTCTACCGCTGGGATGCTGTATGTGCATACTTGAGATGCATCTTTGTTGCTATTTGCTTGCTAGTCATGTGGCCCTTGTTCGATGCTGTACTTGCGGACCAGGTTTCGGTAATCATTCCTTTGTTGAAACTGAAAAGCTCAATGAAGGTAAGTTGTTTTATTACTCTGCATAAGCTGCTCTTAAGAATCTCACACAGTGCAAATTTTGATATATGCTAGTTACTATCTCCAGGTGGTGTTCTATTGCCATTTTCCAGATTTGTTACTGGCACATCACACAAGTATGCTTAGAAGATTATATCGCTGGCCGATTGATGCAATTGAAGAAATCACTACTGGTTAGTTCATATTTTTTCTCTTTTCTCTTGTCACCACAAATATTATTATTTTTCTTTCTGTTAGCTGTCTTCTGCAATGGATAATAATCAGCTTCACGCAAATAATTATTTGATTTCTCTTTACCAGCAATTGAGGTGGGTTCAGATTTCTTTTTTCTCTTTTCTTCTCTATTATTAATTTTCTTCTTTCTTTGTTTAAAAAAAATATATTTTTTCTTCTTTTCTGTCAATTGTGTTCCTTCAATGATGATAATTATGATTAGGATAGTTTTATTATTGTTCTTTACCAGCAATTGAGTTGGAGATTAGAGGATCAGCATGTGGGTAAGCATTCAATTGCAAGAGATATTGTGTGATCTCTAGTCCGACTAATAGTGGAGATATGGTCCTTTCAACTTAAACCCATGAAAAGGATTTTTGGCTCTCTTGTAAGCATGTCCACTATGTTTGGGAGGGGTGGGGGTTGTATTAGGAATTTTAATTTATGAAGACAAAGGGCTCAGATCCCCGTGTATACTGGTTGGTTTACAATGCCTCTTTGGTCATGACATTTGTGCACCCCGTTAGCTGCACCGACAAGGAGTGGAATAGTTCATGAGTATATAGTGGAGTGCACTACTCTTTCTCATAACTTAGTAATGTTGGCCGTTGCTGCAGCTGACATTTTCTTTACTAACTTGGTCTTGGAACGCAGGTATGGCAGATTTGATCTTGGTTAATAGGAAATTTACTGCTGCCACTTTTGCACGCATTTTAGGCATCTGAATGCTCGACTGTTTTCAAACCAGTCGCTATAAATGAAGAATTGGTGACTGTTTAGCAGTCGCCAAATATTTCAATCAATAGAGACCGCTATAGCCCGTCGCCATAAGCAGAATGACGACCGACTTTTTGGCACCATTTATTGGCGACGGGGAACCAGTCGCTACGTCGTTAGCGACCGGTTTTTTAGCCTTTGGCGACTGTATTTGACAGTCGCCACAAATCAGGTTTGTACTAGTGGCTCATGATATGGTAAAAATTTCATGGCCTGTGTGCATCAGAATAACTCTCAAAGTTTTATCAAAAATTGGAAGTTACTACTTCTGCTGGCTCTTCGTGACGAAATAATGTTTCGTCGTGGCAAAAATTGGCAGCTGTGTGTAACTCCTCAAATTTTGAATTTTCTCAATCTAGAATTTCATGCACACATTTCAAAATGTAATGAAACTTTGTACACACTTCCTTACTAATAGATAAGCATTTTGACCAATTTTCTAATGAATTGATTATTAATTAAAAAGACGTCAAAATTTATTGAAAAATCCTACAAAAATAAAGCTAAAACTGTGGATGTGAAGTTTTGTTCTGGTTGAAAATTTTCAATTCGGCTTTTGCCCACCCATTTTAAATTCATTCAAAAACATGCTTCCATGCGCATAGTACATTTTCCAACGTATAATAAAAAAGTCAACCTCCAAGTTAGACTAATTTAACCAAAACTTAAAATTCTCCTAAATTTACTACAATTTCAAAAATCTTATTCCTAACTACTCTAACATCTCAAATGTAAACTCCTAATCCTAAAATACTGATCCACCAGAATCAAATGGAAATTGGTACCATCCATGCCTAAGGATATTTTTAACTTTGGAGTGTTGTGCATGAAAATTATAACCTTTGGGCAAAGTGTTGGTCTCTCTTTCCCTTTTTTGGTTGGCTCTGAACTTGTTTTGATCAATCATACTCAGCCAACTTTTCTTCACACTACCCAGACCCAATAAAATTTTAAGTTCATCTTTTAAGGTTGGTTTATAGGGCTGGATAATAAAAAAATCAATATCTATGGAGAGGAAGGAATGTTCATTAATCTTTGTGTCATCTATCCTAACCTCTACATGTTGTTTGTGGGGTTGTTCTAGAGATTTTTCCTCTTCTTCAACCCCATCCCCTTCTTTCTCTTTTGCATCTTCTTCTTTTTCATCCTTGACCATTTCATCAACTCCTCTTGAAGTTTCTGGAAATCACAAAAATTCGCAGCTCTCTCCGTTGTATCATCCTCTATGTGTTTTGCAGTAACACATGAGTCAAGACAAGAAGAGCAGGGTGTACACATCCATTCAGGTTCACCATCATCAGATAGCTCAATAAAATATGTTTCAATGTTTCTTTCATGAATCAACTCATGCTTTAGCTGATTTACTTGATTATCTGACTTAGCTCTAATGGATGGATGAAAAATGTGCAACTATGGCTCAGAAACATCAATCATTTCTAAACTAGGTTGCTCCTCAGGGGAATCTGACATTCTATCTACTATGGTAGAAGAGTTATCCACCAGAGCAGCCAACCTAGACATGTCTTCTTGAGGCTAAGGGGTAGATGAATGGTGATAAAATGGATCAAGAAACATAGGAGGGTGGTCATACCTGAACATGGGCGATTACGCATGTGGCCATTTGACCTGCAAATCATTCTCAAAACAAGGTTTGCCTAGAGAAATAACCATCATGCTCTCTTCTATGGGCATAATTAGGTTCATTATCAATAACAAAGGAACATGATAGATCAGAGTCACTCCTCCATGGGTCTTAATTAGAAGATGTACATGGTTGGGCAATTTCCCAATATGAGTTAGGACATGGACTTACCTCATTATGCATGTAATTTCACCTCTCATCTGTGTGCTTGAAGTTACACCAGTCCATTAAAGCTCACAAGCCACAGATCATAGTTACCTAAAAAAAAATAAAAAAACTAAAAACAAAAGGGATTAGTCCTAAATATATACCAGAAAAACTAAACTCAATCATTAAATCAATATCCATGTAAACTTGTTTCCTAAAGCAATGGTCTCTGACAATGGCGACAAAAATTTGTTGAGTGTCTAGAAAGTGTACTAGGCTGACAAGTAATATAGACTTGGTGTGTCCAGATATGGCATCCACAGGGACCAAGTTTAGAAATTCCAAATCAGATTGAATCTATCTAATGAAAGAGCAGTTAATAGAATAAAAAGGTTGTGTTTGTAAAAACTAATTACACTAAACAATGCACCAAATTTAACTAAGGATAAGATAGAGAAACTAATTGGGATTCTTCTTTAGGACTAAACGTTGGGGGCAGGTTGTCTATCCCTCTTAGTTGACACCATGTAGAAATCTGACTCTTATTTGGTTCTAGCGCATTGACTTGGCTTGTCTTTATGAGTCCGGCTACCCTTATATAGGAATTAGCTTTCACTAGGCTCGAATTCCATCGTGATCCGGAACCTTCGAGTCCTAGTGCATAAATGTAAAGGCTGGGTGATAAACTCTCTCCACCCTGGAGTGAGTATCATAGGTAGCCACATCCTATTCACTAGTCTCCATCACAATCCGGAACGATCTATCTACTAGAGGGTTGAATTAGAAACATAGAATCGAACCAGTAGACCAGAACACTACAAACTTCTACCTTCACTTCGCAATCCATTCCTTGCAAGGCTTAATAGAATTCTAGCATACAAATACAAACCAAACTCCTAAACCAGAATGCAATCTAGTAGTCCTAACTTCACTTCACAATTTGTTCCTTGCTAGGCTTCTATTGGATTTCAGAATAATAGCAGGCGTTAAGTATGGTTTATAATACAAAAACAAATGCTCAATTGCTCAAATAAAATCAGTGTTTATTCATGGCTGAAACTAAGAGTTCATGACTCCCCAACAAAGAAAACTACTCCATGTTGAAGTTAATTACAACAAAAGATACTGAAATTAAGGATGAAGCCATAAATAAAGAGAAAGGATAGAGGAAACGGTGATCAGCTGAGTCAGCAGTCCTCTCTCCATGAAATCAATCAACTTCAGCTCCTTGAATCTCATCCTCAGCCTTGGATGACTTTCTTCTCTTCTAGGACGCGGCTCTGTTCTCCCCCAAAAGGAGCTCTTCTCAATATGTCTGAGCTCCCCTATTTACAGTGCTTCAACTCCTTTTTGCATTAGGAGTCCTTCTCTTAACAAAATTTCTTTGATTTCCTATTTGGAGATGTCTTTTGAATCTGTCTTCGGTTTTCTTTTGTTCCCTCTGGTCAGAGAGTCTTCTCCCAACTTGACAACAAGCCAGATATTAAGAAAAGAGTGAGACTCCTTCTTAATTCAAACTTTCTATACCTGTCTCCTTCCTTTAGTAGGGATCTTCTTCCCCAAGTTATGTCTTTCTAAATTCTCCTCAGAAACACTTTACAAGCTCTTGGTATGTGTCCCTTAAACCATAGGAAATATTCCTATTTCATACAAATCAGTTTGGAAGAGAATTGGCAAAACTTCGGACTTTCCTGAAGCGGCTTAGCTTAAGAATTCGTCAGGATGAACTCTCATCGCGACGAATTTCCTTTGTAAATTGGCTCGTCGGGGCAAGTTTAGGAATGAGTTGTAACTCTAAAAATCCTCTCATTGTGACATGCTCTATTTTTCATTGGGACGAGTGTTCAACTTGTCTCTTCTGTTCAGATTCCTTTTTTCCTCTTTCGTCCGATTAACCGTTTTAACCTCCAATCTCGTAGGGGCGAGACTTAAGCTTTTCCTAGCGAATTTTCTTCATTTTTGCCCAAAGTTTGTAATTTTTATCCTTTTTTCGCATTTCTTCTTCCAAACCTGTAATTAACCATAAAAGTTCAAAAAGTCAATAAAATGTGCCTCTTAGAATACAAAAAGTATCAAATCAAACCTATAATAAAATATAAAATTCAGCCTTATCACCTATGATCTTCACGAGCAAGACTGGGGGCAAATTCGTACCTAAGTGAGAAGGTTCGTATATCGTTCAAGAAGTGTACACTAACAGCACATACAAGTTGGTGAAACAAGATAACACCGAGCTGCCCATAGTAAATAAAAAATTCCTCAAGCGGTTCTACTCTTGAACCACAAAAAAAAAAAAAAAAAAAAAAAGTGAAAGATGAAGTAGAAAAAGTGCAAGGAATAATCGTGTTGAAATTCCTAAAAGCGACAGACGAAGTCCAATCATACATATGAAAGAAACATATACAATAAGCCTCCTGCTACATGGAGAACAATAAAAAAGAGCACAAAGATCAAGGTGAAGGGAACTTGATGTCAGCAACCATCCGCTTCAGCCTAGAGATGTTGGCATGAAAAGCAGCCAGTTTCTCCTCCTCTTCCCGCTTATGGTGGACCACGCACTGAGTTCCGCCAGCTTCTATTCAAGCTCAAGAATTTCCTCGTCGTCGGCATCAAGATCCTTCTTGCTAGCCAAAATCTTGAGGTCAAGGGACGAAAGACAAGCCGAGACAAATGCAAGTAGCTCATAGAGTCTGGTCTCCTCCTCCTCAGCCAGCTTGCGCTCCGCCAAATCGCTGTCAAATCCAGTTGTCCTGTGATCTCTCCGCGAACTCACAAGCCAAATTGACTTCATAACCGCTGCCTCCTTGACACGCTTCTCCTCGAGGCAGAACTTCCCTTCAAGGGAATCACCCAAAGTCTACAACCCTTCAGTTCCCGTCTAAGTGTTGTCAATAAACTGCTTGGCAGAAGAGGTGTCGTAGCCGACCTCTTTTAGCTTGTTGAGATAGAGCCGCACGTCATCTATCACCTCGGCCAAACCGAGATCCGGGGCAGACAAAAAAACTGTCTGAACGAAGTCAATCCATTGCGCTAGGGCGAGGTTCCAAGTTCTCAGCATGTACCTCGATGATGACCGGGATGAGAGCTCCTATGACGTAAGCGAAAGACTGCGACTCACCAAGGGGGTCGTCGATGGATGAGATAACTCACTACTAGGGACAATTGCAGAACTTCCTCCAGCTGAAGCAACTACATGAATCTCTGCATCTGGGAAGGGAAGATCGTCGCCAAAAGTCATCATGCTGAGATCCTCCAATGAAGCTGTCTCCCGAAGAGGCACCTAAATTACCGGGAAGTGGCACATTAGCAAATATATCAGTGCGTTCAACGTCAGACTACGCCGAGGGAGTGAGGAAGAGGGAACCACCAAAGGAAGGCTGGAAGTGCCAACAACAGCCACCGACAGGTTTTCCTCCACGGGCACTGAAGTATGCCGGTTGGTCTGAGCTATCGCGTCACTCCTACATTTCTTTATAATGATCGACGGGAGGCGATCGACACCTAATGCGATCCCAGCTAATCACTAGCAAGAGGACTAATCAATGTAATATAAACTTAGGTTAAGTCCGAATATCGTCCAACAAGGACCAAGTTAATAGATAATTATTTTTCTAGTTTGAAAACCAAAGTTTGAGAAATCGATTAGAAAGGAGTTAAAAAAAATAGAAAAAAAATTAATCTACCTAATCCTATAAAGATCAAGAGAGGGATTTTGATAAAATCAGAATGGAAAGATATTGGGAATTCAATTCCTCCCTGGCTACTTCTGAGATTGAATAAAATTAATGAATCGGATAACAAACTTGACAAACTTATTAAATTCATGGCTACTTTCGCATCAGCATCACCTTTTATCTCCTAGAAAGAACCAGTCGACATGATCAACTGTATTTGATAGCATAAATATAAAGCTCAGCGACCCTACCTATGGTCGGGAATCAGGTCTTATGTCATAGGTAATTCAAGCAAATCAAAAAGGGTATTACTTTAAGGTCGAGGATTAACCCTAAAACAAGCTCAACATTCCTAGTGCATGAACTCAAAAAGAACTTGTACATCTTATCAAACATATCTCACCTTATGTCAAACTTCACCTTATAACCAGTACATCGTAAGACAACAAGCATGAATCAAGGAATTAACATCTTATTGCTATTCATTCCCACACGTATTTGAAATCTAATAAAGTATTAATCTCATAACATAGCTAAGAAGTCATGAAATCCAAATATAAAAGACTACTCCATGCTGGAAAATAAATAACTAATCAAGGTTTTGAATACAACCATGAAAAAGAAAAGAAAAGATAAACTAAGTACAAACTTCCCTTGAGAAGAATCTACTTGTTGAAGATGTCTTCCAATGGCTACTTCTCCTCCTTGCCTCAAAAGCTTCAATAGGTTGTCTCCTCTTGCCTCTCTAGACTCTCTCTCTAATGAACATATCAGAAAATTGAACTAAAAAATGGATTTCTGACACTCTTCCTCGGACCCCTATTTATAGTTGTTCTGCTGCCCAGGCCCTGTAATTTGGTCTCTGTCCTAGGGTATAAAGTGTGACTTCCTGACCTCAGAATTGGATGAAATTACACATGAACATTCCTTCTAAAGTTCTTGCCTGGTGTACGAAAGTATAGTTCAATATGAGTTAAGAAACTTGAGATATGATGCTCAGAAGTTGGGTTGATTTTGCTGCCAATTTCAGCTCTAGGTCCACCACTTTGAAAATATAAAAACTCTAGAATCACGATTTGGATTGACCTGATTTTTTGTGATATGATTTTCAATCCTCTCAGGAGTCTGTAGTCCAAATTTCAATTCAATTTGAAGACGAAATCTCCAGATATAGCCTCTCCAAACTCGGACAGTAATTTGCTTTTATAGCAGTCTCCTAATCAGGAATAGAACTTCAACTGTTTGAGGATTCAAACCTCTTAGGATTTTCATCAATTTCCTCTAGAGACTTCGTGGACATCTTCCTTATATACTTATAACTCTACCTCCCACGTTGATATTGATTACTTGTCAGAATCCTGAGATTTTTGTGACTTTGCATTGCAGAGTCACTCGCGCGGTCGCGCCGTAAATGTGTCTTATATTGGCTCAGTCGCGCCGCTCGGGCAGAACTTCTTCTAAGTACTCCAATGGAAAGAGTCCTGGTCATGTCTGGAAACTCCATAGGCCTTGTGGCTCCATCTTGGTGCGGTCGCGCCATTCCGATGGGGTGGTAACGCTAGATTTTATCCTCCAACTGGTGCGGTCGCGCCAGTCCCTGCAACCTTGTACCTCTTTGCACAAAAATCTTCATTTTTTCCTCATTTTAACTCCGATTTCAATTATTCTTGTTGCGTTGCACTCCTGAGAGAGAAAAAATGAATCTGAGACATATTTCATGATATTATGATAATTATTGACTCCAAAATATAATTTTCAATTCAAATTGAGGCCTAAAAATAGTGTCTTTTAGACACTTATCACAATCCTAAACTTAAACCTTTGATCGTCCTTGAGCAAAACTAAAAGAAAAAAAAAAA
Organism: Aristolochia fimbriata; assembly: GCA_019845555.1. Lineage (NCBI taxonomy): Eukaryota > Viridiplantae > Streptophyta > Magnoliopsida > Piperales > Aristolochiaceae > Aristolochia > Aristolochia fimbriata. The sequence continues at coordinate 20,700,169 of CM034079.1, forward strand.
GAACCATGAGTTATGACCAATCATCAAAGTTTAAGAAAAGTCAGTGGGGTTACCCTTTCAAAGCATCAACCAAATATTACTCATTCAAACCTCTCCTATTCTTGGTTATCCTGCTTAGTCAAGGCATGATCAAGCTATTTTCTACCATACATACCACTTTCCCATGCATGTAAGCAGTTTAAATTAAAAAACATAAGTCAACCATTAGTCTAATCTCCACTAAAATGAAGGAATTTTAAAATTATGATCAAAAGGTCTTCAGTAGGTTGTAATTGGGCATGGGTAATGGGTAAGGAGAAAGCTAAGGATAAAAATTTTTAAAGGTCAGTCCTCCTGATATCCATGTTCCATCTTCTTGAGCATGAACCTTTTTTGATTGTAGCACACCACCCCAAACTTTAAAATTTTCTTTGTCCTCAACGCAATCAAATAAAATAAAGAGTAAGATATTTGCACCATCTCCTTCTTCCCAATCACTACATTCCTCAAGGAAAAACTCCCTCTATTGCTTTTTTTTGTTCTTTTCTCTTTTCTACTTTTTTTTTTCTTTGGCTTTGTTTGGAGTCTAGCTTACCTTGTCGGTTGACTCAGAGTCACTAAGCTTACTAAGGCCCAAGACCCGGTGCACACACAAGGTGGCCTTTCTCCTAACTCAGCAATTTTTTCTCTTTTTTTTCATTTTTTTTTTCACTTTTCCTCTCATATATTCCTGCAACTTTGTCATTCATCTTGATCCTTCTTTCCTCTCCTTTTTAAAGAAAAATCTATACCCTTCATCCATCCTTATTTCTCCATAACTTCAGATTTTTGTCCATGCTCATTCAAATAGAACACTTTAATAATTTACAGAAATATAGCTTAGTATGAAACAAGTTTATTCATCACAAGGTTGGTTCATGTAATGGGGGAATTGAAAACAAAGCAAGGATCTTGTCAGCTCAAACTGTTTGACAAAAGGTGATGCATCTTGTGCATTAAAGTGGGTGGCTCAAAAAGGCTCAAACGGTTCAAAATAAGTGCCTAGATCATTTCATAATTTTGAAAAACCTGTCTTTATTTTGCCTTGATTTTCCTTTAGGTTGGTTCTATTGTACAAAATAAACATGCTCAATGCATTCAACCAATCAAACTATTTTCCAAGACAACTTTTCTCATGCCAAAACCAACATTCAAACAAATATATTTCTCAAGAAAATGAATGAGACCTATCTTCTCAATCCACTAATCAGAGTTCCCACAAAATTTTTCAAAAACCTTTTCAGATTTCGAAACATTCTTCTGGTATTGACTCAAAACAAAAACAAAAATAAAGACTAACAAAACAAAGAAAACCAACTAGAATTCAAAATCCGAGTTTCCCACCCCAAACTTAAACTTTTACATTATGATCAATTCAATCAAATGAGATAGAGGGTAAGAAAATTCCCTGAGACAGTTGGCTGCTTGAACTTCGTGATTTGTTGAGGCACTTTGAGGATTTCGAACTTGAGCTGCCTTCATTTTTTACCAAAAGAGGTTATAACCTTTCATAGCACAAAATTATTGCAAACGAATTCAAAAATTTATAAAATTGTACCAAGGCTTACAACTCATAAAGAAAAACATGTTAGAATTAGAATGCAATGATTCTGAGTTACAGAGCCTCGGAAATTAATCATACAAGTGGCACGGGCGCGAAAGAATTTAACGCATGAGAGCCACTCTTTTCCTTCATTAATTGAAATTCTAAATGCAAAATTTAATGATTCCACTTGGAACATGTTTTTAAGGTTCAGAGGTGCACAATAAAATAGATTTCATGCATTTTCATCAAGGGAATTGAAAGATACATAATGCGATCCCAGCTAATCACTAGCAAGAGGACTAATCAATGTAATATAGACTTAGGTTAAGTTTGAATATCGTCCCACAAGGACCAAGCTAATAGAAAATTGCTTTTCTAGTTTAAAAACCAAAGTTTGATAAATCAATTGGAAAGGAGTTATAAAAATAGAAAATAAACTAATCTACCTAATCCTATAGAGATCAAGAATGGGCTTTTAATAAAATCAGTATGGAAAAAGGCATTGGGGATCCAATTCCCTCCCTAGGCAATTCTGAGATTGAATAGAACTTGAGTTTTGGAAATCAATTTCTGACGAGTTTATAAAACCATGGTTACAATCCGCGTCGGCATCACCTGTTTCTATCTCCTAGAGTAAACCTAGCTAGCATGATTGACTCTACTTGATAGCATAAACATGAAGCACAATGTGTCATCAATAAATCAATCTAATCCAACAGGGTATTACTTTAAGGTCGAGGATTAACCTAAGGATTATTTGACCTGCCTAGTGTATCAACTCAAAAAGACTTGTAAAACCTCAACATATCTTACCTTAAGTCTACCGTCACCTTATAAACAGTACATAGCAGACAGCAAGTATGAATCAAGAATTATATACTTTGGAATACTCATTCATGCACCAAATTGAAACCAAATAGAATATAATGTATCAATCTCATTACATGCCTAGGGAGTCATGGACTCCCAACTACAGACGACTACTCCATACTAGAAATATAAACACAAATCAAGGTTTTGATAACAGCCATGAAAGAAAAGAAATAACTAAGTACAGAAACTCCCTTTGGAAGGCTGCTCTTGGTCACCCTTGCTCCTTGGCTGAATTCTCCACCTTTCTTACTCAAACCACCCAGAGGTCGTGTAAGACTCTCTCTGGATTTTCTCCTCTTTCTATACTAATGAATAAAACAGAAACTTTTACTCAAAACTAAATGCAAAAACTGGATGAATTGTGCTCTGCGTCGGCCCCTATTTATACTTGTCCTGCTGCCCAGGCCAAGTAAATTTGTCTCTGTCCAGGGGTATGAATTATGCCTTCTCGACTTTTTAATTGGCTGAAATTATATAACAACCTTCATTCTATGGTCCTTGCCTTTCTCACAAAATTTGAGTTCAATCTGAGTTGGGAAACTCAAGATATGATGTGAAGAAGTTGCTTGATTCTGCTGCCAATTCCAGCACTGGGTCCACCACTTTGGAAGTACAGAACTTGAGAAACCCGACTTGGCTTTGCCTGAATGCTTGTGATATGGTCCTTAATATCCTCAGGAATCTTCCATCTAAATTTGGATTCAATTGGACCACAGGAAGTCCAGATATGTTCTTCATAAATTTCGGACTCAACTTCTTCTCTTGGCAGCAGTTTCATTCTTTGAATTGATCTTCACTTCTTGGTCATTCAAAGCACTTAAAACTCGAATATATTTCCTTAAAATCTTCCTGGATACCTTCCTTAGACACTTAGGACTTCTTTTCCTAAGTTTAGGCTTGATTGGTTGTCAGGATCCCGAGATTTACGCGACTTTGTGTTGCTGAGTAATCGGCGTAGTCGTGCCAAAAATAAGCTTTAAAATGGCGTGGTCGCGCCACTGGAGCTGAGTTTCTTCTAAGTACTCGAATGTAAAGAGTTCTGGTCATGTTTGGCACCTCTATAAGCCTTCTGGCCCCATTTTGGCGTGGTCGCGCCATTTTCTGGGGCGGTCGCGCCAGATATTGTCTTCAAACTGGTGTGGTTGAGCCAGACATTGCAACATTGTACCTTTATGTACTAAATTCCACATATCTTTTTTATTTTAGCTCCGATTTCAATGATTCTTGTTGCGTTGGACTCCTGAGAGAGAAAATATTAATCTGAGATGTATTTCATGATATTATGATGAATATTTACTTTAAAATATAGTTTCCAATTCCAATTGAGGACTTAAAATAGTGTCATTTAGACACTTATAACAACCCCAAACATAAACCTTTGCTCGTCCTCGAGCAAAACTAAAAGAAAAAATAAAAATAACTGGAGTTATGACCAATCATCAAAGTTTAAGAAAAATCAATAGGGTTACCCTTTCAAAGCATCAATCAAAGATCTACTCATTCAAACCTCTCCTATTCTTGGTTATCCTGTTTAGTCAAGGTATGATCAAGCTATCTTCTGCCATACATACCACTTTCCCATGAATGTGAGTAGTTTAAATTGAAAAACATAAGCCAACCATCAGTCTAATCTCCACTAACATGCAGGAATTTCAAAATTATGATCAAAAGGTCTTCTATAGGTTGTAATTGGGCATGGGTAATGGGTAAGGAGAAACTTAAGGATAAAATTTTTTAAGGGTCAATCCTCTTCCTCATATCCATGTTCCATCTTCTTGAGCATGAACCAACTCTGATTGTAACACACCACCCCAAACTTAAAAATTTGCTTTATCCTCAAAGCAATAAAATCAAACAAAGATATTTCAACCTTCTCCTTAATCCCAATCACTACCTCATCTCTCAAGGAAAAGCTCTCTTTATTTCTTTTGCACCCTTTTTTTTTTCTTTGGCTTTGTTTGGAGTCTAACTTACCTTGCTGATTGACTCAGAGTCCCTAACCTTGCTAAGGCCCGAGACCCAGTGCACACACAAGGTGACCTTTCTCCTAACTCAACAATTTTTTTCTCTCTCTTTTTTTGTTTTTTTTCTCTTTTCCTCTCAGATATTCCTGCACCCTTTTCATTCATCTTGCTCCTTTCCTCTCCTTTTAAAATAATTTCTGTAACCTTCACTCATCCCTCCTTATTTCTCCATAACTTCAGATTTTTGTCCATGCTCATTTAAACAGAACACTTCAATAATTAGGAGAAATATAGGTCAGTATGAAACAAGTTTATTCATCACAAAGGCTGGTTCATGTAATGTGGGAATTTAAAAATAGAGCAGGGATGTTGTCGGCTCAAAATATTTGACAAAAGGTGATGCATCTTGTGCATTAAAGTGAGTGGCTCAAAAAGGCTCCAACGGTTCAAAACAAGTGCCTAGATCATTACATAATTTAAAAAAACCTGTCTTTGTTTCGCCTCGATCTTCCTTTAGGTTGGTTCTATTGTTCAAAATAAACATGCTCAGTGCATTTAACCAATCAAACCACTTTCCAAGACAGCTTTTCTTATGCCAAAACCAAACATTCAAACAAATATATTTCTCAAGAGAATGAATGAGATCTGTCTTCTCAATCCACAAATCAGAGTTCCCACAAAATTTTTCATAAAACTTTTTCAGATTTAGAAACATTCTTCTGGTATTGACTCACAAAACAAAGACTAACAAATCAAATCTATCTAAACAATGAAAACCAACTAGACTTTAAAATCTGAGTTTCCCACCCCAAACTTAAAATGTTGCATTCTGATCAATTCAATAAAATGAGATAGAGGGTAAGAAACTTCTCTGAGAATGTTGGTTGCTTGAACTTCCAGATTTCTTGTGGCACCATGAGGAATTTGAACTTGAGCTACCTTCATGCTTGACCAAAAGTTGTTAGAACCATTCATAACACAAAATTATTGCAAACGAATTCAAAAATTTATGAAATTTTACCAAGGACTATAACTCCTAAAGACAAACATGTCAGAATTGTAATGTAATGATTCTGCGTTATAGATCGTCGGAAATTGATCAAACATGTGGCGTGGCCGCGCCTGAATTTAATTTCGGAAGCGCCACTTTTTTTCCTTCTTAAATATAAATTCTAATTGCAAAATTTTAAAATTACATTTGGAACATGTTGTTTATGGTTCAGAGGTGCACAATCAAATAAGTTTCATGCATTTTTATCGAGGGAATTTAAAGATACAGTAAATTTGAAAACTTGGCAGCAAATCTGAAATTCTGGGCAGAAAGTGAGTTGGGGGTATTTTGCAAGAACTGTATCTCCCTAACCACTTATCATCTAGAGTTGAAAAAGGGTTTCCTGGAAAGTAATAAGTATGAACTTTAATCGCCTTAAAACAGTTTTCCAAGAATCATTACAGAAGATTTTAGAAATCAGCTCAAAGACAGATAGATGGTAATGTTTCCAACGCAATCTTTTCCCAGAAAATAGTTTTAACTACCCAAGTTGCAGCAGTCATAACTTCCTTTCTACTCAATGAAAATTCATCAAATCAGGCCCTATTTTATCCACTAAGTGCCCTCTAGAACTACTTACCTTTTCTTGGTGCCTTTCACTTTCATATTTTTTAGAATTCAGCTACAAAATTGGCTGCGCGAATTGAGTTGCGCTGTACTGCTTTTCTGCAAAGAGTTTACCTGAAGGTTCTGATGGCTTTTCTTTTGAAAGAAGCTGCTGTGAATGGTTGGTAATGATAGTCCCAACTTCCTTCTTCTGTTCTCTGCATTTAGACTTTGAAAAACACATCTTGAAGTACATCAAGTGGAGCCGTAAAAATGGCTTCATGCAACTCCAAATTCCAGATTTTTCATGGACACGTGCCTTAGAATTTTATTTTATTTTTTGTCTGGTATTTATTAAAACCAAAGAAATTGAAAAGACTAACCTAACACCAGTAAAACAAAACTAGACGTAAGATCTAAGATTCACACAAAGTGATTATTCAAAACAAAAGACAATTGAATTGAAAAACTAAGCTAACTTACCTACCATGGGTTGCCTCCCTTGAAGCGCAAAGTTTATGGTCCTCAGCCAGACCAGTAACTTCATTCCACCTGGATCAAAAGGAAAATTCAATTCGAATCCATTCATCTTGACCTTTCTTCCCTTGCAATGCTTTATGCTAAAGCAACCAAATTTTGATGTTGAGTTAAAAATCCTTTCTTTTGACTTTGTGGCTTCTAAAAAGTAGATCTTCACACATATCAGCCACTCATTCATCCTCTTGTCTAGCCCTAAAAAAATTTTCAGTTATAATTTCGGGCTAGGTGTATAAGGTGGGATGATGAAAAAGTCTAAGTCAAAGGAAAGCCCTATCTCTTCTTCTTTCTCTACTCAATTCTCTAATGGATTTTCATGGGAAGGTTCTATGATATGACCTATGGTTTCTTCTTCCTCCCCTTCATCTAATTCTTCAGCTATGCTTTCTTTTTCAGCCTCTAATGATTTTTATCCTTGCTGGGATTTCTCTTCTACCTCTTCTACTTTTGCAGCTATCTCAGTCATGGGTTTTTCTTCTTTGACCTCATCCACTTCTGCCAAGCTTTCTTCTTCAGCCTCTAATGCTTGTAGTTCTCGCTCAATTAGTTGGAAGATCAGAAATGGGATGAATATTTCCTCCACCTCAGCTACTATCTCTTCAATTGGTTCTCCCTCATCCTCTAAGGTGTGTGACTCTATTAATTGCTTAACATTGGGCATCATCTCGAACTCATAGGGACACACACTCTCTTTACTCTCCAAGGTTTCTTTTGGTTGAGGGTTTTCTAGAATTTCTTCACTCCTAAAGGGTACGGAGTGTTCTTGCTCTTCTGGATTCTCTTCAATTGGTTCGTCCTCCTCTTCAGCAGTGGTGGTTATTGGCTCCTCCTTTTCTTGGTTGTCATATGCATCTAACCACTTTATTAGGTACTCCCTTTCTTGGTTGTATGAAATGTCATATGGATCTAACCTGCAGGAATTAGACTCATAATTAGAAAAATAAGGTCTTCAATTTAATGTCATATATTAGTAGCATGGTTACCTCCACACATCACAAAAATAATTCACAGGATTCTTTTGTAGTTGCAAGATATCAGCTTGCCTTTGAAGTAAATCAAGTTGACTATGCATGCTAAGCATATCATCATGATGGGTGGGAGAATTATAACAGTGGTCAAAAGAACTATATGGCTGTTCATAAGAATCACAAGGCATATGAAAATTTCTAGAGTGCTGAAAATAATTCCATGCTTGATTTGGGCAAGAAAAATCATTATACTCCTCAAGGTATCTCCTTCCATATGTGGCCTTATGCAAACCAAAATCCATGCACACAACATATCAGTCCACTAAAACTAAAAAATAAAAAATAAACAGAAAAAAAAAGAAAATAGAAAGTACACTCAAAGCTCAAGTTTTAAACACAAGCAGTTACTATTAAAACATTGGTCCCCAACAACGGCACCCAAAACTTGATGTGATCCCAGCTAATCACTAGCAAGAGGACTAATCAATGTAATATAGACTTAGGTTAAGTCCGAATATCGTCCCACAAGGACCAACCTAATAGATAATTATTTTTCTAGTTTAAAAACCAAAGTTTGAGAAATCAATTGGAAAGGAGTTATAAAAACATAAAATAAACTAATCTACCTAATCCTAGAGAGATCAAGAAGGAGCTTTTGATAAAATCAGTATGAAAAAGGCATTGGGGATCCAATTCCCTCCCTAGGCAATTCTGAGATTGAATAGAAGTTGAGTTTTGGAAATCAATTTCTGACGAGCTTATAAAACCATGGCTACAATCCGCATCGGCGTCACCTATTTCTATCTCCCAGAGTAAACCTAGCTAGCATGATTTACTCTACTTGATAGCATAAACATGAAGCTCATTGTGTCATAGATAAATCAATCTAATCCAACCGGGTATTACTTTAGGGTCGAGGATTAACCCAAGGATTACTTGACCTGCCTAGTGTATGAACTGAAGCAGACTTGTAAAACCCTATCAACATATCTTACCTTAAGTCTAGCGTCACCTTATAACCAGTACATAGCAGACAGCAAGTATGAATCAAGAATTATACACTTTGGAATACTCATTCATGCACCAAATTGAAATGAAATAGAATATAATGTATCAATCTCATTACATGCCTAGGGAGTCATGGACTCCCAACTACAGACGACTACTCCATACTGGAAATATAAACATAAATCAAGGTTTTGATAACAGCTATGAAAGAAAAGAAATAACTAAGTACAGAAACTCCCTTTAGAAGGCTGCTCTTGGCCAGCCTGGCTCCTTGGCTGAATTCTCCACCTTTCTTACTCAAAGCACTCAGAGGTCGTGTAAGACTCCCTCTGGACCTTCCCCTCTCTCTAAACTAATGAATAAAATAGAAACTTTAACTCAAAACTAAATGCAAAAACTGGATGAATTGTGCTCTGCGTCGGACCCCTATTTATACTTGTCCTGCTGCCCTGGCCTTGTAAATTGGTCTCTGTCCAGAGGTATGAATTATGCCTTTTCGACCTCAGAATTGGCTGAAATTAAATACGAACCTTCCTTCTATGGTCCTTGCCTTTCTCACGAAATTTGAGTTCAATCTGAGTTGGGAAACTAGAGATATGATGTGAAGAAGTTGCTTGATTCTGCCGCCAATTCCACCACTGGGTCCACCATTTTGGAAGTATAGGACTTGAGAAACCCGACTTAGCTTTGCCTGAATTTTTTTTATATGGTTCTTAATTTCCTCAGGAATATTTTGTCCAAATTTGGCTTCAATTGGACAATAGGACCTCCAGATATGTTCTTCATAAATTTTGGACTCAACTTCTTCTCTTGGCAGCAGTTTCCTTCTTTGAATTGATCTTCACCTCTTGGTCATTCAAAGCACTTAAAACTCAAATATATTTCCTTAAAATCTTCCTGGATACCTTCCTTAGACACTTAGGACTTCTTTTCCAAATTTTAGGCTTGATTGGTTGTCAGGATCCGAAGATTTTCACGACTTTGTGATGCTGAGTAATCGGTGAGGTCGCACCAAAAATAAGCTTTAAAATGGCGCGGTCGCACCACTGGAGCAGAGTTTCTTCTAAGTACGCGAATGAAAAGATTTCTGGTCATGTTTGGCAACTCTATAAGCCTTCTGGCTCCATTTTGGCGCGGTCATGCCATTTTCTGGCGCGGTCGTGCCAGATTTTTTCTTCAAACAAGTGCGGTCGCGCCAGACACTGTAACGTTGTACCTTTATGCTCTAAAATCCTCATATCTTCTTCATTTTAGCTCCGATTTCAATGATTCTTGTTGTGTTGGACTCCTGAGAGAGAAAATATTAATCTGTGATATATTTCTTGATATTATGATGAATATTGAATTCAAAATGTAATTTCCAATTCCAATTGAGGCCTAAAAATAGTGTCATTCAGACACTTATCAATACACATATTTGAAAACTTGGTAGCAAATCTTAAATTCTAGGAAGAAAGTGATTTAGAGGTATTTTGCAAGCACTGTATCTCCCTAACCACTTATCATCTAGAGCTGAAAAAAGGGCTTCCAGGAAGTACAAAGTTTGAACTTTAATTTTCTTAAAACAACTTTCCAAAAATCATTACAGAAAATTTTAGAAATCAGCTCAAAGACTACAAGATGGTAATGCTTCCAACCCAGAAATTTTGCCAGAAAGCAGCTTTAACTATCCAACTTGTAGCAGTCATAACTCTCTTTCTACTCAATGAAAATTCTGCAAACCAGGCCCTATTTTATCTACTAAGTGCCCTCTAGAACTCTTTACCTTGCCTTGGTGCTTTCCACTTTCAGATTTTTCAGAATTCGGCTCCAAAATAGACTTCTCAATTATAGTTGCTGTTGCACTGCTTTTCTGCACAGAGTTTACCTGAGTGTTCTGATGGCTTTTCTTTTGAAAGAAGCAGTTGTAAATGGTTGGGAATGATAGTCCCAACTTTCTTCTTCTGATCTCTGCATTTAGACTTTGAAAAACACATCTAGAAATACATCAAGTATAGCTATAAAAATGGCTTCATGCAACTCTACTTAGCTTTCAAAATACAGATTTTTCTCGGACAGGTGCCAAAGAATTTTTTTTTTTCTGGTATTTTATTCAAACCTAACAAATTGAAAAGACTAACCTAACATGAGTAAAACAAAACTAAACCTAATATCTAAGATTTACTGAAAGTGATTATTCAAAGAAAAAGAACAAATGATTTGAAAAACTAAACTAACTTACCTACCATGGGTTGCCTCCCCTGAAGCGATAAGTTTATGGTCCTCACCTAGGCCAGTAACTTCATTCCACCTGGATCAAAAGAAAAGTTCTTTTCTAATCCACTCATCATGACCTTTCTTCTTTCGCAATGCTTTATGCTAAAGAAACCAAATTTTGTGTTGAACTATAAATCCTTTCTTTTGACTTTGTGGCTTCTAGGAAGTACATCTTTAAACATATCAGCGACTCATTCATCCTCTTGTCCAGCCCCAATAAAATTTTCAGTTGTATTTTTGGGCAAGATGTATAAGGTGGGATGATGAAAAAGTCTTAAGTCATAGGAGAGTCCTATTTCTTCTTCTTTGTCTACCCAATTCTCTAATGGCTTTTCATGGCAAGGTTCTATGATTTGACCTATGGTTTCTTCTTCCTCCCCTTCATCTAGTACTTCAGCCATGGTTTCTTTCTCAGCCTCTAATAATTTTTCTCTTTTCTTGGATTCTTCTTCTTCCTCTCCTACATTTGCAGCTATCTCAGCCATGGGTGTTTCTTCCTTGACCTCATCTACTTCTGCCATGCTTTCTTCTTCAGCCTCCAATGCTTATACTTCTTCGTTAATCACTTGGAAAGAAAGAAAGTATACTTGCTCCTCCTCATCTACTGCCTCTTCAATTGGTTCATCCTCATCCTCCAAGGTGTATGACTATTTGATAGTCCCAGTAAACTTAAGACGTGTACGCAGAAGTGTACTTGCACCCCAGGACTGATGCAATGACCCTTAACGTTATACTTATAGATCATAGACAAATAACCAATTTGTTATCGCAGTTCGAAACCAACCGTTCCTAATCTGCGGGGCATTCAGCCCAGGGTATCAAAATCCACTAGTAAGAGTATTACAGAAGTTCAACAGCAAGACTTACAGTAATAAGTTCTCCTCCCCTCAAGGACTCGAACAGCAGCCTCTTCCTAGACAAGCTTCTTGTCTACTCACTTAAACAGAAGCCCTTCGATACCCACACACTAAGTCTCCCCCTTAGTGTGTTCCCTTTCACCAGGGAGTTTCTTCACGCATTCTTCTCAGGATGAGAACACTATTACGATGGTCAATAGCTTCTTGATAAGCTTGTAGACCTCTTGATTAGCTTCAGCAATTACATATAAAATCCGGGATGTAAGCATATTGATCTTCTCCTCTCGTTCCCCCTCAAACTCATCCTTGCTAGATAATCTTGAGTTTCTGTGTAACCCTAGCCTAGCACATACTGTGCTATATATATCTTTAGGGTTAACCATGTCATTTTCTATGTTTAGCTACATCACATCCTGTGCTGATTTCTTTCCTATCTCAACTAGGAAATTCAGTCACTCCAGACTTCTCGTCTGTTCCATATTTAGCCTCAATCATATCCTGTGCTGATTTCTTTCCTATATAAATTAGGAAACGCAATCACTCTATACTTCTCATCTCTGACTTGGACCAGAATTATAAATCAGAATGAGTTCCCAGAACTCTTAACGACGATTTGTTTTGTCATAAAAAGCCAACTGAACTTCCATGCGCCAACATTCTCCACCTTTGGCTCTTTTTGACAAAACTCCTTGATAACACAGATACACTCTCATTTGAATTCAGCTACCCACTATATACTTCTTCTGAGTTCTAGACATGTATATTTTCTCATAAATGAACATTCAATTTTTCACTTAGGCACATTCACATAAATGAATAGAAACGGACCTGAAATCATACCATCCTCCTTAATAGTGCAAAATTCACACATCAACCCACACATCCTATCATCAAACAAATGTATCCATCAACTATGACATGTCATCAAACCACACATCCTATCATCAATCAAATATATCCATCAACTATGAAATGTCAACTATGTCCAGATACACATGCAGCTAAACTGATCTGCAGTACTGAGTAATAGAAGTAAGTAAATAGGAAAGAGTTCTGAAATTTCTGAAATTGATCACCACCAATGTACTCTTCTCAACTCTTCTCCCCCTTTTTGTCAAAAAGAAAGCCACTAACAGATCCTCTATTGAGAAGATGGAGGTTGGTTTCTCTTTGAAATGAGATACTATAAAAGTTTCATCTCATTCCTCAGGAAATTGTGTCATCGCCCTAAATCATCCATCTCATTCTTTACACCCTGCAACCTCCGAGTGATATAATCATGAGTCATCTGATCAAAAGAATTACCTGAAGACTGCAGACTCAGATGCACAGAGTGTGCTGGAGAAGATCTGACATTAATGCCATCCCTCGTTTGTGGAGGGGGCATAAGAACTACATCAGATATCGCCGGCAGTGGATGTACTTCTGGATGGTCATCCGGACCTTAATGCATAGTCATATCCTCAATGTGCTCATCACGAGGGATTAATGGTGCCGCAGAGACAGTAGTCAGAGATGCAGCACATACCACAGTCATAAGTGTACTGTCAGTTGTAATTGCACTTAATGGTACAGATAAGGGTAGAGAAGGCATCACACTGACACTTACCTCTAGATCTGATCTCACAACAGGTTCAACTTCTTCAGAAATGGAAACCACACCATCTTCTGACACTTTTTCTTTGTTCAATGTGATTGTCTTGTTTCGCAACCTCTTCTTTTTGTTATGAACCAGCACTAACTCTGTGAGACCTACAGGTTTTTGCTTGTTAAGGATCCCATGAATCAAGGACGAAAATGGGAGGCACCCTTGCCTATCAGTCTACTCAGATACTTTGACGATCTGTTCGAAAATCCTTCCACTTAAATCAATTCTCTGTTCTGTGCCTATTCTGTACAAAAAATCCAGCATACTTTTATGAATAGTTCCTCTATGCCTGGTTAGTACCCAATTCCAGATGGCAATCTTACGAAGTGCTGAATACTTAGGTGTTAATTTCAAAGATGGAAATACATGGGAGGCTGGCCACTGATGAATCTGTCCACCTGTCAATTCCTTTAACATACTTTCATCATTTGTGTCCTCTGATTCTGTGTGGCACAATTGAATACCGAGATAATCTGCAATTTGTTTAACCCCAAATTCTTACCAGATTCCTTGTACATACATTGTACACCTCATACTATGTTGTGGTCTTATTAGGTTTGCATAAAACTCTTGCACAACTGCTGGTCAATATGGTGCAATGTGAGTAACTGTGCTCAAGAAACCAAGGTTTTCCAACAATGGAATGATTAACTTGAATTCGTCCAAATTCAACTCTTTTTTTGGACGAAATTCTTTCTTGATTACTGTTAAGAATCTCTTTTCTTCATCTGAGTCTGCAAATCTTGCATTCTTCGATTTTGCCGGAGGCTTGGACTTTTTAGTGCGCAATTTCTGGTGTTCTGTATAATCAGACCTCAACGTACACGCAACGTGTGTAGCACCCTTGCCTTTCTCTTTACTTGTAGATCCTCGTTTTTGAATTCGCGATTCCTGGACTAGCTATCGAACATTTGATGTGGCAGCTTGAAACTCCACTTCTTCTTCTTCTTCATCAACTCTAATAGGAAAATCGTCTGATCGCATACCTTTGATCCACTTCTGTCTTTGCAAAATCGTGGATTCTCGAAGTCGCACTTTTCAATCCGAGGATTGAAACAGCTTGCGCTTGCGAGGAATGATGAGAGGCGAATCATCCTCTTCTTCTTCACTACTCTCAGTTGTCCTTCTCATAGGGTTCGGAGGTACACTTGTGTGTATTGTGCATTTGTTCATTACGAGAACATCAAGAAAATGTCTAAGTGTGGCATCGTCTTCCATCCAATCACTCTCTTGTACCTGTGAGGCATTTCTGCAGCAACGTCTAGTGTCTCCAGTGAAGGACCCATCGAGTCCCCATGGTCGTTGTATTCTTCACCATTCAACGAAGGTACGGAAGATGAAGGAGTAGTAGATTTCGTACATTGGCTATCACTTGTGGAGGTTGAATCTACCGTCAATCTTGCCATTCTAGCGTTGCAGCGCGTCCTTGCTGTGATTGTCTCCTTTCTTGTCGTCGTCAAGCTCCAGGAGTTCGAACAGTGGTACCGAACATGAAAAATCAAATTTTTACCTTTACCCTTTCGCCTTCCCCCAAATACACAGATTTTTTCTTTCTTTTTCTTTTTCTTTTTTTTCAATTTTTTTTTGTCAGTGTACTTACTAGTCTAAGTACAGTAATTGGTACTCTTTCAAATGCAGCACAGCCCCAGAGCTCCATGAAGGAACTCAAATCTTTTTGCCTCCAAACTCTTTGTAAATATGTTTGCCAGTTGATTCTCAGTCGATAAGTATTCCAATGTAACCTTTCCACCTTCAACCAGTTATCGTATGAAATGATGCCGAATATCGATGTGTTTTGTCCTTGAATGTTGTACTAGATTCTTTGAAATGTTAATAGCACTAGTATTATCACAGTACACTGTGAGTACCCCACTCGGTACACCATAATCCGCCAGCATTTGCTTCATCCATAGGAGTTGTGCACAACAACTCCCTGCTGCAATATATTCTGCTTCAGTAATGGACAATGATATGGAATTCTACTTTTTGTTGTACCAGGACACAAGATTAGTGCCTAAATAAAAGCATCCACCCGAAGTGTTTTTTCTATCATCTGCATCTCCTGCCCAATCTGCATCGCTCTATCCTGCCAATACATTACTAGTGTTCATAGCATATCAAATTCCAAGGTTAACTGTGTTGTTGACATATCGTATGATTCTCTTAACAGTCTTCACATGTGACTCCTTCGGTGCTGACTAGAATCTTGCACATAGACCAACACTATAGCATATGTCTGATCGACTTGCAGTTAGGTAGAGCAAACTCCCAATCATACTCGTGTACAAGGTTGGATCTACTGGTGTGCCATTTTCATCCCTGCAAATGCGATCTATTGTACTCATTGGTGTTCTCATAGCCTTGGCATCTTCCAATCCAAACTTCTTAACTAAATTTCTAGCATATTTCTCATGAGAGATAAAGATACCATCAACTCTCTGTTTTATCTAAAAACCCAAAAAGTAGGCTAGTTCTCCTACCATACTCATCTTGAATTCTTCTTGCATGTGTTTGACAAACTATTTCTTAGCACAATCATTGGTGGAACCAAAGACAATATTATCTACATAAATCTGAGCCAATGTTAGCTCATGATCTCTTTTCTTAATAAACAGTGTCTTGTCTACACCTCCTCTTGTAAATCCTTTAGAACACAGAAAATGTGTCAACCTCTCATACCAAGCTCTAGGTGCTTGTTTCAGTCCATACAACACCTTCGTCAATCGATACACACAGTCTGGTCTATGGGGATCTTCAAAACCCTTCGGTTGTTCAACATACACTTCCTCATTCACATAGCCATTCAGAAACGCAATTTTTACATCCATCTATTGTAGCTTTATCTTCATCATACTGGCACTGGCAAGTAACAGTCGGATTGATTCCAGTCTAGCCACCGATGCAAACATTTCATCAAAATCAATTCCTTCTACCTGGGTGTATCCTTGTGCAACCAATCTGGCTTTATTTCTGATTACATTACCTTCCTCATCTGTCTTGTTCTTGACCACCCACTTAGTACCAATGACATTTAAATTTGTTGGACGAGGTACAAGTGTCCAAACTTCATTCCTCTCTAACTGCTCAAGTTCCTCTTGCATGGCTCTTATCCACAACTCATCTTTTAGAGCTTCTTCCACTTTTCTGGGTTCCACTAACGAGGTATTGCACACAAATTTAACCATATCTCTATAATTCTTTTTCTTACCTCTGGTTTTCATTCCTTCCTTTACATCTCCAATTATTGCATCAGCTGGATGATTCTTCTGCACTCTTATAGACGGTGCCTTTTCTTTAGCAGCAACACTTTCTTGGATCTCTGTATAAGACACTCCCGTATCTTCTGGTGATTTTTCAACAAATAGTTCTTCTAGTGTAACTTCAATTGTATCTGTCACTATACTAACAGTTCCTTCTTTTTGGATAAGAGTACTCATCATTGTACTAACAGTTCCTTGTTACTGGATAAGGGGTACATGTACTTGCTCATCGTCGAACATCTGAAGACCCTCATTTTGGTCCGCTACTTCCACATTCACAGTCTCAATGACTATGTTTGCACTTTTCAGAAATTCTCTGTATGCATGACTGTTCCTGGAGTATCCTATAAAAATCCCTTCCATACTCCTAGAATCAAACTTTCTCAACTGTTCACGATCTCTTAGAACATGACATCTGCTGCCAAACTCACAAAAGTAATGAACCTTGGGTTTCCTTCCTTTCCATAATTCGTATGGTGTTTTGCGAGTTAGATATCTGAGATGTACACGATTGCTGATATAGCAAGCCGTGTTTACAGCTTCTGGCCATAATTTGTGAGGTAGTTCTTTTGCGTTGATCATAGTCATCGCCATTTATTGCAATGTTCTATTTTTTTCTCCACAATCCCATTTTGTTGTGGAGTTTTGGGTGCTGAAAACTCATGAGAAATCCCTTTACTTTCACCGAAGTTAGTAAAATCCTGATTTTCAAACTCCTTTCCATGATCACTTCTAATCCGAACTACCCTTCCTATAGTCACCCCCTTTTCAGTCATAAGCTGTTTACACAGATTGACAAATAATTTGAAAGCCTCTGACTTCTCTCAGAGAAACTCAACTCATGTGAATCTAGTGAAGTCGTCGACACAAACCATTACATACTTCTTCCCAGCTATGCTCTCAGTCTGGATTGGCCCCATTAAATCAATATGCAACAACTCCAGTGGTTGTTTGGTGGTAATGATTTTTAATGCAGGATGAGGAGTTCGACGTTGTTTACCTTCCATGCACCCTTTACATACAGTCTCAACAGTTCCTGTTAGAGTAGGCAACCCTCTGACAGCTCCATACTTTATCAGTTTATGTAATCCTCTGGCATGTATATGTCCTAGTCGCTTATGCCACAGTTGAGCAGTGCTCTCTAGTATACTGGCACTGATGCGACAAAAGTAACTTATAGCAGTTATCACCATTTCTTGTTCCTTCCAGTATAGAGATGTGTTTCTCATCCATTACCTGACAACCATTTTTGGTAAATTTAACATACAAGTTCTGGTCACACAGTTGACTGATGCTTATCAAGTTTATTTTCAGCCCATCAACCAGCAACACATTCTTTAGCTTGGGAAGTCCTTGAACATTCAAGTCACCTTTTCCAACTACAGATCCTTTTGCACCAAATCCAAAAATAACTTGTCCACCATTTTCCTTGTGTAGATTTGTAAAAAACTCAGTACTTCCTGCCATATGTCTAGAGAAACTACTATCAAAATACCATATTCCATCAATGTTTGTTTTTCTAGCAGTATGAGCAGCAAATAGACCAATCTCTTTCTTTACCCAGACTAGATTTTGACCAATAGATTTAACTCCTTTATGATTTCCATTCACTCTCCAAACACTTTGTAACTTGTAGCAGTAAGGTCTGATATGGCAATAGACCCCACAGTAATGACATGTAGGAATGAATTTTCTAATCCGTTTATGACGAGGCTGAGTATAAGCTGGTTGCAGAGTTGAACTGGCACCACGGTATCCCAGTCCATGCTTATTACCCCTTCGTTTCTCTTGAGTCAGTATATCATCGAGTTGTTGCTTGCCTTTGTCAAACTTCACCGAAATTTCCTTTGCCTTCCTTAGTTCTTCTTCCATTTTCAGAATTCTTTCCTCTTTTTCATTCACTTTCTGCTTTAGCACGTGGTTCTCTTCGTCTAATACACAAATCTGTTCTCTCAACAGACTTTCTTTACTTTTTGTTTTTCTAGCTTCTGCCTCTTTCTCATCAAGTTTTTTCTTCAGCACAACCTTCTCTCTTTCAAGAGCTCCAACTTGCTTTGTCAGCACCTTAGTACTCTCAAGAACCCCATCCCACTGCTTGATGATGTTCTCTACTGTACCAATATCATCCTCATTATTTGCTTCATCATTAGGAGCTATTGTGAGACCTTGAATTTTTTCTTTCACTGGTAGTTTACTATTCACTTGAGTACTAGAAGTGAATGCAACATAATTACATTTATCATCTTCAGAAGTACGACTATCATCACTCCAGGCAGCAATAAACGACTTTTTCTTTTTCAGGTAGGTAGGACATTCTGATTGGATGTGTCCTCGGCCTCCACATTCATAGCAAGTTATGACTTTACTCTTGTTTGCTGAATCAAAGCTTACTTCACTTTGTTTGCCTTCTCCTGAGGAATAATTCTTCATCTTGCTTTTTCTTATAAACTTGTTAAGTCCTTTTGCCAGAAGAGACACCTTTGCATCTAACTCTGTTAGGGTAATGGTGGGAGTATCGGATTCTTGTGTTGCCTGAGTCACTTCATTGCTTGGAAGGGTCTGAAGTGCTACACTTTCTCTCTTATTTTCTCTTACTGAATCACTTGACTCTTCATCCATCTCGAAGGTTTTCAAAGACCCAATCATTTCATCCAAGGTCATATCGTTTAAAGATCTGTTTTCTTCTAAAGCAATTCTTTTCATCTTAAATTTTGAAGAGAGTGAACGAAGTACCTTTTTCACCAATCGGTCTTGAGGTATCTTGTCTCCCAGGTTGGCAGATTGATTTGCAATATCTCTGATCTTACCTTCAAATTCCAAGATCGTCTCATCATCTCTCATCCTCATAAGCTCAAACTGAGTCATCAGCATCTGCAACTTTACTGCACGTACACTTTCGGTTCCTTCATAATGAACCTCTAGTATCTTCCATGCCTCTTTAGCCGTAGTGCATGCAGATACTCTCCTGAATTGTTCTTCATCAATTCCTCCAAAAATTGCATTCAATGCTTTGGAGTAGCAGTTAGATAGCCTGTCTTCCTCATCATTCCATTTTGAACTAGGTTTTAAAACTCTCTTTTTATCAGCTCCTCCAACTTCAGCTGTTGGAGGTGTCCATCCATCGTCAACAGATCGCCAGGCTCTTTCATCCTGGGCCTTGTTATAAATTTTCATCTTTACCTTCTAGTAGGCGTAGTTTGCTCTATCAAGTAGTGGTGGTCTTGTGTTTGAAGCCCCTTCCTGATGATATGCAGCCATTTTCCTTTACGTCAAGTTTCTAAAGCTCGTTTATCTCCAAACTGATCTGGAGCCCGCTCTGATACCACTTGATAGTCCCTGTAAACTTAAGACGTGTACGTAGGAGTGTACTTACACCCGAGGACTGGTGTAATGACACTTAACGTTATACTTATAAATCATTGACATAAAAGCGATTTGTTATCGTAGTTCGGAACCAATCGTTCCTAATCTGTGGGGCATTCGGCCTAGGGTATCAAATCCACTAGTAAGAGTATTACAGAAGTTCAACAGCAAGACTTATAGTAATCTTAAGGGTTAACCATGTCCTTTTCTGTCTTTAGCTACATCACATCCTGTGCTGATTTCTTTCCTATCTCAACTAGGAAATTCAATCACTCTAGACTTATCGTCTATTCCATATTTAGCCTCAATCATATCTTGTGCTGATTTCTTTCCTATATAAATTAGGAAACACAATCACTCTATACTTCTCATCTTTGACTTGGACCAGAATTATAAATCAGAATGAGTTCCCAGAACTCTTAACCACGATTTGTTTTGTCATAAATAGCCAACTGAGCATCCACGCTCCAACACTATTATTTGCTTAACTTTGGGCATTATCTCCAGCTCATAGGGACACACTCTCTTTACTCTCCAAGGTTTCTTTTGGTTGAGGCTTTTCTAGGATTTCTCCACGCATACAGGGTATGGACTGTTCTTTCTCTTTTGGATTCTGTTCAAAATTATTAGGCATGGTTTCCTTAGATTTTTCTCTATTCATTAAGTAAATATTGAATAATATGGAGTTTTCCATCAATTCTAATTTCAGTTGTTGTAAATCCGAGTTCATGTGTCGGGTATACTCTTTTTCAATCTTGAATTTAGCACGCGACACTTTGTCAATCTGATCATAGTTGTTTCATAAACAATCTAGTTGGTCCCCCCATCCTTGGTTGTATGAGATGCCATATGGGTCTAAACTGCAGGAATTAGACTCATAATGAGAAAAATCAGGTCTTGAATTTATATTACATACATTAGTAGCATGGTTACCTCCACACACATCACAAAAATAATTCACAAAATGCCTTTGTAGTTGCAAGATATCCATTTGCCTTTGAAGTGAATCAAGTTGAAGTTGCATGCTAAGCATTTCATCATGATGGGTGGGAGAATTATATGAGTGGTCAAAAGAACTACATGGATATCCATAAGAATCACATGGCATATGAAAATTTCTAGAGTGCAGAAAAAAATTTCATGCTTGATTTGGGTAAGAAAAATCATTATGCTCCCTAAGGTGTCTCCTTCCATATGTGGACTTATGCATACCAAAATCCATGCACACAACACATCGGTCCACTAAAAAAAATAAAGATAAAAGGAAAAATAAAATAAAGAAAACAAAATTTACACTCAAAGCTCTAGTTTTAAACACAAGCAATTACTATTAAAACATTGGTCCCCTACAACAGCGCCAAAAACTTGATGTGATCCCAGCTAATCACTAGCAAGAGGACTAATCAATGTAATATAGAGTTACGTTAAGTCCGAAAATCGTCCCACAAGGACCAAGTTAATAGATAATTACTTTTCTAGTTTAGAAACCAAAGTTTGAGAAATCAATTAGAAAAGAGTTAAAAAAAATAGAAAATAAACTAATCTACCTAATCCTATAGAGATCAAGAGAGGGCTTTTGATAAAATTAGAATGGAAAAGACGTTGGGAATTCAATTCTTCCCTTGCTACTTCTGAGATGGAATAAAATTAATGATTCAGATAACAAACTTGACGAGCTATTAAATCCATGGCTACTTCCGCATCGGCATCACCTTTAATCTCCTAGAAACAACCAGTCGATACGATCAACTCTATTTGATAGCTGAAATATAAAGCTCAGTGACCCTACCTATGGTCGGGAATCAGGTCTTCTGTCATAGGTAATTCAAGCAAATAAAAAAGGGTATTACTTTAAGGTCGAGGATTAACCCTAAGACAAGTTTAACATAACTAGTGCATGAACTCAAAAAGAACTTGTACATCCTATCAAACATATCTCACCTTATGTCAAACTTCACCTTATAACCAGTAGACTGTAAGACAGCAAGCATGAATCCAAGAATTAACAGCTTACTGCTACTCATTCATACAAGAATTTGAAATCTAATAAAGTATCAATCTCATTACATAGCTAAGGAGTCAAGAAATCCAAATATAAAAGACTACTCCATGCTGGAAAATACAGAACAAAACAAGGTCTTGAATACAACCATGAAGAAGAAAAGAAAAGATAAACTAAGTACAAACTTCCCTTCAGAAGAATCTACTTATTGAAGATGGCTTCCAATGGCTGCTTCTCCTCCTTGCCTCAAAAGCTTCATTTGGACATCTACTCTTGCCTCTCAAGACTCTATCTAATGAACATAGCAGAAAATTAAACTAAAAACTAGATTCGTTACACTCTTCCTCGAACCCCTATTTATAGTTGTTCTGCTGCCCAGACCATGCAATTTGGTCTCTGTCCAAGGGTATAAAGTGTGACTTCTCGACCTCTGAATTGGATGAAATTACACACGAACCTTCCTTCTATAGTCCTTTTATTTTTCACAAAATATGAGCTCAATATGAGTTAGGAAACTTGAGATATGATGCTCAGAAGTTGGGTTGATTCTGCTACCAATTTCAGCACTGGGTCCACCACTTTGAAAATATAAAAACTCGACTTGGATTGACCTTATTTTTTGTGATATGATTCTCAATCCTCTCAGGAGTCTGTGGTCCAAATTAGGATTCAATTGGAAGTCAGAATCTCCAGATATGGCCTCTTCAAACTCGAACTGTAATTTCTTTTTTTAGCAGTCTCCTAATCAGGAATAGAACTTCACCTCTTTAAGGATTCAAACCTCTTAGGATTTTCATCAATTTCCTGTAGAGACTTCGTGGACACCTTCCTTATATACTTAGAACTCTACCTCCCACCTTTGATCTTGATTACATGTCAGAATCCTGAGATTTTTGCGATTTTGTGTTGCTGAGTCACTGGCGCGGTCGCGTCGTAAATGTGTTTTATATTGGCGCAGTCGCGCCACTCGGGCAGAACTTCTTCTAAGTACTCGAATGGAAAGATTCCTGGTCATGTTTAGAAAATCCATAGGCCTTGTGGCGCCATCTTGGTGCGGTCGCACCATTCCGGTGGCGCGGTAGCTCAAGATTTTGTCCTCCAACTGGTGCAGTCGCCCGAGTCCCTGCAACCTTGTACCTTTCTGCACTAAAATCTTCATATTTTCCTCATTTTAGCTCCGATTTTAATAATTCTTATTGTGTTGGACTCCTGAAAGAGAAAACATGAATCTGAGACATATTTCATGATATCATGATAATTATTGACTCCAAAATATAATTTTCAATTCAAATTGAGGCATAAAAATAGTGTACACTTATCAACACCCTTCTAAATAGTCGAGGCTCTCCCCTTAGGCAGGCGGCTACTAGAAAGGACTGCGCCCTCAGGATCTTTCACAATAGTGCGCTTTTGCCTCATGTAGTCTGAAATACTCGAAGGCGACACCAACAGAACCACAGGCCGCGAAGGATCTGCAATGGAGGGTTTGTTCGCAGTCAACAGTGCTTCTTTGGACACTGGCTGTTTGCGTCGACGCTTGGGGTTCACCCTGTCACTGTCATCATCATCGCTGAGTTCCCTCAACATAGTGGACTGAGTGGGCAGCAAAGGAGCATCAAGCGCCGGAGCTGGCGGAGAGGGTTGCGAAGGAGTGGCAAGCGTATTAAAATAGCAAACCGACTCCAGAATTTTTTGGAGTCGGCGGAGGCTTCATGAAGAAGCCGCAGTCCAGAAATTTCTGGACTGCAAGGGAGACACCAACGGTGTGTTGGTGTCTAGAACCCTCTCAACCCCAAGGGGAAGAGGGCTATAAATAGGGGTGAAACCCCCCTTGTAGAAACCAAGAAGTGAAGAAGCAAGAAGCAAGAAGAAGAGAGAAAGTGAGAGTTGGTAGAAACCAAGAGTCTCTCCTTCCTACGTGTTGAAACACGGTTCT
This sequence comes from Aristolochia fimbriata, assembly GCA_019845555.1. Taxonomy (NCBI): domain Eukaryota; kingdom Viridiplantae; phylum Streptophyta; class Magnoliopsida; order Piperales; family Aristolochiaceae; genus Aristolochia; species Aristolochia fimbriata. Next base: position 20,724,002 of record CM034079.1, read on the forward strand.
TTTGTTGAGAGAAGGAGTTGAGTTCCTTTTGTGAGTGTCTTTCTCTTTGTGAGCCTTGAGAGAGTTTTTGCTTAATTTCCTCTTGTATTGTGAGAGTTACTTGCCTTGTAAAAACTCCTTTGTCAATAGAGTGAAATTTTATCACTTAAGTGTCTCCATTACACACCCCAGGCCCACACACGTTTCCAACAAGTGGTATTAGAGCAGGCAGGTCCCACATTTTGATGAGATCAAATATGGAGGTCATGCCGATTCCAAAGCTGACAAAGGAGAATTACGGCAATTTGAGTATCCAGATGAAGACTTTTCTCGCTGCACAAGATCTTTGGGAGATCGTGAGAGATGGATACGAACAGCCGGAGTCTGACGAAGAAGAAGCTGCCTTGACTGCTGCTGAAAAAGGTACGTTGAGGAACCTCCATAAAAAAGACACAAAAGCATTATATTTTCTATTTCAAGGGGTAGATGAAAGTAGATTTGAGAAAATATCGGGCACAAAAACCTCTAAACAAGCTTGGGAGATTTTAGAAAGATCTTGCCAAGGTGTTGATAGAGTGAAGAAGGTGCGCCTACAAACTCTTAGAACGGAGTTTGAGTTATTGATTTATCGTGACACTGAAAGTGTCGGTGATTATGTCACAAGAGTAGAAACTCTTGTAAATGAAATGAAGAGAAATGGAGAAAAATTAGAGGAGGTTCGAGTGATAGAGAAAATCTTACGATCTCTCACTCCAAAGTTCGCCTTTATTGTAGCAACACTAGAAGAATTTAAAGATCTATCGAGTATGACGATAGATGAGTTGGTGGGCTCACTCCGGGCCCACGAACAAAGAATGAATAGTTTATTGGATGAAGGAAAATTAGAGCATGCCTTACAGAATAAGTTGTCTCTCAATGAAGTGGCTTCGTACAGTCGAGAGACAACTCAAGGCAAAGGTGGATATAATAAGCGAGGAAAAGGACAGGGATCTCAAGGTGGTAGAAGAGATCAAAGTAAGCAGTCAGAGACTGCTAATCAAAGTCAAAATTCAAGAGGACAAGGGAGAAAATGGAATTTGAAGAGAGGTGATAAGTCTCAAGTTCAGTGTTATAACTATAAGAAGTATGGGCATTATAGCTATGAATGCCATCGAAAGCCAGAAGGCAATAAAGAAGAAAGAAGTCACCTCTCAGTCCAAGAAGAATGTGGTGGCTCTTCTGTTCTCTTAACTTACAATGGAGATGAAGAAAAGAAAAAGAGTATTTGTTATATTAATACAGGAGCAAGTCACCACATGAGTGGATATAAGGAATTATTTACAGAGCTAGATGAAAGTGTTCAAGGTGAAGTACGACTTGGAAATTCTTCGACGCTACAGGTGAAAGGAAAAGGAAGAATTATGATTCAAACGAAGAAAGGAGATCACAGGTACATCTCTGATGTTCTCTATATTCCTGAGATGCATACCAATTTAATTAGCGTCGGTCAACTCTTGGAAAAGGGTTATGACATCCATCTAAAGGATGGTAGGCTCTCTATAAGAAATAAAAATGGAGAGCTAATTGCAAAAGTCGACATGGCGAAGAATCGACTTTTCACCTTGAACATAGAAGCTGCTTCAATGAAGTGTTTAAAATCAGTCCTGAAGGATAATTCATGGTTGTGGCACTTACGATTTGGGCATCTCGGTTTCACGGGCCTGAAATTATTATCGAAGGAAAAGATGGTGAAAGGCTTGCCAGAAATTGATCACCCTGATCAATTATGTGAAGGGTGCATGAAAGGAAAACAACACAGGTTGCCGTTTGAAGCCGGTCACTCCCGAAGAGCAAGGAGACCATTGGAGCTGGTGCACACTGATATAGCTGGGCCTTTTGAAGTCACTTCACTTGGAGGCAACAGGTACTATCTTACCTTTATTGATGATTTCAGTAGATATACTTGGGTTTATTTTCTTAAAGAAAAATCAGAAGCATTAAATAAACTCAAGGAGTTTAAGGCCCTTGCTGAAAATCAAAGTAGAAAGTACATAAAAGTATTAAGATCTGATAGAGGAGGAGAGTATACCTCAAAAGCATTTGAGGAATTTTGTAAGGAGAATGGTATTCTACACCAGCTCACAGCCTCCTATACGCCACAACAAAACGGTGTTGCTGAAAGGAAGAATCGCACAATTATGAATATGGCAAGGAGTATGATGAAGGGAAAGACCTTGCCTAAAGTCTATTGGGCTGAAGCCGTTGATTGTGCAGTTTATCTGCTTAACCGATGTCCAACTAAAAGTGTAAAGTTTAGGACACCAATTGAAGCTTGGAGTGGTAGCAAACCGGCTGTAGGCCACTTAAAGATATTTGGGTGCATTGCATATGCACACATACCCAACAACAAAGAAGAAAGAAGTTAGATGATCAAGGAGAGAAGTGTATCTTTGTCGGGTATGATTCTAAGACTAAGGCCTACAAACTTTACAATCCTGTTACCAAAAGGTTAATCATCTCCGAGAGACGTTGAATTTGATGAGGAAGACTGCTGGAGATGGAGTGAAGAAGAGAAAAACAATAAAGAGTTGTTTTACAATGATGATGACAACTCTGGAGAAGAAGAGGAGAGTAGTGGAGATCAAACTCCTCCAAATAGTCCTGCAGCAAACAACAGGTGAAGGATCACCTAGGGGAGCAGCTCGGCAGGGGGGGAGTCCCTATGAGGACATCGCAGCTTGAGTGACATTTATAATGTCACCGAGCCAATTGAGCTAACAGAAGATTATACTCTCTATTGCCTACTTGCAGAGAGTGACCCCACACATTTGAAGAAGCTGCTCAGGATAAGAAGTGGAGAAAGGCCATGGATGAAGAAATTGAGGCTATAAAGAAGAATGATACTTGGGAATTAACTACTCTCCCTGCAGGACATAAAGCAATAGGAGTGAAGTGGGTCTATAAGACGAAAACCAATCAAGAAGGCAAAGTTGAGAAGCATAAGGCAAGATTGGTGGCGAAAGGGTATAAACAAAAAATTGGAGTTGACTATGAAGAAGTATTTGCACCCGTCGCAAGAATTGATACTATTAGGCTTCTCATTGCACTGGCAGCGCAGAACAGATGGAAGATATATCAAATGGATGTGAAGTCGGCCTTCTTGAATGGTTATCTTGAAGAAGAAGAATATGTTGAACAACCGCCAGGCTATGAAAAGAAAGGTGAGGAAGAAAAGGTTTATCGCTTGAAGAAGGCGTTATATGGATTGAAGCAGGCCCCACGAGCCTGGAATATGAGGATTGACTCATATTTTCAAGAGCACGGCTTCAGAAAAAGTCCTTATGAGCATGCCCTATATACGAAGAAGAACGAGGATGGAGATATCATGATCGTTTGCCTGTATGTGGATGATATGATCTTCACCGGCAACAATCCAGGTATGTTCGAGGACTTTAAAAACTCAATGACAAAAGAATTTGATATGACAGATTTGGGACAAATGGCATACTTCCTTGGAGTCGAGATAATACTGAGGAGATGAAGGAACTTTCATCTCACAAAAAAGAGTATGCAAGTAGCATACTATCAAGATTTAAGATGGATAATTGCAAATCAGTAGCCACGCCACCGAAGCGTGCATGAGGCTAAAGCAAGACTTCGAAGAAGAAGCGAATCAATCCTACACTATTCAAGAGCCCGGTGGGAAGCTTGAGGTACTTAACCTTTACAAGGCCGGATATTATGTTCGCTGTTGGGCTAGTCAGCAGATTTATGGAGCAGCCGAGACGAGACCACTTTGCAGCAGCAAAAAGAATCCTGCGATACATCAAAGGCACACTTGGGTTCGGACTATTCTACTCCGCTTTTGAAGCGTCGAGACTTATTGGCTACACCGATAGCGATTATGGAGGAGACATTGATAGCAGAAAGAGCACGTCCGGGTACGTGTTCAATATCGGATCAGGTGCGTTTTCATGGTCCTCAAAGAAGCAAGCGGTAGTTGCACTCTTGACATGTGAAGTCGAGTATGTTGCAGCAAAGATCATGTACTTGTCGGGCCGTCTGATAAGAAACATCATGAAAGAGCTCCACAACGACCAAGAAGGCCCGACACCGATATATATGTCGATAATAAGTCGGCTATATCATTGGCAAAGAATCCAGTTCACACAGCAGAGCAAACACATTGATACAAGGTATCACTTCATCGTGGAACACGTAAAAAGGCCAAAGCAAAGTGGAGCTAATTTATCTGCAGGTCTGAAGACCAAGTGGCAGATATCTTTACAAAATCTTTGAAGACCGATGCATTCAAGAAGTTTAGAGATAGACTTGGCATGAGGAGTCGGTTTGAGGGGGAGTATTAAAATAGCAAACTGACTCCAGAATCTTCTGGAGTCGGCGGAGGCTTCAAGAAGAAGCCGCAGTCCAGAAATTTTTGGACTGCAAAGGAGACACCAACGGTGTGTTGGTGTCTAGAACCCTCTCCACCCCAAGGGGAAGAGGGCTATAAATAGGGGTGAAACCCCCCTTGTAGAAACCAAGAAGTGAAGAAGCAAGAAGCAAGAAGCAAGAAGAAGAGAGAAAGTGAGAGTTGGTAGAAACCAAGAGTATCTCCTTCCTACGTGTTGAAACACGGTTCTTTTGTTGAGAGAAGGAGTTGAGTTCCTTTTGTGAGTGTCTTTCTCTTTGTGAGCCTTGAGAGAGTTTTTGCTTAATTTCCTCTTGTATTGTGAGAGTTACTTGCCTTGTAAAAACTCCTTTGTCAATAGAGTGAAATTTTATCACTTAAGTGTCTCCATTACACACCCCAGGCCCACACACGTTTCCAACAAAGCGCCAGAGTAGTCTGAGAGGGTTACAATGGAGAGTCAAGTGCTGGAGCCGGCCAAATAGCTTGTAGAGGTGTGTCAAGAGCCAGAACGGTCAAAACGATCTCACCGGTAAGTTGTTGCCACCCACACAGTAAGAGGAAAAAAAAAAAAAGAGTTTTCCTTAGCAGCGATCAATACATACCTCGTAGATCGGAAGAATCTGCTGCATCCACACAACCTGGAAGGAGAGGGTGACTCTAGGGTCAATCCCCGACCCACTCTAGTATGGTACATGAACCTGACCGCAGGGACGAACCACGCTGGCACCCCAAATCTTCAGCAGCTCCGACAAGTAATTGACACGATGTTGATCATAGACAAGCACCACGGATATGTCTTCACAGAAGTTAAGTTCTCAGGCAAAACGGTGGGGACTGTAAGGCTGCACGATCAAAATGTCAAACTTGGGCAGAGTTAATTAGCACGACTAGATACAAAGGAAATATTCGTAAGCCTCCGCAGAAGTCTCGCGGTCACCAGTGAGCAGAAGAGGACTAGGGGTAAGAAACTCTCCATAGTATGAAGTCTTCGGGCCGTTGCACCAGAAGAGCTCATGAGCCTGCACCTCATTGAAGGAGCGCAGAAGAGAAGGGTTCCGGTAAAGAGACATGAGGGGAGCATCACCACCGCTCATGTCCATGCCGTGGTTACAGAAGTAGTGCGCGATCCAAGCATAGGCGTACGACCATGGGATATTCTCGATGATAATGCCTAAGCCCCTATACAAATTGGCCAAAGTCGGGCCAGCAAGGCCAATGCACATGCTGCTTGCCATATAACTCACGGCCTTAAACACGTAAGGACAGACAAAACCTCCGACAGCCAGTAGTACACATTGACTAAGCCACGACGATAGAAACACAGCCAAGTGTTCCTCGTCCTCGAGAGCGTGAGGTATGTTAGAGCTCCACGAAAACTTCATTCTCGGTCGTCGAACGCTGCTAAGTCTTCAAGCCTCTATACCACTTGGCCCAAAAGTCCACCATCGAATGAGTTCCCGATGTCGGACAAAACCAGTAAGAGGACCACGCCTAGAAAGGCAAACGAGGTGCATCTTTCAGCCTGCACTAGTACTAAATGTCGTAAAATGCAAAGAGTAGGTACTTCAAACTCTCGGGCAAGGGAGTGTTGCGAACCTCCATGAAGTCTTGGGGTGTTGGACTGACTTTGTCATAGATCTCCCCCGAAACTGGGAGCCCACATAGTTGGTGCATGTCCCAAAGAGAGATGGACAATTTTCCTAGTCGAGCGAAAAGGGTATTGGTCATCGGACACCAAAGCTCCAAGAAAGCATGGGTGACGGAGGTGTCGCAATGGTAAGTGAACATCAACGGATGAACTGCGTCGATCACACTGGCACAGACGAGTCAGTCTCCGCAATGGCCGAGAAGCAGCGACGCCCATTCAAAGAAGAAAGGCACAAACGGAGACTGGCGAGCTGGTAAAATGACCAGGTTCCATGACAACTTTCCACCGACGGGTTTGAGTAGTGAGAAAATGCGGACGTCAAAATCCCCTGGGCGATGCAGCGAGCTCCGAAGGATGGAGCTGCTCACATCCTGAGGAGGGCGTGATCGAGAATTGTCTACGTCCGGGATGAAATGGACACGCTCATTGTCCTCTAACTGTCGCTCCAAGCACAAGGTGGTACGGGTTCTTCATAATAGGGAGTTTTGTAGCATGCCCACAAAATGCAGACTCCCCGCTAGGATACAAAATGGCATTTTTTGGGTCAAGGTACCCTCCACCTCAATTTGAGTTGCAAAGACTTTCACTTCCATGAAAGACACTGCTGAGGACGCCATCTGGAGAGGAACACCAAACAATCAACAAATTGACGATCGTGATCAGGTATTAAGAAAATCAAAATTCAATAGAAAAGTCAAGAAATTGAGAGAAAATTCAGAATTTGAGATAAAAGTCAAAATTCGAGAGAAGAGTAAAAAATTGAGAGAAAAGTCAAAATTAAAGAGAAAAGTCAGAAATTGAGAGAAAAATCAAAATTCGAGATAAAAGTCAGAAATTGAAAGAAAAATCAAAATTCAAAAAAAAAATCAAGGGCTAAATAGTGAAATATAAGAGGTTACGAATTTAGGGAAATTAAAATCAGAAGTCAAAAAAAAAAGATGAGAAATTGTGAGAGAAAAACACAGATCTGAGTTGTCCGACTCCGTTGCACCACCGCATGCACTGGCGAGCCACAAAACGGGACACCAACGCTCCACAGTTCGGCGGTCACGCCGAATTCGATAAGAGGAACATATAGAGCCAAGCTGTCCGACTCCGTTGCACCACCGCGTGCACCGGCGAGCCACGGAACGGAACACCAATACTCCACAGTTTGCGGTCACACTGATCCGATAACAGGAACATACAATGTCGAGTTATCTGACTCTGTCACACCACTGCCTGCACCGATGAGTTACAGAACGAGACATCGATGCTCCACAGTTCGACGACCACATTGTAACTCGACCAAAAGAAGACAAAAGACATCAAAGAAAGACGAAAGATTGCGATCTAGATCAAAACTCATCGTCGACCTTCTAAAAGAGGACATCGGCAGCCAGAAATCCAATGGAATTCCGACCGCCACAAAGTGAGAAGACAACAAAAGAACAAAAAGCAAAAAAAAAGATAAAGAGAAAACAAAAGATCAAGAGAGAGAACGAGAGAGAGAAAGTGAGGAGAGAGTAAAAAAAAAAAAGAAAGAAAGAGAAAGAGAGAAATATATATATATATATAGAGAATAGAGAGATTGAAGCAGGAGATAGAAAAGAGAAACAGACAAAAAGAGAAAAAAAAAAAAAAAAAAAAGAGGCCGAGAGAAAGAAACCGAAAAAAATATATATATATATAAGAGATGGAAGTAGAGCGGAAGAGGAAGAAAGATGAAGAAGAGGAACGTACCTAGAATCAGCTGCAAATGAGCCCAAGTGGATGAAGTTGAAAGAAAAAAGGAAGATCAATGAGAAGCTTCGATCGAAAAACAGTAGCACAACCGAAGGAAGTCGCTGACCAGACCCGACGAAGCCGATCGCCCAGAAACCCTGGAATACAGGAGAAGGACAGAAGCAGAACACGCACGAGAAGAAATTAGAGCTTGATAAGTCTGAAGCTCGACAGAGTTCGGGGCAGCGAAGGTTGAACGATGAAGATGAAGACACAGAGAGACCTCGCACGCAGAGGGAATGGAAGAAGGATGATCGTGATTCTCTCAAACCAAATTGGAGTTCATTCCAATCAAGGCTAAGACAAGAAACCTACCATGATCAGAACTCTACGGGTGAGGCCGTTGACATGCACAGAATCCTGGGAGAAGATCTCTGAGATTGAGTCATACATGCACTCAAATTCGCACAACTCAACTAAGCCAAAATTACTCTAACCCAGACACTCCAACTCACAACAATTCAGACACGCTGACGCAACTCAGAAATATCCCAGATCAGTCACCGCGACTCACCTCAACTAGCTGCTACTCAATTCGAAGTCAACTGAGTCAATGCGACATAACAGGTACAAATATACTACCTGTATACTTGTACATACACATATACATATATTCAAAAAAAATTTAAAATAAAAATAGCCCTAAAAGAGTAAGAGAGCCGAAAAAAAAAAAAAAGAGAGAAATGAATACATGTACAAAAATATACGGTGCCCAAAAAAAGCAAGAGGGCAGAAAATATGTACATGCAAAATATAAATAGCCCGAAAAGAGAAAGAGGGTCCCAAAAAAAAAAAAAAAAAAGTGTGTGTGTGTATTCGAGACTCAATTTTTCCCAAATAAATAAGTCTAGAAGGGGGCAAACTGTAGACGTAAAAAATTATTGGCCCATCCACCACCGGCCCATGCACCATCCATCCACCATCGGCCCATCATCGGCTTGTCCGCCATCTATCTACCATCGGCCCACTGTCGGCCCATTCGCCATCCATGCACCATCGGCCCATTGGCGGCCCATTCACCATCCATCCACCATCAGCCCATCATCGGCCCATTCGCCATCCATCTACCATCGGCCACTATCGGCCAACCACCCATCACTAGTCCACTATCAACGCATCACCGGGCTCCGCATCGCCATGCCATCACCACGTCATCTCCACTTGTCCACAACATGGACCAATTAAATGTTGGTCTAGAATTAAAAAAAAACAAAAAATAGCAAGTCAGCAATCCATCCCTTTTCTAAGGATCGATGGAGAGAAAGAAGGGAAGCAACTAGCTGAAAAAGGGCAGCAAAAAGAAGGAAGGGGTCAAAAATTTTCTGTTCAAAAAAGATTTCACGGTCAAGATGCTCACTGACGATCATGCCGAATCACACTCAATTCGTCCAGAAGCTCTTCATGGATGTGTAAGCGTCAACAAGCTCATCAAATGGAGTATAACATTCTCCGTCCAGTCGATTAAATTCATAACTAGTTTGTGTCCATCTTCCCATAGATCGCAAGGTGGCCCATGATTTATTCACACACGGAGATCGAATCAGAGTCATAGAAGACGCACCCAAAAAATTTCCCAAATTCCCACACTTGTAAATCTTTTCTCTGTATCTTGAACATCGGTCGCAATGCTTCGCGAACTAGACGGTTTTCAGAAATACTCATACGAAACTCATTAAGAGTTAAAACTCAACCCTCAATAACGTAACGGGCAGTATCGAAATGGCTTTGAAGTTTCTGATGCTCAGTCACTCACAGTAACTTGTTCTTACCCATGAAACTTAGGACTAGTATTCTACTAGCATTCGGTCGGGTTACCATTACTGTTGACTAAAAAAGGGTTTGAATCCCATATCAAGAGATGTTTCTCTCACCACTTCTTTGAAAGCCCTTTGGTAAGAGGATCCGCCAAGTTCTTACTTGACCTCACATAAGTAATAGTAATGATACCTCCTTGTATCAATTCCTTCACTCATTGATGTCTTAGACTAATGTGTCTAGACCTATGATTATAAATGTTATTGTATGCTATAGACAATGTTGGTTCACTATCACAATGAATAGATATAGGAAGCTTGGGATTACTCAAGAATTTTATATCCTACAATAAATTCCTAATCCATTCCGCCTCTTGACCTGCTGCAACCAAAATAATAAATTCTGATTTTATAGTTGAATGTGAAATGCAAGTTTGCTTCCTAGAAGCCTATGAAATAGCACTTCCACCTAAAGTAAAAATAGTAGACATGTGTTCATCACAACTACTCACCCAAGTAGCATCACATTATCCTTCTAACACATTAGGAATTCATTGTAATTCAGTTCATATGCAACAGTTGATTTCAAATACCCAAGGATTCTTCCAATTATTTTCTAATGAATAGCAACTGGATTACTAGTATATCTACTCAATTTACATACAACATATGCAATATCTGGTCTTATACAATGCATAGAATACATCAAACTACCAATAACACTAGCATACTGAAGTTGTGTTATTGCTCTACCAAAATTCATACTCAATTTCATACTAATACCATGAGGAATGTTGTAATCCTTAAATCCCAAGTAAGATATTTATCAATGATCTTCTTTATATAATGTGATTGATTTAAAGCATAACATCCATTTTATTTTTCTCACATTAATGCCTAAGATAGTATCCACTTCACCTAAGTCTTTCATCTTAAACATTGTAGTGAGATACTTCTTAGTTTCAAGAACCCCTGCCATATTGTTGCATATGATCTATATATCATCAACATACAGGCACTAAATCATATTATATGCAAGTACAAACTTCATGTAAATGGATTTATCAGCACTATTATGTTTAACACCACAAGATAAAATAATTGCATCAAACTTTTCAAGCCATTTTTTGGGTGTTGTTTTAAACCATAAAGTGATTTCACTAACAAACTTTACCTTCATTACCAGGAAGAATAAATCCTTCTGGTTGCTCCATATATATTTTCTCATCAAGATCTCCATTTTAAAATGCAGTCTTAACATCCATTTGATGAATATACAAATAATATATGGAAGCCAAAGCAAAAAAAAATCTAAAAGAAGAGATTATAGCTTCTGGCCCATATGAATCAAAGTAATATATTCCTTCTTTTTGTTTAAATCTTTTGCTACCAGCTTAGCTTTAAAGGTTTGTAAAGTTTCGTGAAATGAATTTCTTCCTAAATACCCACTTACAACCTATAGGAATAGAACCTTATGGCAAAGCCGTTAAAACCCATGTGTTAATTGACACGAATCTATTTCACCATTAATTGCTTCTTTTCAAAAGGCTAAATTTCTATATGTCATAGCCTCACTATAGGTCTTAGGAACATCGTCTTCATTCAATTCTATAGGTGTCTTATTCAATACTTTGTCTTTATCTCCTTCTACTAGAAAAACTATAGATTGAGTAGAGGTAAAATTGGGTCCTAAAGATTTTTCTTTTCTTGCTTGGTTCTACATTTTTGCTAATGTCATCTTCTACTTCTATAGAAGGATCCTTAGGAGTCTTACTTGATTCACTATTATGGTCTTTTGATAAGAATTTAATTTTAAAAAACTCAACATCTCTAGACTCAACAATTATATTAGATTCACAATCTAATAATCTGTAGGTTTTGCTATTTTGAGCATAACCTATAAACACACTTTTCAATGCTCTAAAACCTAACTTAGTTCTTTTAGGATCAGCTATCCTATAATATGCTACACAACCCCAAACTTTGAAATATGAAATATTTGGTTTTCTACTTTTTCACAACTCATACGCACAAGTTTGGTTCTTTCTAGATGAGATCATATTATATATGTGACAAGCTGATAGCAATGCTTCACCCCATACATTCAATGGTAAATTATAATTAAGAAGCAAAGAATATACCATTTCAACAAAAGTTTGATTTTTCATTTCAGCCAATCCATTTTGTTGGGGAGTATAAGGGACTGTCATTTGATGAACAATACCATGTTCTTCACAAAGACATAAAAATTCTAATGAGAAATATTCTCCTTATTTATCACTTTGTAAAATTTAGATTTTCTTCTCCTTTTGGTTTTCAACTTCAGCATTATAAGCCTTAAACATAGATAATATTTCATCTTTAGTCCTCATGAGATAAACATACATTCATCTAGAAAAATCATCAATAAATATAATGAAGTATTTCTTACCTCTTCGAGTGATTATACCATTTAATTCACATACATCGGAGCGAACTAGATCCAACAATTCTGATGTTATCTCAATGCTAGAGAAATGTCTTTTTGTCATCTTAGACTTAAGGCATATTTCACATCTTTCCATTTTATTTTGATTTAAACCATTTTATTTATTAATTTCATGGAGTTGAAATTTAAATGACCTAATCTTTCATGCCACAATCTACAAGACAATGATCAATTTACAAGAGGAGATGTCGATGAGGTATTTATTAGTTTAATATTTTAAATTTTCATGTTTCAATTTTTTTTGAATATTTCTTTTGTGATTATTGATTTCAAAAAATAATTTTAGGTTGATTTAGATACATCTTTGCTTCCGTTTCTTCGACACGTAAGGGTTCAGGTGACTCCAATCTAAGAGATTGCAATAAAAAAACTAGTGATCTAATAAGCAACTTATTTTTGGTTTTTATGGCTTTCATTTTATTTTGCTACTTATTCTCATCATGTCTTCATAGGGTAATATTGCATCGATTACAAAATTGACGCTCACCAATCAAGTGCATGCATATTCTTGTGATAGTTTTAATTATCATGGGATTTGACTTATTAAACTCAAGATCTATCTCTTAATGTAATATTTGAGAATGAATGATTTTTTTTATTTTCTAAAATAATATTTTTTTCCTTTTCAGGTGAATACTCACATACTTCGTCAGGATAAATCCATAGATATGGAATTTCTGAGACTTCTCCTAGTACTAATATTTTTTCTTTTGTTGGTTCTTATTAAAATTGTTTTATTTTTCTTTAATTTTTTTGGTCTTAGATTAATTGATTGTTATCTATCTAAATAAATGGAGTGTTCAATTGAAGACAAAATACAAAGAAGTCCTAGGAGGAAAAATAATTTTATTTTGTTTGTCGGGGATTTTAAATCTTCCTCCAAAATGTGATATACCTTTTACTTTATTTTATCCCTCGTTTTCCAAGTTGCATTACTCTAGGTTGTTGAAATTAAATTTCTTTTCCTTCAGTTATTCCAGCGTCATCTATGATATGATTACCTAAGGCAACCTTCATATGCTCTCCCCAAAAAACATCTCGGTAGAGAATTAAGGTATTTCAACCATTGTTCTTATATACTACGCCTCCCTATTAATGTAGGGCTTCTAATATTCGATCCAACTTCAATTTGATGAAGGATGGGATAACATTTCTGCTTATTAGTAGTTTCTTCCAATTTGATTGATAAAGTACCTTTAAATGATCTTAGTTGGGACAACATGCAAAAAACATAAACCAGATGGTTGCGCTACTTTCTTTCGCAATAATCGATTTACAAGAGAAGATATCGATTAGGCATTATTAGCTTTATATTTTAAATTGTCTTGTTTCGATTTTTTATGGATATTTCTTTGTGATGATTGAATTCAAAAAATATTTGTCGGCTAAGTTAAATACATCTTTGCCTCCTTTTTCTCAAATGTGTATGCATTCAAGTGACCTCAATCGAAGAGATTGCAATATAAAAAGTAGTGACATTATAATCAATTTATTTTTTGTTTAGTGTAAGGCTGCTTGTTATTGTTTTGGTGATACTGGTTAGTGTAAATTATCCTGTGTTAAAACTCCGCTTGGAACTTTGTCTTAAACACCTCCAGAAATAAAGAACAAAGCAAACACAAACAAGTTGTTATTACAGTTCAGAACAACTGTTCCTAATCTATGGAGCATTCTTGCCCGGGATAATCACAATCCACTAGTGATTACTGATTACAAGCCTTTACCAAGGCATTAAAGTATTCATTCACTTTACAAATAGTAGTGTAGATTACCTTCAAGCTTTTACTTGACACACCCAGAGTGAGTGGTTACATTATTATCCCACTAAGGCTCCCCCTTTGTACGAGCTTCCAGGGTAGAAGACTCGGTCTATCTCCGGCACAGACTTCAGCAATGGTGTTACAACTCCAGATTCAACTCCGCCTTCATCTCTTTGACTGCTTCTATGATAAGCAAATGGATGAAGAAATAATAAAACTCTGAAGACTCTGATTCTCTAGAATTCTCAAAAAAAACCTATTTAATTAGATATCTGGTATGTAGGCCTTCATGCCCTTATATACTAGCATGTGTCCACTTCTAAGGCATGTACTTTAATCATGCTTCAATCACAAGTCATTGATTTAATCAATCTTTAATTCCATGTGATCCTCTCACTTATAATCCTCTCACTTGTTCAAACTTCAAAAATACTTCTTGTTATAATCCAATCCTGATTATTTGCTTACCATATGTGTCTTATGTATTGACCTTCATAATTGATTTTGTCAAAGATTGTCAAAATGTAACCTCTAGCTCTGACACTGCTAATATACGATCTAAGTTCAATTTGATCAAGGATGAGATAATGTTTCTTCTTATTAGTAGATTCTTTTAATTTGATTGATAAAGTACTTTTAAATGATAATGGTTGGGACATCATGCAAAAAACATAAACCAGACGGTTGCATTACTTTCTTTGGCAATGATCGATTTACAAGAGAAAATGTCAATTAGGCATTTATTAGTTTTATAGTTTAAATTATTATGTTTCAATTTTTTGTCGATATTTCTTTGTGGTGATTGAATTCAAAATATTTGTAAGCTGAGTTAGATACATTTTTGCCTCCATTTCTCAGATGTATAAACATTCAATTGATTTTAATCGAAGAGCTTGCAAAAAAATAAAAATAGTGACATTATCAGCAATTTTTTTTTTTTTATTGCTACTTATTATCATCATGTCTTTGTAGGGTAAAATTGTATCGATCACAAAACTGACGCTCACCAATCATCCGAAGTACATGCCTATTCTCAAGACACTTTTAATTATAAATGGGTTTGTCTTGTTAAACTCAAGATCTATCTTTTAATGTAATAATTGAGTTCTAATCAATTACTATTATTTTCTAAAATGATATTTTTTTCCTTTTAAGGTGAATGCCCATATACTTCTTAGGGATCCATAGATATAGATTTCTTGAGACTTCTCTAGGTACTTTTTTTTTTTTTTTTATTCTAACTAATATTCTTTTTTTTTTTTTTTTTATTGTAGATTAATTAATTGTTATTAATCTAAATGTAAGGTTTGTTCCTTTGAAGACAAAATGCAAAGAAGTCCTAGTGGGCAAAATAATTCTATTTCATTTGTTGGGGATTTTAATTTTTTCGTTGAGAGGTGATATCCCTTTTACTTCATTTTTTCCCCCATTTCCCCAGTAGTGCATTACTTTTGGTTATTGTAATTAAACTGTTTTTGCTTCATTTATTCCAACTTTGTTTAAGATATAGTTACCAAAGACAGCCTTGATAAACTCTCCCTAAAATAAACACCAGGACTCAGAATTGAGGTATTTCTATCATTGTTTTTATATATACCACATCTCGCTATTAGTGTAGGGCTGCCAATAGATGATCCAAGTTCAATTTGATCAAGGATGAGATAATTTTTTTTTGCTTTTAGGTAGTTTCTTCTAATTTTATTGATAATTTACTTTTAAATGATCTTTGGTTGGAACTTCATGTAGAAACATAAACCAGATGATTGCACTATTTTCTTTTGTAATGATTAATTTACAAGAGGAGATGTCGATAAGGTATTTACTAGTTTTATTTTTAAAAATTTTTATGAAGATATTTTTTGTGATGATTAAATTCAAAAAATATTTGTAAGTTAAGTTAGATGCATCTTTGCCTCCATTTTCCCGATGTGTAAGTATTCAAGTGACTCCAATCAAAGAGATTGCAATACAAAAAGTAGAGATACCATAAGCATATTATTATTTATTTTTAAAGCTTTTATTTTATTTTGCTACTTATTCTCATCATGTCGTCATAGGGTAATATTGCATTGATTACAAAATTGATGCTCACAAATTAAGTGAACGCCTATTCTCATGGTACTTTTAATTATAATGGGGTTTTTCTTATTAAACTCAAGACCTATATCTTAATGTAATATTTGAGTTTTAATAAAATGTTTTTATTTTCTAAAATGATATTTTTTCCATTTAGGAGAATACCCACATAAGGATAAATCCATCGATAAGAAAATTTCTTGAGACTTCTCCAGGTACTCATATTTTTTCTTTTGTTAGTTCTTATTAATGTAGCTTAATTTTCATTTAATTTTTGTCTTAGATTAATTCATTGTTATCTATCTAAATGTATGCAGTTTTCGATTGCAGACGAAATACAATGAAGTCAAAATAATTCTATTTTGTTTGTTCGGGATTTTAACTTTTCCTCTGAGAGGTGATATCACTTTTACTTTATTTTATCCCTCGTTTACCTGGTAGTGCATTAATTTAGGTTATTGTAATTAAATTTATTTCAGCGTCAATTATGATATGATTACCAAAGGCAGCCTTGATAAGCTCTCCCCAAAACAAACACCATGAAGAGAATTAAGGTATTTTAATCATTATTCTTATATATACCACACCTTGCTATTAGGGTAGGGCTGCCATTAGTGGATCTAAGATTAATTTGTCAAGGATGGGATAATTTTTCAGCTTATTAGTAGTTTCTTCTAATTTGATTGATAATGTACTTTTATAATGTCTTTGTTGGGACATCATGCAGAAACATAAACCAAACGGTTATACAACTTTCTTTCGCAATGATTGACTTACAAGAGAAAATGTTAATTAGGCATTTAGGGATTCACGCTTTTCTTACACGAGTTCCATGGCAAAAAAAAGTGCAAATTGTCTTACTCTCCCTGTCGCTGACTCTCAACTAACCGTGTGATACTCATTGTGTGTTTGCTCCCTATTGTGTGACTCCTATCTCTGTATGGATTCTTGAACCTGAGACCTCCCACAGTAATGACTCGGATGAGACCACCTAAGCTATTACCTAGGGCTCTCATTTAGCTAGACTTATTTCTTTCTTAACCTATGTTACGTATCGTTTGTTATTTATTTCATGTAACATGTGTTCTTGAGAACTCATTGTATGCATGTCTTTCAGGCTTTGCTTGTTCATATTTTTGGAGATCATGGAGAAAGCAGGGCAGAAGATGATATGGATATTCGTTGTTCCTTGTTAAAAGTTGAAAATTGTACTAAGCCTTTTCTGCATTATGGAGGAATCTACTTTTTCAATTCTTAACCATCTACTACATATATACATGACCAGGCTACCGTACGGCCACGTTCGCACATTTTTTAATGGTGCGAACGCGGATAACAAACGTTGGTTAAGTATTTATTTTTTGATACCCAAAATACCCTTTTACCTTTAGTTTTTTCTTTCATTTTTCTGCCCTCCCGACTCTCGTCGCTCTTCACTCCATTCATCAACCTAAGATTCCCGGTTACCGCTCGTAAGTTGCCGCTTGCTGGTTGTCGCTCGTTAATTGCTGATAAGTCTCTAAAAGACACTATTTTTAGGCCTGAATTGGAATTAGAAATTATATGTTGGAGTCAATATTCATCATAATATCATGAAATATATCTCAGATTAATCTTTTCTCTCTCAAGAGTCCAACGCAACAAGAATCATTGAAATAGGAGCTAAAATGAAGAAGATATGAGGATTTTAGTGCATAAAGGTACAATGTTGCAGAGACCGGCGCGCCCGCTCCAGAAAATGGCACCCCCGCGCCAGAAAATGGCGCGACCGTGCCAAAATGGACCCAGAAGGCTGCCAAACACGACCAGAACTCTTTCCATTCAAGTACTCTGCTCCAATGGCGCGACCGTGTGATTTTAAAGCTTATATTTACACGACCAGAACTCTTTCCATTCAAGTACTCTGCTCCAGTGGCGCGACCACGTCATTTTAAAGCATATTTTTGTCGCGCCCGCGCCAATGACTCAACAATGATAAGTCACAAAAATCGCGGGATCCTGACATCCAATCGAGTCCAAACTTGGGAGAAGGAGTCATAAGTGTCTAAGGAAGGTATCCACGAAGATCTTAAGGTAATGTGCTCGAGTCTAGGTGCATTGAATGATCAAAGAGAAGAAGTTCAATTCAAAATAGTAAACTATTGCCAAAAGAAGAAGATAAATCCAAATTTTATGAATAGCATACATGGAGTTTCTGAAGTCCAATTGAAGCCAAACTTGGAACGAAGATTCCTGATGATACTGAGGGTCATTTCACAAAAATTCAGGCCAATCCAAGACGGGCTTCTCATGTTTTATATATCCAAAATGGTGGACCCAGTGCAGAAATTGGCAGCAGAGAAGAAGTTCAATTCAAAATAGGAAACTGTTGCCAAAAGAAGAAGATAAATCCGAATTTTATGAAGAGCATACATGGAGTTTTTGAAGTCCAATTGAAGCCAAACTTGGAACGAAGATTCCTGATGATACTGAGCATCATTTCACGAAAATTCTGGCCAATCCAAGTTGGGCTTCTCATGTTTTATATATCCAAAGTGGTGGACCCAGTGCAGAAATTGGCAGCAGAAACCATCCAACCTCTCCACATCATATCTCGAGTTTCCCAACTCAGAATGGATTCAAATTTCGTGAGCAAGGAAAGTACTACAGAAGGAATGTTCGGATGTAATTTCAGCCAATTCTGAGGTCGGGAAAACATAATTCATACCCCTGAACAGAGACCAATTTACAAGGCCTGGACAGAACTTCAACTATAAATAGAGGTCCGAGGCAGAGAGTTAATCATCGAGTTTTGTATTCAACTTTTAGTTCTTAGTTTAATTTCTAGTTTTGTAGTTATTTTAGAGAGAGAAGAAGGTCCAGAGGGAGTCTTACACGACCTCCGGCCACTTTGAGGGAGAAAGGTGGAGATTTCAGCCTAAGGAGCAAGAGAGACCAAGAGCAGCCTTCCAAAGGGAGTTTTTGTACGTAGTTGTTTTTCTTTCATGGCTGTTATCAAAATCTTGCTATGTATTTTTATTTCCTATATGGAGTAGTCGTTTGTAGTTCGGAGTCCATGACTCCCTAGGCATGTAATGAGATTGATACTTTATAATCTATTTGGTTTTCAATTTGGTGCATGAATGAGTTTTCCATGCTGTTAATTCTTGATTCATACTTGTTGTCTGGCTATGTACTAGTTATAAGGTGATGCTAGGCTTAAGGTAAGACATGGTGATAGGATTTTACAATCTTTATGAGTTTATGCACTAGGTAGATCACTAATCCTTGGGTTAATCCTCGATCTTAAAGTAATACCCTGTCGGATTAGTTGATCTGCCTATGACATAAGAGCTTCATGTTTATGCTATCAAGTAGAGTCGATCATGCTAGCTAGGCTTACTCTAGGAGATAGAAACAGGTGATGCCGATGCGGATTGTAGCCATGGTTTTATAAGCTCGTCAGAAATTGATTTCCAAAACTCCAACTCTATTTAATCTCAGAATTACCTAGGGAGGGAATTGGATTCCCAATGCCTTTCCAATACTGATTTTATCAAAAGCCCTCTCTTGATCTCAATAGGATTAGGTAGATTAGTTTACTTTCTGTTTTCATAACTCCTTTCCAACTGGTTTCTCAAACTTTGGTTTTTAAACTAGAAAAGCAATTATCTATTAGCTTGGTCCTTGTGGGACGATATTCGGACTTACATAAGTCTATATTACATTGATTAGTCCTCTTGCTAGTGATTACCTGGGATCGCATCAAGTTTTTGGCGCCGTTGCTGGGGACCAATGTTTTAATAGTAATTTCTAGTGTTTAAAACTAGAGCTTTGAGTGTATATTCTATTTCCTTTTGATTTTTCCTTTTATTTTTTATTTTTTCGGTGGACTGATGTGTGTGTATGAAATTTGGTTTGCATAAGTCCACTTATGGAAGGAGACACCTTGAGGAGTATAATAATTTTTCTTACCCAAATCAAGCATGGAATTCTTTTCAGCATTCTAGAAATTTTCATATGCCATGTGATTCCTATGAACAACCATATAGTTCTTTTGACCACTCTTATAATTCTCCCACCCATCATGATGATATGCTTAGCATGCAAAGTCAATTTGATTTACTTCAAAGGCAAGCTGATATCATGCAACTACAAAGAAATTCTGTGAATTATTTTTGTGATGTGTGTGGAGGTAACCATGCTACTAATGTATGCCATTTAAATTCAAGACCTTATTTTTATAATTATGAGTTTAATTCCTGCAGGTTAGAACCATATGGCAATTCATACAACCAAGAGGAGCCACAATGAGAGGAAGATAGGAGACTAATCCGAGAAATGTATGCAAAATTACAATCAATGGAAAAAATGCATGCAGA
The DNA here is from genome assembly GCA_019845555.1 of Aristolochia fimbriata. NCBI lineage: Eukaryota > Viridiplantae > Streptophyta > Magnoliopsida > Piperales > Aristolochiaceae > Aristolochia > Aristolochia fimbriata. The sequence continues at coordinate 20,744,225 of CM034079.1, forward strand.
TGTTCAGTCAATAAAGCAACCGATCACACTTCATACCACTCAAGAATGGGAGGACCTACTAAGGTGGTTAGATTATCTTGAAGAGAATCCAGAAGAGCAAGATGTACAAGAATTAGAGGATGAGGAAGAACCAATTGAAGAGGTAGAGCAGTCCATGCCCTTTAGGAGATAGAAACAGGTGATGCCGATGCGGATTGTAGCCATGGTTTTTATAAGCTCGTCAGAAATTGATTTCCAACACTTAACTTCTATTCAATCTCAGAATTGCCTAGGGAGGGAATTGGATTCCCAATGCCTTTTCCATACTGATTTTATCAAAAGACCTCTCTTGATCTCTATAGCATTAGGTAGATTAGTTTACTTTTTGTTTTCATAACTCCTTTCCAACTAATTTCTCAAACTTTGGTTTTTAAACTAGAAAAGCAATTATCTATTAGCTTGGTCCTTGTGAGACGATATTCAGACTTACATAAGTCTATATTACATTGATTAGTCCTCTTGCTAGTGATTAGCTGGGATCGCATCAGTTGCTGCACGTCAGTTGCCGCTCGATGGCTGCCGCTTGATAGTGGAGCAAGCATTCAAGGCCAGTGGACATCCTCTAAAAGCTCTGCTCTTGAATGACGGTCCCCTACTTTTAACCAGTTTCGAGCATTCCTTCATGTGGCACAAGTACAATCACTAAAAGGTAAGTATAAGGCCATTGTCTTCTTCCTTTTATTAGCATTAGGTTATTTCTGTTCATCGTCTTTATTTATCCCATGATGATTCAACCGATGAGAGTGCCCAAAATGTTTTTTTGAAATCTCGACTTGTTGCACAAGACAGTGAAAACGCACAAGGTTTATGCAGTTTGTTTCTTAGATGAATTGCTTGAGCTTTTTTGAAGGCGTGACTGTTGTTGTTTTAGGGAACTTACTAAAGGACATTTAGTTGATTGTACCTATTATCCAAGAGGACGTCTAGAAAGGATTAAGAGATAACAACCCCTTTTTAAAAGCTCATAAATACACCTTTGAATTTGGACCCACATGTCTCCTTGAACATTTGAGTTTGCTTTTAAAGTTTGAACAGTTCCCAAGATAGCAGGATATTGCTTAAGATGAATTCTTGACCATACATAGTGTCCAAATGAAGGGTATGAATTGCATGGTTCCAATTGGAACTTCGCCCTCCACATATGGAGAAGAGTGGAAAAAAAGGGTTGAAAAGGCGGAGAACAGTTGCATGTGCGCGGAGTGGGTGCAACTAAACTGTTCAAATTTTTGAGTTTTTGGTCTTATGCCAGAGTGGAGGAACTCAAATACAAGTGTCATACAAGGAACCATGGGTGTAGTACCATGAATTGGGCGCCTTGCGCACATAAATAGAAAAAAAGCATAGGGAAGGGGACAAATAAGAAAGAGTGAGACAGATGAACAAAAAATTAGAGATGAGGATGATATATGAGTAACAAAAACAAACAAGGATAGGTTATGGCATTTTGGCAGCAAAAGAAGAAAATAATTAATAACACAACAACATTCTTCAAACTACACCACAAAAACATGGAAACTAAACTGAAAACAGAAGTCAATACCCGAACCATATATTAAACCTTTGTGCTGGTAAGAAGAAGGCAACGGTAGAAATTTTTAAAATTCTACTACAGCAAGAAACAGCTATGGTGCATTCTTGACTTCCTCTGTGCAGGTAAAATGAGGATGAAAATCTTAAATGATGGGCAGTCTGTAAGAATTGTGGGTGTTTTTAAAGGGGCGAGTAGTATCACTAGTACCAAAAGGTTTCAGCTCTTGATGGGAGCATTCAAGGCAAAGCCAACCAACACCAAAAATGTCTCTTGAATGCCAACATCAAGAGCTCTGAGTTCTTCTGATCTCTATAGTTAAGGTAGAGAGAGAAAATAAGAGGGACCGGTGTACCGTGCGGCCGCGTTCGCACATTTTATAACGGTGTGAACGCGGATAACAAACGTCGGTTAAGTATTTATTTTTTCGATACTCAAAATACCCTTTTAAGGTGAATGTGTTACATTAATAGCATAAAAATACAATTGTCATGTTTCTGGTAGTAAAGCACAAATCGATAAACATATATGAAGTTGACTAACTCCAATTAAAAATATGGTGCCGATCATCCCATTCCCCTTATGAATGGCTCCCACCTCCAGTACTTTGAAATTGGTAATCTTCTGCTACATTAGAGACAAGAGTGAATGAAATTTGTGACCTTTTTATATTCTTGATTTGTTTCTTGGTCTTCAATCTGTAGGTGGTCATAATCTCTAATCCCGATTTCAGCATGGTAATCGGAAGACTGGAGATTAGAGGGGTTGGCCAAAGTAGATTCCTATTAGAGTTTTATCTCGGGGGTACGATCCGATCAGCAGAATGTGGTTTCCTTCGGGCAGAGTGGTACACACAGCGAACCATCTCCTTGGCGAGCAACGGTGAGTTTCATGTTCTTGTTTCCAACAGATTTGCTGCTGATTTCTTTATTCCCATATTTAACGTGATTTGAACTTCATTAATCTCTTGTTGCATTCTATATTTTTAAATTGAAACTTTCCCCTCTTAATTTAATACCTTAGTTCAAAGTTCAATTAACTCAATCAGTCATTCAGTGGGTCCTGACCTTTGGTAGAAGAGCCAGCCATGGTTTGGTTTGGTACTAATTTGGTTAAAACTTTGTCTTCAGACTACAATTATTTATTTAGGCTATTGGGGTCAAAGTTTGCAATGTTTATTAGTCTTTCCATTTGATCTTGTGCGTTTGATTTCAGAATGAGAACAACTTCTTCCATTCCTTATTTTGGTTAATGCGATCAGCCATTACAATGTGTGTTAGCCTTTTGGTTTGATCTTGTTATGTGTCCCTTGAAGTGAGATGTGGCGAATTTGCCATTTGTTGAACAAATTTTAATGGACAACCGCGCAATTTTATTTATTTCATGAATATTTCATGCCGCAGTTATAAGGATTTGACAATCCAACACCACAACAACACTCGTATTTTTGTTGTTTACATGGTGTCATTTCCATGAAATAATGGTGATTCCAGTTTCCCTTCAACTTCTTGCAGTGGTATAGGCAACTTAGTTATTTGGACTTAAGTTTTTAATAAACATCTTCGTGTCCATGTCAATTTCATGGTCGGTGGTGTTGATCATTTACAGGAAGACTTGGGTGGGAAAAGTATATTCACAGAAGAGCCTGTGGAGGACCTTGTAGAAGCAGTTACAACTGTAGGAAACCTAGATATAAAAATTTTATCTACCTTGATTCTTTCGAATTTGGGGGGAAATTTTTCTGATACAAGTGAGCCATATGCGGCTGCATGGCTGCTTCAGACAATAGGTTTGTCATCCTCATGCCACAGGAACATGATCAAACACTTTGATTGGTCAGATAAAGTTCTGCAGGTATGAAGGTTTCATTATTTTGAATAATTTAATGCCAACATTCAACCCCAGGGTTGTATGAGCTACTGGCCATCAAACTGGTTGGACATTCAGATTCTTGGTCAACCATGTTGTATAAACTGTTGACCTGATATGACATTGCATGGTATTGTTATTAATTAAAAAATTTACTTAAAGCTTCACATTTATATAAAGGACCAAAGACACTAGACAGGCTAGAGAATTACGCGAATTATACGAAGAAAACAAGAGTTTTCCTTTACATCTTCTTGACTGCTCATTTCATGAAATTTGGCTTTAGCCGTTTGGCCTTGTATTGCAGCCTCTTACTTCTATGGTCGATTCTATTCACTAAAATATTTGCAGATGTTTCCTCCACTATATCAAATCATTACAGGATAATTATATTGATGAATGGTGCCGAAATATTGAGATAAGTATTCTAAAGGTCGGAGATTCAGTGTTTCATGCCTTGAAGAATGGGATTGCCGAGTAAAATGAGTGTTTCACGTGATTGTCTCATCGATATTGCATGGCTTGGATGTAGGATAGAGGCATCAGGCTCTGCTAAACTTACACATTCTGCAAGTGAGACCTTATTGAGTTGCATTGAACAATTTCTGGACCTAGGATTGGAGTTGGAGGAGCGACTACTAGCTTGTATGTGCATGCACAAGTACACTTCTGCTAGAGGTAAATGACTCTAAATATAGACATGTTTCTCAGGGGAGAATACTTATTATGCCTCTTGTGGAACTGTTTTGAATTATCAAATGGATGTGCCTTGCAAAGAAAAAGTTGAACTTCCTATCCTATGGACTCCAGAAGCATGAATTCTGGACAATTATCATGTAGGCACACCAAATCTTATGAGCCTTTCAGAAGGACTAAGGGAATCCCTTAGATGGCTTTCTAGCATCACCTGGATGGCAGAGGACTTGTTGAAACTTGCTAATTCTGTTCTACCAGAAAAAATTGTGAGTCCTAACGCACCTTCCTCTTATTATGTCTTTGTGGTGAGCTGAGCAGAAAGAAAATTGTTGTGATTCACACTTATTAGTTACTCTTTTAACATGTGATTGGCAGTTCAAACAATGAGTTTTAATTGGATACAATTTACTTGGCAATTGACTGAACTGATAAAATTGTTGTCATTGACACTTATTAACTGCTCTTATAGCATGTGATTGGCAGTTCTAACAATGTTTCTCTAATTGGATACAATTTATTTGCAACTTGAGTAAACTAATTTAATGGTAACAGCAGCACGTTTCATGCGTGCACACTCAAATACTAGAGGTGGGGAACCGGAGCTATGGGGCCATCAATGATATGCTCTACTACAAGGGTCTGCTTTGCACTGGTCATCCAGCTGGATCAGTTAGGGTACGTTCTTCTAACATTTATCTGAAGCAAAAAATTAGTTCCTTCTTCCAGTTTTATCTTCAGTTCAACTTGCTCAATGGCATCTACTCCTTTGTTCATGCAATGAATCTAACAAAAACCATGAACACAAGTAGGTATGGGATATCAAAGGCCAAACAGCCAAGTATGCTTTGGAGGTTAAAGCACAGAAGAAGCAAATCACCTATGTTGCACATTTCGAACTGGGAGACAGCCTTTTGACTAGGTCATCTGATAAAACTGTCAATGTTCTTAAATTTTATGGATTATCACATACAATGAGCAGTCAGTGTTTATCTTTTTTATTTTCTAATTGAAAGTAAATCTGCTGGGAGTGGTCCTCTCGCATGTATGGCAAATGAAAAAAAAGAAATCTAGAGTGTGTACTAATCATAGACTTGAAGGATCCAATACAGAAAATAGACTCATGGGGCCAAATGATCTTTATAATCACTCAGAGCCGTGGTGTCAAGGTTAGCATAAGCAACTTAAGAAGCTGGACTCATTTGAGGTATTGTTGTTTCTGGTATAGTAACACAATTGATATTCAGTGTCCTAAAATTTACTATCAGGTATATGATGGATCAAGAGACCTGAAAACTATTTGCAAGAATGAACTTTTCACATCTGTAGCTGTGACTAGGGTAAGATTCACCTTGGGTGCAAAGATGCAAGCATACAGGTGCCTACCGTGTTCACTTTAAGCATATATGAAGGTTAAAGAGAAAAGGTATAGTTGTATTTTGACATATGCTCTAGTTATACTATTCTCCTAATGAGAAGTTTCATGCTTATCTTTACAACATCTTCTAGAGTTCAACTATCGTCCTGATCTAACACATGAAGACAGAGAAGCTGATAGATGATCTGGAAATGCTCTGAGACAAATAATGTCACTAACAAATACTTGCTCATGTTTATTTTGTTCATGGAACCTAATATCTGTTTTTGTTGTTTAGATAGGTGAGAGAGATAACAGCAGTGTGGCAGACGGATGAATTTAGATGTCATAAGCCTACTACAATTGACGAAACTAAAGCTGGTAAATTAACATAAATTAAAATTTTATTCTGCTATTTTTGGCAATTATAGTAAAGATCTGCATGTATTTTTTAAAGGCTTGGCATAGCTATGTTGATGCTGACTACATTGATGTTTTACACTGTAATGGTGTATCGTATTATTGCCACATACATGTAGGTTTAACTTCAAGTCAAAAAATGCAAAAACAAAAACATAAAAACATTTCTCTTTTTCAGATTAGCATGATGCAACTCTCTTTATCAGCCCAAATATTACGATCCCTCCGTTTATGACTGGCTGCTTTTTGTTCTTCCTCTTGTTTTACTAGTTTAAGACCAATTCAGATTACATTTCATCCACATTAAGGTGTGGGCAGAGGCTGCTGTGAACCCTTCTTCCTTTTCATCCTTGCTCAACTGCAGTCACTTCTTGCTCCAACAAGTGAGTGAATTCTCTCACCAGTTCTTCTTCCTTTATTTTATCTTTTTAATTTATTTTTTCTATTATTTGGCCTCTCATTTATGTTGTCAAATGCAAGAATTCTTCTTTCCATCAGTTGTTGGCCTTCTTCCCTATCAAACTCTTCTCCATGTTGTTGGAATCAAGTTAAGATTAGCTCTAGGCGAGAAAGCAGATTAGAGCATAAAATATTTTGATGGTAAACACCTCACATAGACCCTTGTTTATAATAATAAGCTAGTGGTACGCCCTCGTGTTTCTGTTTGGCAAATACTACCAGATGGTTCCCTTGTTTTTGTAATAAATCCAATTCCTTTGGGTTCTTCCCTTGTTTCATAGATCTGTTATGGTGTGGAGTCCCTTTTTGCTAGCAGCCTGAATCATGTCTTCTTTTGAGTTTTTATGGTTCTGGGTAATTGTGTTTTACCAACTTATTCTTATCCTTGTTGTATCTTCTTTTGTTTCTCTTTTTTATCAGGTCTGTATCCAACATGACTATACTTGCACTCTCAGCTAGTTTATTGTAAGGCAGGTTAATAGTACACATGCTCAATATGGCCATTTTTCTTTTGTTTTGCTAAAGCATGATTTTCATACATGTGGCCCAATCCTGAAGCTGCCTTGTGTGACGAATTTTGGATCGTAGATTTGGTGGGCCTCCCTCAAGTACATTGAATCTGATCATAAATTAAGGACGAATAGCAGTCCTTAATTTGCACTTAAAAAGGTCAGTTTTAATTTGCTCTTTGTTCTCTGTTCTCTGCTTTGGTTTTGTTTTATTTGTTTCACCTTGTCATTTTGTGATCTTTCTATGTTCATCTTATTTGTTTTTATTTATCATGTGATGTGGCTTCCAAGTGTGAGCATCTTTATCAGGTATTTGCAACTTTTTAGTTTCACAAAACTGCACTTAACCTGATGGTTTTACACTTTGGTTGACTAATTAAAGAATCTCTTTACTTGAATCTTTCCATAGGTTGTTGTAGCTCTTCAATATCTTAATAATCAATTCAAATGGTTTTCATCTTTTTAATATCAGAGTTTTTGCACAACTGCTGCTGATAGAGTCTTGGCTCTGTAAAAGTCCAGTAGTGGCTTAGTCAGCAGAACTAGAGTCATGGAAATATGTAATTTGGAATGAATGATAGGAAGTTGTTTGAAGTAGTTCTTCCTTTGTTTTTCATTCTTATCAAACAGAAATTTTTTCTGTTGGCATTCTTATCAAACAGAATTTTTTTTTGTTGCCATTCTTAAATAACAGAAATTTTATCTGTTGGCATTCTTATCAAATAGAAATTTTTTCAGTTGGCATTCTTATAAAACAGAAATTTTTTCTGTTGGCATTCATCTCAAATAGAAACTTTTTCTGTTGGCATTCTTATCAATCATGTATCAAACAAAATATTTTTCTTATTTTTGGTCTTTGCTTTGGACCATACAATTTCATGTGCTCTTGAATTACTGTGGCAATTAATTTTTTGAAGGCCGAGAGTGTCATGACTCTTATTGCTCCATGCAGTGATTCTCGATTTCTTATTTCCTTTCTCAATTTTCTATGTGAATTCAGTAATGGAAATATTATCATTGTCCTGAATGTGGTTTAATTCTATACGAGTTATGAGTCTAGAAGGAAATATGCAATATGATAATCAAATTATTGAGATCCTATTATTTAGAGTTGGATGTATTTTTAACTAATTTGTTGTCATTTTTCTCAGATGTGGAGCTCTCAATGAAGTCTGCATGCCACAAACGTGAAATGAAGATACAAATTTTGCACTGATAAGAGCTGCTGGGGAGCAGAGTGGTTCTGATGTTGTTGTGTGTTATGATTTCCTTTAAATGGATTGTTGCGTTAACAACAATACATGTACAACAACAATTGTTGTGCAACTTGACAGTTGTAGTTCACCAATGTGTCACATAAAAACTAATACTGTGTAAACAATATTTTTTTATTAAATTTATGTCCCAAATTAAGAGATCTTCCAGTTTCAACTTATGAAACTTCACTAAATTAGTATTCTATCATATTTCCTTTTTGTTGCAATACGGCCAGTAATTTAAAACAAGGCAGACGGGGGTGGGGTTGATGATCAAATTATTAATCAAAATATAAGAAAAATATGTAACACGGATAAAATAATAATTACTCAGTCGGAGAAAATAATTAATTTTATTTAGGTGGCTTCCAAGATCACAACAAATTGAAGCTCCGCTAATTCAATATGACCTTAACCATTGCATAACTATAAGAATCTATTCATATTAGATTCTTGCTAAACATATCTTATGGTTTGTGCAACCTCCGTTTAACACTTTTTATATAAACAAACTTCGAATTCGAGGGGATAAAAAAAGATAGCTGCGATTGATAAGAGCATTTGATGGTAAAACAAAAATTAAGACCTCGAATCCAAACAAAGTAAGAGAACTAGGAGTAGCCCCTAATTGCCAGTTCGCAACTAGTAGTAAGCCTGTAACTGCCAGTTCGCAACTAGGAGTAAGCCCGTAACTACCAGTTCGCAACTAGGAGTAAGCCCGTAAGTCCCAGTTCGCAATTGGGAGTTAGCCCCTAACTCCAAATTGTGAACTTGGAGTAAGCCCCTAACTCCTAGTTTTCAACTTGGAGTTAGCCCCTAACCCCAAGTTGCGAACTGGGAGTTAGCCCCTAACCCCCAGTTGGGAACTGGGTTAGCCCCTAACTCCCTGTTCGCAACTGGGAGTTAGCCCCTAAGATGGGTTCGATTCACGAATAGAGGCCCCCAAACCTAGGTCTGGCTCGCTAAATTCCATGATTCTCAAACGGCTCGACGAGCTAACGAATCGACTCCCCCAAAACTCGAGTTCAGTGCCACCCCTACCAACCGACAATGTAGATTGTCACTTGGCTTGCCAACCGATAATTTACATTATTACTTAAATTACCAACCGATAATGTACATAGTCACTTGGGTTCCCAACCGACAATGTACATTGTCACTTGGATTCCCAACCAACAATGTACATTGTCACTTGGGTTGCAATCGACAATGTACATTGTCACTTGGGTTGCCAAATGACAATGTACATTGCCACTTGGGTTGCCAACAGACAATGTACATTGCCACATGGATACCCAATCAACAATGTACAATGTTAGTTGGGTTCCCAACCGACAATGTACATTGTCACTTTGATTCCCAACCGACAACGTACATTATCACTTGGATTCCCAACCGACAACGTACATTGTCACTTGGGTTCCCAACCGACAATGTACATTGTCACATGGGTTTCCAACCGACAATGTAAATTATCACTTGGGTTGCCAACGGACAGTGTACATTGTCACTTGGGTTGCCAACCGACAGTGTACATTGTCACTTGGGTTGCCAACCGACAGTGTACATTGTCACTTGGATTGCCAATCGACAGTGTACATTCTCACTTGGGTTGCCAACCGACAGTGTACATTGTCACTTGGGTTGCCAACCGACAGTGTACATTGTCACTTGGGTTGCCAATCGATAGTGTACATTCTCACTTGGGTTGCCAACCGACAGTGTACATTGTCACATGGGTTGCCAACCAACAGTGTACATTATCACTTGGATTCCCAACTGACAACGTACATTGTCACTTTGATTCCCAACCGACAATGTACATTATCACTTAGATTCCTAATCGACAATGTACATTGTCACTTGGGTTCCCAACCGACAATGTACATTGTCACATGGGTTTCCAATCGAGAATGTACATTGTCATTTGGGTTGCCAATCGACAGTGTACATTGTCACTTGGGTTGGCAACCAACAGTGTACATTGTCACTTGGGTTGCCAACCGACAATGTACATTGTCAATTGGGTTGCCAACCGACAGTGTACATTATCACTTGGGTTGCCAACGGACAGTGTACATTGTCAATTGGGTTGCCAACTGACAGTGTACATTGTCACTTGGGTTGCCAACCGACAGTGTACATTGTCACTTGGGTTGCCAATCGACATTGTACATTGTCACTTGGGTTGCCTATCGACAGTGTACATTGTCACTTGGGTTGCCAATCGACAGTGTACATTCTCACTTGGGTTGCCAACCGACAGTGTACATTGTCACTTGGGTTGCCAACCAATAGTGTACATTGTCACTTGGGTTGCCAACCGACAATGTACATTGTCACTTCGGTTGCCAACTGACAGTGTACATTGTCACTTCGGTTGCCAACTGACAGTGTACATTGTCACTTCGGTTGCCAACCGACAGTGTACATTGCCACTTGGGTTGCCAACCGACAGTGTACATTGTTACTTAGGTTGCCAACCGACAGTGTATATTATCACTTTGGTTGTCAACTGACAGTGTACATTGTCACTTGGGTTGCCAACCGACAGTGTACATTGTCACTACGGTTGCAATCGACAATGTACATTGTCATTTGGATTTTCAACCCACAATGTACATTGTCACTTGGATTCCTAACCAATAATGTACATTGTCACTTTGGTTGGTAACCGATAATGTACATTGTCACTTGGGTTTCCAACCGATAATGTACATTGTCACTTGGGTTGTCAACCGATAATGTACATTCCCACTTGGATTCCCAATTGATAATGTACATTGTCACTTGGATTCCCAAAAGACAATGTGCATTGTCACTTTGATTGCCAACCGACAATGTACATTATCACTTGGGTTGCAACCGACAATGTACATTGTCACTTGGATTGCAATCGATAATGTACATCGTCACTTGGGTTGTCAACCGATAATGTACATTGTCACTTGGGTTCCCAATCGATAATGTACATTGTCACTTGGGTTCCCAACCGATAATGTACATTCTCACTTGGGTTCCCAACCGACAATGTACATTGTCACTTGGTTTCCCAACCGACAATGTACATTGTCATTTCGGTTGCCAACCGCTAATGTATTGTCACTTGGATTCTCAACCGACAATGTATATTGTCACTTGGGTTGCATACGATAATGTACATTGTCACTTGGGTTGCCAACCAAAAATGTACATTGTCACTTGGGTTGCCAATCGAGAATGTTCATTGTCACTTGGGTTGCCAATCGACAATGTACATTGTCACTTGGGTTGCCAACCGACAATGTACATTGTCACTTGGGTTGCCAACCGACAATGTACATTGTCACTTGGGTTGCATGCGACAATGTACATTATCACTTGCATTCCCAATCGATAATGTACATTGTCACTTGGATTCCTGACCGACAATGTACATTGTCACTTGGGTTCCCAATCGACAATATATATTGTCACTTAGATTCTCAACCGACAATGTACATTGTCGCTTAGGTTGCATATGATAATATACATTGTACTTGGGATTCCCAACCGTCAATCTACATTGTCACTTGGATTGGCAACCGACAATGTACATTGTCACTTGGGTTGCATGCGACAATGTACATTGTCACTTGGGTTGCATGCGACAATGTACATTGTCACTTGGATTCCTAACCGACAATGTACATCGTCGTTTGGGTTGCCAAGCGACTATGTAAATTGTCACTTGGTTTGCTTCCCTCATGTACATTGTCACTTGGTTTCAAAGTAACAATGTACATTGTCAATTTATTAGCCAGGCAACAATGTGCATGGTTAATTGGCTACCTGGCAACAATGTACATACATTGTCCCTTGTGTTACCAATCGATAATGTACATTATCACTTGGGTTGCTAGGCGACAAAATTTAGTATTAATTCAGATTTAAGGTAATTGAACCATCTCGGTTGATACGTGATCGGTAATTGAACCGTCTCAGTTGATACATAATCGGTAATTGAACCGTCTCGCTTGATACGTAATCTTTAAAGGATAGATTCTGCTTAATTTAATAACAAAAATAGGTAAAAGTATAGGCAAAACGTGCAAAATTGACTCTATTTCGCACCCCTTAAATTTCTACTTATCCTTAGAATTTAAGATTATGTTCAATGAAATTCATCATCCCTTGTTGTACCAAGGTTGGAAAATTAAAATAACTACTAATAAAATAAAGGGTTTATTAGAATATTTAATATTTTATCCTGGATATGAATGAAATTTTAAATTATACAGTAGTTATATAGAAGGGTATTTTTGGTTTTTTATCAACTTTAAAACCGTTAAAGGGTATTTTTGGAATATTAAATATTTTTGTGGGATATGAATAAAATTTTAAATTATACAATAGTTATATAGAAGGGTATTTCTGGTTTTTTATTAACTTTACAACCACTAAACGGTATTTCTAAAATATTTAATATTTTTACTGGGATATGAATGGAATTTTAAATTATAGAATACTTATATATAAGGGTATTTCTTGTTTTTTTTTAACTTTAAAATCGTTAAAGGGTATTTTTTAAATAATTAATATATTTTCTGGGATATGAATAGATTTTTAAATTATACAATAGTTATGTAGAAGGGTATTTCTATTTTTTATTAAATTTTAATATTTTTCCTAGGAAATGAATGGAATTTTAAATTATACAATAGTTATATAGAGAATTTTTTTTACAATTAATTAAAAAAAATAAAAATTGACACAAATAACACTGTTCTAAAATTAATTTCCAAAATTACATTTTCAACCTTTGACCAAGGTTGACCACCTTGGTCAAAGGCCACGTAGGCGACACGCTGGCTTGCAGGCGCCAATGTGTCGCCTAATTTTTTTTTAAATTAACATTTTGTAGGCGACATTAAAATGCCGCCTAGAAAAAAAAAAAGATACAAGGCGGCATTTCGAGTCGGCTTCGAAATGCCGCCACACGCGAAAAACATGAGGCGGCTTTTCGATGCCGCCTCACCCAACACTTAGCGAAATATTGGGGATTTCTTCAGAATGAGAAATCAGTATTGAAGGCGGCATAGAAAAGTTAAGAAATATTTTTCAAACTTTTTTTTTGTTTTCGCTTTAGTCAATTTTTTAACTTGTAATTATGTGCTAACATTCATATTCCAAAATAATTGATCACTACATAAATGTAAATTAGTAACATACACATCTGTCATGAAAAGTAAATGAAAAACTATATAAAATATATGTAAATATACAAATATGAATACATAAAAAATAATGAAAAATAACAAACATAATTTATAAAAATAATCATAAGGCAGAACTCGGCTCTGGTGCACCAATTGCCTTTTTTGCCTTCTTGTATAAATTCTCCGAATGGGAGGGTGGCAGCTGGGCTCAAGCTCCGGGGGCTGCTCAAGGGGCTGGTCAGGCTCCGGCTCGGGTGGTTGCTCAGGTGGAAAATCGGGCACCATAGGCTCCGGTACGGCTGGAACCTCATCAGAATCCTCGACACAGGTCGTCATATCAGCTGTAGGCCGACACCTTGAACGACGCCCCTGTGGTGCTCTATCTCTGGCTGGCTCGACCACGTGAGAAGGTTCACTAGCATGTGACACATCTCTATCGACGATCACTCCTTCCAAGAGTGGAAGACTGTGCAGAACCGACTGACAGTAGTGTCTAATCTCTATCACAGATGGACTTACTAACGATGGGTCGAAGGCCTCTGTACGGTTCACGCGCTCAACCACTTTCCGCACACAACCCAATTGCGAAAAAAAATATAACTTAAAAATTTTTGATAAAGAAATAGTCATTTCACAAATTTAATTACGTACCAATGCCTCCTCAGTATAACCTTTAGGATGGTATACCATGGCTGGCTCAGTCGGTGGAGGTGATATGAATCGTCGAGTAGCCCCCAAATACCACATCATATAGTCATTAGGAGCATGTCTGGGGGTGTGTGCCCGGCTGCCCGTAACAACAGATTTTGCCTGCGCCTCCCACCGAACGATGTAATCACGGTGGTATAGTGCCCAATCCTCCCCAGCTTGGCCTTTCGGAGAGATGCGAGTAACATGCTCGACATCCTCCAGTGGAGTCCCCTGCTCAAAGTTATTAAATTAAACACTGAACCCTATAATAAACAGAAATTGAACTTGAGTGCTGCAATAATTACCTGCTCCAACCCGAACTGTAACATCACTCGATCAGGAACATGCAGCTCGACGATCTCGAAGCAAATAAGTGGTGTCCTAGACAACCAGATACGTCTATTTTCAACGCAGATAGCTGGTAGATGCTGCAAGAAATCGAGGTACGACTGCCATTTTACCTAAAAAAAATACAATAATTATTACCGAGAACCTGCTATCTGCGTATGAATTGTCATCATTGTAGATTCGTAAAGTATCTTACCTGATAGCTCAGCTGGTGGTCCAACTCTGCCCTGTATAGCACCAAGTTTCCACCAGGGTTTGTGGCATTCGTCCGTCGGACGTTCCACCTAAAATACCAATATAAGTTAGTTACACAAGATTTAACGAAAGTGTAAATAATGATTAAACTATATAGGTACATACCTGGAACCTAAAGGGCCAACCTGCAGTGCCCGTTCCTCTAGGAGTGTACATTAACTGACCATTGCACGTAAAATGCATCTATATTGAAATGTGGTCCGTGCATGGGTTCCATCCAAGAACATTATACATCATAGTGCACAACGCGTTAAACAAACACATCGGCTCTAGTAGTATAAGTCTGGTTGTCCCCCCGCTATAGCCGACCACATTGTCGTGTTCAAAACTAAATTCACCACCAAAATAACAACACGTAAGTACGACTACCATCTTCAACTGAAATTGAGCAACACACATTTAAGATATCCAATCATCTCAACACTTGGTAATCACAACTCATCTTATCAGATCCGACCAAAGTCCTAATATTTTCTACAAGGGCAAGACGACAAATTCATATAAAACTACAACGCCTCTAGAAAACAGTTTGTTGACTTTCAATTTTTTTGTCAAAATTATCTTTATCACACTTTATGCATACTCATATACTAAATTAGCATAAAATTAAAATTAGCATAAAAAATCCTAAATTAGCCTAAACCCAATTATCATAAAAATGACTGAATTATCATTAATAATCCTTAATTAGCATATAAATCCATAACTTAGCATAAAATCAAAATTAACATTAAAAACCCTACATTATCATCAAAAACTCTAAATAAGCATAAAATCCCTAAATTAACATAAAAAACCCAATATTTGCAGAAAAGCCCTAATTTATTATAAAATCAAAATTAACATTAAAAACCCAATTAGCTTCAAAACCCCTAAATTAACATAAAAACCCTAAATTAATAAAAAAACCCAAATCCACGCAACAAATAAAATTTAACCCTAAATCAACCAATAAACATGAAATTTGTAGCCTAATCATGTGTAATAGACTACAATAGCAGCGATTTCAACCACAAAGATGCATCAAATCATGCATATCATCACATCGACGACCTAATAAACTCTAACCCACGAAAAATGATAAAATCACTTATTTTTAGAGCTAAAGGACGAAGATTCGCGGGAGAAACGCACGATTTGCGATCGCACAGCCTCCAATCGTTGACTTGTTGCTTCGATTCGGCGTAAAATAGGGAAGAAAGGAAGAGGGAGGGAAGGGTTCGGCACTCCGATTTGGGAGAATGAAGGAAGAAGACAGTGAAAAGAGGGCGGGGCGTTATAAAAGCAGCAGAGGCGGCATCGCGATGCCGCCTCAAGCACGTTTTAATCGTTTTGAAGTGATCCCAAAATTTTCACTAAGTGTTGGGTGAGGCGGCATCGAAAAGTTGCCTCGTGTTTTCTGCGTTTAGCGGCATTTCGAAGCCGCCTTATCTTTTTTGTGTTATCACAGGCGGCATTTTTAAGCCGCCTCGAGTTTTGCGGTAGGGGGCTTTCAAATACCGCCTTGATTCTTTTTTTTTCTGTAGGCGGCTACCGAATGTTTTTAAAAAAAAATTCAGCGACACGCTAGCGCATGTAAACCAGCGTCTCCTACACGGCCTTTGACCAAGGTGGTCAACCATGGTCAAAGGTTGAAAATGATTTTTTTAGAATTATTTTTGAAACGGTGACATTTGTGTCAATTTTTATTTTTTTTAATTATTTGTAAAAAAACTTCTTATATAGAAGGGTTTTTCTGGTTTTTTATTAACATAAAAACCTTTTAACGGTATTTTTGAAATATTTAATATTTTTCTGGGATATGAATAGAATTTTAAATTATAGAATACTTATATAGAAGGGTATTTCTGATTTTTTTACTTTAAAACCGTTAGAGGGTATTTTAGAAATATTTAATAGTTTATATGGGATATGAGTGGAATTTTAAATTATACAATGCTAATTTAAAGGGTATTTCTGGTATTTTTAATTACTTTATAACTTCTCTTAATTTAATATTTTATCTGGTATATGAATGGAATTTTAAATTATACAATGCTAATATAAAGGGTATTTCTGGTATTTTTGAATAACTTAATAACTTCTATTAATTAAATATTTTATCAGGGATATGAATGGAATTTTAAATTATAAAATGCTTATAAAAACGGTATTTCTGGTATTTTTGAATAACTTTATAACCGTTAAAGTGGACACGTAACTTCCGTTAAAATTTGTGCAGCCTCACGGTGAGGCGCAAGCGCACGAAAGATTTCTCGGTCAAGTAGAAGTACGTAGCGGGGTCCAATCAATGAATGCTCAATGAACTCGAGAAATGATACTGATAATGAATGCTCAATGACAGTCACCTTATGTGGCAGGGTGTCACGGGGATAGAAGTTTGCATGGATTTTGATTGCAAAATCTGACCTGTCCGGCTTGCTCCTTAATCCCACAGTCAGCATTCCTCTCCTTCTTTGGATCGTCAATCAAGGGAAACCTTCACTCTCTCAAGACAGAAAGACCCTTAGGTTGAGCTAGAACAAATGCACACAGATCTTTGAGGGAAAAGTCTCTCACTTAGCTTGTATTACTTATCTAATTACAAGTAAGGAACCAAGTATGTTGAGCGGTTGTCACAACCCCAATGATTTGGGGATCTAGAGTGGATGAATTCCACTAAGTCCCCTAGTGTTTGGCCTCTGGTAGTCTACTCCTATGGACTACGCTTTTTCCCTTAGGTGGCATAACCTTAGTTTGCCATATCATCAGGGACCCCCACAAGTTAATCCCTATAAAATGATTAAGTTGTCCTCATGGGTAATTTTAGTCTTGGACACATATTACACTCTTGTTACATGTCACTTGTGGTCATATGTGTCATAGACCTCCTGGCCTACGTGCCATTTGGTCTTCCTGGTCATGCGCCCATGATGACCCTCTTGGTCAGGTGCGCCTGTTGGCTTGGTTGCGAACGCCTCCTAGACTGGCTGCGTGCGCCTCCTAGACTGGCTGTGCGCGCCTCCTAGACTGGCTGCGCGCACCTCCTAGACTGGCTGTGTGCGCCTCCTAGTCTGGCTATGCGCCCCTGCTTGTCGTGTGCTTGCTGGTCCTGCGCCCCCACGTGCGCCTGCTGTCCTTGCACCCCCGCGCGCCTGCTGTCCTTGCACCCCGCACGAGCCTACTGTCCTTGCACCCCCGCGCATCTGCTGCTCTTGCGTGCCCTTGGTGCCCTCTCGGTCGTGCGCACCTGCGCATTGTGCTTCAAGGCTGCCCCATGTACTCGCGGCTGGCCCTCTTGGTCGTGCCTTGTGCACGTTTGCAAAGTGTCGTGCCTCAAAGCAACTCCACGCTGCGTGTCAAACGTTTTTCCGCATATCATTCTCCTACCACCATAATGCATCAGTCCTCGGATGGGCCTGTGGAAGAAGGTCTATTTTGAAACACTCTTGTTTCAAAATTGTTGGCCATTACACTGCAAATTGTGGTTAAGCCCGCGGATTCATGTGTGAAGGGACAACTTCCTACTGCCCACTTACCTGTGTTGCAGTGTATTTTGCAGTGTATATGGCCTGCCAATGCGTATGCATGTTGCTGCGAGTGAACATGGATAAGTGCATTACAACGCTGTCTTTCCGCACTCATGTTTGTCCACTCGGTTTCGGCCGGTGTAGGTGTAGCCTCTACTACTCCTCATGATCTCTTTCTGCTTGGGTTTCTTCCAGCTGCAAAGTCCTTACGGCTAAGAGCACCCATGTTCGTTCCTTCTACCTGTAGGACAGGAAGCATAGAGCTCTCCCTTTTGCTCCCATCTCCAATCATCTAACACAGTGCACTGAGGGTGAACGGGCAGATGTGCGCGTGAAGGGGCAGCCTCTGCTGACCACTTATGCGCAGCGCTATGAAAGTGTAGTCCTGTGCGCTCTTCTCTGCATGCATTGATGCTCACACAAGGCCGAAGGAAGGGGCAGTGCATGTAGTAAGAAAGCGCTGCCAATCATTTGGTGTTGGTGTGAAATGGCACCAGTTGCGAGTAGTCTTCCGATATGTTCGCAACTTGTTGCTGGTCTCCTCCTGCTGCAATGTCAAGTTTGTGGCTAAGGTCATAGACAACAGTGTTTATGTACCTGGATCTCTGTCAGCTGCAAGGTATTTTTGCAGCTAAGAGCTCTCCATATTGGCATTGCTGCCATGTCGAATTGGACTTTTTTTAAAAATAATTAATAAAAAATAAAAATTTACACTTTTAACAACAACACAAACTTATTTCTAAAACTAACACTTTCAATGATTGACCAACTTTGACCACGATGGTTAAATGACACATCGGCGACACACTGGCGCCAACACGCCATCGTGTCGCCAAAAAAATTTTAAAAGAAAACTTGTTGGCGGCATTTTGATGCCACCAGTAACAAATAATTAAAAAGACAACACTTAATCAAAATTTAAAAAGGTCGTCGAAATTCTGAAATTTTTTTTCAAAAAGGAGTAGTGGTGGCATTTCGATGTCGCCACTACTGAAATCAACGAGGAGGCTTCTCAAAGCCGCTTCTCAACACTTAAAAAAAATTTTGAACTTTGGATTCTAATTTATCCGTTGGATGCCGCCAACACTTAAGTTAGGGGGCATTGCAATGCCGCCACGACCTCTTATTTCTATCATCTTCTTCTCTTTCTCTTCTTCATTTTCTTTTTCCCTCTTCTCAAACCCGACATGCAGAACAGCCGTGAAAGCCTCTAATCCCTATTGTTTGGACGTGATTTTTTTTTAATCGACGCTGGATAACCTCGATTCAAGACCGTGCGCTTGTGGATCGTCGCTTCGTCACTTGAATCAATGTCGATTTTGCAAGTAAGTGGATTTCTTATTTTGCGTAGGTTGAGGTTTCAATAGTCGTCGATTTCATGCTAGTTTAGGGTTGTTGTGGTTGAAGTCTCTTCAATTGCAGTCTATTACGTGTGATTAACGTTCGATTTCATATTTTTTTGTTGATTTAGGGGTTGGTTTTCATGTTTTGCATGGATTGAGGGCTTTACATGAAGAAGCTTCGATTTTATGCTAGCTTAGGGTTTTTGTGACACCAATCTCTTCAATTGTAGTCTATTATGTGTGATTAGCATTCGATTTCATATTTTTTTGTTGATTTAGAGGTTGGTTTTCATGCTTTGCATGGATTGAGGGCTTTACATGAAGAAGCTTCGATTTCATGCTAGCTTAGGATTTTTGTGGTACCAATCTCTTCAATTGCAGTCTATTACGTGTGATTAGCGTTCGATTTTATATTTTTTCATTGATTTAGGGTTGGTTTTCATGCTTTGCGTGGATTTAAGGCTTTACATAAAGAAGCTTTTACTTCTAGGTTATTAATGGTAAAAAAAGACACAGTAAAGAAAAGCATTAGTTGATCACCTAACCCTTCAAGCAAAACAATATTGATCGGATTTGGAAATATAGTCTGTATGTTTTCTCTTTTTCATGGACAGTAAAAGCAAATCAATGCCCATCTTTGGAAGGGGAGTTCTTAGCAAAAAAAATCTGTCTTACAATTATATTGAGTTGTAATCACCGAATCTTTTCCTAAGTTTTGTACTTTATTGGTAGAGTTGTGATTACCAAGTGTCGAGAAGATTGGAAATCCTAAATGTCTCTTGTTTAATTTCAATAGAAGATGGTTATTGTGCTACTTGTCATTTTGATAGCGAATTTGTTTTTCAGCACGGTAATGTGATAGGTTATAGCGGGGGGAGAACCAGACTTATGCTTCTAGAGCCAACGTGTTCGTTTAACGCATTGTGCACTATGATGTATAATGTTCTTGGATGGAACCTTCGCATGGACCGCATTTCAATATGGATGAGTCTTTCATGCAATGGTCAGTTATTGTACACTCCCGTACTCAATGATATATCCCTGGACAGTGGATTAGGCATGGTGAAGCATGGTTTCTAGATAATGTTGGTTTAGTTTTTAAAGCCAGACACCTACCCCTATGAGATGTATACCAGAAGACGTTTGTCAAATGAAGTTGGAACCGGCTTGGGAGCTCTTATTAAATTCAAGGGGGAGGGGGGGTAAGGGAGCTCCGACTGAAAGGGATGAGAGAGGTGAAGGAGCTATAGTAGAATTCATCCCCGAAGAAAGGTGAATAATTACATTAGTCTTGTTTGAAGTTATATTCTACATTTATATCGTAGCAGTAGTTGATGAAATTATAATTGAATTCAGGGAATCAAGAGAGAACCCCTATGATATTTCCATTAGTTAAGATGTTTGGTCGGATCCATTTACAGATGAAATTGATGAAGAAGAAGAGGTTGAAACCCCCCTACCTAACATAGGAGTCCCACCCTTAGAGGAAAATGATGAGCCTTGCCTGATACATGGATCGGAGAGATGGACATGGATACAATATATATGAACACAATGGTCCCAGATGTAGATGGAAACAATGTACCACCACCCGTCGGTGTTGGAGTCGGTCAGAGGTTTATGAGCAAGGACGCATTACAGTTGTACTTGAAGGACTACTGCATTAAAAGATATGTCCAGTTCAATGTGTTGAAATTGAGACCTGCAGTTTATTCTGTACGTTGCATGGGTGATCAGTGTCCATGGTACGTCTATGCGTCATTCAGTAAGAAGTGTATGGTGTGGAAAGTTAGACGATGCAATGATGAACACACTTGTTTGAACTGCGAGCTGCGCATGGACAATCGAGTGTGCACTTCTAGAGTTATTTCTAACCTCATTATGTCCAACGTGAGAACAAATTTTACACTGTCACCATATGAGATCATTCAGCTTGTTAAGGACAGGTATCATTTTCATGTCAATTATGCTAGGGCATGGAGGGCAAGGAACAAGACATTAGTTGTTGTATTTGGTAGTTAGGAGGAGTCCTACAACCTATTACCTCAATTTTTTAAAACAATCAAATACACAAACCTAGGTACTAAATATAACCTCATAACCACGAATGATCAAGTGAGAGATAGATGGGTTGTGCATTTTGACAGGGTTTTTTGGCGTTTGGTCTGGTTATTCATGGATTTTAGTATTGTAGACCCTTTATCAGTATAAATGGGACTCATTATATGGGAAGTATAACGGTTGTTTATTGATAGCTACGTCATTTGATGGAGATAACAAGTTGTTTCCCATTGTCTTTGCTATTGTCGAGAAAGAGAATATTGATACACGGACTTGGTTTGTAACTTGTTTGGCGCAACAGGTGGTTAGAGGGAAGTCTCCAATGTGCATTATCTCCGACCGTCACATTGGCATCATCAGAGCGGTTGTCGATGTCTTTCCACGTCTGCATAGACACAGGTTCTGTATACAACATATCATTGACAATTTGAAGAAGTGGTACAGTGTGAAGGACTTGGATAAGATGGTATGGGGGTGTGCGAGTGCACAAAAAGTGGAGGAATACGATGTTGCAATATAAAACCTTGAATAAACATGTCCTGCAACAAAAATGGAGTTGACTAAAGGAATGAGCCCTGAGTTGTGGGCCCTTGCCTAATATGGGAATTTATCATTTGAGAAGCTCACGACAAATTCTTTTGAGAGTGTGAATTCGCTATTTAAGAGGGCACGGAACTTACCTGTACAGGCATTAGCATCGGGATATTCTATCGAATGAATTCATGGTTTATAAATAGGTGAAACAGGGCTACCTAGATCATCACACATCTTTGTTCATAGGTAAACGTGCATTTATGAACTACTATTGAGGAAGCTAGACATTTGCAGGTACTTTCCTACGGTGGTAGGATATTTCTGGGGGGCGCGCACATGGTTAACATTCCACGTAAGGAGTGTACCTGTCGGTCATTTCAGATTTATCAGATTTCGTGCATCCATGCGCTTGCATTGTTTGGGGCAATTCATTATGACTTCCATTAACTGACCTCAGAGTATTATCATGCACCTAAAAATCTACGGGTGTATGAACAATCATTTGATGTGCCACGAAGAAGTACTGTTTTTATGTAATGTATATTTACATGTTTTCAGTTGGTTAGTGTGACTAATGCACTTTGTTGTTTATTTAGGTCGTGATGGTGGACACCACACTTTTGTACGATTAGTCTTCCCACAGGAGCGAGACCATCTGGAATGCAGAGGTTAGTGCGTTTTGGTAGATAACAATTACGTTTTATTTATAAACATACACTAACAAGACTATTGCTCATTTTCAGGACCCAGGATGCCTACAATGCACTGAGCATTTTCGGACATTACGACATTGGCCGATGGACGAGCGCTTGTTGTCGTACATAGATGCCACGGGTTTTGGTACCTTATTTAGAGTTCAGTGGTTAGGACTGAAAAAACCACTGATTACCTTACTGGTAGAGAGATAGAGGAGTGAGACGAACACCTTCCATATGGCGAATGGCAAGATGACAATTATCTTAGAGGACGTGGTTGTCCTCTTGGGACTACGCGTCCACGGCTTCGCAGTGATCAGCTCAACGGGGAGACTGGATGGAGTTGGCCAGGGTACCTTTCGGTGTCGAGCTTCCACTGGGAAGTTTTCAGGGGGCGACTATCACTTGCATGGATTCGGGAGAGGTTTGTGTTTTTTCCCGATGACGTGCCCAATGAGGTGATATAACGACACGCGTGATCATATATATCTCCTCCATCTTGTGGGCTCGACGATCTTCTCAGATGGTAGTGCTCAAAGGGGTTCACATGGCATACTTGATGCTATTCGAGGACTTCCAGATTGCAAGGAGGTACAGCTGGGGCAGCGACGCTTGCCTTCCTCTATCGAGAATTTGTGAAGCCGTATCGCATTGGAGTGGTCGGCATTGCTGGATGCCTCACCCTTCTACAGGTAAATTCCAATTTGAAATAAATTTTCAACTTAAAGGAATAAGACATAGACTCTATTAAAACATTGTTGCAGTTGTGGGCGTGGGAATGTCTGGATATCGGACGTCCGACACTCTTAGAGGAACGGGCACTGCAGGATGGCCTCTAGGTTCCAGGTATGTCTCGATACAATTTAATGATTATTTACAAGTAAAAGAAACTTTTTATAAATAACTTATACTAGTATTTTAGGTGCAATGTCCGACGGACGAATTCCACAAACCCTTGTGGTAACCTAGTCCTATACAAAACAGAGTTGAACCACCAGCGAAACTATCAGGTAAGTTATTTTACATTTGTACAATTTTGACAATTTAGATACTAAATTTAAGTTGTCGGTAATAGTTATCTAGGTGAACTGGCAGCCGCCGTATATAGATTTCTTGCAGCATCTACTTACTATCTGCGTAGAAGGTAGACGTATTTGGTTGTCCAAGACGCCATTGATATGCTCACGTTCCAGATTTGGATTGGAGCAAGTGATTGTCGCGACACACAAGTTCAATTACAGTCTATTATAGATCGAACTTTAATTTTATTAATTTGAGTAGGTGACTTCCCCTGAGGATGTCGAGCATGTTACTCACAAATCTCGGAAAGGGTGAGCCGGGGAGGATTGGGCAGCATACTATTGTAACTACATCACTAGGTGGCAGGCGCAAGAGGATACTATTGTTATAGGCAGTCGTGCACACACCCCTAGACATGCTCCCAGTGAGTAAATGATGTGGCATTTATCGGTCACTCAACGATTCATATCACCTCCACCGACGGAGCAGCCATGGTATACCATGCTATAGGTTATACCGAGGAGACATCGGTATGTGTTTACTCTGTGACATGATTGCTTTTGTAAATATACATTTTATAACATATATTTTTTGTTTTGTAGTTGGGCTGCATGTGGAACGTGATTGAGCGCGTGCAGCATAGAGAGGGTATGGACCCATCGTTGGCAGATCCATACATGATGGAAATTGGAAACTACTGCCAGTCGATCCTGAACAGTCTTCCACTCTTGTAAGGGATGATCATTGGTGGAGACTTGTCACATGGTGGTGAACCATCTCATGTGATCAAGCCGACCAGAGATAGAGCACAACGGGGGTGTCATGCAAGGCGTCGGCCTACATCTAAGACGACACTGCGTGTTGGGGATCCTGCCGAGCTTTCTGTCATACCAGAGCCTACAATGCCAGAGCTTCAGCCTATGCAGAGACACCTGAGCCTCAGCCCGAGCTGCCCCCTAATCTCATCCCGATCTCACCCTCCCATCCGTAGGATTTACACTAGAAGACAGAAAAAGGCAATTGGTGCACCTGAGCCTAGTTCTTCCTTGTGATTGTACATTGTACATTATTTTTGTAACTTGTTTATTAGGACTTTTGTATTAATTGTTCAGACAGTGTTTTGTATATTATTTTTTATTCAGGTATATTGTTTTCGGTTGCGTTATATTATGGACTTCTCGGTTATTTTCTATCTCTTTTGTGTGGGTTTAGTACTTAGTTTTATTTTGATTGTTGTTGTTTAATATATGTTGTTAGCAGGTTGAAAAATAGGTCAATTAGAAAAAAAAAAATGAAAAATGAAAAAAAAAATTGAAGGCAGAATTAGAAAGCCACCTGCAATTCAAAAAATAGAAGGCAGCTTCTCAATCTCTTCTGCTCGTCTCAAGTGAAGAACTGAACGTAAAATTTTGTTTAAGTGTAGTGAGAGGCGGCTTTTAGAAGTTGGCTCGTCGTTTTCAGTAATGGCAGCATTTTGATGCCACAGTCTTTTTAAAAAAAAAAAATTGGAATTTCGCTAACCCGATTAAGTGTTGTTAAAGGAGGCTCAAAGTCGCCTCTATCTTTTTTATTTTTATTACCAACGGCATTGAAATGCCGCCAGCGGGATTTCTATTAAAATTTTTTTGACGACAAGCTGGCGTGTTAGCGCCAGCGTGTTGCTGATGTGTCCTTTGACATCGTGGTCAAGCAGGTCAATAGTTGAAAGTGTTAGTTTTAGAAATAAGTTTGGGTTGCTATTAAAAGAGAAAAAATTTTAAAAAAAATTATTTTAAAAAAAACCCACCGAATTGCCTTTGTCGACTTGCTTTCATGCTCCTAAGAGGTCGCATCCTCTTGTTCCCCTTTCAATGCTGTCTAGAAATAAAGACTTACATTCTCGAGACTCTTCTCAAGATGTTATTAGAAATAACACTAGCCTTCTTTATTGTTTTATCACCTTATTACAATCCCACCCCAAATTAAATGTAAAACCCTCATCCCCTACATACACCCTACTGCCCCATAATAGAGTACCATGAAGGTTTTACATAAGAAGATCTATGCTATGAATGACTCCGATGTCTAGTATGACCTCTATCAGGCCTTGCGTTTTCTGCCTTGAGTATTTCGTTCCTCAAGTACTCCTCTATCAAAGCGGCCTTGAACTTGTTCCATGTTATGGGAGCACTTAGTGCCGATCTTCTCCACCATTGGAGAGCTTCGTCCACCAACAGCTTCGTTGCCACTCTGACTTTCTGTGCCTCATCAAGGATTTGCACAGATCCAAAGTATTGTTCGACCTTCCGTATAAAAAGATCTACCTTTCTTGGGTCCCTTATCTCATTAAGAGACTCGGGATCGGGTACATCAAGGTCTATGGGTGTTTCCCTGCTATCCCCTTGCATGCTCCCTGCAATAGGTGAGTTAACCGTAGGCACGCCTAGTCTGTCAGGCGACGCAATGGTCGAGTATCGACCATCATTCAGAAGAGCGAGATTGGGTATCGACATTCTTACCATAAGAGTGCCATTCGCGGCTCGGAGCCTCTTGCACTCTTCCACCCACGCCACGATGGAATCGTTCTCGGACGCCCCAGATTTGCTCCGAAACAGGGTGGTTTCGGAGCAATCCCAAGGGCCTATGAGAGACCGTCCACGCACGAAACGGTCGTGCGGACGGTCTGCTTGCCTTTCCCTCTAGGTCGTCCACCTTTTATCCCGACCCAGACCGACCCGGATTTCAATTCAGCGTTCCATTACCCCCTCCCCCCCTCGACTTTTCATTCTCACGCGCCCGTCGAAAAATTGAAGGACGACATCTACGTATCAGGGCAGAGAAAGCTGCATTTTTTGTTGGTTGTCTCCCTGCTCAGAAGCCAAGCAGAGAGGGTTTTGGAACAAGAAAGGATTTGAAGACTTGAATCTGTTCATTTTAGAAGAGGCCAAAGTAGCCAGTACCTATCTATCTGGTGTGCCCGAACAGATTACTCAAGAAAAGACAATCGGTAAATCTTAATTTTTTTTTGTTTCCTGTATTTCTTAAATACAGCACATTACTTAGAGGATTTCGTGGCCGCAAACTAGGGTTTTTTTTTTGTGGATTTCGTGGCTGCAAAATAGGGTTTTTTTTTTTTTACAGAAATTGTTGTGTTTACTTTTTGTACTTTATTTTTATTAATTTGATCATCAAGCTTCTGTTGGATCCATCCAAAGTGCTATCTTGTGTGAAGTCTATCCAATTATTAAATGGTTTCCTTGGGATTTTACTAAGTTGGATTTTCACCTGAAAATGATTCGTGCTATAATTGATCGAGCACTATCTATTTAAATCTTTGCCGCTTCTTCTTTGGTCGTCTTATTTCCTAGTACTATATATTTAAATATTTCAATTCTTTGTTTTACAGTCGGAATCAGAAATTTTGTGAGGTTGAATTTTTTTTTTCTCCCCATTTTCCTTTGGTTGTATTCTCTAAATTGTTCTTTTTGGTATGTGATTTTGAATTGCTTTCAATGGCAATTCGGTTTATTCTAGTTTTAATTAATTATTTAAATTAAATAACCGTTGTTTCAATTTATATGAGTGAAATATAAAGAGGGAAGTGGATCTAAGTTGTGTGGCCCTTTTTTTCTTATGTAAATTAAGGAAAGGAAATGAAGCACTAGCTTATGCTGGTTGGTATACTTTCATAATATTTATTTGGCTTCTGATGAGGCAGTATTGTTACTTGCATCACCTTGTTTTTTATTTCTTTTATAATTTTTGTTAGCTTTTTGGATCTTTTATGTATTTGTATGAAAGGATTTGACATTCTTCTTAGTATAGAAAAATTTGTGGTTTTTGGCTTAAAGAAAGACGTAAGCAGCTTGTTAGGGCAAGGCACATTAGGCAGGTTGTTAGGGCACTTTTTTAATTTATAACTCATGTTTTATTTTTTTTGTCACAGCTAACTAATGGAGAGCGGATTAACAACTCGGTGTAGCCCTGTTTTTTTCTTGGAGACAATACAAAAGGCAAAACTAAAGAAAAAACATATAAAGGCAATCAAAAAGACCCCCTTTGGGCACTTCTTGAAAGTAAAAGGTGGGCATATCGAGGCTACTCTTGTCTCATCCCTAGCCAATAAGTTTTGCAAGGTCCACAATTCTTTTTTGATAGGGAAGAGATATATGGAGTTTAGTACAGTTGAGGTTTCTAACATGATGGGTCTCCCATTCAAGGGCTCACACTTGGTGGTAGGGAGGTGCAAGAAAATCCCAAATTTTGTGGTCAATCATTTTCACGGAAAGGCCCCCAATCGGAAAGACATAGCAAGGAAACTGCGCAGATTGGTCCGTAAAGATGGTGACGTGGAGACAATCACCAAGTTAGTGATTTTGATGGTGTTCATGTGTATTCTCTTCCCCTAGGTAAACTACGGCATCCCGCTCACCTTGTATAGGTACATAGACGACCTGAATGGGCTGAAGGAGTACGCATGGGGGGAGGCATTGCACAGACACATTGTTTTGTAGCTGTCACAAAATGAAGCCAAGAATAATGGCTACTTTGCAGGTTGTGCTTTGGCGGTGACGATGAGTAATTATATTTCCTCTGGTCGTTGTATGTGTGATTATAATATGGTTAGTACATTAGTAATTGTATTTTTTGCTATTGTAGGTTTGGTATTATGAAACCATGTCCCGTCTAGGTACTTTTGCCTTTTGCACTGATAAACTAGTTGATTCCACAGTGGCTCCATGTGTACTTAAGTGGGGCAGCAACAAAGTGCATCGTAGTGGGGCATATGAAGAAGCTCACCAGCAAACCCGGGATTTGCAGGTTAGTATTCTTATTTCGTTTGATTTATTTATTTCACAAAACTAAGGAGGTCGTGTACTAACCGTAGCTCATCCCCTTTCGTAGGAGGAGTGGGAATAAGGGGAAGGGATGGCTGCCCACCCACCACAGGCAGAATCTATTATATCTCAATTGCAAAATGAAGTCATGCAGTTGAAACTGAAGAATGCTACCTTGGAGAGTGAAATGGACGGGGTGAAGTGTATAGTGGGTACGATGGCGGCTACTTTGGAAGACATGCAACTAATGATGGTTGTCATGCAAGCGAGGCTGGACAGAGCAGCAGAGGAGGCCCCTGCAACAGAGGAGGCCCCAACAGCAGTAGAGGAGGCCCCAGCTGCAGAGGACGCCCTAGCAGCAGAGGACACCCCAGCACCAGAGGAGGCCCCAGCCGCAGTGGAGGCTCCAGCCGCAGTGGAGGCTCCAGCCGCAGTGGATTCTGCAGCCGCAGTCGAGGCCCCAGTAGCAGAGCAATCATCTCCCCGTCACTACAAGAGGAAGTTGAAGCCTAGTCAGGCAATGACTGCTCCTTATGTTCTGACGCACACCTCCAAGAGAAAAAAGAAGACGAATTGCTAAACGTCCATAATGTGTAAATTAGATTTTTGAATGGATAGGTCTGTTGTATCTATTATTTTTTGAACTAATAACTAGGTGCCTGGTACTTGTATTTTGTCACCAGACAATTGTGTTTGTTGTTTACTAAAATTTAATCAAATAGTATTATAATTTAAAGGTGTGATTGGTATGTAGAGAGACTACATGGTGTTATCACCGCAAAAATTGGCACTTGTTAAAGCAAAAGAGCATTCTTGAGATTTGTCTGGTATTTTCATTTACCAATTGGTATTTACAAATTAGCGTAGGGTCACACATGTTGTCCTTCCGACATCGACTGTTGGCTTGCCAACTCCTGTAAGATAGTATTTTCAGCTCTCTGGAGGTGTTAGGTATTTTAACGTAATTGGTGCTTAGAAGTAGTTCATGGTTTTTCCAAAGGAACATTGGTATTCCTAAATTTAGGTTAGTATTCAATGAACTAGCCCGGTATGTTCAGGTTATACTTGGTATTTTCATTACGGCCCATGAGTTGGGAATAGAGTAGGGATTGGAAACACCTTTAAATCTGATATAGGGTGAGTGTTCACCGTCTTGATGTCCGCCACTTGCAGCCTGCATAGGACACATTAGTATCTCGAAAGTAAAAATTATTAGTCATATATTTGGACAACTTATCCGTACATGCAATAATTGAAGCAGTGATTGTTGGGGAGGAAACCTGTACGACATATGAGTAGCATCCTGCAATAAAGTAATTAAAACAAACTATGTTATGACCATCATTACACTATAAAAATGAATAATATTGAAATATACAGATACTCTTACCTCCAACGGATGCGATGAACGGATCGTGGTGGGCATGGCAGGAGCATCGAACAGGACCCTCTGATTTCTAGGCTTATCAACCATTTCCTTACTAAGTATTGTCGTTCTTTTCTGTCCTTTTTTAGCATGTGCCTTCTCGAGAGATGACTTTATTCTTGATAGACTACTACCACCACGTTGCCATCGAACAGGACCCTCTGAGTTCTAGGCTTATTAACCATTTCCTTACTAAGTATTGTCGTTCTTTTTTGTCCTTTTTTAGCTTGTGCCTTCTCGAGAGACGACTTTATTCTTGATAGACTACTACCACCACGTTGCCTTTTCCCTCTTCTTGTAAACTCTGCGGCATCCGAAACGGGCGGGATGTCCACATGGTTCCTCATTTCCACAATGCTATCACTATGACCTCAGACCCACCCACACCATTGTTAGTCTCCGGAGGTCCACCCAAGAGGGCGTTCTTACACGCATCGTCAACCTTAGTCCGTGCGAGCTGTAGAATCTCTCTCGCAAGCAAATACGTTGTCTCATGCTCTGCAGCATGTGATGAATCCTGTACGAAACCATGACACAACTCTATATATCTCTGTGTAGTTGTCGTGCGAGGGTCTTCTTCTATGACAATCACCCTCTTGTGCATAATAAACCCTAATTTTGCATCATTTGACCACCTCTTTAACAGGTACCTAGGGTCCAACGATAGGAAGTTCTTCATGGTCAACAACCTAATGACATGCGAGCATTGGATCTCACTGAAGTTAAACTTACAACAACTACACCACACATGAAAGTCTTCAGTGTTTAGGAAAACTATCTGATGACGGTGAGTGTCATGTTCAATGGCCTTGAACTCACTTCTTCCCCCTTCATCGGTAGCATGGCGGATCTCAATCGAGTGCGACTTCTTTCATTCTTCTTGAAACAGAGCAAAGATCTCCAACGTGTAATACAATGCTGCCTGCTTCAGTATAGAACATGGAATAATCAAACTCGGTCTACTGTTTGTTGACTTAAAGTCTGCCTGTAACTCCTCGTGACGACGGTCCTCCAACAATCTCTCAAATTGCTCAAAAAACCGTATTGGATCGAGTCTGGAATGCAGATATTTTCTCAACACGGAGTTAAAGCTTTCACTCCACTGTGTGCTCCTCATGCTTGCACAAAAGGTATGTGCCCCGTACGCCATAGCCCACTTTTCTCTTTCCTTGAATAGTGCTTCCAACCAACTATTACCTCGGAGACCGTAGTTGTCGAGCATATTCTCCCAACCCATCAGAAACTCGTCCTCTGGTACTACTTCATAGACACATCTATTAAAATCACGCTTAAACTGATTACACCGCTGAAACACATTGGAGAGGTGCTTGGTGGTATTTTGGAATATGTGCCAGGTGCAAAGCCGATGATGGGTCTCTAGAAGAACTATGCTGATTGCCTTTGCCATTGTTGCACACTGATCAGTAAGTATAGCCTGAGGCTTCTTTCCCGACATCGCCTCGAGGAAGGTTTCGAAAAGCCAAATAAAAGATTCAGAAGTCTCACCATAGACCAATGCGGCACCAAACACTATTGTTTGGTTGTGATGATTAACTCCAATGAATGGTGCAAATGGCCTTCCATAGTCATTAGTTCTATATGTGGTGTCGAAACTCACAACATCACCAAATAAGCTATAATCAATAATACTCCTAGCATCCACCCATAAAAAGTTTGTGACATGTCCCTCAGCATCCAATTGAAAGTCAAAGTAGCACGCCAGATTCTGAGATTGTTTCTTTCTGAAATATTTTAGGATTACTGCAGCCACATTGATGTCCAAATTCTCATGGCGTTTGTGTCTCAAGTAGTTCTTATGGTCCCTGTGAAGATAACCCAAGTTCTCCCGTCCTCCAGCCTGCCGACTTTGGAGTTCGTATACTTGCTTGGGTGCAATACCTGCCAAGCTTGCTAATTCAATTTGTGCAGCAACAACTTCAGTAACTTTCCTATTAGACTTCAAAAAGTGACTTTTTGTAGGACTTATTACTGGGTGACTGTGTTTTCCACTGAATTGCGTAACTTTGTACGTCCCATTTGGTTTAAGACTAACTTTCAAGAATGCATTACAACCTTCTCTTGTCTCTGCACGTGGGGTTTTGACGTTCTCTCGCCGTTTGTCATATTTTTTGGTCCCCTCTTTTGAACAGACAAAACTTCGAAAGATTACTTTGTCGAGTTTTCTTACCAAAGTATCTTTTCGGACACTGAAGCCTCTCATTCTTGCATATTTGTTATAGAATTCGTATGCTTCATCCAGGGACTGAAACTCTTGTCCAACTCTTGGCTCTTGGTTTTCAATGTCTTGTTCCAGATTTTGTGGATCGATCTCGTTGGTAGCCACTTCCTACAAGTCAAAGTAGTGAAAGAAATATTTAGTTTTTACTATGCTCAAACATGACATGAGTAGAATCAATTTTGTTATAGAAGGTATGTTGATTTCATCATGCACCTGTGTAGGATCCATGGGTGCATTATCTGTGCTTCCTTAGATTTGTTCAGAGGACCCGATTACTTAATCAACAGCTTCTACAACCACTTCTTCCATGGAGCATAGAATATATAATCTGGTATTTACATACACATGAAATTAACAAATCATACTAGGCTACATTAGGTAATATAAATTGCATAGAAATACCATATCTTTTAATCATAACACTAATCGATTCATTAAAATACTAAACATTGAACTGAAAGAGATTTGATTCGTGAATGCATATCACTGACCCTATAGCATCAGTGTAAGACATACATTAACAACTGTACAGAGGACTGATGTGACGTGCTTTTCGGCACTTTCATCACTGGTAACGATGTGATTTTATATTCTAATGCTGGTGTAATATTATTACAGAGAAGGAAGAGAGAAGAGCTTAGGCTGGATGGCATTACGTGTATCAACTACCATGATATAGAGTATAATGTATTTCTTCAAAATGACATCTGAATATAATTTCTAATTAATTTTCTTCTGAGTTATGACTACTCATGAGTTCCCATTCACAATTAGGAATAAATCATGGTGGTGCATGTCAGCCGGGAAAAAGTTGCAGAGTGACTAATTAGATGCAAATGGAGAGCCAGAGTGTGAGACCATGATTTTTGTCGATTACATGGGTATTTCAGAAAAAAAAAACAAACTCTGGTGGTTGAGCTTCTTTCTGGGCTGCGGCAGGGTCAATGTCAAGTCGTGAATCGTAAATTGTTGGAAGAAATTAGAAAACCTTAAATCATGGAGTGGAGTGAATATGGAGAAGAATGTCAATGTCATCTTATTCTAATCCTGTAAGTAATGTGCTGTATTTAAGAAATACAGGAAACGGAAAAAAATTAAGATTTACCAATTGCAAGTCTTCAAATCCTTTCTTGTTCCGAAACCCTCTCTGCTTGGCTTCTGAGCAAGGAGACAACCAACAAAAAATGCAGCTTTCTCTGCCCTGATACGTAGATGTCGTCCTTCAATTTTTTGACGGGCGCGGGAGAATGAAAAGTCAAGGAGGGGAGGGGGTAATGGAATGCTGAATTGAAATCCAGGTCGGTCTGGGTCGGGATAAACGGTGGCCGACCCGGACGAAAGACATGGAGACCATCCGCACGCCCATTTCGTGCATGGACGGTCTCTCATAGGCCCTTGGGTTTGCTCCAAAACCACCCAGTTTCGGAGCAAATCCGGGGCGGTTCTTGGAACCAGCCTCGAATAACTCCATCCACGTCCAGAGTTCTCGAAACTCTGCTTGTATTTGGTTTGTCGTCGCGTCTAGCTCCATCCGGACAACGGTTAGTGCTTCTCTTATACTCACTCCCACCATCTCTTGCACCACCTTTTTATGTCTGCAGCGAAGTCCTCGAGGCTCTCTAGCCTCGAGAGGATAGGAAGGGAGTTTTTAGAGTCAAGGTCCATACCTTTCAGCACTTCCTTGCTCTTGTTTGAATTGACCATTCCTCTTGATTGATTGTGTTGCTCTGATACCTCTGTCACAGGGGCAGAAGTTTGCAAGGATTTTGATTGTGAAATCTGACCCGTGCGGCCTGCTCCTTAATCTGTCAAGGGCAGTCAGCCTTCCTCTCCTTCTTTGGATCGTCAATCAAGGGGAGGCTTCACTCTCTCAAGGAGAGGCTTCGCTCTCTCAAGAGGGAAAGGCCCTTTGATTGACGATCCAAAGAAGAAGAGGAAGGCTAGATGCCCTTGACGGATTAAGGAGAAGGCCGCATTGGTCAAATTTTGTAATCAAAATCCTTACAAACTTCTGCCCCCGTGACAAATGATACGCGGAAAAGCGTTTGACACACAAAGCGGGGTTGCTTTGGGGTGTGCCACTTTGCCAACGCACACAAGGCACAGCTAGGAGGGCCAACCTCAAAGCACAATGCGCAGGGCAGAGAGGGAAGCTAGGGCGCCAGGAGCAGCAGTTGCGCGGGCGCGCGCAACGACTGCATACCCGCGGGCACAAGCGAAGGCAGCAGATGCGCAGGGGCGCACAAAACCAGCAGGCGCGCTCGGGAACGCAAGGCCAACATCCACCCAGGCACGCAAGGCCAGCAGGCATACACATGTGCACAAGACCAGCAAGCACGCGGCCAGCAGGAGAGCACTAGACCAGCAGACACGCACAGTCAGACCAGCAGCCGCGCGCAGCCAAGTCAACAAGCGCACCTGACCGGGAGGGTTAGCATGTGCGCATGGCCAGGAGGGCCAAATGACACTTAGGCCAGGAGGTCTATGGCATATATGACCACAAGTGACATGTAACAAGAGTGTGACATGTGTCCAAGACTAAAGTTAGCTATGAAAGCAACTTAGTCATTTTATCGGGCTTAACTAATGGAACCCCATCCTCAATGACATGGCACGTTTGAATTTCAAAGGCATGTTTGAATTTCAAAAGGCAGGTTTGAATTTCATAAGGCAGGTTTGAAATTCAAAACCATGGAAGAGAGGGAGGCTTAGTCCGAGGGTTAGTCCAAGAAGGATGGACTAGAACTAATTTGGGAAATCCCAAATTAGGGGGAGCTAGTTGAGATCCCCAACTTAAGGGGGAGCTAGTTGAGATCC
Organism: Aristolochia fimbriata; assembly: GCA_019845555.1. Taxonomy (NCBI): domain Eukaryota; kingdom Viridiplantae; phylum Streptophyta; class Magnoliopsida; order Piperales; family Aristolochiaceae; genus Aristolochia; species Aristolochia fimbriata. The sequence goes on from CM034079.1 coordinate 20,779,286, forward strand.
ACAATTACAGGGTTTCTTAGGCACTTCACTTGTACTATATAAAAGGGGGTTGGAGTGAGCCCTTACGGGGAGCCAGACTCACATAGAGACTCAGACTTACAGAGATAGTCAGAGTTAGAGAGGACACTTGATTTCCACACAATTGTACTTGGAGAACAATACAAGCTGAGAGAAACTTTACCCCTCAAAGACTTGTGAGTTTTGTTCTAGCTCAACCTAAAGGTCTTTCTCTCTTGAGAGAGTGAAGCTTCCCCTTGATTGACCATCAAAAGAAGAAGAGTAAGGCTGACTGCCCTTGACGGATTGAGCAGGCCGCAAGGGTCAGATTTCATAATCAAAATCCTTGCAAACTTCTCTAATTACAAGGAACCAAGTATGTCGAGGGACTCGGATCCAGTGGCCAAAATGTACATGGCCAAAGCCAATCACGGGGCGCGCCTCGCACGGGTCCCCTGTCTGGGTGCCCTGTGATTGGCTTTGGCCACGTACATTTTGGCCACCGGATCCGAGTCCTATGTCAAGGGGTTGTCCCAACCCCTATATATACACAAAAACCCCCCCGCAATTTGGGGATCTAGAGTGGATGAATTCCACTAAGTCCCCTAGTCTTTGGCCCCTTGTCCACCCCTATGGACTAGGCTTTTTCCCTTATGTGGCATAGCCTTAGCTTGCCATATCATCAAGGACCCCCATAAGTTAGCCCGATAAGATGACTAAGTTGCCCTCAAGACTAACTTTAGACTTGGACACATATAACCCTCCCATAGACCTCCTGGCATAACTTCCATTTGGTCCTAGCCATGTGCCCATGATGACCCTCCTGATCAGGTGCGCCTGTTGGCTTGGATGCGAGCGCCTGCTGGTCTGGCTGTGCGCGCCTGCTGGTCACGTGCTTGCTGGTCTTGCGCCCCATGCACACCTGCTGGCAGCATGTTTGTTGTCCTTGTGCCCCACGTGCACACCTGCTGGCAGCGTGTTTGTTGTCCTTGTGCCCCCAGTCGCGGCTTTTTGATGTCCTTATACCCCCCGTGCGGCTTGTTTTTTGTCCTTGCGACCCCGTGCGCGCTTGTTGTCCTTGCGCCCCCGTGCGTGCCTTCTGCCCTTGCACGCCTGCTGCCCTTGCGTGCCCACAAGTGTCTGCTGCCCTTGCCTGCCCGCACGTGCCCGTGCATCTGCTGCCCTTGTACGCGCCAGCGCGTTTGCTGCCCTTATTCACGCCAGCGCGTTTGCTGCCCATATTCACGCCAGCGCGTTTGCTGACTTGTGCGCGCCAGCGCGTTTGCTGCCCTTGTGCACGCCTGCGTGTCTACTGCTCTTGTGCGCGCCTGCGCGTTGTGCTTCAAAGCCGCCCCATGTGCTTGTGGCTGACCCTCCTGGCCGTGCCTTGTGCACGTTTGCAAAGTACCGTGCCCCAAAGCAACCCCACGCAGCGTGTCAAGCGCTTTGCCACATATCACAAGGTCTGGTCATGCTCTAACGACCAATGCAGAAATCAAGGCAAAACATAACAAAAGCTAATGAGCATCATGCTATCTTGTGTGGTTCTGGTTCGTTCATTCCCTCAGGAGTGAACAGTGGCTTGGAGCCGGAAGTATATCTTCTTTCATCCTTGTTGCTGTTACATTTCTCTTCTCCGTCTCTCATCTCTCGGTCCTGGGACCGAGTCTTCTCAAATTAACATCTGCATCGTAACTGGAGGACTCGAAGAGACTACAACTCGCAGCTCAATCGGTCGTGAGAAGGATAGGGGTAGGAGAGGCGGCGTTTAGTTTTTGCCTCTTCATGTTCAATACAGTAGGACAATTTACAAGAAATGTCCCCCTGAATATCAGAATATACTGACATTCAGGAAGGTCAGGCCGGATTGGGGTGCTTGCCCTATTAAAATTGCTCTTTTTGGAGTCTTTGACAGGGGCGGGATATTACATAATTCACTATCAGTGAACCATGAAAGACGTTTTGGGTATTTGTTAGATAGGTTTTGAGACTGAAAACCTGAGAAAGAGAAATAAAGTTTTTGTATTTTTAAGAGAGCTGAACTGGGTTTTACGAGCCATAGGAGGTTCAACACAGGGAATGAGATCTCCAATGACGAGGAAGAAGAAAAAGAGAAATAAGATAGCATTGAAGAGGAGGGAGCAAAGAATTCAAAGAGTAGGTTTCATTCTTGTGGAATGTAAAGAGCTCCGAAACCTTATCGTGACAGGGTGGGAGCTCCCAATCCCCTTGCAGCTCCCAACAGAGTCAAGACTCAACAACTGCAGCCCTATCTTTTGACTTGTTCCGCCGCCGGAGAATGGATATTTTATGCCCTGTGCCCAAATGATCCTGTTACCTTCTTTAAAATCAACATTCAAGCTCAGACATCGTCACACCGGCTGGTCATTCAGAAACCGTCGTCTTAATGTCAAAAAGGCCGGTCTGGCTCCTGCCTCAGATGATGTTTAATCGTTCTTGAACGACCACACCGCACCGAAAAGATGTTCAATTGATAGAATTCAGTACTATTTTTTCACCCACTGTCCAGTGGTCGTCATCCACACCCACATAATTAGTTGAATAGCACGACCAACGAGAATGCCAAACCAGCAACCAACTCATACATGATACAAATGAAGCACTAACAGGGTGAACATACTGGTGTTACACGTCTCGGACTAGAAATGAAATATTTATGTTGTAAACATTATCCAACATTATGGCCAGCACAACAGAGCAAATATTATGTCGCTATGCTATTTCAGATCACGCGTAACTCCAATATAGACAGCTTTGCCACACCATCGTTCGGTAATTTTGCTGCATTTCGGTTTGAAGTGAATAGGTAACATGATTATGCACATCTACCAACACTTGTAACCTTCGCTTGAGATAAATCGAAAGTGAAACATTTCAAAAGCACAGAATACATTTATCTACTCTGATGATGGTTCTTTAGAATAATTATTACATGTCAAAGATGGCCTACTCAGTGGGAAAAAAAATTACAAAATGATGCTACTCCGTTCTTACAAGGTACCTGACGCTATCTGTACATCCAGGCGGGCGATTGCTTGATTACCAACAGATGAGATCAACAGCCACCTTCTGTAGAAAGACAGCCAACAAATCAAGAGCTTTGAACACTCGGAAGAAAAATGCATAATACAATAAAAATTTTAACCACACTTGGAAGAATCATAGCCTATTGGTGGAGGCCGTATATTTACCTCACCTATCTTGTCAGCAGAAGCTCCAAGAGAAAGCTAAATGAGTTTAATGTATGCTGAAGGACCTAGCATGATTCCTGACCCTTGCTTGATCAAGTAAAGCTCTTTGTTAGTTCTATGGTATACCTAAAAAGCATTCAACATTTCCAGGAAATCCTTTGGCTTGCCCTCCTCTTCTCTTACAACCTGTTCATCCAATATTATACAATGAGAATTACTCTGCAATAAGAAAGACTTGCCACAACACAAAAAAGATGAGATGAGGCTAAAAAAATTAAGACAGGCAAGAGTATATAAGGGGAACCTCCTGATGTTTAAATACATCATACTTCCAAGTATCAAACTTCTCTGATTAGGATGGAATCTATGCTCTTCTAGAATCTTCTACTTATGAATATTAATATATGGAGTTTATGATAGTCAAACACAGATTTTCAATTGGAAAGGCACCGGAGAACCCTTTTCTATGGTCAAATTGCCTAAGAATCTAAATCTCACATGAGAAAACCAGTAAAACTGAACTTAACATCAGATTCATTTTGAGCAAAGGCAGTCCACTCAGCTAGCCACTCAACCCAATCTCCACAACACATGGAGCCGCAGTTACACATAAATACAATCCCCCCCTCTGGTATAAGTATATATAATACAAAGGGCCTAGATGCCAAATATGACAGCATCTAGATTCAGAGTATAATTAGGACCATGTGCAAACTGGCAGTTTTAATTTTTAGGAAATTTCAGTTGATCTTTCAACAAATTACATAAAAAAAGATGATGTCAGGCTACAAATACGCCATTAATATTCAGCTATTACCACTGAATACCTTATATGTCAATTACAACACACAACAACCAAAAACCCTGGTAAGACTGAACCACTAGTTAGACAACCCTCTTCTGGCTTTTGAGCCAAACCCAAATGAACATTATACTGTTAACTAAGAGCTTTAGACCCCATTGAAAACCCTAGTTTTAAATCATTTAATGCATTTTATGAATCTAGTAGCCTTTTAAAAAATGGAGCCAAGTCAAAAGGCCAACATGATTAATCCACAAAAATCAAGACTCATATAATAGAAATAAAGTTGCATACCTTAATGGGAGTGTCCTTTGGTAGACCCATTGCAGTAAGAAAGTCACAGCCAACTTGATTCCAATCAATCACCTTACTTTCACCTCTACAGCTATCTACTTGAGTCCATCTATTCTTATTCTCAAAGCAACTCCCTATCCACAAATAGAGCTTTTTACCTGTACCTTTCTCTACACCTCTCTCTGGTGCGAAAAATAGGAACACCTCCTTGGAATCAAAATCACCAACACAAAATTTTGCAATCTTTTCTAAACTGGGCCAGCAGTATATTGACAGATTCATCGAGCTTGAAACATTTGAGCTACTGTTGATGGAATCAATCACTGTCAATGACTGTTGCTTTTCTCTTAACAAACTTTCCTCCTGTGGCGCATCTTCAGTTGTTACTAAAGCATCATCATTATTTTTATTTTCTTCAATGAGGTTCAACAGCTCAACTCTATTTTTCTTACAGTCCTCACTCTGTCCAGCATAGTGTTCTGAACATGATGACGTATGTATCAAGGTCCCAGAGGGTACAAGTCCTCCATGGCATTCAGAGAAAGAAAGACAACTTCCCTTGGAAGAAGAAAATGCATCAGAACACAATACATCAGAAGTATCCTGCTTGGGAAACATAGTCAGAGATGACTTTGATCTTGAGTCACATGCAGCAACAGACGCCAGTGAAGATGTAGATGACAAAGAAGATGTTGAAGGTGAGAAAGAAGGTGAATCTGAACGAGATTTTGAGTTTACTCCTGAGTCCGATGAACCTGAACTAGGGTGAGAACGCAGCTGAATTTTGTTTACAGGATTATCAACATCAATGATCAACATCGAATCTGAATATACTCTTGAAAGGGTAGCTCTAGATGCCGATACACACTCTTTAACTCCTGAGCCAAATTTACGCCTCAGTATGCTCCAATTACTTTCCCTGGCTGGAACCCTCATTTCGTGCCCAGCTCCTGATGCTGAGGAAAACGGTGGAACAATACCCCCCATTAGTGCTTTTTGAAAAAGCTCAAAGTCCACATCATATAAATCTACTCGCTTACTACCTACACCAATCCTAACTGTTGATTCAATCTGCTCCTTTACTTGCAAAGAGGTATCCGAATTATCTACAGAGTGCGAATAATTTGAGAAAACATTCCAAAAATCAGAAGGTTCTTCACCTTCCTCTACAGTTATGATGGGTCCTTGCACCCTTTCGTACCGAACAACTTGAAATGCTGCTGCTTTTGCATCCCTTTCCATAACTGATTCACATTTTTTACCAATCCACACATATATTGCAGATGGAACATGAACAATAAATGCACCTCTAGAATCTAAAGCAGACGGAGATGGATCATTCAACATTTTTGGTACAAGATGCAGAGCATCATACGAGGAATGTGGGGCCATTCTGTACATTCTCAAGATAGAGCTAGGACTAAGGGGGATAGCATGGACTCTTTTCTGGCATTGCAGTAATTGACAAGTAAAGCCCATATTTGGATCAGCTATGCCCCTTGCAGCTTTAACATACTGAAATGCATCCTCAAAACTCTGTCCCTCCCTCCACATGAGATAAGCAATCACCAAAGACGTTGAACGAGAGACACCCTGACAACAGTGCACTAAGACCCGCCCACGCTGCTCCCGAACGTCTTCAAAATAGTCAAAAACATCATAAAGAATGCTGGTAATGTCTTCTGAAGGACTATCTTGCAGCCATAATGTCTTGTACACAAAATCAGCCTTGAAGTATTCAGGGCTCACAAAACCCACACAGTTAAGAACATGAGTGATACCATTTTTAATAAGAATATCACGATCCCGAGCAACAGCATCACCACCAAGATATATATGTTCAGCCACCTTTGAACATTCCTTATCAAAAAATGCAATCTTATCCTTCTTGACAAGGGTCCCTGTAGGGTCTGGCTTTTGTTGGAAAGATGACAAGTCAAGTTTCAATCCTCTGTTTGAGCTGCCACTTGGGGTTGGTGGATGGGGCCACTCACCAATATCATCAGAGCCTGCTTTGGGCCACTCATCTAAATTGCGACGTGTAATAGAAAGTGGTGGCAAACAAGATCGACCCTTGGCATTCTGATGAGTCCGAGGGGTAAGTGGAACAGGAAAGTGTCGATCCTGCCTAAACTGGCTACTGTTAGGATCAGTTGAATCTCGAAAATCTTTTCTGCTTTCAGAGGACGGGGACCTAGAGGACCATGAGTTAGACCTCCAGAAAGTTTTGCGACCAGAGGGTAGTGGGCACTGGCCGCGGGACCCAGTAGGGTCCTCGTCCCCGACCATAGACACTAATTCTTGTAGAAGTACCCAAACGCCATGTCCAAAACCTTTTCCTTGCTAAATGATGGAATACACCCAGCGATGAAACTACTAATTGTGACAACAAAGATAATAGTAATTGGCTCGTGATAATCTCCTGCCCAGAATCCTGCTTCAATCCTGAAGTGAAAAGGAAATTACTAAAAAGCTGAAATCCACAATGTGGAATATCTTAAAAAATGATTCCAACTGTATCGGTAACGTTTAAAATTCCAAAACAACGGTTCGAATGGAACAGCACCACAATCAAAGAATGGAAGAGCATTGAAACTAAGATAAGTTAGTAAACTTTCATACTTTTTAAGCGATGTGTATTACAATATCATTACATGAGACAGAGAAATAGATTAAGAACTAGCAAGGTATAATCATCATTATCATAAGACAGGAGGAAGGAGGAGAAAAAGAAGGACGAAGAAGGAGGAGAAAATGAAGGACGAAGAAGGAGGAGAAAATGAAGGACGAAGAAGGAGGAGAAAATGAAGGACGAAGAAGGAGGAGACAAAGAAGGACTTAGGAGGAGAAAAAGGACAAAGAAGGAGGAGGAGAAAAAGGAGGACGAAGAAGGAGGACGAAGGAGGACGAAGAAGGAGGACGAAGGAGGACGAAGAAGGAGGACGAAGAAGGAGGACGAAGAAGGAGGACGAAGAAGGAGGACGAAGAAGAAGGAGGACGAAGAAGAAGGAGGACGAAGAAGAAGGAGGACGAAGAAGAAGGAGGACGAAGAAGAAGGAGGACGAAGAAGAAGGAGGGCGAAGAAGGAGGACGAAGAAGAAGGACAAAGAAGAAGCAGAAAAGATAAAGGCCAAAAGTGAAAATAAAAAGCCGAAGGTAAAAATGAAAAGCCGAAGAAGAAGAACACGAAAAGAATGAAAAAGAAACACCGAATACGAACAAGAAAGCAGAAATTGAAGAAGAATAAAAAGGAAATCCAAAGACGAAGAAGGACGAAGAAAATAGAAGAACGAGAAGAAGAAAAGAGACAAAACAGGAAGAATAAGACCAAGGAAACCAAGCGATAACAAAAAACCAGCGGAAAAGAGAAAGAAGAATAGCAGGAGAAGAGAGGGAAAGAAAATACAGCGGAAGAAGAAAGGGGAAGAAGAAAAGAAAGAAGAAAGAGGAAGAAGGAGGAACAAGCAGATGGGCTCGAGAAGAACAAAAAATAAAAAATAAAAGCAGAAGAAGAACAAGCAGAAGGTGGAAAACGCTTAATTACCAAAAAACCAAGAACACATACACTGAACAACACCGAGTAAACAAGGAGATCGAAACATTTGATCTTATGCGCAAGAGAGAACCACCGTCAAATTGTCCAGAAACAAGTTCCATACACCAAAACCGAAGCCAACATAGAACCCTAAGAGACAAGATACTGTGAAACATACCCGAGAGTTGGAAGAAGAAAAACACACAAAATTTCTAACCCACAATCCAACCACTATTTTTCCTTTTGTAATCCCTACCAATAATGATGAAATCCGCACGTCAAACGCAAGAAACAGTTTGGTTTCAGAAGGAAGGCAGGAGATGCGGGACTTACCGGAGTAACGACAGGAGTGGAAAGCGACGAGAGAAGAAGACTGCAGAGAGCGAGAAGGAAATGAGGTGGAGGTGTGAGGAAGAAGACTAGTATAGGGTTTTAAAAAGGCGGGTTAAGTTAACCATGGTTAGTCACGGATCTTGCGTGTGCCCATTTCTCCCCCGCCTGTCCCGGCTCGAGCCGCCGACCTCACTCCTCAGCCGAAGCCGACTCGATTGGGTACCTTTCCTCTCTTAACGAGGTACGTGTTCCCATCCTAACCGTCCATCACTCATGCTCGCATCTTCCCCACCATCTCGACCGTCATCTCTCGTAAGGAATCCGAACGTCACAAGAAAACATATTCAACGGTTATGATTGACAAAAGGATAATCACCTTCATTAGAAAGACTTTTCACCGTGATATCAAAATCAAGTTAATTTTATTCCATAAATGTATTTTAAATTCTAATTAATTAATAAAACCAATGTTTTAAAACCGTACCGGCAAGCGATCCAATAATATGTCCGGTTTTGGTCCTACCAGGTGACACCGGGTTGGTTCAATGGTTAAACTTTTGAATATTATGGCCTGTATTTGTATATATATTTAAATTTTCTTTAAGTAATAAGACAAAAGAAATATTTAACTTGAGTCAATGTTTTATAAACCGAACCGGCCATCCAAATGGCTCTATGTCCGGTTTTGGTTGAACCTGGTTAAATCGGGTTGGACCGTTGAATATTATACAGCACAGTTGTTTCACCAAAAATCTGTCGGTCCGCGAAGAGGCGCGACCAAGAGAGTATTTCAATTACTCTAGAATAATTTGTGTTACAGTGTGTTACGTATCAGGGAAATGCGAGTCCAATCTCCTAATAATCCTCTGATTCGATCTCCGTTACAAGTTTGGTGAAGTTTCGGCTTCTGCGAACGAACGTCGAACTCGAGTTGCCGGAACGGGTGTGTACGAACTGTTTTGGCTTTTGGTCGGTCGGACGGAGGTATTTGTGCTCCGCATGTATCTACTTATGACGCTACCGGCAGTCGTGTAGAGCTGCTCTGATTGAACTCAGAGCGACGAATCCACGAATGGCTTGGTTTCGGCGGTTTGATCGGATCCTCTATGAGCGAGAGAGCTCTCCTCAGAAGGAATTTGGTCCTTCGGGTTTGAGAGGGGGGAGAGAGTTTTTCACTTGTCGGGATGTCCTTTTGGGAATCGATTTCTTCACCACGTGGGGACGGGAACTTCGCTATTTGTAGTCGGGCCTCCGTAGTCATTGAGAGATGTTGCCTGGGAATGGGGATCATGATCCTCATTCTGCTGTGAAGTTGAGGAAGACAAGGGGAGGAGGAAGACCAGGCTTGCGCCCCTTTTTCCCTCTTGCTGTTAATGACTGAGTTTAGTCGTTTGAAGGTGACGTGTCCTTTGATTGCTGACTGGCGCTAATTCTTCGATTTTGCTGATGGCGAGGATGCTGATTGTGTTGCTGACGCGGCACTGCGATTGGACTTCACCATTGACCGTGGTGGATGGTCTTGAGATAGGTTGAAGCCTGCCCACGAGCCTTGGTTGATGGATTGATGGATTCTTGGGCTTGCTGAATTTGGGCAACGCACATTTTGGTGCGTACAGATTGCCCCCTTCGAGACTTGAACGTTCAGGAGGAACGAGCAGGTTTCGAATTTGAAGAACACAACACACACACACTTTTTTTTTTTTTTTTTTTATCCTCTTACTCTTTTTGGATCGTTTATCTTTTTGTATATTGTTTGTCTGTCCTCTTGCTTTTTTAGGACAGTGTATATTTTCTGTGCATTCCTATAATTTTTTTTTTTTTTTTTTTTTTGCGTACTGAGGTACGGCATGAAATGAATATGCCTGAGCAGAAGAGGGTACTCAGGTGAAGAGGAATGTCGACTTACGTGATCGTCTTAGTCGCGTGTATCATCGAAGAACTTTGACGACAGAACTTTGATTCCGCGAGAGGGACGCTAACGATGAACTCCCCTAGGTCTCGCAATTTTTGGCAGCTTCGTTTTAGTTGCTTCCAGTTAATGTCACTGTCGTAGAATGTAATGCAAGTCGTCGTTCAAAAGAATGTGTTTGAACGGCTCGAGAAACCAAACTCTGGTTTGAACTTCTTGTTTCGCTGAACATGGGCGGAGGCTGTCGATCTTTGTAAGTTTTCACGGTTCTGATTCTGTGGCCTGAGGGAACCGCATAAACTGGGCGTCGTAGCTCTGAGGGTTTCCATCGATTTAATTCCAATAAACCCTAAAGCCGTGTATTTCCAAACTTGCTCTCCTGCAATCTTTAGTCGAACTGCATGACTCCAGAAACGTTCATCGCCACGATTTCCTTTTCTCTCCCTTATCCTCGCGGTCGAGCCCTTCTTTATAAGCCGAAGCGGTTCTAAAGGGTGGGGCCCACCCGGGCCTGGTAACGATCCCAGGGCTGTCGCCTGACCGGGTCCCCATGTAGAGTTTCATGATAAGGGAAATTCCATACGGAAGAAATCGGATCCCTTTTAAAAAGGGACTGTTGCCTTCCACCAAATTCGAAGGAAACCCTTCGAGTTCCTCAATATCTAAGACACCTTGAGCTTTGAATATTTCATCGTACAAACCTCTATTGCCTCTTGAACGTTTTCGATTTGAAGTTCTACACCCTTTGGTTGTGTGTGTTTGCGAACGGAGTTTTGAAGGTTGCTCGTGCTTCTGGTCTTAGGAGGGTATTTGTTGACGGCGACCCGAGTAGCCCTCTCCTTCGGTGAATCTCTATTTCGTCTCTTTCTCTTCAACGTCGGGAGTCTCCTTCGCATAAGGATTGAAAGGTACATTTGAGATTCCTTTTTTCTTTCCCGGCAACCTCGTATTGAGTTCGGGTCAGCCGGGGTCCCGCTCTCTTTTCTTTTCTCCTTTACTCCTTCCCTTATTCTTCTTCTTTTTATCTCTTCTCTTTTTCGACTTTTTCCTTCCCCCTTTTTTTTTTGCCACGGCGACTTCTTTTTTGTCATGGGTCTCTTCTCTTTCTCTTCTGTTTTTAGAGCTTTTAAGCCTCTCTTTTGTTTTTTTTTTTTTTTGTTCCGGCTCCTTTTTTCGCATAACTCTTTTTTTTTTTTCCCCTTTTTTTTTTTTTTTTTTTTTTTTTTGAGTTTTTGATCGTTACCTTTTTTTTGAACTTGCTCCTTTGAGCGTTGTTGGAGTCCGCCTTCTTATTGATGTAGATGACTGGGTTCCTTTCGCGGTTGGTTTGGTCAAGGAATGCGTCTAGTTTTGTTGCTGAGTGCCGATTCCTCCTTTTCTGATAGTTTTGCTCGAGGGGATCCTGGTTAGATCGCCAGGATGGTGATTTGTTTTTTCGCGGCTTCTGTCTTGTTTGCCGAGACGTGCAAGTCGCCTCCCGGTCGGTTGCCTGGTGCTCATTTCGACCTCGGCCAGCTCGGTCGCCGGGAAGGAACCTCCGTTTCGATCGCCGTCGTTGAAGTTTTGATTCGACTAGGTTCGGCTGGTTTGTCAGAAGTCTCATCTTACACTATCATCGTTGGCTTGGCCGCCAAGTTTCGACTTCTGCGGCTAGCCATGATTACCGAGGCACGAGTTGGTTTGGCTGCCTCGTTTTCTGGTGGTGGCTTCTTCTTGTCACCAACACTTCGTTCCCCTTCCTTTTCTCTTTTTTTTTTTCGTTTGCGACGACTTCTTTTTATCGCAGTCCCCTCGCGACGGCTTCTTTTTGTCACAACCTTTTCTCTCTCTTTTTTTTTTTGTTCGGGGAAGAGTCTTACCTGACCCCGCCTGGGTGTGTCCGACTCAGCTGCCGAGCACGATCTTTTTGTGCTATGACTTTGAATCGTATCCGACTCGGTCGCCGGGCGTGAGCAGCTGACGGTGTGATTAACCGTAGAGCTTTGTACGATGCTTGGCTCGGTTGTCGGGCATCATTTTCCGTGATATTCGTCTCACGTCCAACTTTGACGTCCGGTACTGGGATTTGTAATGCGAACGTCCGGTAATAGCACCGGACTCTGAATTTTCCGTCCTGTCATATTCTGGTTTGTAGTTGAGCATTGAAAATTCGACCTTGTTCGCCTCCGGTTTGTTGGCCGCGAGGCTGCTAGTTGCTGTCGCGGATCGTCTCGAGGTTGTATTTGTGTTAGCCGTAGAGAGACATTTTTTTTTGTCCCGCGGCTTTGAATTTCTTTTGCCGCTATTCACACCCTTTGCTTTTTTTTTGTTTTACGATCATTTTTGTTGATCGCGATGTGAATATACAAACTTTTTTTTTTTGAAGATAGCTTGCGTACCTGATTTTCGGCTAGGCTGACGATTTTGACGTTTCTTTTGTTTGCAGATGTCTTTTCCATCGCTGTCTATTTTGTTCCTCGGCCTCGTCCTCTCCAATGTCCGGGTGCCGGAGAGAGGCGTCCTCCGAGAATGCGTGCATATCAGCACTGTGCAAGGGGACAGGGAAATACTGCTATCTGTAGGTATATCGTCTGCCCTCGGGGGTCGCGACGTGCGTGTTCCTTTAACCGGGACGGCTTGTGAACTTTGGAGTCGTCCGGTTGTTAGCAGGGATGACCAGATTTGCTTCCTACCTGGTGTCGGTGAAGCCCCAGCGCCCCCGCTTGAAGCTCAGGGTACCATCTTGACGAGCCCATGCATGACGCTTTGGTCCGATTTTCTCCTCCAGAGCTTTCTATCGATTGCAGTCGGTTCGGCCCCTGGGAGGTCAGAACCATTGACATTGTAAGTCCTCGATACGTACCGTTCTACTTTGAATGGGCAGACGTTGTCCTTCGTACGTGTTCGGAGCGTCTAGCGGCGGTCGACTTATTTCATGCCGTACGAGCCTCTATGTTCTGATACAGTTGTTGTTGCAATGTCGTCACTGCCTTCACAGAAGTCTGGTGTTCTTCCACCAATTCCATTTTTACACGGGAAGGAGAGTTATTGATCTCTTTGTGGGACCTTCATTGCCTTGGTGGACTTTCCGTCTCCGGAGGTATCTTCGACGAGACTTTGCCTTCTGTTGATGACTTCTCCTCTGCTCATCACCTTCCCTTGCCCAAGAGCATCAAGTACTTAATTTTAGCTTATTTCCGTTTATCCGAGCTTTCGGAGGCGGAGAGACCTACCGGAGTCCAGATGTCTGATTGGGCGTCTTTCTGGTTCCGCCCGGGAAGGGACTCGCGGCCCTCGGGAGATGCATGGGTCGATCGCGAGAAGACTTCGGGCTTGAGGAGTCGCGACGGATCGGAGCGGCTGAATCAGCCTTTGAAAGAGCTTGGCGTTCCCGATGCGCTCGCCGATGAGGTGTATTTAGCTGCCTTCTTGTCTCTTTGGCTTTGTCTCTGCATTCTCCCCGCGCCAGGGGGTACATTGTGATATACCATTTTGAAGATGGCTTGCTTTTTGGCGAGCGGTTATAAGTGTAATTTGGTTGCCGCGACTCTGGCCGGTCTGTATCAAGGCCTCAACAGCTCCTGTTGGGGGAAGGTCCCTTGGCCGTTTGTTTATGCCTGGCTCGTGCAATACTTCGGTGTTTGTGCGGCCGACCCGTCAGAGGGTGACCAGCCTTTGATGATGGTCTATCGCAACCCCGACCATGGCCGTGCCTACACTCAGAGAGAGGCTCGTGCTCTGTTTTGGCGAGGCGGGGTGCGGTGTTGGTACCCACCACAAGCCCTTCCTCCAGGCACCATTGTTGACAAGCCTGGCCACCTCGCTTCACGGATTGAGGCGGACTACTTTCGATGTCTGCGAGCGACCCGTCTCGTGTTGCAGCAGCGTGACCTCCTAATTGTGGAGCCGTATAGTCCGCACCGGTTCGCCCGTCAGTTCGGTTTCTGCCAAGATTTGTCGGGTGTTCTGATCGGCGATTAGAGGAGGGCACCTTCGGTTGAGTCGTTGGTGGAGATATGGCAGGCTGAGAATGCCTTCCCTCTCGGGACGGTGGATGTGCCGTCTTTCGTTAGTCCAGACTCCAACCCGGGTGTGACGGCCTTGTATCGGGAATCATGGCTCGAGGCAATCGTTCCCCTCTTTGAGGGAATTACACTTGCCAATACTTTTATTGTCGTCGTTTCCACTTAACTTGGTCTCCTGGTTTTACCTGTGCTTACTTTCTCCCTCTTCTCCCTCTCTCTCTACACTTTTTTTTTTTTCCAAAAAGAGTGGGAAAGCTTCACTGGAGAACGGGCACCGAGGAAGAAAGCCGTGCCGAAGAAAGGCGCTATGAAGAAGAAGAAGCTGGCGTCAAAATCTTCCCAGAAGACTGCACAGGCTCCAGCGTCCGTTGAACCAGAGGGAGGGGTCGTCATCCAGGAGGCTGCACCCGTCCCGCCTACTGAACTGGTTGTCCGGTCGAGCTCATCGTCTCTGCTGACTGCAGATGCGCCCTTGGACAAAGGAAAGAGGGTCGTCGACAGGATAATCGCGCATCCAGCTGTTCCGCCACCGGTAGTTTCTCCAAGGAAGGCTGGGCCGAAGAGGAAGAAAGCGGAGGCCACAAGGGTTATCTTCGACCCTCCTCTGTTCAGGAAGAGGTCAAGGAGTAAGTTTCATAGAACTTCCTCTTCTTCACGGGACCTACACTCTCCGACGGCCTCCGCTCCAGAATCGCGAGAAGACATCCCGGGAGCGTGTCCAGTGGACAGGTTTGTCGCACCACCTGTCATAGAAGCTGGTGTGCGGCAGGAGGAAATGTTGGTCATTCCATCTCTGGTGCGGCCTGAGACAGCTGAAGAGTCCCTTGTTGGCGCACTCGCACTAGTCCTTTTCTCTCGTGCGAGCCAGCCTGAACTCCATTCGGACGATTTGCATTCTCCTGTTGCCTCCGAGGGACATTGCCAGGGAGAATGTGTTAAGGGGGAGACGCCAGCCAACGCTATCACTAGCAATTTGGAGGCGGGCAAAGCTGATTGCCCTATGACTATTTCTAGTGATGAAGACGAGGGGTCTTCCCCGCCTTTAGGCGAAGAAGGGAGGGTCGGATTTTTGTCTCCTGCTTCTAACCTTGGCTATTTGATGACCATGGTGCGGGAGGAAAGATCGTTGCTTGAGAGGAGGTTGGATAATGCGGGGGCTACTCCTGTCACCGGAGAGAGAGTTCGGGAACCCGTTCGCGGATCCATTAGCGAGAACTCTTCCTCTTTGCGGTTCACCTCGGTATGTGTTTCCGTGTTCCATTCCTTCCATTCCTTGTTTCCCACGACTGTCGTAACTTCCTCTTTTTTTTTTTTTTTTTTTTTTTTTTCCAACTTCGCCGTTCTCCCTTTTCTCAGGTCACAGGAATGGATGCGGCGTTCGACGTGGACCTATGGAACCAGTTTGTCCAGACGAGTTTAGCGCCTGCCGAGGATCCTAGTTCCCCAGAGCTTGTGGCTGATGCCCGTGGCTTTCTGAAACACTTGTGAGGGGTCGGTATTGACGTTTCTGTCCTGGAGTAGTGGGTGGAGGACTTCGCTCGTGAAGCAGAGTGTCTTCGAGAGCTACGAAGTTCGGCAACCGGGAAGCTCAATTGGTCCGAATGTCGCAGTATAGAGGCTGAGATCATGCAGTCGGTCCGACGAGTACATTGCCGGCGTGACGCTATGACTGAATTGATACACCTGCACCGGGCTGAGTGCGAAAGTGTGGAATCTGAGCGCGAGGCTGTTCGTGAATGCTTGGCCAAGCTGGTGGCTCAACTCGATTCCCTCCGTGCGGAGATCAACGTCGCTCGGGCCGAACTCAAGGTTTTCGAGGATGAAGCCTCTGCGTTGGAACGCCGACTTGATGACATCCGTGCACAACCTATTCTGAGTGAGGCTGAGGCTCATGAATTGGAGGAAGTTCAAGCTGAAGTTCTTCGGCGACGGCAGTGAGTGGTCGACTTCGAGTTTAATTTGTAGCCTCTTTGATTTTGGTACCTGGATTTGGTGGAACCCATTTTTTTTGACATGGGAGATTTTGTAATCGGTCCTCTCTGAATTTGGCGAGAGGCCCCTCCTTTTCTTCTCCGTGGTCTCGCGTATTTTGGTTGCGAGACCTGGAATGTATATATATATATATTTTTTTTTTCAACTTGAAATAAAAATGAACTCTCTCCTTTCTTCTGCTGCTCTTCTCAAGGATAAAATCGTTTGAGAAATTTACCGTTTGTGATCGGCAGCTCTGACCCATTGGCGGTGACGAGTTTGTAGGCGCCATTCCTATATGCCTCTTGTACGACGTAAGGGCCTTCCCACTTTGGTGCAAATTTGCCCCCAATTTTGCTGGTGAATAGCATCGGCCGTCGGACCATGAGCACAAGGTCGCCTTTCTGGAATGACCTGAGTCGTACCTTTTTGTTGAAGGCTCTGGCCATTCTGGATTGATAACACTCGAGGCGTTGTTGCGCTTCGAATACTCAAGTTTTGCGAGTCTCAGTTGGGCGCATTCCTCCGTCGTCAGTCCTTCTCTTACTGCTATGCGCAAGGAAGGGAGTTGTACTTCGAGGGGAAGGACTGCTTCGGTGCCGTAGACCAGCGAAAATGGGGTCGACTGGGTGGGCGTTCGAGCCGTCGTTCTGTATGCCCATAAGGCTTCGGGAAGTTTTTCATCCCAGCTCTTTTTGTGGGCGACGATCGTCTTCTTCAGAATTTTGCAGAGTGTTTTATTGAAAGCCTGTGCGAGTCCATTGGCTGTCGGGTTGTAAGCCGACGACATCCATTGTTGTATGCAAAATATTTCGCAGAAGTGGCCCATGGCTCTGTTTCTGAATGGTGTGCCGTTGTCCGTCATGATATACCGAGGAACTCCATATCTGTATATGATTTGAGTTCGGATGAAGTCGGCGACGGTGGTGGCTTTGACCTCTCGGTAGGCTACAACTTCGGCCCATTTGGAGAAGTAGTCGGTGGCAGCCAAGATATATTGCCGTTCAAAGTTGGACTTCGGAGTGATGGGGCCTATGATGTCCATACCCCAGGCTTCGAATGGCCAGGAGGTGACCGTTGGGTGAAGCAGCACTGGTGGTTGATGTATGTAATCGGCATGGAGTTGGCACGGTTTGCAGGTTCGAGCCATTTCGATGGCGTCCCTGAGCATAGTTGGCCAGTAGTAGCCGAGTCATTTGACTTGTAGGTGGAGCTTCGGGCCAGCTTGATGTGCGCCGCATATCCCACCGTGTGTTTCTTTCAGCACTTGCAGCCCCTCTTCTTTTGAAAGACAGCGAAGGAGCAGACCTTCATACGACCTTCGGCAGAGTACGTCGTTGATGAAAACGTACCTAGGAGCTGTCCGGCGAATTTGGACTCGCTCTCGTAGGTCGACTGGGAGTGTACTGTGACGAAGGAAGTTGATGATAGGCTCGCGCCAGTCTCTGGTGTGATTTTGACAAGCCGAGATAGGAAGAGATTCTTCTATCTCTTCTGCTAGCTCTTCTTCTATTTCTTCCTCGACTGATGGAGGGATGACCCATCGTTCGCAAATGGGGATTTGTTTTGGTCGTTGATCGAATTGTGCCAAACTGGCTGTGATGCCGGCTAATGCGTCGGCTGGCCCATTCTCAGAGCGAGGGACATGATGGAGTGAAGCTTCCGGGATTTGGGCCAGGAGTTCACCAGTATATCTCCAGAGAGGTTCGAGTTCAAGTTTCTTTACTTCGAACTCTCCTGTCAGTTGCTTGATGACCAGGGCAGAGTCGCCGTAAAATGTGTAGTTGCGGCAACTGCATCTCAACTGCTATGCCGAGCCCAAGTAGTAGAGCCTGGTATTCTGCTTCATTGTTCGAGCAAATTTGGGTGAGCACGAACGAGTAAGGCAGCAGGTCTTTCTTCGGGGAGACGAACAGAACTCCGGCGCCAGCTCCGTTTCTTCGCGTGACACCGTCGAAGTACATTTCCCAAGGAGGGAGAACTTCGACCAGAAATATCTCCTCGTCGGGGAATTCCTCTGTTAATTCCCATTCGGCCAGCACAGGGTGATTGGCCAGGAAATTCGCCAGAGCTTGGCCTTTGATAGCTCGTTGCGGCACGTTGTTGATTTCAAACTCGGAGAGGATCAGCGCCCATTTCGCCAGTCGACCAGAGAGAATTGGTCGCGACATGATATATTTCAGCGGATCAGCTCTCAAGATGAGGTTCGTTGAATGCACCAAGAGGTAATGCCAAAGCTTTTGGACTGCGAAGATGAGTACCAGACAGGTCTTCTCGATTGGAGAATAATTGAGCTCAGCGCCTACTAGCGTCCGGCTGAGGTAATAAAGAGCCCGTTCTTTGTTATCTTCGTCGCATTGAGCTAATAAGGCTCCAATAGATCCTTCTTGGGCTGCAATGTAGAGCAGTAACGGTCGGCCGACGGTCGGTACGACAAGTACCGGTGGTTTGGTAAGGTATGCCTTTATATTGCTAAAGGCAGTTCAGCATGATTCATCCCATTCGAACGGTGTCCCCTTCTTTAGCAGGCGACTGAATGGCTGGCATCTTCCGGCTAAGTTTGATATGAACCGCCGGATATATGCTAGGTGGCCTTGGAAACTCTTCAGGTCGGAGACGCTTCTGGGCTCCGACATCTTTTGGATAGCGTCTGTTGGGTGTCTAGCAAGTGCACTAGGTCAGCAAGTAATATAGACTTCAAGAGTCCAGATATCGATCCCACAGGGACCTTGATGAGAGCCTAATCTAAGTAAAAAATTTTCTATTGATTGAGGTGAAGAGAATTTGGATTTTTGTTGAAAACTAAAAAGAAAAACAAAATTTGAAACTTTTTGGAAAAACTTATGAAGATGAGATGTTGGAGAAGAATGCCAATCCCTCCTAGTTGTAAACATGTAGAATTCTGATTTTATAGCTCAAATATCCTTGCCTTGACTTAGCTTTTGAAAACCTAGTTACCCATATACAGGGACATAACTTTCACTTATTCCTTGAACTCCTTCTCAACCGAACATTCAAATCCTAAGTGCATAAATATAAAAGCTTGAAGATTTACTCTTTCTTATTTAGAACAAGAGTTATAGAAGTCACATCACTTTTCAACTAGTCTCATTCATAACCGAACAATCTAGTTTAAAAAACAAGTTGTTTTAGAAAACAAAGAATCATATAACCAACCCAACTTTCTACTGAAATTTAACTTCTCTATTCAACCTCATTAAACTTCAAATATCAATTCAGATCAGAAATAAGCAATGAACTCAGTTTCTAAAACAAAAGCAGGATATTTTATTGCTATAAACTTCAGAATTCAAACATAAAACAACTAGGAGTTCATGACTTCCCCAACAAAGAGAGACTACTCCATGCTAATCGAATAAACACACAGTAATAAGGATTCAATCACAGCCATAGACATAAAATAAACTAAGTACAGAAACCCCTTGAAGGACTGCCTTTGGCTTCTCTTGCACCTTGACTGAAATCTCCACCTTCTCTCTCTAAAGTGCCAAGAGGTCGTGTAAGACTCCCTCTGGACTTTTCTTCTTCTCTAACCTAACTACAAAACAATAAAAACAAACTACAAACTATTCTAAGAGCTGGAACTCGAACTGGATCTAAAACTCCCTCCTTTATGCTTTGCCTCGGACCTCCTTTTTTATAGCTGAAGCTTTGCCCAGAACTTGTAGTTTTGGCCTCTGTCCAGGGTATGAATTGTGACTTCCCGACCTCAAAATTGGCTTAAATTACATCCGAACCTTCCTTACATAGTCCTTGACTTGTGTACGAAATTTGAAGTCATTCTGAGTTGGGAAACTTGAGATATCTCCTTGAGAAGTTGAACTGGTTCTACCTGCCAATTCCAGCACTGGGTCCACCACTTTGAAAATATAAAACTCCACAATCCCAACTTGGATTGGACTGATTTTCCGTGTAATGATTCTCAATCCTCACAGGAAGCTATGGTCCAAATTTGGATCCAGTTGGAAGTCGAAATCTCCAGATATGGCCTCTTCAATCTCGGACTTGGACTTTCCTTTTATGGCAACAGTTTCCTTCTTTGTCTTGGACTTCTCTTCTTTACCATTCAATGCACCTAGACACTGTCAATATATCATAAAATCTTCGTGGATACCTTTCTTAGCCAATTAGGACTTCTTCTTCTCTGGGCTTGATTGGTAGTCAGAATCCCGAGATTTCCGCAAGTCACGAAGCTGAGTCATCGGCGCGGTCGCGCTGAATTGTTCTTTGTTTTTGCGTGGTCGCGCCACTGGAGCAGAAATTTTGTCTAAGTTTGGAGCATGGCTTTCGGGTCCGAAATGAGGAAGGATTCCTCATGGCGCGGTCGCACCACTTTTACTGCAGAACTGGCGCGGTCGCGCCACTCCTTAGACTTCTTGCCGACTTCCCGAATTAGAACTTGACATCTATGTAAGCAAACAGTGAGGCGCGGCCGTTGCCGCGCCACAGGTGTAGCGCCATCTTCATGGCACGGTAGCGCCCTTGTGGGGCGCGGTCGCGCCAATTCACATTCACGAACTGTCCTCCTTTCAACCTCACTTGCCATTGGGAATTTTCTTGGAATTATATGAATTTACGCACATTTACCCGGCGCGGTCGCGCTAGAATCGGCGCGGTCGCGCCATTCCCTTTTTTGCTTGATTTTGCTCCTTTTTCCTTCATTTTTCCTCAGAATTTAGATTTTCTTCTTTTACAGGGTACCTGAGAAAAAAAACATGTATTTGAGTTATATTTGTCACTTTCATGCTCATAATCAACTCAAATTAGGAATTTATGATCAATAATTCATGCATAAATAAGTGTCTTTTGGACACTTATCTACGTCGATTTTTGACTGGTCAATTTCGAAACCTCTGTGATGGACGATGAATCCCAAGAATTTGCCTGAAGTGACACCGATTGCACACTTTAATGGGTTCATTTTGAGATGGAACCGTCGCGGTCCGCCGAATACTTTGCTCAGGTCGGTCGAAGATGGTCCGACCGTTGTTTCATTTTCACCACCAGGTCGTCGACATAACATTCAACGCGCTTATGCAGGAAGTCATCGAAAATGTTTTGCATTGCTCTCTGGTAGGTCGCACCGGCATTCTTGAGTCCGAATGGCATCACTTTGTAACAGAAGATGCCCTTTGGTGTGCGGAATGCCGTAAGCTCTTCATCCTTTGGGTCCATCCGGATTTGATTGTAGCCAGAGGACCTGTCCATGAAAGATAACGCTTCGTGACCTGTCGTCGCGTCGACCATGAGCTCAGTTATTGGCAGAGGGAAGTCATCCTTCGGGCATGCCTTGTTCAGGTCGCGAAAGTCGACGCAGACCCGGATTTGGCCAGTCTTCTTCTTGACAGGCACTATATTAGCGATCCAAGACGGGTACTTCACCTCTCTGATGAAATTAGCCGCAATCAGTTTGTCGACCTTCTTTTCGATTTCTGGCACTAGTTCTGGTCGGAACCGTCGTTGCGACTGCTTGACCGGCCGGACAGAGGGGTAAACCGCTAATTTGTGGACTGCCACTCGTGGGTCAAGGCCGGGTATCTCAATATAGTTCCAGGCGAAGATGTCACGATATTCTCGAAGCAACACCATGTATTCGGCTTCTTCTTCTATCGTTAGTGAAGCACTGAGAAATGTCGGCCTCGGGTCCTCTGTTGTGCCCAAGTCGACTTTCTTTAATTCGTCGACGGTCGACTGGCCTCCTTCTTCGAATTCAGCCAGAGCCTCCTTCAAGACGAATTCCTCAGCCTCTTGTTCCTCGTCGATGATGGAAATGTGATTCACTATGGCTGAGTCGTAGGCACGAGCTCGTCCAATGGCTGCCTTCAACGCATAGATGACGACTGGTCTGCCATCTTTCTCTGGTCGGCTTCGATTGATGGCGGCTTTGGTGTAAATGATCACCGACTTTGGAGTATTTTGTTTCTCCGTTGGGAAATGGCCAACTGAGACTTGGTGCACATCTGCCGATGACTTTCAGATTGTTTTGACCGATTTTGCTTGGCTCGTGTAAATTTTGATCGGCATAGGCTTTTCGTAACCAAGGCCTAAACGACCCTGACTGATGCGATGCCCTTCGTTCTTCAATTTCTGTTGCTCTGGGGTGAAGACGGGTAAGGTCACAGGAGGTTTTGCGTGAATCTCGTTTTTTGTAAGATTGCCCCCTGCTCTGGCCATCAACCGTTAGGCGTTCGAGTCGAAGCCTTCATTTGAGCGTGTAGCCGGTAACTGCTCCTGATTTAGGACGGACTTTACGATGCTTCGTTCCTCCAATTTTGGCAGAGGAAGCGTAACTTTTTCTAGCAAAGGGGTCGGCTGGATTTTGTGGCAGACGACTAGAGGAGCTTCGGATTTGTATCGCAAGATGGGTATGTTGCGCTGTTTTGCTGTTGGAGTGGCTGTGGCCGATTTGTGGTTGTGTACCGACTGGTTGTTGTGCGCCGGCTGCTTCGGAGACACGACTTGCGTCGTGGTCTATCTGGGAGATGTAACTTGCGTGGGAGACTATGATTTTGTGGGTTGCGACGACTGTTTGAGTGTTTCTGCCTGCGTCGGTTGTTTGGACGATGTAGCCTGCGTCGGAGTGCTTTTGGCATTTGCTGCTTGGCTAGACCAAGGCAACAACTTAACTATCGGTCTGGTCGTCAGGTAGAATTTAGCGTCCACGAACGATGCCTCTGCTTCCGTGAATGGACTTTCATCGGCATACACTGTCTTTTGCTCTCCGTTTTTCCAGTACTTGAAGCATTGGTGGAGTGTGGAGGGTACGACTCCGTTTGAGTGAAGCCAGGGTCGACCCAGGAGCAGGTTGTAAGACGTTCTGGAGTCGATGACTTGAAAAGGAGTGTCAACAACCATGTCTCCGATGTGCAGCTTGAGGTTCGTCATCCCGAGTGTTCTCTGGCCCTCCTAGTTAAAACCTTGAATGAGGAGAGAGCTTGGAGAGAGATCGTCAGCTGAGAGACCAATACTCTTCATCGTGCGAATTGGAAGGATATTGACTGCGGGTCCACAATCGATGAGGATACGATTGATTTTGTGATCTCTGATGTAGCCAAAGACGAATAACGGTCTGTTGTGGTTCTTCATCCCCAATTGTGCATCTTCTTCTCGAAATGTAATGCACGACGGGCATGAAACAACGAGTGTTTCTTTTAACCTCGCGAGATGCGCTTGGTGTAAGCATCTTCTTCCTCTTTCCGATAAGGAGGGGTTAATCCGACTCTTGGCAGGTCGTTCTTTCTCTTCTGCAGTATCTCGAGCTCGGCTTTGAGTGGTTTGGCGAGGATTCAGATTAAGGCTTGTCTTGATCTGATGTCTAAGTCGAGATCATCCTCTATTTTATTGAGATGTGAAATTTGTTTGAGCGACGTCTCAAGGTCATCACATTCGACGACCGACATCTTGCCCTTTTCTTTGGACGCCGTCACGGAATGCTCGGAAGGAGCTGTCGAACAGGTTGCCACCATTGCTGGAGGCTCGAAAAACTCCTTTGGGAAAAACTCCGCCAATGTGATGGGTCTTCTCTTCTTTTTGCTTGCCCCCTGGACATCGGTCCTGGGAGCCTTTCTTTGGCGTTTTGTGGCTTTTTTGTTTGGCTGCTTTGCTTTTGTTTTGATGGTCGCCGGTGCCGGTTCGATTTCTCGAATAGGCTTCTTTCTCTGGGTGACCAAGATCCAGCCCTCTGCGTCGGCTGCAGCTGCTTATCGAGGTGCCGATTTTGGTGCGACCTTAATCGGTGGTCGTCTGTTGGTGTTGTACGGTCGGTTAGAGGGACCGGATTTTGGACGGTACTCCTTCTTTGTGACCTGCTTCTTGTTTAACCGAATTCGCCGATTTGGCTCGGTTTGGACGGAGATGACATGTGAGGAGACTGTGTTTTCGGCCCCTTCAATTTCGATACGACCTTGAGCCGCCAACTCCATGATAATCTTCTTTTAGGGCCGAAGCATTTCTCCGTCGGGTGCCCAACCAGTCAATGGTATTTGCAGAAGTTCGGATCCTTGCTCTTGGGTTGGTCGCCAGGTCTTTTGATTTCTGGCAGCCTTAGCAACTGGTTGTCTAGGAGTTGGTCGAGCATGATAGGAACGTCCGCGTCGGCGAAGGGGTATGTCTTTGCCTGTCGTTCCTCCAGTGACAGCTTCTTGTAAGTGTTCCCGGTTAGTTGTCGCGGGAGATAGGTTGCTTTAACCTTGCTTCTGACCTTGAAAGGTTCGAAGGCGTTCGTCGCGAAAGAGGATTTTGTTTTCTCTTTCGTCTCTTTCGGTGCAGTCGTGGCGGGTGCCTTCCCCTTTTTGCGAGGGTCGGCAAAAGAGGATCCTTCTTCTCCTCGTTCTTCCATCAGGATCTCAATGTTGTGAGCTTCTGTTGTGAGCTCTTGGAAATCGTTCGGCCTTCGCTACGGATGTAGCGTAGGAGCTCCCATTGCATCCCCCGCGAGCACATCTCGATCTCGACTTCGAGGGAGAGATTTGAGCTTTCTTTGCAGTTTAGACTCAAATTCCTCCATCGGTTGATGTAGTCGACCACCTTTTCTCCCTTCTTTTGTTTGAGGTTGGCGATCTCCACCAGTGTGACGGTGCGCCGAGTACTGTAGAAACGGCTGAGGAATTCTCGCTCTAGTTGTTCCCAATTGTCGATAGATTCATGGGGTAACTCGATGTACCAGTCGAAGGCGTTGCCCTTCAATGATCGGCAGAATTGTTTCACCAGCAGGTCGACGTCGATGCCGGCGTTGTTGCAGGTTTCTATGAAATGATCGACGTGCTGCTTTGGATGCCCGTCGCCGTTGAATTGTTGGAACTTTGGAGGACGGTACCCGACCGGCATAGGAATATTTTGGATCCTTTGCGTGTACGGTCTCCGATAGACGACAGATTTGTTGTCGCCTGAACTGTTTCGCACGGCGCGGTTAATCAACTCGTTGACTGCGTCAATAGTGAGAGCAGTCGGGTCCGCTTCAGCTCGGCTTCTGCGGGTAGCGACTGGTGCGACGGGCGACAGCTCGTCGTCGGAAGAAGGGTCCCCTTGAGGTGGTCCGGCAGAAGCACTGGTATTCGGATGATTTCGGCCGACTTCCTGAGAAACTAGCGGCGGAGTTGTTCGCAGCCATACTCATTTCAAATCGTTCGAGCATTCTCGTGATTTGGAGATCGTGAGCTTCAATTTGCACGTCTTTGATGCGTAGCTGCTCGTTCTGCACTTTGAGTACGGCTTGCGCGCAGCTCGGCCATCTGCTCTTCAACCATTTTGGCCGAAGTTGTCATCGCGACCATTTTGACAGTTCGCGCCAAGGAGTTTGTTCTCGGCGAGGCTTGGAATGATGAGGTTGCTATCGGCGACCTCGTCGGAGCGGCAGCCGTCGGTGAAAGCTGGCGAAATGGAATGGGAGAAGTAGCAACGGGGGAGGTCGCCGATGTCTGTCGACGAGGTGAGCGGATGGGTGGTGGTCCCGCTGCTGCGTTGAGTGCGGCCAAAAGGTCGTGAGAGACCAACACGACCGGCGAGTTGTCAGCGGCCGACGTTCTCTATACAGAGGAGACCGGTGACGCGCGTGTTCCCTGCGCGGAGGATGTAGAAATGGCTCCTTGTTGTTCATATCGTTGCACCAGGGTGGGAACGATGGAACTTCTCTGTGATGGCGGCGACCGAGCTGGACTGACAGTCGGGCTGCGAGGAGGAGGTGAAGAGGCGACGGCCAGGTATGTTGGTCTGGCCATCACTGGTAATAGTTTGGCGGCGACCGCAACAGGTTTGTTGGAGGCCGCGGAAGCCTGTGGACGGCGCGCGTCGTGCATGAAAGGAACTTGCCCAGTAGACAGATTCCTGGCCATAGCTCTCGTCACTGAACGAGTGGCCAGTGGTGGAGAGGTAGGAACGTGAACGATGGCCGGAGTGGCGGCAACAGGTCCGTGAACTCCCGTAGTTGAACCAGCGGTCGCGGCGGGCCGCGGTTGGGTAGAGCTCGAGGAAGTGGTTTGTTTGCTCCCGTTATTGTTGTTGCCGTTGTTGGCGTTGCTGGCCATGGCTGAGGTTGGGGTTTTTTTTTTACGGAGAAGTTGATGAGAGGCAGGAAATGTCCCACCGGGTATGCCAAATCTGTTTCACCGAAAATCTGCTGGTCCGCGAAGAGGCACGACCGAGAGAGTATTTAAATTACTCTAGAATAATTTTTGCTACAGTGTGTTACGTATCAGGGAAATGCGAGTCCAATCTCCTAATAATCCTCTGATTCGATCTCCGTTACAAGTTTGGTGAAGTTTTGGCTTCTGCGAACGAACGTCGAACTCGAGTTGCCGGAACGGCTGTGTACGAACTGTTTTGGCTTTTGGTCGGTCGGACGGAGGTATTTGTGCTCCGCGTGTATCGACTTATGACGCTACCGGTAGTCGTGTAGAGTTGCTCCGATTGAACTGTAGAGTGACGAACGACGAATGGCTTGGTTTCGACAGTTTGACGGATCCTCTATGAGCGAGAGCTTCTCCTCCGAGAAGGAATTTGGTCCTTCGGTTTGAGAGGGGGAGAGAGTTTTTCACTTGTCGGGATGTCCTTTTGGGAATCGATTTCTTCACCCTGTGGATAGGGAACTTTTGGCTATTTGTAGTCGGTCTGTGTAGCTGTTGAGAGATGTTGCCTGGGAATGGGGATCACGATCCTCATTCTGCTGTGAAGTTGAGGAAGACGAGGGGAGAAGGAAGACCAGGCTTGCGCCCCTTTTTCCTTCTTGCTGTTAACGACTGAGTTTAGTCGTTTGAAGGTGACGTGTCCTTTGATTGCTGACTGGCGCTAATTCTTCGGTTTTGCTGATGGCGAGGATGCTGATTGTGTTGCTGACGCGGCACTGCGATTGGACTTCACCATGGACCGTGGCGGATGGTCTTGAGATAGGTTGAAGCCTGCCCACGAGCCTTGGTTGATGGATTGATGGATTCTTAGGCTTGCTGAATTTGGGCCACACACATTTTGGTGCGTACAATAGTTTACATATATTTAACATTTATACAAAAAAAGACAAAAATAATGCTGATTACAGTGAACCGGGCTGAGTCAATAAGAACCGCATTGGCCTCCAATTCTAGTTCAACTGGGTCGAACTGTCCCGTTCAGTTCAATTTTTAAAACACTGAGTTGTGTTGTGAATCGGTCCGAGTTAACAAGAACTCAATTGGACTTAGTTCTTGTTCAAACGGGATGATCCGGTCCGGTTTTTAAAACACTTATAAAACAACAAAATTCTATTTATCCAAAAATTTTAATCATTATTAATCTTGATATAAAAATTTTAAAAGTTACTTGTAAGATCAGTATTTTTAAAATTAAGGGTTAAGCCACAAGATTGGACTTCAATAGTCATAGTCAATGAATGCATAAATGAATACATTTTTTAGAGAGTTATTACCTAACATGTGTAGCAAGTTGGACCATGTATTATAAATGCTAAATGCGGCCAGCTTATGATGCAGTAATTCAAATTTTCTCAAGCAGATGTCAGTAGTAAATTGTAATTACTATCAGTCATATGTCCCGCCACTTTATTCTCCCTTCACGACTCCACGTAATATTAGTAAAAAAAATAAATAAATTACATTTATCAAGGAAAAAAATGGGGTAGGGTCATTTATGTGAGGTTGGATATTGTATATTTTGGTAATATTAAGTCAACTTTTATTAAATCGCAACAGGAGTTGAGGTCAAACTTGGAATGAATGTCGAGTCTAATTAAAGACCTGTGAATTGTATTTATTTCGGAAATGGACTATTAATTTAAACAAAGTTTTATACGTACGTTATTTCCCTTTTTATATGAAAGATTATTGAAAACATTTTAAAATATGACAATAAAAAGTAATGACAAGACTTGGTGGACTGTTTCTTTTGGAAGTTTGTATTCATGCAGTCTATTACTTTTTTTTTTCAAGACATTTTAATATTCTCCTTAAAATATATATTTGGCCAACAACCAATTCCGGCTGGTTATTAGTCATGCTCTAATTAAATTTAAAAGTTGTAATCACATTAAGAGATTAGAAGAGATTGAGACGGGTTGGTTCACATAATTAGTTATTCCCGCTTTGGTTATTGGCCGTATTCACGCTCTTTCCCTTATGCACGCATACACAAAAGCAGTAGGCATGAGTCCCGTCTTCGCGCTTTTGGGGAGACTGGGTTCAAATATGTTGTAGCCGGCTGGGGAAAACTGTTGTAACTTGTGGTATTTTGACCCTGTAGTATTTAAAATAATTGGTCGAAATCAGTGTTTTTAAAAACTGAACCGAACCGGATGGTCCGACCCAGTTGAACCAGAATCAGAGGCCTGGTTCTTATTGTCTCGCTCTGGTTCTCTATAGCCAGCATTATTTTTGTTTTTTTTCTCTTAAAAATATTAAATATATGTAAAGTATGGTGTATAATTGTTTCACCGAAAATCCGCCCGTCCACGAAGAGGCGTGACCGAGAGGGTAATTCGATTTACGATAGAATTATTTGTGTTATAGTTGTGTTTGAATATCAAGGAATGCGAGTACAAGCTCCTAAGCTTCCTCTGATTCGATCTCCGTATGAATTTGACAAAGTTTAAGATTCTTGTAAATTATCGTCGAGATCTAAGTTTTGGGAACGAGTGTGCACGAACGGTGACGGCTTTGGTCGGTCGGACGAAAGTATTTGTGTTTTGCCTATATCGACTTGTTGACGTTGTCGGCGAACGTGTAGAGCTGCTCCGGTCGAACTGGTAAATGACGACGAACTGCAAGTTGCTGAACTTCTTTGGCTCAAAAGAGTCTCTGTGCTTGAGAGTGTTGCTCGACACAAGATTTCTCTTCACAAAGGAATTTCTAACTCCAGTTTTCAAACCCTTGCGACAGAGCTTTTCTGGCTATTTTGTAGCCGACTCTGTGCAGTTGTTGAGGGTGTTGATTCATGGAATGGGGATCACAATCCCCTTTTTGCTGTAATTGTTGAGATGGGAGGAGGACCAGGAGTTCCTCTGCTGAATCCCTCAAAAGAGGATCCTGGCTGTCCTTTTTGGCTTCTTCAGTTGGTGACCAGATTTGCTGTCGTTTAACTATTAAAGATGCTGACTCATGGCTGTCTGTTGACTGGTGTAGATGCGATGGCTCACTGCTGACTGGGGCGTCGACTGTATCAATGACGCAACGATGCGAATGGACTTAGCGATGGGCTGCGACGATGCGAATGGACTTAGCGATGGGCTGCGACGAATGATTTTAAGAATTGACAGAGCCTACCCACGACGATTGATTGCTAGATTAATGGATTTTTGGGCTCGTCGTATTTGGGCTAGCCGCATTTTGGTGCATACAGATTGCCCCCTTCGAGACTTGATCGTTCTGAGAGAACGAGCCAATTTCGAATATGAAGAAGAACAAACACAACGCACACACAAAACACATTTTATTTTTTTATTTTGGACCCTCTTACTTTTTTAGGGTCGTTTATGTTTTTGTGTACGTATCTTTTTCTGTCCTCTTACTCTTTTAGGACAGTGTATATTTTTGTACACTTGTATCTTGTACGTATATTTTTTTTTGGCTCTCTTGCTATTTTAGAGCTGTTTGCTTTTTTTTTTATTTTCTCTCTTTTTTTTTGTATACGCATACATATGCAGTATGTACGGTATAGAGAGACAGTGTACCTGAACAGGAGTTTTGAACGTCGACGATGAGTTGGAGTCGATTGAATGACTGGTCGCGATATACTTGAAGGCTATAGTACTTCGGGGAAGGCCGCCGTCGACGAATTTGAATGACTTTTGCAAGTTTCGGGGACTTTGGCCGTTGCACCGGAGAGAAGTGTCGTGAACTGAGATATATCGTCACTCCTCTTTTTTAACTTGATTGAATTTCGTAACCGAACGACCCAAAAATCTGTCGAATATCAGATAGAAAGAAGGAAGCAGCTGGTGCGGAGGAATAGAGCCAGTTGCACCGGAGGGAAGTGTATCTTCGTGTCGTCGACTTTTGGCTAATTGGCGACACCTCTTCTCGTCGCGTCGAAGGATTGGCGCAAGTTGGGTGAAGTGGCTCCAACGGCTTCAACTCAGTTTATGTTCGATGGTTACCTCAAACTAATTTTGGCGAACTTCGTAATGTCGCAATGCTTGAATGTAGTGGGAATTGTTTCGAGCCCTTTGGCCTGTTATTAAACAGATCGGCTTTGCGCGTCGCATTCAGATGTCGAGGAATAAGGCTTGTGTCGTCCTCTCTGAAGTTGCGCAACTTTGAGGGGCTTCGTATTGGGATCCCCTTTCTTCTCCCGGATTCGCCTTGACTTGTAGTCGAGCTTGAGTAGGTCCGAAACGAACTCAAAGTGGTGGGACTCACTCCTACCCTGTTGACAATTCCATCACTGCTCTTGACCGAGTCTCCAATTATAATTCCAACGTGAATGGAATTCTGTAAAGAAGCTTTGATTGAATCCCTCTTGAGAGGGGATTGTTGATCTCCCAAAACCAAGGGAGGCCCTTTGGCTTTCTAAATAAATAATAATTCCTTATTCAAAGTGTGGGCTCTTTTGACTTCTACCTTCTTTTGCGACGATCCTTGCGTGCCTGTGATTTGCATCTCTGCGACATGTCTGTCTACGAACTGGACAGTCTGTGAGTACAATTTGGGAGACAAACTGCGACTGTGAATTTGGGAAATTGCGAACTGATGAGGCTTCTCTATCTGCGATTTTGGTTGGGAGGACAGTCTGCGATTATGTTTTGGGAGACAGATCACGACTGCAAATTTGGGAATGTGATTTGGGAAGCTATGCCCTGCTGTGCAAAATTGGGAGATTAAATTTTTGGGAGATAGTCTGCTCATGAAGTTGACTCTCGACTTTGGTTCTGCATGCTGTCTCGTGAGTTTGAGAGACAATCTGTGATTTGGGAGACTACGGATTGGGAAACTGCGAATTGGGAGGCTGCGAACTATTGTCTGCGAGTTGGCTGCGATTTGACTGTCTGTGCATTGCTTCTGTCTGTAACTTCTCTCTGATTTGTAATCCTTTTTGGGTCCCGGCTTGCGTCAGAAGTTCTCCGCGAATCAAAATTTAAAGGTACTGTAAACAATTTCTTTCCTCCTGACAGTATCTGGCTGAATTCGAGTCAGCGGGGGTCCCCACTCTCTTTTCTTTCTTCTTCTCTTCCTCCATCTTTCTTCTTATTTTTCTCTCCTCTCATTTTCAACTTCTCCCTCAGTCTCTCTCTCTCTCTCTCTCTCTCTCTCTCTCTCTCTCTCTTTTCTCTCTTTTCACGATTTTCCTCTTTTTTTTTGTTTCCTCTCGAATTTCATCTGTCTCGATTTTTCTCTCTTCCTCGCGCTCCAAGTGTCTGTCAGTTTGTCGATGTGACAGACTGACAACGTTTTGTGTGTCGTTTGGTCCAAAAACCAAACATAGTGGTGTTGTGTCGCACCTGGCTCTGTTGCCAGGTGCCGAAATTGATTTGGATCGCACCCGACTCGATCATCGGGCGGCGAGACTCTGTTTTGATCTCACCCGGCGAGGTCGCCGGGTGCTGCAGTTTTGTTTCATGCCCAGCTTGGTCGCAAGGGACTGAATTTCTGTTTCAGCTGATCCCGGCTTGGTCGCCGGGGACTGAATTTCCGTTTTGGCTGATCCCGGCTGTTGAGTGGCTAGCAAGTGCACTAGGTCAGCAAGTAATATAGACTCGAGAGTCCAGATATCGATCCCACAGAGACCTTGATGAGAACTCAGTTTAAGCAAAGATCTTTCTATTGATTGAGGGAAAAGAAATTTTTGGTTTTGGTTTTGAAAACTGAAAAGCAAACAGAATTAAACTACTGGAAAAACTAATAGAGATGAGATGTTGGGGAAGAATGTCAATCCCTCCTAGTTGCTAACATGTAGAATTCTGATATTATAGCTCACTTATCCTTGCCTTGACTTAGCTTTTGAAAACCTAGTTACCCATATACAGGACATAACTTTCACTTATTCCTTGAACTCCTTCTCAACCGGAACATTCAAATCCTAAGTGCATAAATATAAAAGCTTGAAGATTTACTCTTTCTTATTCAGAACAAGAGTTATAGAAGTCACATCACTTTTCAACTAGTCTCCTTCAAAACCGGAACAATCTAGTTTACAAACGAGTTATTTTAGAAAACAAGAATCATACAACTAACTCAAATCTTTACAGAAATTTAACTTCTCATTCGTACCTCATTAAACTTCAGATATCAATCTAGATTAGCAATAAGCAATGAATACAGATTCTAAAACAAAAGCAGGATATTTTATTGCTATAAAATTCAGAATTCAAACATAATACAAACTAGGAGTTCATGACTTTCCCCAACAGAGAGAGACTACTTCATACTTATGAAACAAACACACAAAGAGAATTCAATTACAGCCATGAGCATGAAAAGAAAAAGAAGTAAAGAAGACCCCCTTTTGAAGACTGCCCTTAGCCTCCTCTCTTGCCTTGGCTACAATCTCTTCTCTCTCTTCACTCTCTCTCTCTCTCAACTCCACACTAACTAAAAGAACACGAAATTAAACTAAAAACAAGAATTAGAACTCTGGAGAACTGGATTAAAACTACAAAAACTCGATTCCTTCCTCTTTGCCTCTGACCTCCTTATATACATGTTCTGCTGCCCATGCCATGTAAATTGCTCTCTGTCCAGGGGTATGAAGTACCCTTTCCTGACCTTCGAATTGGAAAAAATTACATAAGAACCTTTCTTTTGAAGTCCTTTCCATGCTTGCGAAGTTTTAATCAATTCTGAGTTGGGAAACTCGAGATATGAGGGAAGGAAGTTGCCTGATTTTTGCTTCCAACTTCTGCACGGGTCCACCACTTTGAATATGTGTAACTCGAGAATCCTAGCTTGGATTGACCTGAAATTTCGTGAAAAGATCCTCTGTAGTACCTGGAAGCTTCGTTCCAAATTTGGCTTCAATTGGAATTGTGAAATTTCTTCTCTCATCTTCACAAAATTCGGATTTATCTCCTTCCATTGGCTGCAGATTCCTGTTTTGAATTAACTTCTTCTTTTGGACCATTCAATGCATCTGGACTTAATTAATTTACCTTAAACTCTTCGTGGGAACCTTCCTTAGACGTCTGAGACACCATCTGCCAAGTTTGGATTTGATTTAATTGTAGGTTCCCGAGATTTTCGTTATTTTCTCGCTTCGAAATCATCCATGCCGGCACGCTTAAATTTTACGCTGTCCGCGCCACTTAACCCGATATCTGTCTAAGTCAGGAGACCTCATGGCGCGGTCGCGCCGAATAATGCTGACGAGGTGGCGCGGTCGCGCCAGTCCTTAGACAAATGCTTGGTCCCCGAATGACAACTTTTCTTTATGCTTTTAGCTCACTTTGGCGCGTTCGTTCTGGCTTTGCATGAGGTCGCGCCAGTTGTTTGGCGCGCTAGCGCCCAGCTGTGGCGCGGTCACGCCAATTTACATTCCCCAAACATTGGCTTTCATGACCATTGGGTCGTTGGACATTTTTCCACTTTAATTTGAATTTTTATGGATTTGTTTGGCGCTGTCGCTGGATCCCGATCTGGCGGTCGCTACCGTTCTTCTTTTTTGGCCTCTTTTGCTCATTTTTCTTCCGTTTTTGCTCCAAATCCCATTTTTCTTCTTCCACTGGGTACCTGAGACACAAAACATGAATTTGAGTTATATAATTCATTTTCATGCTAATAATTAACTCAAAATGGAAGTTTATGCTCATTAAATCATGCATAAATAAGAGTCTTTTGGACACTTTTCACAACCCCAAACTTAAACCTTTGCTCGTCCTCGAGCAAACTCTGAAATAAATACCAGATAGATCTGTAAAGACTAAGAAAAATTCAGTGATCCTCCCTACTAAAGTTTCAAAATAGATGATTCACTTCTTTCCTAATGATGGTTTATCTTGTTTAGTCATAACAGACTTTGAATTTTCTTCAAAATTTTTTCAAAGATGTACATTCTCATTCAAGTAATAAGTCTCAATTCGACTTCATAGGCCAACCATCAGTCCACTCTCCACTAACCTAAAGGAATTCTCAATTCTGATCAATAGGTCTTTATGGGTTGTAATGAGGCAGGGGTAATGGGTATGATGAAGTTTTTGGTTTTCTTTTTGGGTTTTATTCTCCTCCTCATATCCATTTTCCATTTTCTTGAGCATGAATTGGATTTGTGAGTTTTCCTCCAAGCTCTTCCACCCCAAACTTATTCTTTTTCATTGATCCCTCATTTTTTTCCTTTTCCCTCATTTTTTTTTCTTTCCCATGTATCTTTTTTTTTTGGGTTTTGTCTAGAGTCTAGCTTACCTCGCGGTTGACTCGAGTCCCTAAACTTGCTTGAGGCCGAGACCCGTGCACACACGAGATGGCCTTTTCTTTAACTAACCCACAACCTTTTCTTTCTTTTTCTTTGCCTTTGTTTGGAGTCCAGCTTACCTTGCCGGTTGACTCAGAGACTCTAAGCTTGCTGAGGCCCGAGTCCCAGTGCACACACAAGGTGGCCTTTCTCCTACTCAGCCCAGAACTCTTTTTTTTCTCTCTCTTGCTTCTTCTTCCCCTTTACAAAGAAATATTTCTATACCCTTCATCCATCCCTCCTTATAACTTCAAAATCTTTATCCATGCTCATTCAAACAGAACAATTCAATAATTTGGAGAATCATGGATAAGGAAGAAACAAGTTTATTTATCACTAAGGCTGGTTCATGTAGCATGGGAAATTGAAACAAAATAGGGATCTCTTCGGCCCAAAAAGTTTGACAAAAGGTGATGCAACTTGTGCATTGAAATGGGTGGCTTTGAAAAAGGCTCAAACAATTTTTTAACAGGTGCCTAAATCACCTCAGAATTTTGAAAACCTTTCTCTGTTTCGCCTCGAGTTTTCCTCAGGTTGGTTCTAGTGATTGAAATCAACTTGCTCACTTGTACTTTGTTTTCGAAAACTATTTTTAAAGAAAAATTCTCATCCATTCAAGACTAAGCATCTGAACTAATATATTTTTCCAGAAAGTGAATCATGCTATTCATATGATCAGGGGTTTTTACTGGTATTTTTCAAAGTCTCTATTGGATTTTCTGGTGAAGTTTTGAAAAAACAGTGCTTTCAGATCCATGCATGAAGAGTATCCCACCCCAAACTTAAAATTTTTCAAATCCCTTTAAAATTGCATGAAGAGTATCCCACCCCAAACTTAAAAACATGCTTTGTCCTCAAAGCAACAATAAACATAAGGGTAATAGAGATACTTCCCTGACTTTCTGGGTGGATTGAGGTTGGATGGATCTCCCTTTGTGGCTCTTGCATTCTGCTCTCATTGGTTAGTGATAAAAATTTGCATGATTTTGAGCAATTGAAAATGAAAAGTGACTAAAAGTGTCTCTCAGGCATAAAATGTATGTTAAGGAGAATACCTGCAGTGGAGGTTCTTGCTGTCGCACCTCTCAGTAGTGGCCAAATCTCATTATACCAAGTATGCGTCAAGCTAGAATTTAGCTGTCACTTTGAATACCAGGAAATCTTCAGATTCTGAATGCAATTTTCAATATTTCCACTTTGGACAGATTTTTTATCAGTTGCAGGCAGGTGTAGAGTCATTTTTCACACATTTTCATTGGAAGAATTTTGAAAAGCATGCTTAGAGACAAATTTGAGAGAAAAAAAGCATAATTTTATTAATATGAATGGGGATTGAGTACATATTAATAAAATTGTATTAAATCACATTCTCAGATAAAAGCACACACAAAGCACGCTCACACATAAATTTCAGAAAGAAAAAGTCTAAAAGAATTAGCAAAAGCTAAAATTTTCTGATCTTCTTCTTCTTCCTTATCTTCTTCCTTTTTTCAGTTTTGAGTTTTTAAAATTTTTTGTGTTTTTCTATTTTTGAATGCTGTAAATTTTAATCTAACCCTATTCCTATCCTAGGTCTATGCAAAGAAATCAAAATCTCATTCAAATTTAAACAAGTCCTAAAAATTTTGAAAAGAGCTATCCTAACCTACTCAAAAAAAAAAAAAAATCCCAAAAAATTCCTACTCCTATTATTTACACTACCTACTGATCCATGTGATCTGATCCACCAGGATCGAATGGAAACTGGAACCATCCATGCTTCAGGGTGTTTTTTGACTTTGGAATGTGTTGCATGATGATTATAAAATTTGAGTAAAGTGCTGGTCACTCTTTCTCTTTTCTGATTGGCTTTTAACTTGTTTTGCTTGTTCACTTTTAGCCAACTTTTCTTCACACTACCCAGTCCTAACAAAATTTTAATTTTAACTTTTTTTGGGTGGTTTATAGGGCTGGATAATGAAGAAATCAATGTCTAATGAGAGGAAAGAATATTCATTAACCTTGGTGTCCTCTATCCTAACCTCTTTATGCTCTTCAAGGGTTTCTCTTCTATTTCAACCCCATCCCCTTCTTTCTTTTTTTTTCATCTTCTTCTTTTATCTCTTTGATCTTTTCATCCTCTCCCTCCTGAAATTCCTGAAACTCACAACAACTCTCAGCTCTCTCAGTTGTATCTTCCTCTATGTGTTCTGCAGTAACACATAAATTAAGACAAGAAGTGCTAACTGTGTACATCCATTCAGGTTCATCATCATTAGATAGCTCACGAAAACATGTTTCAGCATTCATACTGTTGATCAATTAATGCTTTGGCCGATTTTTTAGATTAAAACAAGAAGAGCTAGCTGTATACATCCATTCAGAATTGCTAGGTAACGTACCTTGGTTCCTACCTGATATAGCATTGGCCAGCTGTCCCACTTGTATTTCCAGATTTTGGATTGATGCCTCTTGAGTTTGAAACCTGGCTTCTTCTTTCTCTTGATTTGCTAGAATCTTTGAAAGGAGGTCCTCAAGGCTGGGTTTTTGTTCTGGTTCTTGTGCAACTCTTTGGAAACCAGGTGGTGATCTTGTTTGAGCAATGGGCTGTTGAGTGCTGGGTTGCTGGTTGTTGTTTGACCATGAAATTTTGGGTGACTCCTCCAACCAGGATTGTAAGTATTGTTGTCTAAATCATTAGACCTGCAAAAATTTGAAACATAATTAGCCTGGTCTAAAGAATTTACAGACTGCACATTACTTGCTTGGCATTCATGGTTGGGATGTCGCCCTCCACAAAAGTCACAAATTT
The DNA here is from genome assembly GCA_019845555.1 of Aristolochia fimbriata. Taxonomy (NCBI): domain Eukaryota; kingdom Viridiplantae; phylum Streptophyta; class Magnoliopsida; order Piperales; family Aristolochiaceae; genus Aristolochia; species Aristolochia fimbriata. Next base: position 20,816,515 of record CM034079.1, read on the forward strand.
GTGCAACCAACTTTGACAATTGTTTGGTTAGTGACTCGACTTGAGCCTGCAATGCTAATACATGATCAACATTATGTATGCCAGCAACTCTCCCTTTTTCACTTCTAACCTAGACAACTCTTCTTGACGTTGAAGGGGAGATGAATGATGATAATAATCATGATACATAGAAGGATTCTCATATTTAAACATGGACGGTTGTCCATGTGGCAAATTGTCTTGCAACTCATTCTCAAAATACTGATTTTCATATTGCCTAGAGAAATAATCATCATGCTCTCTTCTATAGGAATCATTAGGTTCATAATCAAAAGAACATGTTATATCAGAATCATACCTCCATGGATCATAGTTAGATGATGCATATGGTTGGGGAAATTCTGAATATGAGTTAGATATGGAGTTACCTCATTCAAGACGTCTTCCCACCTCTCATCTGTGTGCTTGAAGTTATACCACTCCATTAAAGCTCACAAGCCACAGATCAGAGTTACCTGAGTACTCTTTTCCAGCTCCGAACTATTTCAGCAAGTGGCTTTCCACTGATTCTGGTTTCATGCACCGATCCAAATAACCTGAAAAGATAGAATAAAAAATTTTAATCTCAATCAACAAATCAAGATTCACTTAAACTTACTCAATTCAATGGTCCCCTAACAACGCCCAAAAACTTGTTGAGTGGCTAGCAAGTGCACTAGGTCAGCAAGTAATATAGACTCGAGAGTCCAGATATCGATCCCACAGAGACCTTGATGAGAACTCAGTTTAAGCAAAGATCTTTCTATTGATTGAGGGAAAAGAAATTTTTGGTTTTGGTTTTGAAAACTGAAAAGAAAACAGAATTAAACTACTGGAAAAAATAATAGAGATGAGATGTTGGGGAAGAATGTCAATCCCTCCTAGTTGCAACATGTAGAATTCTGATATTATAGCTCACATATCCTTGCCTTGACTTAGCTTTTGAAAACCTAGTTACCCATATACAGGACATAACTTTCACTTATTCCTTGAACTCCTTCTCAACCGAACATTCAAATCCTAAGTGCATAAATATAAAAGCTTGAAGATTTACTCTTTCTTATTCAGAACAAGAGTTATAGAAGTCACATCACTTTTCAACTAGTCTCCTTCAAAACCGAACAATCTAGTTTACAAACGAAGTTATTTTAGAAAACAAGAATCATACAACTAACCCAAATCTTTACTGAAATTTAACTTCTCATTCGCACTTCCTCATTAAACTTCAGATATCAATCTAGATTAGCAATAAGCAATGAATACAGATTCTAAAACAAAAGCAGGATATTTTATTGCTATAAAATTCAGAATTCAAACATAATACAAACTAGGAGTTCATGACTTTCCCCAACAGAGAGAGACTACTTCATACTTATGAAACAAACACACAAAGAGAATTCAATTACAGCCATGAGCATGAAAAGAAAAAAAGAAGTAAAGAAGACCCCTTTTGAGGACTGCCGCTAGCCTCCTCTCTTGCCTTGGCTACAATCTCTCTCTTCTATCTCTCTCTCTCTCAACTCCACACTAACTAAAAAGAACATGAAATTAAACTAAAACAAGAATTAGAACTCTGAGAACTGGATTAAAACTACAAAAACTCGATTCCTTCCTCTTTGCCTCAGACCTCCTTATATACTTGTTCTGCTGCCCATGCCAAGTAAATTGCTCTCTGTCCAGGGGTATGAAGTACCCTTTCCCGACCTCCGAATAGGCTAAAATTACATAAGGACCTTCCTTTTGAAGTCCTTTCCATGCTCGCGAAGTTTTAATCAATTATGAGTTGGGCAACTCGAGATATGAGGGAAGGAAGTTGCCTAATTTCTGCTGCTGTAAGAATCAATTTTGTAAAGTCCGACATTTACGATCCAAATCAGCACCGTACAACCCGGGTCAACAAGTCAAAGACCGACCCCAGTCAGATCAACGAAATTAAGCCGTCGATCAAGCTTCAATAGATCAACGGCCAAGATCTCGCCACGCCACGCCAGAAATTTACACGGGCGATAAGTCGCATAAGGCGCCACCCGCGCCAACAGCCAACAAGGATCACACATGGCCCTTGTCTCAGTCCAAGACAGCTCCACTTTTCAAGGGAGACGGGACGCTAGAAGGTCGGGCAAGTTATAACCACTCAGATAAACCTGGTCCATGCGCTTGGAACTAGGTAAGGCTATAAATTCAAGATCGAAGGGAGATCAAGATCGATCACGTAAAGATCGCATGCATTACACAAAAAATTTCAAGACGACGCCCAAAAATCCCAAATCACCACCCAAATCTGAGAGAGCAACAAGCATTCCCTGCCATTGTCTCTCAAATCAACTCCGCCGTGAGCCAATCGGAATACCAAATTTTCCCGTCAAGCTTTGGCTTAAACTCAAATTCATTCTCGCTCGTATGCACACTATTGTTCGTGGTCTACTCGGGCTATCGCTTGTTCTGGATTGAGATTGAATCAAAGGAGTTCTAGAAGTCGCGACCCCACACAATCACCTAAAAATTACCAAAATACCCTTCAAATTATTTTGTACAATCAGACATCAGATCCGTATTTTTCGGTCCACATATTGTACTTGTTTACAAATTTGGCAATTTACAATGGGACACTTCTACCTTTCATCTCTTTCCTCCATTTTATCAGCTCAAATGGCCTGTTCCAACAACAACAACAAGGTACCGCCAAAACCCCAATAACCGTTTGAGCCCAGCTCGTCACGGCACCGAAATGACCGATCCTTTGGTCACCTTCCCTCACCGCCGCCAAGACACCAACTGCTGCTGCCGCCAGCCAAGTCGAGGGATTCGCCCCATCGCAAAAATTCCTCGTGGATCGGCCGTTCAGGCCAACCACCAGATCGCCACTGGGATCCTTCCAACCCAGGGCCATTCAAATCCAGCCGCAGGCAGGATAAGCTCCCGCCAGCCCTATAATTTCTCCATCAAGGGTCCATCCCTAGAGGAGTTATTCGCTGTCCCGACATCTCCGCCACCTGCCGGCCCAGTGTAGCCCTGGGCTGCAAGCCCAGCAGGAACTCTCCCACGACGGCAAGCCGAGTCCCCATTAATCACCCACTTTGAAGGACGGCACATCGCCCCTTTCTCCGCCACCGCTACACCAACCGGGCACCTCTCGCCTCCAAGTCCCCCTTCCCCACATCTCCGGGCCATCGTGGTCTCTAATGATGACACAAGCCAAAACTGTGGAGGAGCAACCGGCAGAAATCCGGACCGCCATGAGGGAAAGGGACGAGCAATTGAGAGAGGGGGAACTGCAGAGGGATCTCCAGACGCCACGCTTCTGCAAAAATTCGAGCAATTGTAGATCGCCTCGGGAGCATCCTCCCAGCCCGTAAATGATGAGGGATGACAGACCCACCCAGACGCCCGGGCCAATCCTATCCCTCCTTCACCCATCATCCGCTTCATCTCCAGCTCTCGAACACCCAAGAACCGGAACCACTGCCTGAAGAACCAGGGGCACTATCTTACGGTACCCTGCAAGAAATGATCTCCAACGCAGCGGGAGCGTAAGGTGCAATCCCAAGGAGTTAGATCTCAAGCCTACACTAGGCCCTACTCCCACAGATCCGGAAATCCACATGCCTACCTCTTACCACCCACCAAAATTTCAACAATTCAGTAGAGACGGCAACCCAAAACAGCACGTCCCACTTTATTGAGACCCCCAACAATGCAGAACCGATGGCGATCTCCTCGTCAAGACATTTAAGCGATCCCCTCAAAGGGAACGCCTTTGATTGGTTCATTGAGCACCCAAAGAGAAGTCAATCGACAGGTGGCAACAAGCTAGAAAGTGAATTCCTCAATCGCTTCTCAAAGACGGTTTAACGGTGACGCTGGTGGAACTCACCAATCTCAAACAGCCCAAGGCGCGAAGGTGATCGAATACATCAATCGCTGGCACAATCTCGCCTCAATTGCAAGGAGAGCACCTCCTTATTCACGCATATCCATCGACATGTGCATTCGAGGGATGAACTGACTCGGGTCTATTTCTTCGAGTCGGAAGCCGAGATACTTCCAAGAACTGGCGACCAAAGCGCAACAACATGGAGATCCTTATCCAGAAAAAGGAGAAGGAAAGGCTCTACCGACCGAGGCCGACAAGAAGCCGGGTTCGTGAAGAAGGAGTACAAAGCTCCAACAAAAGAAGCGCCACAAAACATCGCCAACCGTAAAAGATCACGGCGACCCAAAAATAAAGGTATCGGGCAAAGATTGGAAGCCAAATGCCAATCGACTCGCCAAGATCGCGCAATCCGCCAAAGTTCACGTTAAAGGATAGGCAGGCCAAAACCTATCCTTTCCCCGACTCGATGTTCCGTGCATGCTCGAACAACTCCTGAAAAAACTTGTTGCAGCTTCCGTAAGCCAAAAGGCGGAAGACGCTGGGAAAACTTCGATCCCAACTATTGCAAATATCACCGACGGTAGGCCATCCCATCGAAAATGTTTTTGTCCTAAAGGACAGAATACTTGAGTTAGCGACGCAAGGTCGTATCATCTTGAATCAGACGACAACACAGCCACTTCCTGACACCATCTTCGGCCCAATCAAATTCCGCACCAGAACGGAGAATCGAGGATTCGAACAGAAAACCTTCGCCTTGGCGACTGGACCAAGATCGCGACCCGCCGCGAAAAGACAAAGAAGGGTGGGAAGTGGTAACCCGCAGAAAGAAACCACTTCCAGAAGTCCCCGTGAAAATATTCATTAAGGGGTTCGCGGCGGAAAAAGAGGAGCCGAGAAAGAAAGTCCAGAAGAAAAGAGGAGGAAGAAGGCACAGATGCAAATCAACCTCCGTCAAAGTCGAAGAGAACTATCAAAAGAAGCCAAGGCCAATTACTTTGGCTGATTTCTTCCCGTCAGAATTCCTGACGCCAACCCCTGCACTGGTGGCCACTTGTTCACCCCAAGTAGTCGAGCAAAGGCGTGAAGGGAAGGCTCCGATCGAGTCTGTCGACGATATTCATACATGTTTACAGAACTTGTCGATCACAAATGCGGTACATGATGACTTAGATCTGCCAATCAGATCTAGGCAAGCTCTCATAAAATTCGTTGCCGCCAAAGACGACTGGCATGCTGAAGTCGAGCAATTAAAGATGCGGAAGCACGACGAACCAAAAATCGGTTTATCTCCCAGCACGTTGAAGGAAGAGCAAGCAGCAGAGCCACCACAAATTAAGGAGGTTCACTCAACTTCCATTTCCTTCAAGGAAGCAGACATGCTACTCGGGGAAAATTCTCTGGGTGCCCTCCTCGCCCAAAACGATGACCAAGGGAAAGAACGTCCGCTGTACTAAAGCCGCACGATGATCGGGCTGAACTCAATTACTCCCCGACGAAAAAGACGTGCCTTGCACTCATCTTCGCCATCCGAAGCTGAGACACTATCTGCCGCACATTCCACAAATTTGATTTCACGAAAGCAGATCCCCTCAAATTCATCATGTCCGCACCTATGCTCTCCTGACGATCGCAAATGGGCCTTGTTGCTCTCTCGAGTTCGAGATCAACTTCATCCCTCGGCGACATCAAAGACAAGGACTTGCAAATTTCCTAGCCGATCACCCCATCCCAGCCGAGTGGAAGGTAAGCGAAAATCTGCCCGATGAAGAAATTTTTTACATTGAAGTGTTGCCCCATGGAGGATGTACTTCGATGGCAATCGCACGAAAAAAATGGAGCAGGCGGCGCCCTTTTCATGTCTCCAAACGACGACCTAATGCCGCACTCCTTCATCTTGTCTCAATCGCTGCACAAACAACGAGGCAGAATACCAAGCCATAATCCTTGGTCCGGGATGGCAAATCGAAATGGGCTTAAGCCAGTCGGGAATCTTCGGCGACTCAGCTCGGTGATCAAACAACTAATCGGAGAATTCGGCACGAAAAAGACGAACTTGTGCCCTACCAAAAGAGGCAAAGGTTACCGGAGAAAATCCCAAATGTGACCCCGGGCATGTACCCCGAAAGCCAGCAACACCCAAGCCGACGCTTTGGCAGGAATTGCCGCAGTCCGCAATAGTTCGCGAAGGTCCGAACGATTCCAATATGCGAAAGATGGGTAGTGCCGACCTTGGAGAAATTCTCAGAGAAAGAAGAAATCAATCTGGTTTCGGCCCACACAATTGAGGAAGAAGATTACGCCAACAATTCCTTTGATTACTTAGAACACAAGAAACTTCCCGAAGAACCGAAGTTCAAGGCACGCATCAAGAGTTGCACCCAAATTCTTCTTGTTCAACAACATATTATATCACCGATCCTACGACGGTATCCTACTCAGATGTGTCTCCAAAGAAGAAGGACAAGCTCTCCTATCCGGGCACATGGAGGAATCTGCAAGGTGCTCATCAAGCAGGCCCCAAACTTCATCTCCAAGTCAAACAAGTTAGGTTATTATTGGCCTACCATGCTGCGGGATGCGATAGAATTGGCAAGACACCGCACGGCATGTCAATTACACGCCATTACATCCATCAACCCCCAGTCCTTTACATCCAACAAGGCCTCCCGGCCATTCAAGCCTGGGGAATGGATATCATAGGTCCAATCAACCCAAAGTCGCCTCGCAAAATCACCAGTACATACCGGCCGCCACATTACTTACTTCTCTAAATTGTTTACAACTTACAAAGAAATCAAAGCTGCCACCGTGGTCGACTTCATTCGACACAAATCGTATCGGTATGGTGTTCCAAGATACATCATGACCGATAACGGCACCCCATTCTGTAACAAGACCATGGATAATTTCGTGAGAAATTTGGCATCCGACAAAGGACCTCCACCCCGTGCGCACAACCCCGCTGCCAACGGACTGGCCGGGCCTTCAACAAGACTACGTGCAAAATCTTAAAGAAGACAGTCCGCACGTAATAAGAAAGACTGGCACGACAGGCTTGGAGAGGCACTGTGGGCATACAGGATCACATACCGAACTCCAACGAGAGTCAACCCCGCACTCACTAGTTTACGGCGTGGAAGCTGTGCTTCCCACCGAAATTCAAATTCCATCTCTACGAAGTTGCTCTTCGAGAAGGACTCACGGAAGAGGAAAATATCCGACTCCCGCAAGAATTAGAATCTCTCGATGAAAAGCGATTAGAAGCACAACAAAGGCTTGAATAAGCTATCAAGCTTCACCACTCACTCGATTCAATAAAAAGTCAAGTTTCGCCTTTCAAAAAGGGGACCTTGTCTTAGCAAGACGCAGGACCAATCATGGCCACAAGCAAAGATGGGGAAAATTTGCACCTAAGTGGGAAGGACCACTGTCATTCAAGAAGTCTACACTAACGGTCAGGCATAAATTGGTCACCCCGGAGGAAGAAGACTCCCACCATAAACGGTAAATTTCTCAAGAAGTTTTATTCATGAATATTCTATAGTGGAATGCAAAAAAAAAAACAAAATTCAACTACACAAAAAAAAAATGTGTGGTTACAAATCAAATCAAAAGGCGGAAAACAAAGCAGCTCCTAAAGATTCCTCGCCATCTCCTCGCTTGTAACTCCCAAAGGCAGCCCCTCGACGATAGGAGAGTTGCCTCCTCAGCCAAGACCGAGGGTGGGCGGGTAATGACCTCTCTATCAGCTGCCAGCTTCAACCACACCCGCATTCAAACCCGCATTACACTTTCCCCGGATCTGCGCTCGCTTGAGTTGTAAGGTATGCGCGACTTTTGTCCCAGCCGACTGAAGTTGTTCTCTAGCTAACCTGCTTCCACCGGCATCCTCTTCCTCGGCCTTAGCCTCCGAAGTTCCTCAACAACCTCGCCCAAAGTGGCTTTTGGCCTCTTCTAACTTGGAGGATTCTATGGCCAAAGTGTTTCGAGCAATACTCTCCATCCATCCCCGAAGTTCGGACGAGCCTTCTCTCCAGCCAACATTCGATTTCTTAAGAGTCTCAGAAGCCGCTGAGTGTAGACTCGTGGGCGAATCACATCATGACCCATCTCCTGCAATCTGCTGATAGCAAATCCTGCATCGGGCCAAAAAATCCTGCATCGGCCAGCAAAGATGTGTCACTCACCGCACTGGAGATAACATACGAGGGACTATTCGTTCTCTCCAAGCCTGCACCATCAAGCCCTCAACATAAGACAAAAAAACTCCTGCGACGGGGTCCCCGATGAAGTCGAGAAGACGGCGTAGGCGGCGCGGGCCAAGTTCTGCACGAAGCGAACTTCCTCGGGCTGGCTCAACGACAGGATCGACGGCGAACAACCTTTATAACTTCCAAAGCTCCTTCAGTAGTGGACCTCCTCCCGATCACCTCGACCACCTCCAATAGTTGGAACTTCACCGCTGGAGTTGGAGCTCCTTCTTCAACCGGGGGAGGGCGAGCCTACGGCCGACCACCGCCTCCTCTTGAACAACCGGATGGGGAAAGGAGCGACCTCTTGAACAGGCAAGCCCTCTGACCGAGTCAACGCTGGTGTAATCTCTGCGCAGCTCTCCCTCTACAGAAGCCTCCTCTTGAGGTGCTGTGGGCGCCTGGGAAGACAAAATCTGAACCGCCTCAATAGGAGGGTTCTTCGACGACAAGAAGTCTGAGGTCTCGCCTCGAATAGGCAAAAGGAATGTCGGGCGGGCGAAGGGGAAAAGAGGCGGAACTTCTTTTTATGCCTTCTTCTTCTTTGACGAGAACCAGAAGCGCCTACCAAAATGGTAAGAGCAGCCCTCTTCTTTACTACTCACCTGAAATTCAAAAGAAATAAGGAAATGCAGCAAAATCAAATCAAACCACAAGTATACCGACACAAGTATACTTACCGAAGAAGCACCAATCGCCTCTTGCCATTCGCTCCGCTATGAGGGTGAGACCGATCGCTGTCATAGTCCTCGCCACTATCCTCCACCGCTGAAACAATCGCACCGACTCGGTCGATTTTGCTGGAAGACACAAGACAATGAGGAAAAGGGAAAACAAAGCAAAGAAAACGTAAAGGGAGATAAACTTACCTGAAATAGTGACGACATGTGGGTCGCCCACCAAGTATAATAAGCCGGAGTGGTCCCCTGGTCTCGAAGATGGGTCCCGCTTCTTCCCGACGGAGGCGATCAAGCCACCTGAAGGACGAACAATGCTGGTTTTCCAAAGGGCCACCAACTCGATAAAGAGCTAATCTCCCCGATGATTAGTCAAATCCCCATATCGCCGCAGATCTTGACAATAGTCAACTGTCGCCAAAGAAATCTGGCCGGACAATACGGCTCCACAAAGAAAATGAATAGAGCGCCGGACCGCCAAGAAACAGCTGCGCAGACGCTGAGAAGACTCTCATAATGCTGCTGTCTAGCTATCTGCTTTTCGCCGGCCACCAAGAAAAAGTTTTGGCCGTGGCAAGAACATATCTATGCCAATAACACGCACCGAAGACGCTGAAATAAATCGCGTGGCCTGGTCTTCCCGTGAAATTACGCTTTGAGAAAGGGTCCCCGGCGAGATCATACCTGGTCGCCGACTTACTTCTAAATCCTCCCCCGCGGCGTGTGAAAGTAGACGGGCGAGCCAAGTATACAAGTAAGCCACCGGAGCCATCGATGGCCAACCGCCAGCCGAGGTCCCAAACCTTTGTAAAGGTAGGCCAAGGCGGACCGCCTAAAGCAAAAACGGACCGGTGGTAATATTATAACTTCGCCACCTTAAAAACCATGGGTCGTGATCTCATCACCAATCGGCCAGAACACTAATCGTGACAACCAAAACCGATAGGGAGCGCCGCCAAGTGGACGCCGCCCCTTCTACGGTGTGACATGGAGAAAGCGAAACACATCGGCGGCTGTGGCCGTGAACTCTCACGAAAGAGGGCGATCTTTCCCAAAACGTGCATGCCAAGCAGCCCGGGGATCATCAACTGAACAACATCGCCCTCGGCGAACCAAAAACTTCGACCAAAGCCCGGCGAAGATACCGTGGTTGGACCGAACTCCCAAACGAGAGATGGTGGTTACGTAAAAAAACGATAACGGCAGCTAAAGGGTAAATCAGGTACTCCGCGCTTCCTTAAAATCAGCTACCATGGGTGAAATCTGCCGTAAAACCACAGGCAAGATGGGCAAGCCAAAAAATCCTATCCATGTCCATGGAGATAGAAAGCTCACTACGCGGACCAATGTGTTAGCCTTGGCACTCCAGAAGCCAAGAAAAGCCCTGATCACCGACCTTACATCGCCAGCTGTCTTGAAAAAGGGATCCCCAAATGCCATAAGACCCCAGCTTGTGAAAGAGGCTGCCACAACGACCCATAAGAGTGGTCCCTTTCGAAAAGAAACGGGATCATATGTCCAAAGTTATTAATCCAGAGTATAAAGGGTCCTCTCAACTACCCCATCTTCAAACATGCGTGGCAGCGGGGCTTATTCACCAACCAAAAGGCACGCTGGGCATAAGAGTTTCGGCTTGGCGACTTTGTCTTCCCTCTCTACGGAGAGTCAAGGCAAGGCGGGGAAGAATACACGGTCACTTGGTAAACGCCTACTCAAAAACACATGAGCGAGAGCTATCTTCAGGATGTTGGTTTCGGCATGACCCCCAAAAATTGATTCTCCACTTTCGCAATAGGTCATATGAGAAGTCGCCTTCCATATACAACGTGAGTCTCAATAACCCTCCTCATCGCTTAACCACGGTGTGGTCAAACGCCTTCAGTCCACCAACCAAAGTTACCAAAGGAGCAGCCATCTGAAATCAAAATTCAAAGGTCAGATCAAACTCGTCTCCGTAAAATCGGGTAATCTAGCAAAATTAAAGAAATCGGCAAAATTCTACAAGTTCCGTCCAAGTGGCGAGCACAATTGACGTGACTTAAATTAAAGCAAATCAAAATTCAAAGGTGGGATCAAACTCATAATCTCCCACAAAAATCAAGAATCTAGCAAAATTAAAGAAAATGACAAAATTCTACAAGTTAGGTCCGTATGGCATGAGCACAATTTGGCCCGGTAAATTAAAGCACAATTGCCAAGAACCCAAAGTTAGAAAATCTCTCCAAGTTCAAGATTTTAGAAGACCAAAATTCAGCAAAGCCAAGAGTCCAGTGGTATGCCGACGGCCAGCGCTTCTTAATCAGAAAATCCAATTTGGAAGAGTAAAAAATCGGGTTGGCCGGAATCGAAAAATTAGATCACGAAAGATGGCTTAATTCCTTAGTTTTTAATTAAAGGCTAAATTTAAGTCTTAATTTTTAATTAAGGGATTCCCTTAGTTTTAATTAAGGCTAAATTGGCCTAAATTGGCTAAGTCTTAATTTTAATTAAGGGACTGCCTAATCAAAGGCACGGGCGGGAGAATTCTCAAAGGCTCCGGAGATCAAAGGTTCAAATCGATCGCCTAATCATTGGCGTAATATCGATCGCTTCTAATCAAAGGCGTATATCGATCTGCCTAATCAAAGGCCTGGACGGGAGGAATTCTCAAAAAGCTTCGAGATCAAAGGTTCAATCGTCTGCCCTAATCAAAGCGGAAGGGAAATCGACCGCCCTAGTCAAAGGCGTGCATCGATCTGCTAATCAAAGGCTGGGTGGAAGAGGCGCCATTTCGTAAAGTTACATCTTTAAATTTCTCAATTGAGTTAAAGTTACTTGATGGAAATTCATTTTCATTAAGTTATCTTAACTTTCGATTATAAAAAAAGTCAAGCCTTAGTCAGCCCAGCGGAAGCGACCCGAGTCAACCTGAGCCGTGACCTGACACCCGAGTCGCGCTACTCAATGAAAACCAAAATTAAGCCTAAGTCCAGCGACTTGGGGATTTTTCCACCACCAGCGGAGGCACAACCTGGTCCAGACCACCAAGAAC